>OY821517.1:367853869-369268869 GCA_963682025.1 Cordilura impudica
TTTTTTTTGCTTTATTTAAAGTAAAAACGTATGATCTTGAGCCTGAATAATTTCGAACTCAATCATTAAAATTATAAAGACCGAAAATAAGATATTTTATGTTTATAAAAAATAATAAAATTAAAAATACGGAAAGCACGCCGTTAACGCTAAATATAAGTTTAGCAAATTGTTCTTCTTGTTTTTTCAAGACAAAAAGAAGCATGTATATTTTAGTATGCAATGTGTACTCGTATACAAAACATATTTGTTTCAAAGTTGTTCTATATTTATAGTTTGTTATATTGGAAGAGGCCTAAATAGTATAACTTTTGCTTGAGTTTTCATTTGGTTGTTTTCAGCAAATATGTATATATGAGTTTAACTTTTTACCAAACAAACTATCTACTGCTTTTGGTTACTGACGAGGGTTGGTGACTCTTCCCGAAACAGCTGTATAAACTGTCATGCAGAATATAAATCAATTTTTTGAAACAAATGTGCCAATGTTTTTGCTTTATTTAAAGTAAAAACATTTGATCTTGGGCCTGAATAATTTCAAACCCAATCATTATTTTATTTTATTTTTTTTATTTTATTTTTTGATTTTTATTTATTGTTTTTTATTTTATTTTATTTTATTTTATTTTCACTTTATTTTATTTTTTTTATTTTATTTTATTTTATTTTATTTTATTTTATTTTATTTTAATTTATTTTATTTTATTTTATTTTATTTTATTTTATTTTAATTTATTTTAATTAATTTAGCATGTAGCGAGTAGAATATGTCCAAAATTTTATATGACTGGTAATATACAGCACTAGCTGTGCCCCGTTGCGCTTCGCTAAACTCATCGTAACGAAATAAATAACTGGGTATACAAAAACTATTTTATTTATTTTAGGCGATTCCTAATCTTGCAGATTTTTGTTTTTGCGATTTAGATTTGGCGATTTTTAACATTGGCGATTATACTTTTTCGATTTTAGACTTTGGCGATTTTGTTTTTTTTTTTTTTTGATTTTTGAATTGGCGATTTTTGTTATTCGTGATTTTCATTTTAGGCTATTTTTGATTTTGACATTCTTTTCATATTTTGCTTAATGGCGATTTTCTATTATGACAATTTGTGATTAAGGCTACTTTTGATTTGGCGATTTTCGTTAATCGCGATTTTTGGTTCTGGCGGTTTTTTTTGCCATTGTTGCGTTTTTTGGTTTTGGCGATTTTTGATTTTTGCAATTTTTGATTTTGGCGATTTAAGATTTTAGTAAGTTTTGATTTTGACAATTTTGGGCTTTAGCGATTTTTTTCCGATTTTTTTTTTGGCGAGTGTGGTTATTTGTGATTTTCGGTTTTAGCGATTTTTCATTTTGTCAATTTTTGTTTTCTGCTATTATTGTTATTCGCGATTTTCAATTCTGGCATTTTTTAGTAAGACGAGATTTATTCTTTTGTGATTTTTGATTTTGGCGATTTGCGTTATATGAGATTTTTATTTTGGCGATTTTTTATTCGGGATTTTCGTTTTTGGCGATTTTTGATTTTGATGATTCCGCTCATATTTTCCACGACTATTGACATTGGTAATTAATGTACTTATCAAAAGTTTCATGAATGTAATTTTCAAGGTACTTCACATTTTTTTGTATAGAAGGTGCTACGCGCATTGGTCACATCTCGCTCATTTTTGGGGAAGTACTCACATTATTGCAGTACTCTAGATATATGGCATTATTGTTTTACTTTATATGGTGGCTGCTACGCCCATTGAGGCTAATCCGCCCATTTTTCGGCGACTCTTAAAGTCAGTTGATTATGTAGTTTCGGAACTCTTGCTGTCGTAGTACTAGAGATGTTATATGTTAAAATTAGACGTTAAAAATTCATTTTATATGGGAGGTGCCACTTCAAAAATCAGGACGATTCGTTCTGGTTAAGCCTCCTATAACCTCAATGAAGCAAAAAAACATAAAAAGCTCAGTTTTTAGATATAAGATGAACCGAAGTGAATAATTTTATTTTTTTTTATTTGCTACGAGTACGTTTTATTATTGTTCTTGTTTCTGTTGCTTTTGTCGTTGTTCTGCTCTTAACATATATGTATAAGCAGTGCTTTACATTAAACATGGTTACATTTATCAAATAGTTGTATTAAACAATAAATTTAAAACAAATTGAACATACAGAGGACATTAAAGGGCACAGTGTTTGTGATTGCACTGTCTGCAGCCACACATGATTGTTTTAAAGTGGCAAAAAAAAAAATTGAAAATTTATTTTCAATTTAAATGTAGATTAACTTACGAATGTAATTTAAAATGGAAAATCGAAGCGCGGTTCATATAGATTAAGCCAATCAAATTTTATGTAAGTAATTTAAAAATATATAAACATTTTACTTAACATATTAATTTTTTAAGTACAAAATTTAATAAAAAAGTCATACTCGTGGTTTATGGGTTGAGAAAAATTTTGGAATCGAAATTATTCGGTGAAAAACAATTATTAATGCAGATATACATTTTCTGGATGTAAACATTTAAAGAAAGCTAAAATGAAGACAATTAAAACTTGGATTAAATTGTGTAAAAAATTTTAAAATTAAACAAGTAAGATAATTTTAGTCGGTCTAGACCGACCATACGATAACCTGTACCATGGTTTAGAGACCATATCTCTTCGGTCCAACTAATTGGATAATTGAGTGGCATTGTTATTAATTTTTTTTGGCTGCAGATATGAAAAAGTTCATATCGGATGCTATACCTATATGGGGACTAGGTCGAAAAATGAATCGATCCTGACCATATCTGGCAAAGTCATTATACCCTATACCACTATGTGGTTTGGGTATAATGACTTTGTGCTGCTGTTTGTAACAACCAAAAATATTTGACCTAGACCCATCTTTAATTATACCGATCGAATCAGAATCACTGTCTGAGTTGATTTAACAATGTCCGTCCGTCCGTCCGTCCGTCTGTGTGTCCATGTAAAGCTTGTAATCAAACTGCAGGTCGCAAATATGAATATATTTTGATGAAATTTGGTATATAAGCTTTTATCTGCCATGGAATGAACGCTATTGAAATTGGTGAGAATCGGTCCATGTTCAGACCTAGCCCCCATACAAATTACCCATATGAAATCGACGTAAATTGCCATAAGATCCAAATTGTCATATAGATCTTACTCAAATTGGGTTTGTATGCGTTCATTACATCCACTAATGAGTAGTCCAAAAATGATCCCTTTGACCCCATATAGAGCTGCTTCCCGATCTTCACTTAAATCTATTAAAAAACAAAAATATTGCACTGATTCTTCTCAAATTTTGTTGTACATATTTTTGCAAAATACAAGAGACTTTACCAAACATGATCAGGATCGGTCCATTTTTGGACCTAGTCCCTTTATAGATATAGCATCCGATATGAACTTTTTCATATCTGCAGCCAAAAAAATTAATAAAAATCCCACTCAAATTTGGTTTATGCTTATTTTCAATGTCCAGTTAGTTGGGCCTAAGAGATAGGTTTTCTAAACGCATGGTATAGGGTATCGTATAGTCGGTCTAGACCGACTATAATTTTCTTACTTGTTTATATTTTGAAAAAATGTACAGAAACCAAATTTTAGAAAAATCTGTGCAATACTTTTGTTTTTTGATAGATTTAAGTGAAGATCGCGAAGCAGTTCTATATGGGGCCTATAACTTATAATTGTCCTGTAGGGATTATTTTTGGTCTAGTGATTAATGGATGTAATAAACACACACTAACCCAATTTGACAGAGATCTATGTGATAATTTGGATCTTATGGCAATTTAAGTCGATTTCATAGTGGTCATTTGTATGGGGACTAAGTCTGAACATGGACCGAATTTCACCAATTTCAATAGCGTTCATCCTATTGCTGACAGAAGTTCATATCCCAAATTTCATCAAAATATATTCATATTTGCGACCTGTAGTTTGATTACAAGGTTTACATGGACACATACGGACGGCCGGACGGACGGACGGGCGGACGGATAAAAGATGGCGTCGATCGGTATAATAAAAGATGGGTCTAGTTAAATTATTTTTGGTAGTTATAAACAGCTGCACAAAGTCATTATACCCAAACCACATAGTGGTATAGGGTATAAAAAGTTTAAACACGAAAATTTATACAGCACTAGCTGTGCCCCGTTGCGCTTCGCTAAACTCATCGTAACGAAATAAATAACTGGGTATACAAAAACTATTTTATTTATTTTAGGCGATTCCTAATCTTGCAGATTTTTGTTTTTGCGATTTAGATTTGGCGATTTTTAACATTGGCGATTATACTTTTTCGATTTTAGACTTTGGCGATTTTGTTTTTTTTTTTTTTTGATTTTTGAATTGGCGATTTTTGTTATTCGTGATTTTCATTTTAGGCTATTTTTGATTTTGACATTCTTTTCATATTTTGCTTAATGGCGATTTTCTATTATGACAATTTGTGATTAAGGCTACTTTTGATTTGGCGATTTTCGTTAATCGCGATTTTTGGTTCTGGCGGTTTTTTTTGCCATTGTTGCGTTTTTTGGTTTTGGCGATTTTTGATTTTTGCAATTTTTGATTTTGGCGATTTAAGATTTTAGTAAGTTTTGATTTTGACAATTTTGGGCTTTAGCGATTTTTTTCCGATTTTTTTTTTGGCGAGTGTGGTTATTTGTGATTTTCGGTTTTAGCGATTTTTCATTTTGTCAATTTTTGTTTTCTGCTATTATTGTTATTCGCGATTTTCAATTCTGGCATTTTTTAGTAAGACGAGATTTATTCTTTTGTGATTTTTGATTTTGGCGATTTGCGTTATATGAGATTTTTATTTTGGCGATTTTTTATTCGGGATTTTCGTTTTTGGCGATTTTTGATTTTGATGATTCCGCTCATATTTTCCACGACTATTGACATTGGTAATTAATGTACTTATCAAAAGTTTCATGAATGTAATTTTCAAGGTACTTCACATTTTTTTGTATAGAAGGTGCTACGCGCATTGGTCACATCTCGCTCATTTTTGGGGAAGTACTCACATTATTGCAGTACTCTAGATATATGGCATTATTGTTTTACTTTATATGGTGGCTGCTACGCCCATTGAGGCTAATCCGCCCATTTTTCGGCGACTCTTAAAGTCAGTTGATTATGTAGTTTCGGAACTCTTGCTGTCGTAGTACTAGAGATGTTATATGTTAAAATTAGACGTTAAAAATTCATTTTATATGGGAGGTGCCACTTCAAAAATCAGGACGATTCGTTCTGGTTAAGCCTCCTATAACCTCAATGAAGCAAAAAAACATAAAAAGCTCAGTTTTTAGATATAAGATGAACCGAAGTGAATAATTTTATTTTTTTTTATTTGCTACGAGTACGTTTTATTATTGTTCTTGTTTCTGTTGCTTTTGTCGTTGTTCTGCTCTTAACATATATGTATAAGCAGTGCTTTACATTAAACATGGTTACATTTATCAAATAGTTGTATTAAACAATAAATTTAAAACAAATTGAACATACAGAGGACATTAAAGGGCACAGTGTTTGTGATTGCACTGTCTGCAGCCACACATGATTGTTTTAAAGTGGCAAAAAAAAAAAATTGAAAATTTATTTTCAATTTAAATGTAGATTAACTTACGAATGTAATTTAAAATGGAAAATCGAAGCGCGGTTCATATAGATCAAGCCAATCAAATTTTATGTAAGTAATTTAAAAATATATAAACATTTTACTTAACATATTAATTTTTTAAGTACAAAATTTAATAAAAAAGTCATACTCGTGGTTTATGGGTTGAGAAAAATTTTGGAATCGAAATTATTCGGTGAAAAACAATTATTAATGCAGATATACATTTTCTGGATGTAAACATTTAAAGAAAGCTAAAATGAAGACAATTAAAACTTGGATTAAATTGTGTAAAAAATTTTAAAATTAAACAAGTAAGATAATTTTAGTCGGTCTAGACCGACCATACGATAACCTGTACCATGGTTTAGAGACCATATCTCTTCGGTCCAACTAATTGGATAATTGAGTGGCATTGTTATTAATTTTTTTTGGCTGCAGATATGAAAAAGTTCATATCGGATGCTATACCTATATGGGGACTAGGTCGAAAAATGAATCGATCCTGACCATATCTGGCAAAGTCATTATACCCTATACCACTATGTGGTTTGGGTATAATGACTTTGTGCTGCTGTTTGTAACAACCAAAAATATTTGACCTAGACCCATCTTTAATTATACCGATCGAATCAGAATCACTTTCTGAGTTGATTTAACAATGTCCGTCCGTCCGTCCGTCCGTCTGTGTGTCCATGTAAAGCTTGTAATCAAACTGCAGGTCGCAAATATGAATATATTTTGATGAAATTTGGTATATAAGCTTTTATCTGCCATGGAATGAACGCTATTGAAATTGGTGAGAATCGGTCCATGTTCAGACCTAGCCCCCATACAAATTACCCATATGAAATCGACGTAAATTGCCATAAGATCCAAATTGTCATATAGATCTTACTCAAATTGGGTTTGTATGCGTTCATTACATCCACTAATGAGTAGTCCAAAAATGATCCCTTTGACCCCATATAGAGCTGCTTCCCGATCTTCACTTAAATCTATTAAAAAACAAAAATATTGCACTGATTCTTCTCAAATTTTGTTGTACATATTTTTGCAAAATACAAGAGACTTTACCAAACATGATCAGGATCGGTCCATTTTTGGACCTAGTCCCTTTATAGATATAGCATCCGATATGAACTTTTTCATATCTGCAGCCAAAAAAATTAATAAAAATCCCACTCAAATTTGGTTTATGCTTATTTTCAATGTCCAGTTAGTTGGGCCTAAGAGATAGGGTTTCTAAACGCATGGTATAGGGTATCGTATAGTCGGTCTAGACCGACTATAATTTTCTTACTTGTTTATATTTTGAAAAAATGTACAGAAACCAAATTTTAGAAAAATCTGTGCAATACTTTTGTTTTTTGATAGATTTAAGTGAAGATCGCGAAGCAGTTCTATATGGGGCCTATAACTTATAATTGTCCTGTAGGGATTATTTTTGGTCTAGTGATTAATGGATGTAATAAACACACACTAACCCAATTTGACAGAGATCTATGTGATAATTTGGATCTTATGGCAATTTAAGTCGATTTCATAGTGGTCATTTGTATGGGGACTAAGTCTGAACATGGACCGAATTTCACCAATTTCAATAGCGTTCATCCTATTGCTGACAGAAGTTCATATCCCAAATTTCATCAAAATATATTCATATTTGCGACCTGTAGTTTGATTACAAGGTTTACATGGACACATACGGACGGCCGGACGGACGGACGGGCGGACGGATAAAAGATGGCGTCGATCGGTATAATAAAAGATGGGTCTAGTTAAATTATTTTTGGTAGTTATAAACAGCTGCACAAAGTCATTATACCCAAACCACATAGTGGTATAGGGTATAAAAAGTTTAAACACGAAAATTTATTTTTTGGGATGTAGTGATTGAAACAAAACTACTACGCAGCTCTATTAAAAGATGATCAACAATGTGGAGCAAAATTTAACAATATGAGCAAAATTTAGTAAGAGATAATTTCAAATATTCATCAATGTCAGGTAAAAACGAAAATTAAGGAAACGTATTTTTTAATGTGATTATAAGTAAAATAAAATTGCAGGTGAAAAATCCATAAATCAAAAAGTTTTGGCTGAGAAATAAATTTTTTGAATGAATTTGATTTTCGAGACATAACTGAGTATCGCTGTATACTAAAAAGCGATAAATAAAATAAAATAGAAATTTTTTTTTTCAACAATAAAAATTATAATTCGTTTGAGAAAAAAATATGTTGGAAGTAAATATATTTCTTTAAAAAATTATAAATGATATTTTATCAGACTCTATTTAGAAGATGATATATTAAATATGATGATCCATAGTTTAGTTATTAATATAAAACTAAGCCAATAAACGCTTATAACAGCAACAAACGTTTGGCATCAAAACAAAGAAAGACCCTCTTCTTCCTTGTTTGCGTAATTATTATTTCAACAGGTGTGGATCAAGCAAATTTATATTTAGTACTTAAAGTGAGCATTGGAGTGTATTTGTGGCGCTGAGTACTTAGGTCCCAATGAGCAAATGCTCCAAAAAAAAATATTAACACATGCCCCAAAAAAAATTAACAGATTCCTCAAAAAATTTTTTATAGGATTGGGGCATTTGTTCCTGGTGAACCAATGCCTCAATTTTTATGATTTTTGGAGCACAAGTTCATTTTTTATTCCAATTTGAAATATTTTGGGGCATCTGTTAATTTTTAATTTGTAAGTTTGGGGCTTAATTATTTTTTTTTCAAGACTGATGAACAAATCTACTCCAAAAATAAACTACGAAACCGGTTTATGTTATTGTTTTCTTTGTAGTTTATTTATTTTCGTAAAATTAAAAAATATCGGGAATCGTTTGTAAATTGAATAAATCAGTTAATAAAATTTATCGTAACTGTGTTCCGCAGGCACGCCGCTTCCGCACGTGTTTCGCAGCCACATCCGCGACGCTCAGTTGTCGTTAACTTATTTTTAGTCGCCGCAACACATATTTTTTGCAGATCATTCCGATATTTAACTTTTGGATGGATAAGAAAACGCAAAGATGTTATGAAAGTTTTGCAAACATTGCAAGCTATGCTGTGGGGTTTCAAGCTAAAGCTCCGCAATGATGCTGCCGAAAAGAATACAGAATTTAAATGCTTTTATTGTAGGAGAAATATTGAGAGCAGTATGCAAATTTTCATTTGAGTAGATATTTGGCAAAAAAAAAACATTAAATAAAAATATGTGGAAAATTTTGCGAAATGTTTTTTGGGCGGTAAGAAATATCGCCCAAAAAATGAAAAATGGCCCAAAAAAATTCCGTACACCCAAATTTATTGGGTTTTTTTTTGGGCTAAATTTCGTTTAGTAAAATTGGTTAATTTTTCATTACGAAAAATCACCAAAAAATAACATCAAAAATGGCCCAAAATTGTTCCATTTGGAGTTTTCAAACATAAGTTGGTAATTCATGTTGATTACTTTGATGAAAAGGTAAGTACGTCTTTATCCATAAATGAGACGGATTAATTCTGTTTGGTTGTAAATACATAATAAAATACATAAAATATATGTACAGAAACAAACTGAAAATGAAAAATTTTTAAAAAAAATCGCGCGAATTTTGGACAAAAATTAAAAATTTTTCGGGGAAAAAGCGCATTAAGAAATTTAAAAACAAAAACTAAAAATGAAAAATTTTTACAAAAAATCGAGCGAATTTTGTTAAAATTTTTCGCCTGTGGCGCTTTGGACAATATTTAACATTTTTCGGGGAAAAAGCTCATAAACAAATTTAAAAACAGAAACTACAAAAAATCGCCCGATTTTTTTTTTAAATTTTTCGCCTGCGGCGCTTTGGTCAAACACAAAAACTAAAAGTATAAAATTTTGACAAAAATTCGCGCGATTCTCATTCTCCGCAATAGAAACAAAATGAATCAATATATCAACAAATGACTTTAAAAATCCTAATTGTTTTTTCCCAACAGATATTTCATATTTGTTTTAATGGATAAAAAAACATCTATTCAAATACATAAATAATAATATATTTAATTTGGAGGCATACAGTTTCATGACCGACTTTGAAACTACATTGCAAAGTTCTTTAAAAAAAAATTTCCTAACGCAAAACACTACGGTTGCTGGTTTCATTTCTACGAAGCAATTAGGCGCAATCTCCCAATACAGTATTGTTGCCTTGCCGTCATTTGAAATACTGCAATGAGTGCGTACTTAAATTGCAGGCAAAAAGTTTGGCTGAAGGCTGAAACCAGTTCTTTTGTCCATACTGTCGCGCAGCTGCTGAAGAAGCAACGAATGTTTTCATTTGAAAATAAAGAACATTTTTCACAATTTGGGTGATTTTTCTTTTATTTTGGGCAAAAAATCGTTTTTCACATTTGGGTGATTTTTCGTTTCTTTTTTGATTTGTTTTTCCTTTCTTTTGGGCGAAATTTCGTATTTTTTATTTTTGGCTGACTTTTAGTTTTTTTTTTTTGGCAATATTTCATTTTGGGCGATTTTTCATTTTATTTTTTGGGCGATTTTTCTTTGGGCGATATTTCCTAAGGCCGTTTTTTGGGGTGTAAGGTCATTTCTTATTTGGTTTGTTGAAAAATTGGGGCGAAATTTCGTATTTTTTATTTTTGGGTGACTTTTAATTTTTTTTGGGCAATATTTCATTTTGGGCGATTTTTCATTTTATTTTTTGGGCGATTTTTCTTTGGGCGATATTTCCTAAGGCCGTTTTTTGGGGTGTAAGGTCATTTCTTATTTGGTTTGTTGAAAAATTGGGGCGAAATTTCGTATTTTTTATTTTTGGGTGACTTTTAATTTTTTTTGGGCAATATTTCATTTTGGGCGATTTTTCATTTTATTTTTTGGGCGGTTTTTCTTTGGGCGATATTTCCTAAGGACGTTTTTTGGGGCGTAAGTTCATTTCTTATTTGGTTTGTTGAAAAATTGGGGCCTTTTTTAAGGTTTTGGGGCTTTTGTTCATCGCGAACTTACGCCCCAAATTTTTGGGACATTTTTTAATTTTTTTGGTGTGCATTTCTTCATTGGGGCCTAAGTACTCAGCGCCATTTTTTGCATCTAGTCCGTGTATTATAATTACAACTAAAAAAAAGTATAGCACATACTCAACCTGAATGGAATCTGCTGGCCAAACTCATATTGTAGAAATTCTACAGTTGGTCTTAAACTTTTTGACTAATTTCATTTTTTTTTTCAAATTTGTTAAACTCTTTCTTTCAACTCATACTCTCTGTTTGTCTGTCTGTCTGCCATGGGGCAACCCCATTACCCCTCATCCGAATGCTATGAAACTTGGCCCAGAGTCTTGTTGTGACTACAGATTAATTTTGGGGTATTCACGCACAGTCAGGCGTAGTCCCGCACCGTCACGGAGTGCTTTAAAACCTATTTCCCCTTAACCGATCTATCTGAAACTTTGTCCTTAGACTTGTTGTGAAAAAGATTAACTTTGGCATATTCACGCACAGTCCCGCATAGTTACGCACAGTCACGGAGTGATTTAATCCCCATTTCCCTTTTTCTAATCAATCTGAAACTTGGTCCATAGGCTAATTGTGACCAAAGACTAATTTTAAAATAGTCACGCAAAGTCCCACACAGTCTCGGAGATATTCAAAACCCATATGCATAAGGAAAGAAAGAATTTTAATAAAAACTTCGTTTTTATGGGTTAGATTATTTCGTCTACTATTTCACTGTTTATTGCAATGTATGAATTCAACAATAATATTAGCAAATCTAAATGCAGACAACGTAAAGTTGTCGTTGCAAAAAAATAAAAGAGAAAAATATGAAAATGGTGTATGACAAATTTTTATTCCAAATGACACTATGACAAAATAATATAATAAAACATTGAGTTTGGCCGGACACATAAACTGTTAGGATATGCAGAATATTTTTTTTACGTTTAGCTTTTTAAATAAATAACTGGTCAACAGTGAAGAGCAAAATGGCAAAGATATATATTTTTTTTTTTTGAGTATTTGAATAATCACTTTCGCTTAAGAAAACTTTGATGTTATTTCGAGTATTTGAGAAGGTCTTCAATTTTGTTTAACCATTTATGTGTTTCTACTTCTTAAACAGAATATTTGTAATCACTTTCAACAAATAAAGAAGTTATAACAATTTCATTATGTTATACAGTAGAAATATGTACTAGAGATCTGAGACCCAGCAAAAATATATTGTATGAAGGAATAGTTAAAACTATTAATTCGTTGCTGCATACTGCACAATATAAGTTCTTCCTGACACTTGAAATTACAAAAATTTAGTTTCTGACATACGATGCAGGCAATTTTGAAATATAATTGGAAGAGTTGTGGTTAATCGGTTGAGTAGAAGGAAATTTCTATTTGTTCGCACCCAATAATCTAGTTTAGTTTGATTCATGATTAGAGTCTTTAGAAATTATAAAATAAAAAACAAAAAAATTTATTTAATTTAATTTAAAATATTTTACCATGTATATAGAAATATAAAAATAAAACAACTACTACCTAAAATTATTCCTGGGAGAATTTTGTTATTTTATTGTGTTATTTTTACTTTCATTCATTTAGTTGTTGGCCGAATGGTTGGTTGGTTTTGCTACTGTAATGGTGTTGCACTTGCCCTAAAAGTGTCATGAACATGTACAAAAAGTTGAAATTTTTCCTGTTTCCCCCATAGTTCTTCATGTTGCTCGTAGTTACTCGCTTAATGCAACAAAGAAATGTTTGGTTTGGCTGATTGCCAAGACACATCAACTGTGCTAGCAAAAACAGAATACTCGTACTGAAAAAAAACGCCGCATTCACAGTCCATTCTTGAGCATTTGAAGGGCCGCAAGTGGATTTCCTTTGTTTGAAAATAAATTCTAAAAATTCCAGTTGGAATAACAACATAAAGGCTGGCAAAAAGATATATAAAAAAAATTCTACATTAAAGCTAGAATGTCTTAGACAGGCATTAGTTAAATGTTGTTTTGTACTAAACGCAGCAAACATTCTTCAAAATTATCTTGAGAATGTTAGATTATTTTATATACTTTTTTTGGTTTCTACAATTAGACCTTTAGCTGTGATTCGAAGTATTTGTTATGAGAACATTTTTAGGCTGAATATGTCAAAATGATTACCGGGCTGATGTATGAAGTATGCGGATAATTTTAGGATTTATTATTACATAACATTGCAATTTTTAATAAAGATAAAACTGAACGAGATATTTAGGTAAGATAATAATCTGAAAGAAATATATATAAAAAAATAAATATTACAAAAAATATAAGAAAAGAGGATCTCTTTTTGGTCATGGAAAATACTCCATTTGTCGTGCCGAATATAATACTCTGAATAATTCATGTTATTGAAACCATTTGAACAAAATGAAAAATAATTTTAAGCGAAATCAGAAGTCATTCTACAAATTTGTTAACTCTAAGAGAAAAATTAAAGGCTGTCCTGCTGTTATGAAATTCCTACATAATGAATCCTGTGATGATACTATTGCATGCAATTTACTTGCTGACTGCTTCTCTACTACTTAATCCGACGCAACTTTTGATGATTCTAATATCTGTTCATATTCACTGACTGCTACTCAAATTATATCCATTCCCTCTCTTGCTATATCTGTGGTTTCTAATGAATTGAAAAAAAAAATAAATTTTCCTGCAACAGTGGTCCAGATAAAATTCCGTCCTACATTTTAATAAAATGTGCTGATGTTTTAGCTGTACCATTAACACTCATGTTTAATACCTCAGTTAAATACGGTTATTTTCCCAATATATGGAAGGATTCATTCATTATTCCGCAATTCAAATCTGGTAATAAGGCTGATATATCGTGGAATTGCTAAATTAAGTATTATACCTTAAATTTTTGAAAAAATTATAACGGATTATCTATGCCTCAAATACGTTAATTTCTCCCTTCCAACATGGTTTCCAAAAAAGATGTTCAACCTCTACAAATCTATTACAATTTACCATAATTATCAACCCTTGTTTTCATGAACGCAAACAAACAGATGCAATTTATACTGACTTCAGCAAGGCTTTTGATAAAGTCTATCATAAACTTCTTCTTAAGAAATTACATATTATGGGATTTTCAAATCGTAGCGCAAAGTGGATATATACTTATTTAACCAATAGAACACAAAAAATATGTTTTAAAGCTGTTACTTCAAAGCCAATAGATGTAATGTCGGGAGCACCACAAGGCAGCCATCTTGGACCGCTTTTTTTTACTTTGTTTATAAACAATCTTTCGAATGTTATTCGTTTTTCAAACATCTTGATGTATGCGGATGATGTCAAAATTTTCTTCTCTTATAATCAACACTCTGATCGTGTTTTTCTTCAAAATGATTTGAATTCATTTTATTCTTGGTGTAATTTAAATTTAGTGGAGCTGAACCTTAGAAAGTGTATACATATGCATTTCGTCAGAAAGATGCCGATATCTGTCAGCTATGTGATGGCTGATTATTGTCTCGATAAAGTAGATAACTTTATATATCTTGGTGTTTTATTGGATCATAACCTGAGCTTTATTCCTCATATAACATTTACTGTCAACAAAGCCAGAGGTGTGCTTGGTTTCATAAAATGTTGGGCTAAAGAGGTTAATGATCCCTATGTCACCAAAACTTTATATACGTCACTTGTGAGACCTCTCCTGGAATATGCTTCTATAATTTGGGACCCAATCTACCAAATTCTTGCTGACAGTCTGGAATCTGTGCAGAAACAATTCCTTTTGTTTTGTCTTCGGAGTTTAAACTTCAATCGAAGTAATCTTCCATCCTATATCATATGCACGGGTGTAATGATATTGTGTATGCACAATATAGAGTACCAAAATGTACAAACATTTAAAATGATATTTGAGCATACACAATATCATTCATGTATTGCAGCGTGTGAGGGCACAACAAACTAAATTAAAACAACACAAAATTTAACAATAAAATATATTGATCCAAGTGTGTCACTGGTGTAGAAATAAATGTAAAGGCTTTATGTTACATTTATGAAATTGATTTTTGTTTATGCCAATGAACCACCAGTGATTTGGGACACTGGGATTATAATAACAAATTGAACTACGGACTGACAAATGACCACTCACACACACAAGCAAACATGAGAGAATTGTTTGTAAGCTAGTTATAAGACAAATTATGTTAAGAGTAGGAAATAGAAATTAAGAGAATTAGAATAATATGTAAAATTAATATATAAGAAAGAACTTCAAAAAAATAAAGATTCATTCTAATAATTGGAGTCAATCGAACAACAAAATTTATTTTTTTCTAAAAGGCGAGTTAGAATAATATTTCTGAGTTAACTAATATATTTTATGTTAACATTATACGGGGTAAAAAAGGTACTAAGATAGGACGTTTTTCCTTTTTGAAAATTTTTCACAACTAATCCAAGTAAATCATATCGGACATCGTGAGTAAAATATTTGTAAGGTCTATTTAATAGAATATGCATCTTGCAGCATCATGCTTGTGTCCGTTATTATAACTCTGAGGGATAAAACAAAAACTATTCATTGTATATAAAAATCATGGGAGTCTGATCACAGGGGTGATGTGTAAACATCTAGTAATTACAGATTGTTTTTATGGCAATTTTTTAAAATCAAACAGAAAGCGTCATCAATGTATCACTTATAGGAAACAACTGCAGGGGCTCTGAATATCCGCTACGTTGTTAGCGTAATTATTATATCAATTATTTAAGTCATAATAATATTAAAAAAACAATAAGAAATATGGTGTGAGTGACAATACGATGGAAACTTTAAACCAAATATATTTTTGACGACTTGGACGGTCAATACCAAAAAATTTTATCAAAAAATTAAAAACTATTTTATTAATTTAAACATTTGTATGTTTTATTTATTTAACAAAGACGAAATATTAACATAACTTCAGAAAAAATTAACAAAACTTAAAAATATTCATTTTTATGCTGTTGATAAAACAATGGAAACCTTTACTATACAATAACACTCTGGATTAAAATGACGGTCATAGTCTGGGGGGGGGGGGGTAGATGATTCCTGTACTGAACGATTGTATTAATTTATTTTAGTAAAACCCCCGAAGCGTGTAGCCGTTCTGTGGCCATTTAAATATTCAACTTTTTCATCAACGCTATTCGCCAACTGTATTCTAATTCCCGTTCATGCGTATTTTAGCAAGATTAATGCTAGTCAGACGATTTTATGGATTTATTAATAGAATATTTCTCACAAATATTCTTTTGCATACGACCATCACTAAAATCATCTATTATTCTGGTTTTCAACTCGTCATAAAACTTTATTCTTGCCATTATTTTATAATAATTAGAAGCAAATATCAGAACATTTATTTCAATAACGGCTAAGATTTTTTTACAGTTTCTTCAACTCCTTTTTCTATTTTTATTATTTTAAAAAACTCTGGTAAGTCCCGGTTTACGCATGAAATTTTTCTCTCTGAAATTATTTGAAATTCTCGTTTAAACTTTCATGCGTGTCTACACACTGAAATTTTTCTATTATGTCTACCTTTACATAAAAAACCCAAAGCTGATAAATTGAAAAACGACTGAGCTACAGCGCTTTTAAAAAACGTTATGTTTGTGGGATTGAAAGCTAGAATATACCTTAAACTCTAATACCGGTTACATTTGTTCATTCTTTCATTTATCTATTTGAAATAATATTAAATGAAGTGATAATTGTTTAATATATATGAAATAAATTGTAATGTTATGAATAATTTTAAATGGCTGAGAAAATTAATTATAAATGTTTACAAAAAGAAATGTTTAATAAAATACCAACACTCTATATGGCATACCGAAATTCGGAACAAAACGTTTTTACAACGCTATTCCCTCCTTGATTTTATCAGTACACACACTAATGAAATCGTGCCTTCATTTGGTCTCCAAACACTTCCATATTAATTTAATTCGTTTATTTTTATTTTTATTTATGTTTGGTTAGCATTAGTGTTAAATGCAGTGATAATTTTGTTATTTTTATTGAATAAATTATAGCGTTAAGAATACTTTTAAATGATTAAGGAAGTTAATTATAAATGTTTATAAAAAGAAAAGAAATATAATGCAGAAAACAGCTACAAAAAGGATATATCATATCATAATTTTTTCACCAATACAATCATAAGTCACACCGATTTTGTATTACGTCTCACATCTTAAGATGTGTAGCATGTAACGATAGTTTTTAAAAATTATTGAAATAATAGATGTTGATAAGTAAAGGGTGATTTTTTAGCTATTATCTTTTTGGCAACACTGGTTTAAACAGCTGACGCACGTTTCGTGTTTTGTTTCATTGTCAAACATCTTCAGTTTGGTCTATAATTTAACCATGAATCGTCCTACAAACGAACAACGCTTGCAAGTTATTGAATTTTATTATCAAAATGCGTGCTCTGTTAAGAAAGTTCATCATGCGCTTCTTCCATTTTATGGTCAGTTTAATCGACCCACTGAAGCGGCTATTCGGGCTATTGTGACTAAATTCCGACCAAATTTACATTGTTGGACATTAAACCACCAACACGCTTACGTAGAGTGCGAACTGAAGAAAATATCGCAGCTGTGTCGGCCAGTGTTAATGATGACCATCAATTATCGATTGTCGCCGTTCGCAGCAATTGGGCCTCTGTTACTCAACAACGTGGAAAATTTTGCGGAAGGATTTAGGTGTGAAGCCTTTCAAAATACAGCTGGTGCAAGAATTGAAGCCGAGCGACCTAACTCAACGTAGAATTTTTGGTGAATGGACTCTTGGAAAGTTGGGCGAAGATCCACTTTTTTACCGAAAAATTGTGTTCAGCGACGAAGCTCATTTTTGGCTCAATGGGTACGTAAATAAGCAGAATTGTCGGTTTTGGGGTGAATATCAGCCAGAAGCATTGGAAGAGCTACCAATGCATCCAGAAAAAGTCACAGTTTGGTGCGGTTTATCGGCTGGTGGCATCATTGGACCGTACTTCTTCAAAGATGATGCGGTGAGCGCTACCGAGAGATGACATCCAACTTTTTTTTGCCCAAAATGCAAGAGCTTGACTTGCATGACATGTGGATTCAACAAGACGGTGCCACATGCCGCACAGCACGCTCAACAATGGACTTATTGAGAGGCGAGTTCGGTGAACGTTTTATTTCACGTTCGGGACCGGTCAATTGGCCGCCTAGATCGTGCGATTTAACGCCTTTAGACTATTTTTTGTGGGGCTATGTTAAAGCTCATGTCTATACAGACAATCCTGCTTCAATTGACGCATTGGAGGACAACATTGAAGCATTTATTCGTGAGATACAGGCCGAAATGTTGGAAAGAGTATGCCAAAATTGGACTAAGCGGATGGACCATTGGAGACGCAGTCACGGTCAACATTTGCATGAAATAATCTTCAAACATTAAATTATATGGACCGTACTATCGATTCAAATAAATATTTCATGCATTTTTGTGAATTTTATGTGTTTTTTTTTTTTAAACTTTCCTATAGCTCTCAAAAAATCACCCTTTATAACTTGAAGCAGGTGCACGCTGTACCACCGGCCTTATTGCTCGTCGAAATGGGAGGTTCATGGCTTCAGTACACTCAATACCACAATGCTAATTATAAAATTATTTGAAAGCGTGCGTTTAAAATGAAAGAGAAAAATTGGAAAAAAAAAACAGGAAAACTAATTATCGAAATGAAATAGGAAAAAGACAATACCAATACTAAAAGAAGAAATGCAAAAGTTTGAATGACGATACGAGATGATGAGGTATTCGCCAAAAAGCCCTCCCTTCCATGATCATAATATAGCAATATATTCCGAAATAATTATATTATTATGATCCCAATATTTAGTTCTACAACCGCCTGTGTTACCCTAGCCTATAAATCAAACAGAATGCTTAAAAATTCAGTACGAAATCATATCGATTTTATTAAGAGTAAAGAAATTCATTTAATAATAAAATTCAAATTGAACATTCTTACAAATTATCTTTAATGAAAGTATAAAATTATTCATTTAAGTTATTCATTAAATTTTAAACAATTATTAGAAGAAAATAAAAAAAAAATTAATCGTAACTAACTTCTTAGCTTACCTCTTAACTGTAACTAGATCCTACATAATTTCTAACAATAATGGAAGAAAAATTAAATGTTTAAAAATAATTGTAATTTCGTATAATATTTCTATTGTTTAATCGTATATGAACAAGAAAATTATTTTTAACAGTAAATAATCATCTTATGTTATTCAACAGTTTTTTAAATTAAATTTCATCTGGTCACCCTAAAGAATAAACATTCATAATTGTATTAAGCTAGTTTGAAGATTTATTCTTTTTGGTAAAATGAAATTGCAAATAAACAAAAAAAAAAAAATGTTACGCAAAGCAACAAAAAAATTTAAATTAAAAGTAATGAGAATCCGACAACTTACATAAGCATTTCAACGCTGCTCCCTTGCCGAAAGATCTTTCGATGCAGGTACTTTGTTGTTGTTGTTTTCTTAATAATTATTGTTTTCTTCATAAATTTGGCTTTGAATTTTAAAATTGTATACAAACTCTCTGAAAAATAACATTGATTAATTACTAAATTCAAATTAAGGCTATTGAAATGAACTTATTAAGGCTTATTTAAATCCACTATTTTCTTCACCTGTTTTAACCAATCCAAAGTTTATACAAAGCTTCGGTAACACACTTTACAGCAAAAAAACAATTGGTATATTATTACCACTGTTATTAACATTCATAGTGATCGAATATTTGTATGTTTGTGAGTAAATTACAGAATATTTGCATGAACTTTGGTTTGAGTAACATGTAGGAAAAAAAAGGAATACACAAGTAAAAAAAATTTTTACACCAGAGTACAAAATTACTGTTCTTTAGAAAAATTAATAAAAATTTTCATTTAAACATGATTTTACACATTATAATTATTTTAGAAGAAAAAAAAATACTTTAAGTTATAGCAAAAAAAATATAATTTTCAAATTTTATGTTGATTTAGGTTTAAGCAGGTTTTTCTTTTCTTTTATGAACAAAACACTCATCAAAGTTTTTAGCGAAATTATTTTAAAGCGATTACATTCTTTTCTTTGTTGTATATATAATTTTTTTTTAAATGGTGCGTGGTAAAGAAGAAGAAAGCATATATTTCAAAAATTCATAACTGCACTGTATTCTTAATCGGACCGGTTTCTGGCATTTCAGCCTTCATCAGCGATTTATTGAACATTGTGATAATTGTTATGTTTTTAATTGAATAGATTGTTTCTATATGAAAATTTTTTCTACTTTGGGCGGCCGTGAGGTTTCGAACCATGAACCTTCTCACATACACTCGTACTTGCACTTTTTGGTCAGCGCTTTAACACACTCACCTAAAGTCAGGCCTACGAGCAGTGTGGTTAGTTTTCAGTTTTCGTACCATACAGCTTTACTTTGTATTAATTTCAGAAGATACAACTCTGTCCAAACAAACAATCGTTATTTTTGAATTTTGAATATTTTTTGCATTTATACTTCTAATTTCCACTATTCTCAGTTTTCGTAAGAGTTGTCATATGTGATGTACGGTTTTTGTACATACCTACATATGCACTTTACATATATTTGAGATGACGCTTTGAAGCGAAGAAAAATTTTTTGTTTGTTAGATTTATCGTCATTTTTCAGACATATTGCAATTACTACTGTAATTAATATGCAATTTTTTTTTTTTTTTTTTTAATTTTGTTTAAATGGTGCGTGGTAAAGAAGAAGAAAGCATATATTTCAAAAATTCATAACTGCACTGTATTCTTAATCGGACCGGTTTCTGGCATTTCAGCCTTCATCAGCGATTTATTGAACATTGTGATAATTGTTATGTTTTTAATTGAATAGATTGTTTCTATATGAAAATTTTTTTTTTATATAGAAATAACTCGAATTTAGACTTGAACGTTTCCTCATTTGGTTTATAATTTTGCGTTGGTTGATTCATTGAGCTATTTATGTATAATTTTATAGTTTTTTTTTTTTTTTTTTTTAGCCCTAGGTTAAGTTAATGACGGCTTCTAAATTGTTAATGGCATGATGTTGCTGATCGATACACAGTATTTGCATATGAATTGCTCTGCTAGTAAATTCCAAGAAAAAATTGATAGATGACCGTAACAGTTATTTTTTTCTATAATTCGTCTCCAAGCTAATATTGTTGTTGATGTAAAGCTTTTATTTTTGGATTTTTGTATATTACATACAAAGTGCCTACACAAATTTAATAGTTTTTTGCTTATCATTATCTGTTCAATTTTTTTTATTTTTAATTACATTACCATTGAGATGGTACTTGTGGGAAAAAGTTCCGAATTGGTTCCAGAAAAACACAATAAGTAATGCTGAGGGATTTTTTTCCTGCAATCTACCAAACTTCCATTCACCAAGAAATTTTGCCGCAAAGGGAGATTTAGTTGGTCAACTATGTCTAACAACATTACCCAAGTGTGTAACTTCGGTGGCTGGTAAGGTTGCCAAAATGTACCTTGGCAAAAAGGTACGCCCGCCCAACAGCGAATTTTACGGAAAAAAAGTTTTAAACTGTTAGAAACAACAGGAGAAAGAAAAATACCACTTATTGTATAGGTTCAATGGAAAAAGTATATAATAAAAAAAATCTGTACTCACGTTTAACTATTGATGAATTTCATGTAAAAATCGAGATGCATTGAACCCGACCCCCTCAGATATCAATAAAATTTTGTTCATAGCTAAATTTGATCAATACAAACAAACCCTCATTTTTAGAAATGACTGTTTCGCGACTTTTTGGGCGGGGCACTGTGGGAAAGTTTTCGAAAAAAACGCGAAAATGGTCGAAAAGTGCTCCATTTAAAATGCAATAACTCAGAATCGGCTTAACCGATTTCCATGATCTTGGTATCATTAAAAAGATATTTTAACAGGCTTTATGACACGTTTGAAAAAAAAAAATACAATGTATAAAATTTTATAACAAAAAGAAAATTTTAAATAACGAAAAAACCAAAAAGATCAAGGGTGTTTTTACAGTGTATTATTTTTTTCGAAAGGTTTATCCTTCACCTATACCATATCCAAAAAGTAAAATGGGTTCTTTTTTAGTTTTTTTTTATATAATTTTTTAAGTTGTGCCACTTCTAGTAATTGGCCTTATATTTTATATTTACAGGTAAAATAACACAGAACAACACATGATTTGCCAACTTAATTCGCTTTTATTCGCAATTGAGTAAAGGTATGAATTTCAAAAATTTGCTCTACATATGCACAACATTCTTCGGAAATCCCTCGATCATATTTTTTATGATTCTCAGAATTAACAAAACGGAATAAACAAAGGGTTATTTAATTTTTATGATTGCGTAAGCAAAGTAATTTTTAATTATTTGGGTTTTTCAGTTGGCTACCTGTATGACTTTTTTACAGAAATTCAACCCACATTTAAGGGTGGTCATTATTCGGAAAATTTAAAACTCACACATGGTGAAACAGGTATATAGCCACCGTAAAAAAATATGCACCCCATTTTTTTTTTCAAACGTGTCATAAAGCCTGTTAAAATATATTTTTAATGATACCAAGATCATGGAAATCGGTTCAGCCGATTCTGAGTTATTGCATTTTAAATGGAGCACTTTTCGACCATTTTACGTTTTTTCGAAAACTTTCCCATTGTGCCACGCCCAAAAAATCGCAAAACAGTCATTTCTAAAAATGAGGGTTTGTTTGTATTGATCAAATTTAGCTATGAACAAAATTTCATCGATATCTGAGGTGGTCGGGTTCAAAATTTCAGTTTTATCTTGATTTTTAAATGAAATTCATCTATTGAAGAATTTATATAAAAGAAAAGATATTTTATTTTGAATTCATCTTGAATAAAAAATGGATTTTTAATAGAATATGTATTTATTAATTTTATTCACTACCAAAAACTTTATGATTTAATATAATTTTAGGACGAAATATTTTATTTTTGAAGACGTTTATATCTTTAAGGCCTGTACGCAGCTTGCTAAGGAATCAAAAACTTCATATAAAAAAACGCTTCAGAAATGCTTAAGGAATTTTTCTGTCAAAAAATTTCTGTTGATAGTCCGCAGCTTTTTAAAAAAGTAGTATTGTTTTTACTACTTTTTTTTGACGTAAATGAAGTTAGGCAACCCAGGCTTTGAGCAGGAATATCAAATTTTTCGTTCTTTCTGAAAGGAATTTTGACAGGAGAGGTAAGCATAAACAAAATGTAATATGCTAAAAAAAAAATAAAAGTTATTTTTCAGTTGCAAACCTGGGAAAAAAACGAACAAAATTCGGCAAAAAAAAACAAGAAGCGGATGGGTAATTTTGATACTGAGCTTAAAAAGCGTTTAGCAGGCCAAATAAAGCAGAACCGAAGAATTGATTTGTTTTCAATTTCACAATTCTTAATAATTGACAGAAAACTGCTGATTTCTAGCGCTGCACTGAAAGGTACTTTTGTGCTTTTTTTCTTTAAGAAATATATGAAAATTTTCTGTTAAGATTCCTTAAGAAGCTGCGTACAGCTCTTTACACTTGGCTGTCTGCAAAACAGATGACAGAAAAACTTGTTTTATGACGGCATGTAAGCTGCATTTATTGAACGTGATTTAGCAAATTTGAAGAAATAACGCTTTCTTTCCAATTCTTAGTAAATTACTAAAAACAAGTAGCATATGAATACATTATAACATCACCAATCGTAGACAAAATTAACCAGTGGCTACTAGATGGCGTTTTATACAAAATAAAATTATTATGGCAAATCAAAATATTTAATACTAAAACTAGAAAGAAAAATCATTAATCGATGCAAGCGCTATTACAGATGTTTTTGTGATTGTATTGTGAAACACGCTCTAAATAAAACAGAACTAGGAGTAATATATAGGAGTTTGGATTTGAAAATCATATCGCACCTTAAATACAAAACAAATTTTAAAATTTTCAGGAGAGACAAAAAACTGTTTATGTAAAAATGATTGTATTATATCAAAAAATTTAGTTTCGTTATGAAAAATGTCCATTTTGAGGAAAGGTTTGCGATACTTTTTTTTAAATTTATATTGCATTTGTGGAAATAAAATATAATCTTGAGTTATGACTCTCTAACTGAAATTTTTTCATTTGACTAGTGATATTATCTCAAGTTATGCCCCAGGTATAACAGCATGTTTCCTGTTAAAGAAGAGAGCTAAGAGAAATAAATTTTTCCGGTAGATAGAAATGTGTACTGTTAATTAATATATGGAAAAAAGTCAATTTTGTAAAATTTTGAGTTGTGACTCTTTGTATTTAAGATGCGTTATATACCATAATACAGAATGCCCTAAAATGTAGGATTTTAATAAACAGCATTAACTTTCAAGCATATGTTTTGCAGGGCAAACATTTATCACACGATGTACGACATGCCTTTCACATTTGAATCAAATGTGAAAAATCTTTAACTCGGTCGATTTTGTTTCAAAATTTTTCGCCCTAAATATTAGATAGGTCTGCTAAAAAAAGGGGGGGGATCAGTTACTTTTTCCAAGTTCAATAATTTTCCTTGTTTATTTTAGGGCATATCCGCTCCTTTTGAATTTAGTTTTAGCCTGCCCGGAAAGGGTTGTTCTGCCTAAAATAATTATTTTATTTAAAGACTGATTTTGATATTGGAGTTTGGAACATCGGTTGAAATCATCGTGATTCTTGGCTACAAAATATTTTCTTATTTAAATGTGCCAGTAATAGCAGAGTGCAGCAATCATTCTGGGGGGGGGGGGGGGTTGAGAAATTCCAAGCAGAGTACAAGGGTAGTATTGTAAAATTTCCAAAGGGTTTGGCATTATCAGGTCAAACTTTTTTTATGGTATTTTATATTTTTTCCTTATCACGATTTTTGTTAGTCTCTCAGCTACAACTCATGAATCATTGATGACTTCTCATTTCATTTATTCCTGAGCAAATGAAGTTGGATTAATTTAATCGAACGCAGTGTTCGTTGCAAAGTCCTTTACACAAGACGTAACCACTGTAATGCGAGCTGTGTTTTTTTCTTTTTTATCGTTTAAAATGTATCATACATCGCTTTTCATTTGCGTATCTGAGTTTTGTGATATTTTATAATTAGGAATTAGTATGGGAGACCCGCCAGACCGAGATCAAAACAATAAACCGACCATTACATTTGAAGAAAAGCGCAAAAATGCAGATGAAGCTATCACCCTAATTTTCTAGCAATATGCCTAAAAGATGAAACAAATGTAAGTAGGAGACTAAAAGACTACAGGTTCTCGACTTGCAATATAGAAATTAAATATTTTTTGGTATTTTATACAAGCTAAATTAATTAATGTTTAGTGATTTTACTTAAAGCAGTAACTACCTTTGTTATTTAAACATATGTAATTATTATCAAATTTTCTTAATATCTTCATTTATTAGATAGATTGTAAGTAAATAATAATATAAAAAAACAAAAAATTTTGTTTAAGCGCATATTCTGGTAATTAAATACCATGCCATCCTTACTCATATGACATGTTTATTATTCCTATAAATATCAATCGTACCCTCCATATATATTGATCAAATAAATATACTCTATATATATTTAATTTTATTACGATCATCTTATGTATTTTCCATTTTACTGTTACTAGCAGATTCCAGCCCTCGAAATTTGAACGCAAATTCTAGGAAATTTTATTTTTTCATTAAATAAAGTCGCTAAAAGTATGCTAATCAATTATAGCCAATTCAAAAATCAACACAAAATAGAAACTAATTTTTATTACAAACATATTAACAAATTTAATAAGCACACACATAGCATTGTATAATTTTATGTATGTGTGTGCAATTTTAAATACAATTTACTCAAAGTAAAGGAAAAAATTAAAAAATCTGTAAATCTGCAAAATGGCTAAAAAGAAATGCCTTTAAAATAATATACGTTTGGTTAAAATGGGGATAAAAGGGTACACCAAAACATCAGTCACCAGAAATCGCCTAGCTTATTAATATTATAGATGTGGGTTTTTCATATATTTTTTTGTATAAGTTTTTTCTCTTGCTTTTCAGATGATTGATTATTATAATGGAAAATAAATTGTATTTAATTTTTGTTTTTGGTTTTCTTTCGACACTGCGTTTGATTACCATATGTCATCATATACATTAAAAAGTACCTTTTCTTAAAAAAGTTGAGCTTCCTAAAAAGTGTATTTTCTTAGAAAATTTCGTTTTCCAAAAAAAAAAAAAAGTGCCTTTTAAAATCTTTCTTTTAATTCATACTATCTGTCTGTCTGTCAATTGATCTGAAACTTGGCCCATAGCATTGTTGTACTATAGAATAATTTTGGGGAAGTCACGCACAGTCACGGAGTGATCGAAATGTCATTTCCCCTCATCCGATCGAACTTAAGCTTGGGCCATACACTTGCTGTAACGTAAGATTAACTTCGGCATAGTCACGCACGGTCCTGCAAAGTCATGCACAGTCACGGACTGATCTAAATGACATTTCCCCTTATCCGATCGTTTTGGAACTTGGTTGATAGACTTGCTGAGAAAACAGATTAGCTTTCGCATAGTCACTCAGAGTCACACATAGTCTCACATAGTCGCGCACAGTCACGGAGAGATTAAGACCTCACATCCACTCATCCGATCGATTTGAAACTTTGTCCATAGATTGTTGTTTCCAAAGAATAATTTTAAGAAAGTAACACACAGTCACGCATAGTCAGGGAAAGATTCAAATCTAATATGCGTAAGGAAAGAAAGAGTTTTAATAAAAACCATGCTTTTATGGATGATATTATTTTAAAAAGTACCTATATATTCTTAAAATAGTACCTTTTCTTGGTACAAATCCAATAACTTTCAAATATTTTTTCTTTATAAAGCACCCCTTCCTAAAACAGTAATTTTCTTAAAGGAGTACATATTTTAAAAAGTAATCCTTATAAAGTAAGTTTACTGTGAAAGTAGCGTTTCTTGTGTAGGAGCTTTTCGGAAAAGCATCTTTTCTGTAAAACCAACCGCCTGTCACCCCCCCCCCCCCCACCAAAATAAAAAAACGGACAAACTCATGAAAAAATCGCCTATATTCTGAAAGAAGTTTTACAAATAAAAATACCCGTGTCTCCCAAATTTTTGAAATTATTCGCATTCACGCAAAATAAATAAATTTCTGATATAAAAAAAAAAATAAAAATTAATTGTAACAGAACACTTCCATTTAGAAAATGGCGTAAAAACTGTATTTTTTCATTTTAGACAAATCGGACATCATTTGAAAGGTATTTGCCAGGCCTACACCCAGAAGAAGACACAGTATTTTGCGACAGTATTTTCGGATGCGGCTAGAATTTTGTACATTGATTACCTTGAAAAAGGCCAGACCATCAAGAGCTAACAATCGCAGCCAAATTTGTGCGTTTGAAGAAGAGAAAAGGGGGAAAAAGTTCTCTTTTGCCAAGAAGTCGTTGGCTACCATGTCCCAATTGCACGAATTACATTACAATTGATGCCACACTCACCGTTTAGCTCTTGGCGATTTTTATCTGTTTTCACACTTTATAAAATACTCGCTGTAGACAGGTTTGGTTCGAAAGATGAGGTAATTTCCGAAAGAGAGACCTTTGATGAGGCCAAAGATATATCATTTTATAAAAAAAAAATGTCGAATTTTTAGAAAGGCGCTGCAATAAATTTAGCTCTCTTTAAGGAGACTTTTGACGATGGCTAAAGCGAATTTTGCCAAAAATTTGTTGGACTTTTCATGTTATAATGTAATTCCTATTTAAATTTTAATGTTGTTTTTAATAAATAGAATTTAAACAACACAGAATTTTTTAACTGCACATTTTTTTGTATTTTATTTCTAGAGCATTATAAATGTATGCTTTTCGTGAATATTTTCATATTAGTAGTATATTTTGGAAATTATATATTCTACCATTAATACGCCTCATATGACATATTTATTTTTCTTATAAATATCAATCATACGCTCCATATATTTTAATAAACACTGCTGGTCTGTATTTTAATCAAATAAACACACTAAATATATTAAATTTTATTACGATCATCTTATGTATTTTCGTTTTATTGTTATGTGTATTTTTCATCTATTTTATTAGTTTTTTTCTTACTTCTCAGATGATTGATTATTATAACAAAAATAAATTGTATTTATTTTTTTTTTGTTTGTTTTTGTTTTCCCATAGACACCGCATCTGATTACCAGATGTCATCAATTTCTTTGACAATTTTACCCAAACGTAATTCAAGTGTTAAATTTATGAATGCAAATAAAGCGAAAAGTGTCATATCAAAGACTAGCAGTGCATGTATGTGTGTGTAGATATTATAAGAAAAAATTTATATAAAATCATTAAACAAAAGAACAAGAATTTTCTGTTCTAAAAAAGTGTGATTAAATGAAAGAGATCCAAAGTTCCAGTTCAGGAAAAAAATTATTTCGTGATTTGTGACTTTTATCCTAGTTTTCTCAATTCTTAAATTTCGTCAAAAATTACCCACAGTGACCAATATAAGGCGATCAAATTTTAGGATTTAAAAATTTTTTTTTTTTAATTTTTAACCCCTCCTCCCCTTAACGAATATTCCCACATTCCGACATTTCGAGTTTTTCCCACATTGTGTCAACAAAGGATATTAGTGGAAAAAAAATATAGAAGAAGAGTTGGTATAGATTAAGTAACGATTTTTTAATACTATTTGTGAATTTACACATTTGTTGAAATTTCAACAAGCTAGGGGCATTTCTTAACAACATCGAAATTTTTTGATATTTTTACAGAATGTTTCAGTTATCAAGAGAATTCAAAAAAGTAAAGTGCAATCGGAAAACAAAATTTTTTCCCTACATCTGTGGACCACACTAATAACATGCGCATACAATTTCGGCAAGAATAAGGAGCTCAAGGGTAGAACGATAATACCAAGAAAACTGTATGAAGGTGACTGATATTATTAAGGTTATGTCTGACACGTTGTGAGTGTATGAGTTGAAGTGAAACGAAACAAGGTAATCAGTTGTATCTTAGGACCGACATCGCTAAATCGCCCCAAGAAGTGATTCTGAGTTGATCGGTATAATAGAGTAAAACATGAAATATTTTTTAAAGTTGTGCCATGTTTATTAGGGTGGATCGATTTGTAGGGAGAAAAAAAAATCGCTCAGGTGACAAGGAAAATCATATTCTAGGGATCAAAATAAGAAACTTTGCCCAAGGAACCATACTTCTAGAATGAATTCTGATGTCCCGACTTTTGACCTGTGTGCCTGTCTGTCTGTCTGCCATGGGGCAACCCCATTCCACCTCATGCAATTGGTCTGAAACTTGGCTCATAGTCTTGTTGTGACTACAGATTAATTTTGGGGTAGTCACGCAGAGTCACGCAGAGTCACGCATAGTCACGGAGTGATCTAAAAGTTATTTACCCTCATCCGATCGCTCTTTTTGAATAACATAACATAGTCAAGGTAGTCATAGTGTAGAAGATACGTATACGTATGAGTTTTAAAATTAAGATTAAATTAAACATAGTCAGCCCAATTCTAAACAAAAAATGGTGATTTTTTTAAATGTTTGTATGAGGTGTGCCACTGGCATGAGTGGGTCGGCCCTTCAAAGTTAGTTGGGGTAGATCATACATTTGGACTCGATTGGGGCACTCTAAATGGGTCAAAGTGAGACAGACAGACAGACAGGTCAAAAGTCTGGACATCAGAATTCATTTCAGAGTTTTGGTTCCTCGGGCAAAGTATCTTGTTTTTGTCACTTGGGCGATTTTTAAATCGACCCGCCCTAATGTTCATGGTGCGAACGGTTGCCTTTGGATAATATAAAAACTGCAGTTTGTACGTAAAACTTGTGTCTAGTTCAATAATATTCATATAGGGCTTTCGTCAAAAGCAATTTTTAAGGTTTATAATAATCGTAGATATGTACCCTAATGTTTTCCAAGATATTCCAAAATACATTAAAGCCAACCGGGTTATGATATTACGAAATTTTTTTAAATTTTCCCCTATGCCAATACTCTTTACTTCCTGTGTATAGAAAAAGACTCCTTCATAGTTCTGTTAAAGTCATAGAGACTGCATGAACAGCTTTAAAAGGGAAGAAGAACAGGAAATAAATCAAATCAAAATAAATTATACGCTGTAGGGAAAATAATTTTTATTCATATTTGTTCTTGATTGTTGTAACATGGGAAAATGAACGGAAGGGAAGAGAAAAATAAAGGTAAAGGGAAACAGCTGAGGTGAGGAGAAAATTAATTGTAATTTCTTTGCTCAACTTTTCCAACTTTCAAACACATTAAAATAATTGCTTATTAACAAAAAAAAAAAATAAGAAAAAACCTTAAATACTTGAAAATTATTAAATTGCTTTTAAGTTTTAAGCGACGCTAATGTGGCGGAGGTATAAGAAATAAACAAACACTCATTTATAGTTCTGAAGTGGTTATGTTCTTATTTCGACATTATATTAAATTGATACAGTATTCATAGGTGAACTAAATAAACGTACAAACAGCCAGACATACCTGTACTACATAGAAAACTCAAATGGGAAATTATGGTCACTTGTGTAATATGGAAAATGTATTTTTGTTTGCGGTTTTAGTAAAAATGTTTCTCAAATATGAAAATAACTGGCTGGCAGTGGGTGCTAGAGACTGAAAATAGCAACGAAGAATGAGAAGGAGTGAATTCTGTTTGTTCAAGGTACAATCTGGCATGCATATGTTTTATTATGGTTTTTATACAGAGAAAAAAACTAAGGGGTATTTAGTGTTTTTTTTTTTTTTTTTTTAACAAGAACTTAACAAAAAGACCGAAACAAAACCAAGCAACAATAAAAACGTTTCTGACCTACTTGCAAATATTTAATTAGGAAATTTAACAAAAAACCATTTTTAAAACCAAATGAAAAACTATCAAGTAAAATGTTTAGAAATGGTGTAAAGGTACAACTTAATATCGATGAAATTAAAATGCATAAACGACTTTTACCCATATAGTATTGCATAAAATAAAGTGGAACGGAAATTAAAAAATAGGTAAATTTTGTATCGGTTGCTGTAAAAATTGCGAAAAATGGATTCTTAGCCAATATACAGCAAATTCGACAGTAAATAGAGGACTCGAGAACAATACTAAAATAAATTCAAAGAAACAAAAACGTTAGATGATATAAGCGGTGTAGGAAGAAAATAGGGTTTTCTTTCAATTTTATTTCAAATAAAAAATATCGTTTTTTATGTTTTTTTTTGACGTTTAAGAAATGATATACCGCAATATTTGCCTAAGATTACTATTAATTTAGAAATGCATGGGAGGATCAATAAATCCGTACTTTTTGTTTACAGGAAAAATCTTTAGCTAATTTTTTTTTAATCAAAAACAAAAAAAGCAAATAACGTGTTAAATTCCTGTATGCCGAATCTCTGATATTCTCTACTTGGGTTTTACGTTAACATTAATATCTGGATTAATTGCATTATTTATAACAACTACAAACAAAATATTTTAGAAAGCAAACAAGTTGATATACCCAATACTCGATTATTGCAGCAAACACAATGAATTTTTTGAAAAGTTTTTTATGCATCAATAGACAGGGGATGTCCCCTATTAACCCTCCGTCACGCACATGTATCTGGCCAGACATTTTACGAATTTAACTGTGATTTAAATATATTTCTAATTTAGGTAGTAGTTTGAGTCTTCAGGTACCCTCTACAAATATTGTTATTTATCGTTTTATGTAAAAACACATTAAAAAAAAATAACAAAAACAATTTATGTGGGTTTTTTCACCTACTCATCACATACGTAATACATGTATCTGGCCAGATAAACACGTATTCTGTATGAGGAATAATGTACTATATTTGGATTTTTTATTTTTCTTTGCGTGTTTACTCAAATCAACTCAAACTGGATTTTATATGTACTCTGCATGGTTGTAGCTGGGAAGGAGGGCCCTAGGGGGTTAAAGCCACCCCCATTTTGTTTGAGAGTGACGACGATGAAGAAATTGAAGAACAGAATGCTGCCGATGAAATGTTTGATAGTGACGACGATAAAGAAGTTGAAGAACAGACTATTGCCGAAGATTCTTTCCTTGGTAAGGACGGCACTATATGGTGTAAAAATGAACCAAATATTGGAACTCGTTTACGTCAACACAATATCATGTGCTTTCGACCTGGTCCCAAGCAACAAAATAGTGTTCCAATTGAAGTTTTCAAAAAATTTTTCACACCAAATATAACATTTGTTATAATTTCTGAAACTAATCGCCATGGAAAAGCTATAGTCGAGAAATGGAAGGCAGCTAATCCGAGTAAAAACCAAAAGTTTGGAAATATATGACCGAAACTGAATTAGATGCATTCGTCGGTATTCTTTTGGCAGCTGGTTGTTCCCACAATAATATGCAAACCACAAAGTTTTTGTGGCAGTCAAATAATCTGCCCATATTCAGAGCAGCCATGTCTTTTTATCGATTCTCTGTACTGGTACGAGACATTCGTTTTTATGATGGTAGAACACGCGCTCATTGATTGCGCGATGACAAAGCTGCACCAATTCGTGACGCTTGGAATTTTTTAAATGAAAATCTTGCCAAAAATTATAGCCGGCATGGCAGCATAACAATTGACGAGCAACTGTTCCCATATCGTGGAAAAACAAAATTCACACAATATATACCAATAAAACCAGCGAAATATGGCATTAAAATTTGTGATTCAAAATCTAAATATCCACTGCAAGCAAAACTTTATACATGTCGACAAAAAAAGAGAAGAACGGGAAGTAAACCAAGGAGAAAATATTATGATACAACTTGCAAAGTTGTACAGCAATACTGGCCGTACAATTGTAGCTGACAACTTTTTTACGACACTAGAAGGAGTAAAGCGTCTGGCCAAAATTGGTCTTGCATTTGTTGGTACCATTCCGTCTAATAAAATATGTATTCCTAACGAAATGAGAAAGGATCGTTCTCGTCGTGTTCTGTCATCGTTATTTGGATTCCATGAAAATTTAGTTTCAATTTGCATCTACTTGCCAAAAAAAAAAAAATAAATAAATAAATGTGTAAACTTACTTTCGACAGTCCACTATACGAAACATTGTGAAGGGGAAGCAAAGAAACCCGAAGCAATTCTCTTCTACAATAAAAGTAAAGCTGGCGTCGATTGTCTGGATCAAATGGTTACACATTTTACTACAAAGCGATCAACAAGACGATGGATTTTTGCGTTCTTCTGCAACATGTCGGACATCATGGCACTGACTGCATTTATTATTTGAAGATGGTCTCAACAAATAATGCTAGAAGAAATTTTCTCACTAAGTTATCTGATACATTGGTTCTTCCAAATATTGAAAACCGATTGAACAACATTCACATCAGCAAACAGTTCAGCACTCGTTTGGCCATGGAATCGTTTTTTGGAAGAGTGCTAAATGCAAGTTTGATTGATATAACATTTGCCCTTCATTTCATCTCATTTTCCTTGTTTTTCTTTTTGATTTCAGATTCCAGTAGTAGTTCCTAGCTTAAGTGGTGCTGATACTCTACAAAAGAAAAAAAGTTGTCAGCTATGTACATTGGGAGACGAAAAAATTCGCCGACTAACACGTTTTTTTTTCTGTTCCAAGTGCTCGAATCCGGTATGCCTACAACATTCGAAATCAGAATATATGTTTTAGTTGTTTACCTGAAGCTCTGTAAGACTTTTTATACCCTATACCCCTATGTGGTTTGGGTATAATGACTTTGTGCTGCTGTTTGTAACAACCAAAAATATTTGACCTAGACCCATCTTTAATTATGCCGATCGAATCAGAATCACTTTCTGAGTTGATTTAACAATGTCCGTCCGTCCGTCCGTCCGTCTGTGTGTCCATGTAAACCTTGTAATCAAACTGCAGGTCGCAAATATGAATATATTTTGTTGAAATTTTGTATGTAAGCTTTTCTCAGCCACGGGATGAACACTGTTGAAATTGGTGAGAATCGGAACATGTTCAGACCTAGCCCCCATACAAATTACCCCTAGGAAATCGACATAAATTGCCATAAGATCCAAATTGTCATATAGATCTTACTGAAATTGGGTTTGTATGCGTTCATTACATCCATTAATGAGGAGTCCAAAAATGATCCCTTTGGCCCCATATAGAGCTGCTTCCCGATCTTCACTTAAATCTATTAAAAAACAAAAATATTGCACTGATTCTTCTCAAATTTTGTTTGTATATATTTTTGCAAAATACAAGAGACTTTACCAAACATGATCAGGATCGATCCATTTTTGGACTTATTCCCCATATAGATATATCATCCGATATGAACTTTTTCATATCTGCAGCCAAAAAAATTAATAAAAATCCCACTCAAATTTGGTTTTTGCTTATATAGAGTTTCTAAATGCATGGTATAGGGTATCGTATAGTCGGTCTAGACTGACTATAATTTTCTTACTTGTTTTTGAATTGAAATGAAATTTTAACAACTATTTGTTTGAAATTAAACACAAAAAAAAAAATGAGTATACTAAGAACAAAAAAAAAAAACAAGAAAGAAATTAAAGACGGTCTAGACCGACTATACGATACCCTATACCATGGTATAGAGACCCTATCTCTTCGGTCCAACTAATTAGATATAGAAAATGAGCAGAAACCAAATTTAAGTGACATTGTTACTAATTTTTTTGGCTGCAGGTATGAAAAAGTTCATATCGGGTGCTATATTTATATTGGGACTAGGTCGAAAAATGGACCGATACTAACCATATTTGGTAAAGTCACTTACATTTTGAAAAAATATACACAAACCAAATTTGAGAGAAATCTGTTCAATATTTTTGTTTTTTGATAAATTTAAGTGAAGATCGGGAAGCAGCTCTATATGGGGCCTATGACGGAGATTTGTCCCATAGGTATTATTTTTGGACTAGTGATTAGTGAATATAATAAACACATACAAACCCAATTTGACTGAGATCTATATGATAATTTGGCGATTTATGTCAATTTCATAGGGGTCATTTGTATGGGGACTAGGTCTCAACATGGACGGAATTTCAACAATTTCATCTTATGGCCAATAAAAGCTCATGTACCAAATTTCATCAAAATATATCCATATTTGCGACCTGTAGCTTGACTAAAAGCTTTACATGGACATACAGACGGACGGACGGACGGACATCGCTAAAACGACTCAGTAAGTGATTCTGAGTCGATCGGTATAACAAAAGATGGGTCTAGGTCAAATATTTTTGGTAGTTACAAACAGCACAGCACAAAGTATTGGCGTGATAACAATATAACAATATAATATCACTAAAATACCATATTTTTCATATAAATGTATCGCAAAACGTAGTGTATCTGGCCAGACATATGTGCTGCGTATGTGACTATCGGAACATGTGTTCTGATAGCAGCAGAATATGTTGTGTGTGTGTGTGTGGATAAAGTAAATAGTATTTGTGGATATTTGACTTAATTTTGTTTATATTGCAAGTGCCAGGAAAGACCTCAGCGGTAAATTTTTTCCACATATGGCTTCTGCGGCTAATAAATGAATTTTCGCGGTAACGCGTTGTGCGATCAACTCTTAAATAGACTGCAAATGGATGAGGTATACCAGATCAACGGGTGGTGGGAAGAAAAACACTGGTTCAAGGCACCAGTTCAGTTATACCAGCAAAACACTTTCCATTGTTATAACTACCATATAATATAGCGGAAAACAGCCAACATTTCGACGATATTTCAATTCCCTACTGTCCTTGCTGTGTACCACGTCGCCCAGAAGCTTTAAGATAGACTGTGAAGGAGATCAGATGTGGTGAAGCAGTTCTAAGCCGATCTAGGAATTCTGGACATTTGAAAGCTTTTTCGACAGTCGGACAATTTTTTCCAATAGACATTATAACAAGTATAAGTCTCTTGTGTTTAATGTAGCCACCTGGCTTGTCCTACGGTAAATAAATACTAGGTAGATTCCTGCATCTTCTCACCGCCCCGTTATGATTTTCCAGCGTCTACCCAACGCCCCGTCATAAGGCGGATTGCAAACTATGAGAAATGTGTTTGGCATAACTCCACCCTTTCATTTCACTCTTCATTTTCAACTCAACCTCTCAATACTCTTGTCTTCCACTCATTACCAGTACCTCCCGTCAACTGTTAGCCGACTCAACATTCTTAAATTCGTTTCCAACTCACGCCACAATTGACCATCTTGTCTTCAAATCCTTCTTCCCACTACACTGCCCACCCATGATTTTCACATTGGAGATAACGCTGATAGCTTCCCGAAGTCATTTCCAACTCATATACATTCTTTCAACGCTCTCGTCTACTACACTCAAGTAAAATGAACTAAACCATAGATTCAGAATGAATTTTTTGAATGCTGTTGAGTAGCCCATTACAGTCCTGAGTTATCATAACGAATATTTAAGTAGGTCAAAACAATTTATTTACTGATAACTTTTCCTGTTTTTATACCCTCCACTCCAGAGTGCAGAGGGTATATATAAGTTTGTCATTCCGTTTGTAATAATTAGAAAAAAAATTTTGGACCCCATAAAATTTATATATTTGTGATCCTTATAACAACCGGAGTTAATATAGCGATGTCCGTCTGTCCGTCTGTGGAAATCACGATGACGGCAACAATCGGGTAGCTAGGGTGCTCGTTGGCATAAAAAATGATTCATTAACATCCTGAAAAGTTTTCTATTTAAAATCGTCCAAATCGGTGGATTAGGGCCCGAGATTTGAATGAAGAACTAAAAAAAGTCTTGAAAAAAAATAATTTTCTATGTTGTTCTTGTCACGATCACGCCCTCAATAGTACAGCTACAGTGATCATTTTTAGTGGGAATGATTCACCAAATTCATGGAAAGATTTCTACTTCAAAAATCGTTAAAATCGGTGGAAAAGGTCCAGGGAAATCTCTGAAAAAGTAAAAAAAAAATGAAAAACATGATATTTCTATATTGTTCTTGTTGTTATTCTAAATGTTGCATTGTTTTCATAGCTGGACTTGTTGTTTTTGTGGTCGTTATGGTAATAATATAACAAAAAAAAAACCCTTTGTACATTTTTTATCAACACAGGTAGAAAAATTTAAAAGTTTCCATTGTTTTGGCATCACTAAAAAAATATGCTAGATCATTTCTGCCATTGCCATGAGCCTGCCTGCAAAATTTCAGATCGATTGGGTCACGGGAAAGTGGTTAAAATCGATCCAAAATTTTTCGACAAGCAGACACGAGTTAATATAAAGGGAGTAAAAATTCACCAACATCTAAAGCAAATAATGTTAAAATACCTAGTTGTTAATAAAAAAAAAAACAATTGGGCAATTCACAATGGGTAATGTATCGTTGTATCTGTTGTGTCGTGTATCACTTTACAATAGTGTAAAATTGTTGTTGGTAATTTTCACTGAAAAATCTGGTACACGATCCAACTTCATTTGCTATGTTTAGTAAATGTTGTATATTGTATCATAACATATCAGTTCCAAGTGAATGCCAGTTTTTATGAAAAAGAAAAAACAAATACATAGAATTTTATCAGCATAAATAATTATAAAATAAAATATGGCAAATAATGCAAATAACGCAAATACATCGATGAGTTTATTTATATAAAAATTAATGTTTATATATGTATTTTCTCTTTCAGTACCAACCAAAACATTTAACATTTTTTTTTTCATTATAAATTAAAATGCAAGAGGTACGTAACTAAAACTCCAGGGTATATCTCACGACCAAAAAGCAAACACTGACAAGTGTTTTCTCTTATACAAAATAGCAGAAGCAACGAAGCGATCTTTCCTCGTTGGATCGAAAATTACTAAAGAAAGCGTTTTACAATATGAAAATACAACTGAGAGTTCACAACAAATGATTGTATTGTGTATTTCAATACAACATACAATATACAACACCTGTTGTGAATTGCCCAAATGTAAATTTAGCAAAAAAATTTATGTATTAATTTATTTAAAGAGAAAAACACAAAAATAACGTTTGATGTTGTATTTTTTGTGTGTAATATTTAAATATACATACATACACATATTAAATAATACAAATAATATACATATATTATATATATGCATGTATGTATGTATATTCATAGTAACTGCATGTTAGAAATAAATCGGTTATTTTATTTACATAAAATTCTGCAGTATTTTGTTGAGGGGAAAATACATATCTTTTGCATTAACAGAGTGTCACTACATTTTGCTCAGCGTGACTATGTCGCAGTAGATGGCGCCACAATTTTTGTTCTAATTAGCTTTGCAATACATAGTTATTTCTATTTTAACATGAATGTCAATATTTTCAACTAGATATCATACAGAACAATGTTAAGAGTATACACGGGTTGGTCTTTTATTTCATACGTTTTTTCATTATTCTTTTACAAATATGAACATAAGTTTGGCATATTAACTTTTTGTTGTCTTTACAAAATAGAGTTACCGAGTTCGTCAATGAGTTTTTTGCTTACAAAACAGTTCTACATAGTTATATATAATTATTAATCTGCTTTACCTATAAAATATCTGATTGCGATTACATCTAATTTTTAAAAATTGTTTATAATTAATAAAGCATTATTATTCACATAAATACAAAATTTCACATTTTAAATTTTCCATTCAAATTTAAGAAAATATCAATTATAATAAAAACTGAAAATAAAATTCCCAATTATAAATTAAAAAATATTAATTGAATTTCAGAAAATCATATCAAAACGTGGGAAATAATAATTTTAAATTTAGAAATATATTTACACTTAAAAAATGTTTACATTTAAAAAAAATATTGCCATTCAGGAGATATTAATAACTTTTCAGTACCGCGATTCAGTAACTTCTTTTAACGATAGTCGAATCGTAAAAAAAAAGAAAATTGCAAAATTATCAGTAAAATTTTTAAATGATATTCGCTATTGTTAAAGTCAGCTGTTGTTGTTATCAAAGAGAACCATTTTTGTGTTGTTTATTCAACCGATAAAAACTTAAATTTTTAGGTTGAAATGTCGTCATACATAAATAAAAATCATGAAATAGTGAAAATATTTTGCTTTAATTAAAAAACTTTTTTATATAAATAAAAAAATTAAATAGCATTTCAATTCATTATTTCATTTTCAAATAAATAAACAGAAATATTAGTAAAAAAAATAAAGATATTAAACATAAACATAAAAACATCCTGTCAAACACGAAGTAATTTGTTTTTTTCTATTCTTTGTGTTTTTCGCTTATTTTGATAGAGATGCCACTCCTTTACAATTTAAATAAATAGAAAAACAGATTTGTCGATATTAATTTAAATTCAATGAATTTAAGAAAACCTCAAATGATATTTAAGAATTGTTAACATAAAAATTGTTACATAAGTAAACGTAATTTTATGAGAATGTTATTTTTTATATATAAATTTTCACAATTTTTTTTGGATAAAAATTTGAAGTTTTTCAGAAAATAAAGATAACATTAAATTATTTTATTTAAAATGTTTGGGACTTTTCGTTTTTTGCGTTTTTCATCCCTAATTTGATTATTTATTATTATAAATTTATTCTCTATGTTTTCAAAATATGGCAATATTTTAAAAAAAGTTGATAGAGCTTTTTTGGTTATTATTTTGTTACTCCATCCGACCTATATGGCCACAATGAAGAAATATTTGGCCAGTTAAAAGAAACTACACAGCCATCTCCAATTAGCACGATTTAATGCATATAGCCACTCTAAACAACCATTACCTTTGCAATGGAGGTTAGGGCGAGCTATTTAATTAGCAAAAACTAAATTAAACGAGAAGTTATGTCATATAACCGGAAACGCATGCATATAGGTATATAACCAAAATGCATGCCGATCAGCAACCACGATGACCAAAAAGCAAACACCGAAATAAATCCGAAATAATAGAAAAGACGAAAACCAACCCAAAGAATTTTCTGAAATAATTTGGTATTAAGTTTAACAAATTGTTTACTTTTTCCAATATTTTGTTTACATTTATTATCAATACTCAAACCGAGGTGGAGGGTATCAAAGATTCGGCACAGCCGAATTTAACACTCTTATTTGTTTTTCTCTGGAGCCCAAAAGCAAAGAAAGACCTTCTCCTTTCTTAATTTTTGGAGCAGCCTCTCACAACTACATGTACATAATAATGTTCATGTCCATTACCGTACATACTTATGTACGTATGTATTGGTGCGTCATCTATACCAGAAAGTTTGCATAATTGCTCTTACTATCAAGTTACTGTAGTTATAACAACATTTCATCAACGAACGGACCAGCAACAGCAGATATAAAAATATGTGTACTTACATTTCAGTTGTAATTACATTTCAACCATTGTTTACGTATAACCTTTTTGCCATTCAATGTTGTTATTTTTGCTAGTCTTTTTGTTATTGTAGTTAAGGATGCTTTATCAACCATATTAATAACAATGACAAGAATAGTACAGCTTAGTCGCCATCGTAGCCCACCTCCGCACATCGCCTATACAAGCTCCTTTCAAAATATTGTAATTTTTTTTATTTTATAAACTTTAAATCTTCGAACTTCTTTCGTTAATGTCCGTTGTTTCCTTCATTTTCTGTTCAGTTCTGTTGTGTTTTATTTATTATAGGCTTTTATTATTACGATTTTTTTATGTTATTCTTGCTTTAATTAAGTTGTATGTAGCGAAGCTGAGTTTTAATTGCTTTCTGAAATATTCTTGTTATTGCATGTTAATAATAGTAATAATTCTCATTTAAAGTCTATTAGAGGTGTAAAATTTTGCATTGTATGTAGTTACCTACAACTACAACTACAATTACTTTACACATGTAACTTAATGTTTTACACCAAAGATCATAATAATAAACATTAATCAGGCTGTTATCTGGGATATATATATATAAGACATAATAATTATATTCCTGAATGCTGTTTCCTATACATGCTGGGATAACAATATAAAACAAAAGGAAAACTTAAAATATATTATTAATAAAGACAAAAATGATACTGGTAAATGTTATAAGCTGCCCCAAAAATTGTTTAATTTAAAAACTTCCTCGAACGAAATAGTTTAAAGGTTATATTTTTCATGATTGAAATACAAGTATCCAAAGTTAAACACATGAAAATTATTTCCTAAATATAAAGTTACTTAAAACAAATAATTTATTTTAGGAAATTTAATTACACAGAATTGTGTAAGGTTTCCTTCCAGAAACAACAACATATTACTTGAGGACATTTAAAACTTGTTGTCATTGTAATCCATTGGGTATTTAATTTTGGCAGTAGTTATTTGCTTGCATTGCCATGGAAATAATTATTATTCTATTTTGGTAAATTTATTTTCATAAAATAAGCACGTTCTGGTTGGCAAATACGAAACTTTATTGAATATTAAAATTTTTAATACTTTTCCAATAAATTTCAAAGTAAATTTTGTAACATATAACATATTTTTCATATGAACTTTGTAGATTAGCATGTCTCGTTTAATTAAAAATCATGATTATATTTTTTAAGTTTTTTTTTTTTTTTTTTGGCAAAATTGTGTTAAAATGTTTTATATTGTGGAGCTCTTGTGGGAAGAAATTAGATTATTTTTTTAACTACAGCATTTGAAACATTTTTAGGAAGTGAAGTTTTCAAATTATTATTTTTTTTTTTTTATTTGATACAAAATTTCCCAAAATTTAAAATTTAAAATTTTAATTTTTAATCTTTAATTTCCAGTTTTTTATTTTTATTATTTTTATATAAATTTTCGATATGGGCTATTAAATTTGTACTTTATACTAATTCTGTTTTATAAATCGAATTAAATCAATAAACAAATTAAAAAAAAAAAATAATTTAAAAAATTTTGTCGCGAGTGCTGGACGAAAAACATCTTAAAATGTGCAAGGGAAAATCTAAAGGAAGAGTTTCTATTATGTTTATCTATATATAAAATTCATTTTCTGTTTGATTGTTTGTTTGTTTGTGTGTTTGACCGCTATACAAATTTTTTTTTTCAATGGATTTCTCTGAAATTTGGTACACACGATCTCTGTACTCCAGGTAAGGTCGCCATATGCTTTTTATCGGCCACGTCTAATTATACGCCCACTTTGAATATATAATTAATTTTCTGTTTTTTGGTATATTTGTTCGCTATTGTATTTTTCAAGGACTTTCTCCGAAATTTAGTACATTCTTCAGGGAAGGTGCCCATATGTTTTTGTCCGGCCACGCCTACTTTTGCGCCCAATTTTAATATAAAACTCAGTTTCTGTTGTTTGGTTCATTTGTTCGCTTCACAGATTTTAAAATTTTCAACGATTTTTCTGAAATTTGGTACACACGGAAATAATCTCACGATGAACAAATTCCCCAAATTTTAATATGGTCCCCAAAAGAAATGAAAAAATTCCCCAATTTATCTAAAAGCTAAATAAAATCATTCTTAAATTTTTCCATATTTTTATTTCATGAATTTTGTTATATATTTATTTAAGTGAAAATTTGCATACTGCTCTCAATATCTGTCCTGCAATAAACGCATTTCAAATCTGCATTCTTTTCAATAGCATCAATAGCATCTCAGCTATAATATCGGAATGATCTTAAAAATATATTTTGTGGCTGCTAAACGAACGGACGCAACGCGCACGCGGAACACAGCTTAGCTTATATATCGGATGATCTGAAAAATATAATTTGGCAACTAAAATCGGTTGCAGCTCAGCCAAAATATCGGAATGATCTGAAAAGTATATCTTGGCGATAAAATAAGTTGATAACTACGCGGCAGCACGGGCGAGGCTGCCAAAGGCGCAGACGACGGCGTGGACACGGACGCGACGCGCTCGCGGAACATAGTTCAGTGAAAAGTGTTATGATAAATTTTGTCTATGTATGTGCAATAATTACCTGTTGATCCAAATAGGCCACACATATACTACAAGCAGTTGCTTAAAACAACAGCAGTTGCTTTTGAAACTTCTATAAATTTGGCGTCTCTGCTCAATGATGATCACTTATTGAATGAAGTAATTCAGTTTTTAAAAGTTCTGATTCCTCTATTCCGTTATATTTAGTGTTAACAAAATAAATAAACTTCGAAAAAAAAACTTAAACTTCTGATTTAAAAAATCAAAAAATTTTAAATTAAAATAAAGAATGAATTTACTCCCCAAAAAACGTAATCATTGGGGAATTTTGTCATCACGAACGAACTCCCCAATCCCATACAAATTTTCGGGGAAAAAGTTAATTTTTTTGAGGAATTTGTTACTTGGGGACTAATTAAGCATATCAATTTTCAAGTCAGATGCCTTTGGATCCCGGGCAAGACCTGGTAAAAACAGCTAGTTAATTTATAAAATTACCGCTTTCTCTGATGTCCAAAAATTGAATAGACAGATCAGCAGCTTGTTTGAGATCATTAAGCATAATTTACAATTAATATAATATAAGCAGTTGTTCTCAACATAGGGTACCGTATAGTCGGTCTAGACCTCCTATAATTTTCTTACTTGTTTCTACATGGATTTATTTATTTTGTATTTATTTATTTATTTATTTATTTATTTATTTATTTATTTATTTATTTATTTATTTATTTATTTATTTATTTTACAATAATTTTAATTATTAACATAACATACTTAGTATATATATAACACTATTGATAAAAAAAATAGACTATATAAAAAATAGACTATTTAACTGTTGACTTAGAGGAAAATTGTTCCATAGGTGAGCGGCATGTATGTCAAATTGCTATTGAAAAATTTCCCTAAAATTTTCGACGTATTAAAACTTTCAATTTCTTGGCCATTTAAAACATTATCTTCAGAAATGGTGGGAACTAAACTTTTTTTTCGTATTAATATGCGTTTAGATTTCCGCGGATTCAAGTCCGTTACCATAAGCCCAAAAGTAGATTCCGCTTAAGTCGTCAATTAGAAGGGTTGTGTCTGAAGCAATATTCGAACTGGGCTATTGATTGTGTGCGCTTTTAAATATATGATGATATAGGTTTAGTTGATGTGCCCGTGTTTCAGTTTTCCATGATCTACTGTATCAAAAACTTTAGAATGGTCTAGAAGGCTTAAAAGGTAATATTTCCATTTTCCAATCCTTGCCGTATGTTCTCAATAACTTCCAAAAGAGCCGTAACGCAGCTATGGCTCTGACGAAAACCAGATTGCGTACTTTAAAGCAAATTATGAGTATTGACATCATTTTTTTATACAACAGTTTTTCTAATGCCGTTTTCTTTTCTGACAAAAAATGTCGCACTTTATTTGCACTTTTTTCGAAAAGTATATTTTTTTTATAAATTCTAAAATAAGAGCAACCTTATCTTATACATCAATCGAAAGGTCTCAAACAGCTGTGTTCATGAAATGCAAAAAATTTTTATTATTATCCTCTTTCCAGTCATATGGTGAAAATATTAAAGAAAGGGGATCAATGGGGGAAATATTCTCATACTGTGACCTGAAAGAAGTCAAAGGCTGCACTTTTTTGCAATTTGCGAGGGCTTGCCTTTGAGACCTTTAAGGTATAAGCTAAGGTTGCTCTTAATTCAGAATCTACAAAAAAAATTAAATTTTCGAAAAAAGTGCAAATAAATTGCGACATTTTATGTCAGAAAAGAAAACGGCATAAGATTTTCGATAGAAAACACAATATTTGACTTTTGTAATGGCACAGTTTCTGCAAGTTTCCAGTTTATCGGGTATAAACATGACATTATAATAGTATTAAACAGATGAGTATACACGGCAAGATCAAGGGTAAAAGTAATTTTATAAATTTTGGGTGTAATTTATCACTCCCCATCGCGTTTGATTGAAGAGTACGTTGAAATAACGTCATTTTGAGTAACGGAAGAAAATATAAAATGTTCGCTGATTATCCCGTTATCTGTATTTGGTGTGCCTGAGGAAAACTTAAAGTGAAATTCGCTTGAATTACACGTGCGATTGTAAAATTTCTCGTAAGCATATTTGCAGTCAATGTGGTTCGCATTGCCAATTCCTATTTAACGAATATTATTCCAAGTTTGTTGAGAACTTATCGCACTGCTAAACCGTTTGGAATAATATTCGGTTTTAGCATATTTGATATGATTATTAAAATATTTCCTGGCAATGGAATAATGTAATTTAAGTTCAAAAATTTTAAATCTCCTCCACCTGATATATGCAAAATCGCATTGGTATATAGAATTCCTGACAGCATTTGAAAACCAGGGTTTTTGTCTATGTATCATTCTATTATTTTTTAGCGTTACAGAAAATGATTCTGATTCGATCGATATAATAGAACATAGGTCTATAAACTCATTTTACGCTAACCATATTGAAGTATACGATGTATATACATATATAAGATAAAAGGTCATACGATCACACCGGAAAAGTTTGGCCTGAGAATATTAAAACCTTTGGAGATTTATACTTTCATCCTACTTTGGAGTTACTCACAACCAGAATTGCTGTTGCACTGTGTTGTTGTATAACAAATATATTTAATTTATTAAATATTTAACACAATAATTAACTTTATTGTTCTGGTCCCTTTTCAAAATCAATCTTATTTATATTGGTGGCATTTTGCTTAAAATTACTCCTCCAATGTAAATCTTACCAATTAAAAGAAAATGCTCGAATAAAAAATCACCGAACAAATATTTAGTTCGGAATGACAACATTCGTAGTTGAACCAGATGGCTACCAACAACAACAATAACAACAACAATAACCATGAAGACAATAACGACAACAACATCAGACACAGCTGGCAAGATGATAATAGCCATTCTGACATTACAATCATGATGAAAGAAAAGACGCAATCGACCAACACATACTAAATGACACATTAAATGCGCGAAGGGATTTTTAGAAAAATCAGCAGGACGTGATTTATTTGGTGCAATTTCAATTACAAAAAAAAAAAACGGAGAAGAAGCGAAAAACAAACGAGTATATTGTCTCAACATATATTGTCTCAACATATATTCGTTTCGTTTTTTTTCGCAGCATTTATAAAGACAAAGAACGCAATAATTCCAACGAACATATCTTAATATGTTTAGCCATAAGTAGCTAGCTGGATGGATGTAGCATTCTACGATAGCGTTGCTTTTATTTGAAGAAAAAGAAGCAAACAACAACAAAAAACATATTACAAATACCAGCTGAAATAATAAATGTTTTTAAGGCGGATGTGAAAATAAAAAAAAATTATAAATTTTGGCACTAAGATGAAACTGGAAAATTAAAATAAAAAAAATATATTTCAAAGAAATGTATAATGAAGACCGTCACAACAGAGAATTGGACATTGAAAGTCGACTCATTTTCACTGAAAATTTTCGGATTTTGGTGTTTAGTCGAATTTTAAAATAACTTTTTATACTGTGTAACACTAAAAAAATTAGTAACACTGCCAATTAGTTGGATATAAGATAATTTCTCTAAAGGCATGGCTGTGGCTGACATTTTGATTTCATTGGCCAAAAGACTAATTTTTTTTTGTCACCGATTTTTAAAATTTTAACGCCTGTTTATAGCTAATATATCCAGATTAATCAAAAATTAGGTTGAACTATTGCTAATTGTGGGCGTGGCACGCTGTCAAACTAAACTGTTTTCTTAATTTCAGAAAAAGGTGATTTTTTTTTTTTTTTTTGTTTTTTTATCAAGCTATCATCGATAATGTCCTGCGGTCTTTTTTATAATGTTGGCTGGATTATAGTCTTTAGGTGCTGTAAGTGTTCACAGCTCTACCGTTCAATATTAAGGGCGTTATGAGGTATCTATCAAACTACTATATTTTTCTCAAATTTAAAATTTAGTGGAATAGAACTTCTAGGCAACAACAGGGAGCAAGAAACGTATACCACCCTGAGAAAGGCGAAAGTGTCCCCTTTAACTCTGCATATATTTTGCACCCGTGAGGACCCGTGGGTAGAACACTTTTTTCATTTTAATTAAATTACTCTAAAAAAATTCAAATTACGATAATTTAAACAGCCCTATAAGTACTCGTATACAATGGCATATTAAATCTGTGCCTTAGGTATTTTATAGCTTATAATATAATATAATTTGTTTAGTGGGTTTTTTATATATCATTTTTGGTAGCAATGCACTAGTGCCATTTTCTAACCTTTTTATTTTACCTAGAAACATAGTATGATGGCTTATGAGAAGGCTTATAAGAAAGCGACATTTGAATACAAACTCAATTGCTCTAATATATATTCAGCAATAACAGTCGCAAATAAAAATATTCAGAAAAATATAGATAGCTTCAGTTATAAAGAACTGGCCGAAGGTTATTTTAGAAACAACAAGTAAGAAAAATATAGTCGATTTAGACCGGCTATACGATACCCTATACCATACGTTTAGAGACATCTTAGGCCCAACTAATTGGATATAGAAAATAAGCATAAACCAAATTTGAGTGGCATTTTTATTAATTTTTTTCGCTGCAGATATGAAAAAGTTCATATCGGATATTATATTTGTATGGGGATTAGATCGAAAAATGGACCGATCCTGACCATATTTGGTAAAGTCACTTACACTTTGAAAAAATATATACAAACCAAATTTTAGAAAAATCTGTGAAATATTTTTGTTTTTTGATAGATTTAAGTGAAGATCAGAAAGCAGCTCTATATGGGGCCTATGACTGAGAATTTTCCTATAGGGAGTATTTTTGAACTACTGATTAATGGATGTAGTAAACACATACAAACCCAATTTGACCGATATCTATATGATAATTTGGAACTTATGGCAATTTATGTCGACTTCATAGGGGTCATTTGTATGGGGGCTAGGTCTGAACATGGACCGATTCTCACCAATTTCAGCAGTGTTCATCCCATGGCCGATAGAAGCTTATGTGCCAAATTTCAACGATATATTCATATTTGCGACCTGTAGTTTGATTACAAGCTTTATTTACATGGACACACAGACGGACGGACGGACGGATGTACAGACGGACATTGCTATTTCGACTCAAAAAGTGATTCAGAGTCGCTCGATATAATTAAAGATGGGTCTAGGGCGAATATTTTTAGTTGTTACAAACAGCAGCACAAAGTCATTATACCCAAACCACATAGTGGTATAGGGTATAAAAACCGGGAAGATGTTCTTAGATACGTTAAAATAGAATTAAACTTAAACTCGTGTAGCACCGAAATACAAGAGCAATTATCCAATTTCGTCAAAGCACTAAAAAAACGCTACAAAGAAGTAAGCTACAGTAAACAAAATTTTTATATAAAAATTGTAAACTGGTTAGAAGGCCAACTTACTGTAGCTGCAGAAACAGCAAAGCAAGATAAGGCTGGAAGACCACGCAAATCATTGGACAACTGCAGCGATTGATCTAAGAGGCGGAAACTTAAAGATGTTAACGATGAAATTGGTTGTGCAAATATAAAAGAATTTTTCCTACATCAATAACGATCACAGAACCAATTAACAAAAGTGAATATCATTGAAAAAGTTGTTAAAGCTAGTCCAGTGAGAACAAAATGGATTCCTAAAAGTATACCAACTCCGAGCAATGCAAAACAGTTCACAAATGAGGAGGCATTAGCATTATTTCTGGATTTGAAATTAACAAAACAGCAATATATTCAGCTCAGATTGCGTGCGATTGAAAAAGACTCAAATATGTATCCAGCATATCATAACATAACCGTTGCTAAAATGGACTGTTTGCCATCAAAGGACACTATTACAATCACACCAATTTCGGCAGAGGTACAACTATAGTCTCTACTTGATCACACAGCAGAACGCACGGCTGTGAGTTAAAGAAATATGGAAACACAAAGCTAATTCTTTTTGTAAATGAGGATGTGATGGTTCTTCGGGATAGAAACAATACAAACAAGTAGTATGTGAAAATATTTCGGACTCAGATATGTTCACGGTATCATTTGTACCATTGCGATTGAAAAAGATTTTCGAAAATTCAGAGCCTTCGACTAGTACAACGCAAACAATGGATACTTGGAAAAATGAGACACGATCTTCTTTGAAATACTGCAGGCCAATCAAATTTGAATTCAAAAAAGAAACTCATGATGCCATTAACAAAGAAATAACTGATAACAAGGCCCAAATTGTAATACTACAGCCATTACAATTACAGTTAGATGGGCAGCAAATTGAAGTAAGCTACCAATTAGTGCTGATAATGATAGATAGAAAACTAGGTCATTCGACTAACACGAAGGGTGCATCCAGCTGCATTATATGCCAAGCAGCATCAAGCCAATTAAACAAAGTCCCGACAAAATCATTACATAATACCGATGCATATGAATTTGGATTATCAACACTACATGCAAGAATGTAACACATACTAAAAATTATTTGATTTGGACTTCGGGTCTTCAGGACCAATAAGAAACAAAAAGTACAACAAAGAGTTAAGAAGTTCAAAAAAGAAACATGTTCAAGATGAATATCGCAAATATGGATTGATTATACATCAGCCAAAACAAGGGTCAGGCAATACAAATCATGGCAATACCGCAAGAAGATTATTTTCAGATCCAGAAACAGCATCTGAAATAACAGGAGTGGATTTAAACCTTATTTTCAGATTTAAAATAGTCCTAGAAGTACTTGCGTGCAATGAAGAAATTGACTCTAGAAAATTTTGAGATTATGCTAAGGAAACTGCAAAAATATATACAACCAACTACCTATGGAGAAATATGTCTGCAATAGTTCACAAAATCCTTTATCATGGAGAAGATGTCATTAAATATCATTTGGTGCCACTTGAAGTTCTATCAGAGGAGGCTCAGGAAAAGAGGAATAAGGGTTACAGATTTTATAGAGAGCACAATAATAGAAAAATTTCACGAAATTCCACAAATGAAGATATATTTAATATATTAATGGCAAAAAGTCAAAAAACTACTAAAGAACAGAAATAACACAGAACAAGATATGGAATATTTGCAGTCAATATTTGAATCAAATGAATAATAATTTTAATTGCCTTTCATTGTTATTTAAGTACGAAAAACAGTATAAATAGAAAATAATAATAAACAGAACCTACTATTGCACAGTCGTCAAAAGCGCTCAAAATTAATTCTTTTTATACCCTATACCACTATGTGGTTTGGGTATAATGACTTTGTGCTGCTGTTTGTAACAACCAAAAATATTTGACCCAGACCCATCTTTAATTATACCGATCGAATCAGAATCACTTTTTGAGTTGATTTAACAATGTCCGTCCGTCTGTGTGTCCATGTAAACCTTGTAATCAAACTGCAGGTCGCAAATATGAATATATTTGGATGAAGTTTGGTACATAAGCTTCTATCGGTCATAGGATGAACGCCATTGAAATTGGTGAGAATCGGTCCATGTTCAGACCTAGCCCCCATACAAATTACCCCTATGAAATCGACATAAATTGCCATAAGATCCAAATTGTCATATAGATCTTACTCAAATTGGGTTTGTATGCATTCATTACATCCATTAATGAGTAGTCCAAAAATGATACCTTTGGCCCCATATAGAGCTGCTTCCCGATATTCACTTAAATCTATTAAAAAACAAAAATATTGCATTGATTCCTCTCAAATTTTGTTTGTATATGTTTTTGCAAAATACAAGAGACTTTACAAAACATGGTCAGGATCGGTCCATTTTTGCACCTAGTTCCCATATAGATATAGCATCCGATATGAACTTTTTCATATCTGCAGCCAAAAAAAAATGATAAAAATCCCACTCAAATTTGGTTTTTGCTTATTTTCTATGTCCAGTTAGTTGGGCCTAAGAGATAGGGTTTCTAAACGCATGGTATAGGGTATCATATAGTCGGTCTAGACCGACTATAATTTTCTTACTCGTTTTAATAATTCTTTTAATTTTTTTGCAGTTATCGACAGATAATACATTAGATAAGACATTTTGAGCATTTTCTGGGTTGTAGAATACCTATTTTTTTATGCTATAATTTTTTAAAAAAAATTTTTTTTTAAAAATTTCAAACTAAAAGTCGGAATTTTTATACTCGGAAACTAAGTAGCCAAACCCTACTTTTTTCGACGATATTGTTTTTAATCACATCATGTAATTTCTTAGGTATTTGAGTGACTATTTCCTATAATTTTTAAGTGGCAAAAAAAATAGGTTTAAAAAAAAAAATTAAATTAACCTATTTGCATAAGCTGCCAAAAAAAAAAAAAACAGCGGCTCTAAACCGCTTAGCTATAGACGGTATTTAATACACCTAAGGTTCCTAAACAAAATATGTTTTTACCTAAGTGCAATATTATGCAACTTTTAATGTAGAGTATTTTTAAGGAACCCTATTTATAAGTGTATTTTAAAAAAATTCATACGTTCTCAATAGGGAAGTTTTTCAAACGGTTTTAAAAGTTCTTCATGCACTTCACAATTGTGATAGAGCATGAAAAAAATGGACCAGTATTTCGGTTCTTTGGGCGGAACCCCCAATTTTTGGGAGATATAAGGCATACGAAAATGGATGTTTTTCGTTTTTAAACTTTTTGTACACAACTTTTAAATGAATATGTGCATACGTATATAAATTGAAAGATATTTGAAAGGGCTATCGATCCGTTTTAGTGCCTGCACGTACATAACAAATTTTAAATTTTGGTGAAAAAATTAGGTTAATTTTAAGTGCATTTATATATATATATATATATATATATATATATATATATATATAATATTAATGCTTAAACAAGGCCCTATAAATTTGAAATTAACTAAATTATTTTTACAAAATTTAAAATGTGCCATGTACGTGCATACAATTTTTTGTATAAAAATTTTTAAGTTAATTATTAGTTATTATCATACAAATATAATGATATGTTATCTTATCCATCGAGCTGATATTATTAACCATTTGGGAGTTGCAATTGGTTCATTATCTGAAGAAGCTCAAGAGGCATCCAACAAAATTTTTAGCTCTGCAAGGCTAAATAATAGCAGAAATGTATCACGAAAATTAAATAATGAAGACGTATTTCACTACCTTTTAATATCCTCAGATCCGCTAATAAGTAGTATTAGAATTAAGAAAGAGAAAAATAACACCGAGTTGCTTCCAGAGGCCTTAGAATTAGTTGTTTAGTTTATATTAGTTTAGTTTGGTTTAGTTAAAAAAAAAGCTGTTATCTATACAAATATGAAATAAATTTAGTTTAAATATGTTGTTTAATGTGTTAGTTATTTTTAAAAAAATCTCATAAGTGTTTTAGGATTCACCCACTTTTAATTTTTATAATCTGATGTCAGGTTCTTGTTCAGCGGCCCCAAAAACCCCCGAGTACCAAGTTTCAAGCCAATCCTAGCACAAAGGAAAAAATTTTTCCGCCATATTGGATCCGCCATTTTGGATTTTAAAAATATGATATCAGATTCGTGTTCAGCGACCCCAAAAACCCCCGGGTACCAAATTTTAAGCCAATCCGAGCATTAGTAAAAAATTTGGCCGCCATATTGGATCTGCCAATTTCAATTTTTTAAATCTGATATAAGATTCGGGTTCAGCGGCCCCAAAAACCTCCGAGTACCCTGATTCAAAAGTTTTGGTGAAGAAATAAAAAAGGTATAGATTTTTAATCGCTTTTGACCACTGTGCATTGTTACAAATGCAATTAAAATCTAGTGCAGTTTTTATTTTTAAAATGTTTTTCAAAATTATCAAATTTGACAGCAAAAAATAATAAATTTTTCTGTAGTAAGCAAAATTTTTAGATAATATTATTAACGATTTTTTTAGTGTAAATATTCTTTGAGTGTAAACAAATTTGTAAACTTGACAACAAAAAATTTTTAATTTTTCAGTAATAATAGCAAAATCTCCAGTTGATTTTACTATTTGTTTTGAGTGTGAAAATTTTTTTTGAGTGTAAAAAAAAAAATCTCATTATTACAAAAAATGTTTATAATTATCATTAAAATCCAAATATTAAATTTTTTATAAATAAAAAAATAATGAACACATATTTCACTCTAAAAGTTAAAAAAAAATCAAAACTTCAACTTTGACCTAGAATTCCTTAAAAAGTCTTCAATCAATTTTAATGTAATAAAAGCTGAACTAAATATCTATCCATTAAAAAAATTACTTAAATATTTTGATCGTTTCAAAAGTTACAGAATTTAGGCCAATGAAAAATGATTTTCAGCCACTGTGGGCCGGTAAAAATATGTTTACTTGTTTTGTTTTTAAATAGATTATTTTAAAGTATTTATTATTGAAAAATTGTAAGCTTCTTAACAGCGAAATGAAAATAGTAGTTTGAAGTTTGAACTTTGAACAAGTTTTCACTTTTTATAAAGGTGAATGTTTAAAAGCAATCTCAATTAATTTTTTATAATATCATTAGGAATATTGCAACGATAAATAATAATTCTTTTGTTAGAAGATTATTTGATATACCCTGTAGAGGCTTTTATACAAAATATTCTAAGCACATGATGTAAATCATCGTTATTCTTTAACTATTGCATAGATTAGCACAAACTTATAATGACCAGTATTAAAACAAAAAAAATGTAGGGCATTATAAAAAAAAAGTAGCTGAGAGTAGAAGAGAATAAGATAAAAGAAAAATATGTTTTCATAATGAAAAAAAATTCCAAAAAATTATAAAGATTCCGATTTTTTTTTCTTGATATGAAAAGCTGTGGCTAAAAAGAAGCTGCAGAAAAAAAGAAACACTTGTTAGTCATTTATCATTTTATATTAGTAGAAAACCGTAGCATGAATCGTCCGTCTGTTATAAGATATGGAACGAAAATAAAAGAAGGATTTGTGTAGGTAAATGTATGAGAAACTTGGAGAAAATGTTAACGAAAAAAAAACCAACTTATTTTAAATGAAAAAAAACATTTAGAAAGCAAAACCCTAAAATACATTTACATTTTGTTTGTATAAATATGCATATTATTTATATAAATATAATCATTCCTATTTAAATGTAAAATTCAATCATTTATTAAAACTGAAAACAACCTGTCACACTCATACATATGCACGCGTTGACATGTGACAATTTCTATGACAGGTTTTTTCGAGAGATAATAATGATACTCCTGTTCAATTTAAATCTTGTTCTGGTTGTTATTATTGTTGTCTCTTAATCTATTGAGGTTGTTATTGCTGTTGTTGTTCGTGGTTTACCAAAGACATTTATTTTAACATCTTGTATTTATTATATTTTTAATATTGCTTGTATTTTTTGTTCTGTTTATGTTTCTGTTTTTGCAATTAATTTGTCATAAAACCATTGATAAGGGATAGACTAGATAGATACTTCGAAGCATTGTTACTTTATATATCCGTCAATCAATTGGAAGTTTTCATTGTTTTATGCACGTTTTGTAGTCTAAATTACTTTTGACATAATTTGTGGTATGTATCATATGTTTAGAAAATTTCATAAATCATAACTAAAAACAAATACAATACTCAACAATTCCAACTTTGTTATTTACGGGTATTAAATAAAAACTAGCAGATTCCAGCCCTCGAAATTCGAGTGCAAATTCTAGGAAATTTTATTTTTTTCATTAACTAAAGACCCTAAAGGTATGCTAATCAATTATAGCCAATTCGCAAATCAACACAAAAAACAAACTCATTTTTATTTCAAACACATTAACAAAGCATTGTATAATTTTATGTATGTGCTAGTAGCAATTTTAAATGCAATTTACTCAAAATAAAGGAAAAAATTCAAAAATCTATAAATCTGCAAAACGGCTAAAAAGAAATACCTTTCAAATAATATACGTTTGGTCAAAATCGGGATAAAACAGTAGAACAAAACATCGGTCACAAGAAATCGCCTAGCCCATTAATATTATAGATATAAAAATTAAAAAGAAACTTTGTTCGAGTTTGTAAGAAATATTGTTTAAAAAAATTCATTCAAAAAATGGTCTTTAGAAAAGAATTTAAAATAAAATTTTGAACTACTAAATATCCGATTCCTTACAATAGTGCCCTAATCAAAACTTAGATGAAAAAAGAAAAATTGGCGAAAAACAAGAGGACTCATGAGATGAATATTTTTTTTTTTAAGAAATCATTTCAGATGTCATAATCATAAATGAGATTATGATTTTTGTAAAAAAAAGATTTTTTGATCAAAACGAAAGCAAAAATTCAATATCGCACGAAATATTGTTAAATTTATGGTAGAAATTATTTTGGGGATGATAAAAATTACGCGATAAAAAAGTTTAAGGGAAACAAAATTTTTTAGGAGAAAATATGTGGGGTGAGATATTAAAAAAAAAAATAATAATAAAAATTTTGTGCTTATCGTTAGAAAAAGTTTTATATTTCAAAACTTCCGAATAAAAAAAAATAAGTAGAAGTGTTAACTTCGACTATGCCGAATCACAATATTAGGACCAAGGTGGTCAACAGTAGGAGACAAAAAGGCTAGATTCGAAATTATAGTGTATACATTTTATACCCTTTACCTACGTGGTGAGGGTATATTGAGTTTGTGCTGGTGTTTGTAACTACCGAAAATATATTTGTACATTTGTGATTTGTAGGAGACTACACCATCTGCCTAACCGGTAGGAAAAATAGGCTATATTTTGTTGGATTTTTCAAGTGGGCGTGGCATTCCCATATAAAGTAACATATAATATCTGAAGCACTACGACAGCAAGAGTTCTGAAACTATGTACATGTACATATTAAACTTATTTAAAGAGTAGCGAAAAAAATGAGCGAGATCGGACCAATGGGCGTGGCACCCACCATAAAAGGTAAATATTTAATGTCATATATCTAGAGTACTGTAGATAAAGTCTTGGGACTTACTGTGAGTTCATAAGTTATCAACTTTAGTACTCCGAAAAAAAATTACGGGATCGGTTCAGTGAGCGTGGCACCCCATACAAAGTGAATATTAAATGTCATATCCAGAGTATTGTAACAGTGAAAGCCTTGGAGCTTTGTCTGAGTTCATGAGTTATTAATGTGAGCAGTGGCCAAAAAAAATGGGCGGGATGAAGTACTATGAAAATGACAGTCTTGAAACTCTTGAAAAGTACATTTTTTTCCACTGTGAGTAGTCGTAGAAAATATTGGCGGAATCGCATAAACGAAAATTCGTCAAAAACCGAAAATCGCGAATAAGAAATATTGACGAAATCATAAATCGCAAATAACAACATTCGCAAAAAACAAAAATCGCCAAATACAAAAATTGCCTAAACAGAAAACGCAAATAACAAAAATCGCAGAAAACAAAATTGCCGAAAACAAAAATCGCCAAAACCGAAAATCGCGAATAACAAAAATCGCCAAAATCAAAAATTGCTAAAATCAAAAATCGTGAAGAAAACATCGCTAAAACCAAAAATCACCAAAATAAAAACTCGCCAAATCAAAAATCGCAATTAACAAAAATCCGCAAAAATTAAAAATCGCAAAAAACAAAAATCGTCAAAATCGAAAATCGCGACTAACAAAAATCGTAGAAAAAAGAAAACGCCAAAATCAGAAAAACGCGAATAACAAAAATCTCCAAAATCAAAAATCGCCATAACCAAAAATCCCGAATATTAAAAATCATCAAAATCGAAAATCGCAAATAACAAAAAACGCAAAAAACAGAAAACGCCAATCCCAAAAGTCCCAAACTCAAAAATCTCCAAAATCAATATTCACAAAAAGCAATAATTGGCAAAGTCAAAAGTCGCCATAATCAAAAATCGCCAAAACCGAAAATGCAAAACCAAAAATCGACAAATTCAAAGTCACCAAATGTAAATAAAATAGTTTTCTACAAAACGTATTCCAGGTTTTTTTATTTCACTACGATGAGTGCAGCGAAGCGCAGCGGGTTACAGCTAGTATTATATAAATCAAAGGGCTTTTATGCTTCTGTATGTAAGTGTCATTGTTGTTGGTATTTTTGTTTTCTTCGCCCATAATTTATTTTTTTTTAACATAGTACAAGTGGTGATGTATTTGTTTTTGGAATATTGACTATTTTTATTAATTTGGTAATGTCAAGTAAATTCAAAATAGACTTCTGTAACACACGTGGACTGACGATGGATTTTTTCGCCTTAAGTCACACCCAGGTAAGTGAGGATGCTGATACAGGGGATTTTCACATACCCGGTTATCACCTTCTATCACTTTTACTTTTCATAGGGGCTTGCAAGGTACATTCGCGACTATGTTGTGTACCAGTTCCAGCAACATTATAACTGTTATGATGCAGAATATAACTCACTTTGGTCTAAGTTCAAAATCAGGTCACACATTTTACATTTCGGGTTTGTATGCAGAGCCCAAACATAGAAAGGGAGCATACATATAATGGCTTCGATGCCCTTTCTGAATCTATAACTAAAATACTAGAGAGTTGCCCGAATAGCGAAATCGTAGTTGCCGGCGACAACTCACAATTCTTCTTGGCTTCACCAATAGAGTCAAACAACTCCCGGAGGTCGTTACGTTAAGCTTTTCGCCGCGTATAACCACTTAGCGCAACTAGTGAATGAACCAACGCACATTCCATGCATTGAAGGGAAGAGACAAAATATTCTCGACCTTTTTCTAACTTCACACCCTGACAAGTATGAAGTGAAATTTCTTACACCTCTGGGTAATTCGGATCACTGCACCATTTCCGCATCTTTTTCATACTCTACACTTCACAGTGTTTCAACACCAGCTAACAAACGCTCAGTTTTTTCTACGAAAAGGCTCGTTGGGTCGAGCAAAACGATTTCTTCAAGCATTTCAACTAGAAAAGTTGTTTTCTGGTCAATAATATTGACGCTGCAGCGATAATGATGGAAAAAATTAAAGTGCTTGTTATGAGATTATTCGTTCCATCAAAGCACATTTCGGTTAAACCTAATCAAAAATCTTGGTTTAACCAGACTTGCAGAGAGGAAGCATTCAGACATTGGTGTGAAAATAAAAATTCCATCACTGAGTAACTACGCAAACAGGCGAGAAACGAATGTGCCAAAGTACTAAGGCGCGAAAAGTTTCTTCACGATCAGCGTCTTCGTGCAGTTAAAAAGGTTCTTTCGGATCTCAAAATTAACAAGTCTCCGGCACCGGATGGTGTACCAGCACTGGTGCTGAAACAGTGCTCTTCGACGATAGCCGGTCCATTGGATAACCTTTTAAGCCTTTCGTACCGTGCGGGAGTCTTTCCCTCTTGCTGGAAGGATTGTAATGTACAAAGAGTGCGGCTAATAACCCTGACATTACCGTCTAATTACAATCTGCTATGCACTCTCAAAGGCAATGGAGAGCATGATCAATTTCCATCTTGTGAACTACCTAGAGGCCAACTCACTTCTTAATGATCGACAGTATGGCTTCCGTAGAAATCGTTCCACGGGAGACCTGTTAGCTCTACTTTTTGAGCGCTGGAGTCGATCCATTCGCAATTTTGGCGAAAGTAAAGTGGTTGCTCTAGAAATTTCGAAGGTATTCGATCGTATGTGGCGCGGTGCACTGACAGCAAAGCTTATTGCATTTGAGGTCGGATATGAATTCTGTCGATTTATATCAAGTTTTCTCAGAGATCGCAAAATACGTGTTGTTATTGATGGGATCTCATCTAATGAATTTCAGCTTAATTCAGGGGTACCCCAAGGTTCCTTTCTTTCTCCTTCTCTTTTCCATTTCTTTCTGAATGAGCTTTTTGGGCGAACATTTACTCTTTCGCAGATGACAGCAGCATTTGTCATTCATTTTCCTTTAATCGCAGGCCAAACGTTTTGAAGTTTGGGGCAAAAGGCGGACAATGAATGACTTACTCAACCATGACCTGTTAACAATCTCCCAGTGGGGTTAAGCGAATAGGGTTGATTGTAATGCGCTGAAGACTCAACAATGTCATCTGTATATATGGGTGATATAGGTATTGAGGAATCGGATACTCTTGATGTTGTAGGCATCAGAATTCAGTGTGATGTTCATTGCAACGAGCATGTTTTTCAAGTGTCGAAAGAAGCATTCAAGTGTCTTGGTTTTCTAAAACGGTGTAAAGGTTACTTCACTCCCTCTGATATCCTTAAAATCTATACCACATACATCCGACCGAAAATGGAATACAACTTCCATATATGGGCAGGAGCTTCAAAGTCTATTTTGGAGCTACTGGATCATGTGCAAAGGAGGGCGTCGATGCTCATTAATGACAGTAGGGTATCCAATTCTATTGACTCATTGGAACATCGTCGGAATGTGGGTTGTGTATCACTGTTCTATAGATACTACCATGGGAACTGTTCTTCTTTATCTGGTTGATAAAAAATTTGAGAAAATAACTGAGGTCATGAAAACACTTATTCAGGAAAGTGAATCGCGTATGATGAAAAATTTCGACAAACGTTTTGATGAACTGAAAGATGATATTTTGAAAATTACCCACCGTGTAGCTACATTAGAAGCGGTTGCTGATGATATTGTCAGTCTTAAAAGTGAAGTAGGAAAATTAAAAACACAATTACAGCGTCAAGAAAATTCAATGATCACGTCAGACCTTCGCATTAATGGTGTACCATATCGTGATGATGAAGATTTGTATGTCCTATTTCAAAATATATGTGGGACCTTAAACATAAACACTCCAGCGGTAAAATCAATATATCGTTTACAAAATTATAATAATAAAGAAAAAGAAAATTCCCCAAATGCTGTCATAATGGTCAAATTATTCTCTCCATATGATAAAAACTTTATTTTAAAATCTGTGGAAAATTTTAGAAAAAGAAATATAACGTCGCTGTTGTTAAATCATATTGGTGAAAATTCAGATCGTCCTTTCTACATCAATGAAAATTTAACTTCAAGTAATTTTAAAATTCTGCATTCAGCGGTAAGCCTAAAAAATGCTAAGAGGTTACAATCAGCCTTTACAATGAGGGGTATAGTATATATAAAACTAAATGCAGAAGAAAAACCCATTCGTATTGACAGCATGGATGAGCTGCGTAATTTTTTTCCTGATCTCCCTCAATCTGCTGAAAATTAGTTGCTGTCAAACTATGCTAACTGCGCTTTTTATATTTTATCTTAAATATTTTTATTACTATTTTGAATTTACTAAATTCTGTTTTTACAACTATCTTTTCAACCTTTTTAAAGTTATTTCTTTATTTTCTGTACTTGAGTTTCTATGTGTATTATTCTTTGTTGCTTGCGTTGCTTGTACTAAACATTATTTATATTATGACATCTTTTACGGATAGTGTAGTCTATAATTCCAAAGATGTGCCCTCTGATATGATTCGGGTGTTGTGCAAACAGCGATCAGGTATTAAGATATGTAATATAAATGCACAGAGTTTGAAGAATAAAATTGAAGAATTCCGTCTAATCTTTGAAAATTCTGGAGTAGATATCGTATGTGTAACTGAGACATGGTACAACAAATATGTCACAGATGCTATGCTTGGGCTAAACAATTTCAATATTTATCGTTGTGATAGGAAAACTCCTTGCGGTGGTGTTGCTATGTACGTCAGAAAGGGAATTGTAAGCAAAATGATAACAAATTCTAACATTGTGGTGAATTCAGACAATAGTAATATACAAGATAATATCTCAAATGATAATGTACAAGAAAATACACGCACTACTTCAAATATCATAATAGAACACTTATTTGTTGAAGTTGTAAGCAGTGGTCGAAAATTACTAGTAGGAGTTGTGTATAGACCTAATTGCAGAGTAAGAACTGACGGTTTTCTGAGAACTATCGAAAGTCTTACCATAAAATATGATGACGTAGTAGTGTGTGGAGATTTCAATTCTAATATTCTTGTTGAACAACATCTACTTAATGATATGAAAACATTTGGCTTTGACCCTACAAATTCTACTATGCCAACTCATTTCTCCAGTACAACTAATACATTATTAGATATATTCTTTGTCAGCAATATACATAAAGTCTTCCTATATGATCAGTTGTCAGCACCATGTTTCTCCAAACATGATCTTTTATTCTTGGCATATGACTTCAAACTGCAGCATGAAAGTGAGACTATTATCTATTATGATTTTGATCACATAAACTATGCCAATATGTCCTTTGAGCTATCAGCAATAAATTGGAGTAGTATCTACTATATGCCCTCGGTTGATAATCAACTGAAATATCTAGAGGAAAATTTGTTGCAAGTTTTTAGTAAATCTGTTCCGGTGAGAACTTTGAGGAAAAATACTAGGAAGAAACCGTGGTTCAATATTGAAATAAAATTAGCTATTACTCGTAGGGATTTTGCATATAAACGCTGGAAAATGTTTAAAATCACTGATCTACATACGGAATATGTAAATGCACGAAGAGAAGTGAACAGGCTGATCAAAGCTGCTAAATCCAAGTTCTACTCATGTCGTTTTTCATCTGCAGCTGGTACTAAGAAAACTTGGAGAACTATACGAGAAATTGGGATTGGAAAATCATCGCCATTAGTTTCTAGTGAAATAGATGTAGATAAACTCAATGTATCTTTCATGAATCTCCCTAACATTACTTCAAATATGAACTTTTATGACCAAAGAGAAATTTTAGCCCCTCAATGCAGCTCATTCTGTTTTATTTGTTTAAACCAAGAAGATGTATTTTCAAGCTGTCAAACAATTAAATCTGATGTTGTAGGGTTCGATAATATTCATCCTAAATTTTTAAAAATTATTTTACCGTATGTTCTGCCATTTATAACGTATATATTTAATAATATAATTACAAAGAGTATTTACCCGCAAAGTTCGAAACACGCAAAAATTATACCCACCCCAAAATCTAACAACGATTATCGTCCAATTGCCATTCTACCTTATCTATCCAAGGTTTTTGAACGACTGCTTCATGGACAAATTAGTAAGCATATTAATGATAACGATTTGCTGACAAAAATGCAATCAGGTTTCCGACCCAAGCATAGTTGTATATCAGCTCTCATAGATGTTTCAGAGTATATACGAGAGAGTATTGATGCTGGAGACATTTCTTTTCTTGTTTTACTTGACCATTCCAAAGCGTTTGACATGGTGGATCATGAGGTTCTATGCTTTAAATTACACAAAATGTTTAATTTCTCTCCTTGGTCTATTCGTTTGTTGTCTTCATATCTGTTGAATCGTAGCCAGTCAGTTTTTGCAAACAATAAAACCTCTCATGTGTTGCCAGTTATGAAGGGCGTACCCCAAGGATCAATACTGGGACCTCTTCTTTTTACCATCTACGTGAATGACCTAGTAGAACAATTATTGTTTTGCAACGTACACATATATGCTGACGATGTTCAGTTATATATAACTACTGGTATAAGCAGCATAAATGATTGCGTTGCAAAATTAAATTCAGATCTCAACAAGATTTATACATGTGCAAGTGCAAATGGTTTATGCCTCAACCCCTCTAAATCAAAGTGTTTGATTTTTACAAGAAGAACAATGACACTGCCTTTTGAATCATTGATTATGTTAAATAACCAGAAAATTGAAATCGTATCAACAGCTAAAAATCTAGGTATTATTTTTAATGATAATCTCACATGGTCTAACCATATTACTTCTGCTGCTGGGAGAACTTACTCAATGCTTAGAACGTTATGGAATACACAACATATAACCCCCTTAACATTCGAATTTTGCTTGCAAAAACATATCTTATGCCAACTCTACTATATGGCTGCGAAATATATGCAAGCACTGATTCTAAAAGTTATAAAAAGCTTGAGTCCACTTTCAATGCAATTTTAAGATATATTTTCAATATTCGAAAATATGAGCCGATTTCGTACTACTCAAAAAAAACTTTACGGAGTAACATTTGAAAATTTGTTAAAGATAAAAACGCTTCTGTTCTTATAGAAAGTTGTACGTACACATCAGCCAACATATCTGTATGACAGACTCGTTTTTATGCGCACGGCTAGAAATCATGACATAATGTACATTAGATACCAATATTTAGTATCCAAATGGCAATTTTATGTCTCCTCAATACGTCTTTGGAATTCGCTATCATCGTCCACTAAAATTATAAGCAACGCAAAGCATTTTAAGAGGGAACTTTTTAAATTTTTTATCTGATCCTTTTTCTTATTTTTAAAATTTTTTTTTTTTTTTTTTTTTTTTTTTTTTTTTTTTGCTGATCCGTTTATATTTTATTTTTTTTATTTAACTATTTTTGTTATTTTTATTTTTTTTATATTATTTTATTTACTAATATTTGTATTACCATTTTTGGTTATAATTCGTTATATTTTTTTTTTTTTTTTTTTTTTAAATTATTCAATATTTTTATATTTACCATTATTATTTTTTAAGACAAATTTGTTCAAATTTTTTTATTTCAATTCAATGTAAAACTCCTATACTTTAATTATAAGATTATAAATCTTGTTATATGGGAAATCATAAATAAATAAACTAAACTAAACTAAACTTATTCCGAGTGCCCGAGTTTCGGTTCGCTCTACCCGGTTCTCTAGTAGATCACATCCTTTTGTAGTCTGTTGTCCAGTTGACTGCATAACGCATTACAGAGAGAATTCATTTATCAGTCGAACTAGCCGTATGTGGAATAAATTCCCCGCAGATGTCTTTGCTGAGAGTTATAATCTAATTAAATTTAAGTCAAATATCCAAAACCACTACTCCCTCTTTCCTCCTTCTCACAACCTATTTTCCTGAGATCAACACAATGCACTGCATTTGTAGGAGGCATCCCCTATGTGTTGGTTAATAAAAAAAATTAAATTATTTTCTGATCAGCATAATTTTAATTCACAGAGATCAAAATTGTGTTTTTTTTTTACAAAATTTTGAAATATCTGTTACTTTCGTAGCTCCTGTTTGAGCATAGCAACAGGTCTGTGAGCCATTAGTACGCTATTTGTGTTTTAGTTGAATAGTTATTTTAATTATTCCAAAAAGAAGCAAACAACTTAAAGAGATAAATAATGTCTATATTCTTCATAGCTTCATTTTTTTTTAGGTTTAAATGCCATCAATCATATTTTATTTATTGCTAGCTGTTTGAGTGCTTGCTCAACCACTTATTTATTTATGAAAACTAGTAATTGAACATTGTCCATAACTTGTGTTGCAACTACAGTAAATATGCTAAAAGTACAAGGAATCTTTTGTAATGTTCTCACTTCAAGTTGATTGATTATCAGTGCAATATGAGATAATCACCAGTTTAAACGTGAGTCGATAAAAATAAATATGATAAGCTAAATAATAATTGATATTGCATTAAAATAATTTTCAGAAAAATTTCAATTTTATTTATTCTAGCTAAATATAATATGTAGCTATTAATAAAATAATAAAAGAATAATTCGATATAATTTATTATATTACTCGCAATTAACTTGAAATATTAAGGATTCTTAAGCACGAATGGCTTTTCTTATATCGAAAAACGTCTAGACCACGAGTTTTTTCAAGAAATTTATTACTGGCTTTTTTCCGGTCTAAGGAGCTTTACATTTCACGCTTATAATCATTCTATTAAGTAGACATTGTATACGTTTGTTAAATGTCTCAGTAAAATGGCTATATATGCAATTTTTGGTAAGCACTTGCTTCTGTTATTTGTTTTGTTGTGTTGATAAATAAACTTAAAGAAAAAAAAAAACTTAATAGATTTATAAGCAAAATAAAACAATTTTGATTTTCTTTATAGAAACTGGTTGTATGTGCCAAAACATTTTTTTTTCCCCCAAAAGATACACAGATATTAGGGCGGGTCGATTTGTGGGGAGGCAAAAAAATCGCTCAAGTGACAAGGACAATCATATTCTAGGGATCAAAATAAGAAACATTGCGAATTCTGTCTGTCTGTCTGTCTGTCTGCCATGTGCCTACCCCATTCCCCTCATGCAATTGATCTGAAACTTGGCCCATAGTCTAGCTGTGACTACAGATTAATTTTGGGATAGTCACGCAGAGTCACGCATAGTCACGGAGTGATCTAAAAGTTATTTACCCTAATCCGATCGATCTTTTTGAATAAAATAGCATAGCCAAGGCGTATGATTATTATTTATTAGCCGAGTAGAAGATACGTATACGTATGAGTATAAACTAAAAATGATGATTTTTTGAAATGTTTGTATGGGGAACCCACCAGGGGTGTTTCAGGGGGTGTGCCACTAGCATGGGTGGTTCGGCCCTCCAAAGTTAGTGAGGGTCGATCATACATTTGGACTCGATTGGGGCACTCTAAATGGGTCAAAGTGAGACAGACAGGTCAAAAGTCGGGACATCAGAATTCGTTTTCGTTCCTCGGGCAAAGTTTCTTATGTTTATTCCTAGAATACGATTTCCCTTGTCACTTGGGAGATTTTTAAATCGAATCAACCAAGTTTCTTAGAACGGTCAAGTCAAATTCTGGCACAAATTATTCCCCAAAAATGGTCAATTGTATTGAGACCTGTGTTCAAAGAGGGATGTTACGGCAAGGGAATGTCGAAGTACTCGGAAAGGTTTTCCGTAGCCCGTGCAACATGGATTGGCACGTTATCTCATATTTGTTTTTTACAAAAGTTGGATTTCACAATAAAAATATTTTTATCGAAAAGCTAAAATGTCAAACTTAATAATTTGGCAAAAATATTAGACGTTTGGTCAATCGAAATATTCGGAAATATTGACTTAATTTACATCTTTTAACGAAAACGATTTGTAACCAAAAACACTTAATCATATTTCAGGTATATTTTAAATATAATTCACATTACACTTCAGGAGCTATATATCTTATCGGAAAACTAATTTCATGAAGACTTCAGTTTTAGAATTATCTGTCCAGTGAATGATGTAGGTTTTCTTTTGCTACATGCAAAAACTTCGGCTGATATTTTAATTAGTAGATACGCATACCTAGAAACACAAATTATTTAAAAAAATATTTATTATATTAATATAAACAATGATATATAAAAAATAATAGTGCAAAATTACGTACTAATTAAAGTAGATTTGAATTCATCAAAACAATGAACAAAAATAAAAGGACGTTAGAATTTAATTAAATTTTTATTCAAATATACTAATTTTTACGAGTCAAAATAAAGTAAATATTGGCATCATCCTTATGTGAAAAATCCTGTAATTGTAAAAGAGGTGGCAGCTCCATAATAATTTGTTTGTTTAAAAGTACGGAAAGGTACCGTACCAAATAATTATCAATCACAAAGTGTATCAGCAAAAAATAATTACTTGTAGCGTTAAATAGTCAAAAATTTACAAACAATTCAATTGAGATGCGTGAAATCATAAAAGATTTACATAAAAAAGGCAAATTTTTGCGTGAAATAAGTAAAATTTTTGGAAGGCATCATTGCACAATATCAACAAACATCGACAACATGCCAAATACAACACCGCAACGAACTTGCCTGGCGGAAGGCTACCAAAGCGTCTTACAGATACAGAAATAAGAGCTATAGTTAGAGAAGTAAAAGCGAATCCGACTTCCAGTGCTATAAAAATAGCTGAAGATATCACAAAAACTTCCGGTAAATCAGTAAGCGCTAGCACCATTAGAAGATCACTAATGGTGTAGAGTAGAGTACCACGCAAAAAGACTTATATATCGAAAGTAATCGTATGAATTTCGCCAAAAAAATATATAAATGAGCATCCAACCTTTTGGAGAAACATTCTTTTCACCGATGAAAGTAAATTTGAAATATTTGGTGTAAAAAATCTCCAAAGATATGGCGCAGCAAGAACGAAGCCTTTAGTGATAAATGCGTTATCAAAACAGTAAAGCATGTGGGAGGCTCCGTAATGGTTTGGGGATGTATGGCGGCATCGGGGGTCGGTAATCTTATGTCTATCAAAGCTACAATGAAAAAGGAAGATTCTCTTGACATTTTGAAAAACAATGTAGCCCCTAGTGTGGAGAAACTGGGCTTAGCGCAGAGCTGGAAATTTCAACAGGACAATGATCCTAAACACTCCTCCAAATTTGTGAAGGAGTGGTTGCTCTATCGTACTCCGAAAACACTTGATCATCCACCGCAATCCCCAGACCTTAATCCAATTGAGCACTTGTGGGAACATCTCGACAAAAAAATTAGAGAAAGGAACATTTCTTGTATGGATGACCTAAAGGTGGTATTACAGGATGAATGGGGTAAAATTTCACCTGATTTCACAGAAAAACTTGTTGACTCGATGCCTAGACGATTAGCAACTGTAATAGAGTCAAAGGGACAACAAACAAAATATTAAATATAAATGTTTAATTATCATTATCAAATCTGTTTACTTTATTTTGATGCGAAAAAACTGGTACACTTCTATAAAAAGTGAATTATTTTCTTATGTGCCTTAGTTTTTGTTATATATTTTAATGATCTCAATTTTGCTTTAATTACCAATTAATTATGTAATATTTTTTTAAATAAAACTTTGTTAATATAAATATAATAAAAAAAAGTTTAAAATAATATGAGGTGTTTACTTTATTTTGACGCTCACAGATATATAAATTTAAAGCTAAATATAATGGTAAAGTTACAGAAGTTACATAACATAATGAAATTAAATAAAGCTTAAAAATAGCCGTTACATCATACATTGTCATCCCGAAATATTTTAGTAAAGTTTTTTATTATACTGTATTTTTTTATTTTTTTTTTTTTTAAATTTTATTAAAAATCAATCGCTACATTAACTAAAAACCAATAAATTTAAGTGTTCAGTGGGTTAACTAATTGATACCTCTATTGCAAGTGGTATGAAAATACAATGTATTAACCATTATATACGAACAAATTATAAATTTTCTGGAAAAAATATACAATATATTGATTGTATTAAAAAAAAACTTTATTACCAAATTTCAACAAACGATGGACTTGTGGTGGACTAAGGTTATTACAAGGTTTATTGGATGACATAACAACCATGATATTGGTGATTGATGATGTTGATAATAAGAGGTAAATGGGGTTGCGTAGAACGTAATGCGGGCATTACGTTCCAACTCATCATCATGTTATTTGTAGCTAACTCTCGCATAGGCCGCTTAACCTACTCATCAATGGAAGGTTATGATTGCGTGCGTTTGTTAACTACATAGTTTTCTGGACTTTTAAAAAAATGCTTAATGGTATTGCGGTGCCGATTTATAGCTACTGCAATCTCAGCTTCAGGCTTTCCCTTGATCCTGCCCTGCTCTTCTTTCGACTATTCGACTATTCCGCGAGGTATTGCGAGCCAAAGTGTGATTTTATTGTACTATTTTTGGAGTTTCTTAATTTTTACTAATTTTCTTTTAACTCGTAGTGTTTGTTTGTCTACTTGTCTGCCGAAAAAACTATGAATCCATTTTTAACACTTCTCCCGTGATCCAATCGAGCTTTAACTGTGCAGGCAGATCCGTACCGATGATAAAAATTACCTTACAAAAGTTCATGTAAAAAATTTTGTGATATTATTATATTAGATTTTTCGAAATTTTAACGGTATTTTATTAAATTGGCCTTATTTAATTAGATTATGGTATAATTAATTTTCAAAGAAGGGAAGTACAATATAAACTTGGTTTTTATCGGTTATTTTTTGATGTGTAAACATCTTATACGAGCTGGGGTAAATTTCTATTTCACAATACAATCACAAAAACAGCGTAACAAGTAACGCATAAGATAAAATCGGTGTGATTGTATTGGTGAAAAAATTTTGATATGTAATAAATTTTGAAAATAAAAAATTAAAAATTAAAAATTAAAAATGAAAAATAAAAATGAAAAATAAAAATGAAAAAAGAAAAATAAAAACTGAAAAATGAAAAATAAGAAATGAGAAATAAAAAATGAAAAATGAAAAACGAAAACCGAAAAGAAAAAATGTGAAATGAAAAATAAAAAATGAAAAAATAAATTAAAAATTAAAAATAAAAAATGAAAACTAAAAAAATAAAAATGAAAAATAAAAACTTAAAAATTAAAAATATAAAATAAATAATATAACCCATAAAAACAAAGTTTTTATTAAACCTCTTTCTTTCCTTTTGCATAAGAGTTTTGAATGTGTAACTATCTTAAAATTAATCTTAGACCACAACAAGTCTATTGACAAAGTTTCAGATCCATCGGATGAGGGGAAGTGGGGTTTTAATCTCTCCGATACTGTGCGTGACTATGCATGACTATGCGTGACTGTGCGTGACTATGTTAAAGTTAATCTTTTTCTACAGCAAGTCTATCGACCAAGTTTTAGATCGATCGGATAAGAGATAATGGGTTTTAAATCACTCCGTGACTGTGCGTGACTATGCGTGACAGTGCGTGACTATGTCGAAGTTGATCCTTCTTTACAGCACGTATATATTTAGATCATTCCGTGACTGTGCGTGACCATGCGTGACCATGCGTGATTGCGTGTGACTACAGCCGTTTTCTTTTCTGACAAAAAATGTCGCACTTTATTTGCACTTTTTTCGAAAAGTGTATTTTTTATATATTCTAAATTAAGACCTACCTTATCTTATACATCAATCGAAAGGTCTCAAAGACTAACCCTCGTAAATCACAAAAAATTCCAGCCATTCACTTTTTTCAGGTCATAGTGTGCGAATATTTCCCCACTGTTCCCCTTTTTTGAATATTTGCACCCTATGACTTCAAAGAGGATAATAATAAAATTATTTTGCATTTTGTGAACACAGCTCTTTGAGACCTTTCGATTGATGTATAAGATAAGGTTGCTTTTAATTTAGAATATAGAAAAAAATACGCTTTTCAAAAAAAGTGCAAATAAAGTGCGACATTTTTTGTCAGAAAAGAAAACGGCATAAGTCAAAGTTAATCTTTTTTCACAGCAAGTGTATGGACCAAGTTTGAGATCGATCAGATAAAGGGATATGACATTTAGATCACTCCGTGACTGTGCGTGACTATACGTGACTACCCCAAAATTAATATGTAGTCACGACAAGACTATGGGCCAAGTTTCAGTTCAATTGGATAAGGGGGAATGGGGTCCACCCATGGCAGACAGACAGAGAGTATGAGTTCAAAGAAAGAGAATGAAATATAAATAATAAAAAATGAGAAATGAAAAATAAAAAATTAAAAATGAAAAATAAAAAATGAAAAATGGAAAATGAAAAACGAAAACCGAAAAATAAAAAATGAAAAATAAAAAAAAAATTGAAAAATGAAAAATAAAAAATTAAAAATGAAAAATTCAAAATAAAAAATGAAAAACGAAAAATGGAAACTGAAAAAAGTTAAAAATGAAAAATGAAAAATGAAAAATAAAAAATTAAAAATAAAAAAAAAAATTGAAAAATTAAAAATAAAAAATTAAAAATGAAAAATTCAAAATAAACAAGTAAGAAAATTATAGTTGGTCTAGACCGACTATATGATACCCTATACCATGGTTTAGAGATCCTATCTTTCGGTCCAACTACTTCGATATAGAAAATAAGCATAAACCAAATTTGAGTGGGATTTTTATTAATTTTTTTGGCTGCAGATATGAAAAAGTGCATATTGGATGCTATATCTATAAAGGGACTAGGTCCAAAAATGGACCGATCCTGATCATGTTTGGTAAAGTCTCTTGTATTTTGCAAAAATATGTACAAACAAAATTTGAGAAGAATCAGTGCAATATTTTCGTTTTTTAATAGATTTAAGTGAAGATCGGGAAGCAGCTCTATATGGGGTCAAAGGGATCATTTTTGGACTACTCATTAGTGGATGTAATGAATGCATACAAACCCAATTTGAGTAAGATCTATATGACAATTTGGATCTTATGGCAATTTATGTCGATTTCATAGGGGCAATTTGTATGGGGGCTAGGTCTGAACATGGACCGATTCTCACCAATTTCAATAGCGTTCATCCCATGGCCGATAAAAGCTTAAATTCCAAATTTCATCAAAATATATTCATATTTGCGACCTGCAGTTTGATTACAAGCTTTACATGGACACACAGACGGACGGACGGACGGACGGACGGACGGGCGGACGGACGGACGGACGGACGGACGGACATTGTTAAATCAACTCAGAAAGTGATTCTGATTCGATCGGTATAATTAAAGATGGGTCTAGGTCAAATATTTTTGGTTGTTACAAACAGCAGCACAAAGTCATTATACCCAAACCACATAGTGGTATAGGGTATAAAAATGAAAAATGAAAAACGAAAAATGGAAACTGAAAAAAAAAAATTAAAAACGAAAAATGAAAAATGAAAAATGGGAAATGAAAAAAAAATAAAATAAAAAATTAAAAATAAAAAACTAAAAATGAAAAGTACAATACTAAAATTGAAAAAATTAAAACGAAACATTAAAAATGAAAAATGAAAAATAAAAATGCAAAATTAAAAATAAAAAATAAAAAATTAAAAATGGAAAATGAAAAAAAAATAAAAAATTAAAACTAAAAAATTAAAAATGATAAATAAAAGCTAAAAAATAAAAAATAAAAAATTAGAAATGGAAAATAAAAAATGAAAAATAAAAAATAAAAAATAAAAAATAAAAAATAAAAAACGAAAAATGAAAAATAAAAAACGAAAAATTAAAAATTAACCGGTTGAAATAATAAATATTTTTATATAAGCAGAGCCCCTGCACTTGATTGCTATAAGTCATATTTACATAGGTGACGCTTTCTGTTTGATTTTGAAAAAGTACCATAAGAAAATCTTTAATTACACATGTCCGCTGTGATCGGAATCACGTTATTTTTTTCTTCTACTTTTTCACAATTATAATAAATATTTTTGCAAAGATATTGACGCTTCAGTGCTCATAAAACAAATATATCAATTTGCATAAACAGCTATTTGCTATTAATCGAACAAATAATTATGCTTAGCTAAAGTAAAATGAAATGAAAAGAAGAAAGCTGTGCGGGGTAAATAAACACAAACCATGCTTGCTAAAAACTGCATACTCAAAATAAGTGAGATGTTGCTCTAACATTAGAGAGAAAGAAAACATTTTTGCACATATCGCCATTTTACTGAGTTATTCATTTTAAGTGTACCATGCTTTTAGTTTTATGAACATAATAATTCTTATTTTATACGGCTCGAGTTCATTTACAATTAGTTATGTTTAACATTAGTTTATGTAGTCATACATACAACAACAATAATATAATTGTTTGCAAGGAATTTATCTATTCTGTATAAAAAATTAAAAACTTATTGCAATATAAATATTTCTGTTTTTAAATAATTTTGTTTGCTTTGTTTTGTAAGCATATAAGTAAACTTTATACCCAGGAAATTTTTAATGATTTTAATTCAATTTTAACATAATATTTGTGAATTTTTGACTTTTTTAAACAAGAATTGGTTTAATTAGCACCAATTCTATAATCAATCTTATTAACTTACTTATTCCGCTAATGAAATTTGCATTCAATATTTAAGAGAGGACATGTTATGCAACTATTTCCATTTATTTTCCTTTACACTGATTTTGAACTAAAGATGTTGAGAAAAGCTTTAAAAAATGTTTGCTGGGCTAACTAGATGGTTTGATAATTTTAAAGCCAATTTGCGATAAATTTTTAAGGCACTTTTTCGAGCCAACTTATTTTCCAGGCCTTTTTTTAATTGTATAATAATAACGAAATTGACATTTCCCTATGGAACATATCGAGTCACGATTGCGAAAATAAGTCAAGTGACATTACAGTTTCTCGATGAAAATCTTTAATTAATGATCATTTTTATAGTCTACAAAATTTTCCGAACTGTTATTATTATCGATACGAATTTACAGCAAAAAAAATTTTGCTAAACTATACGTGCTTAGTGTATTTTAAAGTTAATGACTATGCATGACTCTGCGTCACTACCCCAAGATTAATCTGTAGTCACAATAAGACTATGGGCCAAGTTTCAGATCAAATGCATGAGTGGGAATGGGGTTGCCCATGGCAGACAGACAGACTGGCCAAAAGTCGTTACATCAGAATTCGTTTTAGAGGTATGGTTCCTTGGGCAAAGTTTCTTATTTTGATCCCTAGGATATGATTTTCCTTGTCAGTTGAGCGATTTTTTGCTCCCTACAAATCGACCTGCCCTACAGTACATTAAAACTTTGAATTTTTTTTATGACCTTTTAATTTATTTAGTTTTTCAGCTAGAACTGAAGAACCATTGAAGATTTCTAATTTCATTCGTCAGTAAAATTTTAGCTAAAAATTTTATTAACATTATTACTCACAATTAGAGGCCAACACATTCCCGCATTTGGAATTATAACCCAAAGTTTCATAATTGATTTATGCGGTTCGATTATTTCTGCAACAGCCCTTATGCAAATAATATAGACAAGCATTTTTATTATAATTGTTATAATTTTGTTGCCTTGTTTGTTTTGTGCATAGAGACCAATGACAAATAGAAAATTAAATATAGTAAACATGTGTCGTTGTAACCACAATAAGAATGAATGACAACGATGACTAGATAAAACAAAAACAACTTCAACAACAACTAAAACGATGTATGCTCATAAAAACAAATACGACAACTACAATCAATGTTCATTTCTGTAACCTTATTACAGTTTTGTTGTTTGTTCTTCTTCTTATTTTGTCACATATTTCTAACATTGAGATGGACATTTATACTGTCATATTCCAACATATATACATACATTTCCAACAATCCACTATGGTCCAAAATTCGTTTTTTTGGCATTAATTCGTAGACGCAAGATATTTTGCTCAAACTTTGTATGATGGCTTGCATTAACAAAATTAAGAAAAAAAGAAAAAGAAAAGAAAAGTTTCATCGAAATCAGCCACGTCCATCACCCACCGCTCATACAACCCAAAACGAAATTTTCATATAAAACTTTTCATAACAATAACATTTTAAATACATTTCTTCAGTTTTAAATTCAAATTAATATATCATTGATAATTATTTATTTATTCAGCTGAAATAAAGATAAAATAATTTAATAAGTTAAAAGACTTCAAGACTTTACCAAGCGTATCACTTAACATCATTTAAATCTTCTGAAGCTAAGGAGAACGAGTATTTTGTGGCTTCTGCTTCCGATTCATATGAGTCTGTCTTATCTGAATATTTTCAGATTCCACATCTTTCGGTGCACCAGGTAACTTATCGAAGACTAGTTCACAAGGTGGCTCCAATAGTTCTAATACATCATGTGGCAGCTTCTCTCTTTTCCTATACTTTTCTCTAGTAGAAAAACACAAGCGGCAAGAAGTGAGTCCGATGAGTACATTGCTCTATTAGAAACGTCGGCCATGTTATTTTATGTACTATTTTTTCTTGCATGTACGATACGATCTCTTTTGTAAAATTTATTTCGAGCTACTGATGCATTTTCGGCGAAACAGCAAACAAAAAATATTGAATTTTCCATTATTTGTGAACTGTGAACTATAATTTTGTGAAATGTTGCAGACATCAGAAGCCACAAATACTTTTGTATATACAACACTGCAGTATTTTCGCAAAATAGTTCAAATATCTTCAAGTTTATAGTATATTCACATGAACTAGCAATCAAGATAACTCTGAAACTTTTCAAAATATCTATGTCGACTTGCGTAATTGAAGAGAAGAGTTCCAATTTTCTGAAAGCTTTTCTGGCGGTGTTGCCATCATTGGCGGGTCCACTGCCATTGGTTTTACGCTTATCAACATGAAGATTAATTTCTTCTCAGAAACATTTTAGAATTTCCTTTTCACGAAGTAAGAAATGTGTAGAACAAATTCAAATACCCTAATCCGTGCATGTAGAGGACTGAAACCATCAGATTTTACATTCGGGCAAAAGGTACATACATAACATTAAAGAAGATATTATAACCTATCACCTAAGAAAAAAAAAATTGGAGCATGTCGAAGCATACTAATAATATGTTTTGGACATTTCTATATTTGTTATTCTGGCAACATCCAAATGTCATTATTGATCTATTACTATTATTCTTTGATGTTACATTTTGTACTGTCTATCTGAATTTCTGTAAGTAAAGTCAGTGTGTTTTTAACATTCAATGATATAATACAGTGATGGGCAATTTGGCTCGCAGGAGCCTTTTGCACTTACGAGCTAGCCGTTTGCACTTGAGTGCTAGACGAAGGGGACAGTCAAGAGCTAGCATGAAGGGAAGGAATACAAGAGCAGAATGAAATTCTTTACTTTCATATTTCATATTTCTCTCTACTCTCTCTCTCTCTCTCTACTTACTCTACTCTCATATTTCTCATGCATGACAACATGCTTTGACCACAAGTACAATGGAATAAACACCAAATTCTCATAATACAAAATATAAAATTTAAATAAAACATATACTGGAATTTAAGAAATTTACGTATATTTTCCAATCATAGTATTATTAACATACAAATAAAAGAAATTAAAGAAGTAATTATCAAAACATTTAAGTGACAAATATGAATAATTTGTTAGATTTATCGTCATTTTTCAGACATATTGCAATTACTACTGTAATTACTATGCAATTTTAATTTTGTTTAAATGGTGCGTGGTAAAGAAGAAGAAAGCATATATTTCAAAAATTCATAACTGCACTGTATTCTTAATCGGAGCGGTTTCTGGCATTTCAGCCTTCATCAGCGATTTATTGAACATTGTGATAATTGTTATGTTTTAATTGAATAGGTTGTTTCTATATGAAAATTTTTCTACTTAGGGCGGCCGTGAGGTTTTGAACCGTGAACCTTCACATACACTCGTACTTGCACTTTTTGGTCAGCGCTTTAACACACTCACCTAAAGTCAGGCCTACGAGCAGTGTGGTTAGTTTTCAGTTTTCGTACCATACAGCTTTACTTTGTATTAATTTCAGAAGATACAACTCTGTCCAAACAAACAATCGTTATTTATTTTTTTTTTGAATTTTGAATATTTTTTGCATTTATACTTCTAATTTCCACTATTCTCAGTTTTCGTACAAAAACCGTACATCACATATGACAACTCTTACGAAAACTGAGAATAGTGGAAACTAGAAGTATAAATGCAAAAAATATTCAAAATTCAAAAAAAAAATAACGATTGTTTGTTTGGACAGAGTTGTATCTTCTGAAATTAATACAAAGTAAAGCTGTATGGTACGAAAACTGAAAACTAACCACACTGCTCGTAGGCCTGACTTTAGGTGAGTGTGTTAAAGCGCTGACCAAAAAGTACAAGTACGAGTGTATGTGAAGGTTCACGGTTCAAAACCTCACGGCCGCCCTAAGTAGAAAAATTTTCATATAGAAACACCTATTCAATTAAAACATAACAATTATCACAATGTTCAATAAATCGCTGATGAAGGCTGAAATGCCAGAAACCGGTCCGATTAAGAATACAGTGCAGTTATGATTTTTTGAAATATATGATTTCTTCTTCTTTACCACGCACCATTTAAATATGAATAATGTTCAATCAATTTTCAATAAGAAAATGTATCTTGTATTAACATTTATTTAAATTTTTGGCATATTTACCAATATTTTTTACAATTATCAAGGCTTTAAGTTAAATAAATAAAAATAAATCTCATAGATAGATTTACAATATATTTTCTAAACTTCAGTCATTTTATCAATCCCGACAAGGGTTATTTTCAACAAATCATAAAGTTATTGATACTTCAAATTTTATTTTAGGAGCATAATCAGGTGTAGTAGTAACTTTATGAAGAATTAAAACAAATTATTAAACCAATGTTAAATTTTCCACTGGTGCACTTTCTATGGTAACCATAGCGTCTATACTTGGCTGAATAGAATTTGCCGTAGCAATACGCATTATAGAGCATAAGGTAATATCGGACATTCTATTCCTTATATTGCACATATTAACATTCATTTTTGAAAAAAATTGTTCGCAAATATAAGCACCAAACATAGATACAATTTTTGCTGCAAAATTACGCAAAGCGGGATATTTACTGCTGTCAAGACATTTATAAAAAGAAATTGTATCACTTATTTCTAAAAATTCTAATTTTGATTTGGAAGAACATTGAAGTTCGATTAACTCCATTTGAAGGTCAATTGGCGCACTACGAATATTTGCTCTGAAAGGAGCTAAAAAATATCAAATTGAGTTTGAAGGGAATCCAAAATCACAAACCGCTCCTGGAATTGAGTAAGTAAATTGTGAATTTCCCTGTTATATTTTGTAAAATCTACAATTTGATTTTCAAATTTTTTCCTTACGCGTGGGAAAAAATGCAAGTTGTTTTCTGTTATCTGCTCGTATGATAATTCAAGTTTCATTTGGAAACCTTTAATCTCATCACTCATATTATAAATCAAGTTATCTTTTCCTTGTAACGTCAAATTTAAGATGTTTAAATGCTCCGTAATATCTGTACGAAAAGCCAAGTCGGCCGTCCAATCAGGGTCATGTAATATTTATCACAAAGGATTTTGTTAGTTACCAGAAAATCTGAAATAGATGTCTTCAATTCAAAAAAACTCTTCAACGTAGCTCCACGGCTCAACCAACGAATTTCTGAGAAATATGGAATATCTGAGTGGTGAGACCCAGTGTTCATAGTGTCGTTTTATGTTGAACGCTTTGCAAATTATGTGTTTTTGGCATATTAAACATTGCGATTCTCCTCCACTTAACTGACACAAATAATTATGACTCCACTCACTATTAAAATTTCCCGATTTTCTTTTTAAAAGGTTTTCAATAAAATTACTTTCTGATGCCATCGTAAAAACAATTTATTTTCAAAGAAAATTTAATGAGACACGTGGTAAAGTGTTTTCTTTATTATAAAGAATCAACGCTGCATTTCTCGAAAACATACACTGGTTAAAAAAGGTATATTCTCATATAAAAATATGTCTGCCAAATAAAGATTACCTTTCAAATATGGAATTTCAAATACTGCAACCTTGAAGAATATATAGGAATGATTAAATTATGAAAATACTGCAAATAAAAATATTTAAAATATAGAAAAACTCTAACAAAATTTAAAAAAAATTTTTCATACAAACAAAATTTGAAAATTTACGATTTAAAAACATGTTATTGACCACAGTGCTTGGTTGAGTGACGTCGAAAATGAAAAGTGTTGCCGCTTACACATAATTGTATGCTTTATATATAGAACAGTTTCAACATTTGCAAAATCTATTAAAATTAGCTTAAAAATTGTAATTTAAAAAAAAAAAAATTTTGCTACATTTTTTAAAAGTAAAGTCAATGTAAAATTTGTAATTTTCAAACAAATAATTGTATATAATTATCATTTGATATTTGCAGTTAAAATTTTTATTCATTAATTGAGGGAGGCGGTAACCCTATTGCAGTCTTTGCTGAAAGAAAATTTGTGGTCAATGTTAGTTTCTCCGCAACTCTTGAGTGATGAACATCATGCACGGATGGATGTAGAAATTTTTTCGTTTCCCTCTCCCCGCAAGTAGTTGTGCCCTTTGTCTAGCACTCGTTTGCACTTTGAGTATTTTAGGAGCCGAAAATTTGCCCATCACTGATATAACACATACCACCTTACTTTTACTCCAACGAACACAAAAATAAACCAATTTTTATACAAAAAAAAAAAAAAAAAAAAAAAAAAATACATAAAATACCGATTCCTGCAAACATTTTACACAAAACTACACTTATTGATGTGTAAACATCTATTCACGCAGGGGGGTAAATTTCTATTTCACAATACAATCACAAAAACAGCGTACATGTGAGAGTCACATCTTACGCGTAAGATGTGATCATTAAGACAAATCGGTATGTATGGCTTATGATTGTTTGGTGAAAAATTATTATATGAAATAACCTTTTTGTCGCTGTTTTCTGCATTTTATTTATTACCAGGTGTTTACGCATCTGCCCTGTGATCGGACTCACATGATTTTCTTTATTCCTAATATTTAGATAGATACCTTTTATATTGTTTTGCATTCCGAACTTCGTAATTTATTTAATTACTTTAATTACACGATTTCGCTAACGCAATTTCTACTCAGCTGTTTGCAATGTTATTACAAATTCCAAATCGTCAACTTTGAAAGCCCATAAAAGGAACAGGGTTACCATCTGATGTTAATTTTTGGGTGATTCTAAATCACTGGAGTATCTACGTTAATTTTGTTTACAAATTTTTTTAAAAACACAACCACTTTTTTTTACTATATGTCAAAAAAAATCGGCTTTGAAACCGTAGTGCAATAGTTTGTATAAAAATTATTGTTTGTTTGTCTTTAGGTTTATATTGTTTTTTTTTTTTCCTCTTTTTAATTTATTTTTCAAGTGATTATGAGTGAAGGAAAGTACAAAATATTGTTTCTGTCAAATGTTTTTTCTTTCATTTTTTTTTTATCGCAAAAATTACAACTAAAAGTATAATCATTGAAATGTTAAAATTATTGTAAAGGCAGTTGATGTTCTTGGACTATAAGCTCAACTCATTTCGTGTGCTACTATATCAGTTATTGTTTTAAATAATTTTTCATTTTTCGTTCCGTCATATTTCAGGAACTGCTTGAGCTAGTTTCTAAACACTTTAAACATTTCTTAACTTAATACGTTAAAAAGATTCTTGCCATAGCTTATTGTTTTATTAATTGAAGGAGGGTATGGCCGAAAATGCACAATTTATTCACTGATTATAAACAACATAAAAAAAAATCCTCTTATATAAATTCATTGTTCTACATGAAAGCTTTAAGAAGTCTTGCACTTAAAACATTCGGAGGTATTTTGGGATTGTCATTTTCCTCTTCCTAAACTAAATTTTATATTTTAGTTTGCTGTACAGTCAAACTAGTAAAATTAACAAATTGTTATACAATAAAAGGAATTGATATATATCATATTGTTAAACTTCCCCAGACAAGCAAGCCGAGCAAAGCTCCTAGCTAATCATCGTGTAAAGTGGAGAGAAATTGTTGATGCCCTTTGTTCTTCGTGAACTTTTATCTAATTTGCAATTTCTTTTTACTATGTAAATTTTATAAATAAACCTCCCCAACAGTGATCGCATCAAAATTTCTAAACATACTTAAGGCGAAAAACTTTAATAGTTAACCTGTAAATAGTCAACAAATTTGTTAAGGAGCATTCTTAATTCTTCTAGAAGTTTCATGTTTAGAAAAAATCATAAAATTATTTCTCAATTGTGTTTAGTCAAGCGAAATGTTCAACACAAACAAAAAACAAAACTACAGAGCGACTTATTTTAAGTACTATTGGGTAATTTTGTTATGCGGTTTACAGTTTATGTATCAGGATATATATGAACAGATATTCATATTGGTGACAGATCAAAACAAATTAAAAAAAGGATGGAAGAATTATTGAAGACAAGTCAACATATAAAACAATGATAATAGACATGACCTAAAAATTATTAAGAACTAACAACAAATTGATAATGAACTACGAGAAATGAAAATACGAGAAATAATGCGAGCGGATAATATTTTAATTTGTAGATGTACGCGTAGAAGAACATGTTCTGTTTTTTTTTTTTTAGCAGTACACGTGCAAGAACACAAACTTAAAAGAAAGCTACACTCGAATCAGTGTGTTTTATGTGTGTTCGAAATACAAAATACGTGATAGAAACATGTTCGTGTATATAACGAAACACTAAACCAAAACACAGTCGTGATTGTGTTCTGCACCGTACCAAATTTAAAAACACACGTAATTGATATCAAAATAAAAATATGTGTTTATTGGTCTGAGCTATATATGGTCGTTTACATATATGAACGAGTTTTTTATTCAGTGTGTGTTTTTTTCTGAACCCCGCATTATATATAAAAAAAGGTGTGCACAAAGTTTTCGCAAAACAGAGTCAAGAAAATACTTTCTGTGTTTTTAAAATGATAACATGGAAGCAAGGATACCAGTATGCAAACCTATGTTATTGAACATGCTTTCAATAACACAACAAACCATCAATACAAAAGTATTATAATTCAGGATTCATATCACCGGATAAAAGAGTAAGATTAAATCAGCCAAATAAACAAAGAATAGAAATTAAAAATGTAGTAAAAATGCACGAGGGGATCAGAGAAGGTGTCCTTAGATGGAGATATCTCATCAGTGGCATAAATCTACCGTTTTTACGAAGATTAGTTTATCGAAAAATCGAAAAAAGTCATGATGCCGATTTAAAGGCAACGTTATATATATAACTTTATATTCCAAAACATGTGGTCATGTCGGATAACGATACTTGAAAAATCATTTAATTACCTTTACTTACTTTTTAAAAAGTTATGAATTAAATTATTATATAACTTTTTGCTTTACAGAAAAATAATTATAATTAAAAATTAAAGCCACACTTATGCATTTGTTACTATGATTTACTTTTATTATTAAATATCTATGACTGTTATTGACATACTTTTAATTTGAATTGAACTGAACTGTATTCATTTTATTTTATTTTTAAATTAGTAAAAATTATTAGCACATTATCAATGACACTGGTCTACAAATAAAAAAAAAAAATATTGACTGCAGAAACGAAGCATGTTTTTGAACTAATTTGGGCTATCATGTCTGGTTAATTTTTTATCGCATGCTGGCGATACTGTAAAACAGTCAATACTAACACTACAATTTCACAATTATTAATTTGACACAAGCCCACATTCATTCTAAGTCTTCATAACAGTAGCGTTTAAGCATGGGAGATCCTGCGTTACTGATTCAAGCCATTTTTGCTTTGTGTGTGGTGAATCATGAAAATATGCATATTTACATTACTTTGCTGTCAGAAACTTGAACAAACCGTGGACACCGACAATGTTTTGCAATAGTTGCAGAACTGCCTTATACAAATGGTGAAATGGCAAGAAGATCCATTTCGATTTTTCAATTCCAGTACTTTGGAGAGAGTCAAGTAACTACCAAACCGATTGTTATTTCTGTTTAACAAAAGTTGCTGGATTGAATATGAAAAATAGAAAAAATATTACTAACGCGAATATCCCATCGGTATCCAAACCAGTTCAACGTCCACCAATGAAAAATTGAATGAAAAATTGTTGCAGAATTATTGAAAATAGATCACGAACTAGGTGCACGAATGTCACTCAAAATGCATTTTCTTCATTTGCATTTAGATTTTTTTCCACTAAACCTAGCTGTAGTGAGCGACGAATAAGGGAAGCGCGCTCATCAATATTAAATGAAAATTGATAGACAAATTGGGACAAAAGCATACTGGGAGTCTTCTGTTGGACTCTAATACGTGAAACTGAACCAACAATATACGAACGACGCACAGACATCTGGGCGGCCAAAATTCGATTTTTCAAAAGTCAATGTTTTTAATAATTACCGATTGTAGGGTAAAGAGAATATAATGCTTAACTAGATTCCTTTATTTTTTCATTCCTTTTTGCTAACATTCGTTTTTGTACACGCTTTCAAATTTCTAGTTGCTAATTGTGCATTTACTATTTTGTTGCGTTCAAGTAAAGTAAAAGTTTAAGCAGGCTGTGCGAATGCTGTATTCAGTTGAAACATATAAGTAAAACGGAAAATCGTAAAGCAGGTAAATATTATTTAATCCAATTAGCTAAATAAAATAATAATTTGGATTCCTACTAGCAAAGCAGCATTGAAAAATATTGTATTTTTGTAAATTTCAATGGGTACCGGTTTTGTGTTTTATAGCCATTTACCCACTGCGGAAAAATATATCATAATTTCTGCTCTTTACTGTATATTGTTTTGTATATTGAAGAAAACATTTATTCCAAATTTAGTTCCTTCGAAAATCAAGTACATAGTTCGTCTAGACGTTTTGAAAATTACCGACAAAAGCAATCTGTCTGAAATAAACGCTAACATTGACGATACCAAAAATCGTGAGCTGCAATTGGGTATTTTTTCTAAAGAAAAGCGAGCTTTAGTAATCAGTAGTTTTGGTAAATTAAAAGGCGAATTTAAAGCAAAATGGCTTAAAGCCCAAAGAAAACCCAAAGATTTTATGAAAAATAATCATTCATCGATCGCGGGATATTTTTCGATACCGAGTGCTGTTAGTTGTGCTGGGTGCCCAGTTAAACGTTTCGAAGAGTCCTCCGCAAGAACCCAAAGGCGCAAAACAGAGGAATTACGCAGATCCAACGACACACGTGTGATGGTTGCAGCCACGCAAATCAAGTTGGAAACACTGAAAATACTGAAAAACATAACTTCGTCGCCAAATCGCGCACACAAATATAAGGTGGCTTACCAACAGAGTCAATCTAATTCGAAATTCATGGAATGGTTGCCAGTATTAAAAGTCTTTTCTATGTTCCTTGAACGCAATCTTACACGACAACAGTACGAGGTAGTTAGGATGAGCTCCAACGTCGGCTTTCAAAATTACTGCTACCTGTGCTGAGATAAAATTACAGGATCTTTTGAAGCACACGGCCACTCGACTACTGCATTATCTTTAAGAAGTACTTGAATCCTTAGAAAAGGGTGATATTTCGAGTTCGCGGCTTATTTATAAATGGGGTTGTGATGGGTCCAATCAATGTGAATACAAGCAAGCTTTTGAAAACGATGCCGATTCGGACGCTTATATTTTTCAAAGTTCGCTTGTCCCATTTCAACTGTTATCAGCAATAACGGAAAAGATGATTTAGAAGAACCCAACTCCATCTTCACCACGCTACTGTCGGCCGATACGAATTCAATTTGTGAAGGAGTCGTTAGACGTTACAAACCAAGAAGTGCAATACATTCAAAACGCTATTAGCACCTTGGTTCAAACGGAGTTTGAGTTAAATGGAATTGCAATTAGTGTGCATCATACATTGGTACTCATTATGATCGATGCTAAAGTTTGTAACGCTATTACTAACACCAGCTCCACCATGAGGTGCTACATTTGCAAGAAAACTTCGAAAGATTTCAATAAATTGGTGAAATCGACGAAATCTCGCTAACGTTTGGTCTTTCAACGCTTCACGCTCGAATTCGGTTCTCTGAGGGTATTTTGCATTTGTCCTATAAATTTCCTCTGATGAAATGGCAAGCTAGGACCGAAATAGAAAAATATGTTGCGAAAACCCAAAAAGCAAAGATGCAGCAAGAGTTTAGATGCCGAATGGGACTAATTGTGGACGTTCCAAAGCCTAGATTTGGGAACAGTAATGACGGCAACACAAGCAGGCATTTTTTTCCGGTCCAGCTTTGGCAGCAGAGATTACTGAGGTTGATCGAAACCTTATTTTTCGTTTAAAAGTAATTTTAGAAGCAAGTTCCAGTGGCCATAACATTGACGGCGAAAAATTTAATAACTATGGAACCGAAACAGCAAAAATGTATATTAGTTTGTACCACTGGTACCCGATGTCTCCAACAATGCACAAAATGTTGATACATGGACAACTGGTGATTGAAAAAGCTCTACTACCTATAGGTCAGCTGTCCGAAGAAGCCGCTGAGGACAGAAATAAAACTTTCGCCAATACCGTCAAAACTATGCGCGAAAGTTTTCAAGAGAGGCCTGCAATAGGGATGTTATAAATAGATTGCTGCTAACTTCCGATCCTTTGCTAACGGGTATTAGGTGGAAGCCAAAAAAAAAATACCAACACCTTTCACAAAGGAATGTTTAGAAATGCTTGTTTCGACAGATCACAGCTACATCCACGAAAATATGGCGGACACAATGGACGAAAATACTTTATGCTCAAGTGATGATCATATGTCCGAATAATTAATTTAACTCTGAATAACAATTATATTTGAGTTGTAACCTTTGAATTTTGTTTTTTTTTTTTTAAGTTCTTTTCACACCATCAATCAAAGGATGTGATTTACTAATACGCCTACAATATTTTTAAGTTATTTAAAAAATTAATTGTTTTTGTTTATTGTTGTTACCAAATATATAATAAAAATGTTGTTGTTTTAGTTTCAATTATTTTTTTTTTTAAATATTCCAAACACTTCATTTAGTACACATTTATTTCATATCTAGCATTTAAAACTTGAAAAATTTGAGGTATTATCTTCCAAGTGCTGTAAAAGATCCCCTCTACCCCCCAAATGTTAGCCAATTATTTTTTTACGCCTCACCGAGTAATTTTTTAACATTCTGCTTCATAAATTTACTTCAAATAATTTTGGCCACCCAGATCGTTAAAATACCCCTCTGTGCGACGTTCAAATAATGGCATTCACTTTTGAAAATTCATTGATTTTTAAATAAAATAATGATTTTTTATATAAAAACCAATAAAAACATTTTTTGCACCTCAAAAACCTGACGTCATAGAGCAAAACCAATTACAGATTCGAACTCAGCCCACCATATTACCCTAGGAAAGATATTTGGTTGCTCCAGTCCAAAACCTTGTTGTCTAGTGTAACTATTTGGTTCATAATAATAATTTAAAATATACATTCGTCTATGAGGGCAATTTAAATTTAATTCGCGAAGAGAATTTTATTAAATATTTTTTAATAAAAACAGCGAAAGAATCAAAGTTGTACTTCATATAGTTTTCGAGATAAAGCCTGAAAACTATAACAGCTTCTCCTGCAAAACTCACTTTTTCGATTTGCCATCTTTTGGAGTTGAGCTGTCGATATAAAGTCCGAGACAATGACCCCGAAAAATTTTCACAGTATTGTTCTAAACTTATCTTTTACAGAAAATATCGTAAGAATTTTTTTTTTACAATACAATTTTTTTTATTTGTTTTTTTAAAACCCCCAAAAAGGCAAAGCGAAGAGTATTTACAGATTCTATACGAGCTCAAATAAGAAAAACTTCTACTTTGCATATAATATATAATTTGCTTGTTAATTTCCCCAACCTACAATTAACAATAAACCATTTAATTAATGCTACTTGCAAAAACTAGTTCGCAAATCCCTTTGCCCTTAATATAAACGCCTCTACAATTTATTTTTTTGCGTTTAGCTTTAGCAATTACCATCATAAGTTTCAAACAGTATTCAAATACACTCGTATTCTAGATTATGTGTATGAATAAGAATGAAGGCGACTGAAAGACTTAGAACTTTAGTTGTTGTTTTCTTTGTTATTTTTGCAGCTATTATTATTGTTTTTTTTTCATAGCAACATTAAATAGTGTAGAGTTGAACGAGGCAGCTAATTGGAAAAAGTTGTAATGAAAATATTTCGAAATGCCTAAGACTAAGAGAATAGACAAAAAGCATTTTAAAGCAAAGACAATCATACATGGAGTCTTGAGTTGAATACGATTTGCCAGAAAATCCAAGTTGCATGTACTATTTTCCTAGACAATGTATAATTTGAAGCAACAAAATCCTAGAATATTTATTTGACGTTCTAACAGGTACTAAATTCCTCTACTTTATCATATATTTTTTTGCTTTTTATATTGTTGCTATTGCATCATCTTTAGCTAAGCATCATAAATTATTATGTCGTAATAATAATCTGACAATCATCATTATCATTGCTATTATTATTATTATTATTATTAGTATTATATTATCAACAACAATAGCACCATGAAGTATAAAATCATCATCATCAACACTATTACTATTATCATTTGTACTACTAGCATCACTAATACAAACATCACACAACTACCAAATGAATGAATGAGAGAATGACTTTCATTAATTAGCTTAGAAAAATTCATGCAGTTATGTTTAATAAAATAGCAACGTTATATTATTTAGATAAAATATTTAATTTAATTACTGAACTGTAAAAGAAATTTATATTTTATTTCCTTTTAGGGTTCTTTGTTTAAAAACAGCCGCCTTCATAAATGCTACGACAAATCTTTCTCTGTGCCTACGAGCAGCGAAGTGTTTATTTTCATTTATGTTTGTGTGTGTTGGGTTAATTTAGCATTCAGCATTGTGTTTGTGCTATAGTATTATGCCATAACTGTTACTAAATATATGTTTATTTGTTGAACATGTTTTATTCTTTGTTATTCTTGTTCTTCTTGTGTGCATTTCAAAAAAAAAAAAAAAAACAAACACACACACAGACAGAAACATAATATCTAGCCTTAAACAGTTTTGGGTACAAATTTCACTTTTATTACGATTTCATTTCCTAAACTAAAAAAAATAATAAAATGTGTTAAATAAATTTCCTAAATTTATTCGCTCACACACAATCACACGCCGAAAACATACCAAATCATCAAAAAAAAAAAAAAAAACATATATACAAAGAAAAGGAGGAGAATGGAGATAAAATAATGCTGCAATTTATTTGAATGATTTTTTTACAAATTCTTTAAATTTATTGTTCTAAGATCCCAAAGAGTATAAATTTTCAATTCTAGATATAAAAGATAAATCTCTACCTATGTGTGAGTTCAGTTTCTGCAACAATATATTGTTGATTAAAAAAAAATATATATATATATATTAAATATAAAACATTGTTGCTATTAATTCAACGCATAAAATATGGGAAAATTTTCGTTTTTTCTCTAAAAGCTACATTGAAGACAAGAACAAAAAACTTTTTTTTCACTCATTTGCTTCATATTAATTTATTTCACTAAAACTTGTTTTAATTAAAATTTTTTGTTTAACTTAATTTTTTTAGAAAAAAATTTATTTTAATATAACATTATTTAAGCTGTTCCTAGAGGGTTGAAATAAACATTCCACAATGCTAAAAATTGCATTATTTAATAAAGCAATCTAATGTATTAAGAAAGGAATGCTAATTAGTATTTAAAATGGCTGCTGGCAAGGACTGCAACAAGAAATCATATACTTGTCATACAGATAACTTAAATAGAAAAATCTGTGAAGATATAAAAGCTTATATATCTACTGCATTGAAGGAATGTACACGGAAACGTTTTAAATTAAAATATAATAGAAGACGCGATTTAATTTTATGAAATTTTTCTTTTGTGTTCTTTAAATGTATAATTATTTTTGTAAAGAGGAGTTTCCTTACGGGTTAATGATGGTCAAATTTGGTGTAATTCAAAAGATCAATTTATTTCCATTTCTCACTAAACATTTCGTTTGCTTTTTTCTGCCTTCTTCAGGAATGTAAATTTTTACATAAATTTATTCTATATCACATCTTTTTAATTGCAATCACTTATTTATCTAAAAAAAAAAAACTAAAACTCACGACACAGAAAATGTAAATAAATAAATAGAATATATAAAATATATAAATATGCCCAGGGGTTTTTTGTTGCATCCAAACCATATTCCGCCCACATGCCTCTATGCTTAAAATAAAATCTTCAAATTATGTTGATAATAATAATCATAAAACTATGATTCCAAAATTGCGCTAGAATAACAAGCAAATGCCAAAATATGCGGAGAACCTTTCCTCTCTTAGTCGAATGTTGATCTACAATCGAATATTCCTATAGATATTCTAGTTACTTCTGTTACATCCAATTTAAGCAGGCTGCCGTTTCGAATACAAATAAAAAAACCATGTGAATCCGATCACAGGGGAGATGTGTGAACATTTAGTAATTATAGATTTTCTATGGCACTTTTTAAAAATCAATCAGAAAGGTTAATTTTTAATTCTTCATTTTTATTCTTAATTTTTCATTTTTCATTTTTCATTTTTCATTTTTCATTTTCATCTTTTATTTTTCGTTTTCATTTTTCATTTTTCATTTTTCATTTTTCATTTTTCATTTTTCATTTTTCATTTTTAATTTTCATTTTCATTTTTCATCTTTCATTTTTCATTTTTCATTTTTCATTTTCACTTTTCATTTTTCATTTTTCATTTTTCATTTTTCATTTTTCAATTTTCATTTTTCATTTTTCATTTTTCATTTTTCGTTTTTCATTTTTTATTTTTTATTTTTCATTTTTCATCTTTCAATTTTCATTTTTCATTTTTCATTTTCATTTTTCATTTTTCATTTTTCATTTTTCATTTTTCATTTTTCATTTTTCATTTTTCATCTTTCATTTTTCATTTTTCATTTTTCATTCTTCATTTTTCAGTTTTCATTTTTCATTTTCATTTTCATTTTCATTTTCATTTTCATTTTTCATTTTTCATTTTTCATTTTTCATTTTTCATTTTTCATTTTTCATTTGTCATTTTTCATTTTTCATTTTTCATTTTTCATTTTCCATTTTTCATTTCTCATTTTTCATTTTTCATTTTTCATTTTTCATTTTTCATTTTTCATTTTTCATTTTTCATTTTTCATTTTTCATTTTTCATTTTTCATTTTTCATTTTTCATTTTTCATTTTTCATTTTTCATTTTTCATTTTTCATTTTTCATTTTTCATTTTTCATTTTTCATTTCACATTTCATTTTTCATTTTTATTTTTCATTTTCATTTTTAATTTTTCATTTTTCATTTTTCATTTTACATTTTTCATTTTTCATTTTCATTTTTCATTTTTCATTTTTCATTTTTCATATTTCATTTTTCATTTTCATTTTTCATTTTTCCTTTTTATTTTTAATTTTTCATTTGTCATTTTTAATTTTTAATTTTTCATTTTTAATTTTTAATTTTTAATTTTTCATTTTTCATTTTCATGTTTCATTTTTATACCCTATACCACTATGTGGTTTGGGTATAATGACTTTGTGCTGCTGTTTGTAACTACCAAAAATATTTGACCAAGACTCATCTTTTATTATACCCATCGAATCAGAATCACTAACTGATTCGATTTAACGATGTCCGTCCGTCTGTCCGTCCGTCTGTGTGTCCATGCAAACCTTGTAATCAAACTGCAGGTCGCAAATATGAATATATTTTGATCAACTTTGGTATATAAGCTTTTATCGGCCATGGGATGAACGCTGTTGAAACTAGTGAAAATCGGTCAATGTTCAGACCTAGTCCCCATACAAATGACCCCTATGAAATTGACATAAATTGAAATAAAAAATAAAAAAACGATGTGAATCCGATCACAGGGGAGATGTGTGAACATTTAGTAATTATAGATTTTCTATGGCACTTTTTAAAAATCAATCAGAAAGGTTAATTTTTAATTCTTCATTTTTATTCTTAATTTTTCATTTTTCATTTTTCATTTTCATCTTTTATTTTTCGTTTTCATTTTTCATTTTTCATTTTTCATTTTTAATTTTCATTTTCATTTTTCATCTTTCATTTTTCATTTTTCATTTTTCATTTTTCATTTTTCATTTTCACTTTTCATTTTTAATTTTTCATTTTTCATTTTTCATTTTTCATTTTTCAATTTTCATTTTTCATTTTTCATTTTTCATTTTTCATTTTTCATTTTTCGTTTTTCATTTTTTATTTTTTATTTTTCATTTTTCATCTTTCAATTTTCATTTTTCATTTTTCATTTTTCATTTTCATTTTTCATTTTTCATTTTTCATTTTTCATTTTTCATTTTTCATTTTTCATTTTTCATTTTTCATTTTTCATTTCACATTTCATTTTTAATTTTTAATTTTTAATTTTTATTTTTCATTTTCATTTTTCATTTTTCATTTTTCATTTTAAATTTTTCATTTTACATTTTTTATTTTTCATTTTTCATTTTTCATTTTTCATATTTCATTTTTCATTTTCATTTTTCATTTTTCATTTTTCATTTTTCATTTTTATTTTTCATTTTTCATTTTTCATTTGTCATTTTTAATTTTTCATTTTTAATTTTTAATTTTTCATTTTTCATTTTCATGTTTCATTTTTATACCTTATACCACTATGTGGTTTGGGTATAATGACTTTGTGCTGCTGTTTGTAACTACCAAAAATATTTGACCAAGACTCATCTTTTATTATACCCATCGAATCAGAATCACTAACTGATTCGATTTAACGATGTCCGTCTGTCTGTCCGTCCGTCTGTGTGTCCATGAAAACCTTGTAATCAAACTGCAGGTCGCAAATATGAATATATTTTGATCAACTTTGGTATATAAGCTTTTATCGGCCATGGGATGAACACTGTTGAAACTAGTGAAAATCGGTCAATGTTCAGACCTAGTCCCCACACAAATGACCCCTATGAAATTGACATAAATTGAAATAAGATACAAACTATCACATAGATCTTAGCCAAATGGGGTTTTTATGTGTTAATTGTATCCATTAATCTGGAGTCCAAAAATTATCCCTATGGGACAACTCTTAGTCATAGGCGCCATATAGAGCTGCTTCCCGATCTTCACTTAAATCTATCAAAAAAACAAAAATATTGCAATGATTCTTCTCAAATTTTGTTTGTATATATTTTTGCAAAATACAAGAGACTTTACCAAACATAGTCAGGATCGGTCCATTATTGGGCCTAGTCCCCATATAGATAAAACATCCGATATGAACTTTTTCATATCCGCAACCAAAAAAATTAATAATAATCCCACTCAAATTTGGTTTATGCTTATTTTATATGTCCAGTTAGTTGGGCCTAAGAGATAGGGTCTCTAAACGCTTGGTATAGGGTATCATAAATTTATTTTCATAGTTTCCATGTAACTCTTATAAAGTTTTGTATTTAGAATATTATACTCTGCACGTGTAACTGAATATTTCGTATAATCAGATAAAAGACCAGACACTTTATATTTTTTGTGTCGTTTATTTTTTAAGTTTTTAAGACTCGACAATTGTTTTATGCTCCAAAGAGGGCCAGAGTGGTTGAAAACAGTAAACTTCGGGATGCATTCATTCATATAAAATAGAACAGTTTCGTAGAATAACTTGATCGCTGTATCGATTGATGTGGGAGAACCAGATGTAATAGATAATAATTGGAGCCAATCAGTATTACTGAAGTAATAATTTAAATCGTTGTAATTTGCACTTTTGAAACAAAAAACTTTTAAGTTATTTGATTTACACTTTGAAACAAATGGCAAATTCAAGTTTATTTCAATGGTAGGATGGTAACGATCTTCTAGTAAAGTAACAGGATCTGCGCGAGTAGTTTATTGGCTCATTAACATAAATTAAGTCTAAAATCCTTTCATGATCATTATGAACACCATTAATTTGAAAAAGACACAAGTCCGATAAATTATTTATGAAATTATCGTTATCTTCATTTGACACCGTAAGAGTGTAGTAAAAAGAATCAATTAAAAATGTCCATGATATTAACGGCAGATTAAAGTCTCCAAAAACAAGTATAGAATCTTCAGGGTTAGCCTTTGTTACAACTGATTTTATTGATTCAAAATGTTCATTATAAATCCATTGATCAGAATCAGGAGGTATGTAGGAGCAAGTAATAAAAACTTTTTTTTTTGATTTAGTTTTAACATAACACCAATAATTTCAATATTCGGTAAAGAATCAAGACGTATTTCTTCAGATGATAGTTGACAGGAGACAGCAATTAGAACACCACCACCAATTGTTTTAGTTTCTCTGTCAAGTCTGTAAATATGAAATTTATTACATAATATCTCACCGTTGAAGACATTTCTTTTTAACCAGGTTTCAGTAAGACCAATAACATGATGAGAGAAATCAAAGCTGTGTTTAAACAGAGACGTTATTTTTGTGTTAATGCCACGAACATTTTGGTGAATTATAGATATTTGGTTATCATGTAGAGTAGTTAGTTTTTTGGAGCATTTAAATTTCTTAGCGGAAGATGAACAGCATTTCTTGGATTTTCTTTGTATTGATATTCACGGACAAGTGTACTAACGGGCCAAAAATCAGGATTAAGTATAATATCGAAGAGATCAGCTGGGACAATAATTTTGTTAATTTTTCATTTTTTATTTTTCATTTTTTATTTTAAATTTTTAATTTTTTATTTTTTATTTTTCATTTTTCCTTTTTCATTTTTCATTTTTCATTTTTCATTTTTCATTTTTCATTTTTATACCCTCCACATCTCAGTGGCAGAGGGTATATATAGGTTTGTCATTCCGTTTGTAACGCATCGAAAAACTAATTTCCGACCCAATAAAGTATATATATTCTTGATCCTTATCACAGCTCGAGTCGATATAGCGATGTCCGTCTGTCCGTCTGTCCGTCTGTCCGTCTGTCCGTCTGTCCGTCTGTCCGTGTGTCTGTTGAAATCACGCTCATTCAAAAAAAAAAGCATTTACTTAGGTCAGGTTACGAAAAAATTATTTGCCATAATTCCCACCAGGTTGGTATTGAAATCGGAGTAAATCGGGAGCCTCTGCGCTGAGAAATGAACAAAAGTTTATAGATACCTCTAAAAAAAACATGAAACCTAGTGTTTTCTTGTAATAGTTTAGTGGTTGAACATACAACAACATAAAAAAAGCCACAAAAAAAAATGTGATTCATACATATTAACAATAACAAGAACACAACTACCATGAGCTATGTTAATAGTATTGCCACAAACCGAGGTGGAGGGTATCAAAGATTCGGCACAGCCGAATTTAACACTCTTACTTGTTCATTTTTCATTTTTCATTTTTCATTTTTCATTTTCATTTTTCATCTTTCATTTTTGATTTTTCATTTTTCATTTTTCGTCTTTCATTTTTCATTTTTCATTTTTAATTTTTCATTTCTCATTTTTCATTTTTCATTTTTATACGACTATGCGGTTTGGGTATAATGACTTTGTGTTGCTATTTGTAACTACCAAAAATATTTGACCTAGACCCATCTTTTATTATACCGATCGAATCAGAATCACTAACGGATTCGATTTAACGATGTCCGTCCGTCCGTCCGTCTGTGTGTCCATGCAAACCTTGTAATCAAACTGCAGGTCGCAAATATGAATATATTTTGATCAAATTTAGTGTATAAGCTTCCATCAGCCATGGGATGAAAGCTGTTGAAATTAGTCAAAATCGGTCCATGTTCAGACCTAGTCCCCATACAAATGACCCCTATGAAATTGACATAAATTGCCATAAGATCACATAGATCTTAGTCAAATGGGGTTTTTATGTGTTAATTGTATCCATTAATCTGTAGTCCAAAAATTATCCCTATGGGACAACTCTTAGTCATAGGCCCCATATAGAGCTGCTTCCCGATCTTCACTTAAATCTATCAAAAAAACAAAAATATTGCACTGATTCTTCTCAAATTTTGTTTGTATATATTTTTGCAAAATACAAGAGACTTTACCAAATATAGTCAGGATTGGTCCATTTTTGGGCGTAGTCCCATATAGATAAAGCATCCGATATGAACTTTTTCATATCCGCAGCCAAAAAAATTAATAATAATCCCACTCAAATTTGGTTTATGCTTATTTTCTATGTCCAGTTAGTTGGGCCTAAGAGATAGGGTCTCTAAACGGATGGTATAGGGTATCATATAGTCGGTCTAGACCGACTATAATTTTCTTACTTGTTCATTTTTCATTTTAAATTTTTCATTTCTCATTTTTAATTTTTCATTTTCATGTTTCATTTTTATACCGTATACCACTATGTGGTATGGGTATAATGACTTTGTGCTGCTGTTTGTAACTACCAAAAATATTTGACCTAGACCCATATATTATTATACCGATAGAATCAGAATCACTAGCTTATTCGATTTAACGATGTCCGTCCGTCCGCCCGTCCGTCTGTGTGTCCATGTAAAGTTTGTAATCAAACTGCACATCGCAAATATTAATATATTTCGATGAAATTTGGTATTTTTTCAAAATATAAGTGACTTTACCAAATGTGGTCAAGATCGGTCCATTTCTCGACCTAGTGCCCATATAAATATAGCACCCGATATGAACTTTTTCATATTTGCGGCAAAAAAATTAATATCAATGCCACTCAAATTTGAGTTATGCTCATTTTCTATATCGAATTAGTTGGGCCGAAAGATAGTGTCTCTAAACCATGGTGTAGGGCATTATATGGTTGGTCTTGACCGACTATAATTTTCTTACTTGTTTTTATTTTTTATTTCTGGTTTCTTATTTTTATTTTTCATTTCCAAAAAGGTTATTATATATCATAATTTTTTCACCAATAAAATCATAAGTCACACCGATTTTGTCTTACGTCTTACCTGTTACGCTGTTTCTTTCATCCTAAATAAAAATGGTTTGACTGGATGTGTGTAAGATATCGTAAATATATGTTTAAAATGCTTAATCAGTGCTGCAAAAAAATCGCGTTATTATCAGCAAGATTTAAATATACAAAGCAAGGTCAAAATACATTAACCATCCCCAAATTTCAAAAAATAACAAGCTACGGATATTCCATGCGGCTTCTAGATCCATAATGTTTTACGCGGCCCAAATTTGGTGGTATAAAAAATATGATGTTGTGAAAAATTGTTTAGATTGTTTATTAAAAAAATGCTATATTTACCATCGACAACATCAAACTACATGTTTTACCTAGAAACTGGCTTAGATTTATTATTCTCCTCAACATTAAAACTTCAATTCTACTATATAAATAAGACACTTAATATGGAACACCATCGATTACCACGTATTCTAGGTGAAGCTGTCATATCTAATAATATTTACTGGGCAAAAGAATGGTCCGATATCTGTCAAAATCTACAATTTACACCGCTTATTAATGCTTCCCTCTTTGTACGCAATGGAAAACAATATTAAAACTATTGAAAGTAAAGCAACGTGAATAGTACACAATAAGCACCATGAATTGTAGTCATCATGATATGTATCCACAATTAAATTGCAATGTTATGCAAATACTTGCAACGAATTTTTCATCAAGAGTTACTTATCTACTGATAAAAGCAAGAGGTGGCTTGCTGGATTTTAATGCCAGATCCTTTAGAAATAACTTATCTAGTATATGCTCAATCCGCAATTTATATGAAAATGAGAATACCTAGCACTTTATAGGTGTATGTCCTATATTTAAATGTATTCGCAAAATATTCTTTGGCAAAACCCATCCCAATAGCAATGAAGTGATTAGCGTTCATTTTTCAACAAGATCGGTCAAGAACTCTCTGAGTCGGAGGGGGTCACAATTTGACATTTTGCCAAACAGATGGTTTTTCTCATCCATGCAACTTCTTAACTATTGTTCTTAGCAAAATTTGTCCCAAATGGTTTAGATAGCTGTTTCTTTAATCTTTCGGAAAAAAAAACTTTTTTTTGTAATGCTGAATGTATATAGACAGCGAAAAAATTTACTGAAATATCGAGCCCTTTTGAATGGGGTAAGTTAATATAATCAATAATATTAAGAGGCTAGGGATTTCTTGTTACCGATGTTTTATTCCACCGTTATCCCGATTTAGACCAAGCGTATATTATTTGAAAGGTTTTTGTTTTTAGCTGTTCACCAGATTTACAGATTTTTTAATTTTTTTCCTTTATTTCTACTAAATTGCATTTAAAGTTGCTACTAACTAACACATACATAAAAAAATTATACGTAAGCTATGTGTATGTTCATTAACGTTGTTAATGTGTTTGGTAATGAGCTTGTTATTTTCATTAACAATAATAATAAACCAAAAAAGTGTTGGTTTGTGAATTGGCTAAATTGAGAAATAAAGTTGCCTAGAAATTGCACTCAAATTTCGAGCGCTGGAATCTGCTAGTATTTCTAAAACCTCTCTATCGACGATGTCGTCTTGCATTCATCAGTTCTTCTACAACTTTTTCATATTGCAATTATATACATGTGGAGACAACAATTTAATCCTCCTAAAAAAAAAAAGTTAATAAAACACTAATTACAAAACGGAACAAGATTTTTTTTTATTTAAAACTGAATGTTGTTTTTAAGATTATTTGGGACGCTGAATCCAAATCTGCACTTGGTTTTTTTATCAGCATGACTTTTCATGTCCAAAATTAAGGCAATTTTACCTCATATATTGGAATACCTAGTAAACAGTTCAGTTAAAAAATAAATCCGAAACTCGTCAACAATATCACCTTTAAGCCGTGGTAACATTGGTTTTAAATTTTCCCAGCAGTTTCAGAGATATCGTGGAAGTTTTGAAAAAAAAGAATAATTAAAAAACAAAATGCGACATAGATCACAGGTTTGGTTTCAAAGCATTTAGTTAAACATTTTTCGAATGAAATGAGCACAACTTTTGATTTTTTTCAAAATTTACTGAGAAAACTCAATTGGTAAAAATCGCGATTTCCAAAATAACACATTTTAATATGTCTGTTTTATTTATGTAATAAGTGTGTTATAGTAATTATTTTTAGGCCACTGATTTCATATATTAAGTCAGATGTTTTCTATCAACTATACTTTTCAATTTATCAATAAAAGAGGATTTTAAAGAAGAATAAAAATTTTTAATACACAAATATTTTACAACTCATCGAAAAATTTTCTTAATTATCTTCTTTAGAGGGTTTATCTTTAATGGTCCAGCAATAGTCCGCCATCATATGGAAATGACCCTGGTACCACTCCTCTCTAGTATGAATATCTTGATGGAAACGTTCACCTTGTTCTTCACTGAAGTCTCCAAAATTTTCAGGGAAACAATCCAAATGACTGTGTAGATAGTGTACCTTAATTCTCATATTACAGCCAAGCTGCTAGAAATGTGACAACATGTTATTCACGTGGTCCGAATAGTGCTCATACTTTTTGTTTTCCAGGACATTGTGTACTATCTAAACAAGTTCATTCCAACCATTTCTTTCACTATGTGTTATGGAACTACTAAAGTTTTCATCATTGATTAACTCTTTGATTTGAGGGCCATCAAAAATGCCACCTGTCAGTTTCTCTCTACTTAAATTTTGGAACTCTCTACTGATATTTCTGTTTTTTTATTAAAAATTTTCCTAATTTTTTACTAGCGTTTAAACACAGTATATATTTTTGTGTATCAATACTTTTATAATTGCTTGAAACTCAGAAATTTTATTTTAGCTTTTTTGTTATGTTTTGCCTTAATTAATCAAATTATTAAAAAAATTAATTTATCAAAAAAAAAAAAAAACAATGTTAACAAGTTTTTAAAATTCGTTTTTAATTTAAAACTTAATTTATTCCCACTAAAATATATTTTTCGTCTCCAAATTATTCGAGTTTATATCATAAAGATATTCTGGCAGATCAATTTTTGTTGTAATGATTTTAGGAGATTTTTTTAACGATGGAAATCCTTTTTAAAAGGCCCATCACTTACAGTGCTGTATTTCATTGAAACTTAAAATGCATGCATTGATTTTAATTAGTAATAAAATAAAATCACGACCCTTTGCCATTTTTTTTTAATACTAATTCAAATAATTTTATGTGTTTTTGTTAACTGATTCACTTGAGGCCAATGAATCACCCACAACTTTAAGAGGTGGCAATATAAAATCCGAAATATAAACTAGTATTTAGATTTATAGCTGTTTTTGTTTCTTGTTTTTGTTTATTTAGTGAACTGGTCGTAAATTGTGTATCCTTGAAACGTTATTTGCACTCTTTGCAATCCTTTATATGTAAATAATACTTAGGGAACAATTAAATATTTCGTTTATTACTTCAACACATTAACAACTTAACTAAAGTCATGGTTTTTATGCTAAAAAAAAAACACATACTATGGTGAAAAAATTTCCGAAATTTTAGTTAGAAAATTATTATATGCCAATGTGAGGCACATCAGTACAGTCACATTCTGAGATCTGAATTAATAAATATTTGAAGGTTTTTCAAGAGAAATCGTTTTTTTTTTACCCAAAAAAAATTGTGAAATTTTCAGTTAAAAATCCTAGTGTGTGAATTTTGTCCATTGTTGGGCTTTAGTAAAAGAACAAAAATTTAAAGTGCGTATTGTTTGAATTTTAAAATGGAACCAATCAAAAGAACTTTGGCTTTGGCGGTGGAGAAATTCTGATTGTGTTGGGCTTACATGGATCTCTTAGGTTATTTCTTATCCATTTATCTTAACACTTTTACAGACCAATTTTAAATTTCATTTTAATGTTGTAATTTTTACAATTAAAATTTTTTTTTGAAACAAATTAAAAATTTGTTTTAAAATAATCCCTGATGATGATCAACAAAGTTGATAGAAATATATTGGAAAAGAATATTGTTATAAATATTGTTTAAAAATTAAAAAAACTTGTTTTTATTTATTTTTAACAAAAATTTTCTTATAATAAAGAGAACCTTTTAACAACCGATGACCTTACGCCGAACTATATTCACCCTTCATTTAAATTTTTCATATATATACTTTGGGTTCAAGGTATTCGCTTTTTTATTGTTGATGGCTAACCTCTAGTTTAAACTTAAACATTGTTTAGCCAGGCATTAAAAAATTATATATATATATATATATATATATATATATATATATATTTCCCTCGCTCTCACTCTTTACCTCTGTTTGTATTGCTGCTGAGATTATAAAACCAATTCATGCAGTATTATTGTGACAACTGAAGTTAAAGTTCTACAGAACACGAGAAAAAAATGGTTTGTAAAAGATTTTTTTGCGATTCTATTAGGGCTATTCTAACTTTTTGATGTGTAAGTGTTTTTATTTTCGGGTTAAGTAAATGTTAGTTGAGTTGATTTGGGTTTGATTTTTATTCTTATTTTCGTTTTTAAATTCTTCTTTTGTTTGTTGGTGGGTTTCAACTACCGCTGTCAATATTAAGTAAAGAATTTCTAAAAACTAGAACATTTGAATTACAGAAATTATAATAATACATATTTATAGCTATGTGGTTAGGGGGTATAATGATTTTGTGCTGATATTTGTAACTACCAAAAATATTTGTCCCATATTTTTTATTATACTGATTGATCCAGAATCGCTTTTCGACAAATTATCACATAGATTTCGTTCAAATTGGATTGGTGTGTGTTTATTACCTCCCTTGCATAGATTTGATTTGTGTATATTTTTTCAAAATGTAAGTGACTTTACCAAATATGGTCAAGATCGGTCTATTTTTCGACCCAGCCCTCATATAAATATAGCATCCTATATGAACTTTTTCATTTCTGGAGCCAAAAAAAAAAAATAATAACAATGCCATTCAAATTTGGTTAATGCTTATTTTCCATATCGAATTAGTTGTACCGAAGAGATAGGTTCTCTAAATCATGGTATAGGGTAGCGCGTAGTCGGTCTAGACCGACTTTAATTTTCTGTCTTGTTTTATTATAGCTCGAAAATATTCTATAACTCCTATCACCTTGGAAGTAGTCCTCAACTGTATATCCAAGCAGCCGAAGTTCAGAGTGGTTGCCCTTGAATTCCAGCTCAATATTAACCCACTGCTCCTCCAATGATTTGAGAGATGCTAACCCGAACTTCTCCACCTTCTAATTTGGCATTCTGTCCAAAGGAACTTTGGCGGTCCAACAGTTTATATTTCTCCTCAGTCTCTGATAAATGCAAAAATATTAAAAAATTCAAAAATAGCGATTGTTTGTTTGGACAGAGTTGCTTCTTCTGAAATTAATACGAAGTAAAAGCAGTAAGGTATGAAAACTTATTCTTAACCATACTGCTCGTAGGCCTGACTTTAGGTGAGTGTGTTAAAGCGCTGAACAAAAAGTGCAAGTATGTGAGGTTCAGGTTCAGGCCCTAAGTAGAAAAATTTTGTATAGAAACAATCTGTTTAATTATAATATAACAGTTATCACAATGTTCAACAAATCGCTGATGAAGGCTGAAATGCACCAGAAACCGGTACGATTTAGAATACAGTATAGTTATGAATTTTTGAAATATATGATGTCTTCTTCTCTTCCACGCACCCTTGAAAGAATAAAAATTTATTTAATATTCGAAGGACCATGTACAAGTTATATATTGAGCTAAAGTCGAATATAGATCTATAACTGCTGAATTTTTGTAGGACATTCAAGATTAAACAATAGCTCCCTTCGAATAGTTGTAAACTACTCGATTTGGAAATAGCACTGCTGTGTCTTTTGATCATTACTATGACACTCAATGTAAAAATAGAAACTGCTGTTTCATACGAGCAATTTTCTGATGCAAATTTTCTTTAAACCTTAACCAGTATATACCAAAGTCGTAAAACTAATCTAGACTAGCTGCAAACCCATCACCCATATAAAGGATACATTATCTGTATTTGCCAGCTGTCTAAATGACATTAATTAGGGAATTTTCTATAACCCAAAAATGGAATTTTTTATGATGTGAAGGCCGCTGTAAAAGTTTTGCCCTTTAGTGTACATCAAGAAAAAAGTACAAACAGAAAAAAACCTTTTTTTTTCATAAGTCTATTCTACTACGTTGATTTTGGCGGGAATTGTGTTTTAGCTCAGTCTCTTCATAAATTTGTTTTTTCGTTCACACAGTCATGAATCATCCATGTGCGTATTCTCACTATGCTCATGGCTGGCCGTTTTCTCGTCAAAACGCTTTGTTTTTTTTTACCACTCAGCCATGGTCATTAGCATACTAATTCATTCCTTCGTTAGTCTCACGTACTCTCCTAGTAAAGTATGAGTGGGCGTGTTTAAGCGTAGAGAATGAAATGCATGACTGAGTGGTTCAGTATCTGTGTGTACTAGATGAATGGCTGAATGAAACATTAAATAGTGATCTGTGAGGGTAAAGTCATGAGTGAGTAAAAACTAATATTGAAATATTTCTTTATCGAATGATGAGAAAAGGTCGAAGAATTTTAAGCAAAAATTTAATTACCTAAACTGAAAATCTCTATATTTGAAAACGTGTTAAAACCTGTTTACATGATAAAAGCAGCAGCATCTTGCGAGACACAACCACAGCGACAGGCGATAGCGATACATCGGCCCAACAACTCCATCAATAGGGCGGTAAATTTTTATTTTTTTTATCCAATATACAAATAATTTTTCTAATAAAAATTTTGAAATATATAAATTTTTTCTAAGTTATTAAATCTAAAAATTTTACTAAATTAATAAACTTTTGCTACATATAAAATTCTGCAAATATGTATATATATATTTTTTGTATATATATTTTACTAAATAAAAAATTTTTGAATTATAAAAATATTGTAAATATAAAATTTTTTTTTCTAATTATAAAATTAAACTAAATATAAAATTTTTCGAATTGTAAAATTGTGCTAATTATAAAATTGCGCTAATATAAAAATTTTTCAAAATATAAAATTTTCGAAATATAAAAAATCTTCTAAATAAAACAAATTTTTAAATTATAAAATTAAACTAAATATAAAATTTTTTTAAATGTAAAATTTTGCTAAATATAAAATTTTGCTCAATAGAAAAAAATCGAAAGAACAAACATTATTTCGGAATTAACTGTTTCCACCATTTAACCTTTTATAGCCTTACCGTTAACATAGCGTTTTTTTTCTTCACACATAATTTGGCGTCTCTATAATTACCGCTTAACAAACCCTAACAATTCTTCAGGTAACGGTACCTTTTTAGCATTCAAGTATAGTACCAACCACAACTAAAATATATTAATGCAATTTTGGACAGATTTAAATTCCATTAAAAAGAAAACAAAATATATATATTCAAATAAATTTAAATAAAAAATGTTCTCAATACAAATTAAAACACTTTCTAAATATAAAGTTAAATAAAAAATTTTTTCTAAATATGAATTAAACATTGTTAAAAGAAATTTAAATAAAAATTTTTTCTAACTATAAATTTAAATTACAACCTTGAAATGAAGATAGAAAAAAGAATTTTGTTTAAATTTTATTTAAATTTTTTTTCTAACTATAAATTTTAATTACAACCTTGAAATGAAGGTAGAATAAAGAATTTTGTTATAAACGCAATGCAGAAATCCAAACCCAATCATTCTTGATATTTAATATGGGTTACCATCCAAATTAGATTGAAATCATGGTAACTTGGTAGGGAGGGCAAAAGGGGCACACCGCCTAGTCCCCAACCAAAACCGTAAGTATACCATCCATCCATCATTTAAATGCCATAGTGTCTATCGCTTTCAGAGCACTTCATATTTTGTATATATGTAGGTGATGCCACGCCCATTAATACTATCCCGCCCATTTTTTATCAACTACTCACATTAATACTTCATGGGCTCGTGTTAATTGTCAAGTCTTTCACTTTTATAGTGCTCCAGTTATATGATAAAATATATATTCCTTATATGGGCAATGCCACGGCCGCTGCTCCGCTCATGCCCATTGTATTTCCGATTAATCACATTAATAAAAGATGACCTCAGACAAATTTGCAATTCTGCCTCTGTTATAGAACCCGATATATATGATATTGAATAATTACATTGTCTGAGAGGTGCCACGCCCACTTATGCGATCACATAATTTTTCAAAGCTCTCCCTATCATAACAATATCAAAACAGTGTGTAGCCTATAATTCGTTCCAAATACACAGTTAAGCTCTGTAAAAATGTCAGTAAGATCGGCCCAAGAGGTTATTTTTCTATAAGCTACAAACAAACAAGCAAATAAACAAGAAACGCACATATATACTTTCGCTTTTATATATATATAGATTTATTTTTTTTTTTTTTTTTTTTGCCATTTGGCCTACTACTAAAATTGTTATTCGCAGAAAAAAATGCAAGGAAATTCCCAACTTAATCGATTTGAACGTATGTAAAAAAAACAGCGTAAAATCGATATCATGCAAAAGAAATACCGTGCAGTATTAAGATTAGGTTTATCTTGAAAATAAAAATCTGTTTGAGATTTTCACGAATTTATAACTTTAAATAGATCTCAGTAAGATAAATCTCTTTTATACAGGGTGGGCACAATAAAACCAACCAATGTTAAAACCGAATAACTTCTTTATTTTCTAATGTAATTGTTTTTTCTTTTTACAGGTTATAATTCAAGGTCCTGATAATTTATAATGGATAAATACAATACACGACAACGCATTAAAATTACCGAGTTTTTCTATTCTTGTCAACGATAAATTATTATGATTATGATTTGGACATAAAATATTACTCTAGAGGAGATTAAAAACATCATCAAAAAGACAAAATTAGATAAAGCACCTGGAGCTGATAGAATGCTTAAATATTCTACCGACGAATTTCTTACACAACTTCCTAATGCATTTAATATAATTTTTGAAACGGGAAAGATTCGAGAGCAGTTTGAGTGCAGTATTATGTTTTCCATTTATAAAAAAGAAAACGTAAATACGACTTGGAAATACAGAGGATTTCCTTCCTGAACTGTGTGGAAAAACTTTTTATGGGAATTATAAATTCTAGGCTGACAAATTGGGTTGAACAAAATATTATTTTAAATGAATTTCAATCTGGCCACACTATTCAACAGTAGATAACATTTATAATTTATTAGTAATAGTCAATTATAAACTGAACAAAAAGAAACAGATTTAAGCATTTTTTGTTGACTCTAAAGCTGCCTTCGATAGAGTGCGAGGAAACCTCTTGTATATAAGCTACATTCAGTAAGTATGTCAACGAAAGTGGCCAACTTTATTGAAAATGTGTACAGACATGCAAAGCTCGTAGTGTGGACAGGAAAAGATTTTTCTGAATACTTTGAAACTTATACTGGCGTTAAACAAGGATCACTCCTGTGCCGATTGCTCTTTACACTATACTAAAAAGACCTCCATGAACATTTGGGAGATGGTCTGATGGTATAATAGCCATGCTAAAATTGTACCCTTTGGCGTACATCTATCAAAAAAAAGTACAAACAGAAAAAACCTTGAACTTGAAATTTTTTCTGTTTACTTTGCCAATTTTTTTTTTCATAAGTCTATTCTACTACTCTGATTTGGCGGGAATTTTTTTTATCTCAGTCTCCTCTTAAATTTGTTTTCTTCATTAACTCGATCATGAATTATCCATGTGTGTAATCTCTCTATGCTTATGGCTTTCCGTTTTCTCGTCATAGCACATTGTTTTTTACCATTCAGCCATGGCCATTAGCGTACTAATTCATTCCTCTGTTAGTCTCACGTACTCTCCTAGTAAAGTATGAGTGGGCGTGACTGACTGACATGACTGTGTGTACTTAATAAATTGCAAGATGAGAGATTAAATTGTGATCTGCGAGGGTAAATACATGAGTGAGTAACGAGTTTTTGGACATAGACTGGTGAATGAAAAAGATTAGGTGGAAAGGAAAGGTTTACGTTATCGGGGGTAGAAATGTGACCGTGAAAGAAGAAAGGTTGAGGAAAAACCTCTTCAAAATTTGAACAAAAACTTGGTATGTAAATTAAGTGAAGCTTAGAATAAGTTCAAAAAGTTAAGAACAGTTGTGAAAGTAAAGTAAAAGTAAAGTAAAATTAAAGAAAAATTAAGTTCAAGTTTGGCGAGTTGAAATGTGACCGTGAAAGAAGAAAGGTTGAGAAAAAAACTGCTTAAAAATTAAATTAAAAATGCAGTTTAAGAAAGTTAGTAAAGTTTTAAAATAAGCCATAAGATTTAAGAGATTTAAAATATAAAAAATATTAAAAAAAAGTAGACATTTCATATAAAGAAATAAGTTAATAATTTGGAGGATTGAAGTTTGGTTGATTAAAGTGAATGGATGTGAAGTTTTGTGTTTAGTGCATTTAATTTCAGCCTTTGAGTGGCTTGCTTACGTTGCAAACGGAAAATATTGGAACCCACGCAGAACAAACAAAAACTTAAACTATTTTAACTAACTATAAAAAAAACTTAATACCGTTAATTTTAACATGAGAACCAATTTGAAAACAAAAAGAAAACATTTAATACAAGTAATGATTTATAATATTTTCAATAAATATTTATTAAAACTGCAATTTTTGTTTTAAAGCATTAAGCAGAAAAAAAATTTTGAATAAACACTTTCATTATAGATAACATACATAGTCGGGTGCTTTCAATCCTTAGTCAAATTAAATTAAAGAAAAGAAAATCAAAAGAAATTGTTTTATAGACAAGCAAAAATTCATTACCTAAACTAAAAATCTGTATATTTGAAAACGTGTTAAAACCTGTACATATGATAAAAGTAGCAGCATCTTGATAGACACAACCACGGCGACAGGAGATAGCGCTATATCGGCCCAACAACTCCATCAATAAGGCGGTAAATTTTTTTTTTTTTTTTTATCCAAAATACAAATAATTTTTCCTAATAAAAATTTTGCAAAATATAAATATATTCTAAGCTTAAAATTTTTTATTATAGTTAAATATTTTACTAAATATAAAAATGTGCTAAATATAAAATTGTGCTAATTATAAAAATCTGTTATATATAAAATTGATTAAATATAAAATTTTGCTCAAAATAAAATTTTCTAAATAAAATTTTCTAAATACAAAATTTTGCTATATATAAAATTTTCTATATAAAAAATTTTTCTAAATATAAAATTTCTTCTAATTATAAAATAAGCTAAATATAAAATTTTTCTAAATATCAAAATTTTCTATATATAAAAATTTTCTAAATACAAAAAATTTTTCTAAATATAAAATGTTTGCTTAATCTAAAATTTTGCTAAACATAAATAGTTGCTAAATATAAACTAAAAATTACAACCTTGAAATTAAAGTAGAATAAAGAATTTTGCTATAAACCCAATGTAGAAAACCAAACGCAACCAATCTTGTTATTTAAAGTGGGTTACCATACGAATTAGATTCGTATCGTGGTAACATGGTAGGGAGGCAAAAGGCGCACATCACATAGGCCCCAACCAAAACCGTAAGTATACCATCCATCCATCATTTAAATGCCATAGTGTAGATAGTTTTTTAATCGCTCGTGAAAAATCTTAGTGCGGTTTCCTGGGTCTTAAAAAGATCCCATCCATCCGGCGAGCTAGGTCACACGACAGCACGTGTGACCCGTTAAGGCTCAGGGAAATAGAATAGGAAGTTCACCACACCGTACCGTACCATTACAAATATACGCTTGCTTATGTGTGCCGACGATATAGTCTTATTGGCTGATGATATACAAATAATGAGAATCGTAGTAAAGAACTTGGAAAGTTATTGTAAGCAGTGGAATATGGAGGAATATGCTTAAATCAGAAATTATGGTATTAAGAAAAGGAGGCAGGCTTGCATCAAGTGATAAGATAGAGTACAAAAATCAAGAAATTAAAATTGTTAATGAGTACAACTATTTAGGTATAACTTTCACTCCGCAAATGAGTTTTAGGAAACATATTGAAAAAAGAAACATACCATCTAAGAATATGTGGCATTAATGCAACGTTGAACAGTTTTCTAAATAAACCAAACATAAGCCTGAAATCTAAGTGGGAGCTTTTTCAATCAGTCTGCCGATATATACAAGAATATGCAGCTCAGGTCTGGGGTTACTGTTGATTCGAGGAGGTAGACAAATTTCAGAGGTATTTCTTGAAGAGATTTATAAAACTGCCAGATTTTACACCCAACTATGCTTTGTATTTGGAAACAAAATTAGAATGCATTCACTTTTATACATTGAATATACATATGGACTATATCTATAAAACGCTATTTCCGTACAATCAAACCACATAACCAATCAAGGTATCCCTAGTTGCGTTACGACATAATATATTTTTGGCAAAGAAAATCAATGAAATATGTTGAGAATTTGGAGTTCAATTTAGCTTTGAAAATAATAGTTAACAACAGTGTATTCGAAATGGAACGATTTTGCTTTAAGAAATGAAATCAAAGGAAATTATGGAAACTAGCGAATTCCAGCCCTCGAAATTCGAGTGCAAATTCTAGGAAATTTTATTATCTCATTAAATAAAGACCCTGAAAGTATGCTAATCAATTATAGCCAATTTGCAAATCAATACAAAAAAACAAACTCATTTTTAGTACAACCACATTAACAAATTAAATAAACATGCACATAGTATAGTATAATTTTATGAATGTGTTAGTAGCAATTTTAAATGCAATTTGCTCAAAATAAAAGAAAAAATTTAAAAATCCGTAAACCTGCAAAACGGCTAAAACTAAATACCTTTCAAATAATATATGCTTGGTCAATATCGGGACAAAACGGTAGAACAAAACATCGGTCACAAGAATTCGCCTAGCATATTAATATTATAAATACAACAACAAACTCTAAATAGTACATAAAGATTTTGTAAATATTTGAATTATAGTATGGACATAAATTATATCTTATACTTGAGGAGTCAAAGGCAAATGTCAACCAGTTTTAAAGCATGATGCGGCATATTACCGCTAAATTAAAACAATTTTAACACAACTGAAAACCATACATGCACTCTGTGCAATACTGGCGAAAATGAAACAACTCAACATTCCATGGCAAGATGTTCAATATTTAAAGAATAACGAAACTGTTTTTTTTTTTTTTTTTATAAACCAATTCTTAATGACAACGAATAACAAAGTCAAAAATATTTTGAATGGCCGAATTTTATACATACATACATGTCATGGCTAAATAATTATTTTCTTTCTTTATTTAGAAATGTAATTTTATATTTTTAAATTAAAAATTTTTATTCAAGATCAGCTCTCACAGGCTTCATGATGAGGAGTTTGGTCGCCCGTGCTGAGAAACTGGATTCAGTGGCCCCTTTTCCTGGAAAAGGTGCTCATTTGCATAGAAGACAATATGGAAGCTATTGCGGTAGAGGATCCCAATTGGGCATTAGTAGGACTTACTTGGCCCATCCTAATATTATTTCAGTTTGGACGACTCACTATCTAAATCTCAGAGAGAGTTCATCATCAAGGGAAAACTTTATCTCTTTAACAAGATTACAAAGCGAATAAGGACCATTTTATGACGTAAAAATTCTCTCATGGTCATTTATTTTAACTAAAGAAAGATAATGATTTTCATTGTCACGGTGACATAGCTAATGACCACAATTATATGGATTTGTGCAAACGCAAAATTCACTACTTTGTGACACATCAGCTAAATCGAGTAAATGACCAGCTTAACATTTTGATGCATGCTCTCCTTCATATTAATGATTTTCAAATCTTCTTTGATCTTCGGTTATTAAGTTTTCTCAAGATGTTCATGTGTATTGCATACAATTACAAGCAAACGTCTTTTTGATATTTTAAGATGTTTTTGTTAATAAAGAGTTAAACTTAAGCTGTGTGTGGCCATCAAATTGAAAGTTTCCATAATAGAATTTTGTAGGTTTATTACTTTTAGTTTTGCTTTGTGAAACATATTTCCTGCTAATGCGTGCATTTAACGTTGTTTCAAGTTTCGCTCGCAAACAAAACTTTGTGATTTGTTATTTAAAAATATGAGTTTTTCACAGAGGTGTAAAAGTTTTGATGTTGATGGATAATACAGGCACTGAGAAAAACTATAGATCATGTTAGTAAAAATTATGTTTAAAATTGAAAAGCTTTTAGGTATTAGCTTTTTTAACAAATGTTTTAGAAAACTTAAATACAGTTAAACCTTTCTTGAGCAGACAGCCAAGGGACCATTGAAATGTGTCCGGGCTAGCGGGATGTCCTATCAAGAGAGAGCTACAAATTTAAATCAGTAAAATTTGGCTAAAATGGTGAGTTTTTATTTAAACATCTTTTTGTTTAAAAAAAAAACAAATAAAGAATTCAATTGGTTTTAATAACAAAAAAAAAATCATTAATAAGTATGTAATAGTTTTAACAAGTATTCCCCCATCCTTATTTGGCGTCTTCTGGCCTTGCTAATAGCATCTTAAAAATATAAGTCAAGCGTTGTAAGTATATTCATAGCTTCTGTATCACTTGACGTCTCACAAACGCTATGAGATCACGCGTTTTAGTCAAAGCATCTTTATATGATAAGATGCTGCTTCTTGCATCTTGAAGACCTAAAGGCTCAATTTCATTTGTTGAGTCATTGGAATTTTCTTGAAATTCAAGAATTTGTTCAGGTAATAGTACCTGTAAGTCCAAAGGTGATCCCTTAACTATTAAATCCTTATCGACATGATAAAAATCATTTAAGCTTTGCACAGCGACCCCTACAGGACATTTTTTCTGAATTTCGGCAACTAGGTTTAATGAAAACTCATCTTCAGGCTCAAAATCAACATAAAATGTTGGTTGACATTCCTGGCAATCAAACGTGAACCCTGCCTTACGAAAACAATGAACTGTTTGAACTGTTTCAGAAGTAACTTGGTCCCGTACACTTTTAGTAAAATAAACTGCATTCAATAAGTTTATGCGTTTTACTAAATCGTGGGCTATACCATAAATTTCAATATTTTCTAGTGAGTGCTTCAGTATCAAAGTTCTGTTATTATTCTTAAAATTTTTAATAACACCCTGATCAAGTGGTTGGCTGTTTGAATCCCACTTAGGAGGCAAAAAATGAATTTTAATGTTTTTAAAATTACTGTTTTTGGGATGCGATGCCGCATTATCCAATTTGCCTTTTTTGTGCTCCTATTTTTCGATCTAAATTTTTTAACCATTAAATTATAATTTCAGACGTCATCCACGATTTGGTGTTTGATTTCCATGTCATCGGTAAATTATCTTTTTTAAAATTTGTAAAAGCTCTTGGTTTAGATACCTTGCCAAAAGCCAGCAGTTTTTCTTTATCTCCAGCCATGTTCGTACGGTGCAATATTGTCATCCTTTCCTTAGACAATTTTTCTCCCACATTATAATTTTTTATTTTCATGGCCTTTTTTGGTAATGCTCTAGAATAGAGACCAGTTTCACCAGCATTATAAATATCTCTTGGTAGGTACCCTTTTATTTGAGAAGGCAGTTTCACCATGAATGATGTTACATTTTCAGGATTAACAGAGCCGGCTTCGCCACATATCGCTTTGAACGTATTGTGTCGAATTTAAAATTTGTTAAGCTAATCAGACGAAGTATTGAAAGTGTTGTTACCCAAGGATTCGGCTGTTTCTTTGTCATATCAATGGACATAAATTTACAATTTTTATATCGTGTCATAAGAAAATCGTTATTTTTTCAAAAGTAAAATTATTTGTTATTAAATTGTTTTATGACCAGTTATCTTCAGTTTATGTTACTTCTTTTGGGCTATGATGGTCAGCTTATAAGTTTTAAATAAAATAAATTAAAACAAAATTTATTTCATCTCCACTCTACGTTTCGTTGACGGTTTTTCAACTTCATCAGGAGTGTATAAAAATTTTTTATTATTAATTTCTGGCGACAAAAAATTAAAATAAAACAATATATCAACATAATGTTATATTAGTCACAATAGTTTAACTTACGATTAATCCAAACTTACATTGTCAGGTTATTATTATTTAATAAATTTAAAGATAAAAAACTGGACATCACGACACAATTTTAATAAAATTATATAAATTAATAAAAATAAATAATCAAAATAAATATAAAAAAATCACAGTTTTAAACTTAACGACTAATATCACAGAACTAATATTTAAGTAATTGCAATTGAATATTGCAGCTTAGTGTTATATTTGTCTTCTTTGTTGTTTAATGTTTTGTGTATTTTTTGTTGTATTCTTAAACTTTCCAATGTGTATGTTTTGTTTTCATTTCTCTCTTTATCTAAAATCTTGACTCCTTTTAAATCGACGTTATGTCCGCTCTCTTTTGCATGTTGAAATAATGCTGTCGATTCCTTGTGTTTTTTTATGTCTGCTTGATGTTCCGCAATTCTTACTCCTAACATTCTTTTTGTTGTTCCTATGTAGACTTTATTACACACCTCCCTTTCATTACCATTGCATTTTATCTCGTAAACTACATTGTCAATTTTTAATATGTATATCTGGTTTTGTTTTTTTGTGTGTAAAAAGGGATCTAAGTGTTTCATTTGATTTGTGTGCTATTGTTACACTCTTGTCATTTATTATTCTATTGAGATTTTTGCTCTCCGTTAATTTTGGTATGTATGGTACACTGTAAAAATTAGTTTCTAATGGTTTTTGTTTCTTATTTTGCTGCTTTTTGTTGAATATATTGTTGAAAAGATTTTTAATAATGTATATTGGATAATTATTTTTTACTAAAATTTCCTTTATTTTATTGATATTGTTACCTTTATATCGTTGATCGCTAATTTGTATTACTTTTTGGAATAAATTGTTTGCTGTAATAAGTTTTACTTTCCATGGTTGTGTGGAGTGGTAATTTATCATCCGTCTTGATGCTGTCGCCTTCGCGTACCAATTAGTAATTAGCTTTTCATTGTCCTTAATTATTTTTATATCCAAGTAAGGAATTTCATTGTTGTGTTCTCGTTCTATTGTAAATTTGAGTTTATTATGATATGAGTTCAATGTATTCATTATCGTTGCTTCGTCCTTCTTATTGATTACAGCGAAAAGATCATCGACATATTTAGATATGAACTTAATTTTTACATTTTTTGTTTTTAATTCAGATATAACTTCGTCCAAGAGATTGTATTATATCTGCAATAGTAGGGGATAAAGGGTTACCCATTGGCATACCATATGTTTGATGGAAAAACTTTTTGTCATAAGTAAAATAGTTCAAAATTATTTGAATAAAATATATTATGTAATCCACCAAACAGTCCATTTAGTAAATCAATGATAATATGACGCAACCTGCAGTAAATCCTTTGTATAGAATTAAATAAAAAAGCCAGTTAAGGGAATTCCTTTATTGCGTGCTGCAACAAACCAATCGTAGCACAACTGATCAATTGTTAGTCCCCCAGCTTTCAAAAGGCTTCTTTTTTCATTTAAATTTACATTTGAGTGCCATTTTTCATCAGCACTTCTCTTTTTTTATAATGTCCGAAGCTTGAGTTTTACTAATACTAAAACGCTTCGATAAATTCCTCACACTTAATTTTTCTATATTTTACACTTTAACTACTTCTATTTTTTGCTTCAGTGTTAATATAGACCTTTTTATCCATTTTCAAACGTTACGATGTGCGTACAAATGTATACTACTTTTCTAAGCTATGGTAAACAAATATACATCTATGTTATTTGAGGAATCACCTAAATCGCGTACATATGGGCATAGATTACAAACTGTCAAATAAAAAATGAAATGACCACACAACGCAATTATTTTTTGTCAAACGGGTGTCCGCGTCCGCTCATGAGAGAGTCCCTTCAAAGGGGAACGATTGCAATGCTTTTCTCATAGAACGTTGCCGGGAACTGGCAACTGTGTACGTTCAAAGGGGGTGTCCGCTTAAGGAAGGTGTCTATTATGGGAGATTCCACTATATAATATAAAGTCATTAAAGTAAATTTAAAGTACTATTAAAAGAATAACTTTTTCGGATGTGTCTAACAAAGAAGATTGAAGTATAAAGTTATTATTAAATAACGTTAATTTAAAATCTTACCATTAGCAAATTAAAATTGAGTAAATCCACCGGTCCTATTTTTCACACAGTAACTTGGATAATAATAGTAAGTAAGGAATGTTAAATTCGGCTATGCTGATTCATTGATAACCTGTATATTAACTCATTTATTTCTTAAGCTCCATATATTACAATTTTAATACAATTTTTTAAATTCTAACTTATTGTTTTGTTTTTTTTTTAAACACTGATGTTTTTTATACTTAAAAGATACTAACTTCTATCTGAAATATTGCATTATTTTTCTGTTATTGTCTAATTCCAAGTTAGGGTAAAAGGCCAGTACGGTTTGGCGTCGTCAGGTCTTAGTTTGTTTTTATATCCATCTCAGGAATAAAAAAAAATACATCAGAACAGCTATCAAGCGTATGGTGAATATGATTTTTTTTTTATAATTATCATACGCCCAGTAATTGTTTTGATGTTTGTTTTTTCTATTCCTAAAGAAAAATATAAAAAATTTAGAAGGTCATAAATAAAAGTTTGGCCTGAGAATATCAATACACTTTGATTTTTTACTATACTGGCCTTTTAATTTAACGCAAATTTATAATATCTAACACCAGAAAATGATCCCGAAAATGTTCAATTGTGTTATTGGCGTAGAAAAACACTTCATAAGAGAGACCAAAAAGATATACTTTTTCAACCTAGCCGATAATAGAACATCCAAGGTCGATGTTTTGGTAGCTTAAACATTATGCGATATTTCAACAAAACCGTTTCCTATTGGTCTTGACTAAAATTCCTAGCTTTCCTTATATCAGTAAAATGTTAAATATCACTATCCAACAAGGTTTTGGACTGGAAATACCAATTATATCCTAGGGTAATTTGGTGAGCTGAATTCAAATCTGTGATTTGTTTTGCTCTATCACGTCAGGCTTTTGGGATACAAAAAAATGTTTGCATTCGTTTTGACACAAAAAATCAATATTTTTATTTTATTATTATTTTTTTTTTTTAACCCTTATCCTGTGTAAGTGGGTCAAAACCAAAAAAATTACTTTTATTTCGCTTTATCTTGAAAAGTTATTAATATATTTTTCTGAAACTTTGTGACTTTTAATCATTCGAGAAGATGTATAGAATACAAAAAAAAAAAAAAAATAGTCCTATCGCCTAACAGAGCGTCCCCATTAAAAAAGTAGCGTATAAGGTGTAAGTGGTTCAAAATTGCCCAATACAAATTGCATGATTATTTTTACGTTCATATGTATTTCTACTTGTACATTAATTTTTTAATTTCAAATTACGTGATATTAGAATTTTTAAATTCAATGAAAAAGACTTTGCAGTTTGCAATTTTGGAATAAAACTAAGTAGGTCGTTCAAATTTTTGCCAAAATATTTTTTTTTTTTAAAAAACTACTGTTATTTTAGAAATAAGAAATTTAGAAGAGAAATTTAGTTTAGTATGAATATTAATTTAGTCCGAATACAATTTCAAAGCGTGCGGTTGTTGTAAAAAGATTAAAAATGTCGCGATTGAACGAAAATGAAATTCATGATTTGTTATGTGAATCAAAAGATGATGAAATAGCTAACGATCTGTCAACAGATGAAGATGATGGTGTGATATCAGATATTGATTCCGTATATAATCAAAACTTATCAGATTTGAGTGAAAGTGATAGTGACGAAACCAATGATAATGAAATTACAGAGAACTTTATCTATAAAGACGGAAAATACGTTTGGACAGACCAGATTCCAAATTTAGATAATGCTGGAAGACGTGCAGCTGAAAACATTATGGATACTAAACCTGGACCAACTCTTTACGCAATTACGAGAATGACTTCTATAGAATCATCCTTCGATTTGCTTATGCCCAAGGAAATCGTTAAAATTATCATAGATATGACTTATTTAGAAGGTAAATTATAAATTTACATTGGAATATGTTTTTTGCGATTTAGGCACTTCATATTTATTTTTGTAATTTAGGAGTTTCTGTATATGGCGAAAACTGGAAGCCAGTTGACGAGATATCAATGAAGGCGTATTTTGGTATCCTTTTGTTGGCTGGTGTATTTCGTTCGCATGGTGAAGCTTTGGAAAACTTATGGGATGATCGAGACGGACGACCTATTTTCAAAGCAACTATGCCTCTTTATAGATTTCAAAACATAATAAGAGTAATCCGTTTTGATAAAAAAAAACCGATAGAATAGAAAGACGCGCTCGTGATAAACTTGCTCCAATAAGAAACCTTTGGGATCGATGGGAATATAATTTACGGAAACTGTATAATCCTGGTCCATGCGTTACAATTGATGAGCAATAAGTTACATTTCGAGGAAGATGTCCCATCAAACCATTTATACCGTCAAAACCCGGAAAATATGGGTTAAAAATTTGGGCTCTTTGCGATTCGGGCAAGGACAGAAATTGCCAACCAGAAAAAAATCAAGGATGTCGCGTAGTTTTGGATTTGGTAAAGGATTTAAAAGGTAGAAATGTCACCTGTGAGAATTTTTTTACTTCCCATGAACTTGGAATTGAGCTGTTAAAAAGAAAACTTACAGTTGTTGGTACCGTTCGAAAAAACAAAACCTTCCTTCCACCTAAGTTCACCGACCTAAAAGGAAAACCACAATATTATTCGCAATTCCTTTTTGATGTAACCAACAATACCACAATTGTGTCATATGTACCAAAAAAGAATCGTGCTGTCATTCTATATAATACTTTACATTATGGCGCTGAAATTTTTTCTGATACCAAGAAACCCGAAAAGATCCATTTTACAACGGAACGAAGTCCGGCGTAGATACACTTGATCAATTAGTCCGCAAGTATACTTGCAAGCGTCGATCAAATAGGTGGCCACAATCCTTATTTTACAACATGTTGGACATTTTCGCATATAATGCTTTTGTTATCCATACTGCCATTGACGCAGAATGGAACAAACAAAAACACTTTCGATGTCGTCTTTTTTTGGAAGAATTAGGTAATGCCCTTGTCCATGATGAAATATCACGTCGTTCCACAATGCCGAGAAGCATTTTTGCCAAGTCGACTGTACGAAGTTTGCAGAAGGAGGATAAAGTGGTTGAGAAGAGCGCTCTAAAGAGGGGCCGATGCTATATATGCCCCCAACGTTCATCCAGTATAAAATTTTCAAACAAATGTACGAACTGCAATAATTTTATTTGCAAAAGCCATTCAAATGTAATATTTTCATGTGAAAACTGTAAAAATGATACATAATTTAATGTTTTATAATAAATTACTATTGGGCAAAATTGACCCACTTACACCTTATACGTTATTTTTTTTTACACGGGATAAGGGTTCAATAAAAAATCTTATTTTCGATCTTCATTATTTTAATGATTGAGTGTGAAATTATTCAGGCTCAAGATCAAATGTTTTACTTTAAATAAAGCAACAACTTTGGCACAGATTTGTTTCAAAAAATTGATCTATATTCTGCATGACAGGTTATACACCTGTCTCTGGAAGAGTCACCAACCCTCATCAGTAACCAAAAGCAGTAGATAGTTTGTTTGGTAAAAAGTTAAATTCACATATATTTGCTGAAAACAACCAAATGAGAATTCAAGCAAAAGTTATACTATTTAAGCCTTTTCCAATATAACAAACTAAAATATAAAACAACTTTGAAACAAATATGTTTGTATATGAATACATATTGCATACTACAATATACATGTTTGTTTTTATTTTGGAAAAACGAGAAAAAAATTGTTTTTGCTAAATTTACATTTAGCGTTAATGGCGTGCCCTCTGCATTTTTAATTTTATTATTCTTTTTTATAAAAATAAAAAATCATATTTTCGAACTTTATCATTTTAATGATTAAGTATGAAATTATTCAGGCTCAAGATCAAATGTTTTTACTTTAAATAAAGCAAAAACATTGGCACACATTTGTTTCAAAACACCTATACGCGCAGGGGGGTTAATTGCTTTTCACAATACAATCACAAAAACATGTAACGCGTAAGACGAAATCGGTGTGACTTATGATTGTATTGGTGAACAAATTATAATATATAATAACCATTTTGTCGCTGTTGAAAAATAAAACATGAAAAATAAAAAATGGAAAATGAAAAATGAAAAATAATAAATTAAAAGGGAAAAATGAAAAACGAAAGATTAAAAATGAAAAACTAAAAATAAAAAATGTAAAATAAAAAATTAAAAATGAAAAATAAAAAATGAAAAATGAAAAATAAAAAATGAAAAATGAAAAATAAAAAAATGAAAAATGAAGAACGAAAAATGAAAAATAAAAAATAAAAAATAAAAAAATTAAAAACAAAAAATGGGAAATGAAAAATTAAAAATTAAAAAATGAAAAGTAAAAAACGTAAAATTAAAAACTAACCAGTTGAAATAATAAATAATAATAATTATTTTTAAATTAGCAGAGCACCTGCAGCTGACTGCTATAAGTAATAAATAGATGACGCTTTCTGTTTGACTTTTAAAAAGTGCCATAAAAATCTTTAATTACCAGATGTTTACACATCTCCCCTGTGATCGGACTCACATGATTTTTTTTTTTTTAAATGGCAACAAGTGAACGTGGTATCACTAAACTAGTTTTTTCGCAAGTTTTTTTGGATAAGATGTCAACTCAGAAATTAGCAACGAATAATTTATTCTCTCTCTGCAGAATTCTATAGAAAATACTATCGACGAGATATAATTTTCTGGTTCGAGCTAATGTTTTCGCATTAGAGTAAGCCTACAATTGAAAACTTTATAAAAAACTAAAAAAAGGAAATCAACAACCCGACAGTTTTTAGATTAATTTGAAGTGAATTTTGTGTAGAAATGGCTGTCATGGAAAAAGGGTTAACTTATTTATTTAACCCTACGGTCCATAACCAGGTACCCGGGTAACAATTTGAACTTTAAAATTCTGCTGTTCCTATGATATTTAAGATATCAACATGAAAATCCGGATCATCAGACATTTCGGCTAAACTTAGAGACTAGAAAAAAGTTTATTAATTTTGGTTAAATATATTAACCAAAAAATTGGTTTAATGTTTGTGCATACAGGGGTCCATGACCAGGGTATCCGGGTACCTTAGTGCAAATTACCTTATATTTCAAAGAAAAAACGTTTGTTTTATTTTTATTTTATTTCATAATGTTTACTGATGTGTAAAATATGACATGTAATTGTTTCTTAGTTGAATTATTTATATTTTATTCATTTTAACTTATTTCTAATATTTGATGTCTTATGTTGCGTCATTGATGAAACATGGAAAATATTTTGATATTGTTTTAGTATGTTGATCGCAAACTGGTTTCTTGCAAACGCTGTAGGCTTTTCTCGTCTTTCTCCTCCTTTTATCTGGCAAAGAAGCGCACAAATAACAGCTTCCTGTTATTGGCTTCCTGCCATCTGTAGATGCGGCCGTAGAAGTAGACGGTTGCTCGGTAACGGTTACCGTCTCCACTGGTCTTCCCAAAAAGCTCTCAATTGCTGTTGTTAATGTGTATTGAAACTATTAGTATAAGTCAAACCAAACACTTAAATTTGGTCTGTACTAATTTGGTTGTTTCTTAAAAATTGTTTGGTCATCAAGCACTTGTAACTTGAAGATCAGTGTTCAGTAATTAAAACCAAATAAATTCTTTTAACTACTGACTTTATTGAAGTTTTGTTTGAGGTATTTATACAAAAATTATTCATCAAAAAATGCTGACTTAACTAAATGTTATTGAATTAAAATTTATGCTATATTGGCCAATAACAAAACAGACTGTATAAAAGGTGTAAATGTAATTTGATCTATTAATAAACAAAATTTACGTTGAATTCGCCAATAAAAAGAAAGACAATATTAACTATATAACATTCAGTGCATTCACTAATTATTGTAATATATTAGGGGAATTCTACATTAATTGAATTTAAATATATTGAATCTTAACAGCTGTTTTGGTGGAAAAAAGGGCGCGTTACCTGGCGATTGGCTACTATTTCTTTTATTATTGGCACACACAAATCTTCACTAAGTTTACGCAAAAAGTGTTTTCTCCGTGTTGTTTGATATGGAACAGTTGTGTTATTCTCATAAAATATAGTGTATGCCGCGAAAGCACTAACATCGAGCATATTGTAGAAAAACGACAAAGGCCACCTTTTTGTGTGTCTCTGTGTGGTATACTTCCGAAGTGTCTGGTCCATAACCTCCACGCCACTTTTCGTTTTGTTATAAAAATTGACGATTTCTGGTTTGCCGTTTTCTTCTACAGTGTCATCATCATGCACAGTCGACAACATTATTACGGAATTTGTTTTCCTCTGTTTGTATGTCACCTTGCATAGTCACCTTCTCGTGGAAACCAAATTTACTTGTCCCAATGGTCCACCTCAAATCATCTTTCATTTCTGTTGGTATATAGGCTTTGTTTCGCCGCAGTGTTCCGACAATGCTAAGTTTGACGGATAACAGCTACTTTTCCAGTGGCAGCGTCGTAAAAAAATTATCCGTGGTGATATTACGTCGGCTACCGTGGTATGGCCCAACCACTGCAACCACTGTCTTGTTTGCCAGTGTATATTTGGCCATGAGGAGGATAAGAATTTTTAGCATCGCATATACACCATACCTTGATACCGTATTTGGCAGGCTTCGATGGAATATACTGGTTAAATTTCGTTCTGTCGCGGTACGGATTCAATTGTTCGTCGATTGTTATATTTTCTGTAGGCACATAATATTTTGCGAGACTGGCGTTCAACATTATCCAAATATCTCGTATTGGAGCAGCTTTGTCTGTGTGCTGCCTCTCGTTTCTTGTTCTCGTGTCATCAAAACGTATAAAACGAATAAGATTCCAGAAGCAGTTTAATCCCATTGCTGCGCGGAATAGAGGAAGAGACAATTGCGTACATAAGTCCCTTGCATTTTCATCATTGGAATGATTTGCGCCTGCCATTATTAGCATTCCAATGAATGCATATATTTCTGCCACTGTCGTATCCCTCCACTTCCATTGACGCTTTGTTGGGTTTGGTGCATTGTAGGCATCATAAATTGAATTGCCTTTTTTGTTGGTATGACGCACGATTATATCGACCATTTCTATTGTAAAATAACTCTTGAAGCATTGCATATCAGTCACACTTTCCGTCATTCGTAATGGACCACTGCGAGTTCTATTGATGCTGTGACTCCTTATTTGTTGACAAACAGGTGGTGTTGGTTGCCATTGAGTACCACCACGTGCAATCATACTGTCTATTGTGTTTGATGTTGGTACATTTTCTTCAACCATATTAGTTTCATTGTCACTTTCATCTTCAAATACATCTTGCTCAATTTGCATTGGCGTGTCAATAGCGGCTGGAATTTCGTTGTCATTGTCCCAGTATTCACTCTCGGAGTCTTGCACTTCCCCAGTAAATACCTCTTCTTCTACCTCAATTGTCACTAAAGCGTCGTCATCCTCAGTCATATCATCAAGTAAAGACTCAATATATCTATTTCCTGCTTCTTCAATCAAACGCAGATATTTTCTTTCAGATAAAAATTCTATTTTGCGGCTAATTTTTCTTCAACTTCACTGTTCAACTGTTCAATTTATAATGACGAAATAATTGAAATCTATTCTTTTTTTTAGCGTAGATGAACATTTGCTACCTAAAAACACAAACAATTCACAAGCAGGTACCAAAAACAAGCAAAAAACCAAGCCTTATAAAACCAGTTTCTGTTTACTTTTGTGTGCCTGTTAGGTACAAAATGCCTATAGAAACCAGTATTATCTTACAAACATGAAATTTGTACAGTTGAGATGTAAAAACTAAGCGTTTCTAATAATCTGTGCAGATATTTATTATTTTATTTGGTTATGGACTCCCGTTCATCCAGCTGGTTATGGGCCGTAGGGTTAAAGAATATAAAAGGAACTTAAAAATTTTGAAGGATCAATGACTGAAATTTTAAATGTGGTTCATTTAGTTTTATGTTGTATATTTGCCATTCGTAATATAAATGGTTTTAAAAAGTGCCATTCAAAAGAAGTAATGTATCATGACATTAAAAGCTGTTTAATCCATTAGTAATGGTTCATAACATCATCATAGTTTTAGGAATTTAAGCTGGTTATAATTAAAATTTGTTTTTTTTTATTCAGCACATATTTCTCTCACTTTATCGTTAAAAAAATTTTAAGACAGAGAAAATTCTATGCAGGTAAGAAAGTTTTTTCATCACATAAAATTTGACAAGAAACTTTTACTTTGATAATATTATTTATTGCATAGACACTGCGTTACACCAGGTAATGAGAGATTGTAATCTATATATTGATACGTGAAGGTAAATTTATAGTTCCCTTTTTAAGCAATATGCGGGCACGGAGGAGTGTGAAAATTGGCACAGTTATAGCTCATATGAAGAAGAAGCCGAGAATAATAAAATTTATGTTTAATGTGTCTTAAAAATATATTAAATTAAATAAAATAAAATGTTTATAATAATTCGTTACACCCTGTTAATGCGAATGATTTAGATGGTCCAAAATAATTCAAAGCTGTATTGATCTAAAATTCTCCCAATAACAGTTTAAAGCAATTAAGCGATTATGTTTTCTATTGATTTACATAATCAAAGCGTAAAAACCAAATAAAAGAATCAATCGTTTACTGACTTTGAGAGCCTGTTAAAGCAGTTTTGAAACTCTATGGAAACACTTTAATTTTGACGACACTTGCTTTGAAATAAGTTATGAGAAAAAGCATCTTAAAATTAAGACAAATAAAAATTTATCATAATCTAGAACTTTCTCAGATCAATACTAAATATTTTAGTTTTATCGATTTACTTTCCAATAATAATAAAATCTGTATAGTAAACCATCACTTAGTGAAACGCACTGTACATTATGTTGTTCCTACTTAACCAACAAACGACTCATCGTTCGCTTATTCATGGGTTCGATAACAGTTTTATATTGTCCTTCTTTTTTCTCCACTTATTTTACTTTTCATTGCATTTTTCGAATATACGTATAAAAAAATTTAAGCACTATTTATAAAAAGTTTATAGAAGTTATTCTTTGCACCTCTATAAATAAATGTAAGCATTTTTATATTTTGTATTTATATTATTTTTTTTTCATGATTCAAAGAACTTTAGGAAATAAGGCTTTTCTAGTTCTCTTTTTTTAGCGCATAGATGAAAAACGATACAAATTCATTGCTACAACTTGGCCGAAAAATGCTGATGGTGGGAATATGATGGTTTTGCCTTATGTTAGGTTGAATATTTTATGAAAAAAATTTGTATAAGGAAAATTTGCCAAAATATAACAAAAATCAAGAGAAAAATGTGAAAAAAAATTGAAGTGACTAGGACGGTACTAAAATTTCATAAATGCCGCAATGAAAGATAAATGCGCGAAAACTTGTTAAAAAGAAAATGTAAAAAAAAAAACATTCTTAAATGTGCTGAACAGTATTATGGACATAAAAACGTAAAACAAACTTTGGCTTTAAAATGCTTTTCCATAAAATAATTTTTCTATTTTTCCAAATGAGTTGGCATTTTAAATTGGTCGTTTCAAATGCAACTAATAGAAAATTTTGCTAAACTAAATAAATGTCTTAAAACTGGGAGAGATAAAAACTAAAGAAAATGAAAGAAGTTATTCGATGCAGATGTGCAAAGATTTTAGTCGACAACAAAACAAATTTATAAATGCGATAAAAAAAAATTGCTATCGAAAAATGTTTGGGGTGAAATTTTTTAGACTCAAAACAGTTCGGAAATGAATAATATTTTGAAGTAAAAAAGTTTTATAGGTGAAACACTTTTTGAGGTGAATAAAGTTCAGTTGAAAAAATTTTTTAAAGTGAAAAATTTTATATAAATTTTTTTTTTTATGAAATAAATTTTAGGGGTAATATGATATATAATTTAAAATAATTTTTGGAACTGAAATAAAATTTTGAGCTGAACAAAATTTTTAAAAAATTTCGGAGGTGAAAAAATCATTGAGATAGAAGAAATTTTAGGGGTTGAAAAATTTTTGAGAAGAAAAAAATTTTTAAGGTGAAAAGTTTTTAAATTGAAATATATTTTTAAAATGAACAAAATTTTGAAAAAAAAAATTTTAATTGAAAAAAAGTTTTTTAAAGTGAAAAAAAAAATGTTTTTTTAGGTGAAAAAATTTAAATTTATTTTAGAAGAAAAAAATTTTCACGTGAATAATTTTTTTAAAGTGAACATAATTTAAAAAAAAATTTTTTTTTTAAATGAAAAAAAATTTTTTAAGTGAAAAAAAATTTTTTTTAAGTGAAAAAAATTTAAATATATTTTTGAAGAAAAAAATGTGAATAATTTTTTTAAAGTAAAAAAAAAATTTTTTAAAGTGAAGAAAAAAATTTTTTTAAAGTGAAAAAAAACATTTTTTTAAAGTGAAAAAAATTTTTAAGTGAAAAGAAATTTTTTTTAGTGAAAAAAAGTTTTAATTTATTTTAGAAGAAAAAAAATTTTAACGTTATTAAAATTTTCATCTCTATAGCGTCCACTGAAAACAGTTTGACATTCATATTTTTCCCTCAGAAGTATTAGAATAGAAAAGGTTCGGTATCAAAATTGATAAGGTTTCTTTATATTTTTACTCATAACTTTTGAAACAAAGGAGCGATTTTTTTAATTTTGAATACCAAGCTAGTATGTGTAGCACTAAATATTTAAACTAAAACATAGAGGTCTTCATAATAAGGGAGCGATCGTGATTTGGACAAATAGCCAAACGGACATTTCTTGATCTACTCCATTTAATATTATAACCAAGTTATTGTTTTCGTAAAACGTTTTGTTCGTTCAGTTTGAAATCGAAAATCACAAACTATAAAATTTTGAAATGAAAATATTAGAAAAAAGGCGTTAAATTCATAAAAGATTTTAATAAAGCGTTAACAAATAATGAAGAAAAAATCAGTTTTTACTCCAGATAGTAGAATCGTACAAAAAACCATAATCTTCCTTTACTAAGTCTAGTTTAATTCAACAATGTTGAGTTCGAAAATTATAGATGGTTTTTAAAAATAAAAGAATTTTATAATAAAATTGGTTAAAAGTTGCTGTAATTTACATTCGTGAGCAATAAGCAGATAATTGCTACAATCCGAAATGGATTATTTTGATCCGAGAAGCACTGAAAGGTTAACTGAATTATATATCTTAAATTCTAAATAACTCTATGAAATAGTTAAATAGAAAAAATCATTTTCGGTAATCTATATTCAAAAATATCTTAAAATCCAAATCTGACCTTGTCAAATAGCATCCTCTGATTTATCCCAAATTTTGGGCATAATATAATATAATATTTTAATTAATTAATATTTTAATTAATTCTTTTAAAAATTCAACAGTATTTGCAAAACATTTGAATTTTTTACCTAATCGTCCTAGGTAATTTATGGGGTCAATGCCAGAGGGGTTAATGACGTCAAATTATTTTTTCCAATAACTCATAGCTACATGGATAAAGCAAAACATTTTAAAGTAGAAAACTGATTAATTTTTGTATTTAGAAAAAGGTACATTTACTGAATATTTCTCAAAAATCTAATATTTTTCGAATACCGCAAAAAAAAATCCCTGTAACAAAAATTGTAGTACGGCGATTTAGCTAAAAAATCACACACTTAATCTCTTGCATGCACCTAATAAAATAATAAAGTGCCAGATCCATTTTTTTCAATTTTGTTTAAGAAAATTTTTTAAAACTTGAAAAAGGAATTTTCAAAATATTATCGAAAATATTTCCCATTCGCGGTCTCATTGCCCAATAGGTTAGCAACGTGATAATAAAACAACACATCAAACTTGAATACTTATAAATATGGAGACCAAAAAAAATTATGGCCTTAATCAAGTTCTTAAAGTTGAAAAAAGAGCAGTCAAATTTCATGACCCAGTTTTTTTTTTTGGCACAAAAGTGGTCTGGAGCATTTGCTATTTTTTGGCGAGTTTTTTCAGATTTTGAATTTGTATAGATTTTTGGAGAGATATCAAATCGATTCATATAACATTTTGTCGAAAAAATTAAACTAGTTTTCGTATTGAATTTTCAATCGATTTTCGGTGCCACTTTTCATTATCCGATTACCACCAAACTTCACATTAATTATATTTAGAAAGGAAACAAAATGAACCCCGAAACTCTCCAAAATCGCAAGCTAAAAAATGTCAATTTAACGTGGGAGCATTCTACTCTCTATCTACACCTTATAATCAGGCTACAGGTCGCAAATTTGAATATATTTTGATGAACTTTAGTACTTAGGCTTCCACCAGTCATAGCATAAGTGTTGTTGAAATTTGTTCAGACCTAGTCCCCACACAAACGACACCTATGAGATCGAATTAAATTGGCATAATATCCAAATTATATTATCAATCTCGGTCAAATTGGCTTTGTGGATGTTTATTACATCCATTTATCAGTAGTACAGAAATATATTATATAGAGCAATTCTCAGTCATAGCCGTCACATGAAGCTGATTCCCAATTTTCCCTTAAATCTATAAAAAAAAACAAAAATATTGCACAGATTTTTCTCAAATTTGGTATTTATATATTTTTGAAATAAATAAATGACCTTACGAAATATAGTCAGGATCGAAGAAGTTTTTGACATAGTGCGCATTAGGGTGGCCCCTCATTATATGGTGAAAAAAAAGTGTTCAAACTCTCTGTCGCACCCCCTAGAAATATGCGAACAGCAAAAAAAAACTGAGAAATACAAAGTTTTGGGACAATCAAAAAACATTTAGAAGTGGCTCAACGCGAATGAAAATTTCAAGTGTGTTTTATATGGGAAAATATGACTTTCTTTCAGATTTTACGAAAATTTCGTTCAATAGTTTAATTTTTCCGATATATTGTTATATAACTCAAGATTAGCATTAAATTATCTTTGCAAAAAGCTATGAAACTTCAAAATCGAACGAAAACTCGCCAAGCAATATCAAATGCCCCAAACCCTTTTTTATTCCAAAAAACTAGATCATGATATTTGATATTTTATATCAACTTTAAGAAATTAATTAGAGCCAACACTTTAATTTAGACTCTATACTTGTAAGTACTCAGATATGAAGTATTGTTTTATTACCGCCTTGTTAGCCTATTAAGCATTGAGACCGAAAGTGGAAATTTTTTTGATAAAATTTTGAAAACTTCTTTTTCAAGTTTTGAAAAATTTTCTTAAACAATCCTTAAAAAACTTGATCTAGCTCTTTAAGATCTTGTTAAATGCATGTTAGGGATGAACTGTGTGAATTTTTATGTAAATCCCTATGCCAGAATTTTTTTGGCAAGGATTTTATTTTTTCGAATTTCGACAAAAAATGGGATTTTTGTAAAATATTCTGTAAATGTACTCTTTCTAAATAATTTATATTAAAAATTCATCACTTTTCTACTTTGAAATGTTATATTTTATCTTAATAGCCTAGGGTTTCGGAAAAAATAATATGACCCCATTAGCACTGAATGGGTTAGCCTAGGGCTTCGGAAATAAATAATGGGCTAATGGGACTTTTGGAATTGGGGCCACATATGACCCCAAGCTAATAAAAAAACAATTTATTCAAAAGATTCAAATATTTTGTAAGTGCTATTGAATTTTTACATGCGACGCTTAAAATATAATAACTAAATGTGTAGAACTTCCGTTCCTAAAATTTGAGATAAGTCCGAGAACGTTAACCCATTATTTGCCAGGGCCAGCTTTGGATTTTAAATAAAAATTACCGAAAATGAGTTTTTCCATTAAACTCGATTAAACCACTATTTCGAATTTATGAAAAATTATTTGGTTAATTTTTATTTATTTAACCCTTCAGTGCTCCTCATTTTTTTTGCTACTCGCATATTTCTGGGGGTGCGACCGAGAGTTTGAACACTTTTTTTTTCTCCATATAATGAAGGGCCACCCTAGTGCCTATATAAATATAGCATCCGATATGAACTTTTTCATATCCGAAGCCAAAAAGAATTAATAGCGATGCCACTCAAATTTGCTCTGTGCTTACTTTCTATACCTAATTAGTTCGACCTAAGAGATAAGGTCTCTAAAAGCATAGTATTGGATATCGTGTAGCCAGTCTAGACCAACTATAATTTTCTTGCTTGTTTTCAATATATATTTTTGCTATTCCCAATTTCTGCGTTTGTTTCTATTTTAGAATCAGGGCTCGTTATTTTCCATTTCCATTCGATATTGGTAAGATCTGTTTGCAACACTATTTTATAAAAACTTTCATATCTCTGGAACTTGTTAAAAACCACACAAGTAGTCAAAGCAGTACTTAATTTAGTAACACTGAAAATTCTATTTATCTTGAATATCTCCAATTTTTTTCATTACTGGATAGTTATTATGAGAAAAAAAGGCATAGCCAGTTATTAATTTTAAATATTAAAATGGGCCGCTACTAGGAGTTTTTAACAATGCAAAAGTGTTACAGTTGGTTTAGCTTTGCCTACCATAGTCATTCGTTTCCAAAGTTCCGTCTTGCCGCCTGTAGTCACTTCTCGTGTTTTTCATTCTTATTAAATGCATACATTTCTTCATATATTTATATATTTTTTATTTTATACATTGCTTTCTTATTTCCTTGTATTGTTGTAATTTCATTTATATATAAGCGCATTTATTCAATTTAATTTGTTGTTTTATTCTATGTTTAGTATATAAATTAGGGATATAACTTTTGGCATTTTTTGCATATATAAAGATATGCCTGATAAGGCTGAATGGTCCATGGAAAAGTATGAATAATTGATTTTTTACTTTTTCGCACCAAATGCAATAAATTTGGAACTTAAAATAATTTTTTTGATTTGAATGAATTCATATCTGAAGCCAATTTTTACTTTAATATCTAGAGATGTATTGTAATGAATTTCGTTTTTATACCTTTTGCGCTTGTGATTTATTGAATTTTATTTTTATTGATTATTTTTAAAACTAAAATTAAATTTAAAATAATCTAATTTTTATTAAAACTCTTTCATTCCTTTTGCATTTGAGTTTTGAATCTCTCCGTGACTGTGCGTGACTTTGCGTGATTTTAAAATTAATCTTTGGTCACAAAAATTCTATGGACAAAGATTCAGATCGATCGGATGAAGGGAAATGGATTTTAAATAACTCCGTGACTGTGCGTGACTATGTATACCTACGCGTGACTATGCCAAAGTTAATCTTTTTTCACAGCAAGTCTATCGACCAAGTTTCAGATCAATCGGATAAGGGAAAATGGATTTGAATGACTCCGTAACTGTGTGTGACTATGTCAAAGTTAAAATCTTTCTTTGCAGGAGGTATATCAACCAAATTTCTGATTGATTGGATGAGGGTAAATCCGTTTTAAATTTCTCAATGACTCTGTGCGACCACGCGTGACCATGCGTGACTGTGCATGACTAAGTCAAAGTTAATATTTTTTTCACAGTACGTGTATGGACCAAGTTCAGACCGATCGAATGGGGGGAAATAACATTTAGATCATTCGGTGACTCTGCGGACTACGCGTGACTACCCCAAAATTAACATGTAGTCACAACAAGACTATTGGACAAGTTTCAGATTCATTGGATAAGGGGGAATGGGTTCACCCCATGATGGACAGACAGACAGACAGAGAGTATGAGTTAGAAGAAAGAGTTTAAAAAGTAAAATCACAAATTCTGTCAGCAAAAGCAAACTCCGGTACATTTTTGAAAATAATTATTTGTGGTTAACTGAATTTTGCATCTAAACATGGTTTTGCCGAAGTTTCAAAGCTTTTGTCGCAATTAACTAGGAAACGTAGTAAATGCAAATGGTCAAACGAAGAGCAGACATCTATGGTGTTCAAACAGATTAATTTTGAACTTTTAATTTTAGGTGCTACTTATTAAATAAAGCACACTTTGAATATTTCTTTTGTGTTAAAAATCAGTCACGATTTAGAACTATTTTTATTTTCACAAAACAGTTGCTTATAAATACCCTATGAGAAGTTCTAGACTTCTGCTCTAAGAGTGACTTTCTAAAGTACACTCAATAACTCTAAATATTATCAATGCGTTCTTGATTGGGTGGAGTCTCTCTCTCTATGTTAGTTTTTATTTATAGAGTTTTACTTTTAACTCTAATTTAATTGGATGTTGTGTAAATAGAAACTGCAAGTGAGGCAATTTCTTCATTGAAAATAAAATCAAAACAAATGTTAATGGGTCACTAGTTTCAATTGCATTAGTCAATTATGTTGGCGGTTTACCCCAAAAACTATATGATTATTACTCACGTTACTAAAGAAAAGAAACAGAGACTCAACCGTACCACAAAGCATTGTTGTATGCATGGCGTTATTATTTACATTAACTTACACGCTATACCATGCATACGTTACACATCGTTCAATAAATTGAAAAAAATCTTGGCACCACCACCGATTTTGCCAACTATTTTACCTCAAGTAATTATGCGTTCGGGGAGAAAGAGAACGAACATTGCACAGAATATTGTATTCGTCTACTACTTTCCGCCGAAAGCAACTACTTCACGACAGACCGAGGGGCATCAGCTGTTGTTTGGGAAGTAAAAAATTTCGTGCTTATATCGAAACCTCTTGCAGATCTGTTTTAACATACCATCAACCATTAAAATGGCTTTTCAGCTTAAAATCACCACTTAGATGGTTCGTTACTGAAAGTATAACGAACAAGATTGTACCTCGAAGGGATGGTGGATTATAAGCATATTTTACTATAGCTGCAGCAGATAATCCTAATGTACCACTAGGAACTCATCATGCATCGGAACTTACACCATATAAAGGACCATCATAAACACCGATTTATTCCATAAGGCGACAGGGTCGCCCTAAATTAACTAATGCAAATACGACAATAACAACTCAATTTACCAATATTAATCGTAATCCTGGGGATATAGAGCCACATTAATAATGGTTTAACGAGTACTCCAGAGGCATCTTCAACATCAAATTTAAATCAACAGTCTCAGTCAACAACACAAACTCACACAATCAAATTAAGCAATAATAACCAAAAAATGCTACGACCAAGACAACCCAAAGAGTACAAATAAGGTCCTGAAACATCATCGGGACGATTTCTGAATTACATGTATATATATTTTACTCACCTAATACCTTAGTGTCTTCTGTCATTTATTTTTGTATATTTAAAGAGCAAACGAAATAAAAATTCATTCATTCTTTTCTAATTAATTGAATAATAAACAAATCAAAAAATATAGAAAGAACCTTTTTTTTATATAAGATGAAATAATAAAAAAATAAATAAATAAAAAATTAATCGTTGGCAAATTAGACGCTTTGACTGTATGTTCAAGCCCCGATAATATAATTTATTATAATAATAATAATTAATGAACAACTTGGATGGATACGTCTGGCTTCGCCCCTATTTATTTATTGCCTATAAAGAGTCTCAAACCCTACAATCTTATTTTACCGAAACAATTAAAAGCGTCCTAATGATAGCCGAATATGACCTGTTGTTGAAAACATCGTGGAAATAAAACTCATAAAGATTTTCTAATTACATTTATTTTCTATGGTAGGGCAATTTATTGAGAATAAAATATTAAAAAAAGTGAACTTAAGGTGCGGTTAAGACATTCTCGGCTTCAAAAGAAGGGTCTCCAAAAAAAAAAGTATGTCCTCTGTTCGCAAGATTAAGGGAGCATAGTGCATGTGAACAAAAAAATGGGGAATTAGTTAGCATGAATGCCTTTATCGTGAAAAAAAAATAATTTTTTTATATAGAAATGGCAGCCATTTGAAATTGATTTTTCCCTTTTTGTTGTAGTCCAGTGTACAAAAAAAATAGTAAAAAGTTTTTTCGACGACAATGGAGCTTCACACGATACTTCGTCTTTCGGCGGTTCTTTAATCAAATCGGGAAAAACTTGAGGTATTGTACGTATATATTCGAAAAATAAGACGTAAAGTTTTGATTTCAATTTTCAGGCACACAATAAAAAAATATATATTTTCTTGATGCAATACTTAAATATGCTAATCAGCGATTCAAGCCCCATATAGTGTGGCTTCCTCCACCTCAAGAAAGGGGTTATCATTGGCTTTTTAGGTTCTGGGGGCAGTGCATTCCACTTTTGACTTCCGAGGACTTTAATCGTTCTTCATCGCAGAATGCAAATTTGACTTTTTGCTTGCATAGGGTGCAGACTACAAGGATAACTAGCATGGGTTCGGAAATATGAGCAAAAATTCAAAATGCAGTACTGAAGATTGTTGTCCATAACGACCTCATCGTCTTGCGTTGCTTTAAGTTGTTTGGCCGATGCACTCACATAGCTAGTGTCTTCCATTGGGAAGTGCTAGTTTCCACTGTACCTCCTTTTGCGTGGCCGACACTCGAAAGTATGGATGTTTCATTTACTTTTCTATCCATAGCAGAAAGCACACAAAATGATTTTTTTTTAATAAATTATTAACACAGTCGTTAGCAGTTTCCGCTTGCGCGTTTCTTACAGCGTTCGAAAATGAACTGAACCTGAGCTCGAAATCATTTTAACTCGTAAACCAACGCATGCTTATGTATGTATACATGAATATGTATGTATGTATTATGATGTCGTTAAATATTTCGAAAAACTTTCAATGGATTTTTCTGCTATTGACTGCAGGCAAATTAAGTATTTTGTGAATGAGTCATTTAGACAAAAAAAAAAAAAAAATGTCTTCACAAAAATGGCCGTATCTCCTAAACTATTCCGAATTTTGAAAAATCCTTTTGGGAAAAAATTTTGAATATCTTAGCTCGGCAAGAAAAAATTGAAAATAAAATGTCTAAACTAAGAGACCCCCTTATGCAATATTTGATGCAGCCATAGAAAGAGAATCTATTTCTGAACTAGAACCCGTCCAAAATATAAATTCTGATGATTCTGATTTATCATCAATATCTGAAGATGATAATGATGAAAATCTAGATGATGATAACTACAATTTCTCAAGCAAACAAAATCAACTTAAATAATCGTTAAATGCAGCTGTAACTTTGGTCAACAATGTTAACGTGAGCACTAAACAAGAAGCTAAGATTTGCAAGCAATTGGCTGGGTCTGGAATATACATAGCCACCCCAACACAAGCAGGCATATATATATAAAGCTGTGACAAGATCCAATAAAAAAACGAAGAAGAGGAACAGGCTAAAACATTGAAAAATTAAGATAGGTGCCTTCAGTTCAATGGGAAGTTGATTAGAAAGAAGGAATTGCAGACTATAGTTATCAATAACAAATTTAAAGAATTAAAATTTTATATATTTACGGGTATCAAAAATATGTTGGATAGGTTTGATTTGTGGAAATCCATCAAAATGCTAGGTTATGACACGATTAGTGTAAATACTGGAAACAAAAACGACGTTGCTCTGTTACTCAGAAACTACTTCGAATCAATTTTTTCTTATCATCACCGCAATATGTTCGTTGCCCGTACCGCACACTAGATTTGGTACTAAGATATTTCATGGATGAGATTTTAGGTGGAAAAACGTCATGTCCTAACATTCATTATGATTTTGCTGTTGAGTTACAAAATGAATACATACATCTCAAAAATACCTTTAATCAAAACGGTGTTGTTATTAAATGTATGGACTTTAAGTGGCATGATGGTATACAATTTATGTTTGATCTCAGCAAAGCGTTCATATATTGTAATGAAAATGGAATATTAATAAGCAAGGAAATTTCTTGCGACCGATGTAACTTTGTCAGTTTTAAACCGATTTTGACCAAATATACCTCATTTGAAATATATATAAATTTAGCTGTCCACCAGACTTACAGATTTGCACCGTCTGGAACATTTTTGTTTAGTAAAATTCATTTAAAGTTGCTTCCAACACATAAAAAAAATTATACAATGCTCTGTGTCTGTTTATTAAATTTGCTGATATCTTTCCTAAAATTGGATATGGAAATCCCTATGTTGAATTGAAAAATAATTTTTAACATAAACTAATAATGACAATAACGCAATTAAATTTCAGTAAAATAATTGCATAGCACACGCCCTATGAATTGCCTAAAATGAGCATACTTTAGGTGGCTTCCAATGTGATGCAAATGCCTTTAGGCTCTTATTTCTGTATGTTCGACAAATATTTACAGTGAAATAAATTTAATGAATTAAATAGATTAAAGAAACGCGAAAGAAATAAGTTGAATGAAAAAAATCATGTGAGTCCGATCACAAGGGAGATGTGTAAACATCTAATAATTAAAGAAAACATCAACATCATATTTTCCAGTGCATAAAAAATAAGTCGATTATGCTGTTTTCTGAAATTCAATTGATGTTTTCTGAAATGCAATTGATGTTTTCTGAAATTCAATCGATGTTTTCTGAAATACAGTTGATGTTTTCAGCAATTCAAAAGATGCTTTTTGAAATTCTATTGATGTTTTCTGAAATTCTAATTATGTTTTCTGAAATTCAAATGATGTTTTCTGAAATACAATTGATGTTTTCTGAGATACAATTGATGTTTTCTGAAATTATATTGATGTTTTCAGCAATTCAAATGATGCTTTTTGAAATTCTATTGATGTTTTCTGAAATTCTAATTATGTTTTCTGAAATTCAAATGATGTTTTCTGAAATTCTATTTATGTGTTCTGAAATTCAAATGATGTTTTCTGAAATTATATTGATGTTTTCTGAAATTCTATTTATGTTTTCTGAAATTCAATTGATGTTTTCTGAAACTCGAATGATGTTTTCTGAAATTCTATTGATGTTTTCTGAAATTAAATTGATGTTTTCTGAAACTCGAATGATGTTTTCTGAAATTATATTGATGTTTTCTGAAATTCTATTTATGTGTTCTGAAATTCAAATGATGTTTTCTGAAATTATATTGATGTTTTCTGAAATTCTATTTATGTTTTCTGAAATTCAATTGATGTTTTCTGAAACTCGAATGATGTTTTCTGAAATTCTATTTATGTTTTCTGAAATTCAATTGGTGTTTTCTGAAACTCGAATGATGTTTTCTGAAATTATATTGATGTTTTCTGAAATTCTATTTATGTTTTCTAAAATTCAAATGATGTTTTCTGAAATTATTTGATGGTTTCTGAAATACAATTGATGTTTTTTGAAAGACAATTGGAAAATGTTTAGAAAAGAACATATCATAATTTTTTCACCAATACAATCATAAGTCAAACAGCGTTATCTGCTTCAGCTCACACCGATATGAGTTACGCTGTTTTTGTGATTGTATTGTGACACAGAAATTTACCCCCCTGCGCGTATAGATGTTTACACATCAAAAATTAGATTTCTTAGAATTTGCACTCGAATTCCGAGGTCTGGGCTCTGCTTGTTAACTTAAGATCATTACAACCTACGATGTAATGCCCGATGGAGCTCCCAATCGGTAAAAGCTTCTCCCTATCTGTAAGTTCATACGTGTTCCATGGTATGATGTATGCTTTTTTGATCCCTATTTCGTACAAAAAACCTTCCATTTAAGAAGGCTTCATAATGTTTATTTGGCTCTGGGCACAAAAACCGTCTACAATTAATAGAGAGCAGCGCAGCAAAATATGTGCAGATCGAGCTGTGATAATAGTGCTAGATTTGTTTCTGCTATTCAAATCAATGCGAATGCTTAACTTCAAATTTATTTCTTGTAACATCTAGTTTTTACTTTTCTTTTATTAATATTTTCAACGCGGAAGCTTTTTGTTTCAACCTGACCTAAGATATCGGTTTTTATTATCAGTACAATATTCCCCCTTGGAAATTTTCAAGTAAAAAAGAGTTATATCCCTAATATACATATATATTTATATATGTTTGTATTAACATTTTCTTTTCTGAATCCAGTTAAGCCGTTGTTCTTAGTTCAGATGAAAGAGAAACATAAAGCAGCAAAGCAGGCAGGCAATGAGGCAATACTTAAATGCAGCACTTTTCAGATGTTCTTAATTAAAATTTTATTTGTAGCACATTGCACACGAATCTCACTTATAGACCTTCAATTAAAATGAAGCAAACAGCAGCTACAATAACACAACAGCTACAACAGCAAGCTGCTAGTTTGTAATAGCAATAACAGTAAGCAGTAAAAGCAATAATAATATCAACACTACTAACAACATTCACACAGGCACCTACATAAACACTAAATGATTGAGGGTGTATGTGTTTATATACTCAAGAGCATTGCGGGTGATTGTAAGTAACACCAATTTGAGCAACAACATATAACAGCAGAGTAAGTAAGCCCATATAGAAAATAAACTAATGTATAAGAGTGTGATGTATAAAAAAAAAAAAATTCGATGATAAAAGAAGAAACAAAATTAAATTTCATAACAGCCATTGTGGGGGGGGGGGTAAGAAACTGCAAGTCAGGTTGAAAGAACTAGGCCAGTAAAGAAAAACCACCAAAAGATTTGGTGTTTATAGGCCTTTCATATTTTTCTTTACCTTGATATTTGTTTGCTTAGTCTTTCAGCAGCTATAACTCTCCAACAACCGTTTTGCTGTATGGCCCATGAGATCCTGCAGATTGGCTTTCACAGAGACTTCCGTAAACTCCGTATGCAGTGGTCGTGAATTTATTTTGGCTTGCGTAATATGCTTGTATCCTGGTAAAACGTCAGCCCCGTGTCGCATCAATGATGCCCGTAGTATCTCATATTTTTCTTTGGAAAGTTGTAAGTCCATAAACAAGGCCAAGGCTTCTTCGGAACCATACTTTTTAATGTGTGCTTTTTAGTCGCAGTGGGCTTGCATCAGCAACAGATTTTGTAATCTGCGACCTAACTCTTTCACTATCCTTTGTATATTTAATAGACAGCGCATCCAATAAATGCTTCGTGGTCAAGTCATTGGTGGCATCGGCAAGTTTCCTCTTTCTTGTGAAAATTTAACACTCCTCAATACTTTTTTTTGGCCTTCCTGTGGCTCCTCTGGTTGACGTGGTGGGTTTATCTACTGCCAATATATCCAGGATGGTGTCTTCATTAAGCCAGTCCTCGTATTTGGAGTTGATGTTCTGAATGGTTCGATTAGATTTCACCCATTTTGCCTTAATATTTGCATATATCAGATAAAAATTATTTTTTATAATTTCGCTTCTCTCAATATTTCCGTATAAGCTATGAAGTTCTTCTAAAGCAGCTTCCGTGAAAAACTTTGGTGTGGTTGACCTTCTAAACAGTTTAAATAATTCTAAATTGTTTAACGCCATGGTTTCAGTACTTAAATTGTTTAACGCCATGGTTTCAGTGCTTGTTGCGCTAACTTTCTGTCGTAGACTAATTCAGGCATTATGCTTATTTTGCAATATATAGGCTTATGCTACCATGCCTAAAAATTTACCTGTTCCCTGCATACATATGGATTTAAGCTGAATTATGCAATTTTGATATTATGCTCGTGTCTAAATAAGATTTGTGCCTACCTGGAGGGACCACAAGTCAATATTGTTCTTGACCATTTGTACTCCAAAGTAATTTTTAAGTGAGGTGCGTACCTGCGAATTTCAATGAGTAGTTTTTTGTGCATCCTGTGTCTGTAACAGAATATTGGGAGTAGAATTTGGCAGAGACTCACAAGTAGACAACCGACTTAAAATGCAATTTTCAAACTATTAGATCAAACTACTGTCAGTCAAAACATGTAAGGGATGCACGCCATACAATTTCTGCAAACATGTCTTTTTAAACTTTTTACCTCAAGAAGCCAAACGGGCACGTACGGGAAGATAAAACCTTTTGGATTGTGTAAAGAAATAATCAAAGAACATGGTTTGCAAATATGGCAAATATAGAAAAATACAGATTTTTTTTATTTTCCGTCAAAGTTGAAAAGTGGTGAAAAAACGGATAGTTTTTAAATAGTGATTTACCAGGAGAAACACAAAGCAAACAGTTAATTTTTTTTTATCATTATACATCTAATAAATACATCAATCAATACAAACAAAAAATAGGGCGATTCGTTACCTATTTTTCGTGATATTACACCTGAAATCGCAACAAATTGACTAAAAATTGTGTGTTTTTTTGAAACCGAAAGTCGGTCAACTTTGAACGGTGATATTATTAAGAGTAGCATATTTAAAATCGTTGAAAAGTTTCCAATAACATGGGTTTATTCGAAACTTCGTCGGCGCATATGAAAATTTTGATTTTTGCAACCTCGTTTGCTCTACGCCAACGCCCAATTTACAGAAATACAAAAACTACTTGGTAAAGCTTGTATTTTCAAATATACTTCAAGTGGTACAAAAATTTTTGCTCCAAGTAAAGCATTGTACGAATGCTACAAACAAATTCTTAAAGAGAGTACGATGGAGTTTCATTCATATGGCTCCAAAGATAATAGGTTATACACAACCTTTTTACACGGTTTACCCCGCATAAAAACTGAGAACATCACCGAAGAGCTAAAAAAACTACAACGTATCCCCTTCTTCCGCCACTGAAATAGTCACCAAATTCAGTTTAAACAACAATGCAGTTTACAAAGTTCAATTTGTTCGTAATAATTTTAATCCAACTGTCGCCAGTCTTGTCGCCGTTGCTTTACTCGATATATACATCCGATTTTAAAGTCCCGAAATATATGAAAATTGCTTATTACGCAGATGATACTGCGTTAATTTCTTCAAACAAACTTACGAGTGCACTCCTGAAGAAAATGGAAAAGGGACTTATAAATTGTAGTAAATATTTTCACAAATGGAAAATCAAAATTAATCCAAATAAGACCCAAGCAATAATTTTTCCATTCAACAAATCTCCCAAAAGGCTGCCAAGACGTCATCTTCTTATTGGAGATAATACCATAAATGTACTTAATCATGTCAAATATCTCGAGTTGTCTTGGACAAAAAGCTTACTTTTAAACAACATATTATGGCTACGTGCCAAAAAGCCATAACATCATTTAAAGCATTATGGCCACTATTAAATATAGGTAGAAGGTAATTTCTAAACTCCAAAAATAAAAATCTACTGTTCAAAAGTGTGCCAATATTAACATACGCGTGTCCCATATAGAGTGACGCTGCCAACTGACACCTAAAACGCTTACAAATTATACAAAACAAATGTCTTAAAATGGTAAATAAAAAGCTTTGGAGGTATCCTACAAATCTTCTTCATGAAGAAACAGGTTACGAAAAAGTTATCGATTTCATTACAAGGATAAATAAAAATTACTTTGCCAAAATTGAAAAGTCCTCTTACCCACTGATAAGAGAATGTAGAGAAATAACGTTAAATTAAAAAGAAATCACCAAATTGAAAATTATATGCTTATAGAGGTCTATTATATATAATAAACCTCCTATAAGCACATAAATATTTTCAGATAGTATTTGAATTTATTAAATCATATAAAGGTTTTTTCCTCCCATTTTCCTTAAAAATCATTAAAAAATAAAATAAAAGCTATTTAATATTTTTAAATCTTATATATTATTTGTTGCAATATCTATATGCAAAGATAAGATCTCATATGTGAATATCAAATTTGTTAAAATATGGAAATAAAGGAAGAATATATAATTGATTGAAAAAATTAAAGTGAAGATCGGGAAGCAGCTCTATATGGGGCCTATGACTAAGAATTGTCCTAAAGGTATTATTTTTGGACTACTGATTAATGGATATAATAAACACATACAAACCTAATTTGACTGAAATCTATATGATAATTTGGATCTTATGGCAATTTAAGTCGATTTCATGGGGATCATTTGTATGGGGACTAGGTCTGAACATAGCCCAAATTTCACCAATTTCAATGGCCGTCAATAGCTTGTATTCCAAATTTTATTAAAATATATTCCTATTTGCGACATGTAGTTTGATTACAAAGTTTACATGGGCACACAGACGGACAGACGGAGGGACGGACAGACGGACATCGCTAAATCGACTCAGAAAATTATTCTGAGTCAATCGGTATAATAAAAGATGGGTCTAGCTAAAACATTTTTAGTAGTTACAAACAGCAGCACAAAGTCATTATACCCAAACCACATAGTGGTATCGGGTAGAACTAAATAGCAGCAATTATATTGTTTTTTCTTGTATAGACCTTTTATGCTCATAACTTAAAGTATCTTGAAATGTTGCTAAATAATTTATTTTGCACATGTTGGAGCTAAAGCCATTCGTAGTACCGCTAAATTACAACTACTTATAGCTCAGAATTGTGGTCATTTTACTTATTCTCGGTATAGTCACTTATTTTTGCCTAGCAACTAACTCATTGTATATGTTCTCCTCATTTGAATATTTATTACTGCCAGCTAAATTTAAATTGTAAAGACTGTACGTTAAAGCGAACGTAAATAGTAATTCTTTTGTTATTGCAACACTTGATAAATGCCTACAAATTACATTTAACAAAAAATAAATAAAATAATTTAGGATAAGAAGGGTCATAACACGCAGATAAACACCATTTTTGGCAATAAAATAAAATAAATAAAGTAAAACAAAGAAAAAAAAAAGACAATAGCTTTACATAAAGAACAACAACAAATACACATTGACATTTGTTTTATAAAAGTTTAAAAAATAAAAAAGAAAAACAAAAGACAATGTCATTTGCCTATGGGCTCAGAATAGGTAAGTTCACTTAAAGGGATTTTCTCTTAACAACAACAGCAGCGACACTACAAAACTCACACCCCTAAAACACAAAACATAAAAATCACAAAAACAATTGAACTTAACTCAATGTCATAAAGCCGGAGTGAAAAAAATGCAAAAAGAGAGAAGAAACAAAACTTGATCTTGGTCGATTTAAAAAGGAACTACGTTGGAATAATTTGTCAGTGTTTTTTTTTTCAATTTTTTGTTTAAGTACTCAACCTTGTCAGATGAAATTCACTATTTCTGCCGTTGCAAAAAAAAAAAAATAATGATATTACAAACTATTTTTTTTTTTTGTATTCGTGCTGTAGCAGCAATTGCTCAATTTATAGTCTTAAAAAGTTTTGAATATATATATGCAATCTTTAATAATATCTCTATTTTTAATAGTACTCGTATATCCAGATTATTGCTAAAAGTAATTTCATAAGGAATTTACATAATATAAATTTATTCCCCTGGGTTTATTCCTTGGGAAGCACAGCTGGGTGCTGCGAGATGCATCATAGGATATTGTTACGGCCCACCTAGATGGAACTTTCAGCTTTTTCTTCTACACACATTCGGTCGATATTTTGCACCAAACACCATTCAAGATGGTGTAATCTCCTATTAAGAATGTGAAATGATTTCTATTACATTCAATATATTAATTTTTTTCCAAAAATTCTTGCACTGTAGGCTTATCGAATCCATCAGTTTCACTTAGAAGCAGGTAGTAGCTTTCAAAATTCGATATTACATTCTGATCCATTGGCTGTGTGACTGATGTGATGTTCGGTCGTAAAAACACAATTTCTATAAATCATCAATATAAACTGGGTGACCAGGAGCTTTGTCTTTAAAAACTAAAGCCTAGAGGTCTAAGATATCTTTATTTCTATAAGCTTTAATTCCTATAATAGCACAAGATGAAACTAATCTCTAAGTAATAATGCCGTAATGTAGGATTTTTTATTGGTAGGATTTTCTTATTGGTAAATAAGTATCGGCTTAAACCTAAAATCACCATGTGCATTGCCACGTAGAAGGACAGTCAACCTCTCTCTACTTGCTTTAAATCGTGGTGCAGATTTTTCAAGAGACGTTTTGATAGACGTTTTCAAAACAGGCCAGTTTCATCAACATTGGGAACTTGTTTTGGTGCTTAACGGGTCATCGTGAACTATCGATTTTACTTCTGTTGGTAAACGGTCTGCAGCGGCAATATCAGCGCTGGCTGCTTCACCTTTGAGAGAAATGCTGTGTAGATTGGCGCGAGTCTTAATCCTCTCGAATCAGCCATGACCAGCTTCAAAATTTCTTTATTTGTCATAAACAAGATTAAGCCTACAAAGCTGCAAATTGGAGAAGGAAAATATATTGAATGCAATTACGAGTTCCACCTGACTACGGTTGACGGAAAAGTCGTAAACGAACTGACAGGAGCAACCTCAACATTTTCATGCCCGATTTGCAAAAAGAGTCAGAAGAACTTTGATTCTACAAACGAGGAGAATTACGAATATGGAATGTCACCATTGCACGCAAGGATAAGGTGTATGGAGTTCTTGCTAAAACTGGCGTATACCCTACCACAAAAGGAGGAAAACTTCGATGAAAATACATCAATAAAGGATAAGGAAAAGATCAGAAAGAAGCAAATACAGGATGCTTTTTTTAAACAAGTTGGACTAAAAGTAGACTGTCCCAAGCACGGATACGGTAACTCAAACGATGGAAATACTTCTAGGAGATTTTTTGAAAATGATGAGGCAGTAACTAGAATCACTGGAATTGACAATTAAATCGTGAAAAGAAGTATTTTTTTTTAATTTGTTGCGTAATAATTTAAAACATAAAACCATAAAGAAAAAAAATAAAAACAATCTAGAAATGTAAAATTAATTTTTTTTAGTTACCATAAAATTGATTTTTCTACAAATTTTAACTTTGATAACCCATAAGTGGGCCCCTGCAAAGCACCCTATTCAAACGCTCATTTCATAGGCTGAACAGTTATTAATCATATGCTGTCTAAACTGTTCAATTATATTACTCGGTTCAAAAGATATGATTTTTGCAACGAAAAAACTCAAATGGCGCCACTGTGCGTCGCTACACAAAAATTTTTTATTTAAATATCTTCAAATAATCATCTTCTAGTTATATATATTTAAAATACAAAACATTTTTGTTTGTCCTTTATAGACTCTAAAACCATCCAACCGATGTAACCCAAACTGGTTTCATTGGAAAGGCAATACTCCAGATAGGGTTCACGGCTATTTATCTTTTTGATATTTCAAGTCGGCGTGGCTTCTCCCACATAAATTGAATAACATCATATATCTGGACTATTGTGATAACAATAACAATAACATATGTTACTAATGTGAGTAATCAGGATAAAAAGGGCGGGATCGGACAAATGGGCGTGGCAGATCTCATACAAAGTGAATATTTAATATCAAATATCTAGAGTTATATAATAGTTGGAGCCTTCAAACTTTGTAAAAGTCCATAAATTATTAATATTAGGAGTCGGAGTGAAAACGGGCGTGATTAGACAAGTGGTGCTGGCAGATCTCATACAAAAAATTATTTGGAGTACTATAACCCCAACAGTCTTGAAACTAGGTGTGAGTCCACGAATGATGAGTGAGTGCAGTTATGTGAAAATGGGGGCGTGGCAATTCCATACATGTTAATACATATAATCATATATCTAGAGCACTATGATGGCCAGAGTGTTAAAACTTTCAGCCTGGCGGCATTGGGTTAGTGGGCGTAGCACCTCCCATACAAAAAATATTATCTGGAGTACTATAAACCAGACAGTCTTGAAACCAGGTGTGAGTTCATGAATGATAAGTGTGGGAAGTTATGTGAAAAATGGCTAGGATCAAACCAGTGGGCGTGGCACCTCCCATACATGGTAAATACATACATATCATCATAATTAACAACAAAAATATTCACTACAAATAAGTTACATGGCAAAACAACATTTGCCGGTTCAGCTACTTGAGCGTTGAATACATTTCTTTTTAACCAGGTTTCAGTAAGACCAATAACATGATGAGAGAAATCGAAGCTGTGTTTAAACAGAGACATTATTCTTGTATTAATGCCAAGAACATTTTGGAAAACTATAGATATTTAGTTATCATGAAGAGCATTTAGTTTTTTTTTGGTGCATTTAAATTGCTTAGCGGTAGATGAACAGCATTTCTTGGATTTTCTTTGGATTAATATTCACGGACAAGTGTACTAATGGGACAAAAATCAGGATTAAGTATAATATCGAAGAGATCTGCTGGGACAATAATTTTAAATGAGGTGATCGGTTGAGAATAATTGAACTTATACGTTGAAATCTGTGCATTCGAATCGATTTTAGATTTTATATACAATTCTGAATCTTCAACTGAAGTTTCTGAAGCTAAGCGGGATACAAATAAGGTTTTCTTTGGAGGTGTAACTCTCAGCAAGTTATGTCTATTTTGGTTGTTATATAAACCAGGAGCAAAAGAATTTAAATGATTGGTACAGTACCAGTAGTTACCTCTGTGTGAGCTGTAAATTTAGAAGACATAGACGGTAAAAATGATGAATCGTTTTCAATTGAGCTGATAGCTGCAGCCCTCGAAAAGCATGATCTTAGTTGTATAATTGGGGATCTATTAACTGTTTTTTTTACGTTTTGGAGATGAAAGAAGTGGTGTATTAACAAATTTATTTAAATTTGGATATTTAGTCAATAATTCACCAAAATTAGAAAGTTTTCTTTGCGGTGATAAAAAGTCCAAATTAGGTTGGTTAAACTTTGCTTCAGAATTTTTGGAAAAATTGTAGAACTCCACATAAATTTTTCTGCAACGAAGGCAGGTCCATTGAAGGAATTTTCCAGGATCAACATGGGACTCTGCATCTCGTGCTTTAAGGCCACTACATTTTAAATGATAGTTTCCTAAGAACAACCAACAGGATACCATACGCTCACATCCAGTGATGGTGTAATTAGTATTTAAACAATCCATATCAATTAAAATAAAATTTCGGTAATTATTTATAAATTTACTTTTGATAATATTTTTGTTTGACAATAACTGCAAAAAATTGGTAGCACTTTCCAAAGGTATCAAAACAATTATCAAAAATTGGCAGCACTTTTTAACAAACCAGTATTTGTGTTTAGCATCTAAAGATACTACAGATTTGGCAGCCTCTTTTGTTTTATCTCTATCTCGAGCTTGAATAGTTCTGATGATTGCTGCAGCCAGATCAAGCGCATTTGCTATGGCCACAGCTCTTTCCCCTTTATCAAATCGTCGTAAAATATCCAATTTAATTTCCAAAGTAATATATATATATATATATATATATATATATATATATATATATATATATATATATATATATATATATATATTAATATATATATATATTACTATATATATATATATATTACTATATATATATATTGGTAATTCTACCAACACTGCTTCCTGTACACGTAATTATTATAGATAACAAGTAAGAAAATTATAGTCGGTCGAGACCGACTATATGATACACTATACCATGCGTTTAGAGACCCCATCTGATAGGCCCAACTAACTGGAAATAGAAAATAAGCATAAACCAAATTTGAGTGGGATTTTTATTAATTCTTTTGGCTGCAGATATGGAAAAGTTCATATCGAATGCTATATATGTATATATGGGGACTAGGCCCAAATATGGAACGATCCTGACTATGTTTGGTAGTGTCTCTTGTATTTTGCAAAAATATATACAAACAAAATTTGAGAACAATCAGTGCAATATTTTTGTTGTTTGATAGATTTAAGTGAAGAATGGGAAGCAGCTCTACATGGGGGCTATGAGTAAGGGTTGTCCCATAGGGATAATTTTTGGACTACTCATTTATGGATGTAATAAACGTACACAAACCCAATTTGAGAAAGATCTATATGATAATTTGAATCTTATGGCAATTTATGTCGATTTCAGAGGGGTCATTTGTATGAGGGTTAGGTCTGAACATGGACCGATTTTCACCAATTTCAATAGCGTTCATCACATGGCCGATAAAAGCTTATGTACAAAATTTCATCAAAATATACTCATATTTGCGACCTGCAGTTTGATTACAAGGTTTACATGGACACACAGACGGACGGACGGACGGACGGACATTGTTAAATCGAATCAGATAGTGATTCCGATTCGATCGGTATAATAAAAGATGGGTCTAAGTCAAATATTTTTGGTAGTTACAAACAGCAGCACAAAGTCATTATACCCAAACCACATAGTGGTATAGGGTATAATTATGCATAACTACATTGGAATTAAAAGTGGTTCCCCAAATAATTTACAGCTTTTTTAAAGTAGCAATTTCTATATGCTCACCTAAAAATTTATAGTCACAACGAAAAAACCTTCCACTGCAAAATTAAGTAATAAATTAACAATTGAAAGAAAACTGAATAATCGTGATTATCCGAAAATCCAAAAAGTATTATTTTTACAAAAAGCGCAACTATGTTTAAGAAATTAAAAAAATTTCCCAAAAATTTCATTAAAAAAAAGTACACATATACCTTGACATTATAAGTGGTTCCCCGAATAATAATAAAAAACGACGGAATTCGAAAGGAAAAAAGTAGTAATTTAGTAAATTGCATTATTTTTCCATATTTTTTTTTTATCAAAATACTCATTTATTTTATTACTTTTTCAATAAATATCTATCGGAATCAATAAATTTTTTAAAATATCGCATCGATTTTTCGAATTATTTTTTTTTTTTTTTTTTGCATATTTTGCTTTGTATGTATGTGTTTACATATATATTTTTTTATATCGAAATGGTAATATGTTTAACTTTTTTTTAAATAAATATCTATCAGAATCAATAAATTTATGGAAATTGACCATAAAATGCATCGATTTGGCATATATTTTCCTTTAAATGCAGTGTTTTGAATATTTGTTTGACCTGAATTGAACTATTCAATAAACATCTATCAAAAACACTAAATTTACAATTAAATCAAATCAATTTAAAGTTGTTTTTTTTTATACATTTATCAAAGGGAAAATATATTTCTAAATCAATTAATAAACATTAAAATGGCATCGACTGTTATTGCAGATATTTCGATATTTTGCTATATATATATATATATATATTTTTGCATTTTTTCATAAAAATACTAATTTGTTCAACTTATTTCATAAATATTTTGCCAAAAAGTTACCATAATTTTTTTATATTTGTACTTAAGTTTCGGTTTCGCATAGTTTTGGACATATTTTTTATTTTTATTTATTTATTTTTTATTTTTTTGTGTAAGTAAAATTAATTATTATTAAACATTATATGAAAGTTCATATTTACAAGCATATTTTTTTTGATTTATGAAATTCCTTGACCTACTTATTATAATATCACTCATGTTTTATAGTTATTTGTATCGACCAAAAAATAGTTTTACTAAAATTACTTTCATAAGTTACTGGATTACTGATGCAGTTATAACCTTCGCCTGATATAGGAGACATGAACCTTACAACAATTGCCATCAACTCAACCTAATCTCTTTAACTAGCCCAACCAACCAGTTTTTTTATTATGAATAATGTTTATATTTCTGTATTCCTGTGCCCATAAATGCTGAAACTTTTTCCTTTCCTTTTATTTCAGTTTTCATTTTTGCATAATCTGGATAAAGAATTAGGCTATTAACTTCGCCCATGGAAAAAAGTACAATGTTAGAAGAAATGACTGAATGAATGAATGAATTACTATAATTTTATGCTTTTAAGCCAGTGAGCCAAACCAAGCCAAGCTAGTCAACCAGCCCCTACACATTTGTACTAAATGTAATTTAACTAAACAACCCAACAACTCCATAATTCATACTTGTAAGGTTTGTGTTTAGAAACTGTTTTTTTTTTCTTCTTATTGTCGTTATTGTTATTCATTTGTTGGCAGTGGTGGTGGTGTCATTCCTAAACTTGTACGAATTTGCAGGCCTCCCTTTTGTAGCAATTATAAACTATTTGTAAAGTTCTTTATGTAAATATTGCATAAATTATTTACCGTTGTAGTGATATATAAGTATTTTTCTCAAACTTTTCATGGCCATATGTGGTAACATTTAAAATTAACGTAAGAATAATTATCAAAGTAAAAAAATGTTCATTAAGTTCAGTGTGAATTGGGAGATATATTTATATATATATATTTATATATATATATATATATATATTTTTATATTTTTTTATATTTTTAAAATTTTAAAATTCATATATTTTTATATTTTTATACTTTTATACTTTTATATTTTTATATTATTAAAATTTTTATATTTTTAAAATTTTTATATTTTTATGTTTTTAACATTTTTATATTTTTATAGTTTTATGTTTTTATATTTTAATATTTTTATATTTTAATATATTTATATTTATATACTTTTGTATTTTTAAAATTTTATTATTTTAAAATATTTTTATATTTTCATATTTTTATACTTTTATATATTTTTTAAATTTTTATTGTTTTACATTTGTATGTTTTAATATTTTTATATTTTTATATTTCTATATTTTTATACTTTATATTTTTATAATTTTAAAATTTTTATATTTTTATATTTTTAAATTTTTTATATTTTTATATTTTTATGTTTTTATATTTTTATACTTTTGTATTTTTAAAATTTTATTATATTAATATATTTTTATATTTTCATATATTTTACTTTTATTTTTTTTATTTTTAAATTTTTATTGTTTTATATTTTATGATTTTATTTTTTAATATTTTTATATTTTTATATTTTTAAAATTTTCATATTTTTATATTTTTAGAATTTTTATGTTTTTATGTTTTTTAGTTTTTATATTTTGATATTGTTTTATTTTAAATATTTTTATATTTTTATATTTTTATATTTTTATATTTTTATATTGTTATGTTTTTATATTTTCATATTTTTATATTTTTATATTTTTATATTTTTATATTTTTATATTTTTATATTTTTATATTTTTATAATTTTATATTTTTATATTTTTATATTTTTATATTTTTATATTTTTATATTTTAATATTTTTATATTTTTATATTTTTATATTTTTATATTTTTATATTTTTATATTTTTAAATTTTTATATATTTATATATTTATATTTTTATATTTTTATATTTTTATATTATTATATTTTTATACTTTTATATATTTTTTAAATTTTTATTGTTTTACATTTTTATATTTTAATATTTTTATATTTCTATATTTTTATATTTTTATATTTTTATATTTTTATATATTTATATTTTTATATTTTTATATTTTTATATTTTTATATTATTATATATTTATATTTTCATATTTTTATATTATTATATTTTTATACTTTTATATATTTTTTAAATTTTTATTGTTTTACATTTTTATATTTTAATATTTTTATATTTCTATATTTTTATATTTTTATATTTTTATATTATTATATATTTATATTTTCATATTTTTATATTATTATATTTTTATACTTTTATATATTTTTTAAATTTTTATTGTTTTACATTTTTATATTTTAATATTTTTATATTTCTATATTTTTATATTTTTATATTTTTATATTTTTATATATTTATATTTTTATATTTTTATATTTTTATATTATTATATATTTATATTTTCATATTTTTATATTATTATATTTTTATACTTTTATATATTTTTTAAATTTTTATTGTTTTACATTTTTATATTTTAATATTTTTATATTTCTATATTTTTATATTTTTATATTTTTATATTTTTATATATTTATATTTCTATATTTTTATATTTTTATATTTTTATATTATTATATATTTATATTTTCATATTTTTATATTATTATATTTTTATACTTTTATATATTTTTTAAATTTTTATTGTTTTACATTTTTATATTTTAATATTTTTATATTTCTATATTTTTATATTTTTATATTTTTATATTTTTATATATTTATATTTTTATATTTTTATATTTTTATATTTTTATATTATTATATATTTATATTTTCATATTTTTATATTATTATATTTTTATACTTTTATATATTTTTTAAATTTTTATTGTTTTACATTTGTATATTTTTATATTTTTATATTTCTATATTTTTATACTTTATATTTTTATAGTTTTAAAATTTTTATATTTTTATATTTTTAAATTTTTTATATTTTTATATTTTTATTTTTTTATATTTTGATATTGTTTTATTTTAAATATTTTTATATTTTTATATTTTTAAATTTTTATATTTTTATATTTTTATATTTTTATATTTTTATATTTTTATATTTTCATATTTTTATATATTTATATTTTTATATTTTATATTTTTATATTTTTATATTTTCATATTTTTATATTTTTATATTTTTATATTTTTATATTTTTATATTTTTATATTTTTATATTATATTTTTGTGATATTTTTATATTTTCTCTTTTAATATTTTTATATTTTTAAAATTTTTCTATTTTTATATATTTATATATTTATTTTTTATATTTATATATTGATATTTTTATAATTTTACTTATTTATGTTTGTATTCTTTTATTTTAAATATTTTTATATTTTTATATTTTTATATTTTTATATTTTTATATTTTTATATTTTTATATTTTTACATTTTTAAATTTTTATATTTTTATATTTTTTATATTTATATTTTATATTTTTATAGTTTTAAAATTTTTATATTTTTATATTTTTAAATTTTTTATATTTTTATATTTTTATATTTTTATGTTTTTATATTTTTATACTTTTGTATTTTTAAAATTTTATTATATTAATATATTTTTATATTTTCATATATTTTACTTTTATTTTTTTTTATTTTTAAATTTTTATTTTTTTATATTTTATGATTTTATTTTTTAATATTTTTATATTTTTATATTTTTAAAATTTTCATATTTTTATATTTTTAGAATTTTTATATTTTTATGTTTTTTAGTTTTTATATTTTGATATTGTTTTATTTTAAATATTTTTATATTTTTATATTTTTATATTTTTATATTTTTATATTTTTATATTTTTATATTTTTTATTTTTATATTTTTATATTTTTATATTTTTATATTTTTATATTTTTATATATTTATATTTTTATATTTTTATATTTTTATATTTTTATATTTTTATATTTTTATATTTTTATATTTTTATATTTTTATATTTTTATATTTTTATATTTTTATATTATTATGTTTTTATTTTCTTGTATTTTTATATTTTTTTTTATGTGTGAAGTTCTTTGTGTAAATATTGCATATATTATTTACTATTGTAGTGAAATATAAGTATTTTTCTCAAACTTTTCATGACCATATTTGGTCCAATGGCCATATCTGGTTACATTTATTATTAACCTAAAAATAATTACATCTAAAAAAATACTCTTTTCCCCATATCTCGAAGGGTTTATTGGAACTTTTAAAACCGGTTATATAATGCACTCAGCTAGACCTACATCCTACACTAGGCCATTTAACAAGCCATTTCACAATTTTTTTTTTTTTTTGTAGCACCATGTAACATATGATTTGGAAAATAATCGAACACGCGGTTTGGTAAAAATAGAATAGAAAAATTTTATAAAAATTTAATTGTTAAATAAAACTGAGCAATCAACAAAAACATTAATTCAAAATTTTAAATGTATTTGAATTTAGAGGTTAGTTATCGGCAACTGTACTAAAATGGTAACGGTAACTAATGGTGGTTCTAGACCAATGCACAGGGTGAGGATTTGAGATACGGCACAGCCGAATTTAACTCTCGCATTTGTGTTTGATTAAATTCTGGATTGCAATCATGGTCTTGGTCTTAATCCTCAGTAACCTCTTAAAATACTGTTCTTGGTAGAACAATTATTACAATATGATGGTGGAAATATTTTCAGCAAACTTGATGCTCTAAAAGAGCCAACATGTAGGTAAACTCCCGAATTTATAAGCAACAAAATTTTGGGGGAAAAAAAAATTCTGAAACACTACACACTACAAACTTGCTTTTGGGAAAAATCTTAGTGAAAATTCACTAATCTTACTGAATTCTAAAATCTAAAACAAATTAAATTTTCATTTTAAATTTTCAAATTGTACTTATTATTTTTTTACTATCTCTAGCAGTATATTTTCTGTTAACAAAAAATAGAATTTAATTAATAATTGCTTATACTCTCCGCAAAACCAAATTTTCGAGATCTTTATCACTAAGGTTGAGACAGTAAAATATGTTTAACGATTTTATAAGCTAACAGGTGCAAGGCAATCTACTCTTTGATTACTTCATTACCACGGTTGAACTAAGATTATATTACTGTCGTTGTGTATAAGAAGAGTTCATGTGTGTCTGTCTGTGCGCGAATGAAGATATTTTAGTTAAAATATCTCCGCGCGCCAACCCTTATTCGTAGATTTTCTTCAAGCATTTACCATAATTACAAAAAGCTTTCAATGTGCGCTTTCCAAATTCACAAATTTTGGAAATTTTATCTTTTGCAATGCAAAAAAGAAAAAATTTAAAAAAATACACTTTTTACGACGTAATTTTGGACGGTTTAGTACAGATTGTTTAGTTGTTGTCAATTTGGTTCAGGTTGCAGCTGCTGAAAATTTGAGTGTTTGCGTGTGTGTGTTGTTGTGTGTATGTGTATTATACGGAAACCCCTTATATTGCCATAAAACTAATTTTAGTTACATTACATTACATTTTCACAATCTGTTTTCTTCTGTATACCTGAACCACTTGACCCAACTGAATTGAAGTTAACACTATTCCAAGAGCAGATGTAGAGAAATATCCACATAAAAGACGTTGGTTTGTAATGGTAGTTATTCATATATAAAACAAGTAAGAAAATTATAGTTGGTCTAGACCGACTATACGATACCCTATACCATTCGTTTAGAGACCCTATCTCTCAGGCCCAACTAACAGGATATAGAAAATAAGCATAAACAAAATTTGAGTGCGATTTTATTAATTTTTTCGGCTGCAGATATGAAAAAGTTCATATCGGATGCTATATCTATATAAGGACTAGGCCCAAAAATGGACCGATCCTGACCATATTTAGTAAAGTCTCTTGTATTTTGAAAAAATATATACAAACAAAATTTGAAAAGAATCTGTGATAGATTTAAGTGAAGAACGGGAAGCAGCTCTACATGGGGCCTATGACTAAGAGCTGTCAGTTAGGGATCATTTTTGGACTACTGATTAATGGATGTAATATATATATACAAACCCAATTTGACTAAGATTTGTATGATAATTTGGATCTTACGGCAATATATGTTGATTTCATAGGGGTCATTTGTATGGGGGCTAGGTCTGAACATGGACCGATTCCCACCAATTTCAATAACGTTCATCCCATGGCCGATAGAAGATTAAATACCAAATTTCATTAAAATATATTCATATTTGCGACCTGCAGTTTGATTAAAAGCTTTACATGGACGGACGGACGGACATCGTTAAATCGAATCAGATAGTGATTCTGATTCGATCGGTATAATTAGATATGGGTGTAGGTCAAATAACTGTGGATGTTACAAACAGCAGCGCAAAGTCATCATACCCAAACCACATAGTGGTATAGGGTATAAATATGAAATATATACACAGGCTGTATAAAGGTAAAAAAGTAAAATACAACAAAAAAAAAAATATTTATTAGTAAAGTTGGTGGTAGTCATATTTTCGGTAAAATTGTTCCTTGGTTGTTGATGGATGCAACCATTAGTTTAACCATAGCAACTGTAATGACATACTATGGGCTGGCTAATGTTTTGATCTTCTTTTGTTTTGTAAAAAAAAAAACTATGAAATTCCTTTGTTTGAGTGTCCAATAAGGCACGGTGGGCAGGAAGCAACTTATTATTCCATAAAACTGGCGACAAAAATCAAAAGCGGGGATTTGTTTGTGATGAAAAATGTATTCAAGAGCCGTTTGAATTGAAATCCTAGCTGCCCCTTTTCTTGAAATATTCACTTTTTTCGATTTTGAGATATTCACTTTTTTCCATATAGTATCTGAATAAAGTTGGGAAAATAAATCAACTTTTTTTAAGATGCATACCAAGGTATGCGAGGTTAGGAGAATTGGGATAATTAATTCGACCTTACTTGAGGATTAATGAAGGGGATGGTGAGTCAACTTACATTTTCTATTTAAACTCAGCTTTGTAAGATAAATCCAACAGAGTCGTAGATCTAATATGTTTTATTTAAAAAATCAGCTTTTCAATAAATTCAGGATAATTTAAACTCCTTTCTATCGTCGTTTTTATCGTGCTGTTGATTAAGGAACTTCGATGTGATTATCGAGACGTGTAAGTTAAAACTGTGCAGTCATCTTTACTGACGGCTTTTTTTTTCATGCAAAAAAAAAAGGCGCTCAAAACGAGTATAGAATGGAAGGTACGAAATATAAGTCTTTTACAATTCAGTTAAAAGGGTAATACTGACTGAACAAATTCAAAGAAATTGTAAATGGTAATACCATATTAGTTACTATAAAATTTATAAAATTCAAAAGTATTTAAATAGCAATACATCTTTAGTTAATATAAATATAAAAAAAATAGAAAATTCAAAATTCAAAGCAAATGATAACTATTTAACAATATTAAACAATTCTAATTTTGATAAAAACAAAATTGAGCACACGATATGATTCTTGATGGATCATCATCAACAGTATCTATAATATTAATAGGCTAGGCGATTTCTTGCGACCGATGTTTTGTTCTACCATTTTATCCCGATTTTGATTAAACGTATACTATTTGAAAGGCATATCTTTTTTTTCCGTTTTGCAGATTTACAGATTTTTAAATTTTGTCCTTTATTTTGAGTAAATTGCATTTAAAGTTACTACTAACACATACATAAAATTATACATATGCTATGTGTGTTTTATTAAATTTGTTAATGTGTTTGCTAATGAGTTTGTTATCTTCATTCGCAATAATAATAAACCATAAAAGTGTTGGTTTGTGAATTGGAAGTCGAAAAATAAAGCTGCCTAGAAATTGCACTCAAATTTCGTGCGCTGGAATCTGCTAGTATAGTATAAATATACTACTGGTTTGGCCTAGCTTCGCCAGGCTGATTTTCGTTCAGAACATGCAGTAAGATTTCAGCCGATTTAACACGTTTCCAAGGTGCACCGCGTGGAGGTATCTTACATTGCTTTTTTAAGTTTTTTTTTTAATTTTTTATTTTTTTAGTTTTTTGTTTTCTACTTTTTATCTGTTTTTTAATTTTTTTTTAATTGTCATCTATTACTAATAAATAATTGTTTAATATAGAACAGAAAAAAAAAATGAAATTGTTAAATTTAACTTTTACATGTGAAGAGATGAAAAAGAAACTACTGCTTTTTTAATGGGTTCGGGTAAGATGGATCTTCTATACTATTTATTTTGAATTTGTTCCAAAAATTAACAAATTCTCTATGATTCGATTCCCAGTTTGCTCAAACCAGACTCCTAAGCTTACGTTATTTATGAGCATTATGGCTTCTTTCAAATGATCTAAAATCACATGGATTTTTATGGTTTGAGTGAGTTAAGGCATTGTGGAGGTCGCTGATATCTTTATCAAAATCACTAAGATCTACTCTTTTTTTTAGAGAAGCAAGATTTTACAATTTTCTTCATTGCTTTTAATGAAGCGATATAAGGCAGCAAGCGAAAAGGCTCAACATTCTTATAAATAATAGGATCTTGTAGAGCATCCGCTTCTTTTAAAAGTTTACGACATTGATTTTATTCGAAGGCATCGCCTCGATAATTCTTATGAATTATATTTAGCTTTTTGGGCCACAATAAAGCTTTATCACGACCTACTACTTTAACAATCCCGTTCCAAAGAAGGTGGTTCACAAATCCTAGAAGAAGATGGAGCTCTGGAGGAACACTTTTCTCTATTACATATATATTATCGAAATCATCATTCAAATTTTGAAAATAATGGGAAATTAAATGTAGAGTGACTTTCTTTGCTTCTTTTTTTATCACAACCTACACGTTGAAAGTGCAAATAATCATAATAAATTAAACAAGTAATAATAAATTAAACAAGTAAGAGTGTTTAATTCGGCTATCCCGAATCCTTGCTAACCTCCACCTCGGTTTGAGTATTTATAATAAATGTAAACGAAATATTTGAAAAAATAAACAATTTGTTGAACTTAATACCAAATTATTTCACCAAATTCTTTAGGTTGATCCGCTTAACAGATGATTTTCTTTAGTTAAGTGTTGGTCTATAAAGCTCTCTCACATTATTAAATCGTTCTCCAACGAGGAAAGATCGTTTTCGTCTTTTCTATTATTTCGCACAAAAGAAAACACGTTTTGGTATTTGCTTTTTGGTCATCGTGGTTACTGATCGGCATGCATTTAGGTTATATGCCTATATGCATGCTTTTCCGGTTAAATGACATAAACTCTCGTTAAATTTAGTATAAGTTTTGAAAATTAATAGATCGCCCTAACCTCCATTGCGAAGGTAATGGTTGTGTAGGGTGGCTATACGCATTAAATCGTGCTAATTGGAGATAGCTGTACAGTTTCTTTTAACTGGCCAAATAATTATTTATTGCGGGCGTATAGGTCGGATGAAGTAACAAAATAATAACCAAAAAAAAAAAAAAAACTCTAATTTTTTGTTAAAATATTGCCATATTTGGAAAACATAGAGAATAAAATTTTTTTTACATACTAAAAAGGGAGTTTTCACTATTAGATTTTGTGGTAACACAAAATAGCACAATACAATCCAAAATCTAACCCAGTGATGTCAACTTTTGATTTTGAATTAAATTATCTTTAAATTACTAAATTATTAATAATCTTAATTCCAGTTTTTGCAACTGATATTTTCTTAAATTTTAATGAAAAATTTAAAAGGTGCATTTATGAATTTTTGTGAATAATAATGCTTTAGTAATTATAAAAAAATTTTTTAAATTATACGTAATCGCAATTAAATATCTATGGAGAACTGTTTTGAAAGCTAAAAGACACATTGCTTCTTCTTTACTCAGCTCTGTGTTTACTTTCAACATTGTTGTGTTTGATATCTAATTGAAAATGTTGAGATTCATGATAAAATAGAAATAACTACTGCAAAGCTAATTAGAACAAAAATTGTGGTGCCATCTACTGTGACATAGTCACACTGAGCAAACTGAAGTGACACTCTGTTTGTTAACGCAAAAGAAATGTATTTTCCCTAAAACAAAATATTGCAGAATTTTATATAAATAAAATAATATACCGATTTATTTCTAACATGCAGTTATGATGGATATACATACATACATATATAGAATATATGTGTATTATTTTATTATTTAATATATGTATGTATGCATATATAAATATTACACACACAAAATGCAACATCAAAAGTTATTGTTGTGTTTTCTTTAAATAAATTAATTCATAAAATTTTCTTTCGGTAAATTTACATTACTTTTTTTATTACCATTATTTGCTATAGATGTTGGTGAATTTATACTCCCTTTATAACGGGTGATTTTTTTGAGGTTAGGATTTTCATGCATTAGTATTTGACAGATCACGTGGGATTTCAGACATGGTGTCAAAGAGAAAGATGCTCAGTATGCTTTGACATTTCATCATGAATAGACTTACTAACGAGCAACGCTTGCAAATCATTGAATTTTATTACCAAAATCAGTGTTCGGTTCGAAATGTGTTTCGCGCTTTACGTCCGATTTATGGTCTACATAATCGACCAAGTGAGCAAACAATTAATGCGATTGTGACCAAGTTTCGCACTCAGTTTACTTTATTGGACATTAAACCAACCACACGAATGCGTACAGTGCGTACAGAAGAGAATATTGCGTCTGTTTCTGAGAGTGTTACTGAAGACCGTGAAATGTCGATTCGTCGCCGTTCGCAGCAATTGGGTTTGTGTTATTCGACCACATGGAAGATTTTACGCAAAGATCTTGGTGTAAAACCGTATAAAATACAGCTCGTGCAAGAACTGAAGCCGAACGATCTGCCACAACGTCTAATTTTCAGTGAATGGGCCCTAGAAAAGTTGGCAGAAAATCCGCTTTTTTATCGACAAATTTTGTTCAGCGATGAGGCTAATTTCTGGTTGAATGGCTTCGTAAATAAGCAAAATTGCCGTATTTGGAGTGAAGAGCAACCAGAAGCCGTTCAAGAACTGCCCATGCATCCCGAAAAATGCACTGTTTGGTGTGGTTTGTACGCTGGTGGAATCATTGGACCGTATTTTTTCAAAGATGCTGTTGGACGCAACGTTACGGTGAATGGCGAACGCTATCGTTCGATGCTAACAAACTTTTTGTTGCCAAAAATGGAAGAACTGAACTTGGTTGACATGTGGTTTCAACAAGATGGCGCTACATGCCACACAGCTCGCGATTCTATGGCCATTTTGAGGGAAAACTTCGGAGAACAATTCATCTCAAGAAATGGACCGGTAAGTTGGCCACCAAGATCATGCGATTTGACGCCTTTAGACTATTTTTTGTGGGGCTACGTCAAGTCTAAAGTCTACAGAAATAAGCCAGCAACTATTCCAGCTTTGGAAGACAACATTTCCGAAGAAATTCGGGCTATTCCGGCCGAAATGCTCGAAAAAGTTGCCCAAAATTGGACTTTCCGAATGGACCACCTAAGACGCAGCCGCGGTCAACATTTAAATGAAATTATCTTCAAAAAGTAAATGTCATGGACCAATCTAACGTTTCAAATAAAGAACCGATGAGATTTTGCAAATTTTATGCGTTTTTTTTTAAAAAAAAGTTATCAAGCTCTTAAAAAATCACCCGTTATTAACTCGTAGTGTTTGCTTGTCTGCTTGTAGTCAATATTTTGGATCGATTTTTAGCCCCATCACCGTAACCGAATAGACCTGAAACTTTTCGGGCGGGCTCGTAGCGATGACAAAAATTATATTACAAATTTTTTTGTGATGCCAAAACAATGGAAACTTTTAAATATTTCTACCAGAGTTGATAAAAAAATGTACAGAGGGCTAGTTTTTATTATATTATTACGACAACGACCAGAAAAACAACAAGTCCAGCTATGACAACAATGCAACATTTAGAATAACAACAAAAACAATACAGAAACATACATATATATTTAAAATTTTTTTTAATTCTTCAGTGATTTCTTGGGACCTATTAAACCGATTTTCATGATTTTTGACACAGAAACCTTCCCATGATGTTAGTCAATCATTCCCACTAAAAACGATTGCCCCAGTTATCCTATTGAGGGCGTGATCGTGACCAGAACAACATAGACAAATCATATTTTTTCAAGACTTTTTTAACTTCTTCATTCAATTCTCGGGACCTTATCAACCGATTTGGACGATTTTAAACAGCAAAGTTCCTAGGATGTACGTGAATCAGTTTTTATACCAACGAGCACGCTAGCTGCCCGATTGAAGCCGGTATCGTGATTGCCACAGACGGACAGACGGACATCGCTATATAAATAAAATGTAATATATATAATAAATATATACATTTTATGGGGTCCAAAATTTTTTACTAATTATTATAAACGGAATGACAAACTTATATATACACTCCGTGCACTGGGGTGGAGGGTATAAATATTAGGCACCATTATTTTTGAATCATTTTCTTGATATATTTAATTAAAGCCTACTAATTCACCCGAAGTTATAAAGCAATAAGGGCAGGGGTATGTGACACTCGCTGTCTTCTGTCTATTGAATATTAAAATAAGTTCGAAATCAGACACAAGCTGAAAAGGTATTTCATTTAATTTTGTTAAATGAACTAAAGTTTTAAGATTGTCATAAGTCTCTTTAATTTCTGGTACTATGCATAGTATAATTAATGGATTGATACTATTTAATTTTCGTTTATTTCCAATATTTCCCCCAAAGAATAAAAGGATACATTGTTACTTTCACAATTGTTTGAATAATTTTCTTCTTCTTCAGAAAAAAAAAAGATAATGAAATTTTGAAAAAGATTTTTTTTACCTCCATCTGCCAATAACTTTATTTTAGTTTCCTGCATTTGCTCCACGTTCCAAGGATTTCCCTTTTATAGTACTCCAGTTATATGCTATTATGTATTTGCTTTGTATGGGCGGTGCCACGTCCACAGCTCCGATCACGCCCATTTTTGGGCGAATATTCACACTAATAACTCGTTAAATCACGAAAGTCCCATGCTTTTAATACCACACTGCCACAGATATATGACATTTGTATGGGGGTGCCACGCCCATTGCTCCAATCTCTCCCATTTTTGTCCGACTACTCACAATAATAACTCGCGAATTTAGACAAAGTTCCAAAGCTTGCACTATTACAGTATTCCAGATATATGGTATTAAATATTTACTTTCTATGGGGGTTCCATGCCCACTTATCTGATACCGCTCATTTTATGTCCGACTACTTACATTAATAACCTATGTACTGACACAATGTTAGAAGGCTTTCTCTATTACTGTACTGTAAATATATAATATTAAACATTTAATTTGTATGATGGATGCCACGCCCATTGGTCCGATCCCGCACATTTATTTCGCAACTCTCCAAATTAGCTTTATATGTGATTGTGCATAGTTTCAGAACTATTGCTGTTGTAGTACTCCAGATATTATATGTTATATGTACCAAGCCCACTTGAAAAATCAAAAAGAAAAAAAATATGTAGCCCATTCTTCCTCTGGATAGGCAACTACGTACTGTAAAAATTTAAATACGATCAGTTCAGCGCTATAGACTCCTACAAACCACAAACAAAAAACAGACGATCCTCTATTTCGGTATAGAGTAAATAAATGTTCGCACTCAATTTTTAATTATTTTTTTATCAGAGTATAAAAAAATTACCTTTTACCAGCCAGAAACAGAATTTTAAGCATATTTCTGGTGGCTTGACCCAATGTTCATAACACACCATAATAATGTTATGCTTTACCATAATGATAGCGCAATGTTTGTACACAAACAGATGTCTGCTATTTATATTGTTTTAGTATACATTGTAACAATAAATATGTTCTGTAGGTATTTTTCTGTTTATTTTTTTGCACAAAAATAATAAGGATATGCTTTCAACAGAGCTTGATCCCCGTTTGATAAAGTGTAAGTTTTGGACGTCAAATGAATACGAATAGAAACTGTTCAAGACTCGTACTCATGTGTACGTAAAACAAATATTTTCCACAGTTACTCGTTAAAAGCACACGAGTATGAGGCACTTTTAAGGATGAATGGTTAGAAATAAGCTGCAACAACTGCAATTGTGTCACTTGCGTTGCTATTTATTTTAACAGTCTCAATTTAACTAGTTTAGCGACAGTATCACTAAACAAGCATAGACAAAGTTTTGTTGGTTTGTTTGTTTGATTGTTTTGTTTCCAGCGCTCTGCGGTGTGTTTATATGAGTATTTTGTTTACTTTTGCCACAAATATGTTGTGTTAATCCATTCTATCACATTGTTCTTTCCACTCAGTCACATGATGTATTTTTATTAGAAATATAAATAACTGTTAAAGCGGAAAAAGACTGCGGCATCTAATATGAATAAAATTGAAAACTCAGTTTCTACACCTACACTAAGAGAAAAATTTTAGAAAAAAATTTTAAATGTAACCCAAGATTTTCGCTAATATTTGATGCAAAAGAATTTTTATGGATTTGTCATTTATTATTTTTGTGTGACTTTTATACCCTATATCTATAATATTAATAGGCTAGGCAATTTCTTGTGACCGGTGCTTTGTTCTACCGTCTTATCCCGATTTTGACTAAACGTATATTATTTGAAAGGTATTTCCTTTTACCTGTTTTCCATACTTCCAGATTTTTAGATCTTGTCTTAATTCTGAGTAAATTGCATTTAAATTTGCTACTAACACATACATAAAATTATACATATGTTTGTTAATCAGTTTGTTATCTTCATTCACAATCATAATAAACAAAAAAATTTTTGTTTGTGAATTGGATAAGTTGAAAAATAAAGTTGCCTAGAAATTGCACTCGAATTTCGAGCGCTGGAATCTGCTAGTATATATAAGTATACTAGCAGCAGCCCAATACGCTTCGCCACACGCAACGCAACCGAAATAAATAAAGTGAAATTACTTTTGGTACATAACTATTTTATATATTTTTGGTGATTTTTGATTTTGTCGATTTTTGTTTTAGGCATTTTTTGATTTAGGCGATTTTTGACTTTGTCGATTTTTGGCTTTGGCGATTACTGTTTTTCACGATGTTTGGTTTTAAAAATTTTTGATTTTGGCAATCTTTGTTATTCGCGATTCCCGGTTTTTGGCGATTTTTGACTTTGCGATTTTTGTTTTCCTTTTGTTGCTATTTTTAAATTTTGCGATTTTGGTTTTGATTTTTATTTTATCGATTATAGGCTTTAGCTTTTTTTGTTTTCTGTGATTTACGATTTTGACGACTTTTTATTTGGGCGGTTTTTGTTATTCGCGATTTTCGGTTTTGCCAATTTTTGATTTTGTCGATTTTTTTTTTTGCGATTTTGTTATTAAGGATTTTCGGTTCTGGAAATTTTAGTTCTTTGCATTTTCGGTTTTGGCGATTTTTGATTTTGGCGGTTTTAATTTTGGCGATTTTTGCTTTGGTTATTCCGCCCATATATTACATGACCACTCCCACAGGTAATTAACGTACTTTTCAAAAGTTTCAAGACTGTCATTTTCATACTACTTCATATTTTTTTTGATTAGGAGGATGTCCGACTACTCACATTAATAACTCAGGAACTCTGACAAAGTTCGAAGGCCTTCATTATTATATTGTTTCAGCTATATGATATTAAATATTTACTTTGTCCGATCACGCCCATTACCGGACTGCTAACATTAATAACTTATGAATTCGCACAAACCCTAGGACTTTATCTATTTTAATACTCCAGTTATATGATATGAAATACTTACTTTGTATGGGGCATGCCACGCCCATTGGTCCGGTCCCACCCACTTTTTCCCAACTCTTGAAACTAGTTTAGTACTTACATGTACACAGTTTAAGAAATCTTGCTGTCGTAGTAATCCAGATGTTACATGTTAAAATTGGATGATAAAAATTCACTTTGTATGGGAGATGCCCAGTCCACTTGAAAAATCAAAAAAAAAAAAAAATATAGCCTATATTTTCTTCCGGATAGGAAGTTGCCTACTGTCAAAATTCCAAGACAAGCGGAACAATGCTGTAGTCTCACATAAACCACAAACAAACGTACAACCCTCCAAACATACAAAACTCAATTTTTATACCCTTTACCACTATGTGGTCAGGGTATAATGACTTTGTGCTGATGTTTGTAACTACCAAAAATATTTGACCTGGACCTACCTTTTATTATAACGATTGACTCACAATCACTTTCTGAACCACTTTCTGAGTCGATTTGGCGATGTCCGTCTGTCCGTCTGTGTGTCCATGTAAACTTTGTAATCAAACTACAGGTCGGAAATGTGAACATATTCTGATGAAATTTGGTATATGAGCTTTCATCGGCCATAGGATGAACGCTATTGGTGAAATTCGGTCCATGTTGAGACCTAGTCCCCATACAAATGACACCTATGAAATCGACTTAAATTGCTATATGATCCAAATTATCATATAGATCTCTTTGGTTGTGTGTGTTTATTACACCCAATAATCAGTAGCCACTCCAATCCTTAGAACGATTCGACATCGACCGGGATATCAAAGCCTGGAGCAGTCACATGCTAGGGAATAGATGGATAAGTTGCGAGGTTAGTGGCATTAAAATAAGAGACAAGGTTTGTTTTGGGACACCGCAAGGGGTAATTTTATCCCCCTTCTCTTGTTGACCACTATAAACAGTCTTCTAAGGATTCTAACCAATAAAGGTTTCCAACCTGTCAGCTACGCAGATGTAGCAATACTGTTAAGGGGGAAAGACCCTAGAAATCTATGTACGAGGGCATCGTATGCACTCGAAATAGTATACGATTGGGCACAACCGAGGGGATTGAATGTAAACCCGGAAAAGACTGAAATATGCCTCTTTACTAGGAAGACAAGAATAGTCGAAGTCGATTAACCCCGCTTCCAGGGCAAAACGATTAGGATCACGCAAACGGTGAAACACCTTGGGGTGATTCTCGTCAAAAAGCTCACTTGGGAGGACCATATTGAGAGCAGAGTCGCGAAAACTCACAGGATATGGGCAATTTGCAGAAGAGCTATAAGTTCAACATGGGGTTTAAACCCGAGGATGACGCATTGGATATACACAAGCGTCGTTTGTCATGTGGACGTCAATTAACAGAAAATGTTATATTAAACCATTCCAAAGGATACAACGCCTCTGCTGCATAGGAATCAGCGGTGCAATATGGACTACATCTACGAGGGCTTTAGAGACGATTCTATCTATACACCCGATCGAGATTAGAATTAAATATGAGGCAGCTCTGACCATGTTACGACTAAGAGTAACAAGGGAATACATCACCGACCATATGACCAGACACCAAACAATATTGGATCAGATACCGGAATTCAACACAGTGGATTTTAGCTGTAGTAGAATTGCTACACTGCTACTGATACACAGACGGATCTACTCTGCATGGTAGGACTGGCATAGGTTTCTATGATGAAGACCGTTCCAATGGCATATACCTACGCATTCCGTAGCACAACTCTGTCTTTCAGCCGAAGTGGTCGCGATAACGGAATGCATAAGATCTATTATTGACGCACGGGCAATCCCAAGCCCCGGACACGTGAAAATATTTTCGGACAGTCTAGCGGCTATCAGAGCGAAATCCTTGGACAAAACTAGATCAGGGACTCTCCTCAGATGTGAGGAGGAATTTTCAAACTTCACTACAAGAGGTAGACTTGAAATCATTTGCATCCCAGAACACAGAGGTATAATGAGATTGCAGACGAACTGGTCAGGAAGGGTTCTTTCCTGGAGAGAGTCAATTTGGAAAACCCAATATATCTCCAGGCTCTCAAATTGAAACTATCGGAGTGGGCAACCAGTTCACATGGGTAATGCTACGAAGATACCATGAGGCTCTCCAAATACTTCGAAGACTAAGGAAATCCTTAGTCTAAATAGAAGGGAACTGAGTAGGATCATTGGCATACTCACTGGACACTCTGAACTGAGGGCTCATCTATACCGTATAGGACGGGCAGAATCGGCCACATGCAGAGCTAGTGGAGAGGATGACGGGACCCTAGACCACTACCTTTGTTACTGTCCTGCATTTGCTGGAAAAAGGGTCAGATATTTATCCAACGACATCATACCATGCCTAGCGGCTCTTAGGGGGATACGCTTGAAAACACTCAGGAGATTTGCTGTCGAAACCGAATTCCTAAGTTAAATAAGGAGTAGATTACCAGATGAGAACGAGGATGTAGAGCGCACAACAAGCCGACTTTCTGGCTTAAGTGTATATCCGGGTAAAACGGATATGAGCTATGTGTATACATGGCTCCTCTTTTTTAACATAATCTAACCTAACCCATCAGTAGTCAAAAAATAAACCCTATAGTACAATTCTTAGTCATAGGCCCCATATAGAGGTGCTTCCCGATCATCACTTAAATATATCAAAAAACAAAAATATTGCACAGGTTTTTCTCAAATTTGGTTTGTATATTTTTTTTCAAAATATAAGTGAGTTTACAAAATATGGTCAGGTTCGGTCCATATTTCAACCTAGCCCCATATAAATATAGCATTCGACATGAACTTTTTCATGTCTGCAGCCAAAAAAAAATTAATAACAATGCCACTCAAATTTAGTTTATGCTTATTTTCTATATCCAATTAGTCGGGCCAAAGATATAGGATATCTAAACCATGGTATAGGGTATCGTATGGTCGGTCAAGCCCGACTATAAATTTCTTTCTTGTTATATATTAGATATAGATTATTATATTATGTAATAGGAACTTCTCACCCCTCCCTCCCCAGACAATGACGCCGAAAATATTTCACCAAAATTTTGGAAAATTTTCTTATAAAAGAACTTTTGCGCCTTAAAAATTTTGTTAATAGTTTTGCGTTTCGCCTTATAATTTGTTCATCTGGATGATTCGTTTGATGGAAATCGAGTTTTAACCAGACGTAAATTTTTCACCCCCCCAAGTAAGTATTTCTTTTAGTGTCAGTTTTAACCTTATTCTAGCCACAACAACCGCTGACTAGCTAATAGTGTGGTGGTAATTTGTTGTAGTTGTTCAGGCACTTATTTAATTATATATACATATGTATGCATCTAAGTAGACAGAACTATTTTTATGTTCATGCTACACTTGTTATATTTTTAAATGACATTGTTATAATCGATTTTTTATGTTATTTAATTTATTTTCTCTTTTTTTTTTTTGTTGGTTTTGCTCTTTCTATTTCCCTTTACTGTGAGTCTATAAGCCAAGGATTACAGAAACACATGAAAAAATAAAGCGAATAAAAATATTCATTTCATGGGGGGTTTTAGGTACGTCCATCCATATGCTTTGGCAATTGGCAATTATTGTAAATGGGATTTACTCTTCAATTTCAATTAATTTCATTTACAACAACTATTGTTCGTAAAGTGTTGTTGCTTTTGTTATTGTTATCGTTTTTGTTGGTGTTGTAAGCATGTGAAAAAAGCTTCGGCTAAATCAGGAAAAAACTAATGGCACAAACTATTACAATTTTACGAGTTTCTACCCAACTGACATTGTTGTTGATGCTGATGTTGATTTTTTATGAGTTTTTTGAATTTAAAACGATTCTAGTTGTGTTTTGAGCCCAAAACTTTGCAAAGTACTTTCAAACAAAAACAAACTCCTTCAAAAGTAAATTTATATATAAACGTATATAATTTCCAATCTAGTGCTAATATTTAATGTTGGCTAATGGATGAGATTTGCATTGGTTAGGGCTACGGGTAATGCATATAAGATAACATAAATTTTTTTATATAACCCATTAACTGTAATGTACGTAAATGTTTACAAGTAACCCTTTTCTTTACTTATTGATATATTATTTGACAATGTTGCTGTATCTAAGCCGGTATAAGAAGGAATTGCTTATAAAGTGTATATTCCGAAATATATATAGCATATTCATATAGCCAGTTAGTGAATGTACTACATAAATGTATGTATGTTGTTATACATGTGTACGAGCATGTATGAAGTAAGGTTGTAAGGTTGAATTGTAAATGTTTTATATAAATTTAGCTAACAACTTAAATGTACTATTACATTCAATATAAACTTAAAACCAGAGTAAAAGGTATTAGTTATCAAACGGTTTATAGTACAGTGGGACAGAATTAAAATATGTTAAGCTTGTGGGCTACCAATCAAACCGAAAGATCACACAAGATATAACCGACATATGGCAGAGTGTAAGCTTTTGAGGATTTAATGCAATTTATGTAAATTCTTAAATAGCAGCTTACAGTGAAAATTGATTATGTTAAAATAATTGAAATTGTTGTCATTTGAATTATTTTTTTGAAATAACCGATTAGAATGTTGAGAAATTTGGTTGAGAGCATGTAAATTCTTATGCATTACAAACAAAATTTAAGGTAAATACAACGAATCTTAATTCTCTGTATTTATTTTGCGAAATTTGAAATTTTTACAATATTGTCTGTCTAGAACTCGTATACATTCATTATGTAGTGGATAAAATACACCTGGGCGGAATTTATGAACTGTTGAAAAAAAAATATTCCACAAAAAGTAAGTATAGGGATTAGTAGCACTATATAATCGCTTTTAAAAAGAATAGCTTTTGTTTGAAAAACAAATTTTTTTTAATTTATTTTTTTGTATCGATACGTATGAAAAATTTGGAGTTCAAAATGCTAAATGAACCCTATTGTAAAAGAGAAAAAAAAAAATCGTTGAGACAGTTTTTGTGCAACGGTTATTTTATTTTTTTTTCGTTAGTTTGATGCCCTTTATATCCCATACCATCCTTTATTATACCGTTTGACTCAGAATCACTTTATGCATGTGTCCACGTATACTTTGTAAGGAAAGTACAGAATCATTTAAATACTTAGCTCATCGTTTAATGAAAGCTAAAATACATCTAGGCTTGTTTATCGTCATGCTGATGTGTGATATTGAATTTAGCTTTACATCAAGTACTATAATCAATATACATGAAAACAATGTATATAATACAGATCTGAATTTTTCTCTGGAAAATCGCATATATTTGCATTTATTTATATTAAGTTCAATTAAATTAGTTTCGCATCATAGATGGAAACTATAAAAATCATCATTTATGAAAAGGGAAAAAATTAGTCAAAAATGGTTGCCTTGGGGAAAATACAAGAAAGAAGTCTATTTTGTATTATGTTTCAATTCAACTTAAAGCTTAAACGCAGTAAGCTCCCAAATATTAATTTTATTAATAAGAAGATTATGATTTACCCTGTCAAACGCCTTTGCAGAAATCAACATACACATCATCAGTTTATTTGCCATTTACAAACTAAATAATCAATTAGAGTTGTAAAATGTAACAAACTGGTGACAGTTGAACAGCCGTCACGAAAGCCATTTTGTATAGGTGTTATTATGGATGATAATTGGTGGCATACAGAATCAGTTATTATTTAAAAAAAGAATTTTTGGAATTGTAGTAAACTTAACGATTTCTCTATAATTTTTTATGTCTATCTTGCTTACTACAGTTTAGGAAAATAGCTAAAGTATTTAACATTAAGTTTAAGGGGTAGGAAACACTATCAGCACAGAAAATTAATATTGAACTGGGAGTTGCATTATGTCCATGATTAAATTAGACTTTTAGGTGGTGACTGATCTACAAATGGAATCAATTTTATCTAGTTTGAAGCCAAAAGTTCAGAAATAACGCGAAATAAAGCGCATGATCAATAAATGCAACTACGAATGTATATGAGATAGACACAAGTTAAAACCTCACGGCCGCTCTGTGGGACTTTGCTTCCAAAAAATCGGTTTTTCGAGTGCGAATTATTCAATATAACGTGACAAAATCACCTAAACGAAATTCTGAAGTAACTGCATCACATTTTCACGCATTTCAATGGTCCGGGTAAAAAAGTTATTATTATACCCTATACCACTATGTGGTTTGGGTATAATGACTTTGTGCTGCTGTTTGTAACAACCAAAAATATTTGACCTACACCCATCTTTAATTATACCGATCGAATCAGAATCACTATCTGATTCGATTTAACGATGTCCGTCCGTCCGTCTGTGTGTCCATGTAAAGTTTGTAATCAAACTGCAGGTCGCAAATATGAATATATTTTGACGAAATTTGGTATTTGATTTTTTATCGGCCATGGGATGAACGCTATTGAAATTGGTGAGAATCGGTCCATGTTTAGACGTAGCCCCCATACAAATGTTCCCTATGAAATCAACATATATTGCCATAAGATCCAAATTATCATACAAATCTTAGTCAAATTGGGTTTGTATGTATGTATTACATCCATTAATCAGTAGACCAAAATTGATCCCTATTGCACAACTTTTAGTCATAGGCCCCATATAGAGCTGCTTCCCGATCTTCACTTAAATCTATCAAAAAACAAAAATATTGCACTGATTCTTCTCAAATTTTGTTTGTATATATTTTTGAAACAACAAGAGACTTTACCAAACATGATCAGGGTCGATCCATTTTTGGGCCTAGTCCCCATATAGATATAGGTTCCGATATGATCTTTTTCATATCTGCAGCCGAAAAAATTAATAAAAATCCCACTCAAATTTGGTTTATGCTTATTTTCTGTATCCAGTTTGTTGGGCCTGAGAGATAGGGTCTCTAAACGGATGGTATAGGGTATAATATAGTCGGTCTAGACCGACTATAATTTTCTTACTTGTTGTCATATGTATTTGATGAATAAACTTAATATTTGAAAAATATATTATTTCTACATTAATTTTGAAAATAATAATAATTGGATAAATAATAATAACACTGTCCAACAAATTAAGACTTTTTGAATGGAACAGAATAGCGACCCCATAATTCTGAAAGGGTATGTTGAGTAGATCATTTTTGTAGAACAAACTTATAGTCCAGCACGTCTGAGTGTTTTTTACAGTGGGTCAAAGTTTTCATTTTTTGGTCGAAGGGAGCATTATACTTTATGAAAAAAATGTTGTAAGTTAATGTCTGAGAGAATTCTTGTGGTCAGAGTTATATTGTGGAATTGTATGAGGATTATTTTTGTGGAAGATCTTAACCCTCTAACTGGTCACTTTATGGGTCAATTTGACCCTTTTTTCGAGAAAATCAAAAAATATCCTTTAAAAAAGGACATTTAAGGATTAAAATATTCTACGAAAATGTTTGCCGAAAAATTTCAGTGGGGGTCACCAAAGACACCATTGTTGTAGATAAAGCTCTTTACGATTAATTGGCAAAATTACACGCCAACTTCTATAAAAAAATTATAATTTTGTTTTAATACTGGTTTATTATAGTATGTACATATTTATTTTTTTGCTTCAAATTTTCGAGTAAAAGGGAATTGGGAAATAGCAGTAGTGTGACAATGGATTAAAGATTAAACTTAATACGCTTTCCTGTATTTAGCGTGACGTGAATGTTCCGATGGGTCAAGGTTTCTGTACAAGCCCCATACGTATTCAGCAAGCATTACACTTTGGGATTTCTCTTTGAATCTTTCTTCCAATTGATGGATGCTGATTTCCATTGTGCAGTAAAACTGCTTTTAAGCTGTGTTTTGAACTATCTATAAAAAGTCGCCAAGCGGAAGAGTCCAGTGGAAGCTTTAGATATTTTAGAAACTCTTCAATACTGCAACAGTATACAAGTTCTTCTGATTTTTTAAAATAACTTTCCAGATCGGCGTGTCTTTTTCTTGGAAATGTAACTTTTACATCGGCTTTTATCAAATTCCTGTTTTTCAATCTGGAACATAATATTTCAGCTTTCTCTTTTGTTAGTCCTTAATCTCTTACAAGATCTTCAAAATAAGCTTGGTCTACCAAATTAGGACATATGTTTAAACCATCAAGAGGCAAGTAACTTATATCTGATATGTTTTCAACCGCCGCTGTTATTTCTGTATTGGCCGAAAATGTATGTGTAGGCGGTTGAGGCACCGGAACACCTTCACAGCGCACTTCTGGTAAAATGACATTATTTGTTGCTTCGTATGTCATTGTCGCGTAGTGCCTTTGGCTTCTACCAAATTTGTAATTTACGCAGAAATAGCATGTATCTGATTTGTGATCTTCAGTTTCAATCCATGTAATAGGCGCAGAAAATGGCAGCGCCTTAGTACCGCCTTTGTACCAGGTCAAAACACTACTTTCGCAAGTAGTACATACGGTTTTTGGTATCCAAGCTTCAGATAAAAATCGTATTCCAATGAAAAGAAAATATGGTTCTTCAATTGTAGGCAATATCTTTCTTCTGCTTTGATGGTGCGTAAAATGTCCACAAATAAAACAAAACCAATCTCTTAATTTGCAAACAGAATCCGCCATGCTTATTTAAGCTTTAATTTTTCTTTTTTTATATTAATTTTAGTAAAAAATCACACCCGCTATGTACTGCTTAGTAGCTCAATTATGCTTGAATTTTTTCTTTTATTTTTTATTATTAATTTTAATAAATATCACACCCGATTTGTAAGTCACAGCTGACTGGACGCGAGAACTCGGTGTTTGGCCAGGCCGAACTTGACGCCGTTTTTACCTGTTTTGTATATGTTGTTGTATAATTTTACTAATTAAGCATAAAGAGATTTATTTACAACAATGGTGTCTTTAGTGACCCCCACTGAAATTTTTCGGCAAACATTTTCGTAGAATATTTTAATCCTTAAATGTCCTTTTTTAAAGGATATTTTTTGATTTTCTCGCTATTCTGTTCCAAAAATGCTGTGGACAGTGTAATTGAATAGTTTAAAAAATATTCATGTTTTTATGATGGCACTCAAAAATGTTTCCAGTTTTTCTTGGATAAAAAAAAGAGATGAGTTTTATTGATCTTTGTGTTCTAATTGCAAAAAATTGAAAGACTGGAATGTATTCTTTTGTAATTCAGTAATTCAAAGAAACGCGCTTTAAAATGGTGAATACTTTTAGGTCCATGTATTTTAAGAGGCTGAAGAAGCTCGAAAGAAGGACTACAGAAGGTACAGACTAAGGTTCTCCAGAAGGTGCAACAGAGTCTCAACATATACTGAGGTTTTCGTCGCCTTCTTGTATCATCATAGAACGTCAACCTCATAAACATGTTTTATAACTAGATTATGTCGTTAAAGAAATGATGGAAGATGACCAAAACTCTACACTTGCATATACGTTAAAATATTTATCAGTTATTAATCATTTAACTTGCTTCAGCTATTTTTTTTTTTATCAAAAAATATTGCTACTTATAGCTTTAAAGCCGAAAAAGCTTATTTAGTTTGTTTCACAAACAATATTTTTAAATAAAAAACATTTTTTGGCTTATATAGGTGGCGGGTCCGGAATAGTAAAACTTTACAAACATCTTTAGTTCATACTACTGATAACTTGAGTCAAAACAAAAATTTGGGGCGAAAAATTCTCTTCGGATTATATGGGCGGAGGGTGAGGGGCGTGGTCAATTTTGATGAACAATAAAGTTTTCTTAATTGAATTGATAAAAGATTCTAGGCCAAATTTCAATGTTCTACGAGCTCTCCTTTTACTTTTTGCCAAGAAATGTATGAATCGATTCTACTGTGGGCCGCTCTAGGTAGAAAAATTACATATAGAAACAATCTATTCCATTATAACATAACACTTATCACAATGTTCAACAAAATCACTGATGAAGGCTGAAATGCCAGAAATCGTTCTGATTAAAAGTACAGGGTATTTATGAATTTTAGAAATATATGGTTTCCTCTTCTCTACCGCGCACCATTGAAACGAAAAGAAAACTTTGCGTATTAATCACAATGTTAAATTCAATATGTCTGGAAAATGACGTCAAATTTAACAATTGATTGGAGTATCAAAACAAGTTTTTTTGCGAAAATGTGCAAACATATTACAAATAATCTTTTCTTCACTTGAAACATCAAATCGATATTTTAATACAAGCGGAAACTGACAGATTCTTTATATATGTATTTATTGTAATATATTTTATAAAATTAATTTATAAAATACATTAAGAAAAAAGCGCAGGGTAACTGGAAAATATTGCGCGCAAAATATGATTAAAATTGAAATTTAAAAGAAAAAGTATACCATGGAAGGTATAAAAACAATTATATATGTATTAAGAATATGAAATATTGGTTTATATAACATAAATGCCATGTTTGTTAAATGACGAGAGGATTTTTATCAGTTGGTATGGCTTCGAGCAGTCAAGCGTATCAACCATCCCGGAAATTGGGCATTCTTTAATGATATGGAAAACACTCATAACTAGGTGACAGGAACTGCACATTAAAGGATCGGAATGATTATTAGTAATGTTGAGTGTTAAATAGTCCCTTCCCAACTCTGATACGAGCAAGTAATATGCATTGAGATCTAGTATAACTTTGATGGTATATAGGTCTCTTGTTGTTTGTATTATGTTGTCTAAGAAAATATTCTGAATTTCGCCATAAATCTTATTGGTTGTTTTCATATATGGAATTAAAGCTATTGCTCAAGACGAAATGGTGGCATGGAACTTCAGTTATCAAGAGTAATTTTATAGCTTATTTTGCCGCACTATCCGCAACCTCATTGCCTTTAATACCAATGTGTGTAGGTATCCATAATATAAGAATTTAATGGTGTATGTTCGGATTTTTCAAAATACTGTCATAAATGTAATTTTTGTTGAATAAAATCGCTTTGAGAGCACTGAGGCTATCTGAACATATAATAGTTTTTGCATCCTTTGCAATAACATATAAAATTGGTGCATTGATTGCAGCTACTTCAGCCGAAAAATGCCAGAAAACACAGGTAGATGACTTTGTTTAACAACCAACCGATTTGAGTTCTGAAGTTGATTTTGAACCACAGCATATATCGTCAAACCATTCTGGTAAGATCCGTTTGTATAGAGCTCAGTGTCAGGAGAATAGTTATGGATTTTGTCTGCAATGTAGGATTTAAAAACTTCTGGGCTTGTGTGCGATTTTTTCACAGATTCTTCCTTTTGAGTTTATAAATTTGTAACACGACATTGGAAATTGTTTGGAATTATTTTTTATTTTAATTATGTTACAATTATACAATGAGTACTTTTCACAGCCAGTTAGAAAACCAGTATATTTATTCTTTTTAAAGAGCCTATTCTTTTTATTTTTAAGTTTATATATGCAGTTGTCCACAAATTCAAGAACCGACAGATTATTTATAGGCAGGAAGTTTAATGCCACAGTTTTCTCCCGCTTTTGACCAAACATATCTCATTTGAAAGGTTTTTATCTGTTCATCTGATTTACAGGTTTTTATATTTTTAATTTTCTGAAGTAAAATGCATCTATAGTTGCTACTAACACACACATAAAATCATACAGTGCTGTGTGTGTGTTTATTAAATTTGTTAATATGTTTGAAAAAAAAAAATAGAAAATTGTTTTCTCCATTCACAATAATAATTGTGTTGAATTGAAAAATAATTTTGGACATAAACCAAAAACGCAATAGTTGTCTAAATATAGAAAACAGCTGTATAAAATGTTATGCAGAATATAGATCAATTTTTTAAACAAATATGCTAATGCTTTCGCTTTATTTAAAGTAAAAACATTTGATCTTGAGCCTGAACAATTTCAAACTCAATCATTAAATTGATAAAGATCGAAAATAAGATTTTTTTATTTTCATAAAAAATAATAAAATTAAAAAAAAAACAAGATATTTTGTTTCACTCAAAAATAGTTTTTGGCTCCCTCAGTGAAGGAAAACAACCTGTACTTTCAGTTGTGAGATGGGGACGATCTTCACCTTCAGAAAAAGCTAAGATTGTACTTTATTGTAGTGCAATAGCAAGGTTCATTAGCAAAAAGCAAATTCAACAATTCATGGTTATAGTTAAAGACTCAATTTATTTGAAAAACACATAATTTACATAATCCAGTTTCTCGAGATTTATTTCTTAATATAGAAAGCAAGTTAAAATAACCAAATACGAAAATAGAACGGTTGGGATTAAGTAGTTTTATAGCTAGGATCTAGTCAAAAAGATTGGTTTACAATTAGATTTAAGTTTGACAACTAGGAATTCAATATCATATATTAGTAATTCAGTTGATAAAAAGCCTTAAACCACATTAACAACACCATCTTCATTATGTTCATCGTATATAGGACGTCTGTAAATATGGTATTTATCGCAAAGTGCTTCATTATTACAAATGTTTTTTTTTAAGCCAGGTTTCGTTGAAGAGAATAATATAGCCATAGCTTTTAATAAACAAATTATTATTTGGAAGTTAAGACCACGAAAATTTTGATATATATATAATATATTAGGGTGTCTGTTATTTCTTAAAGTGGAAATATTTATTGTCTCAAAAAGTTGAGGCTTGATGCAAAAATGACTCTCCAAAATATGACTTTTTTCAGATTTTACGAAAATTTCGTTCTACAGTTTAATTTTTTCGACAAGTTGGTATATGAATCGATATCAGTACTAAATTATATTTTTAAAAAGATATGTAACTTCTAAATCGAATAAAAACTCGCCAAGAAGTAGCAAATGCCCCAGACCACTTTTATGTCAAAAAAAGCAAGTCATGATGGCATTTGTTTCAAATTTAAGAAATTGATTAAATCCATAATTTTTTTTTTTGGTCTCTATACTTATAGGTACTCCGATATTAAGTATTGTTTTATCAACACATTGTTAACATATTGCGCATTGAGACCGAAAATAGGAAATTTTTTGACAGAATTTTGAAAACTCCTTTTTCAAATTTTAAAAAATTTTCTTAAACAAAACTTAAAAAGTGGACCTGACACTTTAAGGTTTTATTAAATACATATCAGAGATTAACTGTGTGAATCTTTAGGTAAATCCCTATGCCAGAATTTTTTTCACAAGGATTTAATTTGTGCGGATTTCGAGAAATATGAGATTTTAGTGAAATGCTCAGTAAATGTACTCTATCTCAATACTTTGTAACAAAATTAATCAGTTCTCTACTTTTAACTGCTATATTTTACTCCCTATTACAGTATTTCAGATATATGATATTTAAAATGTACTTTTTATGGGGGCTACCACGTCCATTGGTCCGATCTTAACTACTTTTTGTCCGACTACTTACATTAGTAATAGATAATCTCAGACAAATGTGCAAATGTGCATGGCTACTAACATTAATAATAGATGTCTTCACACAAATTTGCAAACTCTCCTTTTTATAGTACTCAATGTATATGATATTAAATTAATTTTGTATGTGGGGTGCCACGCCCGTTGGTGCGATTTCACCCATTTTGTGTCCGATTACTTACATTAATAATGGATACCTTCAGACAAATGTACAAAGCTGTGGCTGTCATAGTATTCAAGATGTATGATCCTTAATATTTACTTTGTATGTGAGGTGTCACGCCCACTTATCCGATTACGCCCATTTTCGGCATAGCTACTGACCTAACATAAATTTACAAAGCTCTCCCTTTCATAGTACTCAATATGTATGGTAGTAAAAATTCACTTTGTGTGGGAGTTGCCACGCCCATTGGTGTAATCGCATCCATTTTTATACCGACTACTCACATTAATAATGGATAACCTCAGACAAATGTGCAACGGTGTGGCTGCCATAGTACGCGAGATATATGACATAGAATATTTTTTTGTGTGTGAGGTGCCATGCCCACTTATCCGAACCCGCCCATTTTCTGTTTGGCTACTTACATTAATAATAGGCGAACTATCACTTTGTATGGGAGGTGCCACGCCCTAATCATCTAGCGATACGAAATATACCTTACAACCTATTCACATACCTACCAAAAACACATACAAAATTTTATATAAATCGGTCAAGCCGTTTCGGAGGAGTTTTATAACAAACACCGTGACACGAGAATTTTAGATTAAAACAAAAATAAATTTTACAAACTTTACGTATAATTTTGGGATGCTGTAGTGGAACAAAATTACTGCACGATAATTTTAGAAATATATTTTTCCTAAATAAGTTTGGTACGTTTGATACTAATTTTTCTAAAAAAGAATGCAATTTTATTTTACAAAATACATTACGATAGCGCACTAAAAGCATCTAAAGGCATCTGCATTTTTTAATATATCCCCCGTATATAACCGTCAATACGCATCATTTGAGGGGTTGCACTACATTTGTACCTAAAATGAGACAATACTGTATTTTGAATTCGACCCACTGTGCATACATATAACAATATTATCATATACAACAGCCAATATTTCTTGTAAGAAGCTCGACATAGCCTATAACAACGAGAAATAAGATAGCCCAGTAAACCAACAAAAAAACGATTAAAATCTTTTAAAAGATATTTTGTGGTTTGAAGGAAAATTGAAAATGGTTTTATAAGTTTTAAGAAAAATATTTTGAAATATTAAAAGTAAAAAGAAAAAATTATATTCTATAGGGAAAAGCCATTAACTTGCCTTCAAATCGCCTAAAGGTACATAATGTTAAAGTTTTCAAGAGCAAGAATGTACAACGGTAGCTAGAAAACACTCAACTGTAGGGTATAATGCGCAGATCAATTGCTTTAATATTCATGGTATTCATACAGGAAACCTTCTAATATAGCCTCTATTTATTTATTTTATGTTAATCCATATTCATATACCGTCGACCAAATGGTTTGAAAAAAAAAATAAAATTGTATCACTAAGATTTATTTAGAATATTCTTGTTTTTGTGTATGTGTGTAATAAACTAAAACAATCATACGCCTCATATGTTTATATGTAAATAAATGTGTACATAACATTCATACGCACCATATGATCTTCATTAATTTAACAATCATACGGCACAATGTCTTAGAAGTTATGTATTCTTATTAACAAAACGCCAGTGCAGCCAAAACTTGAAGGTGATAAATTAACGTAAAAAATTAACAATAAAATATGAAATTTTGTTAAAAATCATATTAATTTATATATAAAAAAATAATTGTCTTGTATTTTAGCTTCAATTTAAAATCTGCACTTTATTCAGTTTTTAATAAAACTATAAAAAAATTAAATTTGTAAAAATTTGTGAAAATAATTTGAAGTTATTATTAAAGGAAATAATAACCACTATTTGAGGAACTACATTATTTTTTAATTACTAGTGACGGCTTTCCGTTGCTGGGTCATGGTTAAACGAGAAAGAAAATCGGCTAAACCCTACTACAATTAAAATACATAACAATTTTTTTATTTTGACAGACAAAGGGACGGACAGACATGTCTAAATCGACTCTAATATTTTTGGTAGCTACAAACATCAGCACAAAGTCATTATACGCTATATCAGTAAATGCTTAGTAATAAATTTATTCCTTCCCATGCAAAGAACCGCAAATTTGAGTTACATCCTTTCCGCACTAAGCCATCGATATATATGCTAAGAGAGATTATTATACATCTAAGAACCTTCTGAACTTTTAAACTTATGTGTAATGTTTTAAAGGCGACCCACTAATATTATTAAGAATAATATTATCAAGAATATTAATATTATTAAGAAATAACACAAACAACACTGTTCTTTAAACGTTGTTATTTGAATAAGAATGAATTTAAAATAACATAAAATTGAAATATTGGGTTTCTTCAAAACACAAATTTTATATTTTCGAAGTATTTTTCTAAATCATTTTTTTATTGTCAAATGATATGAAACTTATGGTTTAGCTTCAGAACCATAAGTTATCTAGAAATCGAGGTGCCATATGGTCCCTTACTCAGTTTCAAAAAAAACCTTGAGTAATTTTTGCAAGTTTTTCCTTAAGTTTATAAAGAAAAATAAAGAAAAGAAATGTTTTCTTTTAAAATAACACTCTAGTTGTTCATTTAATTTTTTGTTCTTCCATTTCGTTTAATAAAGAATGACTTCTCTTTTTGAAATAAGTTAGGCATCGCCAAAGAAATTTGGATTTGACTGACATTACTACTGTTTTGAACATAAACAAAGTTGTGACAGTCATATGCGAAAAAAATAAAAATATGTGATATTACTTTAAATTTCTTTATTTGTAAATTAGTGCAAAAAGTATCTGAGATATAACTCAAAAATTTTAATGCAAAATATATTGTGCAAATAAAATTTTTTTATTATAGTTATAGGACAACATCATCTCTAAAAGTGTATTTTATTAACAACGACCAGCGATTACGATTATTTTTTTTAATCAGCAGAAAATGTAGACGTTTTTAAAATCGTATTTTTTCATAAAACCAATGTCTAATTTTTTAAAATAATGACAAGGATTAATAAAACACATGTTAGGTTGTTAATATCAATTGTTTTTTATATCTTAAGACTAGTAGAAAAAAGTGCATCATCTAGTTATTAAAGATTTTTTATTGCACTTTTTTAAAACCAAATAGAAAGCCTATGTATCAATCATAGCAATCAATAGCTCTGCTAATAAAAAATATTTATAATTATTTTATATTTCAAACGGTTAATTTTTAATTTTTCGTTTTTTATTTTTCATATTTCATTTTTCGTTTTTCGTTTTTAATTTTTCATTTTTCATTTTTAATTTTTCGTTTTTCATTTTTTATTTTTTATTTTTCAATTTTTTAATTTTTCATTTTTTATTTTTCTTTTCATATTTTTCATACTTCATTATTCGGTTTAATTTTTTATTTTTAATTTTTCGTATTTCATTTTTTATTTTTCATTTTTTAGTTTTCATTTTTTATTTTTAATTTTTCATTTTTATTTTTATTTTCCATTTTTAATTTTTAATTTTTCATCTTTAATTTTTAATTTTTTATTTTTTATTTTTCGTTTTTCATTTTTTATTTTTAATTTTTTATTTTTTATTTTTCGTTTTTCATTTTTTATTTTTCATCTTTTAATTTTTATTTTTCATTTTTAATTTTTCATTTTTCATTTTTTATTTTTCATTTTTTAATTTTAATTTTTTATTTTTTATTTTTTAGTTTTTATTTTTTATTTATCATCTTTATTTTCATTTTTTATTTTTAATTTCTCATTTTTCATTTTTCAGAAAATTATAAAAAATTGTAATGAAAAATATATTGTACAAATAATTTTTTTTTTATAGTTATAGGACAACATTTATCTAAAAGTGTATTTTATTTACAACGATCAGCGATTACGAGTTTTTCTAAATCAGCAGAAGATGTAGACGTTTTTTAAAATCGCATTTTTTTCATAAAACAAATGTCAAATTTTTTAAAATAATGACAAGGATTAATAAAAAACATGCTTTAGTATTAATATCAATTGTTTTTTTTATCTCTTAAGACTGATTGGTAGAAAAAAGGGCATTTGCTTTAATACCACAAAGCCTTTTCTATGCGAATTAAAACAAGAGAAAATATTGTTATTGAAATCATAGATTAGCATAAAACTCGCAAGTTTATGAATTTTTTCTTTTACGAGTTTTTTTTGTGTTAGTGATTTCAAGAACAGGGGTGAAAGTATTAAATTGAAGAAAAAAAAATTTATTTTTAAACTTTTTCTTTTAACTCATAGCCTCTGTCTGTCTGTCTGTTGCCATGGGGCAATCCCATTCTCCCTTATCCTATTGATATGAACCTTGGCCCATAGTCTTGTTGTGACTATAGATTTATTTTGGGGTAATCACGCACAGTCACTCATAGTGACGCAAAGTCATGGAGTGCATTTTCCAATTTCCTCTAATCCAATCGATCTGAAACTTGGTCGATAGACTTGCCGTGAAAAAGACTAACTTTGACTTAGTCACGCACAGTCACGGAGAGATTAAAATCTTACTTTCCCTCATCCGATCAATCTAAAACTTGGTCCACAGACTTGTTGTGACCGTATATAAATTTTAAAATAGTCACACAAATCACGCACAGTCGCGGAGAAATTCAAAACTCATATGCCTAAGGAAGGAATGGGTTTAAACAAAAACTTTGTTTTTATGGGTTAGATTATTATTAATGCCATTAACATTTAAAAGTGATTCCAGGCACACGGCCACCGCAGCTGTTTTTAACAAGGTGCATTTTGGGCCACCTTTTCGAATATTGCTGGCCGCATATTATGAATAGCACGAATAATATTGGCTTCCAAGACGTCAATTGTTGCTTGTTTAATAGAAAAAATCCGTGAATACACGTAACCCTATAGGAAACAATCGAGATATGTCAATTCGCACGACCTTGGAAGCCAATAACCAGGCCCATTTCTCGAAATCAACTTATAGTCAAGTTTTGACTTCAATGAGTCATATGGCACGTAGCGCCATCCTTTGAAAATCACATCACAAAAAAAAATCACTGGTCATGGTGTGGTAAAAATTTTCATTGACAGCAGCGCAAGCTCCTGCTTCATTTTTAAAGAAATAGGGTCCGACGATGCCATGGATGGAGTCCCTAAGTTCTTCTGTGGATTGACCTCACTCCATATGTGACAATTTTGTGTTTTAACAACCCGTTAAGCTAAAAATGAGCTTCAACGCTAAACTCAATTTTGCTCGGTATAAGTTGGGCGAATCGACGGCAGATTTTCAAAGTAAATTTTGATAATTTGATAGCGTAGTTCAAGTATGACTCTATCCATAATGACTTGCCAGAATAAACTGATCATAAATATTGAAAAGTGAGCGCATTATGACAGTTCTACTCTTAGCAAAAAAAATTCATGTGGGTCCGATCACAGGGCTGGTGTGTAAACTTATAGTAATTAAAGATTTCTTATTCCACTTTTTTTAAATCAAAAAGAAAGCATATCTATCACTTATAGCAATCAAGTGCAGAAGCTCTGCTAATACAAAAATATTTATAATTATTTGTTATTTGAACTGGTTAATTTTTAATTTTTCGTTTGTTTTTTATTTTTCATTTTTCGTTTTTAATTTTTAGGTTTTCTTTTTATTTTTTTATTTTTTACTTTTTATTTTTCATTTTTAATTTTTAATTTTTCATTTTCCATTTTTCATTTTTCATTTTTTATTTTTCATTTTTAATTTTTTCCATTTTTTATTTTTCATTTTTTATTTTTCATTTTTTATTTATATATTTTTCATTTTTCAATTTCCGTGTTTCATTTTTCCGTTTTCATTTTTTTATTTTAATTTTTCATTTTTTATTTTTTATTTTTCATTTTTGTTTCTTATTTTTAATTTTTCATATTTACTTTTCCATTGTGCATTTTTCATTTTTTTATTTTTCCATCTTCATTTTTTATTTTTCATTTTTCATATTTCAATTTCGTTTTTAATTTTTTATTTTTCATTTTTCAATTTTCTTTTATCATATTTTTATATTTACTTTTTCATTGCTCATTTTTCATTTTTTATTTTTCATTTTTCATTTTTTATATTTCAATTTCGTTTTTAATTTTTTATTTTTCCTTTTTCGTTTTTGATTTTTTATTTTTAATATTTAATTTTTTGTTTTTTATTTTTTATTTTTTATTTTTTATTTTTTATTTTTTATTTTTCATTTTCATTTTTCATTTTCCATTTTTCATTTTTAATTTTTCATTTTTCTTTTTCCATTTTTTATTTTTCATTTTTTATTTTTCATTTTTATTTCTTATTTTTCATTTTTCATATTTACTTTCCATTGTTCATTTTTCATTTTTTATTTTTCATTTTTCATTTTTTATTTTTCCTTTTTCATATCTCAATTTCACTTTTAATTTTTTATTTTTAATTTTTTATTTTTTATTTTTCATTTTTCTTTTATCATTTTTTATATTTACTTTTTCATTGCTGATTTTACATTTTTTATTTTCATTTTTCATTTTTTATATTTCAATTTCGTTTTTAATTTTTTATTTTTCATTTTTTGTTTTTTATTTTTTATTTTTCATTTTTTATTTTTCATTTTTCATATTTCAATTTCGTTTTTAATTTTTTATTTTTCATTTTTTATTTTTTATTTTCTTTTTTTTATTTTTAATATTTCATTTTTCCTTTTTCATTTTTAATTTTTTTCTTTCGTGTTGGCGATTTTTTTTATTATATCGTTATAATATATAATATATTTGCATCATTTTTTTTGTGGCTTGTGAATGTTGTAAAATATTACAACAAACACACTGTGTTTTCAGTTTTTTTTTTAGAGGTGTATACAAATTTAAGGTCACATTTCGGCACAGTGATGCCCGATTTACTCCGTTTTAAATACCAACCTGCGAAAGATTACGGCAAATAGTATTATCGTAACCTTGTTTTGTGAGTGAACGTGTTTTCAACAGACAGACAAACATACTGACAGACAGACAGACAGTCAGACACAATAATTAAAAATATCTATAGTTTATGGGGGGTCCGGAATTTATTTTGATGAGTTACAAACGGATTAAGAAACTGATATATACCCTCTTCACAGTGGTGTGGATTGTATAAAAATACTAGTATATGTTTGGTTTAATATTAAAAATATCACACATACGTATACATTTCTTCTAGTCTACTAATAAATTATACGCCCTCAATATATTACGTTGTTAAAAAATTTATAAAAAGGTGAACAAATTAAAATTTTTGAAAAATTTTTTCGACAAGTTTTGTCCAACTTGATTCTCTGAAGCTATTTGCTGAAGAATGAAATGAAAAATCATCAATGATTCTTGAGTTGTAACTAGAAAAGTAAGCAAGTAAACATCAAGATAAGGAAATAGTATGTCTGGCCAAGCCCTTTGAAAATTTCACTGTACTGGCCTACTGCTTTCGCCTCGACTTGGAATTTCTCATCACCCCAAGAATGGTTGTTGTACAGTGTTATCGATCAATTAGATATTTGTGAATCGAAGGTCTATTAAATATGGAACCACCTATAACCAAGCATAACCTCTCCATTCTGTCATATTTTGCTCGCCTGGTATCTTCCAACTAGCTTATGAACGTATTTATGTATTAACATCAATAGTCGTATGTCTGTGCACCTTCAGTGTATGCGATATTTAGTAAAATGCAACATAGTACGTACATAAAAATAAAAATTATATTAAAGATATATAAACTGATGTTGTTGTTGTTGTCTGATATATTACTGTGATTGTTTTTTTTGGTTGCTGGGAAACACAAAACACAAGCAGCATTACTTGTACAATAAATACGTCGAAACATGAGGTAAGACGAACGCAACAGAAGGTGAAGTACGAGTATAAAACTATAAAAAGAAATGCAAGCATCTAAACTGAACTTTATGGTGATTGATGATACATTGTTAAGTTAGTATGCAGATAATGTAACTTACCAACTTTTTAAGGATAATCAACTATATTCCTGGAATTCAACCGACCTCGATATTGTTCGAATCCAACACTAGAGATAGCAAACTGATTTCACTACTGATGTTTCGTATGACATAAACAAATCAAATTTTTAAGAGGTCAAATAAAGTGGTTACGAGCTATAAAATATAGAAAACAAATTGATATACATTAAAAATAAAACAACAACAAAATTTATCACATGCTGTAATATATAAGTGCACACAGCATGCATCTAAATTGGATAAAGCATAAACCACAAAATTGTTTTTGGCAATAAAGCAACTGACTAAGGTTAATGTAAATTTTAAGAAAAAATGATAGGAAATTAATTTAATACTGTCACTAATTCAATGCAATGATAAGAAAATTTCATATCAGTAATTCGAATTTACTTTAACTTAAGCATCAGTTGTGTTAAGCATATAAAACGTCTATATCACGTTTTCTATCCTTAAAAAAGCAATCTTCATTACAATTTAGGTTCAGTTACTATCTTTTGAATACTAAGATTGTAGCTTTAAACAAACAAAGATATGCTTCATGTGTGCTTGTGGGTAAATTGGCAAAAAAAAAAAATAGCTAAAGATAAAATCCATTCCCTTAACTCTTACAAAGGTATAGATTGTTTGCTAAACTCTTGGAAAAAGAATATCTACAGCTCTCAGAGACTGATAAGATAAGGATAGTATTTCCGAAAATAAAATTTTTTGATATAAAACAGAACACGACATTCTCCCAAAAAATTACAAAATCGAAATGAAAATTTGGTGATTATAATTACCGTAAATCGAGTAAGATCGATAATAGCAATTTCACAATATGTTTGCAAAATTAATAACCAAATTTTTAGAGTGAAAATAATATGGTTATTCTATAACTTCCATCGCTTTCTGTTAAGGTCTGTTAAGTTAACAGTTGATGTTAACCAATACAGAAATAAAGCATACTTTTAGGGCTCAACAAAATATTAAAAATATCTTTCATTTGTATGAAATTTATTTGTTTTAGTAAGTTTAATTTTAACATCAAATGTTGACTTAACAGACCTTAGCAAAAAATGAAAAAGTTTTATAAACTCAATTATCTCTGGTTTGATAATTTGTTTGTCTGATTCTTAAATATTGTCAAAGGAAAAGTTTTCAAAATCGTAACAAAAATAGCAAAATATCTTTTATATGTAATTGTCCTGCTTGATTAAAGATTATATAAAAAGATTAATGTGATTCTTCTATAACGTTCGTCACTTCTGCTAAAATAGATAAAAATTTATATGTATTATTTTAGATAAACCCTAAAAGTATGTTACATTTTTAAAATGCTTAATTTCAAAGGTTGTCTTTGCAGACCTCAACAGAAAGTGGCAGATATTATAGAATAACCACAATAGTTTAATGTGGTTATTCTAGAACTTTTTTTTCTTCTGTTAAGTTCTGTTAAGTTAGCATTACATGTTAAGCAGTATAAAAATACAACATACAGTTGGGGCTTAACAAAAACATCAAAATTTATAAAAAAAAAAATATATATTTCTAATTTTTCTGTTGATCCCTAAAATTTTGTTTTATTTTTGTACAGATTAACATCAAATGCTAACTAAACAGACCTTAACAGAAAGTGACCAAAGCTACATATACAGTAGAATAACCGTATAAACTACCAGATTCCAGCACTCGAAATTCGAGCGCAATTCCTAGACAATTTTATTTTTCATTTTAGCCAATTCACAAACTAGCACTTTTTTGGTTTATTATTATTGTGAATGATGATAACAAACTCATTAACATATTTAAAAAAAACACACACATATGTAGCATATGTATAATTTTATGTATGTGTTAGTAGCAACTTTAAAAGCAATTTACTTAAAATAAAGGAAAAAATTAAAAAAATTGTAAGTCTGGTGAACAGCTAAAAGGAAATATCTTTCAAACAGTATCCGTTTGGTCAAAATCGGGATAAAACGGTAGAACCAAACATCGGCAACAAAAAATCGCCTAGCTTATTAATATTATAGATATATAAAATTTTATTCAACGTTAACTGCTGTAATCAAAAGATGCTACAAGCCCGTAAAAGTCGAACGAATACCATCAATTTACCGCTTTTTGATATAAGGGGCTATATGGAAAAAATTTTATTTTCGGGTTACGAAGAAGCGCTAAATCTGACGTGAAAAGCGCTAAGTTAGCATCTGCTGTCTTACTGAGTTAGCGGTTCCGCGATTTTCTTCAAAAACAGTTTTCGCAACAGGTGCCTGAACACGTGTTGGAGCGAGCAAAGTCTGAACCGACCTTAACGAAGTACATCATTAAAGGAGATGAATCACGAGTTTATGAGCTTGGTATGCATGTGGCGCTTTCCTAAAGAGCCTAAGCCGACAAAACCAAAAAAGTATCAAAAATCAGAAACCTTATGACTGTTATCTTTAACACAGTGCTACCTTAACGACCTAACCACATGGTGCTCCCAACACCGGGTGCTATACTATGTGGCCACTAGCATCCCGCCATAAGAGGGATTGTAATATAGGAGAGATGTTATGGGCATGCTCCTCATCCTGTTGCTCTCTGGGTCGTAACACCTCGATGAGCTCTTCCCGCAATGTGGGCAACCACAGCTACTACAAAATTCCTCCGAGGGGTTCGTTCCCATAAATTCATTGTGAAGATTCATCATAGATAATAAAGCATTGATAACCTGAACAAGAACATGCACAACTTCCAAACCTCCTTCTATCAACATCCAACACTCTTTTCTACAGAATCTTCTTCTTTCTATTGGCATCATTAGCCCTGTGAATTCAAGTTCAACTGATGTTCCTCAACCCAACCAATGCACATGTATCAAATTCGTCCATAATGTAATCTTGTTAGAGAACTGTTTACTAAACTCATTGTCACCGATCGTCTCTATCAGCACACGATGCAACGTTCCTAAATAATCGCTGTACCAGTCTAGTTAACTCAGACATTCCTGGCCTCCTTTTCAACTCACCCAGCAGCCACCAAAATATGTTGTCTACTAGACTATTCACTGCTGTCTCCTCTGCCCATCAGTTGCGATATCATCTAGAATAGGGTTCGTCTCATGTTCCAAACTCTTGTCTTCTACACTATTCACAGCCATCTACACAGCACGACGTCAAATAAACGCATAGAATGGGGTTAGGCTAATGTACCTTCAATCCCTCAAGCACCGGGTATCACAAATTAAAGGTATGTGAACAACCTTTTCATCTGGGAGGCTTTAACACCTCCCAGTCAGTAGTATCTGTTATCGTTCAAATCACCTCCTCAAGAGAATACACGAATCATCTTCACTGAGCTATTCATGACTTACCCGTAGAACCAATTTTTAGCCTTTGGTAAGGCTTCGTCTCAAAATCTAGTTCTGGTACTGCCAGTTATCCCCCCAAAAGGACTGTTAGCCGCTAGGTATAGTCACTAGAATTAGCTAGACTTGCCTAGCGTTGTTCATATCAAATCGACGGAAAATATGGAGATGAGTAATATGCCTGCAAGACGATTGCCGCGTTTGATCACAATAGAAAAAAAAGCAGTGTCGTGATGATGCTTCACTAGAGTATTTCGCGATGTTTCACCGCAATAAAGCCCAGTTTTTGCGTCGATTCGTGACCATGGATGAAAAATGGGTCCATCACTTCACAGCTGAGACAAAGGTAAAGGCAAATCAGTACACTTAAATTGGAGAATCAATTCCAAAGAAGACGAAGACAGTTCCATCTCCATGCAATATTACGGCGTCTGTTTTTTGAGATGCAGGTGGGATAATTTTTATTTATCATCATAGAAAAGGAAAAACAATTAACGGCGAATATTTTGGAAAAATATTACAGATCCTAAGTGATGAAATCGAGGAAAAGGCTGCACTTGGCCAAAAATAAAGTGCTGTTCCATGAAGACAATGCCTCACTATTGCGATAAATAAAATCCATGAACGTAAGTTCGAATTCCTTCCGATTAATTTCTTGAGAAATGGCTCAGTCGTAAAACATTTGCCAACAGCGAAGAGGTGGAGTCTGCGGTTTATGGCTATTTTAAGGAGAATGAAAATTCTTACTACAAAAACAAGATATCGAAGCTATTGAATAAAGGTGGGAAAAGTGTATGGACCTGCAAAGATATTATGTTGAGAAATAAAGAGAATTATTTCAAAATTTCAAATTCCGAACTCGCAATTCTTGCATTTTATCGATCAATTCCTGGTAAATTTTTTTTGAAAAATTCCTTTTTTGAAAGATTGCAAGTTATCTGACATCTGATCCACTTTTCAATTTAATTGACACCTGTACCTCCAAACGAGCAATAAGGACGGCTTTGCTGATTATGAAAAACAACGATAAAACTCCAAATTGCGATTGTCTCTTCGCTTACTTCCCCAGTTTCAGCTCAATGGGGTCTTATAATTATGAGACTTTTGTTTGATTATGGAAAAATATTGAAATTTTTGAAACAAAGCAATGAATTCTTACATATTCTGAAAAAGAAACATAACAAAAAATAAATTTAAGCGAATTATAATTTCTCTCCTATTCGATAGACTCGCATAACTATATAAATTTTCCATTTTGTTCTTAATTTCTATTTCATTAAAACTGCTGTTTCACATACACATTTCCTCTAAGACACATGATGCATGTGCAAGTAGTTGTTGCATAGGAAAGGTAATGCAAGAAAACCTATTATTATATATTGACGTGACATGACGTAATGTATAAATGTTGTATGAGAGTGCATTAGATACTGGGTACTTACAATTAGTGCTAAGTAGTAGTGCAGAACTACAACTGATGGCAAAGAAAAACACATAGGTAAGTATAACTGGTTAGGGTGGCAATAGTCTGGTAGTTAAAGGCAACGGCACGGTTGGAAAAATCATCCTCACATCATAGTCATAATTATACATGTCGTCGTAGTAAATGCATGCTGTATGTAGGTGTTTGAGTATGTGTGTGTGTATGTATGTATGTGTGTGTGTGTAGTTTTTTTTGGATTATCTGAATGTAGTTTTGTAGCAAATCTACTAGCTTTAGTTTCCTCCAACGGGAACAGGAGATTACTGCACGATTTCGTTAAACGTAATTATATCCTTTAACATGAAATGGAAGTGCAAATGAAGGAAATACGTTGTCAAGGTAACACAGAGCGAAAGAAAATAGTGCTAGAAGAGAATATAAAACATAGATATACACCTACATATACATTTTCAGCTTTAAGTGACTACAATGTAGGCTAGTAGACAGTTTGCCAAACCGATTATACTTACAATACAGTACAATACAATACAATACAACACAAGAAGAGGGAGAAAGAAAAACAATTGTTGTTTTATATTTGTTAATGACTCGACACAATTATAAAATCACAAGATTACCAGATGATGTTCTCACATTTATGTATGCCATTGCCGCTACAGGTTGTATGGCAGCTACTGGAATTTAATATAAAAGAGAACAAAAGAAAAACAATAGCATGACTTATTTTATTACAAACGTTTGCCAAGGAAATTTGAATGAGTTTCATTTAGAAATAGAGTGTGCGAATTAACAAAGGAAAGGAAGAAGATTTTTATCAAAAAATAAAGTATTCCAAAATATAAGTAAATAGTTTGACAAAGCATAATAGTAAGAAAACAAAAACTTTTTTGATGTGTAAACATCTGTACGCGCAGGGGGGTAAATTTCTATTTCACAATACAATAACAAAAACAACGTAACATGAAAGACGTAAGACAAAATCGGTGAGTTATGATTGTATTGGTGAAAAAATTATGATATGTAATAACCTGTTTAAAAATGAAAAATTAAATAAAAAAATAAAAAATTAAAAATGAAAAAAAAAATTTAAAATAAAAAATGAAAAACGAAGAATGAAAAATGAGAAATAAAAAATGAAAAATGAATAACGAAATACCAAAAATGAAAAACAAAAATGATAGAAATGATAGAAATTAAATAAAAATGAAATAAAAAATTAAGAAAGAAAAATAAAAAATGAAAAAATAAAAAAAAAATGAAAAAATGAAAAATAAAAATGTTAAATGTCAAATATAAAATGTAAAACGAAAAATAAAAAATTAAAAAAGAAAAATGAAAAACGAAAAATCTATATATATAAAATTCATTTTCTGTTTGTTTGTTTGTTTGTTTGTTTGTTTGTTTGTTTGACCGCTATACAAATTTTTATTTTTCAACGGATTTTCCTGAAATTTTGTACACACGATCACTATACCTCAGGAAAGGTCGTCATATACTTTTTACCGGCCACGCCTACTTTTACGCCCACTTTTTATGTAAAATTCATTTTCTGTTTTATTCATATTTGTTCACTATACAAATTTTTATTTTTTAACAGATTTCTCTGAAATTCGGTACACACGATCCCTGTACTCCAGCGAAGGTCGCCATATACTTCTTATCGACCACGCCTACTTTTACGCCCACTTTTTATATACAATTCATTTTCTGCTTTTTGGTATATTTGTTCGGTATACAAATTTTTATTTTTCAACGCATTTCTCTGAAATTTGGTACACACGATCTTTGTACCTCAGGCCAGGTCACCGGGTGATTCTTGCGGCCACACCTACTTTTACGCCCACTTTTTGTATACAATTCGTTTTCTGTTTTTTGGTATATTTGTTTGCTATACAAATTTTTGATTTTCAACGGAATTCTCTGAAATTTTGTACACACGACCTCTGTACTCCACCTAAGGTCGCCATATGCTTCGTACCGGCCACGCCTACTTTAGCGCCCACTTTTTGTATACAATTCATTTTGTTTTTTGGTATATTTGTTCGCTATACAAATTTTTATTTTTCAACCGATTTCTCTGAAATTTGGTACACACGATCCCTCTCCTCCAGGGAAAGTCGACATATTCTTCGTACCGGTCACGCCTACTATTACGCCCCCTTTTGCATACAATTCATATTCTGTTTTTTGGTACATTTGTTCGCTACACAATTTTTTTTAACGGATTTCTCTGAAATTTGCTACACACGATCTCTGTACTCCAGAGAGGTCGCCATATGATTCTTGCCGGTCACGCCTACTTCTACGCCCGCTTTTTATAAAAAATTAATTTTTTGTTTTTTGTATATTTGTTCACTATAGAAATTTTTATTTTTCAAGGGATGTCTAAAATTTGGTCACACGATCTCTATACTACAGGGAAGGTCACCATATGCTTCTTACAGGCCACGCCTACTTTGCGCCAACTTCTATGTATATTAAACTTATTTTTTCCTTTTATTTGTTTATTTATTTGATTGGTATAAAAACTTTTATTTTTCAATGGCTTTCTTCGAAATTTAGTACATATTCCAGGGATTTTTACCGACCACGCCTACTTTTACGCCCAATTTTCTTATAAAATTCATACTTTTTTGTGTGGTATATTTCTTCCCTATACAAATTTGTACTTTTCAATGGCTTTCTCTGAAATTTGGGTTACACGGAAATAACTACATGGTGAACAAATTCCCCAAACTTAAAAAAAGGTACCCAAAAGAAATGAACAAATTCCCCATATATTTTTAATCGAAATAAAAAATGAACTTACTCTCCAAATTCATTCTTAAATTTTTACATATTTTTATTTAATGAATTTTGTTAAATATTTATTTTAGTAAACATTTGCATACTGCTCTCAATATATGTCCAACAATAAATGCATTTAAAATGAGTATTCTTTTCAAAATAAGTTGGCAACAGCTGCGCGGCAGCACAGGTGTGGTTGCCAAACGCGCGGAAGCGGCGCGCGGCGTGCGACCGCGGACTCGGACGCGACGGGTGCGGGCGCGACGCGCTCTCGGAACACAGCTCAGCTAAAATATCGCAATGCTCTAAAAAATATTTTTTAGGATTAAAATAAGTTAACGAGAACTAAGCGGAGGCACGGGTAGTAGCTGCGAGGAAGCGGCGCGAGGCGCGCGGACGCGGACGCGACGGATGCGCACGCGACGCGCTTTCGGAACGCAGCTCAGCTAAAATATCGCAATGCTTTAAAAAATATGTTTTAGGAATTAAAATAAGTTAACGAGAACTAAGCGGAGGCACGGGTAGTAGCTGCGAGGAAGCGGCGCGAGGCGCGCGGACGCGGACGCGACGGATGCGGACGCGACGCGCTCGCGGAACACAGCTTACCAAAAATATCGCAATGATCTGAAAAATATATTTTGGCGATTAAAATAAGTTGACAACAACTGCGCGGCAGCACGGGACTGGCTGCCAAACGCGCGGAAGCGGACGCGACTCGCTCGCGGAACATAGCTTATTGAAATGTCGTATGATAAATTTTATCTACGTATGTGAAATAATTACCTGTTGATCAAAATAGGCCACACATATACTATAAGCAGTTGCTTAAAGAAACCTTGCGACACAATATTAAACGTCGCATTAGTCTTTCATTTCTGAAACTTGAATTTGACGTCTCTGCTCAATGATGATCACTTATTGAATGAAGTAATTTAATTTTTAAAAGTTTTGATTCCTCTAATTTGGGCCCATTCCGTTATATTTGATGTTTATAAATAAACTGAAAAAAAAACTTAAAGCAGTTTCGCACCTTATTTTTGAAGCATTTTTGCTGCAGCATCTTATAAAAAACTTCTAAATTAAAAAACCAAAAACTTTTTAATTGAAATAAAAACTGAATTTACTGCCCATACAGGGAGAAAGTGCATTTTATTGGGGAATTTGTTAATTGGGGACTAAGTACTCAGCGCCTGGTAAGCATAGTGAACCATTTGTCAAGTCAAAGGCCTTTTCATCCCGGGCAAGACCGGGTAAATACAGCTAGTTAAAAATAAAAAAAGATAAAAGAAAAAAGAAACAAGAAAGAAAATTATAGTCGGTCTAGACCGACTATAGGATACCCTATACCATGCGTTTAGAGACCCCACCCCATGAAAAAGTTCATATCGGATGCTATATCTATATGGGGACTAAGCCCAAAAATGGACCGAGCCTGACCATGTTTGGTAAGGTCTCTTGTATTTTGCAAAAATATATACAAACAAAATTTGAGAAGAATCAGTGCAATATTTTTGTTTTTTGATAGACTTAAGTGAAGATCGGGAAGCAGCTCTATTTGGGGCCTATGACTAAGAGTTGTCCCATAGGGATCATTTTTGGACTACTGATTAATGGATGTAATAAACACATACAAACCCAATTTGACTAAGATCTATATGATAATTTGGATCTTATGGCAATTTAAGTCGATTTCATAGGAGTCATTTGTATGGGGGCTAGGTCTGAACATGGACCGATTCTCACCAATTTCAATAGCGTTCATCCTGTGGCCGATAAAAGCTCATGTACCAAATTTCATCAAAATATATTCATATTTGCGACCTGCAGTTTGATTACAAGCTTTACATGGACACACAGACGGACGGACGGACGGACGGACATCGTTAAATCGAATCATATAGTGATTCTGATTCGATCGGTATAATTAAAGATAGGTCTAGGTCAAATATTTTTGGTAGTTACAAACAGCAGCACAAAGTCATTATACCCAAACCACATAGTGGTATAGGGTAGAAAAACAAAAAATGAAAAAGGAACAAGTAAGAAAATTATAGTCGGTCTAGACCGACTATACGATACCCTATACCATGCGCTTAGAAACCCTATCTTTTAGGCCCAACTAACTGGACATAGAAAATAAGCAAAAACCAAATTTGAGTGGGATTTTTATTAATTTTTTTGGCTGCAGATATGAAAAAGTTCATATCGGATGCTATATCTATATGGGGACTAGGTCCAAAAATGGACCGATCCTGATCATGTTTGTAAAAGCCTCTTGTACTTTGCAAATACATATACAAACAAAATTTGAGAAGAATTAGTGCAATATTTTTGTTTTTTAATAGATTTAAGTGAATATCGGGAAGCAGCTCTATATGGGGCCAAAGGGAGCATTTTTGGACTACTCATTTGTGGATGTAATGAACGCATACAAACCCAATTTGAGTAAGATCTATATGACAATTTGGATCTTATGGCAATTTATGTCGATTTCATATGGGTAATTTGTATGGGGGCTAGGTCTGAACATGGACCGATTCTCACCAATTTCAATAGCGTTCATCCCATGGCCGATGAAAGCTTAATACCAAATTTCGCCAAAATATATTCATATTTGCGACCTGCAGTTTGATTACAAGCTTTACATGGACACACAGACGGACGGACGGACGGACATCGTTAAATCGAATCAGATAGTGATTCTGATTCGATCGGTATAATTAAAGATGGGTCTAGGTCAAATATTTTTGGTTGTTACAAACAGCAGCACAAAGTCATTATACCCAAACCACATAGTGGTATAGGGTAGAAAAACAAAAAATGAAAAAGGAAATATGAAAAATAAGTAACTAAAAATTAAAAATAAAAAATAAAAAATGAAAAATAAAAAAAACTAAAATCGAGAAATGAAAAATAAAAAATAAATGAATGAAAAAATAACAAATGAAAAATTAAAAATAAAAAATGAAAAATGTAAAATATAAAATGTAAAATGTAAACCGAAAATTAAAAAATAAATAACAAAAAATGAAAAATAAAAATGAAAAATGAATAATGAAAAATTAAAAACGAAATATTAAAAATGAAAAATAAAATATGAAAAACGAAAAATGAAAAATAAAAAATGAAAAATAAAAAATTAAAAATGAGAAATCAAAATGATAAATAAAAATAAAAAATGTAAAACGAAAAATAAAAAATTAGAAATAAAAAATGAAAAATAAAAAACGAAAATAGAGAAATAAAAAAAATAAAAATAAAAAAAAAATTAAAAATAAAAATGAAAATTGAAAAATAAAAAATGAAAATTTAAAATTTAAAAATAAAAAATGAGAAATTAGTAACAAAAACTAATAATGAAAAATGAAAAATAAAAAATTAAAAATAAAAAATGAAAAAAGAAAAATAAGTAATGAAAATTGAAAAATGAAAAATAAAAAATTTTAAATTGAAAAATGAAAAAAGAAAAGAAAAATAAGAAATAAAAAATAAAAAAATTAAAAATTAGAATGAAAAACGTAAAATTAAAAATAAAAAATTAAAAATTTAATATGTTACGTAAAAATGTAAAATGAAGATTAAAAAATGAAAAAGAAAAATAAAAAAATGGAAAAATGCAAAATGAAAAAATGAAAAAATGAAAATTGAAAAATGAATAACTGAAAAATTGAAAAATGTAAAAAGGAAAATAAAAATAAAAAATTAAGTAAGAATAAATAAAATATGAAAAACAAAAAATAAGAAACGAAAAATGAAAATTAAAAAATGAAAAATATAACATTAAAGAAGAAAAAATAAAAAATGAGAAATAAAATATGAAAAATGAAGAATGAAAAGCGATAAGTGATAAATGAGAAATGAAAAAATTAGAAATGGAAAAATGAAAAAAGGAAATAAAAAATTAAAATTAAAAAATGAAAAAAGAAAAAGAAAAAATATAAAACAAAAAATGAAAAATAAAAAATGAAAAACGAAAAATGAAATTTTAAAAATGAAAAATCACATGATTTTTTTTAAAGAGATATATATTGCTTAAACGAAATATAAACTATTTTTATTATACACAGATAGCTTCAGTTACTTGAACTTACTGCAATAATATATCAATTGATTCTTTTTTAACATTTCTTACATTTTTATGTGAGATAATAAATAAATAGAGAAAAATCTGGAGCATATAAAATATATTTATATTCTTTTGTTTATAACTAGTTGAGTTCATATAGCTATGTCCATCTGTCCGTGTGCCCATCTGTCTATCTGTGGAAGTGAGGATCGCGCCCTCAACAGATTAGTGAAAATGATACGAAAATCATTAAATTTGTGCCAAAAGGTCCAGAGAATATAAAGCGATTAAAGCAATGACAAATCAAAGATTTAGTTTCTCTCTCTCTCTCTTAAACAATTGTGTTTAACATAAAGTATGAAAAACACAGTTGCCTTTATAATTATATTAATAGTTAAATCTTAAAAGATTGAAAATTATAATTCATTGCAAATGTAAATTAACTAAAACCATTTGCGAATAATTACAAAATTAATAAATAATTGAGATGATGGTCAAATAATCCGGAAACAAACGTAAAAAATTATTACAAGTCAAATCAATAATAAAGCAACAATAAGACAAAATACATAACCAATTAAATAGTTAAACAATATAAGTATTACAATACGCGTTTAAAACAAAATACTAAATTTGATTACATTCTGATTAAACATATTTCTAGATAGATATCAAGAAAAATTCTGCAAAAAATTAAATATTTTAAATTGAATAACGTCTGACGAGTCAGATAGCTTTATTTAATATTCCTTATCCAAAAAAATTTCTTTAAGTACATCTTTTCAATAAATATTTGTATTTCAGTATATAAAAACAAACATTTTTTTAATTACTGAAAATTGATATAAACTTTTTCCATAAAAAATCTGAAAATATTAAAAAATTTTTTTTCAAAATTTTTTTTCAACTTCCCGTTTTAATGAAAATTTTTATTTTAAGAAATAAAATTCGCCAACCGAATTGTTCTAAAATTTCACAACTGTATTTTCGATTCTATCAATAAAAATTTATTATTTCCATTCTCTATTGTGATCAAATATTTACTTTTCAGATAGGAGAATTCTAATAATAATCAACTCAAAATTCGGTTATTAGCACGTTTAGAATTCGGATATCACAATGAATCATTTTTCGTTGTGTATATAAATTATTCTTCAAAAAAACAATAATTCTTGTCTTTTAATGTTTTGTTTATTTTTTTTAAGTAATATTCGTAGGCCAAAGATATATCTTTTTCAAACATTGTTTATGACATTTTTCTTCATACTATCAATGCGCACGAACGAAGCATGGTATAACAATATCACGTGTTACATAAATATTATTATTTAACAAAACGAAAATGTTTCACCAAATATATATTTTTTTTATTTTTTCGTATCTTTTTTTTTTAATCATTAATATATTTAGATTTTTATTTTTATATCATTTCATATTTTATATCATTTCAGAATAAAAGTAATTTAATGTTATTATCTGGTTATTTATCTCGTTTTTAATATACTTTACTAAAGCCACCTCAAGCTTGTTTTAAATAAAAATGATAATGATTTCTACTATTATGTCTAACAATTTCACCTTATAGTCTTGTATATTTTCATTTCGGAAAACCACATTTAAATCCAAAAATCGATTTTATTTTATATGAATAACTAAACATTCAAGTCAGCCTGAAAAGCTTAATTTCACATTTTTCTTATCGGCTCTAAATGTCATTTAAGTAAAAGTACTGCTTATTTTTCATACACCATCTAGCCTACTTGGTGAAATAAAAATCACAAAACCAACCAACGACAACGACAATGACAAAAAACGCACATAAACACAATTTTACAATTTACACGAATTCGTGTCGTAAATGTTTATTTTTCTTAATTTTAATTTACCCAGAGGATTATGCAAATTTTTATCAAGTGATACACAGTGTTTTGATATTTTTATAAAGATTAAAGTGTAGACAAAGAAAAGAAAGAAGTCATACATATCACTCACTACGCTACACTTAAATAATAAACAATAGACTGGAATGTGCATATATACTTCTATTTGTACCAAGATGTAATAACATAATGTCTGAAAAACTTATAGATTTGTAAAAAATAAAAATATGAAAATGTTTAGAATTTTGCACAAAATTATTAGTACAGATGAAGTCTTAAAACATTTTTAATTTAGAGTGGTTAAAATCGTATTCGATTTGACATAAAAAGCAATTCATATTTACTATTTAAAGCCAGTTTTTTTATAATTATAATTTTATTCGTTGACTAGATTTCTTTCTTTAATATTGATGATCATTCAGGCTTCCTAGTCCATATTTACGTAGCAAAAACATTTTTTTATTGATTCACTTAACTACTTTCTCAATAAAGTCAAACCATTAAAGTAGGATTTAAACCAAATATCAAAATTTATTGTTACTCGTTCACACTTAGCATTGAGTACCATTCACTTATGACGGCGTACAATTTCAATTCATGTGTAGTAAAGTATTCGAAACTTTTGTTGTTATACTTGATGCTGCACTATGGACACTGACCTCTTCTTGCATAATCGCGTTGAAATTGGTTAAACAGAATTTTGTTCTATCTTTAGATATGATTTTTATAAATTATTTAAGAAATTTCTAGTTTCCATTAAAAAAAAAATAAATTATACATTAATCGACAGTACTAAAATCAACGCAATGTTTCTATCCGGTGTGAACATTTTGTTTTGTGACATGTTCCATACCTTCAATTACCAACCGATATACCATTTGAAAGGCCTTTCTTTGCCAGTGTACACCATATTTACACCACCTGGTATAATTTTGTGGAGTAAAATTCATATAATATTGCTACTAACACATACATTAAACATATTTTATGCTCTTATAAAATTATGCATGACTGAAAAAAAAAAATCTTAGAATTTGCAATCAAATTTCGGGGGGGCTGGTCTCTGTTAATATAAAATTGAAATGATTCACGATATATTTTTTTTTTCTAAATTTAAAACAACAAATAAATGATTGGCTTACTTCATTAGTACGGACATATAGCTATATTAAGCACACTAGTAATAAGGCACCAAAGTCGATAGTTAGAATTTGATGAAGATGTTTTCTTAGAAGGGGTACTTTATTAAGAAAATGTACCTTATAGATACTAGTTTAAAAAAAGTACCTTTAAGAAAACATATTTTTTAAAGAGCAAAATTTGATTTTTACGAAAAGGTTCTTTTAAAAAAGTGGTACTTTTTAAGAAAAGGTTCTTCTGTAAGAAAAGGTAGTTTTTTAAGGAATGGTACTTTCTTGATAAATTGTACCTTTTTGATAAATTGTACTTTTTTAAGAAAATGCGCTTTTTTAAGAAAAGTTGATTATATAAGAAAAGGTGTTTTTTTAAGAAAAGGTACTTTTTTAATAAAATACTTTCTAAGAAAATGCATATTTGTAATAAAAGACACTCTTCTAAGGAAAGGTGATTTTTTAAAAAGAATATCACTGTTTCCAGAAAAGGTGGTTTTTGCAGAAAATGTAAATTAAGAGAGATTATTTTTCTTAGAGACGGTACTTCATTAAGAAGGATAGGTTACATTTTTAAAGAAAAATACTTTCTTAGTTTAAGTTACTTTTTTAAAAAAAAAAATTTAGTTTTTCAGGAGAGTGTACTTTTTTTAAGAAAAAAAATCGTTTTCCAAAGAAAAAGTACTTTTTAAGGAGAAGGCAATTTTGTAAAAATATTGTACTTTGATTAAAAAGGGTACCTTTTAAGAATAGGTACTTTTTTTAAAAAATAAAAGGCACTTTTTTAAAAAAAAGTGCTTTTTTTATTAAAAACAAGAAGCACTTAATTGAGAGACGAAACTTTTTTAAAATTAAATGTTACTTTTTCAAGAAACACAACTTTTTTGAAAGAAAAGGTATTTTTTCCAGAAAATATACTTTTAGTACATTTTCTTTTACTTTTTAGTACATAGAACCTTTCTAAAAAATTGTGCAGAAATGTACATTTGTTCAAGGAAAATGTACGTTTTTAAGGAAAAACACTTTGTTAAAATAAGGTAGTATATTTTTTTTAAGGAAATACGTAGTTTTTAAGGTACTTTATTAAAAAATTGTGATTTGTTTAAGAGGAAGTGTAGTTGTTTTTTCAAGAAGAATTACTCTTTTTTAAAGAAAAGGTTTTGCTTCAAAAAAATTGGGGTTTGTTTAAGGAAAAATACTTTCTCAAGAAAAGTTGATTTTTTTAAAGAAAATTACTATACGCCCGTATTCATAATCAAATTTTAGCAGTTGGCTAACTTTTTTTCATACGAAAATTTCAAAATTTGCTAGAATTTGATTATAAATACGGACGATAGTTTTTTAAGAAAAGGTTATTTTTTCAATAGATAGAAAAAGCAATTTTAAAAAAGTATTTTTTTAAGAAAATGTATGTTTTCCACATGCAATGTACTTTTTAAGAAAATTTAATTTTATAAGGAAAAAATTCTTTTTTTAAGAAAGGTACTTGTAAAGATAAGGTAATTTTTAAAAATAAGATAGGTACAATTGTAATTTTTTTTAAGACAAAGTAATTTTTTAAAAGAAAATGGTCCTTTTTAAAAAAATTATATATTTTAAAGAAAAGTTATTGTTTTAAAAAATTTGCATATCGCGAGCTTATATTCAAGAGAGAATGTAAATCAATTTATTAGTAAGATTTGAAAGTATTTATCGATAGATTGTAGCAATATCTATTAAGAAACAGTCGTACTAATCATGTATAATATCAAAATTAATATTATATTTTTAATATTGCTGTCATATGAAAATAGAACTTTTTGAATATAAGCCATTGATATACCTTTTTATGAATATTACACATATAATACATATAATAATTCTGAAAAAAAAAAATTAAAAATAGACACTTTTTTGTGTCATGCGAATTGTATATGAAAAATTTTAAAATTTTTATTTCAGAAATAAACAGATTAGTTAAAAAAAATAAATAAATAATAAATCGTAAATTTCAAACTCTCTTTCTTTAAAAAATTATTAATTATTAATTATTAATTAGGGTCTTTATTAACCCTGTCATTCTTCGTCAAAACGACGACGCCAGATCTTTTTTTTCGAGTTTATTCATATTTTTATTGTTTGGTTTGATATCAATTTTAAGTTGTAACAATAATACATATTTAAATTTCTCTTAATATAAATTAAAAACTAGCTAAGTATAAAAACTAAATTAATTTTGGTCAACACTTTTGCTCACGATATTTTTTAAAGCAACTCGATATGTCGAAGGATGACGTTAATGTACATAAAATAAGGACGACTTTCTAGGGTTAAATGAAAAAATAAAATTTCCTAGAATTTGCACTCGAATTTCGAGCGCTGGAATCTGCTAGTTTTTATTAATATATTCACGTAAAAATTCACAATCAAAATAAATACTTGTTTGTTGGCACTATTTAATTGTCGCAATATTTTATTCCATAAATCAAAAATATTTTTTAATTCTTTAAAATGCAAACCTCTTAATATATCGAAACAAGGAATATATAACTTATACCACTTTCAAAATCAAGGCTCATATATGAAATGAAAACACTAAAAAAAAGGATTATTGTTTCGAATATAAAAAATGATTTAAAAAAAATATCTTACTGAATGGTTAATTAACAAATTGAGTGATTTTAACACTAAAACATAAAAAAACAACTCACGGTTTGAAATGTTCCATTGTTGACGCCAGGCCTGAAGTCAATTGTAGACGGAGTTTCCATTTTTTTCTTCTTCTGTTATTATACCTTAATTTCACTCAATTATGTTGTATTATAGTTATACGTTTTAATCCAAACAAAAAGTAGTATTAATACGTGTATGAATGTGTGTATGTTGATTGTGTGTAATAAGACATATGTAATAATCAGTTTAAAAAAAAATTTTTTTTTAAGTTTTTAGATTAAATATTCAAAAAAAATATAATCCATGGATAACTAGTTTTTAATATTAACTCTTAACTCTTTTTTCTATTTCTTATTATCGATATTGTCACTACTTTCAATAGTTTTTCATATATATATTTGGGTGACAGCCATTTCTTTTTTTTTTTTTTTTTTTTTGGGAATTTCAATACGTGCGGGTCGGATTATTTCACACTTGATCTAAAACTTTAGTGCCCATAATTTGAGCCAAATGCTTTCTGGACGCGCATTGAATTCAAAATTCAAATATGCATTTATATGTAAAAATTATCAAAAAAAAAAAATCATTTTTCACAAAAATTCTGATATTAATAAAATTAATTTTGATATCATACATGATCAATACGACTATTTCTTAATAGATATTGTAGCAAATTGATCGACAAATACTTTCAGATCTTATTAATAAATTGGTTTTACATTCTCTCTTTTAAATAATTATTAATGCATAATATTATTATTGTTTATACTTCATTAAATATAGAAACTAATTAATCTACATATTTTCATAAAATAATGAATAAATTTGAGAAATTTTATGAATACATTAAATTTGTTTTATTTAAAAAAACCCTGATGAAGAAAATATTTATAGACTTTCATAAAGAGTCAATTTGATATCTAGAGTACCCATGGTACTCTATTTTTTTTTTTTTTTTTTTTTTGAATTATTGAAATATTATCAACAAGTTTTATCGAAATCCTTATTTCGATATTTTGTATTAAAAAAAATGTAAATCTCCTTAAATTTGACTTTTGACCTTAAAGACGGACAGTTTTTAGTGGTTTAATTTAACCTTAATTTACCAGATAACTTATATCAAGTAGTATGATATTTTTACAAACTATATTTGAAATATAAAAACACCAAAAATTTGTAGTCTAAAAGTTGAAAGGTATGTAAAATCACATTTCTTTTCAAAACTGCTGAAATAAAAACAATGCCCTCGCCAAACTGAGAACAGGATACTTACAATATTTGGCATTTTTAATCTGATATCAATAATCTTAATAGCCTAGGCGATTTCCTGTGACTGGTGTTTTGTTCTACCGTTTTATCCTGATTTTGGCAAACGTATATTATTTGAAAGGTATTTTTTTTCAACCGATTTGCAGATTTACAGATTTTAAAATTTTTTTTTTCTTTATTTTGAGTAAATTGCATTCAAAGTTGCTACAAACACATATATAAAATTATACAATGCTATGTGTGTGTTTATTAAATTTGTTAATGTGTTTGTAATAAAAATGAGTTTGTTTTTTGTGTTGATTTGCGAATTGGCTACAATTGATTGGCATAATTGTAGGGTCCTTTACACTAATACTTTCGCTCCCAGAAAGCGTGGCCGTCCATCAGATGCTTCAGAATCGTCTCCATCTACTTCAAAACGTTCCGCACCCTCAATTCAGGTTGGAGCTGCCAGGTACGATGGTATGGGTCATTTACCGTCTTACAAACCTACACAATCGCGTTGCAAATTTTGTAAAAATGGATTCACAACTGTCATATGTACTAAATGTAATATATCCATATGTTTTACTCCAAAAAAAAAACTGTTTCAGTGAATACCATATTAAATAATTAAATCTAAGTATATTCTCAAAAGTCTTGAAATATTTTATACCTATTCTTTTGTAAATAAAACAAGCAAAAAAATATAAAAACATTGTTTTCTTTTATCAAAAAAGTTGATATTTTTTAATCCGCTTATGCGCCACGTTGTATGTGTACAACATTTTCTAAAATTTAGCTTTTTGTGTTATTTGAACCCAATATAGTCCGAAACAATGCTAAAAAAAAATTTAGCTATCCTAACGAAGTTTGGTGCTTGAGAGGGTTAATGAAGAAATAAAATCTCCTAGAAATTGCGTTCAAATTTCGAGGGCTGGAATCTGCTTGTATTTTATTAATAAAACCTTGAAGTCCAATCGTTAAAATTGGAGATTTTGAAATAGTGTTAAAAAATAAATACAATGTTGATATAAATTTAGAACGGCATAACAATAAAAGAGATGCAAAATACTTTAGTTAGGACCATTTTGGGATCAGAAAAATGCAAGGGTATTGCTGTTGTAAATTATTTCGATGTCTTTAAAAAATCGAGCTCTATATCATTAATCAAGTGGTCTGCGGCGCATTTATTTCTTAGGGATCTTGATATAACTTGGCTGTTCTTCTACCGATAACAGATTTTGTTATTTTATTAAAAAAAATTATTTACTCTGCATTATGGTTTATTAATTAATTTAATCGAAACGCAATTAATAACATCAAAATTTTTGTCAAAAATTATATTTTTTGATACTTTTTACATATAAATCCATATTTGAGCTTTTAGCTCAATGCACAGCCACAAAGCATTGTCCGATTTGGATCCAGTGTCACAATAATGTCACCACAGATCCAGTGTCGCAATATTCCGGCCCGCGCACCTCAATGTTCGACCACAAATATTTTTCATACAAACCGTTGTCCATCTTTTGAAACCGATGTCTACCGATCGGGATGAAATTTGCACCAAGGTTAGTCCTAGTGGGTAGTATTTTAGACACAATTTTTCAACAAGGTCAATCCAGAACTCTCTGAGTTAGAGAGGGTCAAAATTTTAAATTTTGGCCAAACAGGTGTTTTTTCTCATACATGTAACTTTTTATCTATTGTTCTTAGCAAAATGTGCCCCATACTGTTTAGATAGCTATTTCTTCAGTCTTTCGAAAAAAATTTAAAAAAAAAAATAAAAAAATTTTTCAGACCTTTTTTTTTGCAAAGTCAAAAAATTTTTTTACTCTTTTTCAAAAAAGGAAATTTTCTTTTTTTGCTCAAAAGAAAGCTTAGGTTTTTTCTTTAAAAGCTTTTTGGCCGCTTAGTGAGATGCGAGTGGGATATCCATAAAAAAAAATTTTTTTACATTTTTAGCATATACACTAATTTGAATTTTTTGCTATTCGTGTGTTAGCGTTTCTAAAACCTTAAAAATAAAGCATATACTGAGAAACTAGATAAATAAGGCTTGCTGACGGTGTCTAGCACAACCAACTAAACTTTCATATCTTCGATACTGTAATACCCGCAATATGTTAACCTCAGGAAAAAAATCACTTTTTTTTCTATAGAAATTTTGAAAATTATTATTTTTTATTTATTTGTAAAAAAAATAATTAATAATTAATAATTAATACCAGCAGATTCCAGCCCTCGCAATCCGTGTGCAAATTCTAGGAAATTTTATTTCTTCATTAAATAAAGACCTTAAAAGGTATGCTAATTAATTATAGCCAATTCACAAATCAACACAAAGAAACAAGCTCATTTTCATTGCAAACACATTAACAAATTTAATAAACAGACACGTAGCATTGTATAATTTTATGTATGTGTTAGTAGCAACTTTAAATGCAAATTAACTCAAAATAAAGGAAAAATCTGTAAATCTGCAAAACGGCAAAAAGAAATACCTTTCAAATAATATACGTTTGGTCAAAATCGGGATCAAACAAAACATCGGTCACAAGAAATCGCCTAGCCTATTAATATTATAGATATAATAATTGTAATAAAAATAAAAAAATATATAATTTAATAAAATTTAATCTTAATTACATTAGATCCATTTATAACATAACTATTTTTTTTAATAAATTTATGGTAGCTGATGAAGTATTAAAGTTTTGTAAATTTTTAAATACCCAGTCTTTCATCCAGCTTATTTATTGCCTATATTTGTTGCTTTTTGCCAATCTTTTCTACACAACATTTCTATAGAAAAAAAGTGATTTTTCTCCTAAGGTTAACATATTGCGTTATAACCTATGTATTGTACAGTCAGTCTAAACCGACTACAATTTTCTTACTTGTTTTAATTTTTTTTTATTATTTTAAAATAAAATATTTTTATATCTTTTTCATGCATAAATATATGTGCGTGCAAATTTTATGAGAATTACTGTTCTGTTCATAGAGTACTACAATAATAAAAAGTTCTATAAAATTATATACAACACGAGCCTTCTGGAATCTATATTTCAAGTAATTTTGTTAACAATAATATCATACACATTTAAGTGCAGCATGAATTTTGAAACACCAATTTTCGAATCAAGTGTCATAAAAAAAGAAAAATTTAATCGGGTTTATAAAATTTGTAAATGTAAAGAATCTTCATGTCAACATTAATGTGTGTGTGTGTCTTTTGAAGTGCGCTTGGAAGGATTTACATTCGATTTATATCCACTTCACACAGAAGGTAGTAAATAAAAGTATACATGTAAACCAGCCGACTGACAACGTTATAAAATTTTAACTCATCCTCCCCGCTATCCCGACATCACTATCACGTGGTATTTGCAGCAAATTTAGCATCAATAAAAACATCAATTTGTAGCTTTGTGCAGGTAAAAATTCAAAAACAAAAAACATTGTACAGCTTTACTAGAATTTTCATCGATAACAATCACTAAACGACAATAGCTCAAGAATTGGGATTGTATTAGTTGATAGAGCTTTGCTCTACTTAAAAAAGGGAATAAAAAGCATAAAATTTGAGTAATGAAGCAAGTTGTATACATTAATTTCAAATGGAAATATTTACTTAAGATTTTATATATGGAATGTTGTTTAATAAACAAAATTTTTTTTTTATATTTTACAGATAAACAGTGGGTATTTAAAAAATTAATAAAAAAAATTTTAAGAGTGACAACGGCAGTCTGACAGTCTTAATTTTTAAAGGCATTCAAATTTAATTCTTTCAGGCAACAATTTTGCGTCACTGTAGATCCTCCCTGTAGATACTTAAGAAAAATGAAATGGCTATATTTTAAAATCTAATCCGCTGTTTGTAAGGAAATAATCAGCTTAGATACGAAGAATATAGTGTGTTCTGATACCAGTAAGAATTGTTTCACAGGCATGACAACTTAAACTTGCACTTGCTCGATATCAAATATCTCATTGCAAGGCATATATAAAATTAAGTGAATAAATTCCCTGATTTACTAGAAATTATGGAAATAATTTTCCAATTATTGCACTCTACCTTCCAAATCACTCACTGATTTCATATCCCGCGAACTATAGTTTCTTAAACCCTAGTAACTGTGATAAACAGCAGTCAAATAAATTAGATATTCGAGGCAAAATAATAAAAAAAATACAGAACTCTAACTACTCAAAACACAACAAAAACAATGCGTAATTCATGGAATAGAATGACATTTTCTTGAAGTATTTCAAATAAAAACGTTTACTAACTGCTACTGAAAATAGAGGCTGGTATGGCTCGGCGTGTCCCCTTACCAACAAGACGACCAGATAAAAAGGTTTTTGCAAAGAAAAAAGAAAAAATTACGTAACTAGAAAAAGTGAAAGGACAAGAATTTTGTTTTAATTATCTGTAAACAGAATCACTGAAATATTTTAATGAAAACCTCAAGATGTGCTTGATGTTCGTGAAACTGGATCAAATGTTCGTGAAACGGTGAAGACCGACTATATGATATCCTATACCATGCGTTTAGCGACCCTATGTCTTAGGCCCAACTAATTGCATATATAAAATAAGCATAAACCAAATTTGAGTGGCATTGTTATTCATTTTTTTTTTCCTTTGAATATGAAAAAGTTCATATGGTATGCTATATTTATATGGGTACTAGGTCGAAAAATGGACCGATCCTGACCACACTTGGTAAAGTCACTTATTTTTTGCAAAAACGTATACAAATTTGAGAAAAATCTGTGCAACACTTTTGTTTTTTGATAGATTTAAGTGAGGATCGGGAAGCAGCTTTCTCTGGGGGCTATGACTAAGAATTGTCCTATAGGGTTTATTTTTGGAGTACTGATTTTCGAGTACTGATTAGTGGGTGCAAAGTGATTTTTGGCAGTTACAAACATCAGCACAAAGTCATTATATCCTGACCACGTAGTGGTATAGGGTATAAGAATATCATTAATTTTTTTTTTTTTTTTTTGGTCAGCTACCAAAATTATTGACGCTTTTTAAATGACAGCTGTAAAATGTATCATTTGTGAATCAAAAAAAGAAATCATAATCATAATTTTATTAACTTTACTAATTTATATGTAACCCTCTGCCTTTTAAACAGAAATTCCTGGGGATCACTAACAGCAAGAGAGGTCGGGCAGACTTAATACCTAAATATTATTTTGCTCCGAAATATAAAAAAACTAATTTTTTTGAATTTTTGCGTGCTTTTGTTTACGATTATCCCACAATTGCACATAATTTTCCAAATGCACCTAAAACTAAGTACCACCGAAAAACTTAACGATGGTGAGTCAATTAAAATTTAAAGTTAATTTTAAGAGGACCTTAAGTGAGCTCTGCCGAAAAATCAAATAAAACCAGCAAAGAAAAAAAAAATTGGAGTGTTAATTTTGGTTGTGCCAAAGAGAGGCAAAAACGCTAGATTTCACATTATAATGTGTAGATTTTTTATAATGATATTTAAAATTTATAAGAGAACTTACAAACACTTTATATATAATACAATCTAATGATTATTGTAAATATGTAAAATTATATTTGGTGTTTTTTTTTATGTGTAAACATCTATACGCGCAGGGGGGTAAATTTCTATTTCACAATACAATCACAAAAACAGCGTAACTTATATCGGTGTGAGCTGAAGGAGATAACGCTGTGTGACTTATGATTGTATTGGTGAAAAAATATTTTCAAGAGAAACTGTTCATGGGCAATTACCCAATGCATTTGAAATTGGAATTGTGGTAGGAGAGGCAAACCTAAGTAACTCGTGTTTTTAACACTTTTTTTAATTTTCAAATTAGCTCCATAGACCAAATATTTGATACCATTTTTTCTTTTTAAACATTTTCTTGAACACTACCTGACCAACTATTTGTCAAATAGTGTACTCATTATTTATTTTACTAACCGACTGCATTTTGTGGAATTTTTGATGTGTATTTTTATAAATACTTTATTCCTCAATAAACGATTTGTAGAATTCCACCAAAATATTTCTGTATTTTCTTAAGTTTTATTTGAGTTCTAAAGAAATCTTTTTTTCTGTTTTTATTACGTACGAATGACGATGTAATAATAGAATGCAAGTAAAGATAATGCAAAAGCAGTGTTAACTGACATGGTTGTCTTTGTTCGTACTTTTTTCAATATAATTAGTTGGCAACGCCTCAGACCATATAAACAATTATATGTTAACAACTTTCATTAATAAACATTTTTAGTAATTATTACTATTAAGCATTAAATTGATTCTTACTAAGCATTAAATTGATACAAATTTGGAATATTTTCCAATAACTAGGATATAATATAAATAAATTTTGTTAGTTGAAATTTTTATTAAATTTAATTAGTTAATAATAGCTTTAAGTTCCATTGTACATCATAAATCAATTTAACACATGACGACATCTTAATATAAAATGCAATATATAATACCGTCATCCAAGTAAGGAAAAGCGTAGGAAAATCGTATCATAAAAAAATACACTCAAACCTGTTTTTGTGCGAGGGTTAGGGACCGCATTAAAAAAACTCATACAAAAAAATCGTAAAAAATCATTTGAAAACATAAATAGAATTTCAGAAAACATCAATATAATTTAAGAAAACATCAATTGAATTTCAGAAAACATCAATAGAATTTCAGAAAACATTAATACAATTTCAGAAAACATTATTCGAGTTTCAGAAAACATCATTTGAATTTCAGAAAACGTAAATAGAATTTCAGAAAACATCAATATAATTTCAGAAAACATCATTCGAGTTTCAGAAAACATCATTTGAATTTCAGAAAGCATCAATAGAATTTCAGAAAATATCAATATAATTTCAGAAAACATCATTCGAGTTTCAGAAAACATCATTTGAGTTTCAGAAAACATAAATGGAATTTCAGAAAACATCAATATAATTTCAGAAAACATCATTCGAGTTTCAGAAAACTTCAATTGAATTTAAGAAAACATCAATTGTATTTCAGAAAACATCATTTGAATTTCAGAAAACATAAATAGAATTTCAGAAAACATCAATATATTTTCAGAAAACATCATTCGAGTTTCAGAAAACTTCAATTGAATTTAAGAAAACATCAATAGAATTTCAGAAAACATCAATTGTATTTCAGAAAACATCAATTGTATTTCAGAAAACATCATTTGAATTTCAGAAAACATAACTAGAATTTCAGAAAACATCAATATAATTTCAGAAAACATCATTCGAGTTTCAGAAAACTTCAATTGAATTTAAGAAAACATCAATAGAATTTCAGAAAACATCAATTGTATTTCAGAAAACATCAATTGTATTTCAGAAAACATCATTTGAATTTCAGAAAACATAAATAGAATTTCAGAAAACATCAATAGAATTTCAGAAAACATTAATTGTATTTCAGAAAACATCAATTGAATTTCAGAAAACATAAATAGAATTTCAGAAAACATCAATATAATTTCAGAAAACATCATTCGAGTTTCAGAAAACATCAATTGAATTTCAGAAAACATCAATATAATTTCAGAAACCATCATTCGAGTTTCAGAAAACATCATTTGAATTTCAGAAAAAATAAATAGAATTTCAGAAAATATCAATATAACTTCAGAAAACATCATTCGAGTTTCAGAAAACTTCAATTGAATTTAAGAAAACATCAATAGAATTTCAGAAACCATCAATTGTATTTCAGAAAACATCAATTGTATTTCAGAAAACATCATTTGAATTTCAGAAAACATAAATAGAATTTCAGAAAACATCAATAGAATTTCAGAAAACATCAATTGTATTTCAGAAAACATCAATTGTATTTCAGAAAACATCAATTGAATTTCAGAAAACATAAATAGAATTTCAGAAAACATCAATATAATTTCAGAAAACATCATTCGAGTTTCAGAAAACATCAATTGAATTTCAGAAAACATCAATATAATTTCAGAAAACATCATTCGAGTTTCAGAAAACATCATTTGAATTTCAGAAAACATAAATAGAATTTCAGAAAACATCAATATAATTTCAGAAAACATCATTCGAGTTTCAGAAAACTTCAATTGAATTTAAGGAAACATCAAGAGAATTTCAGAAAACATCAATTGTTTTTCAGAAAACATCAATTGTATTTCAGAAAACATCATTTGAATTTCAGAAAACATAATTAGAATTTCAGAAAACATCAATAGAATTTCAAAAAGCATCATTTGAATTGCTGAAAACATTAACTGTATTTCAGAAAACATCGATTGAATTTCAGAAAACATCAATTGCATTTCAGAAAACATCAACTGAATTTCAGAAAACAGCATAATCGACTTATTTTTTATGCAGTGGAATATATGATGTTGATGTTTTCTTTAATTATTAGATGTTTACACATCTCCCTTGTGATCGGACTCACATGATTTTTTTTTAAGTAAGAGTATAACCATCTTGGGTATTATCTTACTCTCATCGACAAAACATTAGTTGACATAAAAAACAAAAATAAAAACAAGAACCAAACACATGTGTATCCATCGCTGATACAATGTGCAGATGTTCTCTTACGTATAAAGCTTTTTTTTAACTGTTTATAGTTTTTGATATGAAATTTGATTGGCATATCATTATATTGTAATATATCATTCTTCGGGTATCGGGTATAACTTTAACACCTACCTGCAAACAAAAATAGCTAACAAATAGCTAATTCCAACAGACAGACAGATAGGCGGACAGACGGAGGGACGAACATCGCTACATCAGCTCGTGTTGTTACGAGACCAAGGATATATAAGTTAACACAAAATACATTTAAAATACATTTAAAATAAATATTTCGCTAACAACAACAACACACATTAAAAAACACCAAAATTAGTTCTCAAGCTGACGTTGCGTCTTCTGCAAAACAAACAAACAGTTATTTCACAACAATACCGTTGCACGCGCATCCGGCGCGATTACCAACATACAGTAATTCTGCAAGGTAGTATTTTCCCACCAACAATATTGAACGGCATTGCACATGCCAACGAATAAAGCAGCTCATTTTACAATAATACCATTGCACGCGCAACACAGAAATTCTGCAAGGTAGTAAATTCACACCAACAACATTGAACAGCATTGCACGAGCGGCAGAATGACAACAGCGTGAATGAATGGCGTGATCAGCAAACCTGTTATTATAAATTAGGGTAGTTTTAAGAAAATCATTGCTTTTTATTTTGAATTACAAATAAAGACGGTTGTTGTGTCGCCATCAGCGCACAACAATTAATTTTTTTAAACTAAAATTCCTAAAAGAATTTAATTGGCGCCCGAGCAGGGACCTGCAGGATAAAGGTCCTCCGGTACATTCAAAAAAAAAAGTCAAGCCTTACCAAGTGCCCCAGTAGTTCAAAAGGACAAGAGGGAGCGTACGTTAAGTCGCAGCTCGGTAAGCACGCGTTGTAAAATTCGCGTAGTGAAGTAATTATAAGTTTTACAAAATAAGAAAAATTTTCTAAATGAATGAACAGTAAAAATAATAAATAATAGTAACTAAAATAAATATTTTCGAATTTAAAAATAATAAGTGACAGTAAAATTTTTAATTAAAGAAAAGTGAAAATTAAATAAATACCTAAAACAAAATAAATAAAAAGAATAAGGAAAAACATAAGTGGAAACAGTGACTGTAGCAAATAGAAAAATTTTTAAGAGCTTAAAAAAGAAAAAACTTCAAAAATAAAGTAAAAAACTATTTGATAAATAAAAACAAGAAAAGGTGAAAAAAACTAACTATTATAAAAAAAAAAAAAAATTAGAAAATTAGTAACTACTAAAAAAAAATAATAAAAAGTGAACTCCAAATTAAAAGTAAAAATAAAAATTACTATTAACCAAGCACTAAAATTATTTTGTTATATAAGTGAACAATAAAAATAATTTATAATATTAAACAAAATAAAATTTTTTCAAAAGACAGCAAATTAAAACAAAAAATTTTTTTTTAAAAGACTAGAAAGAAAAATCTAATTAAAATAATAGCTGAAAATTCATCAACTAATTAAGTTCGTGTAATCATCGAAGTTCGAGAAAGCTGAACACTACCAGAGTAAGCTCCAGTAATCATCAAAGTACGAGATGCTGTTATTAATGTAAGAATAATTTTATATAAAATATCTTTTATAAAATAAGAGAAGAAAAGAAAAATAGTGACCAAATTGAATTTTAATCCTCTACAAAGAATTTTTTTTCATTCTATTTTTGATAATAATAATTAAATTTAACCTCTAAAAATTTGCGTATAAGGTCCTAGTTGTATTTTTTTTTTTTTTTTTTTTTTTTTTTTTTTTGAAAATAATAAGACCTGACTTTTAAATTTACTTTAACAATCCAAATTTCTACTGTATTTTTTTTGTTAACAAAATTAAATTTTAATCCTTTAAAAAATTTTACGTAAAAATTGTTCAGTGTATTTAAAAAGAATAATAAAAATAATAAGACCTGATTTTCAAATTTAACAATCCAATTTTCTCCTTGAAACAAAATGCCTGACGAAACAATTGAACAACTCTCGGACAGACTGAGTAGGACACTGTCAGTGTCTACAAGTGGGACAACAGCCAGAAACGTAACTGGACTAAATGAAATTCAGAGGAACCAGATTATTGAAATAATTAACGAAGCTTTGAAAACGCCTTCAGATTATCTCTCAGACGAGGGTTTTGACCAACCCATAGGTGCAGTTACGACAGAATTAGGAGAATTAGACAAAGTCCCAGACATAATAAAATCACTTAGGGAATTTTCTGGAAAACCAGGTGAGTTCAACTCCTGGCGAAAATCCGTCGACAGAGTGTTAGACCTATACTCCAGCCTTAAAGGAACAGGACGATATTACGCAATTTTACATACTATAAGGACGAAAATTACTGGGGATGCAGATACTGCATTAGAATCGTATAGAACACCCTTAGATTGGCCTCGAATGAAGAAATGTCTAATGATGCACTATTCGGATAAGAGAGATATCGGCACTTTAGAATATCAAATGACAGTTTTGTGTCAGAGCAATAGGAGTATAACTGAATTTTATCAAGCTGTCTATCAACATCTTTCGCTGATACTTGATAAAGTATCATGTTTAAATCTAGACGAAGGAAGCCTTCGCTCAATGACAAATACTTACAGGGATAAAGCCCTGGATACATTTGTTAGAGGTTTAAATGGTGATCTTCCACGTTTGCTTAGCGTGCGTGAACCAACTTCTTTGCCCGAAGCATTACATATTTGTTTAAAATTGGATAATATGACATTTCGTATGAATTACGCTCATGGACAAATATCTAGAGGTAATATCCAGAAAGACAGAATTGGAGTAACCAATTCATTTTTTGGAAATCGACAGAAATTCTTTCCTGAGCTCGCTTACGTTGGTGGTATGACAAATAACAGAACACCATTGCCACCCCGTAATGGTCCTATACCAAATTATAATCCAAATTATACTCGTAACACAATTTTTAGGCCAACCGGTTATCAAAATTTTAGCCCAAGACCACAATTTAATCAAGGAAACCAAATCGGTTTTTCGAACCAATATAATAAACCCCAATATTTAACACCGAATTATCAAAAACCAACTCCTAGAGTAGAACCTATGGACGTGGATAGGTCTATCCAATCAAGGCACATTAATTATATGAACAGACCACCAGTTAACCAAGTTTCTAAGAGACCAGCTGGGGGCTCATTTCAAGGTCCAATCAACAAACTCCAAAGGAATTTTCATGTGGTAACCAACAATGAGGCAACTCAGCGGCAATTAGACCAGGTTCCACTAGATTATGAATATGCCCAAGAAGAAGGCGCAGTTGGGGGGATAACAGAAATGGACGAATATTATAAGGAATTTACCAACAGCGGACTTGAGATGTTCGAGCATTCACCTGAAGATCTCGAAACCGAGAAAAATCATTCCATAACAACAGATTATGCACAAGAAGATTTACTAAACGATCTTAATTTTTTTGGTTAAATAGTTCCTCGTTACCATACTTTCAAGTTAGAACGAGGAACGGACAAACTCTCAAATTCCTTTTAGATACCGGTAGTAATAAGAATTATATAAAACCTAATTTAGTCACAAACCATAGACCTAATCAGGAAAAATTTAGTGCAAAATCTATTGCAGGAAATGTAGAAATTACGCATCATGTTCTTTTAAATATGTTTGGCATCAATGATGTCCCCATAAAGTTTTTTATCTTACCAGGATTAAGAACCTTCGATGGGATATTAGGCAACGATAGTTTAAAAGAATTATCAGCCGTGATTTACACTTCAAAGAATTATTTCACGGTAAAAGGGGGAATAAATATTCCAATATTCCAATACATTTCCCAAGATGTCAACAATATAGAAATTAGGATGGAACACCTTTCTGAAAATCAAAAAAGGTCTCTCGAAAACATTGTAAGTCACCATAAAAGTCTATTTGCAGATCCTGACGAAAGACTCACCTATACAACAAGAGTTGTTGGTGATATACGTACTTCCACGGACATACCAACTTATACCAGAAATTACCCTTACCCAATGGCCATGAAGGCAGTAGTTGAAGAGGAAATTAATAAATTATTAAAGGATGGGATAATAAGACCATCACGTTCGCCTTATAACTCGCCTATATGGATTGTATCAAAGAAACAAGATGCTTCAGGTAGACAAAAATATAGACTGGTCATAGATTTCAGAAAATTAAATTCGATTACAATACCAGATAGATATCCCATTCCCGAGATAAATGAAGTTCTCTCACATTTAGGAGGTAATAAATATTTTACTGTAATAGACTTAAAGAGTGGATTTCATCAAATACCTCTTAGAGAAGAGGATATAGAGAAAACGGCTTTTTCAGTTAATAATGGTAAATATGAATTTACAAGACTCCCATTTGGGTTGAAAAACGCACCGTCCATATTTCAGAGGACGCTGGACGATATCCTCAGGGAACAAATTGGCAAAACATGCTACGTTTATATTGACGATATAATTATCTTTAGTAAAGACGAAAAATCACATTTTAAACACTTGAATGAAATTTTTGAAACACTTAATGCTGCTAATAAGAAAGTCCAGTTGGACAAGTGTGAATTCTTTAAAGAGGAGGTAGAATTCTTGGGATTCATTGTTTCTTACAATGGAGTAAAAGCAAACCCCAAAAAGGTCGAAGCAATAGTAAATTTTGCTTATCCTACCACACTAAAAGAGCTCCGGTCCTTTCTAGGCCTTTCAGGATATTATAGAAGGTTTATAAAAGGTTACGCAGACTTAGCAAAACCTTTAACTAAATTATTGCGAGGAGATGCAGGTACGATTTCCAAATCTGAATCAAACCGTAGGAAAATTCAAATGGATAATGAAGCCAAAAACGCCATCGATTCATTAAAAAATGCCTTAGTTTCTAGAGAAGTAATTCTCGCATATCCAGACTTTAAAAAAGAATTTCAATTGACAACTGACGCTTCTAATGTAGCACTAGGAGCCGTCTTAAGTCAGGATGATCAGCCAATAGCATTCATATCTAGAACTCTGTCAGAAGCAGAAGAAAATTACGCAGCCAATGAAAAGGAAATGCTTGCTATAATATGGGCATTAGGAAACCTTAGGAATTACTTGTATGGGTCAGCTAAAGTTGTCATCTTTACAGATCATCAACCGCTGACATATGCACTTAGCACAAAAAATAATAATAGTAAAATGAAAAGATGGAAAGCTATTTTAGAAGAATACAATTATGAAATGAAATATAAACCTGGTAGAAGTAATGTAGTAGCAGACGCGCTTTCTAGACCTCCAGCGACTGGGATAAATTCTTTATCAGGCACGGTGCACAGCAGTGACAGCTCTCCACAAGATCTTATTCCGAGCATGGAAACCCCAATAAACGTATTTAAGAACCAAATTTTTCTTTCCATAGGTGAAACACCCACTTACCAGTTTAAAATCATATTCCCAGGCTATCATCGACACCTTATAAGCGAACCTAACTATGATGAACAAAAACTTACAGAAATTCTAAAAAAGTATCTAAATCCGTCCGTTATTAATGGTATAAAAACTCATGAACCAATAATGGGGAAAATTCAAACAATTTATCCAGACCACTTTTCAAGTTATAAATGTCGATTTACACAATTGGTAGTTGATGACATAACGTCAGAACACGATCAAGAAAATATAATTGTGGAAACACATAATAGGGCTCATCGCAATGAGAAAGAAAACAGATTGCAAATTATGGAAAAATATTATTTTCCAGGAATGGCAAATAAAATTAAAAGGGTCATAAAACTATGTTCGACTTGTAAGAAAAATAAGTATGAGAGACACCCAAATACGCCTGAGTTGAAAGAGACACCTATACCAACTCATCCAGGCCACACAGTCCACCTTGACATTTTTTCCACAGACAAAAAATTGGTACTAACATCGATTGACAAATTTTCAAAGTATGTCCAGACAAAATTACTAAAGGGACGATCGACAGAAGATGTTAGGAGACCTCTTAGGGAAATACTATTTTCTTATGGGGTACCGAAAAATATTGTCATGGACAACGAACCTTCTCTGAATTCAGCTTCAATCCTATTCATGATGAAAGACGATTTGAAAATAAACGTTTTCACAACTCCATCTTATCGAAGCGAAGCGAACGGACAGATAGAACGCTTCCATTCAACCTTAGCGGAGATAATGAGATGCCTTAAAAGTGATGGGACATCTAGAAATTTCGAAGAACTTTTGGAAAGAGCTGTAAATGAATATAACCATACCATTCATTCAACGACAAAAAAGAAACCTGTAGATCTTTATTTTGGTCGAACGATTGACTTTTCACCCCAAGATATAGAAATAACTAGATTATCTAACGTTGACCGACTAAAGCGCAAACAGGAAAATGACTTGACTTACCATAATAAAAATAAAAAACCAATTAAAGAATACGTACCTGGTCAGCTAGTCTACGTTAGGACAAATAAAAGATTAGGGACAAAACTTTCTAATCGGTTTAAGGAAGAGATAGTGAAAGAAAACCGTAATACAACTATAGTTACGGAAAGTGGCCGCATTATTCACAAGAGTCACATTAGAAATTGACAATTTTTTTTTTATTTACATCCCATTTATCTTCTTTTTACAGATTACTAATTGGTACCGTCCTTGCGGATTTTAATATACTTGACTACTCTAATGCGAGATTAATAACCATTCAGAATGGGATCGCAAAAAAACAGAACGGCACCTTTAAAGTTATACATTCTATCGACTTAGAACAATATAGAATTTTATCACAGGACATTGAATCTACATTGAACACTAATATTACATATAGTCATCCGCTCCGTCCGTTTTTAAAACAACAAGTCTCCGATATTAATGGACTCCTTAATCGGTTAAGTCCACACGTAAGGAGAAGATCTATCGATTTTATTGGTAGCGCATGGAAATGGGTTGCTGGGACTCCAGACAGCCATGATTTTGAAATTTTAAATCAGAAAATTAAAAATGTATTAGAAAATAACAACAGACAAATGATTATAAACGAACTTACAACTAGCAGATTACAAGATATTTCAAACATTACAAATCAAATATTAAAAGTAAAGCGGGAAGATTGGAATAATGAACTGGCAAATACATTAGAACACAAATTAACATTAATTGAAAAAGAATTACAAAATATTGAATATGCAATACAATGGGCTAAAGTAAATATTGTAAACTCATTTATCTTGTCAAAAACCGAAATTGAAAATTTAAATTATGTTTTAAGAAATTATAGTATTCCTATTTTTAATGTAGATGAATTGTTATCATTTGGAAGCGTAAAGATTGTGACAAATAACAAAGAAATTTTATATATTTTAAGTATTCCCATTGCCCAAAATGATATCTGTAAAATTTTCTTAGCAAAGCCAGTAAAAATTGGAAATATTATTGATAAAATTGAATATGGCAAAATTTTAGATTGTAATAATAAATTATTCGCCATCAAAGAAAGCTGCAAAAGCTACAACGATTTAACAATATGTAATAGAGATAAGCTTGTAGAATTAAGTGATAAATTTTGTATAACTAGTTTATTTAGAAATAAAATAGGTAGCTGCACACAGGTTAACAACGAGCACGTCCCAGCAATAGAAGAAATCGGAAGCGACTTACTACTGCTGAATCAATACATTGGGAAAATTAAAGTGAACGAAGAAGAAATAGCATTAAATGGAACTTATTTGGTCAAATATTTCAACACAACAGTCAACATTGAGGGTCGAGAATACTATTCAAAAGAAATAAGTGGCAACAAACCTCTTCCAGCTTCATTACAACCAAAAGCATGGAATAGCAAAACCGAAGAAATCATATCACTGCAAAGACTCCAAAAATTGAATATGGGAAACATCAAAAGATTGGAAACACTGGAAAACAAAAATAACTTTCTACTAACATCAAGCCTCATCATCATTGTATCCGTTTGTGTTATTATCGCTTGGATTTCTAAGAAGAAGAAAACAAAAAAAGAAGATGAAATAATAGAAACGAAAGAAGCCCAACCAGAACATCCAATTGTTGTAAAATCTACAGAGGAAAAAATTAGGAAAAAGAATTCCACCATTTTTGACATCCACACATTTTAAGCAATCGGGACGACTGCATTTAAGGAGGGAGGAGTTAACACAAAATACATTTAAAATACATTTAAAATAAATATTTCGCTAACAACAACAACACACATTAAAAAACACCAAAATTAGTTCTCAAGCTGACGTTGCGTCTTCTGCAAAACAAACAAACAGTTATTTCACAACAATACCGTTGCACGCGCATCCGGCGCGATTACCAACATACAGTAATTCTGCAAGGTAGTATTTTCCCACCAACAATATTGAACGGCATTGCACATGCCAACGAATAAAGCAGCTCATTTTACAATAATACCATTGCACGCGCAACACAGAAATTCTGCAAGGTAGTAAATTCACACCAACAACATTGAACAGCATTGCACGAGCGGCAGAATGACAACAGCGTGAATGAATGGCGTGATCAGCAAACCTGTTATTATAAATTAGGGTAGTTTTAAGAAAATCATTGCTTTTTATTTTGAATTACAAATAAAGACGGTTGTTGTGTCGCCATCAGCGCACAACAATTAATTTTTTTAAACTAAAATTCCTAAAAGAATTTAATTTATATACTTTCTGGGGCTACAAATACTCTTTCCATTACAAACAGAATGACAAACTGATACATACTGATATATACTGTGCAGTGATGTGCATTTATAATCTTCTTTTCATTGTTTCCAAGAGAAAAACTTCTTTACATATGGTCTTAAATCACTTCCAATGATGTTTGTATAAAGCTGTTATGAAAAGAAAATCACGTGAGTCCGATCACAGGGACTCTTTTTGAAAATCAAACAAAAGCTTCATCTATGTATCACTTATAGCAATTAACTCTACTAATATGAAAATATATATTTATAATTAGTCATTTATTGTTCGGTTTAAGATCATGTACATATATATTTTTCTAATGAAAGAAAGATAATAATTTTTGTAATGTAAGAGAAATATTGGAAAAAAATTGAAGACAGCGCTAGATGGAGTAGCTACTTTCGAACAAAGCGACTTGTTCATCTTCAGCATCCCTCTGCCTATATTTAAATATTTATTTATATTATTTCAACCGGTTAATTTTTAATTTTTCGTTTTTTACTTTTCATTTTTTATTTTTCATCTTTCATTTCTTATTTTTTATTTTGGATTTTTCATTTTTTATTTTTCATTTTTCGTTTTTTATTTTTAATTTTTCGTTTTTCATTTTTCATTTTTTATTTTTCATGTTTTATTTTTCATTTTTCAGTTTTTATTTTTCATTTTTTATTTTTCATTTTTTATTTTTCATTTTTTATTTTCATTTTTTATTTTTCATTTTTTATTTTTCATTTTTCATTTTGTATTTTTCATTTTTTATTCTTAATTTTTCGGTTTTCATTCAGCATACTCCCAGGTTTACATTTAATTGATTTTTTTATACCCTTCAGCCCAGTGTGCAGAGGGTATATATAAATTTTTCATTACATTTGTAATAACTAAAAAATAATTTGGACCCCTAAAATATATATATTTGTGATCCTTATAACAAGCGATGACGGCTTCCGTCGGGCAGCTAGGGTGATCCTTGTTTTTATTTGTTTGCAAATTTTCGAGGGCCTTCGGCCTTCATCATCAGGAAACGACAAAGCTATAAAACTAAACGTAACACCATTATACGAAAAATTCTTAACAACGGAAAAAACTTACATTAATGTAAGAATTTTTTGTATAATTGTGTTACGTTTGTTTTTATAGCTTTGTCGTTTCCTGATGATGAAGGCCGAAGGCCCTCGAAAATTTGAAAACAAATAAAAACAAGGATTTTTATAAAACCTGACCTAGAGCCTTTTTACTTTTTTAAAAAAAAATAAAATCAAAATTATAGTACTTGAGGTCACTGGGATATCCAAAACATACCATCTAAAATTTAATTTATTTAAAGAAAAACACAACAATAACTTTCGATGTTGTATTTTTTGTGTGTAATATTTACATATACATACATACATATATGAAATAATAAAATAATATACATATATTCTATAATATATCCATAATAAGCGCATGTTAGAAATAAATCGGTATATTATTTTATTTATATAAAATTCTGCAATAATTTGTTTTAAGGAAAATACATTTATTTTGCATTAACAAACAGACTGTTACTTCATTTTGCTCAGTGTGACTATGCCGCAGTAGATGCGTCAAAATTTTTGTTCTAATTAGCTTTGCAATAGTTATTTCTATTTTAACATGAATGTTTACATTTTCAACTAGATATCAAACACAACAATGTTAAAACTATACACAGCGCTGAGTAAAGAAGAAGCACTGAGTTTTTTGCTTTCAAAACAGTTCTACATATTTTTATAAAATTATTATTCTGCGATTGCGATTACATATAATTTTTAAGAATTGTTTGTAATTACTAAAGCATTATTATTCACGTAAATACCAAATTGCACCTATTAAATTTTCCATTCAAATTTAAGAAAATATCAATTGTAAAAACTGGAATTCAGATTTCCAATTATAAATTAAAAAATATCAATTGAATTTCAGAATATCATATTATAAAGTCGGAGATAATAACTTGAAATTTAGAAGACAGCAATTGAATTTTAAAAATATAAATTTTTTTCTTTAAGCACAAACTAAAATTCAAAAAACACCAAATATGTTTACATTAAAAAAATGTTTACATGTATAAAAAATATTGCGATTCAAGAGACATTAAAAGCATTTCAGGATAAGAAAACATTAACTTAAATTCAATGAAGTTTAGAAAACCTCAAATGATATTTGAGAATTGCGAACATAAAAATTGTTACATAAATCAAGTGCATTTTGATGAGAATGTTATTTATATATTATTTTTCATAATTTTTTGGATGAAAATTTGGAGTTATTCAGAAAATAAAGAAAACAAATTATGTTAATTAAAAATTTTGGGATATTTGGTTTTTTGCGTTTGGCATCCCTAATTTAAACCAGTGTTCAAAATGACTTCCAAATTTGATTTCATGTAAAATCCAAAAGTAAATTCAAATTTCAAAATTCAAGTAAAATCCAAAAAATTTAAGTTCTATAATAATTCCCAGGTAGTAGTATTTGGAGTCAATAAATGAAAATATATTTTGTTAACATAATTTAATTCAAAATCAAAAGTTGGAATCACTGGGTTAGATTTTGTATTGTATTGTGTTATTTTGTGTTACCACAAAATCTAATAGTGAAAACTTCGTTTTAATATGTAAAAAAAATTTTTTTTCTCTATGTTTTCCAAATATGGGAATATTTTAACAAAGAAATTGAGAGAGTTTTTTTTTTTTTTGTTATTATGTTGTTACTTCATCCGATTTATACAGCCACAATAAAGAATTATTTGGCCAGTTAAAAGGAACTACACCTACAGCTATCTCCAATTAACACGATTTAACGCATATAGCCACCCTACACAACCTCTACCTTCGCAATGGAGGTTAGGGCGAGCTATTTAATTTACAAAAACTTAAACTAAAAAATAAATAAACGAGAGGTTATGTCATATAACCGGAAACGCATGCATATAGGTATATAACCTAAATTTATGCCGATTAGCAACCAAGATGACCAACATGCAAACACCAAAACGCATTTTATTTTATCCGAAACAATAGAAAAGACGAAAACGATCTTTCCTCGTTGGAGCACGAATTAATAATGTGAGAGATCTTTATAGACCAACTCTCGAAACAAAAAAAATTATCTGCTAAGCGGATCAACCCCAGGAATTTGTTGAAATAATTTGGTATTAAGTTTAATAAATTGTTTACTTTTTCAAATATTTCGTTTGCATTTATTATCAATACTCAAACCGTGGTGGGGGGTATCGATGATTCGGCACAGCCGAATTTAACACTCTTACTTGTCCTTTTTATTTAATTTTCAAGTTGATCATAGTATATTATTTTAAGGTTTTTATTCACAGATGACGTATTTTATTCTATTTTTATTTTCATTTTAAATTTATAAACCGAATAAATTGTCTAAAAATATAAACAAAATTTCATTCACAAATCAAAAACACTTAACACTTGGGCATAATTTTAATTTCTATTTGTTTTATGGGAGATGAAGCAGTCAAAAATAAAAAAATTAGTATTTTATATTTTATGACGTGTATAATCTCAACAAAAACAAATAGCAAAATTGTAGTCAGTCCAGACTACCTACACGATACCCTATACCATAAGTTTAGAGATCCTATCTCTTAGTTCCAACTAATTGGATATAGAAGATGAGCATAAACCAAATATGTGTGGAATTGTTATTAATTTTTTGCTTTCGGCCATATGGGGACTAAGTCAAAAAATGAATCGATCCTGGAATATATAAAAACCAATTTTGAGAAAAACTTGTGCATTATTTTTGTTTTTTGAAAGATATAATTGAGGACTGGGGGCTATGACTAAGAATTGTCCTATAGGGATTATTTTTGCTCTACTGATTAATGGATGCAATAAACACTTACAAACCAAATTTGACCGAGATCTGTATGATAATTTGGATCTTCTGGCAATTTAAGTCGATTTCATAAGGGTCATTTGAGACCAGACTAGTTCTGAATATGTAACGATTGTCACCAATTTCACCAGCGATCATTTTGTGGCCGATAAAAATATATTCATATTTGTAATTTGATTACAAAGTTTACAGGGGCACACAACAAGGCGGACAGACGGAAAGCCATTCTGAGTCGATCGGTAAAATAAAAGATGGGTGTAGGTCAAATATTTTTGATAGTTACAAACATCAGCACAAAGTCAATATACCATGATCACATAGTGACATAAACCAGGAATATTAAGATTTCTATTTGCCCTCTTACAAGCAATGATTTTTATTTTTCAATCATGACATAAGCATAAAAAGTGGCTTTCGATTTAAGGTGAAGTGAACATTTAATATGTGTGTGTATCTGAATCTGTATGAATATAAATAGAAAAAATAAACATCATAAACTTTGACTGTAACATAATTATGAAGCAGAAAAAAAAATATTTTTTTTTATATTTGTTCTTACGCACGAATTATCTGCATTTAAAATTAAATGTGTGTTTTTTTTTTCTTTAATATTTTAAAAATTTAAAAGGAAAAATTATTTTATTTTAAATATATTTGTAAATTTTTAACGTAAACATGGTCAGGAACAATAGACAACAACTAACCATTTTAGAATAATTAAAAAATTTGCAATATTAATAATTTTATTAAATCTAATCTTTTTCAACCGATTGCATTTTAAACTAACGATTCAACAACTAATCAAAAATGATGAGAGTTTGTTAAGGTAGAAAAATAGGCATTTCCGAAACAAATGTTAAATAAATATAACCCATAGCCCCTTCTAGATAAATAATAGATAATATTATAGTTTGGTTAGCATTTGATTTACAAAATTATTACCGCCCCTATGACGTTACATTATCTTCAGACTAATACTTTTATCTAGATAATAATACCGACGGTCTTGAGCAATTTTAGTTTTTTTGTTGTAGCCAATTTGAATTTTTGTCCTTCTGCGTACTTGGACACATTCACAAGTTTCATGCTGATAATTTGCCATCATTGCTGATAATTACATTAAATTTCTATTTCCATTGTTGTGTGTGTGTGTCTGTTGATGATGGCGCTTGATGCTTTTGCTAGTACACCTACTTTTTCACGCTTTTCCAATTATACGATTAAGTAGATTGTTGGTAGTGCTTCAGAAAAAAAAATAAATAGGTTTTTGGTTAGTTTCCCACTTTTTTTCTCGTTTGTGTATGCAAAAATGCAATTGCGAATGGTTTGTTCACATATTGTGGTCATGTTTGCTATTTGGTATTGTGGTAAATTGCATGTACTAATTGCGTCTTTGTTGTTGTAGTTATAGTTCTGTTATAGAAGTTGTTTCAGCCTGTAGTCCTGCTTAGTCATGTAAATACTTGTTTATGGCCAGCCACGGTTATCAATGTATTTGACAATTTCAAAACATGTCATAGTTAAAAAAATTTCTAGTTCAAATACCATTCGAAATGCATTTGTAAATATAATGCACATTTTTATTGCCAGAAGATTAGTTTTATGTGTGAGCCTACTTTTGTTTATCGTCAGTAATTAAAAAATTAATAAAACAAAAATACAAAAATAATATATTTATATAAATGTAATATATAAAATCATTCGCACAATATAAAACCAAAACGTTTTTCTGACCAAGGGTGAACGGTTTGGGCTATAGTTTAAGAAATGTGTGCAATTTGAGGCCACAAAAATCCCAGCAATCCTTTTAAATCATAATTTATGTCGCAACCAAAAGCATGGTCATATAATACGTATCATGCCATTGGCATGTGTTTCCTAAAGCTTTTCGTATAAAATAATTAATAATTTCGATATTTTACAGTTAGTCATAATAAAGTTTTAATATACTCGCACACATATTCATGCATACTTAATGTTAAATGTGGCCAAATATCAGTTGTCCGTAACCAGTTGCAAAATTAATGAATTCATTAAAAACTCATATTTCATGTCTTTGCAAAGACTTAAATAAATGTACATATAAAAACTCTTGAAGCCAACTTATGTGCAATATATAAGAGTTGCATAGTCAGTCGGACTTTGTCCATACCTTGAATACCACCCACCATATTGCTTTTATTGAAATTTAATTTATACCTAAAGAATTTCATATACACAAATTAAATATTCAAGTGAACTTGTTAATTAATTTGATAAAAATATTAAATATTTTGCATGAATATTTAATACTAGAGATATATATAAATAAAATTATTTAGTTGATTGCTGTGTTCAATTCTTTTCGTTAAAATTTCATTACTAATACATTTTTATATATAGAAACAACCTATGACGTAATAATATTCGCAATATGACAATTTTGGCGATTCAGTTTCCAAAATTGTAGATTTTCAAAAGATTTTATTAGCAGCACTGGTCGGTAACAAAGAAGAGAGAAAATTGTGTGTGGGTTTGTATAAAATGAGAAAGATTAAATTTTGTTTGTGTATTTCCCATAGCTTTGTAGGGAGTGCTATGTGTGTGTATTATTTCAGCGTTACAGAATCAGTCAGTCAGTCAGTGAGTCAGGGATCAGCGTAAATATATTTAAGATAATAATATTTAATATTTTTAAACTTTTTCTTTTATCTCATACTCTCTGTCTGCCTGTCTGTCTGCCATGCGGCAACCCCATTCCCCCTCACCAAATTGATGTGGCCCATTGTCTTGCTGTGACTATAGATTAATTATGGGGTAGTCACGCACAGTCACACACAGTCACGGAGTGATTTAAATGTCATTTCCCCTTAACCGATCGATCTCAATCTTGGTCCATACACTTGATGTGAAAAAGGATTAACTTTGACTTAGTCACGACGCAGTCACGCATGGTCACGCGCAGTCACGGAGTGATCTAAATGTAATTTCCCCTCATCTGATCTATCTCAAACTTGGTCCATACACTTGCTGTAAAAAAGATTAACCTCGACTTAGTCACGCACAGTCACGCATGGTCACGCACAGTCACGGAGTGATCTAAATGTCATTTCCCCTCATCCGAGCGATCTCAATCTTGGTCCATACACTTGATGTGAAGAGGATTAACTTTGACTTAGTCACGACGCAGTCACGCATGGTCATGCACAGTCACGGAGTGATCTAAATGTCATTTCCCCTCATCTGATCTATCTCAAACTTGGTCCATACACTTGCTGTAAAAAAGTATTAACTTTGACTTATTCACGGCGCAGTCACGCATGGTCACGCACAGTCACGGAGTGATCTAAATGTCATTTACCCTCATCCGACCGATCTGAAACTTGGTCGATATACTTGCTGTAAAGAAATATCAACTTCGACATAGTCACGCGCAGTCACGCATAGTCACGCACAGTCACGGAGTGATTTAAAACCCATTTTCCCTTATCCAATCGATCTAAAACTTGGTCGATAGACTGGCTGTGAAAAAGATTAACTTTGACGTAGTCACGCGCAGTCACGGGGAGATTAAAACGACACTTCCCCTCATCAAATAGATCTGAAACTTAGTCTATAGACTAGTTGTGACCAAAGATTAATTTTAAAATAGTCACGCGCAGTCACGGGGAGATTAAAACGACACTTCCCCTCATCAAATAGATCTGAAACTTAGTCTATAGACTAGTTGTGACCAAAGATTAATTTTAAAATAGTCACGCACAGTCACGCATAGTCGCGGACAGATTCAAGACTCATATGCATAAAGAAAGAAAGAGTATTAATAAAAGCTTTGTTTTTGTGGGTTAGATTATTCTAGTTATGCCCTCCACACCAGTATGCATAGGGTATATACAGGTATATTATTCCGTGTGTAAAAAACAGAATTTAGCCTGGACATATAAAATATATATATTCTTGATTCTTATATCAAGAGGATTGGCTATGGCGATGCCTGTCTGTCCGTCTGTGTATACTACGATCACCTCCTCTATAGGTCAGATGGGTTGCTCTTTTTTAGTGAAAACGAGCTTAGAATCAGCAAAAACGGTTCATGAAAATGTATAACGAACTCTTGAAAACATATGAATTTTCTATGTTGTTCTTGTTATACTTGTTAATCTAAATTTGGTTATGTATGTGTCATATCTGCATTTGCTGTTTTTATGGCCATTGCGTTGGTAGCCTTTGCTTAATGAATGTATCTCTATCGTTATACTCCATATATCATAAGGGTGGCCCTTCATTATATGGAGAAAAAAGTGTTCAGACTCTCGGTCGCACCCCCTAGAAATATGCGAATGGCAAAAAAAATGAGCCAATCAACAAACATTCCGAAGTGGCTCGACGGGAATGAAAATTTCAAGTTAAAAGTTATTTTCATTTATACTCGGATTATATGGATTATTTTGATCCCAGGAGCACTGAAGCCTTAAATAAATAAAAAATAACCAAATTATTTTTCTTAAATTCGAAATAGTTGTTGCATCGAGTTTAATAGAAAAACTCGTTTTCCGTAATTTTTATTTAAAAATATCTTAAAATCTAAACCTGGCCTTGGCAAATAATGGGTTAACTTTCTCGGATTTATCCCAAACTTTAGGAACGGAAGATCTGCACATTTCGTTATTATATTTTAAGCATCGCATCTAAAAATTCAATAGCACTTACAAAATATTTAAATTTTTTGAATAAATTATCTCCTATTAGCTTGGGTTCATATGTGACCCCAATTCCAGAAGGGTTAACGGGGTCATATTATCTTTTTCCCAAACCATAGGCTACTAAGATAAAATATAAGATTTAAAAGTAGAAAAGTGATCAATTTTTGATACACAGTATTTAGAAAGAGTACATTTACAGAATATTTTACAAAAATCCCATTTTTCTCGAAATCCGCAAAAACAAAATCCTTGTCACAAAAAATTCTGGTAAGGGATTTATCTTAAAATTCACACAGTTAATCTCTAACATGTATTTAACAAGACCTTAAAGACACAGATCAATTTTTTTAAATTTTGTTTAAGAAATTTTTTCAAAACTTAAAAAAGGAGTTTTCAAAATTTTATCAAAAAAAAAAATTCCATTTTCGGTCTCAATGCTTAATAGGTTAACAAGGTGGTAATAAAACTATACATCATATCTGAGTACTTACAGATACAGAGACTAAAACAAAATGTTGGCTTTAATTAATTTCTTAAAGTTTAAAAAAATGCCATCAAATTTCATGACCTATTTTTTTTTTTTTTTTTTTTTTTGGCACAAAAGTGTTCTGGGGCATTTGCTATTTCTTGGCGGGTATTTATTCGATTTTGAAGTTTTACAGCATTTTGAAAGATAATTTAATACTGATCCCGAATTATATAACAATTTGTCGGAAAAATTAAAGTATAGAACGAAATTTTCGTAAAATCTGAAAAAAGTAATATTTTCCCCATATAAACACACTTGAAATTTTCAATCGCGTTGAGGCACGACTAAATGTTTTTGGATTGGCCCAAAACTTTGTATTTCTCAGTTTTTTTACTACTCGCATATTTCTAGGGGATGAGTCCGAGAGTTTGAACAGTTTTTTTTAATAAGGGCCACCCTAATGTATCATATTAGCTTAGGCTGGTATTGCCATATTTGTATAAACGCTATTCCGAAATAATTGGTAATCTATGTAATTAGTAACTTATGAACCACACCAAATTTTGAGACTCTCCCTATCACGTTACTTTAGATATTTGATGGTAAATATCCATTTGGTGACACGTCCAAAATTTAACCAAACTTTTATTTCAACTTTATTCAAATTGTGCGGAAGTTTTTATGAAAAAACTCATAATATATTGGAGGTAGAAAAGGAAATGTATCGGTCATAACTTCGAACTTGTCGGATGTGATGAGTCTGACATGATGACATCCTTTGTTGGAAGTGGACTTACACCACTTTCAAATGTAATTATATTGCCAGGATTATGAAATTTTTTAAATGATTTTTATTTTGAGAGCTGTTTATAAATAAAATGTTGTTAGCACATGGCAGTCATTGTTATCGTAAATAAGTTTTTTTTGGTAAAAATGGACTTAGACAACAGTAAAAAAAATCACGCGAGTCCGATCACAGGGGAGATGTGTAAACATAGTAATTAAAGATTTTTTATGGCATTTTTTTAAAATCGAAAAGAAAGCGTCATCTATGTTTACTTTTAGCAATCAACTGCAGGGGCTCTGGTAATATAAAAATATTTATTATTATTTATTATTTCAACCGGGTAATTTTAAAATTTTCGTTTTTAATTTTTCATTTTTCATTCTTCGTTTTTCATTTTTTATTTTTTATTTATAATTTTAATTTTTCGTTTTTAATTTTTTTTTTCATTTTTTATTTTTAATTTTTTCATTTTCCATTTTTCTTTTTTAATTTTTCGTTTTTCATTTTTTATTTTTCATTTTTCATTTCTCGTTTTTCATTATTTATTTTTCATTTATTATCTTTAATTTTTTATTATTCTTTTTTCATTTTTTATTTTTCATTTTTATTTTTTATTTTTCATTTTTTATTTTTGAATTTTCATTTTTCATTTATCATTTTTTATTTTTCATTTTCTATTTTTCATTTTAATTTTTTGTTTTTCATTTTTTATTTTTCATTTTTCATTTTTAATTTTAATTTTCATATTTCGTTTTCGTTTTTTATTTTTCATTTTTTATTTTTCATTTTCAAACGGGTTATTCAATATAATTTTTCACCAATTCAATCATAGGTCACAACGATTTTGTCTTACGTCTTACATGTTACGCTATTTTTGTGATTGTATTGTGTAATAGATTTTACGCACCTGCGCGTATAGATGTTTACATATCAAAAACGGCTTTTTTAAGTGATGTTATTATTTAAGCAAAAATTATTTTAAAAAATAAATATGTTCATTCTGATATGACTTGTTGATATTTCTTGTGACAAACGCATGGTTTAAAATTAATTTCAAGACCAAATTAAAGCACAAAATATGTCATCTTCGTACTTACCTTCGTTATTATTTCACAAAAATTTTTTATATTAAACAGATTGGACAAAGGTACAATTTTAGCAAATAGTGAACGTGATTCTGAAAGTAATAGAAAATATTGAGGTTTTTCCTATTTTTTTTAAATAAATATGAAAAAATAAATATGAAAAAAAAAACAAATTTTTTTTTTAAGAAAAATAAATAAAAAACACTAAAATTAAACTGAATGCAATGATTTATTAATTCTAAAAATATTTACTAGTTTAAGTTACTGAAATTACGTAAAAAATTTACTTACATTGAAAGTTTCATCCAACTGTTTTAAAATTATAGGAAAAATGACCGCAAATACATTTTGCAAGTCATGCTTATCTTATTGAAGCAATTCTACACTCATTAAATGATGAAACCGTAAGAAATAAGGGAATTAAATAAGAACAAGTTGTATTAACTATTATAAGGAAAATATGATAAAATAGCTCAAAACTCTCAAAAGATGACGAAAATAGAAAACTTTTTATATGTTAAAATTGAATTGATACAAATGTGTGTATGTTTGTTTGCCACGGTATCCTAACAACAGATCTACGGAAACAGTTTATTTCCTCAATATTAAAAATGAAATATTCTTGCATTTCTAGCTGTTCTTTATGCAGTCCATGCTAATGTCACCTACCAGCCCTGCTTCATTTATCATGCATAGCATGATTGAACGTTCATTACACTACACCATAAAAACTTTAGAAGTGTAACTATGATGAAGAACTAAAATTAATTTTTAAAACTAGGTCACGTAGGTCTTAAGTAAAGCTATTTTCTCTATAGTTTTCCAACAGTATTAAAGTTAGAAAATGAGGACACAACATGAATAGTGACCTGCAAATTTATATAAAATACAACTTAAGAAAAAAAAGAAACAAACGCTAAAAGAATCAAATTAGTTTTTCATTAAAAAAAAAAAAAAAACAATAAGACTGGCTAAATGTTCACATTAAGTGCAGAAAACAAGAAAATGCCAAAAACATGCTAGAATAACTAAAACGATGAAGCAAGAATTCCAATTTCATCAATATTTTGTTCTGAATAGATTTTGCTGTCATAACCAATTGCAGTAAATATTCATAAAAATAACACTGAGAGGAAAAATTAAGAAATTATTTCTTAAACGTTCTTGTTAGGTTCTTCTTAAAACATATTTTAAAGAAAAAAAAAATAAATTTATATCTTAAAAAATTCTATTTCAAAAAATAATTAAGAAAATTTGATTATAAAACTTTTTTAAAATTAACAAGAAAACTAAACTTATAAAGTATAAATTTTTAAAATCTTAAATCTAAAAATAATCTAACCCAACAAAGTTTTTATTAAAACTCTTTCTTTCCTCATGCATATGAGTTTTGAATCTCTCCGTGACTGTGAGTGACTATGCGTGACTGTGCATGACTAACCCAAAATTAATATGTATTCACAGCAAGACTATTGGCCAAGCTTCAGATCAATTGGATAAGGGGAAGAGAGTTGCCGCACGTCAGACAGAGAGTATGAGTTCAAAGAAAGCGTTTAATAATAATAATAATAAAATTTGTATAAAAATCTAAACTTAAAAATATATATTTACAATTGTTTTTTTTTATTAATTTATTATTTTTTATTTTAACAAATAAAAACAATAAATCTTATTATTTCTTAATCAATCTTTACTGTTCATTTTTAAACTTTTTAATTAACAACGCATTTTAATTAACTTGGGGGTGGATAATTTTTCGCCAATTTCGTAGCGCAGTTGATGAAATTTTAACAAGTTTTTTAGTGAAAAATAAATTTTGTCTTGGTCACGTATAGTCGTTTTCTTAAAATCGTTGATTCGTTGAATCGGTTTAATAAGTCCGCATAATATGCATTGCTTAATATTATTTCCAATCGAATAATAAATGGACAAATTATCGCTTCTTCGGTGACTGCATACTGATAACCAATGTTTTTCACTTATCTTTGTACAACGGCACAAAAATTCATCCCTATTAAGGTCTGACATCTCTGCCGGATAGCTTTCTAAAAGCCGACTGTTCCTTTAAAATCGATAATCACAGACACATATGAATTGACATCAAATATATCGCGCATTCTCACTCTCCGATCGACCAAGAGCATATCGCGAATTTTTTCGACATTTTCAGGACATTCGGAAAGTTCGGCGGAACTAGTGCTCCTACAGTCGAACTAAGTAAAACACTTTTTTTTGATGTGTAAACATCTATACGCGCAGGGGGGTAAATTTCTATTTCACAAAAAATCATAAAAACAGCGTAACTGTAGGCGTAAGAAAAAATCAGCATAACATGTAAGCGTAAAATAAATCGGTGTGACTTATGATTGTATTAGTGAAAAAATGTGAGATGAAAAATAAAAAATGAAAATAAAAAATAAAAAATTAGAAATATAAATAAAAAATAAAAAATAAAAATAAAAAATGAAAAATGAAAATAAAAAATAAAAAATTAGAAATATAAATGATAAATAAAAAATAAAAAAAAGAAAAATAAAAAATGAAAAATGAAATATAAAAAATGAAAAATAAAAAATAAAAAATAAAAAATGAAAAAGGACAAATAAGAAATGAAAAATAAAAAATAAAAATGAGAAATAAAAATGAAAAATAAAAAATAAAAAATTAAAAATAAAGAATGAAAAATGATAAATAAAAAAATTAAAAAGGACAAATAAGAAATGAAAAATAAAAAATAAAAATGAGAAATAAAAATAAAAAATACAAAATAAAAAATTAAAATCGCAAAATGAAAAATACAAAATGAGAAATAAAAAATAAAAAAAATTAAAAAGAACAAATAAGAAATGAAAAACAAAAAATAAAAAATGAGAAATAAAAATGAAAAATACAAAATAAAAAATGAAAAACGCAAAATGCAAAATGAAAAATAGAAAATGAAAAATAAAAAATGATAAATAAAAAATGAAAAATAAAAAGTTAAAAACAAAAAATAAGAAATGAAAAATTAAAAATAAAAAATTAAAAATAAAAATGAGAAATGAAAAATAAAAATAACAAGTAAGAAAATTATAGTCGGTCTAGACCGACTATACGATACCCTATACCATGCGTTTAGAAACCCTATCTCTTAGGCCCAACTAACTGGACATTGAAAATAAGCAAAAACCAAATTTGAGTGGGATTTTTATTAATTTTTTTGGCTGCAGATATGAAAAAGTTCATATCGGATGCTATATATATAAAGGGACTAGGTCCAAAAATGGACCGATCCTGATCATGTTTGGTAAAGTCTCTTGTATTTTGCAAAAATATGTACAAAAAAAATTTGAGAAGAATCAGTGCAATATTTTTGTTTTTTAATAGATTTAAGTGAAGATCGGGAAGCAGCTCTATATGGGGTCAAAGTTATCATTTTTGGACTACTCATTAGTGGATGTAATGAACGCATACAAACCCAATTTGAGTAAGATCTATATGACAATTTGGATCTTATGGCAATTTATGTCGATTTCATATGGGTAATTTGTATGGGGGCTAGGTCTGAACATGAACCGATTCTCACCAATTTCAACAGCGTTCATCCCATGGCCGATAAAAGCTTATATACCAAATTTCATCAAAATATATTCATATTTGCGACCTGCAGTTTGATTAAAAGTTTTACATTGACACACAGACGGACGGACGGACGGACGGACGGACATTGTTAAATCAACTCAGAAAGTGATTCTGATTCGATCGGTATAATTAAAGATGGGTCTAGGTCAAATATTTTTGGTTGTTACAAACAGCAGCACAAAGTCATTATACCCAAACCAAATAGTGGTATAGGGTATAAAAATAAACAAGTAAGAAAATTATAGTCGGTCTCGACCGACTATGCGATACCCTATACCATGCGTTTAGAGACCCTATCTCTCAGGCCCAACTAACTGGATAAAGAAAATATGCATAAACCAAATTTGAGTGGGATTTTTATTAATTTTTTTGGCTGCAGATATGAAGAAGTTCATATCGGATGCTATATCTATATGGAGACTAGGCCCAAAAATGGACCGATCCTGACCATGTTTGGTAAAGTCTCTTGTATTTTGCAAAAATATATACAAACAAAATTTCAAAAGAATCCGTGCAATATTTTCCTTTTTTTATATATTTAAGCGGAGATCGGGAAGCAGCTCTATATGGGGCCTATGACTAAGAGTTGTCCCATAGGTAAAATTTTTGGACTACTGATAAATGGATGTAATAAACACATACAAACCCAATTTGACTTAGATTTATATAATAATTTGGATCTTATGGCAATTTATGTTGATTTCATAGGGGTCATTTGTATGGTGGCTAGGTCTGAACATGGACCGATTCTCACCAATTTTAATAGCGCTCATCCTATGGCCGATAAAAGCTTATGTACCAAATTTCATCAAAATATATTCATATTTGCGACCTACAGTTTGATTACAAGCTTTACATGGACACACAGACGGACGGACGGACGGACATCGTTAAATCGAATCAGATAGTGATTCTGAATCAGATAGTGATTCTGATTCGATCAGTATAATAAAAGGGTGTAGGTCAAATATTTTTGGTAGTTACAAACAGCAGCACAAATGCATTATACCCAAACCACATAGTGTTATAGGGTATAAAAAATGGAAAATGAAAAGTGAAAGACGAAAAATTAAAAAATGAAAAATATAAAATAAAAATGAAAAAATTTGAAATCAACCGGTTGAAATAATAAACAATAATAATTATTGTTATATTAGCAGAACTCCTGCAGTTGATTGCTTTAAGTGATACATAAAAAACGCTTTCTGTTTGATTTTAAAAAAGTGCCATAAAAAAACTTTAAGTAGTAGATGTTTACACATCTCCCCTGTGATCGGACTCACATGATTTTTGTCACTGCATGTAATGGTGCAGATTGCCCATATTACTCACAAGCTTTTCCTTGATTTGAGTGATGTTTTGTTTTTTTTTTTTTTTTCTTAAAAAAAAATAATGAGAAATTTGCACTCAAAATTCACTTTATTCCATATTTGCTAAAAAATTCTCGAGATTGTGTGCTTTGATTAGCTGAAAAACAGAAACTTAATGGCGAAGGATGCTCAATATTTAACAATAGTCTACTAAGAGATGGTGGTTGCCGGGAGCAGTATTAATTTGTAATTCACCGCGAGGAAAGTATAAAAGTCATTCACTTATCCATACCATTTTATAAATTGATATTAAAAATAAGGTATTTAAGAGAGGTTCTTATATTTAGATAAATTTTAATAAAAGGAAATATTACTAATTGGCCTTATCAACGATTTATATTATCTACTACACTTTTTACATAGAAGTTGCAGAAGTAATAAATTCTCAAGAAAAAAAATCACTTAAAATTAACTTCGAAATCTGAAGTGGTAACATTTTCTTAACGCTGCTGCAACCTGCAAATCTGGCAGCCAGTATAACAAAGTTGATTTTCAGCTTTTATCTAACTTTGGTATCAGCTTTGAAATAGGGCTAACATTACAAATTATTTTTTTCAAGTGTGTTTTCTTTTTAACAATAATGTTTCAAGTTTTTCTTGTTGGAACAGTAATTTCATCATCATTTTCATCCAGTTGCAAATGGCATCAAACAAACATAACGAGGGCATCAAATGAAAAAGCAGATGCGTTGTTGTTACATTTTTGACTTTCATATCATTCGCTTGCCATGATATTCTCTATCATCTCGGACACTTGAATCATAACGAATTGAATGTCCTTTGGGCTGATGTTAAGATTGAATGCTTTTGCATTTTCTTAATCATATTCTTATTCTTCTTTCTCTTGATCATATTTTGCTGCCAGCAACTGCATGTTTACGAATAATAGACATTGAAGTTTTTATTGGGACATCAGGGTTTAGTAAAAATAAAATTTTATAAATTTCAAATAAAATCAATTTTATTGCCGAAAATATTAAAAACTTAGCAGATATTATGATTTTACCTTAAACATTCAGCAATATGCCATCAACGTAAATTGACTATCACCTAAGGAACACATTCAAAGTATCAATTCCCCATGGTGTAATTTACTTATTTCTTATATTTCTGGTTGTTATGCTCCTTGTCCTTCTTATCCAAGTACCCGTAACTTTTTCTGCGGTCACATCATGAAGAGAATGAAATTTCTGCGGAATTTTAGTCCAACATAGTATATACGAGGACCAAGGTAACGAAAGAATAGTTGATTATTTGCTTTCATGTTCGTTTTTTTTTTGTTTGTGAGTACCGGAATTTATGTCATATCGTATAAAATCAATTTTCCATTTTAAGGACTTTCGTTAAATGCAAAAATTATTTGTGAGATATTAAAATATTCATTGAATTGTGTGAAGTTTATATGGAAATTTTATTTGGAAATATTATTTCGTTTTAACTAAGCGGCTTTCCACTTAACTTGTCTTTCTTAGAAACAAAAATATTTGTGTTTCATGGAAATAATATAAACAGACAAGCAGGGATGAATAATTCGAAATACTTTGTGTTATTGTAATGAAAACGGATATTTTGTGAAAATGATAAGTATAATGGGATATATTGTTAATTAATAAAAAAGATGGAAAACTAGAGTTTCAAAGATTAATATCTAATAACTAGTCAGTTGTAGTGCACCTACGGTACCCGCTAAGAAAAAATTCAAGGAGTTTTTCATAGTTTACAAACCAACACATTTTTGGTTTATTATTGTTGTAAATGAAGATAACAAACTCATTAACAAACACACTAACAAACACATTAACAACTTTTATAAACACATACATAGCATATGTATAATTTTATGTATGTGTTAGCAGCAACTTTAAAGTTACTGACAATAAAGGAAAAAATTAAAAAATCTGTAAGTCTGCTAAAAAGAAATAGCTTTCAAATAATATACGTTTGGTCAAACTCTGGATAAAACGGTAGAACAAAACATCGGTAACAAAAAATCGCCTAGCCTATTAATATTATAGATATTATTTTTAATCAAACAACTACGTAGCGTATAATGAATATAATGTTTATGTTTAATAATTATCATACGTCGATATTGTTTTGATAAAAAAAAATATCTTTTCTCCCATCAATATATAGGAATACTTATATAAATTTATATATGAACGTTATGGTGGGTCAACTTGTAGGGGGCCGAAAAAATCTCTATGGGCACATCGCGATTCTTTTGCTTTGGGGCATAACAAGTATATTTACCCAAGGAACCATAATACCTCTAAAATCATTTTCGATTTTATTCAATTTAAGTCAAAAAATTCGTTTCTTTTATTTACTCTTTGAATGAACAAATATAACGAAGGAATTTTTTTGACTTTACTTGAATGAAATAAATATAGGTCGTATATGGGTATTTGGGCTATTTTAAACATGGTAAAGTCAAAGATTCGTCGATTTGTGGAATAATTTTGTCAATCTTCCCCAAAAGGGGAAAAAATCAACAATAATGCACAAACGCCACCTGACGGCGATTAAAAACAAACCTATAACCAAATTTGAGTGGCATTGTAATTATTTTTTTTTTCGCCGCCAGATATGAAAACTTCATATCGGATGATATATATATATGGGGACTAGGTCGAAAAATGGACTGATCCTGCGTAGATTTGGTAAGGTCATTTATTTTTTTTCAGAAACTTAAGGAAACCAAATTTGAGAAAAATCTGTGCAATATTTTTGTTTTTTGATAGATTTAAGTGAAGACCGGGAATTAGCTTCATATGGGGGCTATAACTAAGAATTGTTCCATAGGGTTTATTTTTGGACTACTGATTAATGGATATAATAAACACATATAACCACAATTTGTGCAATGTAAGTCGGTCTAAACATGCGTCTGAAAATTTAAAATTGTTTTTTTTTCACTAATTATACTATGTGGTTTGGATATAATGACTTTGTGCTGCTGTTTGTAACTACCAAAAGTATTTGACCTAGACCCATCTTTTATTATACCGATCGAATTAGTATCACTATCTGATTCGATTTAACGTTGTACGTCCGTCCGTCCGTCCGTCTGTGTGTCCATGTAAAGCTTGAAATCAAACTGCAGGTCGCAGTTTATAGGCTTTAATCTGCCGTAGGATGAACGTTATTGAAATTGGTGACAATCGGTCCATGTTCAGACCTAGCCCCCATACAAATGAACCCTATGAAATCAACATAAATTGCCAAAAGATCCAAATTAACATATTGATCTTGGTAAAATTGGGTTTACATGTGTTTATTATATTCATTAATCAGTAGTCCAAAAATAAGCCCTATGGGACAACTCTTAGTCATAGGCCCCATATAGAGCTGCTTCCCGATCTTCACTTAAATCTATCAAAAAACAAAAATATTGCACGAATCCTTTTCAAATTTTGTTTGTACATATTTTTGCAAAATACAAGAGACTATACCACACATGGTCAGGATCGGTCAATTTTTGGGCCAAGTCCCCATATAGATATAGCATCCGATATGAACTTTTTCATATCTGCAGCCAAAAAAATTAATAAAAATCCCACTCAAATTTGGTTCATGCTTATTTTCCATATCCAATTAGTTGGGTCTGAGAGATAGAGTCTCTAAACGCATGGTATAGGGTATCGTATAGTCGGTATAGACCGACTATAATTTTCTTACTTGTTTTTTTTTTGAAAATGCTATAAAAAGAAACTACTGAATATTATCTCAAATTCCTTTTTTTCATTTGAAAGTACAATCCTTTTGGTTAATAACGGAAAATAGTTCCATTCAAATGGCTGTCTCGCCTGGCCATGCAATAGCCTACACGATCGGTCCATTTGTTAAGCACATTATCGATTGTGTGCAGCTGTACTTCACCAATGGCTTCACGAATGTTGTCCTTTAAAGCGTCAATTGTCTCTGGCTTGCTGGCGTAACACTTATCTTTGAGGGCACCCCGCAAATAATAGTCCAACGGTGTCAAATCGGAGCTCCGAGGTGGCCAAATGACATCAGCTCTGCGGTTGATAATGCGATCTTCAAAAACAGGGCGCAAAACATCGAGTGGAGCTTCGGCTGTGTGACACGTAGCGCCATCCTGTTGAAACCAAATGTTGCCAATATCCTCCTCTTCAATTTTTGTGAACAAAAATTCGTTCAACATGACCCGATAACAATCGCCATTGACTGTAACGGCCACTCCTTGCTCATTTTCGAAGACAAATGGCCCAATTATGCTTCTGGACCAAAATCCGCACCAAACAGTGACTCTTCTTGGGTGTATCGGCTTTTCAATGTATGCGTGCGGGTTTTCTGTGCCCCAAATGCGACAATTTTGCTTGTTTACATACCCGCCAAGATCAAAATGAGCTTCATCTGAAAAGATGATTTTTTTTTGGCAAAATCGGCATCTTCTGTAAGTCGATCGCAGGCCCACTTAGCGAAGCAAAAACGCAGTGGATGGTCAGTTGGCTTCAACTCCTGAACCAATTGGACTTTGTATGGCGTCATACCAAGGTCTTTATTCAAAATTCGTCTCAGTGGTGCCTCCGAAATGTTCAATTCTTGAGAACGACGGTGAATTGATGTTGATGGTGCTTCACGCCACCTTCTGTCACAGCAGCAACATTCTCGGGTGTACGCACAGTTTTTGGCTTTTCTCGATTTGGTTTATCGATGAGGATGCCAGTTTCTTTCACTTTTTTCACAAGATAACGAACATACGGAGCTGACGGTGCTTCTCTTCTTCCAAAATCCGTACGCAATTTTCGCACACATTCTGCAACAATCACAATATTTCCCAGCGGTGTTCAAGCGTATACACAACCACATTCGCTCAACGGAAGGATAAAACTAATTATCTATCAAATCAGACATGAGCTGAAATAAGCACTAGTTGAAAAAAAAAACGTTAGTGGCGGACCCTTTACGTTTACTTTGTATTGGCGCTGCCACGCCCACTTCTCAGAACACGCCCATGTTCGACCAATCATATGAAATCAAGGCTCTCACTATTATAGTATTCCAGATTTATGAAATTAAATCTTAAATTAGTATGGGATGCCATGGCCACTGATCCCATACCGCCCATTTTTATATGACTACTTATATTAATATTTGGTGAGCTCGTATAAAGTGTCATGGCTTTTCCTTTTATAATACTTCAGTTATATGATATTATATATTTTTACTTTATATTGGCGCTGCCATACCCACTGCTTAGATCACGCTTTTTTTTTGGGTCGCCTAATCATATGAATAACTTATGGGCTGATGCAAATTCCAAGGCTCTCACTATTTCAGTACTCCGGTTATATGATATTTTATATTTACTTTGTGTGGGAGGTCCCACGCCCATTGGTCAGATCCTGCAAATTTTTTGTCCGACAACCAACATTAATAACAGATGACCTCAGACAAATCTGCAAAGCTCTCCCCTTCATACCACTCGGGATATATAATATTGAATTAATACTTTGTGTATGAGGTGCCATGCCCACTTATTTGAGCTCGCTCATTTCAAGCATAGCCACCAACATTAATAACAGGTGACCTAACACAAATTTACAAAGCTCTCCCTGTCATAGTACTCCACATATATGGTATTAAAAATTTACTTTTTATGGAGGTGCCACGATCACTAAAAATATTTAAAAAAGTTGTAGCCTATAGCACTTTCCACATCCGCAATAAGACTCTACGAAAATTTCAGGAAGATGAGATCAGTAGTTATGGATATTACCTCCTACAAACAAACAAACAAACAAACAAACAGACATTACCTCTTTATTATATTAAAGTATAGAATAGGTGTAACCAGATGTATTTCGCTACTCCCTTCCCGCGCCCCGCAACATAATGAAAAGGCTTACCCAAAATCCCAAGTTTCTCATTATTACACTACTCCAGATATATAAAATTTATTATTAAATTTGTATGGGGGTGCCACGGCCCGTTGTCCGATCCCGTCCATTTTTGGTCTGACTACTCACGTTAATAATAGATGACCTAAGACAAATTTGCAAAGCTGTCTCAGTCATAGTACTCGAGATATATGATATTGATATTATATGGGTGATACCGCGCCCACTTATCCGATCCCGCCCATTTCCGACAAAGCTACTAACATTAGTAATAGGTGACCTCACACAAATTTGAAAAGCTCTCCCTATCATAGTACTCAATATATATGATAATACAAATTTACTTTTTATGGGAGGTGCCACGGCCACTAAAAATATTTACAGAAATGAAAGCCTATAGCACTTCCTATATCTGCAGTAAGACTCTGTGAAAATTTCAGGACGATCAGATTAGTATTTACGGAAATTACCTCATACAAACAAACAAACAAATACACATCACCCCTTTATTATATTAGTATAGATGTGAGGACACGGGTGGAGAGTATAAAAGATTCGTCATAGCCAAATATAACACTTTACTTGATTTTGATTTGTATTGTTTTTTTTTTTAACATTTTCTTTAATTCTTTTCCTGCATTTCTCGTTTAAAGCCACAACAATGGTTTTTTAAATGTCTGATGTAGATGATGCCGATTCCATACTTTGAAGCCACAGTTGTCTAGTATGTTGTCTTTGCCAACTTCTCAATAAAGCATTTCAGTAGTTTACTGTAATGAAATGAGTGCAGGAGAAATTGGGGAATTCAAAAGTAAATAACATGTTGAGTGAGTAGTGGACAAACGAATGAAAAGCAAAAAACAAAACAAAAAACAGTATGTAAATACCAAAGTCATACAAAATGTGGAACGTTGCAAGTAAGCTGATCAATAACAACTGCATTGACAACAACGAATCGAACAATGAACGACAATTGCAGACAACTCATAAGAAAAAAATATCATCAGCCACAGCATCATAAATTACCCACAAAAAGAAAAAAATTGCATTACCCATAACCAATGATACCAGCCAAATGGCACAATTATGGCAATAGAAAAAAAAAAGAAAAACTGGAAAAATGATTTGGTGTGCTGTTTATTATTATCTGCCCTCCTTACTCCGGTTTAGATTCTGCAGTACAAAATTCAAGATGCAAATTCTTGTAAATTTCATATTTTCCATAAATAGATATTTTGTAGTAAATTACCAATCATTCTAGTTAATTAAAATTAACTTAAATATTAAGATTAAATTAATCTCTTTAAATGGTGTTATGATGAAAAGTTTTTATTAAATTGATATTGCGGCATATAGCAAACGGAAAGAGGTTTATTTTATTATTTTCTGATAATTAAAAGAAATTTAATGTTACTCATACGTATCGATTTCAACATAAAATTGACTAAATTGAATTAAGATGAGATTTATTTAATGTCCCACAAACGAAACCATCATATTCTTAGGCATTAAATATTAATAAGTTGGAGCAGCAGACTTCTATAAACACTAAATATTACAAGAAGTTACTAATTTTATTATGACAGATTAAATATAAATATCGATGGAAACCAAAAATACTACATCATGATGCTTTTTTAATGACTTAAAAATATTATGAAAATAAATTAAGAAAAGAAATAAAATTAATAACTAAATTGACTACAATATTTCAAAGAAATGCTTAGAATTAATATGAAAATATTTAATATCATTTTCTTTCCTTTCTTTATTTGTTTTTTTCCTTTAAACCCAAAATCTTAAATTCCATGTCTTCATTATATTCCTAATAAATGCACCTCAGGAATGACTCAAAGGCAGTGAAAATAGGAAAATTTAGAACCTAAAGTAAAAACTTCAGGTACAACAATAATTTGGAAAATGGTTTTATGATTTACTCATCCAGACCTACAACGTCCAAATTTCATTCAATTTAACTCTAAAAATGCTTAGATTACTATAAAATTTTACATAAGTAGACGGTAAAAGTTTGTATGACAATTTTTAATTTTAAAATATTCTTCCAATTTTTTCATATATTTTGTATTATTTAATTCCAAAGATCTAAAATGTCTAGCAAATTTAAAAAATAAACAAAAAAAAAAGGAACAAAGAAATCGTATGAAAAAAGCACAATGCAAATCGAGGGAAAGGTGTATTTGGATCTTGAGGTTTTAGCATTGAAACATTATGGGAATACAGTTATAAAATTAAATTATGAATGTTCCAAAAATACCAAAAACTTTGTTATAGTTGTGTTTGTTATCTATATATGTATGCATATAAGTATGTATGTATGCATACATATAGTACATGAATATGTTAGTGTGGAAAAGATGATTCTTACGTGTAACAAATATGTAAATGCCAAACGAATTTATGTTATTTATTAAAAAAAAAACTTAACTATGTGTTTGGTATGTATTTGTGGTTATATTTGGCCTACGTGCCAAACACGTTTAAGAGCAAAAGTTGCCAAGTACTTTACAGCTTTGATGTGTTCATTTCCAGCCCGATAATTTTTGTCTCCAAAGACTTAAGTGTCTGAGGCGTAATCCGCTATGATTAGCTATCTAATCAAGTTTCAAAAGACAGCCCTAATTCAACACTCCCACAAAACTTTTACACACATTGTCACGCACTTGTTAGCAATTTATTGGAAAATAAATCCTATAAAAGAAACATATCAAAAGTATCGAAAAAGGAAAAAAAATTAAAAATTCAAGTTTTATAAGAGTATAAATTGTTTAACTGTAGGAGAAGGACTGCCAAAAGCTGGAAACTAAGAAAATACCCAGCAATATTTTTCTAATTTTTTTTTTTTAAGTAACAATTTCTTTGGAAAAGGTTTTGAACAACTTTGAAAGATCTCAATATAAAGTGACAAACCTAAAATTTCTAATGATGAAAAGTGAAATTATTTTGAACTTATTAACTAATATAGAATGCCACTATGGATATATATGACATATTTGAGAGTTGTTAAAGAGAAAGAAAATCTTCACATGCTGCTACATATAAAGCAATGGAAAAGTGAGCATTCAATTTACATTATATTAATTTTATAATTTAATTTTATTAATTTATATAAATTTTATTTTATTTTATTGATGTGTAAACATCTATACGCGCAGGGGGGTAAATTTCTATTTCACAATACAATCACAAAAACAGCGTAACTCATATCGGTGTGAGCTGAAGCAGATAACGCTGTGTGACTTATGATTGTATTGGTGAAAAAATTATGATATAAAAAAGTTTTTTTATGCCACTTTTTTAAAAGCGTCATCTATGTATCACTTATTTACGTTTATATTAGGATATTTTTAACGTTTTACAGCAAACGGTTGTTGAGTTAGCTGAAACAGTTTTTGCTATAAGTGATACATAGATGACGCTTTCTGTTTGATTTTAAAAATTGACATAAAAAAATCTTTAATTACTAGATGTTTACACATTTTCCCTGTGATCGGACTCACATGATTTTTTTTTTTTATTTGTTTTATTTTATTTTTTATTTATTTTTTTTTTTTAATTTAATTTAATTTTATTTTTTTTTTATTTTACTTTATTGCATTTTATTTATTTTTTTTTTTTTATTTTATTTTATTTAAAAGAAATAATATTCAAGCTCGAGGTCTGAAATAGTATTTTTTTTAATTAAAACGCAAAGGTCAAATAAAAATACTCATAATAGAATTATTTTATTTTATTTTTTTTTTATTTTTTTTTATTTTATTTTAATTTAATTCATTTTATTTTATTCTCTTTTTTCAATTTTATTTTGTTTTATTTTATTTTATTTTATTTTATTTTATTTTATTTTATTTTATTTTATTTTATTTTATTTTAATTTATTTTTTTTTATTTTATTTTATTTTATTTTATTTTATTTTATTTTATTTTATTTTATTTTATTTTATTTTCTTTTATTTTATTTTATTTTATTTTATTTTATTTTATTTTCTTTTTTTATGCTCTATACCACCATGTGGTTTGGGTATAATGACTTTGTGCTGCTGTTTGTAACAAGCAAAATCATTAGACCCATATTTTATTATACCAATCGACTGAATCGCTTTTTGAGTCGACTTAACGATGTCCGTCCGTCCGTCCGTCTGTGTGTCCATGTTAACTTTTAATCAAACTACAGGTCGCAAATATGAATAGATTTTGATGAAATTTTGCATATAAGCTTCTATCGGTCATAGGATGAACGCAGTTGAAATTGGTGAAATTCGGTCCATGTTCAGACCTAGTCCACATACAAATGAGCCCTATGAAATCGACATAAATTGCCATAAGATATAAATTATCATATAGATCTCAGTCAAATTGGGATTGTGTGTGTATTATATCCATTAACCAGTAGTCCAAAAATAAACCTCTAAGGATAGTTCTTAGCCATAGCCACATATAGAGCTGCTTTCTGATATTCACTTAAATCTATCGAAAAACAAAAATATTAACAGACTTTTCTCAAATTTGGTTTGCATTTATTTTATCAAAACATAAGTGACTTTACCAAATATGGTCAGGATCGGTCCATATTACCTAGTCCCCATATAAAAATATAATCCGATATGAACTTTTTCATATCTGCAGCCAAAAAATTAATAACAATGTCACGCAAATTTGATGTATGCTTTATATCGAATTAGTTTTACCGAAGAGATAGGTTGCCTAAACCATGGTATCCTATAGTCGGTCTAGACCGACTATAATTTCTTACTTGTTTTATTATATTTTATTTTATTTCAGTTTATTTTTTTTATTTTATTTAATTTTATTTCACTTTATATTATTTTATTTTACTTTATTTTATTTTATTTCATTTTATTTTATTTTATTTTATTTTATTTCATTCTATTTTATTTTATTTTATTTTATTTTATTTTATTTCATTTTATTTTATTTTATTTTATTTTATTTTATTTTATTTTATTTTATTTTATTTCATTTTATTTTATTTTATTTTATTTCATTTTATTTTATTTTATTTTATTTTATTTTATTTTATGTTATTTTATTTTATTTTATTTTATTTTATTTTATTTCATTTTATTTTATTTTATTTTATTTTATTTTATTTTATTTTATTTTATTTTATTTTATTTTAGTTTATTTTATTTTATTTTATTTTATTTTATTTTATTTTATTTTATTTTATTTTATTTTATTTTATTTTATTTTATTTTATTTTATTTTATTTTATTTTATTTTATTTTATTTTATTTTTGTATGCTACCATGTGGTTTGGGTGTAATGACTTTGTGCTGCTGTTTGTAACAACCAAAATTATTAGACCCATATTTTATTATACCAATCGACTGAATCACTTTTTGAGTCGCCTTAACGATGTCCGTCCGTCCGTCCGTCTGTGTGTCCATGTTAACTTTTAATCAAACTACAGGTCGCAAATATGAATATATTTTGATGAAATTTTGCATATAAGCTTCTATCGGTCATAGGATGAACGCTGTTGAAATTGGTAAAATTCTGTCCATGTTCAGACCTTGTCCACATACAAATGAGCCCTATGAGATCGACATAAATTGCCATAAGATATAAATTATCATATAGATCTCAGTCAAATTGGGTTTGTGTGTGTATTATATCCATTAACCAGTAGTCTAAAAATAAACTCCTTACGACAATTCTTAGCCATAGCCACATATAGAGCTGCTTTCTGATATTCACTTAAATCTATCAAAAAAACAAAAATATTAACAGACTTTTCTCAAATTTTGTTTGCATTTATTTTATCAAAACATAAGTGACTATACCAAATATGGTCAGGATCGGTCCATATTACCTAGTCCCCATATAAAAATATAATCCGATATGAACTTTTTCATATCTGCAGCCAAAAAATTAATAACAATGTCACGCAAATTTGATGTATGCTTTATATCGAATTAGTTTGACCGAAGAGATAGGTTCCCTAAACCATGGTATCGTAAAGTCGGTCTAGACCGACTATAATTTCTTACTTGTTTTATTATATTTTATTTTATTTCAGTTTATTTTTTTATTTTATTTAATTTTATTTCACTTTATATTATTTTATTTTATTTTATTTTATTTTATTTTACTTTATTTTATTTTATTTTATTTTATTTTATTTTATTTTATTTTATTTTATTTTATTTTATTTTATTTTATTTTGTTTTATTTTATTTTATATTATTTTATTTTATTTCATTATTTTCATTTAATTTTATTTTATTTTATTTTATTTTATTTTATTTTATTTCATTTTATTTTATTTTATTTTATTTTATTTTATTTTATTTTATTTTATTTTATTTTATTTTATTTTATTTTATTTTATTTTATTTTATTTTATTTTATTTTATTTTATTTTAGTTTATTTTATTTTATTTTATTTTATTTTATGTTATTTTATTTTATTTTATTTTATTTTATTTTATTTTATTTTATTTTATTTTATTTTATTTTATTTTATTTTATTTTATACCTCTAGGAAAAATTGTTACTTCCGTATTTATGCTATACGTAATTAAAAAGAAGCCGAGAGATTATTCTCATCTTTCATAAGTTTACGCTCAAAAGCTATTCTTTAACCTTCATCTACATGTGTATATAAGGAACCAAAGCTTTCAAATGTTGCTGAATATTGTACATTTCTAAAAACGCTTTGAAAGAACTTATATTTCTTGTCGCGTCCGTTTCTTTTTATAATTGGTTATAACTTTGTGCTACATTATATTAAATCGTGTCTAGATATTTCTAAAATTTGCACTCATTCAGCGTTTTATAACACTAAAAATGCATATCGACTTTTTCCGCATCAATCTTGTTTTTGGAGTATTTAAAGCGAGCAAATGTCGCGTCCGCTACCCTATATTCTATTATATTCCTAAGAAAATGAAGGAAACAAGCATCAAGTTAAGGAAAAAATATAAAGGATTATTAAACAAATTTTGCCCGTGAATGCCTAGAGGCTTTACTATGGTAGCCAAGTACTTAACATTGAATTTCTTACATCCCAGAATGCCTGTTACACTGTGTAATTTGAGAGCTATGAGGAATTAAGTTTAATACTTACAAAGAAAATCTTCACAAAAAGCCAGATTGAAAGTGATGACTTGATTTTATTTTGCTGCGATTAAACAGAATTAAAAAAAATATTCAAATTAAAATCGGAAAATGCAAATTGCTATCGAGAAAAGAGAAAATAAATTTGAATAAAAACAAATTTACATAAAAGAATAAAAAGTTGATAATGCGAAAGGAATTATTGATATTAAGTTATTTAATAAGCAGAGAAATACAAGAAAAATCTGTATGAAATGGGAATTTAATCTGTATTTCTTTAAGGGGGTAAGGTTTCATAAGCCATTTTTTGCACTTTTTCTGAATGTACCACGTCGAGAGAATTGTGTGAAAACTTCAAGTAAATCGGAGCAAAAATATAGAAGATACAGCATTTCCAGCGACCGACCTCATACGGTATATCGTACATAAATCAGTTTTTAAAAAACTTTAAATCGATTTTCTCGTAAACAGCAAGTTTGAAGTCCATGAGCATTAGGGTGGCCCTTCATTATATGAAAAAAAAAGTGTCAAACTCTCGGTCGCACCCTCTAGAAATATGTGAATAGCCAAAAAAAAAAAAAAGAGATATACAAAGTTTTGGGCCAATCAAAGAACATTTAGAGGTGGCTCAACGCGATTGAAAATTTCAAGTGTGTTTTATATGGGGAAAATATGACTTTCTTTCAGATGTTACGAAAATTTCGTTCTACAGTTTAATTTTTTCGACAAATAGTTATATAATTCACGATCACTATTAAATTATCTTTCCAGAAAGCTATAAAGCTTCGAAATCGAATAAAAACTCGCCAAGAAATAGCAAATGCCCCAGACCACTTTTGTGGCAAAAAAAAAAAAAACTACATCATGAAATTTGATGGCATTTTTTCAACTTTAAGAAATTAATTAAAACCCACAATTTGGTTTTAGTCTCTGTACCAGTAAGTACTCAGATATAAAGTATTGTTTCATTACTACCTTGTTAACCTATTAGGCATTGAGACCGAAAATGGAAATTTGTTTTGATAAAATTTTGAAAACTCCCTTTTCAAATTTTGAAAAATTTTCTTAAACAAAATTTTAAAAAATTGATCTAGCTCCTTAAGGTATTATTAAGTGCATGTTAGAGATTAACTGTGTGAATTTTTAGGTAAATGCCTGTAACAAAATTTTTTTGGCAAGGATTCGAGGAAAATGGGATTTTTGTAAAATATTCTTTAAATGTACTCTTTCGAAATACTTTGTATCAAAAATTCATCACTTGTCTTCTTTTCAATGTTATGTTTTATTTTAACAGCCTAGGGTTTTGGAAAAAAATAATATGACCCCATTAACTCTTTTGGAATTGGGGTCACATATGACCCCAAACTAATAAAAGGCAATTTATTCAAAAAATAAGTGCTGTTGAATTTTTAGATGCGATGCTTAAAATATAATCACCAAATGTGTAGAACTTCCATTCCTAAAATTTGGGATAAAGCTGAGAACGTTAACCCATTATTTGCCAAATCCAGCTTCAGATTTTAAGATATTTTAAAATAAAAAATACGGAAAACGTGTTTTTCTTTTAAACTCGATGAAACCACTATTTTAAATTTAAGAAAAATAATTCGGTTATTTTTTATTTATTTAAGGCTTCACTGCTCCTGGGATCAAAATAATCCATTGTGATATATGTTTGGTGCAATTATCTACTTATTGCTCGCCAATATAAATTAAAACAACTTTTAACCAATTTTATTATAAAATTATTTTATGTAAAAAAACTATCTATATTAAAAAAAAAAAAAAAAAAATAGGAAGATCCACAAATGACCCAAAGCTAATAAAAGACAATTTATTCAAAACAATATGAAATATAAAATTAATTCTGTTTCTTTTGGTGTATTTAAGAATGATTTAGTGTGCGATTCAGATTGTTTTATGTAATCACATACGACTTGCAATAAATATTGCTTTTCTTTAATTTTATATTATTATATTAATTTTATATTTCATATTCTTTAAATAAAAATTTGAGTGGATTTTGCAACCTAAAATTTTGCTGTGATGTGTTGAAAATAACAATAAATAAATGTTTAGTCATAACATCTAACCTGATATTTTCTTTTGGCCAAGACGTAAAACACCAACATGCTAGTGTAAAATAACTGAGCATGTGAATATAAATGAATCAACGTCTCTCAGTATTGTTTCTATGTGAGTGTGTTTGTGGTTAGCTAACTAGCACCAACACCAACAACAATAATAAAATAACTATTTATTATATATGAAATATGTGCTCCTGATTGGACCACGTACATGAATGAGTAAGCAAAACACTGACCACAAATGTAAATTTAATTTCAGTCTAGGCTAAGCTTTACTCCTTGTACTCGCACGTCGAACATTTAAATGTAAATATAGAAGTAGATGTAGATCAAAAACACATGATGAAACAATAAAAAAATTATACAAAGTCTTAAAATATTTATACCCTATACCACTATGTGGTTTGGGTATAATGACTTTGTGCTGCTGTTTGTAAATACCAAAAATATTTGACCTAGACCCATCTTTAATTATACCGATCGACTCAGAATCACTATCTGATTCGATTTAACGATGTCCGTCCGTCCGTCCGTCCGTCCGTCCGTCCGTCTGTGTGTCCATGTAAAGCTTTTAATCAAACTGCAGGTCGCAAATATGAATATATTTTGATGAAATTTGTCATTTAATCTTTTATCGGCCATGGAATGAACGCTATTGAAATTGGTGAGAATCGGTCCATGTTCAGACCTAGCCCCCATACAAATGACCCCTATGAAATCGACATAAATTGCCATAAGATCCAAATTGTCGTATAGATCTTAGTCAAATTGGGTTTGTATCCATTTATTACATCTAGTAATGAGTAGTCCAAATTACCCCTATGGGACAACTCTTAGTCATAGGCCCCAAATAGAGCTGCTTCCCGATCTTCACTTAAATCTATCAAATAACAAAAATATTGCACTGATTCTTCTCAAATTTTGTTTGTATATATTTTTGCAAAATACAAGAGACTTTACCAAACATGGTCAGGATCGGTACATTTTTGGACCTAGTCCCCATATAGATATAGCATCCGATATGAACTTTTTCATATCTGCAGCCAAAAAAAATAATAAAAATCCCACTCAAATTTGGTTCATGCTTATTTTCCATATCCAGTTAGTTGGGCCTGAGAGATAGGGTCTCTAAACGCATGGTATAGGGTATCGTATAGTCGGTCTAGACCGACTATAATTTTCTTACTTGTTTTTTGTTCAGAAGCATTAAAAGCACAAAACTTTTTTTTGTTTGTTTATTTAATTTCAAAAAGTTTCTACTGGCAATCAATAATTTCAATTTACTTCAGTTTGCAAATAGTTTTTAAATGATCTTCTTCAATGCGAATGGTATTTTAATATAAAAGTTGCTTTTATCGAACATTCAGTGAACAAATTTTATTTAATTGAAAGCATTTAATAAGCAAAAAACATTTAAAACACTGCGGAACAAAAAATATAAAAAATCTGCTGCATTTATTTTGTTAATAGTTTTTGTAAACACTTGTATTAGACATACACAGTACGCATTAACTTTTTTTGGATTGACTCTGGTTTTCGCGATAAACCGCTATTTAAAAAATGCAGGAGTCTTCTCCACATATTTTAGCATAACTCAAGAACGGCTAATTCGATTTAGTTAGATAAAAAAAAAAGAAAATCCAAAGCTAAATTGCCTCCAAGTTATTTCTACACTATTTTCTAATTAGGGCAATAGTTTCGGCATTATTCATAAAGTTTTTCCGAAAAAATCTTTTGTTATGTAAAATTTACATATTTTTGATTTATATTTTATACGAGCATACTGGCCCTTACTAGTGATGCAAACAAAACAACTTTTATTTCATCATTTGCCCAACGTTTCGTTTCTTTCTGCGAACATTTTCAAGAGCTTTTTATTGAAATTTTTCTATGTTGTTATTGTATTTGTGAAAAATATTTGTTGTTATTATTAGAAAGTTTATAATTTAAAAAAATATATTAAATTTTTTTTTTTTTTTTTTGTCAAGCACTAAAAATAAATAAATTATTGCAATAATAATCAAAACAGAAAAACTGGACTTCATAAAACAAAAATATCACAGATGCGTAGCCTCCAAGTAGTCTATACTGTAATCTTGTTTTAAAAAATTTTCTTTAACAAAATTTAAAAAAATGGATGTGGCACTTCACCGTTTTGTTAAGCACATGTTACAGATTAACTGTATGAATTTTTAAGTAAATCCCTATGCCAGAATTTTTTTGACAAGGATTTTATTTTTGCGGATTTCGAGAAAAATGGGATTTTTGTAAAATATTCTGTAAGTGTGCTCTTTCTAAATACTTTCGTAACGGTAGAATTGTTGTACCTCATCAATATATATATATATATATATATTTATTTATTTATTTATTTGGTTTCCTGCACAACAAGACTAAGAGTCTTATAATTAAAGTACAGGATCGGTATAATGTGATACAGTATTTAATGGAAATATAACATAGTTTATAATTTGTATAAAATAAGATAACAAAAATTATTTTACATACATATATTCAAAACAAAGCAAAGTTTAAACAATATTTAAATGGTATTGAAAAATTGGAAAACTTGTTTCATAAAATGTCCTGCGTTGCTTAAATATTGTAATGTTGGCGGTAGCAAGTTCCAAAGACGTATGCAGTGTATATAGAACTGCCATTCAGAGACCAAACTTTTATGTCTTATTTGAATTATAGAATTATTTCTTCTTGAATTTGAAAAGGATATTCGATTAAAAAGATATGTAGGCTCACGTGTAAATATAATCTTATGCATCAGTATCAATGATCGTATCTTCAAGAGATCGCAAAAATTCACACCGTAAAGTTTTCGTGCATACGGTGTTATGTGTTATGTGTCAACTGAAATATATATATTATTTGAAAGCTTACAGATCATACAAAAAACAAGATCCTTTCTGTACAAAGTCAGGTTTAATTTAACAATGTTGAGTTATACCACAAAAATGTCCATATTTTATTTGGAAACATATTTCTGTGGTTTTCTGGAATAACCGCGTATGTCCATTTTTGTCAGTTTTGAGTTAACGATGACAAATGTATTAATTTTTAACGCTCTTGTTCTTTTTTTTTTATATATATTGACCATTTCTGAGTTTTTTCTTTAAATAACGACGTACCTTAAATGTTTATTAAATTAATTTGCAGCACTAACGACGTATGTCAACCTACGTTTGATCGCTGGCAAATTATTTTCTCATAAAACGACACTTATCGACATACGTTGTTATTAATAAAAAAAAAATGCAAAATAATTTTGGATTAGTTTTCAGTTTATAACCACTTATAAAAACTTGTGTGTTTATTTCTGTTATTTTTTGTCGCTATTATTCTTGATACGTTGTTATATTCTCATCCTAAGTCCCGTTAGCTTTTTGTTGACGAACAAAAAAATTCCATTTTTCAAGCAACAACAACTGATGTTTACACGGGTGTTTGCACTGTTAGTTTTCTTTTTTAAAGAAAACGACGTTTGTCGACATAAGTTGTTTTATCTGCACACACTTTAAGTGTAATTTACATATAGTTTTTTCATCCTTCTCTAGGATCTATTCCTCTGAAGATTTTTGACTCAAAATTTTACATAAATTATTTATTGCCCATATCTACAGGACTGTTAAATCAAAAGCTCTAAAATCTTTATATCGAGCCCATAATTTCAAGTATAACGTTTTTTTGCTCGCCTGAACATTTTGATTGTATGACATACGCGGTTATTCTAGAAAACCACAGATATATGGTTTTTAAAAATAATATATTTTATATTGGTTAAAAGTTGTTTAAATTTATATTCGCGAGCAATAAGCAGACAATTTCACCAGATATATATAACAATGGATTATTTTGATCCCAGGAGCACTGAAGCCTTAAATAAATAAAAAATAACCATTAAAATTAACTGAATTATTTTTCTTCAATTCTAAATAGTGGTTTCATCGAGTTTTATAGAAAAACTCGTTTTCGGTAATATTTATTTAAAAATATCCTAAAATCCAAAGCTGGCTGTGCTGGGCAAATAACTGGTTAACGTTCTCTTACAAAATATTTGAATTTTTTGAATAAATTGTCTTTTATTAGCTTGGGGTCATATGTGACCCCAATTCCAAATGGGCTAATGGGGTCATATTATTTTTCCGAAACCCTAGGCTATTAAGATGAAATGTAACAGTTCGAGGTAGAAAAGTGATGAAGTTTTGATACAAAGTATTTAGAAAGAGTAAATTTACAGAATATTTTACAAAAATCCCATTTTTCTCGAAATCCGCAAAAATAAAATCCTTTTCAAAAAAATTCTGGCATGAGATTTAGTTAAAAATTCACACAGTTAATCTGTAGCATACACTTAACAAAACCTTAAAGTGCCAGGTACATTTTTTTAAATTTTGTTTAAGAAAATTTTTTAAAACTTGGAAAAGGAGTTTTAAAATTTTATAAAAAAAAAATTCCCATTTTCGGTCTCAACGTGGTAGTAAAACAATACTTCATACCTGATTACTTATAAGTATAAAGACAAAAAAAAATTATGGCTTTAATTAATTTCTTAAAGTTGAAAAAAATTCTATCAAATTTCATGACCAAGTTTTTTTGGCACAAAAGTGGTCTGGGGCATTTGCTATTTCTTGGCGAATTTTTATTCTAGTTTGAATTTTTATAGTTTTTTAAGTAGATAATTTAATACTGATCCCGATTTTTATAACAAATTGTCGGAAAAGTTAAGCTATAGAACGAAATTTTCGTAAAATCTCAAAAAAGTCATATTTTCCTCACATAAACACACTTGAAATTTTCAATCGATTTCCGGCGCGACTTTTCTTTATCCGATTGACCCCAAACTTCTCATTTGTTAATTTTATATGGAAAGGTAAGAAAGTGGACCCCGCCTATCCCCAAAATCGCATTTTAATTTTTTCATGGACCACTCTAATGAACACTCATCAATTGCTTAAATGATGAATCAAATAGCAAGTTGATCTAACATTCAAATTTTAATTTAGTCAAATTAGAATTCCGTTCATATCATGAATTATAGAAAAACTTAACTTTTAAAATGAGAAATATATTTTAAAAATTTTCAAGCCATTTGTAATGCAATATACATCTCTATATATATTAACAGAAAAAAAGTTCTCTGTTGAAAACGAAATTTGTCCAAGTGCACATAAACAAATGAACATGCAGCACAATTAAGAAACTAAGACAAAAAAAAAACAAGAAAATTCTTTCTAGAATTAAATAACACAAAATGAAATTAAATACTTTTAGCAAGTTTCCTTAAATATACGGATGAGTGGAGTGTAGATAAGCTTTAAAAAATACATGTTAACACTTTTTGGAAAAATAAAAAAAAATAAAAAGTTTTTTTCCTCTTATAGTTCGAAACTTCCTTCTATAGCAATTGCTAAGAAACTATACGAGAATGTGTGTTTGTGAATCGAAAAATATGCTTGTTAAATGTAACATAATCATTTTTATACACTGACTAAATAAACTTTTCGAAAACAATATTTATCTTTTGACCCCCAAGAAATATGAACGTCAAGGAGCGCTACTTAAAGTGGAGCTCGTCTCACACTTCTAACGAAAAGTATCTGGGTGTGAGTAGACACAATTATATGAACAATATGCTTACGTTTAGAAACAATACCTGAAATTTCCTGTTGTACTTTCTAAAATATAATGGAGGTTGCTGAAGCCATAAATATATGTCATTATATAAGAGTGCCACCTATATAGGTGGTAGCAAAAAATATTTTTAGAATTAGAGAATATATGTGTATTCTTTTTGAAAGTAAAGAGTTGCCAAATCTACGAGAAATATTTTTTTTTATTATTAACTTTTCTTAAGATTTGTTAGATTTGCGCTGATTCTATACGAAAAATATTAAAATCTGACGAATATGAAAGAACAATCTTTAAATATATTTAATAGAAATTATATATAAAATCCATTAAGTTTCTCATCCAATGATCTTTCTACAAAACATATATCTTGTATTCATCAAAACATATTATAGTTATACAAGAAATTATAATTATGAAATGTAGATTTGTAGCATGTCCATTTTTCTATAAGTTCATATTTTGAGTTCTTAAAACAAAAATTGTTTACATTATGGACTTTTTTAAACCATAAATAGCTACCAAAGTTTTTTACAAAAAACAAGTTAGTTTTAATGAAATTTCCTTTATCCATAATATTAATAGTCAAAGTGTTTTCTTGTGACCGATATAAAAATTTCAGTTACAATCTGATTTTGACCAAAAATACCTCATTTAAAAGGTCTTTCTTTTGAGTTGTCCATTCCATCTGCAAATATATTTGCCCTTTTTGGAATATTTTTTTTTTGGATAATGCTCATTTAAAGCTGCTACTAATACATACATAAAACACATAATGTGTGTGTTTATTATAAATATGAACTGTGAATTGACTAAAATTGATTAGCATACTTTTGGGCTCTTAACCCTACGATTCATAACCGGGTACCCGTGTACCTTTTTTGACTTTAAAGTGCTGCTGTGCCTATAATTTTTGAGATATGGACATAAAACTCCGAATCATGAGAGATTTTGGCTAAACTAAGATTTAAATACGAAAAAATTTAAAATATTTTCAATATTTTCTTTAAAAAATGATTTTAAATGTTTTACCCCCATAAACACACAACCGGGTCCCCGGGTACCCTAATGCAATTCCTATGTAAATGCCTGACATGTAAATGAAAAAACGTTTTTTTGTGTTGTTTTTATTGGAAATAAATGTCTTTTTTATTTATTTTATCATATTTTATATATATTATATTATAATTCATCCGAATCACTATCGTTGTTATTGTGGCAATTGTAGAATTTAGTAATTGTTATGGCGTGCTCATCGCATATCGGCGTGCTACATATGCTGCAATTTATTCTAGTTTTTCTTCTGCGCTTATTTGGAAGAAGGTTGCACATGTAGCACACGCCCGTATGTACTTTTCTGCCCCTTTGTCGTGCTGACGGAGATGTTGACGGACGTGCAGCACAAAGCACACTCTCCAACGGCCTTCCGATGATGCTTTCAATTGCATTTTTTGTTGAAAATTGGCGCACGCTTTGCACATTTGAAATTCTATTTTCTATAACAGGAATGCACAGGTTTTCTGCCAGTTGACGCAGGAAATTCTTCCTGCGCGTCGTGGTGTATCGTCCAGTTGGATTATTTCCATAATATATGATGTGTGATGCAAATGCGCTTACATCAATGATGTTATAGAAAAATGCCATCGGCCATCTTCTTGTTTGTCGCTGGGTCGTGTATTCTTGGAGCATTTGGTCCATTACGTCCACCCCACCTTTTGTTTGGTTATAAAAATTTATAATTTCTGGTTTCCCATTCTCGTCAATTTGTGCATCATCATGCATACTAGAAAGAAGGATGACCGAATTGGACTTCCGCTGCTTATATGAGAGCAGTGTTACGTTGTCGTAGAAGCCAAATAAACTTGAACCAACGTTTTTTTTTTTTTTGTCTTCTTTCATCTCCGCAGGGATGTAAGCTTTGTTGCTGCGGAGTGTACCCACAATGCTGAGCTTTTCTACTTTTAGCTGCCTAGCCAACGGCAGCGTCGTAAAAAAATTATCCATTGTTATATTTCGTCCGCTACCGTAGTATGGCCCAACTAAATCTCTCACCACTCTTTCGCCAACACCAACTTCACGACCAGTTTCTTGTTTGCCAGTATATATTTGGCCATGAAGTGGATATGAGATTTTGGCATCGCAAATCCACCATACTTTTATGCCATATTTTGCTGGCTTCGAGGGTATATATTGGGTGAATTTGGTTCTACCACGGTACGGATATAATTGTTCATCAATGGTCAAATATTCTGATGGCACATAATATCTGGCAAGATTTGCATTGAGCATTATCCAAATATCGCGAATTGGCGCCGCTTTGTCTTGACGCTGCCGCTCAACCCGTGTTCTGGGGTCGTCAAACCGCATAAAACGCAGCAAATCGAAAAACCTGTTTATTCCCATGGTGGCGCGGAATATTGGGTGAGCCTGTGACGTCCACAAATCTCTTGCGTTTTCGTCATTAGAATGATTTGTGCCAGCCATCAAAATCATTCCAATGAACGCATAAATTTCGTTGATTGTCATGTCTTCCCACTTCAACTGACGTCTATTGGGATTCGCTTCATTGTACGCATTATATGTGGCATGCGCTTTTCTATTTGTGTGGCGCACTATTATATCCACCATTTCCACTGTGAGGTATGATTTGAAACACTGCAAAGGCGTCATGTTTTCAGTAATCCGCGCTGGACCACAGCGGTCTCTGAATATATTGTGGCTTCTCACTTGTTGGCAACTATGTGGTGTTCGCTGCCATTGTGTGCCGTCACGTGCAGTCATGTAGTCTGCTGGGTTTGTTGTTGGTGCATCTTCTTGCATATCATCATCTTCACTTTCATCATCAATGAAAATTTCCTCTGGTGCGTCAATAGCAGCTGCAATTTCGTTTGCGTTGTCAACATTCAAATCTTCATTCTCTGATTCCGAAACTTCGCCAGTATAGGACACATTTCCTTCATTTTGGTCTTCCACAGGGTCCACTTCAAGGTCCTCATCTTGAGTTGCTTCCTCAAATAAACGTTGAATATATGTGCTTCTTGCTTCATCACTCAAATTCCAGTATTCCCTTGTAGACAAATATCGGTCGTTGCGGCTCATTTTTCACCAACTTCACTGTTCAAATATTCAACACAGACTGGCGAAGCAAATGAAATATTTCAATTTTACGACACAAATGAACATCTGCTATCTAATTCAAAAGCAATTAAGCAAGTAGGTACCGAAAATAAGCAAAATATCAAAATATATCAAATAATCAACAACAAAAATATTTACAGGAAAATATTATTTTATTTCAATAAACGCAAAACAACCTACTTCGGTTACCCGGATACCTGGTTATGAAATTAAAGGAGTTTTGCTGGTTATGAATCGTACGGTTAATTATTAACAAACATTTATATATCTTTTGTGTGTTCCACAAATATTTATAACGAAATTTAATGGATTTTATTTCAAAAGTGTTGAATTGTGAATTGGCTAAAATTTATTAGAATACGTTAAGGCTCTTATAAAATTGTTTATTAAATTAAAAATTAAAATTTTCTAGAATTTGCACTCGGATTTCGAGAGCTGGGCTCTGTTGGTTGTTATTATTTTTCTTTTATATCGGCGGTTTTTTGTAAATATTTTGCGATAAACTTATTAAGCATTAATTAGACGAATACTCCATATACAACTAAAACAACAACAACTACAATTATAGCTAGCACACTCAAATTACACAATTTAAGCTAAAAAGAAAAACAAGAAAAATTCATATTTTAGCAATAGTTTTATTTTACATTTTCATTGAAATCAAGGGTCTTATTGGACGGATTTCGGTGATTTCTCGCAGTAATCTGACAAGCATTTCGGTGAATTATTTTCATTAAATACTAGTAACTCTGTTGAAAGACTAAGGTTACGATCGTGATTTCCACAGACGGACAGACGGACACCGCCATATCAACTTCGCTTTGTTCAAGAATATATATATTTGCTGGGTCCAGGTTTTTTCAAATTATTATAAAAGGAATGACAAACATATCTATAGCATCTGTATACTGCTGTGGATAGGTGTTTGTAGTTGGAGGAAAAGCGGCAGTTCGTATGTGATAAAAGAGTGACGAATAGCACTGAGTATTTTTCCAAAAATTATACACTTTTTGCTTGAAAATGATCTGCGTTCAGCAAATAGATCACTGAAATTACTATAAAAGCACATATACGACACAACTAGTTTTGCAAAATAATACTTAACATGTTCATTTAATCAAAATTCTCATCAGTTATTAGAATTTTTATTAAATCGGTTATTTTGCGTAAGATTAATTCGAGCATTATTTCTTTCTTCCAAGGACACACCTAAATAAGCCAAAACACAATATGTCTAAGTATATACTTGCTACCTTCCTAACTGTATCTAAAGAAAGATAAAAAGCAGAAATTTTTTAATTGATTTCATAATTTAAAACAAGCGCCTCCAATGCACGTAAGTGTAACGGAAGAAGCGAATTTGAGTTGCTTAAAAGATATCTAAAAAGTGCGATATTGCAAACAATAATCATATATAATGGAAGCCGGTTATTAAGGGATGGATAATGCCCCTTACTAACCTGCTTTTTTAATTTTTTTTTTTTTTATTATTATTAATGCGCCGCTAGGGCATTGACGAAAAACTTGTTAAGGAGTTCAAGTTAATTTATTTATCAGAGTATTTAACCTAGGAATGTTACTCTTCATTTTAGTACATTAAAGTTACTCTTCGCCGAATCGACAAACAATTTTTTTCAAAAAATATCTAGCTGAACGATTTTTAAAGTAAAAAATAAACAAACATTTTTTTTAGGTAACGATTTTATTGGAAAATAAAGAAAAAAATAAAATATGTAAATAAATATTATTTTTCAGTCTTAAAATTCGATACGAATTCGGCCTCTTTTTTTTGGTTTTTTCAAATTAATTAATTTTTTAAAACAACAAAAACTTAAACGAAGAAATTAAAATGACTTATTTCATATACAACCTTTAAAAATAATCAGTCAAAAAATATAAAAGTAACAAGTAAGAAAATTATAGTCGGTCTAGACCGACTATACGATACCCTATACCATGCGTTTAGAGACCCTATCTCTCAGGCCCAACTAACTGGATGTAGAAAATAAGCATAAACCAAATTTAAGTGGGATTTTTATTAATTTTTTCGGCTGCAGATATGAAAAAGTTCATATCGGATGCTATGTTTCTATGGGGACTAGGTCCAAAAATGGACCGATCCTGATCATGATTGGTAAAGTCTCTTGTATTTTGCAAAAATATATACAAAAAAAATTTGAGAAGAATCAGTACAATATTTTTGTTTTTTAATAGATTTAAGTGAAGATCGGGAAGCAGCTCTATATGGGGCCAAAGGTATCATTTTTGGACTACTCATTAATGGATGTAATGAACGCATATAAACCCAATTTGAGTAAGATCTTTATGATAATTTGGATCTTATGACAATTTATGTCGATTTCATAGGGGTAATTTGTATGGGGGCTAGGTCTGAACATGGACCGATTCTCACCAATTTCAATAGCGTTCATCCCATGGCCGATAAAAGCTCATATGCCAAATTTCATCAAAATATATTCATATTTGCGACCTGCAGTTTGATTACAAACTTTACATGGACACACAGACGGACGGACGGATGGACGGACGGACGGACGGACGGACGGACATCGTTAAATCGAATCAGATAGTGATTCTGATTCGATCGGTATAATTAAAGATGGGTGTAGGTCAAATATTTTTGGTTGTTACAAACAGCAGCACAAAGTCATTATACCCAAACCACATAGTGGTATAGGGTATAAAAACATTTTTAGTTTTTAGCCTTGTTTTATACATGAGGCACAAAGTGCAACTTTGTGCTCACCACAGATGCTTTTCTTGCACACATATATTGTCATTCTTGCTGCGTTTGCTATATGGGCAGAGGTGACAAATTTTACGCTTATTTGGTCCTTTATTAACATTTTCGCCAGACACTTGCGGACTATGTATTATATTTTTATACCCTATACCACTATGTGGTTTGGGTATAATGACTTTGTGCTGCTGTTTGTAACAACCAAAAATATTAGACCTACACCCATCTTTAATTATACCGATCGAATCAGAATCACTTTCTGATTCGATTTAACGATGTCCGTCCGTCTGTGTGTCCACGTAAAGCTTTTAATCAAACTGCAGGTCGCAAATATGAATATATTTTGACGAAATTTGGTATTTGATCTTTTATCGGCCATGGGATGAACGCTATTGGTGAGAATCGGTCCATGTTCAGACCTAGCCCCCATACAAATGACCCCTATGAATTTAACATAAATTGCCATAAGATCCAAATTATCATACAAATCTTAGTCAAATTGGGTTTGTATGTATATATTACATCCATTAATCAGTAGTCCAGAAATGATCCCTATTGGACAACTCTTAGTCATAGGCCCCATATAGAGCTGCTTCCTGATCTTCACTTAAATCTATCAAAAAACAAAAATATTTCACTGATTCTTCTCAAATTTTGTTTGTATATATTCTTGCAAAATACAAGAGACTTTACCAAATATGGTCAGGATCGGTCCATTTTTGGGCCTAGTCCCCATATAGATATAGCATCCGATATGAACTTTTTCATATCTGCAGCCGAAAAAATTAATAAAAATCCCACTCAAATTTGGTTTATGCTTATTTTCCATATCCAGTTAGTTGGGCCTGAGAGATAGGGTCTCTAAACGCATGGTATAGGGTATCGTATAGTCGGTCTAGACCGACTATAATTTTCTTACTTGTTAATATTTTCTTTAATTGAGGTCTACAAGTTAGGTGCCTCGACTCTGCCTTTGAAATAAGGAGCCACTAGTGATTCGCGTAGATATTTCAGAAACTGTCGTCGGTTTTTGGGTTTTTGACCTTTAAGGAACATATTATGGGTATATATGACGTAGCTGTTTACAAAAGTTATATTTAGAATTCCAAAAGATAGACACATTGGCCACCTGTTGGTTTTTCGACAACACGAGACAATGTTGCACATTTGATCTAAAGTGTCGACACCGCCTTTCGTCTGATTATAAAATTCCAACATGTGGGGTTTTCCCGTTTTAGGATTTATGCTTCCTTCTTCCTCGCAGCTTGATAAAAGATGTACAAGTTTGTTTGGTTTTGTCTTGTAAGATAATAAAGTTAGTTCATTGTCGTAACAAAACAGGAATGTTCCAGCTCTCCGGCCTTTTACATTGCCCATTTCCTTCGGAATTTCTCCCATGTTTGACCGGGAAGGCAAGGGAAACTGATGTGTACCAGTTATCCATTGAGATATTGCGATTCGTTCCATGAACAGTTTTCGTCAGCTCTTTTACATAATGTTCTCCCAGAGAAGTTGCTGTTGGATTAGATCCCTTTCCCAGAAATGGGCTAACATCTAACATATAATTTGTACCACTATCACAAACCATTAGCAACTTTATCCGATACTTAGCTGGCTTATTTAGGATATGCATTCGAAATGAAAAATGTCCTCTAAAATCCAGTAGCTGCTCATCAATTGTTAAATATAAGCCGGGCACGTAGTTTTGGCGGCATTTTTCGATAAAAAGATCCGAAACTTTTCTTATCGCAAATTTATCATTAATTATAGTCATTCTTACACTTTTGTCATCAAAGCGAAGGCACGATAACAAAAATTTGAACCGCATTTTACCCATGGTAGACAATTAGCGCGAGCCGCAATAGCTGGGATCAAAAAGTTCGTCTGCTATAAGGTTGTTATCTTTCTTAATGGCTTGAAGAACGATAAGTCCTAGAAGGGCATATATCTCAGAGGCATCAGTGGTATCCATTTGCGAATTAGATTTTGAACGGTTCTGTATCTCGACGTTTGTCCACTGCACAATCCCATCAATAATTTCAGAAGTGATGAACAATTTAAAGTATTCAAGAGGGTCTTTCACTCCTTTGCATTCTCGTTGCGGACCCCTTTCCTTATGGACATAGGTCCTAGACCGGCGATGTGATTTTCCTTTTTTCGTGCACCATTTATGAAAATTTTTCCGCGCAGATTTGTTTTTGAAAACTCAATGATATTAATTTTTAGCGAAGAACGTTGGGTGGTATGTTATCTTCATCTGAAAATTCTTCATCAGAAAACTCCGACGACATTGGTACGTCATCTCCAGCGACGCGCGTCTGCTCTGATTCTAAATCACTGTTTTCGTCACTTTCGTAGCTGTCGTCATCTTCTTCCTCTGAAACATCCAAGAAATTTAAATCGTCGTCGTCACAACGTCAGCGTTTAAAAAAAAAAAAAAGTTTTTAAACAATAATAAATGGTATAAAATAATATATTTTGTAATAATATTAACACAACTAATGCAAAACAATAAAACAACACAACTAATTTATTGCCCTATAAACGCAAAAAGTTACTCTATAAATTTACTCCTCGTCGTTGCGACCAGTACATACCTGTGACTTTCAACTTTAAAGAAATGAGTATCCGCGTACGTCCGCTCACTTTCTTCACCAACTAACGTGGTTGGCAAAAAGAGCGTAATTTGGACACACATAAAAATTGAACACACATATGTTCAGCCATTTCCCTAATGGTCATTAAAGACTACAGGTTTCTTCAACTAAGAATACTGTAACTATCAACTGGCTTAAATGTTTTGCACACTGCTACGAAACATCGCCAAACACTTAATTGGAATATTTTCAGGACACTGTATTTGTTTCAAGCTTTCACACAGGTTTCTCATGTTCAAGTTTTAAGTTAGTACTATATGAATTGCATTAAAAATCTGCTAGTCTGGCGTTTCTGAGAATTTTCTTCACCATATTTGGCACGGCCACCTCTATTGGTAGACCACTGCGATGAGCATATTGATATATCATACATAATGGATGGACCAATTATAACGCATGATGTTAATTGGAAATCACACCATAACGTCAAGTTTTTTGACCACACTTATTTGACATTTCTTTGTTTCAGCCCTTGCAAATTCGACCATGGAGAGGCACACCATCATGCAGCGCGTTAAGACTATTAAAGCCTTTTATGAAAATGGGGGTTCAAATCAAAATGCATTTCGTGCACTTTCTGATTTTTTTGGTCTGCATAATCGACCAAATGACAACGGATTTTCGTGGCCAGAAATTGAGGATATGGATCTGGACGATATATGGGTTCATCTGGACTATGCCACTTGCCACAGAGCTAACGAAACAATGGCTTTTACGGGCGAGAAATTCAATGGCCATGTTATCTTATGTCGTGGCGATGTCAGTTAATCTCCAAGTTCATGTGTCTTGACACCGCTAAAATTCTTTATCTGGGGATATTTAAAAGAAAAAGTGTACTTTAATAAGCAAGGAACAATTCAAGAGCTAAAAGATGAGACAATTCGGCATATTATCGAACTTGGATCTCAATTATGCCACAGTGAAAATATGAACCATCGAATAGAGGTATGCACCAAGACCGTGGTGAGCATTTGGCGGACATTTTATTACACACATATATGCTATAAATCCCTAAATCATTATAAAGGAGATTTCAGATAATTCTATGAAAATTTTTTGTTTTATTTACAAAAAACCCAGGTGGAGCGCATCAAAGAATTTAAGACTCTTACTTGTTTTTATTATATTTGGTTCTGTTTTTGTGTTTTGTTTCTTTAAAAATTACTTGGTTCATTTTTTTTTTTTTGTATTTTCTACCAAACATTTCTTTTTATTCTAAAGCTTAATTTCTTTACAATGTTCAAAATTTTCGTAATACCAGAAAAAGCTAAATATTTTCCACAACCCTGTTAACCCATAAATAAATACCACCCAGTTATTTTCCTTTATGTATTGCAGACGTTATTATGAAATATGCTGATATCTGCACATAATTCAGATGTTCATGCGTATATGAGCAATTTCCGTAAAAATTCTTTTGTTATATATTTTTAATTATTGTGCTTTATTAAAAGAAACAACAATATTTTTTTCTAAATAACTTTTCCAACACAAATAGCTTTATACAAAATACGTGTGTTGTTACTAAATTTCAATGAAATTATTAAGAGGGTGAATTTTTGAGATTTCACCCAACCCTCAAACTCACTTTTCTAATAAAAAAAATTATGTTATTCAAATGTAGGCACAAAAATAATATTTTATTTCCAATTTCCTGTTTAAATTTATAGCATCGTTTAACACATTTGCATAATAATCATAATAATTGTTGATGTCGGATACAAAAACAAAAAAGAGCAAAACCAAAAAAAAAAAAAAGAAAATGAAGCAAACAGATGCTAAAAAATAAACAATAAAAATGACAAACAGATATATTTAATATAAAAAAAATGTCCTTCTCTTTTTTTGACATGACACTTTTGACATGTTAGAATAACAATTAAGTCTACGATCTGAATCGGTTTGACAGTACGTGTTCTTTTTTTTTTAATTATAGAAATCTTGTTTTATTTAAAAATATGTGTCATGGCTTAAATGTGTAGAGTGTATTCAACGTGTTAGCACTTCGTTACCACAGTAATTAAATTTTAATAAATTCATGACAAAAAAAAAAAAAAGAAGTTCAGTGATAATCTTTATGAGATTTAGGGAAATCAATTAGAAAAAAAAGTAAATATATATATATGGGGCGTTTCATGTCAAGTGACCCATTTCTTGAAACCGATATCTTCTGATCGGAATGATATTTGCACCAAGGTTATTTCTATTGTATAGTAGTTTAGACATAATTTTTCAACTCCCTGAGTTAGAGGTTTATTTCTCATCCATGTAACTTTTTACCTATTGTTCTTAGCAAAATTTATCCCAAGGAGTTTAGGTAGCTCTTTCTTCAAAATTTTTTTTTGATTTTTTGATTTGATTTGGTTGTCTTTTGAGCTATAAGCTGAGTGAAATTTCTTATGTAAAATATCACTTAAGATATCTGTTTTTTTTTATCTCACTAACTATATATGGCCTAAAGGTATCGGTGTGAATAATGAATTAAAAAAATAATAAAAATAATAATTATCAAAATTTTTTTTTAAATTAAATTTTTTTTAAATTGAAGAAAATTTTTAACTGCATTTTTCCCCTATAATTTTTTTTATTTCCCAAACAAATAGATGTCACTTAAGATTTTTTTGAAGTTCCCTGGTGGAACGAAAATATAAAATTATTAATAAAAGAAAGAAGAAAGTTATCAAAACAATTCAAGAAAAATTGTAGCTCTGAAAACCTAGCAAAATTTTTTTAAAGCTAATCCGAAACTCGAAAAGCTATTAGAGAAATCAGAAAAAAATCGTGGACAGATTTTTGCAACACAATAGATTCACGAACACCATCATCTGAGGTGTATAAAAAAAATCATGTGAGTCCGATCGCAGGGGAGATGTGTAAACATCTTGTAACTAAAGATTTTTTTATACCACTTTCTTAAAATCGAACAGAAAGCGTATCACTTATAGCAACCAACTGTAGGGGCTCTGTTAATGTAAAAATATTTATTATTATTTGTTATTTTAACCTGTTAATTTTTAATTTTTCGCTTTTCATTTTTCATTTTTATTTTTCATTTTTCATTTCTAATTTTTTATTTTCATTTTTATTCTTAATTTTTTTTCTTTTAATTTTCAGTTTTTTTTTTAATTTTTCATTTTTCGTTTTCATTTTTCATTTTTCGTTTTTCAGTTTTCATTTTTCGTTTTTAATTTTTTATTTTTAATTTTTCGTTTTTAATTTTTTATATTTCATTTTTCATCTTTCATTTTTTATTTTTCATTTTTCATTTTTAATTTAAATTTTTTTTTTATTTTTCATTTTTTATTTGTCATTTTTCATTATTCGTTTTTCATTTTTTTTATTTCATATTTCATATTTTATTTTTCATGTTTCATTTTTATTTTTCATTTTTTATTTTTCATTTTTCATTTTTCGTTTTTCATTTTTCATTTTCATTTTCATTTTCATTTTTCATTTTTCATTTTTCGTTTTTAATTTTTTATTTTTCATTTTTCATTTTTCGTTTTTCATTTTTCATTTCCATTTCTCATTTTTTATTTTTTATTTTTTATTTTTTATTTTTTATTTTTTTTTTTTTATTTTTTATTTTTTATTTTTCATTTTTTATTTTTAATTTTTCATTTTTCGTTTTTCATTTTCATTTTTCATTTTTCTTTTTTCGTTTTTAATTTTTTATTTTTCATTTTTCATTTTTTATTTTTTATTTTTTATTTTTTATTTTTTATTTTTCATTTTTCATTTTTCATTTTTCATTTTTTCATTTTTCATTTTTCATTTTTCATTTTTCATTTTTTATTTTTTATTTTTCATTTTTCATTTTTAGTTTTTCGTTTCTCATTTTTCATTTTTTATATTTCATTTTTTATTTTTTATGTTTCGTTTTTATTTTTCATTTTTTATTTTTAATTTTTCATTTTTCATTTTTATTTTTTCATCTTTCATTTTTTATTTTTCATTTTTCATTTTAATTTTTTTTTTTTTATTTTTCATTTTTTATTTTTCATTTTTCATTATTCATTTTTAATTTTTCGTTTCTCATTTTTCATTTTTTATATTTCATTTTTTATTTTTCATGATTCGTTTTTATTTTTCATTTTTAATTATTCATTTTTAATTTTTTATTTTTTATTTTTCATTTTTCTTTTTTCATTTTTCATTTTTTCATTTTTCATTTTTCATTTTTCATTTTTTATTTTTCATTTTTCGTTTTTCATTTTTCATTTTTTTTTTTTATTTTTCATTTTTTTTTTTTATTTTTCATTTTTTTTTTTAATTTTTTATTTTTCATTTTTTATTTTTCATGTTTCATTTTTCATTTTTTCATTTTTCATTATTCGTTTTTCATTTTCCATTTTTTATTTTTCATTTTTAATTTTTCGTTTTTCATTTTTCATTTTTTTTTTTAATTTTTCATCTTTAATTTTTTATTTTTATTTTTTCATTTTTTTTTTTTTTTTATTTTTCATTTTTAATTTTTCATTTTTCATTTTTTTTTTAATTTTTCATCTTTAATTTTTTATTTATAATTTTTTTTCATTTTTTTTTTTTTCATTTTTTATTTTTCGTATTTATTTTCAACAGGTTATCATAATATCAAAATTTTTTCACCAATACAGTCACATTTTGTCTAACGACTCACATGTTACGCTCACATCTTACGCTCACATGTTACGCTGTTTTTGAAAGTTACCCCCCTGCGCGTATAGATGTTTATACGTCAAAAATTAAGTCATTAAATGGATCCTCTAGTTTTCACCAAATTACAGTATTAGAAAACAATAGTAATCTACTTACGGACACTAATGATATTGCTAATTGCTTTGTACTTGGTTTTGCACAAAACTCATCTTCAAATTATTCAACAAAATTTAGTTCATATGATTCATCTAATAGCTTTTCTATTTACTTATCAAATAATGATGAATTATATAACAATAAATTAACGTTATGTGAACATAAATCTGCACGAAGATCTTGTCATGCTACATCGCCAAGGCCAGATAATGGAAGATATGAGATGCTAAAATATTTAGATGAAATATCTTTTGAATTTTTATAACATTATTTGGACAAAACAAGTATTTCAAAGCAATTGGAAAAGCTATAGACATTCTTATTTTAAAGCCAGGGAAAGAGAGTACGTACTAACAGAAACAACTATAGACAATTTCACTTACAAATTGTCTCTGTAAACTTTTGGAAAAAATTATAAATAAACGTCTTAGTTGGCATATAGAAAGATATAATATTTTAAATACCAACCAATCCGCTTACAGGAAAAATAGAGGAACGATCGATAATTTAGCAATATTACATTCCGATATAATGGAAAGTTTTTTATCAAAAAAAGATTTAATAGCTGTATTTTTGGATACAACTGATTATTAAAAAGCTTAATTCTGCAATCGTAAAAGGAAACCTTGCCGCATTTATTTCAAATTTTCTAAAAGACAGAGAATTTTGCTGTATGGTTGGAAACATATCATCAGAATATTATTGCCTGGAAAATGGTGTACACCAAGGAGCCGTATTAAGCGTCAAACTTTTCCTTCTAGCCATAGATGGTATTTTAAATAATTGTTATAAAGATGTGAAGGCCTTACAGTATGCTGATGACCTTATTATACACTCCTCTGGTAAGAAAGATTCAGACATAATTAATAAAATCCAAAAAACTATAAATAAACTAGAGGATTGGAATGAGACAAGTGGATTTCAGTCCCATGATGGGAAAACTGTCGCAATTAAGTTTTCCAGACGCAACAGAGCGGCTTCTAATAACTTAACCCTTAACCTATATGATAAAAATATAAATTTTGTGGATGAGCAAAAATTCTTAGGAATTACTTTTGATAAAAAAACCAATATTCAAAACCTATATTCAAAACATAAAAGCTAAGGCAAACTGTTAACTTAATATAATAAAAATGTTGAGATGTTCCCAATACGGTTCTGATCCGCAAAAACTCCTTAAAATATTACGCTCTATTGTCCTTTCAACTATAGACTACGCATCGATTATTTACTACTCTGCTAATAAAACACACTTGAAGATACTCGATCCAATTTTAAATATTGGCATAAGGATTTCTATTGGAGCCTTTAAAACCAGCCCAGCTAATAGCATGCAAGTTATATCTTCATGTCCTCCATTATATTTGAGAAGATTAAAGTTTTTACTCAATTACACTTTGAAAATTTTACCTTTAAAAAATCATCCCTTATATGAAAAGATCACAAATAGAGAAAAACTCTACCAGCTCCAATCAAAAAACTCAAAATTTCACCCTATTTATGTAAACGGTGTCATAGACTTTAAAAAAATAATTTTCAACTACAATATCAACACAGACAATATTGAAAATAGGGGTTTCCCTCATACTGCCCCTTGCTATCATTCAGATAGTAATATAAATTTTTCTCTGGCATATTGTCACAAACGTGATATGAACTCCATAGAGGCACAATAGAAATTCTTAGAATTAGTTAATACTACTTATCCAAGCCATTTAAAATTTTATATCGATGATTCTTTTATGAATGAGAAAGCTGGATTTGCAGTTATTGGCGAACATATTGTTCTAAACAAATGTATTCCTAACTACTCTTCTATTTATACAAGTGAGTTAACAGCCAACAAAACCTGTATAGAAAGCTTTGAAAATAATGAACAAAAAACGCTCATTATAGTTGCCAGTAAAAGTGCTTTAGAATGGTTGCAAGACATATATAGTAACAATAAAATCATTCAACAAATTAGAGCAACAATTACAAACCTACCTGTTAATAAAATTAGCTTTCCACTTAAATATACATGGAAACGAAACAGCAGACAATATTGCCAAAAACTACTTAAAGAAAACATATAACCAGATTTTAAATGTCAATCCTTAGACTACAAGCCTTCAATTAGTAAATATGTATTTGATATCTAGAATGACATATGGCAAAATAATAACCAAACCAAATTATATAAAGTACAGAAAAATATCTTGCATACATTTAAAACGTCCACTTTTTCTAAAACAGATTTTATAAAACTTAACAGATTAAAAATTGGTCATTGCTTATTCTCCCATAGACATATTGTGGAGGGAACTGATCCACCGCTTTGTGATTGCGTTGAAATAATCAACGTTTACCATATATTTAATGAATGTAGACTTTTACATGATAAACGACTAAAATATAATATAAATGATATAGAAATCGCAAATAGAGAATATGAATTCGAAGATGTTAAAAAATTTCTAAATGAAATAATTTTTGTAAAACTCGATTTAGATCTATAATAAACATATATTGTAATATAAAATGTAATGTTAAATGGCCTATAAACCCTTGCTGTGTTGGGGCCTTGATAATCCAATTAAATAAAAAAAATAAATAATTTTTTTTGATTTTTAGATTTTGTTTTTACACTAAAGATTTTCAGCTTAAGGTGCGTTCAGACTACGCAAATATTTGACCAAATAAACGTAACCCCTAATTTTATGAAAGTTTTATTCAATCTTACATGACATATAAAAGACAGAATTAAGTTATGTTTTATTACATTAGTAATATTTAATATATTTAACTATATTCTATATCATATATTGTATAACTTAATGAAAATTATACAAGGAAAATTATACATTATTTAGGGGTTACGCTTATTTGGTCAAATATTTGCGTAGTCTGAACACACCTTTAGTTAACCTCAAAAAAAAAACTTACGTTGTTTACCCGCGTGTGTCGTTTTCCACACTTACGGGAAGTCTACATATTTTGCACTAGCAACATATATTTTTTTATTTAACATCATGATTTACCATCAATAACATATACAACCAGATTCCAACCCTCGAAATTCGAGTGCAAATTCTGGGAAATTTTATTTTTTTAAATCAAATAAAGACCCTAAAGGTATGCTAATCGATTATAACCAATTCACAAATCAACACAAAAAACAAACTCATTTTTTTACAAACATATTAACAAATTTAATAAACACACACGTAGCATTGTATAATTTTGTGTATGTGTTAGTAGCAACTTTAAATGCAATTTACTCAAAATAAAGGGAAAGATTTTAAAATCTGAAAATCTGCAAAGCGGCTAAAAAGAAATACCTTTCAAATAATATACGTTTGGTAAAAATCGGGATAAAACAAAACATCGATCACAAGAAATCGTCTAGCCCATTAATATTATAGATTTTTTTATTTTGGTATCTCATCAAATTAGTTTCTCTTCAATACACTTAAATAAACATTAGGGTTATTAGTATGCTTAAATATACCTTGTTGGTAGAAACAGCACATCGTTTTATATACATTGTTCATAGTTTTCGACTGCTCGTAATAACATATGTAACATCTAGCTTTTCCTTCGATATTCAGAGAAACACATTTTGATCTTTTTGGGGTTATGTCAAATGATACTGATGAGCGCTCTCCAGATTCTGAAGGTTGACGAAACATTGAAGATGTGGAATGTGCTATTGAGCAACTGGGCTCCCCCACTGATTCATTTTGTAAATTGTTGGCAATACAAAAGGTATTCTAGGCTCACGCAAGAAAACTCTTCGCATTGTTTGTTTGTTTGTTTGCAAATTAGGGTAACAACTTTTGGGAAAATTCGCAAGATCAGAAAAACTTGCCCACTATTATGTTATGACTCTTCACTCTTCGAACATAATTCAAAACTACACGTTCACCTTAACTTTTTTCAGCTAAACGACCAACTGGTTTACCCAAATATGGTTGCATTTTCTAAACGTAATAAGTTTTAAAGCAAACTAAAACCCAAAATTTAATTCCATATCGACTTAGGAGGCATATGTTCTTGAAACTTGCATCTCCTATGAAAACATAGCAATTGTTCGTCAACTGTAAGACATTCAGATGGTTTGCAGACCATTTGTCGAATATTTCATGCATAGAAGCAAATTATTCCGTAATGCTTTCTTGATGTCTGCTTATAATGTTATCGAACCAAATAACACTATTCATGTATTGAAATGTCTTCTACGACATCATCGCTCTAAATACATCCAACATTCCCTCATTCTTTCATCTAAATTATCACCATTATATCTAAAACATTAGATTAGTTAGAAGCATAGACCTGTAAAGTCCAGCCAAAATAGGAACACCGATATATGCATGTAACAAATTTGAGTCGATTTCGGTATAGCTCTCACAGCATTGTTCCTTTGCATATGCATTTGATCACTTCAGAATAAAATTATCAATTGTTTATATTGTATAATAGGTGTTTACGTAAGGGCTAAAGAGGTTCCACTGTAGTTAGATGATGTCTTTTGTAAATCGATGGTCACGTACAGAGTGCGCTGTTATTATTTAAGTTTTTCATTTTCTTTGACATTTTCTTATATATTTGTTGTAAAGCTTTAGTTTTCCAACCGCGTACTTGTAATCGTTTTTCCTTATTCGTTGTCGAACTTTGGAAGGACGAGGATCGTTTTTTTTTCCTTTACTTGCGATTTTTCAAGTGTAAATTTTATATACCCCGCCATCTTTGTGAAAAATAAAGATAAGTACTTTGAATTTATTGTACGCTATTGTTGGAAAAAACCTTAAAAACTTGGTGTTTATTTTGTTAATCTTTTGGTGCTTTAGCTTGATTTCTTGGATTCCACAACCTTAGGACTTTGAAACGATTTTTTTTATTGGTCAAACGAACCGGATTTTAGTGAGTGGAACATCAAGCTATTTAAATATACATAAAGGAATTTAAGGTAAAGTGCCTTTTAATTTTTTCATAACATCTCAAATAATTTCCAATTAGATTTTTAAAGAAAACACTTTAAAATTTATTGGATAATTAAGAGGTCAAAAAAGTAGTTAAAATATAATACTTAATATAAACGAAAGTAGTAATTAATATAAGCCACTCTATCTTTGCTCTTATCAACACCGTATTGTGTACATACAACGATCTGCCAAGTGAATTCGCCGCTTGATGTTGTTTTTCTTAGTTCAATTTAATTTTAATGCTGTGTTTTTTTTTTAAATAAAATTTTGTGTTTGTGCGAACGATTAAAAATATATACGAAAACAAGAACGTACGTTCTGTGTTAAAGAGGAAAAAAAAACAAACATACATGTGCATTCTGCCAACAACCACCACAAGAGAATTTTTCGCAGTGACCAACGAATGTGTGCGTTTTTCTGGTTACAGCAGGTGGCAGTATAACTAGGTACGTGGTGATATGTATGATAGTACATGATTTGTTAATAAATGAAAATTTTATTTGCTTATGGTCTGTGCATTGAGATTGTGTTTTGAAAGGATTATTTTAAAATTTAAAATAGATAGTGCAGAGCTGTAAAGGTGTGGTTTCATATTTTGGATAGTAAATTTTTTAATTATTAAAATTTTTAGTTCAGTGTTCTTGCAACGGAATTAAACAGTAATTGGTAATTCAATCTTTCTAATAAATTACCATAAATTCCAATTCTTTAAACGACTTTTTTCGTTCGATAAACTAAACTTTGTGCGTTTACAGCTCAGGCACTTAAAGGTATTAAATCTTCCAAAATTTTTTTGAAAATAAAACAAGAGCTAACAAGATATTTTTTTTTTTTTTCCCCAAAGTCAATTTGAAAGTAAATACTGTAAAATAAATTCGATTATTTTTATCGGATGATTTGTTTTTCACTTTTAAACTTAATGAAGTTAAAGTGACTGAAATATTTTTTTTTGTTTTTGGGAAAATATTTTGAGAATCAGTTTTTATTTCATCGTGATTTAAGTTTATTTTCGGTCAACTTTATTAGCGAAAAGGTTTTTATAATAAAAAAAAATACAGTTTTATAAAATTTGCTGTATTTCATAGATTTCAGTTTTTCGCATTATTTTTAAACTTTTTAAATCAATTTGTCGTTGAAAGGATGGCAAAGTCCGATAAATTGACTAAATTTGAAAAAATGGCTACTCTGCTTCTCGAATTTGAGAGTGAGTATAACGATATGCCACAGCAGAGCCGCACGTCGTTTACTATCGACCTTCAGAAAGAAGAATTCAGAACTCTTTGGGAGAAAGTAAGACTCTCTTATGAAGATTTTGTTACCTCTAGTAATACAAAGGACTCTGGGGAAGATAGTGATTCAGCGAGACAATTATTTAAAGAATGTAGATTAGCCTACATATCGTGCGCTGCGCAAATGGGTGAGCTTTCGCAAAGTTTTGTAACTAGGCCAATACTCTCCTCTACTCATGGTGGGACAAATTCAGCAGGGGCTTCAACTTATGTCGAAAGTCAGATGCCTAGCCATCATATGAAGCATCCGTCTTGTACTACTGAGGTATTCCATGGTGATTACCAGTCGTGGCCTTCATTTCGTGACATGTTCACGGCGGTTTATATAAACGGTACCGCCTTAACTTCAGTTGAAAAGTTATTTTACCTTCGCCAAAATACGCGAGATGAAGCTTTGGAGATTGTAAAGAAATCTCCCCTGACTAATCAGGGCTTTGAATGTGCTTGGGCCAATTTAAAGGATAGGTACGAAAATAAACTCATATTAGTCAATAGCCAACTCAGGGTCTTATTTAACCTTGTAGGTGTCAAATCAGAGTCGGTTCCAGTCGTTGGAAACTGTTTCGGATATTCATTCCGAAGGAACAGAATATTTGGGGAAGTCTGATGTTGGGAATGAATATCAATCGGGTAATAATTCACTTTTGAGAAAGAGGGTTAGAACTTATCAGGCGAACGTTGTGGGAACATCGTGCCCATTTTGTGCAAAGGGCCATTTGTTAAGGACTTGTCCGAAATTTTTGAAATTGACTCCGACCGAAAGATTTCTAGTGGTTAAAAGACATCATTTTTCCATAAATTGTTTTAGTGATAGTCATCAATTAAATGCATGTCAAAGTAATTTCTGTTGCCTATCATGTAAGCTTAAGCACCATACGTTACTGCATAGACAAGTGTCTGGATCTTTTCCTTCTTGTTATTTTGCCGATGGACCAGCTACAAGTACTGCGACTGCACCGAGTATAAATGTTCAAAACTGTTTTGCTACTTTCTCAAAGCATATACTTTTAGGGACTGCTGTAGTTAGTATCGTGCACCGGGGAGGTGTTTTTAGGGCAAGGGCGCTTATTGATTCGGAATCTCAGGCTACTTTTATTTCGGAGAAATTGCAAAGACAACTTAATTTGCCAGTCAAGAGCATAAATGCCACAATATCTGGTTTAAATAACACTATCGCAGGTACTGTTAAAAAGCAATGTTCATTTACTTTGCGGTCTCCCCTTAATAGCCAGTTTAAACTTGATGTGAACGGTTTGGTTTTGTCCAAATTGACGGGAACGTTGCCTAATGAGTCTTCAGTTATTTCTGGCTCAAATTCGTTACGAGATATCGAGTCAGCAGATCCGAACTTTGCAAAGAGTGGTCAAGTGGATATATTACTTGGGGGGTGACGTTTATTCACAAATAATGCCAGATGGGGTTAAACGCAATACTTTAGGCAAATTAATGGCACAAGAGACAATATTTGGTTGGATCTTGTCCGGTCCCTTATCTGAGCACAACAATAAACCTCTTCCTTCGTGTGTTTCCCGTTACACGAAAGTTGGACGCAACAAAAGACGTTATCGAAAATGTTCGAAAAGAAATATTAAGATTGGTGATTTGGTTGTCATACGTGAAGACAACCTGCCGGCAATTGAGTGGCAAATAGGTCGAGTGCTAAAAGTCTACTTCGGTAAAGATGGTCATGTTCGGGTGGTACAGTTAAAGACGGAGCGTGGCTTAATTACTAGACCAGTTGTGAAGCTAGTGGGTCTTCCAACTTATTAGTTTCCTTTGTATTTTCGTTACAATATTTTATTTTTTTTACATAGTATCATGGGCCCTACAAAGAAGTCTTCGGAATCCCGCAGTACCCAAGGCCAAATGGTTTGCCGCGTCTGTCTGTACAATCATCCGTTGCGTCTGTGCGGTAAATTTCTTCAGGTGGATTATAGTGAGAGAATGCAGTTGGTCTCAATTTATAAATACTGTGCGGGCTGTTTGAGCCATGATCACACCTGGCGTACTTGCGAGAGTACGGAGAAATGCAAAAGCAATTTGTCCCAAAGCTCACCAGGAGAGACATTTTCGTCCGGTGATATGGGATGCGCGAGGCGCGATTTGTCTCGAGCTGTAGTTCCGAGTCAATTGCGGAACTTCAACCAGCACAGAAGGACAGCCGTAGTTTCTTTCGTTCTTCGTTTCTTTGCCAGTCCAACACATCAGCCAGACAACAATGTTGAGGCCGACGGCTGTGGTTAAAATTGTTTCGAGGGAGCGGTACGTTTCGGAGCGAGCTCTTATTGATGCGAGCGCCGAATGCTCGATTATTTCGGAGGAGGTTGTCAAATGGATTGGTGTCAGAACGGTTCAAGTTGGGAACTCAGAAAGGTGTTTACTTACCATCCGTGGCAACTATGGAAGCAGCGAAAGTGTGGAGACGTATGCCGAAGTAAGGCGAAAACACCGGGTTGTGACACCTTCTCAGTCTGTCAATGGGGTTTCCGGGTCTACAATTGGCTGATCCGCATTTTCACGTAGCCGCACCTGTCAACTTAGTCCTTGGTGGTGACGTATACGCAAAGATAATTCGGAATGGCGTGGCTGGCGGTAGTTTCGGAAAACCATTGGCTCAGTTTTCTATTTTTGGGTACATCATTTCGGGACCATGTCTTCCAGGATGAGTTAAACCTGGAGATGTTACTTTATATTTTATTCTTTAAGCGACTGGTAGCTGATTTATGGATTCGCTTTGCTGCTGGTGTTTGAAATTCGTTTATTAGTTTTAATAATATAATTTTTTAAATAAATGGATCACAATGGATTTTATTTTCTTTTTTGAAGGAATGGAGTTTTTTCTTTTTCTTTTTTTCCTCTTCTTCCATTCTTTCTTTTTGGTTCTCTAGGCTTGACTTGGTTCGAGAATTCTTGTAGCAGTACTGCAAGGCGGCCGGGATGTTTACGTGAGGGCTAAAGAGGTTCCACTGTAGTTAGCTGATGTCTTTTGTAAATCGATGGTCACGTACAGAGTGCGCTGTTATTATTTAAGTTTTTCATTTTCTTTGACATTTTCTTATATATTTTTTGTAAAGCTTTTGTTTTCCAACCGCGTACTTGTAATCGTTTCTCCTTATTCGTTGTCGAACTTTGGAAGGACGAAGATCGTTTTTTTTTCCTTTACTTGTGATTTTTCAAATGTAAATTTTATATACCACGCCATCTTTGTGAAAACTAAAGATAAGTACTTTGAATTTATTGTACGCTATTGTTGGAAAAAACCTTAAAAACTTGGTGTTTATTTTGTTAATCTTTTGGTGCTTTAGCTTGATTTCTTGGATTCCACAACCTTAGGACCTTGAAAGGATTTTTTTAATAGGTACACAATTTGTCATAACATCAATAGGAATGGACATTTGATGGCAAAAAATGATGTTCCTAGTACAAAATATATATAAATTACATATGTGTGGAAAACCACACAACGTCACTTTTTAAATACCTCGTTGTAAAAAAAATATTTTTGAATCAATTAATACGTTTTCTGTATAAAATTGATGCGACAGCAAAAGTCAAGAAATTTCATGAACATCGTTTAATTATTATTTTTACTGTGTATAAAATATTTTCATATTGTGTGGTTTTCCACACAAGGGTGAGATGAAGGTTAATTGTTAGTTAGTTTTATTAGTTTTATTGATTTATTTTTTCACCACATCAAATAGAGTTATCATAAAAATTAATTAACGCGGTAAATGTGGCACAGCCGTATAAGTATGGAGTAAAAAAAATATATCATACGCCTCATATTGCACCTGTTCAACAATGTCATCATAAATAAAAATTTACAAATTTCTAGTGGAAGCAAAAAATAGTTTCCGTTATTATTAATTATAGGGTCATATGGTGGGTCATACCTGGGGTATTTTTTTTATTGGCAAAAGAGTAAAAAAAAACGAGGGAAGAAATTTACAGCCAAGTTTCTCCCGTTCCAGTAGGAATTTTTTTTTAAGAACTTCTAAAACTGATAAGAGAATTGTTTTACAAATAAATCTAAGCTCCTCCAAAAGATTTGCTTGAACAACAATCTAATATTTCTATTATTTATATAGATTTTAACCTTAAGTTTCTGCCATCGAATAAAATTAGGTAAAAGTGAATTTTAGAAATTAAAATATATTTAAATTAAACTCTAATACATTTTCATATATTAGACAGCTAGCAAAATTTCCGATCGAATATATTTGTATTTTTAATAAAAGTATCGGTATTAAGTTAAGACATTCTTTTCTTCCCTTAGGAAAATGACGGTATTCACTAACATGATAAAAATAGTTGTATGTTTTCCTTCTGTTACTTGTTATTCGTCTTATGCCAAAACATCACACACAAACAAAATGTAATTTGATGTGGGTAGTAAAGCGAAAATATGTTACTTTGAATTTCTGAGGATATCAATATTTTATAAGCTGCAAACATACTTGAAGTTTTGTTTATACTTTTTGTAAGAAAGAAAGTATACTAAATAAAAAAAACAGACGATTCGATTAAAAAGGATAAAACTAAGAATTACTTAAAGAACGTTTCACCAGTCTTGCGACATAAAACCAATTTCATTTTCATTTTCATTTTCCGCAAACACAATATTTTTCGTTGAGTGTAACCAATTTTAAAGGATTTCCTCATGAATGTTTGTGGGTAATAAATTTATATCTTTATATTGTATATGGTTGTGTTTTTTCGTATATTTCTATATTCAGTTTTAAGTATTTTTGTGATTTTATGTGTAAAGATACGCGATTTGGAAATAAAAAATAAATGTCAGCATCAATTTGTAAATAAGATGAACAAAAATGATTCGCCTCTTCAAAGGCTCAAACGAAAATAAACCCCCCAAAACAACAGCAACGACCTACATAGAAAACCAAGCAATCATAAAGGAACATTCGCAACACTGCAACCTTAATTTGGAGGCCGTTGTAAATTTTGTATAAAACCTGAATAAAAGCGAAATAAAATTGAAGGAAATTCTGGCAGAAAGAAAAATCACACAAAAATACAAAAGAAAGGGAAAATTACAATCACCAAAGAACATATGAGAAAACTGGAGGTACTTAATTAAATTTCACACTCTAACACACCTATTTTTCTGTGTGTATGTGAAATACTAAAAAAAAATTATAGATTTAAGTGTATGTGTGTTTAAATTTTATTCACACACTTGTTATCAGCACATCACTTCACTCAAACATGTTTTTTCTTTATAACTTTATATTCAATTTGACATACATATATTGCTATACACATCCGAAAAAATAAAACATATGTTTAAGTCAGTAGCATCAGTCATAATTTTTTCAGCTCCTTTTTTTTTTTTTTTTTTTGTTTTAAGCAGTTTAAAAGAATTTTATTTCTGTACACTGAACTTTTATCTTCGAATTCTTGAAATTGTTGTACTTATTCAAAGATTTGAGCTATTTAATATTAACAGCTTTTGGTTAAACTTTATGTTGGACACATTGTGTTGGGCACTAGTAACAACATATAAAAAGGAAAGCCTTCAGTAAAAAGTTCATGATAAAAATAATTTTGTTTTAATTTGTTTTATTTTCGTACTAAATACTCAGACCATTAAGTAGCCTTTAACAAACAAAGACATAAATAAATAAGAACGGGTCGTAAACAATTCAATAAAAAGTTTAATTGTCTGGTGCAAATAAATTAAAAAATAATAAAAAAAAAAGAAAGTAAAAACGAGCAATGCCTCGCAGAGTTTTTCTTTGTTTTTTAAAAGAAAATGTATGAAATTATTTATTATGCTGTTCATGTTTGTATTACTAGTTTTTGGAGTTGTCAAACTCAATTATTGTCGGTCTATATCTTGTACTACGTCAGTTTTTTCCGTAAACTTTCTTCAGCCAAATTATTCGAAATTATCCCACCAAATGGTTTGGCAAACAAATCAAAATCCAAAACTAAAGTATTGGGAACACATTGGCCAAAATATCGATAATATAGTAATAATAACATAAATTTTTTCCATCTTATTAAAAAAAAATAATAATTCTCACAATAAAAAAAAACTTATATAAAACCTACATAATGTAAAGTATGTTTCCATAAAAGCTATATATCTTGCGAGGAATACAAGTAAATAAAAAAAAAGTGTGTAAGGAGGTTTTGTCGTAGGCTGGGGTAGCTTGTCGTGCCCAGGATCTACTCAAGGACTCTCAAAACCTTAAGTAAAAATAATACAGTTATTTTACTCTTTGGCTGGGTTGTGTACTAATCTCAATTTTTATTATTCTCTTTATAATTACATAAATATTTATATATATTTCAAAATCGGCACACGTGGCAATACTTCTTCGTCCTACTTGGACCTTATTGGCTTCCCCTTGATGCAACTCGGCAATATTAGTATTCATCGGGTGTATCGGTGTTCGGCTACTTGTATCGGTGGCAGTCGGCTGTATCGGTGTTCGGTTGCTGCTATTGGTGGCAGAAGGATGTGTCGATGGTAGGCTGTTTATATCGGTGGCAGTCGGTAGTATCGGTGGTCGGCTGCTTGTATTGGTGGCAGTCGGTTGTATCCGTGGCCGGCTACTTATGTGGGCGGCGGTCGGCAATATTGGTGTTCGGCCTGATATGCTGATTAAGAGAATAAGGTCGAAAGAGAAAAGTCAACCGAAGTCGCTGTGTACCTAAATATGAACAGTCAGCAGAGGCCGCTGCGTAAATGCCAACAGTCAAAGGAAATCGCTGTGTAACTAAATATGAACAATCAGCAGAGGCTGCTGTATAAATACGAACAGTCAGCAGAAGCGGCTGCGTAAATACGAACAGTCAACGGAAGTCGCTGTGTAACTAAATATGAACAGTCAGCAGAGGCCGCTGTATAAATACGAACAGTCAAGTCGCTGTGTAAATACGAACAGTCAGCAAAGGCTGCTGTGTAAATACAAACAGTCAGCTGAGGCGGCTGTGTAAAGACGAATAGTCAGCAGAAGTCGCTGTGTAACTAAATACGTTGGGGATGACCGGAGTCGATCGCCTTTAACTAATTCGTTGCGATCTATTTTACTTGATAGCAAATTGTCCTTACGCCCTTAAACTAATGCGGTAGGATCTATTTTACTTAGTAGTAAATTGTCCTTACACGGAGCCTCGTCAGTAACCCGACTTAACTTAGATTCTCGCTATTAACCCGATTTGACTGTCTTTACCTACACCAACCTCTCTTACTTATCCCAGTTGAAATACTAACTGAGTGAGAATCAATAATCATTCATAGTAATGGTATTTAAATGTACTACGGTCGATATAGCTAAAGTCAGTATTTGTATTATTAAGGTGACATTATGTTTGTTGCGTACGGGTGGTTGTAGCAAGTTAGTGCTTCTTATTATATTGTTTATGGGTGTTGTATTTAGCAACGTTACAAGTGTTTCACAATTACTTGTATTGACTTCTCTCGATTTATATCGAGTTTACAATACAAGTATAATACGTATTGTTAAGGTCTCGTCCAGTGAGCTATAGCTAAATTCAGGGCTACCCCAAGGTCCTCTTCTTTCTCTTTATCTTTTCCTTATCTTTCTGAACGACCTCTTGGTCAAACTTTCAATCCAATCTATAGTACTTTCTCGCAAATGACAGCACCATTTGTCATTAATTTATCTTCAATTGTAGGCCAAGTCTTTTGGAAGTTGGGGACAAAAGGCGGACACTGAAGGACACGCTCAAACATGACCTGTTAAAAACATCCAGAAGACTCAATGTTGTTTGTTGACCCATGTGCGGGTTGAAATGGGTGGTATAGGCATTGAGGAATCGGATACTTTTGATGTCCTGGGCATGAGAATTCAACTTGATGATCGTTGAAATGAGCTTATTTTGCAAGTATCGAAAAAACCAGTCAAGTGTTGATTTTCTAAAACAGTGCAAAAAATACTTCACTCGTCCTGATCTCATTAAAATCTATACCACTTACATCCGACCGAAAATGGAATACAACTCATATTTATGGGCAGGAGCTTTAAGGTATATTTCGGAGCTACTTGACCATGTGCAAAGGAGGGCATTTATGGTCATTAGTGACAGTAGAATACCGTACTGATATCGTCGGAATGTGGGTCATATCATGGGTCATGGGTCACTGCTCTACAGATACTACCATGAAATGCTCTTCTGAGATTAGCGAACAAATTCCAAGTGCGCGACTTTAAGTTAGCTCTAACCGCTTTTCTAGTATGTCACATCCGTAGTAAGTTGTCCAGTTTACTGCACAATGCATTACAGAGAAAATTCGTTTATCAGTCGAACTAGCCATACGTTGAATAAACCCCCCGCACTGGTCTTTCCTGACAGTTACCATCTAATAAAATTGAAGGCAAATATCCTCCCTCTTTCCTCCTTCCCATAACCTATTTTTGTGGAATCAGTACACTGAATTTATAAGGGCAATCCCCTAAGTATTGCTTGTTAATTTAAAAAAATATTAAAAAAAATAAAATAAAAATACTTATGGAGAAAAAATATTGCATACACTTTCCTCTCCTATTGTAGATATCATAGATTATTTTTCCATATTTCCGACAAAACTCTTAATTGTGTTTTGGTAAATTTTTGCCATTCTTGCTTTAGAGTGGTTACTAAACTACAAGCTCATTCAAACTGTTAGTTACCTATATACAGTCGTTGTGTCAAAATTTCTCACAAATTTTCTATTCTATATTATGATTTTTGTTAAAAATTACTGTTTTTTTTTCGGTAACATGCATTCCTCTTGAAAATTCTACCCTATCCCACTTTTTTCCTCTAAAAATAGCAGCAGACTTGATTTTTATCTGACAAGATCTCAGCCGAAAATTGCTCCCACACCACCAAAATTAGGGTGTGTGAAACACAATTGTTTTATTCGGATATCATGCCAATAGCCTCGAATTTGTTTTCGTCGGAGAAGATAACCTGAAGTGTTTTGATTAAAAATAAGCTAATATTGCAATGTAGATGAAACTACAATTTTCCTTTCCTAATTTATGTACATGTTTTTATTAACAAAATTAACTCTGGCTTCCTTTTGGTGATTTATTTATGTTAGTATTTTGTTTCTCGTTGAAGTTGACGCTTGTGGTTCTGATGATCCTGTTTTCTTCGGAGGTTGTTCATGTTCATGGTCTGAGCTTGCATCATCATCAGAGTTGGACATAATATTCAAGGGCATGTTTTATTCAGTGTGTCCACCAATTTCAGTGTCATCTTCATCTTCGGTGTTTTCCTCTTCAACCAGCATAATTTTAGAACTCCACCAACAAACCTCTGCAAGCAATGCATCTAATTTTTTGAATCGTTTTTCCATTGGAATGGTCACCTGGTAGAGCCTCTCTTATTGTTCGTCCGATTCCTGAGGTAATTGTGCCAAATTGATACCTTTTTGGCACAATTACCTCAGGTATCAGCAACTTGTCCACTCGTGTCTGTATGCCATCTCGCTGTACAAGTTCTTTCCTAAAACGCCTTTGACGACTTTTTTCAATGCGTCCTATGCACATAGGTGGTTACAATGGTTCGAAAGCATATTTGTGAAAGATTCGCTTTTCATTAAGTTTCATACATCCGGTCCATTCAGAGTACATGTTTGAAATAAAAAAAAGCATTTGCGAAAAAATTATTAATATTATAATGCGAATATAATGTCAATATCCATCCTCGTTGAAGTTGACGCTTGTGGTTCTGATGATCTTGCTTTCTTCGTAAGTTGTTCATATTCATGTTCCGAGTCTGCATCATTATCCGAGTTAGACATAATATTCAAGTGTGTCCACCAACTTCAGTGTCATCTTCGTCTTTGGTGCTTTTATCTTCAAACTCCATAATTTTAGAACTCCACCAAGAATCCTCCGCGAGCAATGCATCCAATTGTTTGCCTTTGAATCGCTTTTCCATTGGCATGGTTACCTGGTGGAACCTCTCTCGTTGTTCGTGCGATTCTTGAGGTAATTGTTCCAAAAAGGTATTAGGGTGGAAATGCATGAAATGTACTTTTAACGTCATGGATGCATTGATTTTTTCAAAATAATACAGCAGCTTGTGCAGTCTTACTGTACACGGTTCTTTTCTAAAACTGCTTCGGAATTAGATGCATGACTTGAGTCCTAAAATCATGTATTGTACTGTGTTATGACTTTTTATATATTATTCAAAAAGACGATTAAATAAAGATTGTTTTTGACATTTTGACCCAAAAAATGAAGTTTGGGTTTTGGTTTTTTCATTCATTGATTTTATATTCTCCATACCACTGGTCAGAAGACATATAGAGGTTTGTCATATAGAAAAATAAAATTCGACCTCAATACATTATTGACAGCAGGTGCAGTCGCTGTTGCGATGTCCGTCTGCCCATCGGTCTGTATGTGTGTATAAATCACGATCGTTCACAAAATAAACCATTTACCTGATGAAAATAATGACAATTTTATTTTCAGCATGTTGGAAATTAAAATAAGGTAAAACGGATACCGATATGCTACCACATGAGCTCATATATGAAGACACCTAAAGCATGTAAAAAAGAAATGTGATTGTTGTAATATTTTAGTATTGATTTTATAATATTTTTTACTTTTTCAAATATTTTGTCAAGATGTTGTAGTGTATCCAGATACATTTAATATAAAAATATCTCCAGATGTAAAATAAAATTAATTTTCTTGAAAAAGTGGAAACACCCGGCATACCTTGCAAATTCTTGTAGGTGGTAAATGGCCATGAGGTAATACCACATTCATATGAATCGATGACACATAAAATATTCTGACATACATTTTGTCAAGAAGTGGAGTAAAGTTTCAGTTTGAGAATTGTGTAGTAAGAAATCTATTAAAAATTTAAATTATAGCGATTCATAATGACTTGTGAATCATTAAGACTCAATTAATATCAGTTAGTAAAAATTAACTATAAATAATCATTAAATCATCATTAAGTAGGAATGAATAATCGTCCTTATAATGAGTAATCAAAATCAATTTAATAAATATTTTCCTTTTGTGTAGACTTATTGTTGTAAAAAGAAAACAAATTTGTTTTTATTTCATGCGTGAAACTGGACCGCTCTCTGGTGTAAATAAATCCACTGTATTCCGTAGTGCATCACGATTTGAGTTGAGAGATAGTGTAGAAAGAAAATCAGCTAGCAATCGCCAAGGAAGAATCAGCACGAACCAAAACCATCAGATAATACAACTGGCCAAAATCGACCCACGAAGGACGACATTCTTAAGCAAAATTGTAGCTAAGGCTTAAAAAATAACTTTTTTTAATATGTATACCCATGTACAAAATAGAATAAAATAGATATTACTCATACGTCTGCATCTCTTCTACTCTCTATTAAACATACGGCCACAATATGCTCTGTTTTTCTTAAAATTTATTTAAAAAAAGGGGGGGGGGATATTTTTGGATATTTTTCATTCGACAAAGTTATTCCAATTTGATTTGCTGAAGAATCCAATGAGAAATCGGGGCTTGAGTTATAGATGAAAAATTAATGAAGCCAATATCAAGATTAGCAAAACATATATATCTAATAAGATTTTGGTAACACTGTTGTACTGTGATATCAAAGAGACAGACTTAACTATCACCTAATCGAGCATTGCATTTTTTGCAGGTTGTGCTGTTGACATCAAATTTCTTATGTAACACCGACCAAATTTGGTTAATTTGTGTGTGCCATCTTTAAAGTAAGAACATGGTTCGAAATCCACTAAATCTTGTATAGGTTTCTTTCGGAACAATGTAAAGAAAAATCACGATTGGACCAATAGAAAACCCGGGCCGTTAGTTTCATATTTTCTATCACATACCCAAATTTTAACTAATTCTAGGTGGAGTATGCGAGCGACCTTCCTACTGGTTTCATATTTCAACAGCTCTTGACTTCAAAGAACAATCTGTAGTATAAGGGATAGTTTTCTAAAGTAAACTTTTAGGGAAACATTTCTTTGGCTGACAAAAATTTTTCTCTATAGGGTCGTCTATAGGATCCTCCTAATCGGCATATTAATATTTTCTTTTGTTGTCAGTTGTGCCGGTTGAATAATGATGCAGCCACAATGAATAAGAAAAAAATAATAAATCAATTCTAAGACAGCAAACAGGATGTACCGCCAGTCCCAGACAACTAAATCATCAAAACAAAAACAAATAATATTAAAAAAAACAACAAGGACAAACTGAAAGGCTCTTCATTTCATTGTTCTGTGGATAAATATAAAACAGTATTGCGATTGATTGTTATTCAAAACGGCAATACAAGACAGGAAGTGCCGCATGATATTTGTGCTGGAAAGGCTTGAATCGGGTATGATGATTGCTACACAAAAGGCTAAAGATCAGGTATAGCAACATCTGGGCTATTATGTCACTAATATTTCAATAAATGTTGCAATGTAAATAAAATATGCTTCAAAGTGGCACAATCTGTAATTATATGCTGCATACTTATTTTCCTTTGTAACACCAAAGCAAAACAAAATTAATTAAAATATAATATATTTATGAACACCAATGTCTCTCGGGACAAAGGAATATGGAATTTTTGAAATTTATTAAAAGTAAAAGGTCGACCGAGAAGGAAAAGTCTTTGTATTTAAAAGTAGAACAAAAAAATAAATAAAAAATCACACAAACGTATACGGCTGAAAATTTAGAAGAAAATTAATTGATCTTCTTTATGTGTTTCAAAAATATTTGAAACACCTAAACACCGTATTGTATATTCTACTGGAATTGTTCAAACAACATCGAAAATGGAGGGCAAACACGAGACTAATATAGCTTAGGATTTCTGAGCACAATATTCCAAAATATTTTATTATTGATTTTTTGTTTTTTGGTTGCGTAAAAATAAAGCTCATGTTATTTAAATTGCTGCCATCTAAGCACACAGATAGGGGGGCATACATTTGTGATTATTCATAAAAGTAACACCAACAATAAGAACAAAAAGCTAAATCAAAATACAAAACCTAAGGAATAGTTTGTTATTATTGTTATTTTTTATGGCAAGTTAATGGTAATTAACTTTATTTCTCATGGTTTTGTTAATAACACCAATTATACCATCACCAGTGAAAAGAGAAACATATTAATCTTTAATGAAAATTGTATAAATAAGAAAATGCCACGGAGAGCCATTAATATTTCCATAGAGTTAAGTTGTTATTGCATTTCAGAGTTTGTGGCAGCGAATTACTTTCACGATTGTTTTGATAAATTGATTTAAAATTAATAATTCTTTGAAGTTGACGCTTGTGGTTCTGATGATCTTGCTTTCTTCGTAAGTTGTTCATATTCATGTTCCGAGTCTGCATCATTATCCGAGTTAGACATAATATTCAAGTGTGTCCACCAACTTCAGTGTCATCTTCGTCTTTGGTGCTTTTATCTTCAAACTCCATAATTTTAGAACTCCACCAAGAATCCTCCGCGAGCAATGCATCCAATTGTTTGCCTTTGAATCGCTTTTCCATTGGCATGGTTACCTGGTGGAACCTCTCTCGTTGTTCGTGCGATTCTTGAGGTAATTGTTCCAAAAAGGTATTAGGGTGGAAATGCATGAAATGTACTTTTAACGTCATGGATGCATTGATTTTTTCAAAATAATACAGCAGCTTGTGCAGTCTTACTGTACACGGTTCTTTTCTAAAACTGCTTCGGAATTAGATGCATGACTTGAGTCCTAAAATCATGTATTGTACTGTGTTATGACTTTTTATATATTATTCAAAAAGACGATTAAATAAAGATTGTTTTTGACATTTTGACCCAAAAAATGAAGTTTGGGTTTTGGTTTTTTCATTCATTGATTTTATATTCTCCATACCACTGGTCAGAAGACATATAGAGGTTTGTCATATAGAAAAATAAAATTCGACCTCAATACATTATTGACAGCAGGTGCAGTCGCTGTTGCGATGTCCGTCTGCCCATCGGTCTGTATGTGTGTATAAATCACGATCGTTCACAAAATAAACCATTTACCTGATGAAAATAATGACAATTTTATTTTCAGCATGTTGGAAATTAAAATAAGGTAAAACGGATACCGATATGCTACCACATGAGCTCATATATGAAGACACCTAAAGCATGTAAAAAAGAAATGTGATTGTTGTAATATTTTAGTATTGATTTTATAATATTTTTTACTTTTTCAAATATTTTGTCAAGATGTTGTAGTGTATCCAGATACATTTAATATAAAAATATCTCCAGATGTAAAATAAAATTAATTTTCTTGAAAAAGTGGAAACACCCGGCATACCTTGCAAATTCTTGTAGGTGGTAAATGGCCATGAGGTAATACCACATTCATATGAATCGATGACACATAAAATATTCTGACATACATTTTGTCAAGAAGTGGAGTAAAGTTTCAGTTTGAGAATTGTGTAGTAAGAAATCTATTAAAAATTTAAATTATAGCGATTCATAATGACTTGTGAATCATTAAGACTCAATTAATATCAGTTAGTAAAAATTAACTATAAATAATCATTAAATCATCATTAAGTAGGAATGAATAATCGTCCTTATAATGAGTAATCAAAATCAATTTAATAAATATTTTCCTTTTGTGTAGACTTATTGTTGTAAAAAGAAAACAAATTTGTTTTTATTTCATGCGTGAAACTGGACCGCTCTCTGGTGTAAATAAATCCACTGTATTCCGTAGTGCATCACGATTTGAGTTGAGAGATAGTGTAGAAAGAAAATCAGCTAGCAATCGCCAAGGAAGAATCAGCACGAACCAAAACCATCAGATAATACAACTGGCCAAAATCGACCCACGAAGGACGACATTCTTAAGCAAAATTGTAGCTAAGGCTTAAAAAATAACTTTTTTTAATATGTATACCCATGTACAAAATAGAATAAAATAGATATTACTCATACGTCTGCATCTCTTCTACTCTCTATTAAACATACGGCCACAATATGCTCTGTTTTTCTTAAAATTTATTTAAAAAAAGGGGGGGGGGATATTTTTGGATATTTTTCATTCGACAAAGTTATTCCAATTTGATTTGCTGAAGAATCCAATGAGAAATCGGGGCTTGAGTTATAGATGAAAAATTAATGAAGCCAATATCAAGATTAGCAAAACATATATATCTAATAAGATTTTGGTAACACTGTTGTACTGTGATATCAAAGAGACAGACTTAACTATCACCTAATCGAGCATTGCATTTTTTGCAGGTTGTGCTGTTGACATCAAATTTCTTATGTAACACCGACCAAATTTGGTTAATTTGTGTGTGCCATCTTTAAAGTAAGAACATGGTTCGAAATCCACTAAATCTTGTATAGGTTTCTTTCGGAACAATGTAAAGAAAAATCACGATTGGACCAATAGAAAACCCGGGCCGTTAGTTTCATATTTTCTATCACATACCCAAATTTTAACTAATTCTAGGTGGAGTATGCGAGCGACCTTCCTACTGGTTTCATATTTCAACAGCTCTTGACTTCAAAGAACAATCTGTAGTATAAGGGATAGTTTTCTAAAGTAAACTTTTAGGGAAACATTTCTTTGGCTGACAAAAATTTTTCTCTATAGGGTCGTCTATAGGATCCTCCTAATCGGCATATTAATATTTTCTTTTGTTGTCAGTTGTGCCGGTTGAATAATGATGCAGCCACAATGAATAAGAAAAAAATAATAAATCAATTCTAAGACAGCAAACAGGATGTACCGCCAGTCCCAGACAACTAAATCATCAAAACAAAAACAAATAATATTAAAAAAAACAACAAGGACAAACTGAAAGGCTCTTCATTTCATTGTTCTGTGGATAAATATAAAACAGTATTGCGATTGATTGTTATTCAAAACGGCAATACAAGACAGGAAGTGCCGCATGATATTTGTGCTGGAAAGGCTTGAATCGGGTATGATGATTGCTACACAAAAGGCTAAAGATCAGGTATAGCAACATCTGGGCTATTATGTCACTAATATTTCAATAAATGTTGCAATGTAAATAAAATATGCTTCAAAGTGGCACAATCTGTAATTATATGCTGCATACTTATTTTCCTTTGTAACACCAAAGCAAAACAAAATTAATTAAAATATAATATATTTATGAACACCAATGTCTCTCGGGACAAAGGAATATGGAATTTTTGAAATTTATTAAAAGTAAAAGGTCGACCGAGAAGGAAAAGTCTTTGTATTTAAAAGTAGAACAAAAAAATAAATAAAAAATCACACAAACGTATACGGCTGAAAATTTAGAAGAAAATTAATTGATCTTCTTTATGTGTTTCAAAAATATTTGAAACACCTAAACACCGTATTGTATATTCTACTGGAATTGTTCAAACAACATCGAAAATGGAGGGCAAACACGAGACTAATATAGCTTAGGATTTCTGAGCACAATATTCCAAAATATTTTATTATTGATTTTTTGTTTTTTGGTTGCGTAAAAATAAAGCTCATGTTATTTAAATTGCTGCCATCTAAGCACACAGATAGGGGGGCATACATTTGTGATTATTCATAAAAGTAACACCAACAATAAGAACAAAAAGCTAAATCAAAATACAAAACCTAAGGAATAGTTTGTTATTATTGTTATTTTTTATGGCAAGTTAATGGTAATTAACTTTATTTCTCATGGTTTTGTTAATAACACCAATTATACCATCACCAGTGAAAAGAGAAACATATTAATCTTTAATGAAAATTGTATAAATAAGAAAATGCCACGGAGAGCCATTAATATTTCCATAGAGTTAAGTTGTTATTGCATTTCAGAGTTTGTGGCAGCGAATTACTTTCACGATTGTTTTGATAAATTGATTTAAAATTAATAATTCTTTGATAATGTAACAGTTTGATATAAAATAATTATGTTGGCCGACATTGTTCATGAATAACACTTTAAACTGTGACTTGTTTCAATTTGTGGTAACCACGATTGTAACTTGGAAAAAAATTTTAAAATTTTTTCGCATTTGTATTAATTTCAATCTAACTTAACTTTCAAAGGAGGAAACTTTTAAATTAGGAAACTTTTAAAGGAGGAACGATGTTTTAAACAAGTAAGAGTTTCAAGTTCGGCTATGTCCTGACTTTTCCATTTAAAAAATGTAAATTAAATATTTGAAAAAAATAAATATTTATTTATTTATTTATATGAATAAAAGGGCGTTAGCAACAAAGGTGTTTAGCTCAACTAGTTTAATAAAAGGTTATACTGATAACACAAAATTTATTAATAAAAAATATGATTAATGTTAATATCTATGACAATATTTAAGTGTAATGTAAAAGGGAAAAAGGAAAATAAACATATGGAATTCAAGTTAATTAATGTTAAGGGATAGCTTATTAACTAACATTAAAATATTATATATTTATAATTAGATAATCATTAAATAGTTCCAAATACACATAATTATTTTAATACCATTATAATGTAGGCAAAATTTTTATGTAAATAATTTATAATTATATTAAATAATTTATAATTATATTAAATTGGATAATATTTTTCAAGTTGTTTATTGTTGGGTTTGATAAACTTTGTTTTGGATTTAAGTCTTTGAAGATTTGTATCCGTAACCTTGTTAATTAGGGGCACTTTGTGAGGATGTGGTTTGAATTATTGGGATAACGAACGTTGCAGGTACAAATATTTTGAAAAGTAAGGTTTAATAAATGGTCATGTGATAGTTTTGTGTGACCTAAACGAAACCTTATCATTTTCAAGCAATCAATTTTGGAAAAATTATTTGTAATGAATTTAAGATAATCAAATATTGTTGTTTTGTATCTATTTATTATTTTATACCAGTCAGATATTGATGCAATGGTATTGTTATTAGATTGATAAAATTTATTTATTGATCTATTTGTATCTTTAATATTAGAATTCAAAGTACACTCAGATGAAAAACAACTTAAAATCAATAAAAAACCATATTGAATCAATAAGAAACATTAACGAAAGTCTAGTAATGTTGAAAATTCTTATTTCAATATGGAACAATATTAATTTAAAGGTGATAATTTTAATATGGAAACAATGTAAAAATAATATTGTTCGGTATTGAATTAATATTGAATTGTTATTGAAACAATGCGGAAACGTAATTGAAATTACATTTTTCATTTTAGAAATAACATTGAAACAATGTTGATTCAAGAATGGAATAATTTAAAAATAAAGTTGTTCAACTTTGGTTTAATATTGAAGCGTTATTAAATTTCAAATGCACACTATTGATACCAGCCCAAAATAATTTAGAATTGATGCAAGAATATATTCAGATTTTTTAGGAATTTTATTGTTGTATTTTTAGTGCAATAAAATAGTAAGCATTAAAAAGTGATTTTTTAGTAATATTTGTAATATCGAAATAAACCTTCACTTACCATATTTTACATTTTGCATTTGTTTATTTCCAAAGAAAACAAACTTATTTCAATAAAAATTTATTTACATTTTTATAAACTTAAAGACATATTTTCGTCTAACGTATGTTTTACCATTACATAGTGGATATAAATGTAAGGGTGAAGTACTAAAATCTGAAAATAATTTTATTTTCAGACTGTCAATTAAAGATCCAACTTCGTAAGATTGGAAATGGGTACAAAATTGTTTTATAAAAATCTGTTGACATAAAATGTAAGCAATGCCGTTTTAATACAAAAAAATTTTTATTTTATATAACTTAAATGTACTGCTACGTATATTAGAAGACAAATAATAATCTCTTTTGTATTTTGTTCCGTTGTAAATAAGTTCACAACAAGATTGTATATTTTTCAGGTCTATACCATCTTTTTGAATTATCTTAGAGAAATAATGTTCTTTTGTAAGATCAAATAATTTTGGTGATTCTAAGCTTAAAAAGGTTCAATTCCATTTTCATTATCTAGCAGAAATTTTGAAAATTTTATTCCCGATTTTATTGCTAATGAATAAGTTGGGTTTATTCTTCAGGTTGTGTTATTGAAGTAAGCCTTAGGTTGTCTATGCTTTGCTTCAAACCGCATAGACCAAACATATTTCAAGGGCCCAGATTTTCTAATTGGCGTAACATAATGAACAAAGAAGTGGCGCTTAGCTTTCAGTGCGCCATAGAGTTTAATATAATGCAAATTGTGTGCCTTAATTAAATTTTGCAAAACAGATAAGTCTTCTTCCGAGTATGATGGTCTTAAAATGAAATCAATAATTTGCAATAAAATTGTTAAGACTTCCCAGTGACAATTTCTTAAGGGATCAATCTCCAATCATGAGCGGCAACAAATGAATGAAACACTTTGTTTCACTCGCACTCATTTTTAAATTAAATGATTTCAATCTCTCGATTTCCAAAGTCAATGAATTGTTACCAATTTCTGTTTCTTCAAAGGGAAATAATTGCTTCCTACTGTTTACTTGGACTAATTTTATTACGTTATCATTGATTGGGGCCAATAATAGATTGCAGATATCATAAGAACAAATTCCTTCAAAGATATCATGCATTATATCAAAACAGTAATTTTCCGTGACATGGAAATTGCTCAGTTCATTAAAAATGCAATTAGTCTTAATTCTAGTTTCTTGAACAGTGCCTTTTAGAAGACCTTCGTCATATGTAATTCTATTTCACAAAAAAATTTCATATTGACTCACATCATTTTTCATTTCATCTTTAGTTCTTTTGCAAACACGACAATATCTTTTAGCATTAAAAGACTGAACATACCCAAATACACCATTGACAGCTAAGTTGTCTCCTACTATTAGCCCGAGTATAAAGCATACTGTATTATTAAGACTGCTGTCTTGCATCCATCTTCTTATTTCCGACTTGAGTGAGTCTGCGTCATCTTCAATGCCAACCTAAAAATAATTAATAACAAAACAGCAATTATCTTACTTCAAAATCGATTAGGTACATTGAACAACAACACCCACCTTTTCCTTTCTCCATGCAAAGAGCTTGTTGCGGAACTTTGCGCGGATTCCTATGGGTGGAATAGCCTCGCTTATATCGTACCCGTCTAAGTACTGCAGGCTATCAAAAGTAACCTTGGCGTCTACACCAGTATATTAACACTTGTTTCTTAACCATAGTCAAAAAGCAAACTTACCTTTTAAGTAAGGAAAAACATTTGGCATTCCAGCCTCTTCCAACCGTTCAATTAATTTGTTGTTGTCTTCATCTTCATCAGCCGCTTGCTGTCTCAATGGTTTGAAATAACATGATTCATTTACTGTTGTCTCAGTGTTTGTTTTTTCCTTACGGTTAAAAAAGTGTAAACCTTTTGCTTCTTCAATAGGAGCAGATGCATGCTTCAAAATGCTTACCACTTCCTTGCTTTCACAGAGGACCGTGTTACCCGAAATCGATGTTTCATCATCTGCCAATTCATTTTGCAAAATGGAAACCACTTCTCCACTTTCTGAGTATAATACACCATCCACTAATGTTAACTTTACCGACATTTTCTTAAAAGCGTCCAAAAAACACAAATTTTCACAACGTAATAAAAAGTAAATCAGCTGATAGGCCTAATAAAGAGGGATGATATGGTTCATATATTGATGTAAAGTATTGTCATATAGATTTAATAATGTTTAATTAATTGCAACTTAAATGTAATATATTTCAACTTTAAATCAATGCTGCTTCAATATATCCCACGAAATAAATTGAAACAACATTAATTTAATGTATTTCAATATAACTTTTGAGTTATATTGAACATTATTGAATTAATATGCCGCGTTCTTGATTTTAAGTTGCAGCTTTTCCCTGAGTGTAGTAACGAAAGGACTAATCAAAGCATTTTCTGCGGTAATATCCGCTAATTCATTTCCTGTCATCCCTGAGTGACCAGGAATCCAGACCTAAGTGATTTTGGGGAGTTTATTTATTAATATATTTCTGATAGTTGTGGCATAGTAGTTATGGTTGTTAAAATTTGAAAAATTTGATTTTAGCGATGATAACGAATCAGTGCAAATTACGAAATTACCATGATTGTTGTTAATAAACTTGGCAGCTTCTAGAATAGCAATTAATTCAGCAGAAAATATTGAAGTACATATAACTAGGTAGAATTGAGGATTTAATAATATGTTGTTCTGTTACGATACTGAATTCAACTGAATCTTCGTTTTTCGAGTCATCAGTAAAAATAAAATGGTGATTTGAAAAACGTTGTCTCAATTCATAAAACAATGTTCTAAACTGAGATGGCGCTGTTTGGTATTTGGAAAATTTTATAAGGGATACGTTAATTGAGTCCCTTTGAAGTGCCCATGGTGGTTCTAATTTAGATTTAGATTTCAATTGCAAATGTAAATGCAGTGCATTACAATTATCTACTAATCTTTGTAACGTTGATACAATTTTATATTTTTTCTTTTGTATACTGATATCTTCTTAAATATATTTACGCTAAACCCTGACTCACTGACTGACTGAATGATTCTGTAACGCTGAAATAATACACACAAAGCACCATACACATACACCTACAAAGCTATGGGAAATACACAAACAAAATTTAATCTTTCTCATTTTATACAAACCCACACACATTTTTCTCTCTTCTTTGTTACCGACCGGTGCTGCTAATAAAATCTTCTGAAAATCTACAATTTTGGAAACTAAAACGCCAAAATCGTCATTTTTAAAACAAGAAATTGTCAAGAAAATTTTGCCGTTTATAAAACTCGAAAAAATGTTACAAAAGGAAACAATAAAATTTATTTATATCATTCATATTACGAACATTATTACATCATTGGTTATTTCTATATATAGAAATGTATTACTGATGAAGTTTTAACGAAAAAAATTGAACACAGCAATCAACTAAATACTTTTATTGATATGTATCTATAGCCGAAACATATAATATACATATAATAACTTAAATCTTAAACGGATATGTTATTCAAGGTATTCCGTTTTGAAACGACTTGACCCAGAATTAAATCTATACATATTTTGTAATCATTTTAACAAATTGAAAAATCGGCGAAATTACAATAAGTTGTCAAAATTGGCAGCATTGCTAACGGCAATAGCACTTCATATGCAGATTTCGTGTTACATATGGAATAAGTTGAACGCAAAAAATGCATAAAAAAAACTAATATCTATTCAAATTTTTCTTTAAATTCCTTTTGTTGGTCAATGAAAAAATTCTGAAAAAAAAGTAATGAATGAAACATTTTTATTTTTCTCATTTAATATCGTCCGATATGCATACATACTTCTTTGGTCAAACTAAACTTTTCTGTTTGTCTGTTTTGTTTTATATCTCAAAATTTTTTTGTATTGTTAGGATTGCTTTCGCTCAGGTTCTCTTACCCAAGAGTATGCTTTTTTTGGTAAATATTTGAGAAAAAAAGGGATCTTCAATGTGGATTTTGTTGTTGTCCTACGTATGATTTCGTTTAAAGCTCTGTATTGAAAAGCACTTGAAAAAATAGTGCAATATTAAGTTTAAAATTTAAATTATTCTAACTTTGCATAATTAAATTACATTGTAATTTCAGAAGAGAGGTGGGAAAATAATTTTTTTTTTCACTCATAATATTAATTTTTGCATAATTTGATTTCAAAAATTTAGACAAACATATATTACGTAAATAGGTGTATTTAAGATTTTAATTTGAATAATTTATTGAAATTATCATGGAAGAATTACAGGCGATTTGGAGTAATAAGTTTTTTTTGAAGTAAAACTAATACGCCATTATTTTTTATTTTTTTGATTTATAGATAACTTTGCAAAAAATGTACTTCTCTTTTTTCAGTTTACATGTATGATGAAATATGAAATATTTTTTTCTCTTTTGTGATTTTTTCCTCTTCGGTGTTTGCGCTTCCTGATAGGGTGGTAGGTTTTAAAACCTATTTTTGCATTTCACTTTCTGAATGCACAACATGTCGAGAATGTTGTATTAAAATTTTAAGTAAATCAGAGCAAAACTTAAGAAGATACAGCGTTTCCAGCGACCGGCCTCATACGGTTATAGTATATAAATCAGTTTTTAAAAAATTTAAACCGATTTTCTCGCATATAAATGTTCGAAGTCCGTGAACATCATAACTCAAAATCTACTTGACCGATTCTTTTGAAATTTTAGACTCTATATCTACACATAAATCATCACGAATGGATTTTTTTTTTTTAATTCCATTTTCTTCCCCATTTCTTATTAACAAATTCCCGAAATTGTATAGCAAAAATCGTTTTTCACTTCAAAATGCTGCCAAAAAAAAAAAGAGTGAAAAAACTCTTGGTCAGTACCTTAGGAAAGATGTCACCTTTTAAACGCATTTCGATTTTTTTTATTTCACATGATCCGGTAACGAGTTATGATGTTCAACCCAAAAGAACAACGCCTCCGGAGATTCGCTGTCATGGACTTCTTTATTACAGTTTTAAATTGAAAATTTTTTCAAAAATTCTTCAAATGTTATGCTATAACATGTATATAAATAAATATCCAACATTATTCATATCTTCAAAAAAGAATTATGAAAATACGACTTTTTTAACATTTAAAACCTTAGCCCCCTCAAGAAACTTTTAGGAACCTTGCTCTAAAACGTTTTTCGGCGGGACCGGCCAAATTAGTTCGTTATAGACTAAATTCGTTATAACCGTAGTACTTTTTTGTTTTGTCCGAAAGGTTTAAAATTTTTTTTTAGTTGAATAAATTTACTTATTTTGATGCATTTTAAAAAGTTATAAAACCTAAATGAAATTATTAAAAAGATATATATTTATAGTTTGTCTTAATAAGACTAAAATTTCCGAATTTCTATCAAAATAAAATATTTTTTTAAAATCATATAATATTAAAAACTCATGTATAGAAGCAGAAAGTATAAAGCAATGGTTGGCTACTGGCAAACTTTTGCGAAAGTATTCATAAAAAGACCATTTCGAAACTCCACTTGAAAATCGGAGTTTTTGTTTTGTATTTTTTACAACTGTTTTTCGATTTTTTATTTAAAGAAATTTTAAAAACATTAGAATTAATTTTTTAAACATACGTACATATATAAAATATAGGAAAATTCTGAAATGGAAAAAAAAAAATTGTTTGTTAAAGTTAAAATAAACGGGCGCCTAGGTGCCACACAATCATCTAGTTATTTAATATTTGTCTTATTAGCGTGTCATTGCTGTTAAGAATTGATTTGAATAATCTCGATGTTGACAATTCTCTTTGAATTTCCAAAGGTAAGATTCCTGATTCGCTTAGCATATTATAAATAGAAGAGGTGTAAAAAGCACATAAAGATATTCGAACTGATGCCTTTATAATGCGCTTTATTTTCTGAATTACCGATTTTGGAGTATAACCAAAAAAAAAGGAATGGCATAGTTGATTGTTGATAAAATAATTGATCTAGTAATAGATACCAATGTAGTCGTGTTGCAATTAAACTTATGACTGGATAAGAATTTTATAATATTAAGTTTGTTTGATAGTGATGAAACGAGATACTCCACATGGGAGTTGCATTTATATTTATACCCTATACCACTATGTGGTTTGGGTATAATGACTTTGTGCTGCTGTTTGTAACAACCAAAAATATTTGACCTAGACCCATCTTTAATTATACCGATCGAATTAGAATCACTTTCTGAGTTGATTTAACAATGTCCGTCCGTCCGTCCGTCCGTCCGTCTGTGTGTGTCCATGTAAACCTTGTAATGAAACTGCAGGTCGCAAATATGAATATATTTTGATGAAATTTGGTATATAAGCTTTTATCGGCCATGGGATGAACGCCATTGAAATAGGTGAGAATCGGTCCATGTTCAGACCTAGCCCCCATACAAATTACCCATATGAAATCGACATAAATTGCCATAAGATCCAAATTGTCATATAGATCTTACTCAATTTGGGTTTGTATGCGTTCATTACATCCATTAATGAGTAGTCCAAAAATGATCCCTTTGACCCCATATAGAGCTGCTTCCCGATCTTCACTTAAATCTATTAAAAAACAAAAATATTGCACTGATTCTTCTCAAATTTTGTTTGTATATATTTTTGCAAAATACAAGAGACTTTACCAAACATGATCAGGATCGGTCCATTTTTGGACCATGTCCCTATATAGATATAGCATCCGGTATGAACTTTTTCATATCTGCAGCCAAAAAAATTAATAAAAATCCCACTCAAATTTGGTTTTTGCTTATTTTCTATGTCCAGTTAGTTGGGCCTAAGAGATAGGGTCTCTAAACGCATGGTATAGGGTATCATATAGTCGGTCTAGACCGACTATAATTTTCTTACTTGTTTTTTGTTAAAATATAGACCTAAGATTCTTACGTCATTTACTTCTTATAACTGAAATTTGTTCAGTTATAAGTCGGGCTTACATTGTTTTTTTTTCTAAAAATTGGATGTTTTTACATTTCGAGGGCGATAGTACCGCTACCGAGTAGTTACACCATTCTGTAATATCTTCAAATAGATTATTTAACTGTAGTGTTGGGATTTTCTTTTTATCTGATCTAAGAATGATATTAAAGTCATCCGCAAAAGCAGTAAAATCCAATTAATTGTGGAACGAAATTTTCAAACATAATTTGTTGTACGCGATTAAAAATGGTATAACGGAAAGGGGTGACCCTTGAAGTATGCCACTGTGCAAAGGGAATGAGTTAGAATGATGTCTACCTACTCTGACTACTATTTTCCTATTTGTCATAAAATGTACTGTATAATTTATCACCTTTTGACCAACATTCCATAACAATAAATGGTCGATAATTGAATGAAACCCGATTTTATCATGGCTTTTTCAAAATCTAGTCATACAACTGTTCAGTGTTTTCTTAGGGAGTCACTGTTTGCAGCGTGTTGGTCTATATGAAGTAGAGCATCAGTTGTATACTTTCCTCTTTTGAATCCGTATTGATGGCTATATAGTAGTTTGTTTCTTAGAACAAACCACCATAGTCTATTAGCAATTATTTTGTCAATTACTTTAGCGAGACAAGGGTTAACAGATATAGGTCTATAAGAACTAGAAGACAAGTGTTAAGAGATATAGGTCTATAAGAACCAGTAATAGTTTTATCAGATCTTGGTTATGGAAGAGGTATAATGATACTATTTTTAAATTGTTGTGGTATATAATTATTGAAAATATTGTTGAATAGAGATAAAATGTTTTATCATTGCATAAGAGATTCTATCGAAGCCGGGTGATTTGCCCTTCAAACGAGAAAGCGTTCAATGAATCTTATTGTTGGTTCCATTATTAATTTGATAAACTTAATGCTAAAAAATTATTTCCACAAATGCAATGAATTTTGGACATTTTTTAAGGTGTGTTTCTATATTTTACTCCATAACTTGGAGCAATGATGCCCGATTTACCCCATTTGCCGAATATTTTTTGAACTTTAAGAAACTAATTAAAGATATAATTTTTTTTTTTTTGTTGTCTCTATATCTATAAGTACTTAGACATGAAGTATATTTTTATTTTTTGTAAATTCAAAACCATTTTGCTAATTTAACCGGGCAAATAAACTCTTATCGAAAGCTTTTCGATGATTTCAAGTCATTAGATGGACTCCAATCACCTAAATTACCTTCTCCAAATTGCCGCAAATCATCCAGATTCATGAATAGACAAAACCCTGATAATACTACTGTTTCTTCGATCCACACAACTCTGAATTCTGCGAATATGCTTACGACAATTAATTCTCCTTTGATGCCTCAAAATGCTGTCCTGCCATCTTTTAAAAATGCTTCATCGATACTTACATCTGATAATTCACAATCTTTTACAAATACTGCTCCTTTGATGTCTAAAAATGCAATACTACCATCTCTAAATAATACGTCCTTGACGCCTACAACTGCTTTTCACCATCTCTAACTAACGATGTTGCTGATACACTTATTTCTTCTGTACGAGGGCGCACTGTGGTCAATATTTTGAGATAGCGGCCAAAACTCCTTTTGGTTCTTGTTCTCCGATTTTAAAGTTATTAGACTCATATGAAAGTAGATGGTAGTAAACCTCGGAAGCCAAAAAATTAGAACTCTATTTCAACTATTTCACTGAGAACAGGGTGGTCCAAAATGGGCTTTTTCAGAATTTAGTTAATTTATGATATTTTTAGTTAATTTTTAAAGTTTAAATGATCATAACTTTTTTGTTTTTCAAGATTTTTGGACGAAATAAATTTTGTGTTGTTTTCAGAACAATTTAAATTTTTTTTTTAAAAAAGGTCAAATTTCTCGGAAATTTCCTACTTCATAGAGCACAACTCCTGTAGTCCTAGCTCTCCCCTACATTCCTATATATACATGTCCATGCATCGGGACTGCACTTTTTGAGCTACAGCAATTTTTCTGACCCAAGGTAAGATATTCGGTACAAATGCACGTCATATTTTTTGAGAAGTTATTTGTATGTGAAAGTGGCTATTATGCCTATATTTTGATGAAATTTTGTACAAGAGTTCTTATTGACCCAAAAAATAATTCTGTTGAAATTAGGAGACATAGTTTTAATGAAGCATATGAATTTGGAATGTCACCCCTTCATGCTAGAATTCGTATTATGGAGCATATTCTTAAATTGGGATACGATTTGGAATTTGGCCCGTTAGGCGAAACAGTGAGAAACAACAAAGAAAATTTGGAAAAAAAGAAAGCAAAAAAAAAAGATATTCAAGAAAAATACCGTGAGATAGGCCTTATAATTGACCAGCCAAAGCAAGGAGAAGGAAATTGTAATGATGGAAACACAGCAAGGAGATTTTTTTCCGATCCAGAGACTGCAGCTTCTATAACTGGAGTAGATTATGATTTAATACGACGATTCCAAATCATATTACAAGTTATAGCATGTAGCAAAAAGATAGATGCAAAAAAATTTGGTCAGTATGCTAATGAGACAGCAACCCTTTATAACCAAAAATATTCTTGGAGACATATGCCAACCACAGTTCACAAAATTTTGTTCCATGGGGAACAAATAATTCAGCACAATATGCTTCCAATTGGAGATCTCTCAGAAGAAGCCCAAGAAAAAAGGAACAAAGACTACAGATTCTTTCGCGAGCACAATACAAGAAAAATTTCCAGATATTGTACTAATGAAGATCTTATTAATATTTTGTTGTGCACATCAGACCAATATATGTCCAGTATTCGACAAAAATGGAAATCAACCTCATTAGAGTTAGATGAAGAAGCTAAACGACTACTGCAAAATGAAAATCAAAGCTATTTGGAAGAAATTTTTACTAATATTGTTTAATTAATACTAGTTTAAAGATTATAATTTGTTTCTAATTTTAGTATAAATTTTTATTAATACATTTAAATAAAATATATGTGCACTTTAAATCAATAGTAAAAGTTTACTTAAAATTTTATCGATGTTGTGTTCTGTATATAATATATCCAAATGGTATTGATATTGTTGGGAATTTCAGTGTTATTTTTCAGTTTAATCCTCACAAGAATTAGCTTTCTTCCAAAAAAACCAACCTTTGGCCCCTGTGAATATTGAGACTAAATAAATGTCAGGGGCCAAATGTTGGCATTTTCTGACGAAACTTAAGTTTAGGAATAATAAATAAGAATTGGTTGTAAAATACGATTGAAGAAAATAAGAAATTATAAAAAAAATACCTATTTAAAATGTCAAAATATTCAACTTTTACATGGAAACTCAACAAAAAATTAAAATGCATTTTTTACTCCAAATTACTTACGTTCCTATCAGTCGATTTTTACGTTCGGACACGCAAATTGAAGCCTAAAGTCCCTCCTATTGAACAAAACAAATTGCGTAAAAAAATACCAATCCGGTCAAAAGTTATAGAGTTTTGACCGCTATCTCGCGAAATTGACCACTGTGGGGCGGTTCGGAAAGTGCTCAGCCTACCACAGAAAACGCTGTAGAAGTAAGTTAAGTGTTCCATAAAGTACCATCCCTGCTATGAAAACATGTTAAATTTTGTTTCGATCTGGCAACTCCTTCATATAGAAACAGGTATTCAAAAAAGACGCACCCGCGATTTTTTACAACGGAAAAATTAGGAATTCGTGGTGTCAATAATTTGTTACATAAAAAGGGTTTATCGGGACAAGAAATTTAAAATGATATGGTGAGTGTGTTAGGTGAAAGTGCTCCTTCATATGCAACAGTAAAAAATTGGGTTGCTGAATTTAAACGGTGTCATACAAGCATTGAACCAAGCATGAACCACGTAGTGAACGTCCAAAAACAGCAACAGCAACAGAAATCGAAGCCAAAGTGTATGATATGGTATTAGATGATCGACGAATAAAAGTGCGTAGCAGCTAATCTCATGGGCATCTCAAATGATAGAGTCCATTTAATTTCACATGAGGAACTATAGATGAAAAAGGTTTCTGCAAGATGGATGCCGCATTTGTTAACAGTCGACCAAAAACGCATAAAAGGAAAATTTCTCAAGCTTGCTTGGATCGTTTTAAGAAAAATGTAATGGATTTAAGCGCCGCTTCATAACTGCTGACGAGACATGGATCCACCATTATAATCCAGAGACAAAAGAACAATCCAACCAATGAACTGAAGCCGGAAGAAGAGGCCCAAAGAAGGCAAAAACAATTCAATCGGCTGGTAAGGTTACGGATTTTTGGACTTCAAAGGTATTTTGTTGATCGACTATCTGCAAAAGGGTAAAACAATAAATTCTGAGTGCTGTTGCAACCTTTTGGATCAATTAAATGTAAAAATTCGAAAAAACGTCCTTGCTTACAAAAAAAAATAATTTTATCAAGGGTGTTTTAACAGTGGCTAAAATCAACGAATTAAAGTACGAGTTGCTTGACCATCCACCTTATTCTCCTGATTTAGCTCCCAGTGACTTTTACCTGTTCCCAAATCTAAAAAAATTCCTTGCTGGCAAGCGTTTTACCTCAAATGAAGATGGAATTACAGCTGTAAACCACTATTTTGAAGACCTTGAGGAAAACTATTTCAATCAAGGGATAGAATTGCTAGATAAGCGTTGGACTAAGTGTATTGAAGTTTCGGGGATTATATTGAAAAATCAAAATATTGCTAGGCTAAGAACTTTCCGAACCGCCCTCGTAAAAGAGGTGTTCCGAAACAACTAAAAGTAATACCACCAAAAAACTTATTTTTATTTCGCGTCTTTCTTCGGATACCTCCACTGATGACATTAACTGTTATATAAACTCCAAACTAAATTATGAGGCTGATGTTATGACATATAAATTTTTCTTTTCCGTACCAAGAAGGATTACGTCTTTTAAAATAACCTTTCCGTTCGATCTTTATGAATAAATCATTAGACCTGATTTCTGGCCTGTAAATACTTTAGTTCGTGAATATCGATTAAAAGAAAATCCACTGAGAAACAACCGCCATCGAATAAATGAAAATACGAATTACAGCATTAATTAAAAAAAACTAGATTCGATACATGTTGATCGACTAATCATTATCTATCAGAATGTTCACGGCTTAGATACTTAAATACTGAAATGTCTAATCTATTATTTAACAGTTATGATTTTAATTTTCATGTTACCATCTTTACTGAGACATGTCTGAAATATAATGTTTCTAATTCTAAGTTACTATGTAACAATTATCAAATATATAGATATGACAGAAATGATCGTAATGGTGGTGGTATTTTATGGCATGACACAGCAGCCTGTTTGCTTCCGAATTTCTTCAACCTGAATCTCCTCCAAATATTGAGTTTGTCAGTGTAATGATGAAGTTTAATTTTAAAATCATTTGCATAACCTGTTCGTCTACACCTCCTAATTTTGCCGAAGAAATATACCTTCAACACGTTCAGGCCATCAAATCATTTGCTCAACGTGCTAAACCTGAGGATTTGATTTTTGTTGTTGGACATTTGAATTTAACATCTATAATATGAAAAAATTCGCCTGATGCTCTGGAGTTTATTCCAATTAAATCTAATAACTGTGATGATTTAATATTATATGAGATAGTTGATCTTAGTCTTTACCAGATGAATGGCGTATTTAGGAATACGGTAAAATGCCAGTTCTGGTATTTTTTTGTTTTAAACAAACCAACTACAGCACATTGATTACATAATTTCTAACACTAACTGGAATGATTTGTTGTGCCATACTTCTATTGATTTGATGATGGAGATCTTTTATAGAAGTATGTATTCTTTTATGTATGAATGTATCCCAAAGTACAAACTGTCCCACCTTGGAACTCAGAACAACTGTCAAGATTAAAAAATTTGAAGAACAACTATTATAAAAAGTATAATATTTTTGGTTCTCTTGTATTTTTTGAAAAATACTCCTTTCATTGTGCCGAATATAATATTCTTAAAAATTATATATACAAAAACGATCTAAACAAAATGAAGGAAGATTCCAATCGTGATCCTAAAGCATTTTATAACTTTGTTAATTCAAAAAGAAAAACTACTTCTTATCCATCTGTAATGAAATTTAACGGTATCGAATATAATGATGCAGAATTTTTTGCTAGTAATATTCTGTTGCTAAATACTGCTCCAACAGCTAATCGTATCCATTAAACACAAATTAAGTGATATCTTTTCACCCAATTGAAAAGGCAGAACTTACTAACAGCCTAAAGAAACTTAAAATTTCATTTACTCATGGACGTGATGGAGTACTTAGTTCTATACTCAGTTATTGTACTACATCATTGGCAACACCATTGACTCTTTTGTTTAGTGCGTCCATAAAAAAAAACAGTTAAAATTTTTGAAACCTTCTAACATCATTCTATTATTTAAATCTTGAAAAAGATCGGATGTTTCAAATTACCGTGGTATTGCCAAACTTAGTGCAATCCCTAAGCTTTTCGAAAAATGTATTACAGATTTTTTGTGCTATCGCTGACTGTCAATTTTGACACCATTTCAACACGGATTTCGAAAATGATGCTCCACCGTTACAAATGTGCTTCATTTTACGACACTAACAAACGATGGTTTTGTCAAGAAAAAACAAACAGATGTAGTATACACCGATTTTAATAAGGCTTTCGATGAAGTAAACCATAACCTTCTACTAATAAAAATTGGATTTATCATAAAATCACCATAAAATCAAACAGATAAAATCATATCTTTCTGATACAACACAACGTGTAATTCTTTTCTCCCCTTTCATCGATGATCTTCCAAAAGTGATAAATTTTTGGCAACGTTTTAATGTACGCTGATGATGTTAAAATTTTTTTTAGTTACTGTCAACATGTTGATCATATTCATCTTCAATCAGATCTCAATAATTTCTTTAATGGAACTAAACTTGGAAAAATATAAATGTATGCGTTTTTCAAGAAAAAAATGCTTTTCCTGCTAACTACTCTTTGGGCGGATATCAGCTTGAACTTGTTGATACTTTTCTGGATTTAGGGATTCTACTTGATCATAAATTAAACTTTGTATCTCACGCCACCACGACAGTTAATAAAGCGAGAGGCACACTCGCCTTTTTTAAACGATAGGCAAAAGAATTTATTGATCCTTACATCGGTTTTGGATCCAGAAGCCTCTGCTTAGTTTCAGTCAAATCGGACGACTTTTCATTTTCGCGGCCGAATTTAAATTAAATGCAAGCTGCGACCAGTCAAGTCTACACTAGCGTTATGACTTTTTTTGCTAATATGAAATTTAATATGCTCTAGCGAAAAAGTCCATAAAAAATATTTAAAAACGTAATTTTACTTTAATAAATATTCAGAACCTATATTTCTGACGGGCTTCCAAGGTCATTTCAAGATTTAAATAAAAGATTATTATTTAATTTTTTCTCCTACGTTTCGTTGGGATTTTCCAACTTCTTCAGTGATATTTTTATTAAATATGTAATCTTTTCTTTAAATTTCACATATTATTTTTTATATAAACATTAGTGTAAATTAAATTATTAAAAATATGTATAAATGTAAAAATAAATAAAAATTTTTTTACTATTTCGCTGTTAACAAGAAACTTGCCGCAAAAGAAGCATTGAAATTGTTATGCATGGCTTTGAATAGACGTTAAATGCTGAAAATTTTTATAAAGGCTGCTGCATCATTGATTACAAAATATAAATGTAAGCATTTCATAAGGAATCGACAAAGGATTACTCTTTTTGACCTTAGGTATCGCTATTTAGCTAACATTTTGCTTACAAATACTCATGAGATCATTAAGATATTTCTTTTATCAGATCCCACATTCATTAAGAGATCTTATCTCTTTTTTGCTAGTTTGACTCTATGCAGATTTATTTTACTCTTTGCTTTGTTTCTTCATCGCAATCTCTGAGTTTGTTTGCTTCACAATTTCTTCTAATATTTGAAGATTTATGAAAATTTCAATGGCAAAGCACTTGATATACGGCTAACTATTTATATGCAGAACAAATTTCTGTAATAAAAAGGAAGCGAATAACCATCAATCAAGTGCTTCGACATTAAAATTTTCATAAATCCGAAAGTGGAGTTAAGCGATTAAACAAATGAGGAATTTGCATTAAAATCATGTCTTATGTAAGCAGATTGTAAAAATTTACTCAACTTTTCCCTTTGTTTTCCCTTTGTTTCCTGGTGTTAAGGATAGCCCATCTAAGTGATGGTTCGAGTATATTTTGTTATAAATACATTAACTGTGTTTCCCTTACGTCAACGTATTTAGTTATTTATAATTATTTTTTTTTTCTTTTCTTTTTATTAAAAATAAAAATTTTTGGATGCAACAATGTTCGCTGAGTCGACTATTAAATGATATATATATATGTATTTAGTTGTTCATACTATGATCCACTTTACGCCATTTTTGGGATATAATCAAATAACAAGAAAATAGACAAGAGTTAGATTGAGTTCTTCAGACCCACTGTTGACAAAGGCTTTATTTTTTCAACTCTAATAAAGTTCAAATAATCTATAAATTGAGTACATTGTAAGCCTTGAGGTTGTTTAACTTAAAAACATATTTACATACATAAATATTTTTCAATTTCTATATCGCAGATGTTTAAACTTGAGTAAGTATAAAAAAATGTGGAAGCAAGAAAAATATAACATTTTTGGCAGATTTATTGAGACTTATGTTTGCTTTTTTCAGCTTAATTATGTGATTTGCCTAAATCACTGTATTCGATAACGTTAGAAATTTTTTTTTCTCATGTTGTTATTGCCCGAACTTGTAAGGCAGTAAACTAACTGCCTCAAAGGATAAAGTGTATTGTCAAAGTAGAAAAAAATGTATGTAATAATGTTCTTTACGAGTAGATATACTTCTTTCCTTCCCTTTTTGTGTTGGTACTAACAAATTATTTATATATGCGTAAACACGATGATTGTATAACATGAGTGTAGAAGTCTGAAGATTTAAGATATTTGTTAACCCTATATGAAATAATATTTCAGTATAAATTTATAAAGAACTTAAAAGTACAAGTGTTGTACCAGAAACGTTTTAAAGTGTTCGGTCGCTCAAACTTGGCTAAATCATTGAAAAAAGGAAAACAAGTAGCGGCTGGTGGCACATTTGCGAATTGTGAAGAAATTTTGGTTATTGTGGCCTTGTTTTCTTTTTTTTTAAACTCTTTCTTTTAACTCATACTCTCTGTTTGTCTGTCTGTATGTCGTGGGGAAACCACAGTCCCCCTTATCCAATTTAACAGAAACTTGGCTCACAGTCTTGCTGTGACTACAGATTAATTTTGGAGAAGTCACGCATAGTCACGCCCAGTAACGGAAAGATCTAAATGTCATTTTCCCTCATCCGACCGATCTGAAACTTGGTCCATACGCATGCTGTGAAAAAAGATTAACTTTCGCATAGTCACTCATGGTCACGCACAGTCACGGAGAGATTTAGAACGGATTTCGATGCACCCAATCAATCCTTAACTTGGTCGATATACTCAGAAAGTGATTCTGAGTCGATCGATATTTTGACTTTGTGCTGCTGTTTGTAACGACCAAAAATATTTGACCTAGATACATCTTTTATTATACCGATTGGCTCACAATCACTTTCTGAGTCCGTCCGTCCGTCTGTGTGTCCATGTAAATTTTGTAATCAAACTACAGGTCGCAAAATGAATATATTTTAATGAAATTTAGTATTTAAGCTTTTATCGGCCATAGGATTAACGCTATTGAAATTGGTGAAATTCGGTCCATGTTCACACCTAGTCCCAATACAAATGACCCCAGCGAAATCGACTTAAATTGTCATAAGATCCAAATTATCGTATTGATCTCGGTCAAATTGGGTTTGTGTGTATTAATTACGTTCATTTATCAGTTGTCCAAAAATAAACCCCATGTGGCAATTCTTTGTCATAGCCCCATATAACGCCGCTTTCCGATTTTCACTTAAATCTATCAAAATACAAAAATATTGCACAGATTTTTCTAAAATTTGGCTTGTATATATTTTTAAAAATATAAGTGACTACCAAATATTGTCAGAGACGGTCCATTTTTCGACCTAAATCTGGCACCCGATGTGAACTTTTTCAAAACTGCAGCCAAAAAAAATAATAATAATGCCACTGAAATTTGGTTTATGCTTATTTTCTACATGCAATTGGACCGAAGAGTTAGGGTCTCTTAGCCATCGTATAGGCTAACGTATGGTCGGTCAAGACCTACTATAATTTTCTTACCTGTTTTAGTTATAATTTTTACTTATGAACTAATGAACCTTTTCCGGATACGTTTCTATCACGAATTCTATAGTGGTTCCTGTTACTTTTTAGGAACAGATAGTCGTTCTCCATTTTAAATTTTCCACATTTTGAGACACATTTTTTGTGCTCTTTGATTCACATTTCACAATAGCCCAATAGCCTGTCCATCAGGACTGTTTGGAGATTTTTCTCCCTTAGAACAAAAATCTAGATATTGTTATTGTACCGCTCAAGAATATACTTACTTACCGTACTAATCGGGTCAAAAAAATATGGGGACCTATTGAAGGGGATAAGTATTATTTGCAAACACTACTTATCAACTTAAATAGCGACTTGTATCGGATTTTGGAGTGGTCGAGATCGAATTTTCTTCGCATGTGGTTTTCACAGGGTAATTCAATTCAAGGCATAATAGTGCATAGAGAAAGAATTAAGTTTGTGTCTCATTATAAAACTTTGGGAATTTATATCGATAGAAATTTATGTTTTGATTTTTATGTTAACCATGTGATTTTCAGCGTTAATTTTGTGTTAAAACATCTTTATAATGTAGGACCATATCTGCAAAACAAAGTGAATAAAAGAGTTGCTTTGGCTTTGTGTCTGCTTTTATTTTTTTATGGATTAGAAATGTATTCCGGTATGTCGCAACACAATTTTTTTAAGCTTAGGCAATGTTTTAATAGGGCAAGCCGTTATATTTTTGGACTTCGCTATAGGGATCATACACATATGACGTCTTATGCAGTGAATATCCTTGGATGCGAATTTAAAAGTTTTATTGATTTTAGAATAACGATTCAATTTTATAAAAATTTAAAATATGGAAATTCTCCGTACCTGCTAGAAAGGTTTATTTTCTGTCATTCGGCAAGGACACATTCGCTTCTTGTTCCAAGATATTCATCACTCATTATGAGTCGTTCATTTGTTGCAAGAGTGATAATGCTTTGAAATCCTTTGTTGCCGTACAAGCAACGTAAGTTCTCTAGGTCCATTTCTGGTTTTAAAAAGGTTTTATTGGAATATTTAGAATAATAACTAATGAAATTAAATAAAAACTAGTAAGAAAATTATAGTCGGTCTAAACCGACTATACGATACCCTATACCATGCGTTTATATACCCTATCTCTCACACCCAACTAACTGGATATAGAAAATAAGCATAAACCAAATTTGAGTGGGATTTTTATTAATTTTTTTGACTGCAGATATGAAAAAGTTCATATCGGATGCTATATCTATATGGGGACTAGGCCCAAAAATGGACCGATCCTGACCATGTTTGGTAAAGTCTCTTGTATTTTCTAAAAATATATACAAACAAAATTTGAGAAGAATCAGTGCAATATTTTTGTTTTTTGATTTAAGTGAAGATCGGGAAACAGCTCTATATGGGGCCTATGACTAAGAGTTGTCCAATAGGGATCATTTCTGGACTACTGATTAATGGATGTAATATATACATGCAAACCCAATTTGACTAAGATTTGTATGATAACTTGGATCTTATGGCAATATATGTTGATTTCATAGGGGTCATTTGTATTGGGGCTAGGTCTGAGCATGGACCGATTCTCACCAATTTCATTAGCGTTCATCCCATGGCCGATAAAAGATCAAATACCAAATTTAATCAAAATATATTCATATTTGCGACCTGCAGTTTGATTACAAGCTTTACATGGACACACAGACGGACGGACGGACGGACGGACGAACGGACGGACGGACATCGTTAAATCGAATCAGATAGTGATTCTGATTCGATCGGTATAATTAAAGATGGGTGTAGGTCAAATATTTTTGGTTGTTACAAACAGCAGCACAAAGTCATTATACCCAAACCACATAGTGGTATAGGGTATAATAAATAGTAAAATATTAAAAAAGTAGAATATCTGTTACCAATAATTTACCACGGTTTATAATTAGTCTTGTACTCAATGCTTGTGAAAATATGGGGTTTTTTTAAACAATAGGTATATATATTAGGGTGGGTCGATTTAAAATCGCCCAAGTGACAAGGAAAATCGTATTCTAGGGATCAAAATAAGAAACTTTGCCCAATGAACCATACCTCTAAAACGAATTCTGATAATCCGACTTTTGAACTGTCTGTCTGTCTGTCTCACTTTGACCCATTTAGAGTGCCAAAGTTGAGTCCAAATGTATGATCGACCCCCACTACCTTTGGAGGGCCGACCCACCCATGCCAGTGGCACACGCACTGGAACGCCCTGGCGGTTCCCCATACAAAAATTTCAAAAAATCACCATTTTTGTTTAGAATTGGGCTGACTATGTTTGGTTTAATATTATAATTAGCACTCATACGTATACGTATTTGCTACTCTGCTAATAAATAATAATCATACGCATTGACTATGTTATGTTATGTTAAATAAAAAAGTTCTTAAAATAAAAGGGTAAAATTTAAATCTTTTTGAAGATTTCATCTGACAAAATTAAATCAATTTGATTTGCAGAAGACTATTACTGCAGAACGAAGAAATCATCAATGGTTCTGGAGTTACAGCTGAAAAACTAAGCAAACAAGCATCAACATAAGAAAAAATATATAAAAGGAGATAAAAAAATTTTGGCTTGAGAACGTCAAACCCTTCAGAGGTTTTACCAAGGATTATACATATAAGCGCACACTGCCAAACATCAACATATTTTTATTTATTTTGTTTACATAAAAGCTAAATATAGAAATTATTTTGTATTTTATATAGTGAAAGGTTTTTGTAAAAGAAAATATTGAACATAAGCTGTATTTGAAAGGAGTAATTGCTGAAAAGCGAAATTTCTTTACCAAATATTTTTTGTAAATATGCTTTGGGCCACGCCAAAATATTTGATTTTTTTGAATAAATTTTCTTTTATTAGCTTGGGGTGACCCAAGACCCCAGCACCAAAAGGGTTAATGGGGTCATATTATTTTTTTCCGAAACCCTAGGCTATGAAGATAAAATATAACATTTAACATTTTTTTTTATGCAAATTAATCCGCGTTTGGTTATTATACCAAATAAACATCCTTTTTATGTTCAAAAATTTGCTGTTGCAGCAATAATATTATTGAAAAACTTTCCAACGATATTTTTAAGAATATATAAATAACTACATGTGTAATCAACAACATTTTCTTCAGGGAAGTTGGTTTTTCATCTCTCCGTGATTGTGCGTGACTATGTCAAAGTCAATCTTTTTTCACAGCAAGTGTATGGACTAAGTTTCAAATCGATCGGATGAGGGTAAATGACTTTTAGATCACTCCGTGACTGTGCGTGACTGTGCGTGACTATGTCAAAGTCAATCTTTTTTCACAGCAAGTGTATGGACCAAGTTTCAGATCGATCGGATTAGGGTAAATAAATTTTGATCACTCCGTGACTATGCGTGACTCTGCGTGACTACACCAAAATTAATATGTAGTCACATCAAGACTATGGGCCAAGTTTCAGATCTATATCACGAGGGGGAATGGGGTTGCCTCGTGGCAGACAGACAGGTCAAAAGTCGGGACATCAGAATTTTTTTTAGAGGTATGGTTCCTTGGGCAAAGTTTCTTATTTTGATCACTAGAATATGATTTTCCTTGTTACTTGAGTGATTTTTTTGCCTCCCTATAAATCGACCCATCCTAGTTTACTGGGTTGTCATTATACATAATAACTGATAAATTCTTCAAAGACAATATTTGCTAAAAAAAAATCAAATAATGCTTGCGAAAGAGTTTCGATTTGCCATCCATCAAGCAAAGGTCGTCTCGCGGCTTCTATTATATCACATTAGAGAAAATGCGTTTCAGTTTTTTTCCTTTGTTGTCCTGCGTTGCTACTGCACGTGCAATTTAATATACTTTAATATACTTTTTGCACGTGTGTTTATAGTTTACATATTAAACAGCTCACCCTAACCTCCCTTTCGAAGGCAATCGCTGTATAGGGGAGCTGTACCAACCATATGAAAATATATACCCCCACAAAATGACAACATAGATCAAGTGTCTCAAGTCCTTTTTTATACATTCCACATTGAGGAATAGACACATCATTGCATTTATCAGCAGGAAAAAAAGAAGAATACTTGCGAAAAAAGGTAAAAGGGAAAAACGTGTGTTACGATTTTTTCGAGCTCACCCCTTATTAACCTCATAAATTCTAGAAATAACAATAAGATTGGAATAAAATTTTTTTGGATTGCATTTATTGTATTTTTCATAATTATTTTTTTTTATATTTATTTCTGCTACAAATTAGTTTTTTTTTTAATAAAATTAGTTACGAACAATTTCATTGCAATGCTTAGAATTTTTTAGGTGTCCGCAATTATTAAAAACTCCATAATCCTTATCCTTGCGAGCAATAGTATCTTTCTCTCGTTTATAAAATCGCAAATTTCCGAATTTGCTTCTTTGTACAAATCGGGCATGATAATGTTGATGTTGTATTTGTCAGTTCGCTTAGGACTTTTCCGTCAACCATGGTCAGGTGGAACTCGTAACTATATTCAAGGTATTTTTCTTCTCTGGTTTTCTGCGGGCTTAATCTTGTCAGTTTGATATTAAAAGGCCTCCATCGTGGTATTTATGAGTACCGACGATTCCCTTGCTTTCTGAAACATTATTGGACGGCAATAGTAAACTGATTACGGTCGTGGATTTTTATAGTGTACGGAAATATCAGATTTAAGCCACAAGGGAACAACAGATGTCATAAATATATCTCCGTCTAACATTGTGTCATCATGTGAAGTTATCCTTTGTTTACAAATGCTTTTTCTGGAAAATCTCAGTAAGATTTTCCAACTCATTTTCAGGAAGACTCACACAGCCGTGTTACTATATGGTCCAATAGATCCTGCACATTGGCCTTCACAGAAACTTCCGTAACCTCCGACTGCGGTTAAAAGTATTTCCCTTTGGCGTCTTATGAAAGACCTTAATAGATTTTTTGCTTTAATAACTGACTCCATAAAAAAAACATCATTGTCAAAAAAAAAAAAACAATCAATAATAAACTATAATAAATATTTATCAAAAAAGATACACAATAAATTAAAAATTTAAATTTAAATTGTATTAGAATTTTCAGGTTAATTATGGGCAACTGTATTAAAATACCAGCCATACCCAACAGGTGGTTGTAATATTAAGTCTCAAACGCAAAGATTGGACACAGCCCAATTCAATACTCTTACGTATTTTAATTAGTATTTTAATTTAATGTATTTTCATGTTAATATTATATTTTGTTTAAAAAGGGTTAATTCTCACAGACTTTGGTTTTTTCTTGACTTAATTTAATTTTTTTTTTTTTTTTTGCTGTTGGCCTGATTTAAGATATTCCATGTATGATTATATATCAAAAAAAAAACCATGCCCCTGTCATACAGTTTCAGAAATAAGTAAGAAAAATCTAAAGAAAAAAAAATACTCATAAGTTGCCAAAATTAACCAACTTAGAAAATAACATTTCCTTCATAGTCACAACAAAAATATTTAGTTAAAAACTACTTACATATATAACTTAAAATATACATAGTATTTGTTTACGACATACACATACATTTAGTTGTAATTTGTATTATAACAATATTCTACTTATACGAGCACAATCATACAATAACAATTTTCTGCTTTCAAAATAACAAAATATAATCTCATGTTCACTCTTTCGACTTGAAAATATAATATAAGGAAATCCAAAATGAAAACGAAAAAAAATACAATATAAGTACCACAAAAGAGGGAAATTTTAGCTAATAAGTCGACAAGGACTCCCCAGCTGATTGTCTGTCAAACGATTGTTGGCTTGACTAGCAGCCATCGTGTTTTGTCGCTAATACAGAGGGATTTGTACAAAAGTCAGTTAGTTGGAATATGTTTTGTTAGGTTAAAATGTATTGAAGGGTTTCTTGTTTGTTTAACATCCTTCTAAGTATTGTTTACTGATTTTTTTGCTTTTTGTTTTTCCCAGCTTGAACTCAGTCGATTTGTTTGATGTTATTTGTAGATACACTCAGAAAAAAAATATATACATTAAAAATTAAGTTTGTTTTGTTTGAGTTATTATTGTTATTATTAAATTTTCAATAATATTTATCATGTTTCCTTTGGGTATAGACTGTGGCTTTGTGATCCTCTAGCTTCCGAGAGACAAGGTTAACTCCTTCCTTTAAAGCTAGAAGATGCACTATTATTTTCCAGTGTTTAATTAGGGATATGTCAATATTTCCATGATCAAATTGGATTGTATCGCAAATGTTGACCCATTCAAATGCCCAGTATGTTTTTTTAACTACGATCTACTCGGTAATAATACGCAGTAATCTATGGTTTGGCAGGCCGAGACATTTATTAATATAACAAGAATGCATCTTCAAAGTATGCAAGTAGTGTGAGTGGAGGCAAGCAATTCTATGTGTTGTTACATAAAAATAACATCTTTTTTATAAATTACCTAAACAATTTTTCTACTTCATCATATTTAGGCAAGCCCCACATGTGTTGCTCCGTAGAACAATATGGACCTCGAGGCAGCATTAATAATTTTTAGTTTGTACTTTGACTTTATGTACTTTGATCGTATTGAAGCAATTGCCATTTTGGCTGATATTAGCTTATTTTTTAAACGATAATTTTTAATTAAGATTTTTCCCAAAGACCTGTAGTTGTTAACAATTTCCATGTTATCAGTACCAAAGCTCCATTTCAAGATGGATGCAATTTTAGTACCACTACGAAAAATTAGAACTTTATATTTGGCAAGATTAAACTCTAAACACCACATCAAACAAAAGGTATGCAGTGCAACGATCACCTTTTGAGGTATGCTTGGAGAATCGGATAGAATACCGTCAGCATATAATAAGATTTTCACGTAGATATCTTCAAATATCCCACCGCCAGTTAGTACATCTTCTAAGTCATTCCAAAAAAACGCGAACAAAATTGGACTTAGTAAACGTCCTTGTTTTACTCTACTATCAACATAGAAATCTTCAGAAAAGGCGATTCCATAAAACATCTTACATGTAGTGTTGTTATATGCTAGCTGCAGAATACGAACTATTTTTGAAGATAAGTCCATATTTGACAGTTTATAAAAATGCGTATGTTTTTTAAAATTAAATTTGTTGAAATGTAAATAAGAATTAAATATTTGATATTCTAAAATCCAATATTTCAATATTCTTTGAATACCATCTTCAAGGATTGTCTACAAGTCTATAATATTAATAGGCTAGGCGATTTCTTGTGACTGATGTTTTGTTCTACCGTTTTATACCGATTTTGACCAATCGTATATTATTTGAAAGGTATTTCTTTTTAGCCATTTTGCAGATTTACAGATTTTTCAATTTTTTTCATTAGTTTGAGTAAATTGCATTTAAAGTTGCTACTAACACATACATAAAATTATACAATGCTATGTGTATGTTTATTGATTGTTGATTTTTGAATTGGCTATAACTGATTAGTATACTTTTAGGGTTTTTATTTAATGAAAAAATAAAATTTCCTAGAATTTGTGCTCGAATTTCGAGGGCTGGAATCTGCTAGATTAAATAATTAGAACAACAAAATGTGTAAGTATTTAAAAAAAAATTTATAAAACAACATATATAACAAGCAAGAAAATTATAGTCGGTCTAGACCGACTATACGATACCCTATACCATGCGTTTAGAGACTCTATCTCTTAGGCCCAACTAACTGGACATAGAAAATAAGCAAAAACCAAATTTGAGTGGGATTTTTATTAATTTTTTTGGCTGCAGATATGAAAAAGTTCATATCGGATGCTATATCTGTATAGGGACTTGATCCAAAAATGGACCGATCCTGACTTTGTTTGGTAAAGTCTCTTCTATTTTGCAAAAATATATACAAACAAAATTTGAGAAGAATCATTGCAATATTTTTGTTTTTTAATAGATTTAAGTGAAAATCGGGAAGCAGCTCTATATGGGGCCAAAGGGATCATTTTTGGACTACTCATTAATGGATGTAATAAACGCATACAAACCCAATTTGAGTAAGATCTATATGACAATTTGGATCTTATGGCAATTTATGTCGATTTCATATGGGTAATTTGTATGGGGGCTAGGTCTGAACATGGACCGATTCTCACCAATTTCAATAGCGTTCATCCCATGGCCGATAAAAGCTTATGTACCAAATTTCATCAAAATACATTCATATTTGCGACCTGCAGTTTGATTACAAGCTTTACATGGACACACAGACGGACGGACGGACGGACATTGTTAAATCAACTCAGAAAGTGATTCTGATTCGATCGGTATAATTAAAGATGGGTCTAGGTCAAATATTTTTGGTTGTTACAAACAGCAGCACAAAGTCATTATACCCAAACCACATAGTGGTATAGGGAATAAAAACAACACTTTTTACACAATCTCTTTAAATTAAAATACAAACTTACTTTAAATCGTAAACAATAAACTTAAATCTATTGTTCCATCCTCGTCATATAATATTGCACTGAATTTAAAAACATAACTATTGCACTCTTATCTTTGTTTCATTCACCAAATGTCTATAACATTGAGCGCATTTCTCAGTGTATGCTTTATAATTCATTCTCTTATTAGATGGTATGTTTATAATATTAAGCATCTCTAATATGTAACGGCGTTTATAATTTTGCTCACTTTGAAGCACTCTTATGCCGTTTTCTTTTCTGACAAAAAATGTCGCATTTTATTTGCACTTTTTTCGAAAAGTGTATTTTTTTATATATTCTAAATTAAGAGTAACTTGGTTTAATACATCAATCGAAAGGTCTTAAAGTGCTATGTTCGTAAAATGAAAAGAAATTTGATTATTATCCTCTGTGAAGTCATGGGTTGAAAATATTCAAAAAAAAAAAAAAAGGGAACAAGGTGGAAATATTCCAACACTATGACCTGAAAGAAGTCAATGGCCATAATTTTTTGCGATTTACGAGCGCATGACTTTGAGACCTTTCGATTGATGTGTAAAATAAGGTTGCTCTTAATTCAGAATATATAGAAAATACACTTTTCGAAAAAAGTGCAAATAAAATGCAACATTTTTTGTCAGAAAAGAAAACGGCATTACATATTAAAGTCTGGAGTGTGTTTTTCTTTAACACAGTGGGTTGCCAATGCTGTTTTTGGTGTAAAATTGCTGAGTTTTAATTTTTGATCAGATTTATGTCCTGACAGTCTTGTTTTTAGCTTGTTTTTTGTTTTTCCAATATAAACCTTCTCACATTTATCATCTCTGTTACCTATACAGGGGATCTTGTAAATAACATTTCATTTACATATTCTCTATTTTATCTTTTATTTTACTATGATTTTACTATCATGTAAAAATCGAGATGCATTGAACCCGACCCCTCTCAGATATCGATGAAATTTTGTTCATAGCTAAATTTGATCAATACAAACAAACCCCCATTTTTTGAAATGACTGTTTTGCGATTTTTTGGGCGTGGCACAGTGGGAAGTTTTCGAAAAAACGCGAAAATGGTCGAAAAGTGCTCCATTTAAAATGCAATAACTCAGAATCGACTGAACCGATTTCCATGATCTTGGTATCATTAAAAAGATATTTTAACAGGATTTATGACACGTTTGAAAAATACACTGTAAAAAATTTTGTAACAAAAAGAAAATTTTAAATAACGAAAAAACCAAAAAGCTCAAGGGTTTTTTTACAGTGTATTATTTTTTTAGAAAGGCTTATCCTTCACCTATACCATATCCAAAAAGTAAAATGGGTTCTTTTTTAGTTTTTTTTATATAATTTTTTAAGTAGTGTCACTTCTAGTAATACGTACCGAAAGTTTTTGAAATAATTCGAATAACAGCGAAAATAGCAGGTCACATTCTTACACATTTACAAAATAGTTCAACAATTCTAACATTTTTTAAATGTTTACAAATAAAAAACCATCAACAATTGTTTATATTATTTGCCAAGTTTTTATTAATTTGTGTTTTATTTTATTTACATTTTTTTTAAGTTAATTATTTGTAAGAAATTTTGCGCTGCTCAAATTTGGTACAGTCAGATTATCTGCGCACATGTACAAAAGTTTCATTTATTGGAATGAATGAATGAAAGCCTTGAGTTCCTGTTATAGTTTGAGCTTCTTTATATTTTGAAAATAGCTTTTCTTTAACGTTTTTGTATTCGTCAGCATCTGCGTAAGCAACTTGTATGGTGGTCTTATATGTTTCTGATGCCCAGTGATAGAGTTGCCTCGTTGTCTGGATTTCATTTTTATTTGCAATACTATAATATACTATATAATATACTATATAATATAAGGGATGTTTTTTTTTAAATTCGTACTAAGATTCGCTTGAGGAAGTAGTGAAGATAACATCATTTTTTTTTGAACTTTTTCACGTAAGTTTCCTTGTTTAATAGTAATTGAATCTTGCGATCCTGCATCATTCGGCTAATTTCATCATCTTCATAAAATAATTTGACTGTGCTTAGAGTTTCGGTTGGTAAACTACGTCTGCTCATTTTTAAAAGATTGATATCTGCAAACTTCGTTTTATTCCTTTGGATATCTTTATTTTTTTTGTTACAATCGTGAGATATATCATCCCCAAACCGATCTTTAATTTCTGCGTGACTCATATTGATTAGTAAGAGAGATAAAAGTTTTTGCTTTTCCAAAGATTTGAGCTGTTCTCTATTTGATATTTGATGTTTTGCAAAATTTCTTCGTAAATGGCTTTGACGTTTTCAAGTTGCGCTGACAAATCAGATAATGGATCAGCTCCAAGTGAATCTGCTATATTTTCCAAAATTTGCACTGATTTTCTATTTCTGTATGCATCTCGTTTGATATATTTCCTTTTAAGAGGCGTCATTTGGTTTGGTAGATGAGGAATAATGTGATCATTTATATTTTCAATGAGTTCGTTGCTTTCGGTGTTTGCATTGCGGCTGGTACAAGTTGGAAGTTCATTCAGTTCTTCGCTAATTTCATCGCTGGGCGTTATTGGTAAATAATTTGAGACTTCATTCTGCTCCACGTTGGATTCATTACGACTGCGCGCTTTTCTCAGTGTATTCCGGCAAGTTTCGCAAATACGGCTACAATGAATGTTGGCGACAGCTGGAAAATACTCAGTTATATTTGCAGCCTCGTTCTCACTTATTTTACGAAGCGAAGCGCAACACTTATTAGATATTTTTATGCATCTGCACTTATTGTTTGAATTCATATTCACTCAAATTTTTAAAATATATGCGTAAAAATTGTAATGGGATATCTTGGCTTCTCGAAACTGCTTATAAATATGAATTTCGGTACGTTGCACTTTTAAAATATAGACTTGTAATTTTCGCGTTCGTCGACACTTGTTGAATGAGTAAAATCGATCAATGCACTCCTATTTATACTGTGTATTGTTCACTAGTTTACTGACAGGTACTTATAAATGGGTGCATATTTTTTTACGGTGGCTATATACCTGTTTCACCATGTGTGAGTTTTAAATTTTCCAAATAACGACCACCCTTAAATGTGGGTTGAATTTCTGTAAAAAAGTCATACAGGTAGCCAACTGAAAAACCCAAATAATTAAAAATTACTTTGCTTACGCAATCATAAAAATTACAAAACCCTTTGTTTATTCCGTTTTGTTAATTCTGAGAATCATAAAAAATATGATCGAGGGTTTTTCCGAAGAATGTTGTGCATATATAGAGCAAATTTTTGAAATTCATAACTTTACTCAATTTCGAATAAAAGCGAATTGAGTTGGCAAATCGTGTGTTGTACTGTGTTATTTTCCCTGTAAATATAAAATATAAGGGCAATTACTAGAAGTGACACTACTTAAAAAATTATATAAATAAAACTAAAAAAGAACCCATTTTACTTTTTGGATATGGTATAGGTGAAGGATAAACCTTTCTAAAAAAAAAATACACTGTAAAAAAACCCTTGATCTTTTTGGTTTTTTCGTTATTTCGTTATTTATAAAAGTTTATACAGTGTATTTTCAAACGTGTCCTTAAAATATCTTTTTAATGATACCCAGATCATGGAAATCGGTTCAGCCGATTCTGAGTTATTGCATTTTAAATGGAGCACTTTTCGACCATTTTCGCGTTTTTTCGAAAACTTTCCCACTGTGCCACGCCCAAAAAATCGCAAAACAGTCATTTCTAAAAATGAGGGTTTGTTTGTATTGATCAAATTTAGCTATGAACAAAATTTCATCGATATCTGAGGTGGTCGGGTTCAAAATTTCAGTTTTATCTCTATTTTTGAATGAAATTCATCTATATATTTTTGAAAGGTTATTTTCAGTTTTGTGTGTCATTCTTATGTTTTCACTCCTATATACTCTCGATTTTTCAAATCTTTCAGATATATCTGGTACGTAAATTATTGATTTGAAAATTTTTGGTTCTTCATATATTGTGGTGCCCTTATTCTTGTCCTTTTTATAATCTCGGGAAATTATTGTCAAGTAGAATATTTTTGATTTGAATTTTGTTATTTTTATAGAATTCCATGTCACTGATGTTCAAAAGCCGTCTTATTAAGTTATTGGCCTCATTGATTATAATTCTCTTTGGATGGTTTGAAAAAAAATTAATTATTCTGCCTGAAGACGATGGTTTTTGATACCAATCCATTTTTAATATGTTTTTTTCTCTAATTACCAGAGCGTCCAAGTATGGTAATTTTTGATCCAACTCTTTCTCTATTGTGAACTTAATACTAGGCTGATAATCATTTAATTTAGTTATTATCTCCTCAATTGCACTCTTCCGTACTACACTAAAGATGTCATAAATAAATTTTATCAATATTTTAGGTTTTTTTGAAAGCTTACCAATCACTGTGTCCAGTAGTTTCTCCACTACAACGTCTTCAACTATCGGTGATGCTGGGTACCCCATTGGTAAGCCCTTCTTCTGACTATATATATTGCCATCATATGTGAAATACTGATTGCTCTTAATGCAAAATTTCATAATTCGTAGAAACAAGTCCTTTTTCATATTATTATACGTAGCAATTTAATCCCATCTATCTTCTGTAATCACTAAAGCTAATTTAATAGGGATACTTGGAAACAACGACACAACATCAAACGAAATCAATCTTTCGTCGTCATCTATAGTCAGGCCCTTGATCTTATTCCTAAATTGCATCGAGTCCTTAACAGTATATTTTGAATTTTCATTAATTCTTTTTAATATACCGGTCATATATTTACATAGTTGACTTGATGGGGCATTAATACATGAGCAAATCGGTCGTAAAAGGTAATTATCATTGTGAATTTTTGACAGACCATAAATCTTTGGAGCATTAGCAACATTTGTTCTAATTCTTTTTTTGTCGTATTCTGATATTATATTGTTTTTAAGCAATTCCTCAGCTAACTGATTATTTGTCTTATAAAACCCATTTGTGAGATCCTTAACCAGTCTTTGGTATGTCATCATGTCTCCAATTATATTCTCCATCCTCTCATCATACTCTTCTTTCTCCATAGCCACCGTCACATTACCTTTATCTGCGTTCAGAATTATTTTTTTATTTTTATTTTTATTTTTATTAGCATTATATAATACAATAAATGTTACTATATAATAAAATGATATAGAGTACTAGCAACTAAGGCCTTCGAATCAGAATTAAAATATTGGTGTTGCTCTTAAAACACTTTTTGGTCTTATCTACAACATTAAAGGTATATTTATACCTATTATTAATTTTCATTTCGTTTAAGTGATTGTCGATAATCGTTGTAAATTTTATCCTTATTTGCAATTTGAAAGGTCGAATAAAAACATCATTAAATTTGTTAAATGTAACAAGACTGAAGACATTATCAACCGTTGAGTAATGTTTTCTAAACCCAGCCTGGAATTCATTTAGTATATAATATTTGTCTATCAAAACTCTTATGCAATTAAAGAGAATAGTATTGAAGATTTTGCACATAGTATCAATTAATCATAAGTCACGAGAATTCGTGTGACAATTTCGATCACCTTTCTTTAAAAGCGGAATCAGAATAGCTCTTTTAAAACTGTTTGAAATTTCTTCACGTAGAAAGGTGTGGTTAAAAATACGATGTAACTCCTTTACAAAACAAACTGGAGCATATTTATAATATTCATAATAGACACCATCAATTTCTGGAGCTTTGTTCAGTTTCAGTTATCTCAAAAAAGATGTAAATTCACAAAGTTCTATTGGGAATCATGAAAGCAATCAGTAAATAATCTAACCCATAAAAACGAAAGTTTTTATTAAAACTCTTTCTTTCCTTATGTATATAAGTTTGTGGATCTCCCCATTTTAAAATTAATCCTTGGTCACAACAAGTTTCAGATTAATTGGATGAGAGGAAATGGTTTTTTAAGCACTCCGTGACTGTCCGTGACTACCCCAAAATTAACCTTCAGTCACAACAAGACTATGTGTTAAGTTTCAGATCAATAGGATGAGGAGGAATGGGGTTGCCCCGTGGCAGGCCGACAGAGAGTATGAGTTAAAAGAAAGAGTTCAAAAATGGCTTGCACCAGTGTAATTTGTCTAAGCTATCTGTATTTTGAAATATTGAACTAAAGTGCATACAAAAGTCATCCCCTTATACTTAAGTCACCTATCAATATTATACTTTGTGATTTTATAGAGTTTGCTAGAGCTTTCACCAGTCTCTACTACAGCTGATTGAATTTAGTTTATTGAAATTCTCATTATAAAATTCAATATTTCTAGTTCGAGTGATATTTAGATATGTAGTATAATTCCATTTGTTTACAGATGTGTACTTTTTTCTATAGATTTCAAGAGAGGTTATGATGCTTTTTCGTGCATGAGTACAATTCCAGTTGACCCATTTTTTTTTTTTTTAGATGAAGCCAGGTCATCCACCGGAATATTATTTTTGGGATAGAGTGTGTGATGGCCGTGCTAAAATTGCACCATTAGGCGTACACAAAGAAAAAAAATTACAAACAGAAAAACCTTGAACTTGAGACTGGTTTGATAAAATGAGTGAATGAAAAAGGTAAGGTGGAAAGAAAAGAATTTTGTTGTGGGAGTCGAATTGGGTTTGTGAAAGAATAATGAGGTTGAGGAAAAACCTTAAACTAAAACCAAAATGTAGAGTAAGAAAAATTAAGTGAAGTTAAAATAAATTTAATGTTTTAAGAAATTTAATATATAATTTTAAGAAATAAAGTAAATTAAAATTAAAAAGGAGCTGAAATGTGAAAAATAAAAGAAAAAGGTTGAGGAAAAACCCTAAAATTGAATTAAAATGTAGCTTAATAAAATTAAAGTAAATTAAAAAGTTCAAGATGTGAAAGTTAAAGAAAAAGGTTGACTAAAAAACCATAAAATTAAAATTAAAATATAAGGCATTTAAAATTAATACGGAGTCGAAATGTGAAAGTTAAAGAAAACGGTTGAGGAAAAAAAACGTCCGAAGGTAATTAAAATGTAGTTTAAGTAAGTGAAGTTAAAATAAATTTAAAGTTTAAAGAAATTAAAAATATAGTTTTAACAAATGTACAGTTAAAATAAAGTAGAGTAAAATTAAAACAAAAATAAAACAAAATTAATGAAGTTTTGGCGATTCAAGTGGGTTATAATAGTGACAGAGAGTGATCGGAAGTTTTTTTTGTAAGAAAAGATTGACGGTGAAAACTGGAAAGATAAATTATAGATATTTTAATAACAATGGCGAAATGCATACATTTTAAAAGTGTTACAAAAGCTATTAAAAACGGAAAATGTTAAACGAAATTCTTTTTTTTTTTCTCTTTTTACAACTTCTGTAATTGAAGTAAAATTTTGAAAAGAAAACGTGTAAAAACTAATTTGAAGACCTGAAAGGAAACACTAAAAATATAAAAACCTGAAAATTGTGTAAAAAAAACACTTGATTGAAACCGCGGAAAAAATAAAAAATTGTAAAATTTTGAAATAACTGAAATTTGTAACACTTCAACCAAAACTCAAAATAAAATTTGTATAACCTGTAAATAAAATGTGTAAAACTTTAGTCCGAAAATCTGGTGTAAAAATTAAGCTGAAAATTAAAGAAGACGACGAATTTCGCAACAGTCAACAGAAATCATCACAAAAATACAAATAATTTTATAATTTAAAAATTGTTGTAAAATATAAATATTTTTATAAGATTAAAAATTTTACTAAATTAAAAAATTTTTTTGCTAAATATAAAATTATGCCAAATATAAAATTTTGCTAAATATAAAATTGTGCTAAATATAAAATTACACTGTGGAACAAATTCAGGTAAGCAAAAGTTAGGTCGATTCTGAGAGTGAGGGGTGAAAATAGAGGCTAAATTAGAAGACCCGTATCGCGGCGTTTGTTTATGTTAGTTCGAATTTTTTTTTATCAACCTTCGAACTTTGCAGTCAAATGCCGATTTTCAGCATATTGTTTATATGGTTTTTTTTTGGCTATAACTCGTCGGCTAATTGATATTTTTTCAATCTGTAAAAGCCAACTTATTGCTAGAGACCTGTGCAACAATAAAAATTTTTTTAAGAATTGGTTTAGAAAATTTTTGTGGTGCTTATGAAGCAAAATATTGGAAGAATTATTTTTTTTCATGCTTTTTTAAAATATATTCTACAAAGTCTTTTTTGCTTTCTGTTTGATCTATAATATGCTTCTCAGTTTCCTCAATAAATTTCATTTGAAAAGAAAACAATCATAATACAAAACTTGCGTTTTCCAGCTTAATATTAATTTACTTCTCATATTTTTATGTACCAATTTTGTTCAGTGTTCGTTTGAAGAAACATTGAAAAAGAAATTATAAAAATATGGAAAAAATTATATTTTTGAAATGTTAGTTATGAAAAGTTGTAAGTAAAAAAATTAAATAAATTAAATTAATGATTTGTCCAGTTGCCGTTTAGCAGGCGGCTGCGGATCAACATCACTGCTCTCTCTAATATCTTGGTCATCGTCATCATCATCAGAAAGGTCCATAATTTCGTCCAACAGATATTCTGAAATTTCATCTTTGTTTTCCCCTTCTTCCTATTTTTCCTCGTATTCCTCTTCACGAGATTTATTTCCTCTATACCTGAAACGAAAATAGTTTTCAATCGTTAACATGTTTAAATTGTGCACTCTGACAAAGATATTAGAAAAATCTAGCAATTCAAAATATGCACACTCTATAGTTACCTTATTTTAAATGGAAGCGTAGTTTGGTGATAACGTTAACCTTGCTCATCAGATTCAGTTGGCAACTGTTGAGCGAGTTGATCAAGATGCTGATGCAAGAGACATATTAACCCCAATTTCATCGAAAGCTGCCAACATGTTTGCAACAGATTGCCTGTAGTTGTCTTTGCGTTCCTTACCCAAAAGTCCTTTAATGGGTGCTTTCAATGCGAGCCATGCATTTAGTTCTCGGTCTGTCAGAACTTGGTCAAAATCTTGACGACTCATTAGTTTCCATATGTCGGGACCATTAACAACCCCTTCCTGAATTTTGGCATTACTTAGTCTTGGGAAAATGTCTTTTAAGCGGTTGAATACTGCTGATCGTATTCTGAGAAGAAATCCATGGATGTAGCAGCGGCGGCTGTAGTACTGATATCTGTTTGAAGATCAATACCTCGGTATGTTGATACTTGAACGAATTCTGAGTGCGGTAATGGTAATTGGACACTTCGCACTGCTACATAAGTTTTATTTTTAGCTTTCCTTCTGTTCAAAGTTTTATGGTAGTTGGATGTATCCATAGCAATTTTCTTCTTGATGCGGGCTGTTGTCTAACCACATCATTGGTATACCAAAAGGCATATCCTTCTCCTTTTCACTTTTCCATTGCATAAGAGTTGAACAGCAATTAAAGCAAACTTTTTTAGGGGCATAGTTTACGTCAGTGATAAACTCTTGCGAGAAATATTGTTTATAGGCTTCCAAAAGAAAAATCACTCGCATTGCCACATTTTTCATCGCTTACTAAGAAACGTTCACAAACATTACAAAAATGGTCCATTTTGCATTTTGGTTCCGACATTTTTAATACAATATATATTATAAAATGTTTTTTTTTTTGTTATTTTTATGAAACCGATGCACTTAACTTAAATCACTCACAAAATGAAATAAGTTCCAAAAAAATTAATAGCGAATTTTATCACGACCGAGCGGAAATTAAAAGACATCAGCTTCGGCTGAGCTTCGAGTCTTAACTGAATCTTCATTTTTGAAATTAGTTCGCTTGTACGAAATAAAAAAAATCGCTACCTGTGCGGTGGTTGAAAACAAAAAAGTTGTTTTACTAATTCCTAATTCTTGGAACTTCCCTTTTTAATCACTTCTACCTATATCGCTATTTATTTAATAGTTTTGGGATTTTTAACACAAATTATCGACTCAGACCATTTTCTTTTGAAATGAAATTTATTGAAGAAAGCATATTATAGATCAAACAGAAAGCAAACAAGTAAGAAAATTATAGTCGGTCTAGACCGACTATACGATACCCTATACCATGCGTTTAGCAAACCCTACCTCTCAGGCCCAACTAACTGGATATAGAAAATAAGCACAAACCAAATTTGAGTGGGATTTTTATCAATTTTTTCGGCTGCAGATATGAAAAAGTTCATACCGGATGAAATATCTGTATGAGGACTAGGCCCAAAAATGGACCGATCCTGACCATGGTTGGCAAAGTCTCTTGTATTTTGCAAAAATATATACAAACAAAATTTGAGAAGAATCAGTGCAATATTTTTGTTTTTTGATAGATTTAAGTGAAGATCGGGAAGCAGCTCTATATGGGGCCTATGACTAAGAGTTGTCCAATAGGGATCATTTTTGGACTACTGATTAATGGATGTAATACATACATGCAAACCCAATTTGACTAAGATTCGTATGATAATTTGGATCTTATGGCAATATATGTTGATTTCATAGGGGTCATTTGTATGGGGGCTAGGTCTGAACATGGACCAATTCTCACCAATTTCAATAGCGTTCATTCCATGGCCGATAAAAGATCAAATACCAAATTTCATCAAAATATTTGCGAGCTGCAGTTTGATTACAAGCTTTACATGGACACACAGACGGAGGGACGGACGGACGGACGGACGGACATCGTTAAATCGAATCAGATAGTGATTCTGATTCGATCGGTATAATTAAAGATGGGTGTAGGTCAAATATTTCTGGTTGTTACAAACAGCAGCACAAAGTCATTATACCCAAACCACATGGTGGTATAGGGTATAAAAAGACTTAGTTTTGTGGAAAATATTTTCAAAAAGCATGAAAATAAAATAATTTTTCCAACATTTTGCTTCATAAGCACCACAAAAATTTTCTAAATTAATTTATTTTTTAAATTTTTATTGTTGCACAGGTCTTTAGCAATAATTTGGCTTTTACAGATTCAAAAAATTTCAATTAGTCGACGAGTTATAGCCAAAAAAAACCAAATAAACAATATGCTGAAAATCGGAATTTGACTGCAAAGTTCGAAGGTAGATTAAAAAAAAAATTCGAACTAACATAAAGAAACGCCGCGATACGGGTCTTCTAATTTAGCCTCTATTTTAAACGGAAACCGAAATATGGATTTGTAATAAAAATTTATTAATTTAACAATGTAGAAACCTAACCAAACCAAACTTTTTTTTATTTATAGTGGATTGCCTCCACGTAGGATAAAATATCAGGTAACATGGTAGGGAGGGCAATAGGGGCACTCCATCTAGTCCCCACCTAAGGGTAAGTATGTCCGTCCATCTCTTAGATGCCGTATTTTTTGACAGTTTTTTCTAATCGCATGTGAAAATATCTGTAGTGCGGTTTCCCTGGGTCTTAACAAGATCCCTCCCATCCGGCGAGTTAGGCCCCATGCCAGCACGTGCGATCCGTTAAGGCTTAGGGAAACGGAAGCGGAATATTTCAGCAAGCACCGCACCATTACAAGAGTTGGTTAAGGGATTCATATTAACTGGTAGCATGGTTATTATTCTATTGTAATCTGTTTGGGTTTAGTTCTGTCATTATTTCTTAACGGAAAAATTATATCTAATTGTAGCGGCATATAATCAGAGTAGAGTATTGTTTAAAAATTTATCAATATAGCTCAGAAAACTATGAGAGCAGATACAAAGTCCATTATGATATTGCCTCTTCCACCATAAAAACTAAATTCGCCAAATCGGTCTACATTTCTTCTTCACTTAATATTATGTTCTAAATAATTTCGTTAGCCGACTAACTTGAGAATTAGTATTTTTGTTTTATAACATCGCAAGTTATTAATATGCGGACGATCTCGTAAATCTTTAGGGTCTTAGACTTGTTCTTCTCCCATCGGACCATTTAGATCGCCTACAATGCAAAAGTTTGTTGGGGAAAGTTCGATTAGAAACTTCTCAAATTTCTCCGTTTCAATTTTCCAACTTTCTTTCCAATTTCGCTGTTACCATGACATCATTATACAATTTCTTCAATTCCTTTTTGAAACCATTTTAGACCCACCTTCGAGGATGATCAAACAAATCCTTTTACGTGAGTGTATTTATGGTTAAAAAGTTTTGCGGAAATATTCGGCACTAAAATTTAACTACGGTTTTTTAAAAACTAAATAGTTATGAGACAGACATAAAGTTAATAAAAAGCCACATTTTTTAACAAAACATTTCAAACTAAAGTAACACAGTAAAATAGGAAGTAGCGTGCTAAAATACTCCACTAAAAATATATCATAAAATTTTACTACCGGCTTCCCAACACACAATTTCGTTATTAAATTAAAATTTTAAGAGGCCGTAAAAACTTTTGTGTAGGTAACATTGTATAGACCATTTATAATTATTTGGCATTGGATTCAGTCATAACCAAACTTTATAGAATTCAAAGACGCTCTAAGACTGGTCTAATATGATGTTGCTTTGATGAAATCATGATGAATATTCTTCACAAAGATGAAAGTAGTTTAATGATTTTGTCAACTCCATAATATTTCTTTGGGTGTACAATTAAAAAAAATGTATTAATTTATATTAGCAACTTCGACTCCATTTTTTTTTGTCAATTCTTTATTTGAAAAGCCTTCCGAAAACAACCTTATTCTTTAGTTGATATCAATGATGTTGATGTCTCATTTATTGTTTAATATTTCACTTAACTCAGCAGTTTATTTTGTATTCATATAATATCATATTGTACTCCAGCCATATAAATTGTAGCCCCGGGATGCGTGCTGTGCTTTTGACCCTACACTCCCTACCACCAGCCAGTCACAATCAATTCTGTCATAATGTGGTTTTCGGTTGTTGTTTATTTTGTACTGTGCAAACAACAATAACAACAATAAAATGTGTACTTTATTTTTAACTTTATTGTTGTACGATGGCGCCTTAGTTCCATAAATAAATCAGTATGTCAATTATTAACTATTTTATGCGATAATAATTCGCCAACTTTACAAAAATAATATAAACGCAAGAACATGGTTGACACGTTAACTTAAAGAGAAAGTTTTATTAACGGTGGATTTTCGACAGAACATGTGTTTCAAAAAATATGCTTGTAAATCAAGTGAAAGTTGAACAACTCGCAACTAACAACAACACATAAACACGTATCTTCCGAAGACACTAATGAAACATATTTTTGGGCATGTTTTCGGAAGACTAAAATACGTTATTATTTACTTATGATTCCATTTCAAATATCGTGTCGTGCAGCAGGTTATGAATAAAAAAAACTTATAACGTTATAAAACTTAATTCAGTAAATCTGTGTATGTTGTTTGTATGTTGTTTAAACAACATTGAAATATGCGTTGGTAAATATACACAGAATAATTTTTTTTATTATTTATTTCTTGTGAATTCGTGTTATCTGTTATTTATATTTCTTGGCCAAAGGCAATTTTACGTTAAATGATTTACTTGTTTTTCCCTACCATTTTCTTTTTGTTGTTTTCATTTCAAATAAATAAAGTTTAATTTCATATTTTTGTTGCGAGCAAGAATTATTTTATCTTTAAAAAAAATAGATGTTGGCAACTAAAATGCTGTTAGCCTTAATAATACAAAGATTGAAGTGATATGATTAACTAGACCAGCTGCGTCCGAACATTCCCAGCGCAATTACATTATCAATTATTTATTATATTTTTTATACAACTTCTTTTCACGAAATTCGAAATTCTTAAAAACGATTTAATGTTTTCGCTATTTACTGTTAGTTTTATTTCTAGTTTCTAAATAAAAAGAAAACGTGAATTCTATCACATGTTAGGCTGAATATCTTTGAAGCTCTGACCCTTTATTATGGCAGAATACTATCGTCCCCCGGACATATTTTAAATAGACTTTTTGATTTGATTCCGGCTTATTTGCAGAAAGATACAAATTTCGAATTTATTTAGGCAAAAAAATTTGTTAAAACGATTAAAAAGTAATGAAAATTGAGTATTTCGCTCATCACTGACTCCCTTATTCGTGATTATTAGCTGTAAGTGATTATTTATCACTTATACATCCCTGCAATAATTTTGGAATTTTAATATAATCGAAAAGTAAGCACCACAGAAGCAAAATGGTTTCAATTATGAAATTATATGAAAATTTTTATTTTGAGTTTGATTTTATATTACTACCATTTCATTTTGCAACTTGAACTAAAACATAAAAAAAATTCAAATTTATTGTTTTTGCTTAAAATTTTTTACTCACGAACCAATACGAACTAACATGCATATGAAATTTAGCACAAGAATAGTGAAGACCAACTGCATATATATACATTAGGGCGGGTCGATTTAAAAATCGCCTAAGTGACAAGTAAAATCGTATTCCAGGGATAAAAATAAGAAACTTTGACCGAGGAACCGCACTTCTAAAACGAATTCTGATGGCGCGACTTTTGAACTGTCTGTCTGTCTGTCTCACTTTGACCCATTTAAAGTGCCCCAGTTGAGTCCAAATGTATGATCGACCCCCACTACCTTTGGAGGGCCGACCCACCCATACCAGTGGCACATCCCCTTGAACCCCCTGGCGGTTCCCCATATAAACATTTCAAAAAATCACCATTCTTTGTTTAGAATTGGGCTGACTATGTTTGATTTAATATTAAAATTAACACTCATACGTATACGTATCTTCTGCTCTGCTAATAAATAATAATCATACGCCTTGACTATGTTATGTTATTCAAAAAGATAGATCGGATGAGGGTAAATAACTTTTAGATCACTCCGTGACTATGCGTGACTCTGCGTGACTAACCCCAAATTAATCTGTAGTCAAAACAAAACTATGGGCCAAGTTTCAGATCAATTGCATGCGGGGAATGGTGTTGCCCCATGGCAGACAGACAGACAGGTCAAAAGTCGGAACATCAAAACTCGTTATAGAGGTATGGTTCCTTGGGCAAAATTTCTTATTTTGATACCTGGAATATGATTTTCCTTGTCACTTGATCGATTTATTTGCCTTCCTACAAATCGACCCGCCCTAATATATAAATATTTTTACAGCCTAAACTCCAGAGCTTATATACATATATATTTGTTATTCCGTTTGTAATAATGAGAAAAAGTTTGGACCCCATAAAATATATGGGACCTGGTCTATGAAAAAGGAATTTCGTGAGAAACTAAGTTATCGAGAAAACAGTTGTTACATGTAAAAAACTCGTTACGCCAGTTTCGCATTAGTTGTTCACTTTTAGTTGAGTTGTCTGGTGTTTAACCATACTCAAGGACGTCAATTGTTATTTCTGCTCGGAATACAGACAACTTTTTTTGTATCTTAAAAAGGTTTTTTATCTTTAACTTTTTTTCGAATTTGTGCTCTTCTTTCTCTTCATTTCACTATCACTTATAACAAACGGCGTTGATACAGAGATTTATTTCCAACTGTCCGTCTGAATAGATCACGAACACGCCCTCAATTGGTGATTCACTGTCATCTTGAGCAGATTGCTGTTTAAAAACGTAAAAATTTGTTCAATAGGACCCGAGATATCAATGAAAGTATAAAGGAACCTCCTGAAAAATTTACGTTTTTTATGTTGTAATTCTAAATTTTGTTGCTTCTGTGTGGTAGCTTTAATTGTTATTGTTGTGGTCGTTGTGTTTATAGCACTTGCTTCATGAGGTTGCATGTGTGGTTATGCAATACGTGGCCAGAATTCCGAAGTGTGCTGCCAACCAGTAGTGCGATTCTGTAAATTTTAACGATCCGACAATCGCAAAATATATCGACAGCTATTGGCATCTCTATCAAAATTTGCAAAAAAAAAAAAAAAAAAAAACACAAAGAAAAACAAAAAAAAAAACAAAGCACTTCGTTTTTGGCAGGATGATTTTGTGTTTATATTTAATTTCTTTATTTTTTAATTAATATTTTTTTTCTTTGTTTATATAAAAATTTTTTATAATAGCAGCAAAATATTTTCACTATATAAGATTTTTTTATGTCTGACGACATTTCAACCTTTTTAACTTTTTATCGATTGAATAAAGAACACAGAAATGGTTGTCGTTTAGATAACGACAACAGCTCACTTTAACAATAGCGAATATAGTTTAAAAATATTACTGAATACCAAAATCGTTAATTTTGTTGTTTTCTTTTTTAACGATTCGATTATCGTTAAAAGAAGTTACTGAATCGCGCTACAGGTGGCTGACATAGATCTTCTGACATTTCTCTACTGAGTTAACCATCTCAGTCAATTTCAATTGGTTCTCAAATATTAGTATGAAACGAGTAAGAGTGTTAAATTCGGCTGTGCTGAATCTTTGACAGCCTTCACCCATGCTTTAACCACAACATGATAATCAAGATTGTCAATACTAAATGACAAAAAAGTCTAGATTTTATACTATAATAACTAGATTTTTACCAAGATGTATAAAATTTGTAACATAATTTACATTTTAGGAAGTTTGGTCCATTTTTTTTAATTGATTGTATCCCGCATAAATGTATATATATTTTGTTATTATCTTACTCTCATCGATAAACCATTCGTCAAGATGAAAAAAAAAAACAAAAATACAAAAAAAATAGTAAACTACAATACCCTATACCATGCATTTAGAGACCATATCTCTTAAGTCCAACTAATTGGATATAGAAAATAAACATAAACCAATTTCGAGTGTTATTCTTATTAATTTTTTGCCTGCGGATTTCAAAAAGTTCGTATCGGATGCTATATATATAGCGAACTAGGTCGAAAAATTAACCGATCCTGACCATATGTGGTAAGGTCACTTATTTTTTTATTTTTTTTTTTTTTTTTGCAAAACATATACAAACCAAATTTACGAATAATCTGTGCAATATTTTTTTTTTTGATAGATTTAAGTGAAGATCGGAAATTAACTTCATATAGGGGCTATGACTCAGAACTGTCATATAGGGTTTATTTTTGGACTACTGAGAAACTGATGTAATAAACATACACAAATCCAATTTGACTGTGATCTGTATGATAGTTCTGATATTATGGCAATTTAAGTCGATCTCATAGGGGTCATTTGTATGAGGACTAGGTTTGAACATGTACCGATTTTCACCGATTTCAACAGCGTTCTTGCTCTATGACTGGTAGAAGCTTACATACCAAATTTTGATCAAAATATGTTCACATTTGCGACCTGGAGTTTGATTACAAAGTTTAAATGGACACACAGACAGACGGACGGACATACATCGCTAAATCGACTCAGAAAGAGATTCTGAGAAAGAGATTCGATCGGTATATTAAAAGATGGGTTTAGGTCAAATATTTTTGGTAGTTACAAACATCAGCACAAAGCCATTATACCCTGACCACATGGTGGTATAGGGTATAACAAGCATGCAAACATGAAAATGCATCGCTGATACATATCTATATGCAGATGTTCGGTTAGATTTTTCACCATCATTTTTATACCCTCCACACGTCAGTGGCAGAGGGTATATATAGGTTTGTCATTCCGTTTTTAACGCATCGAAAAACTAATTTCCGACCCCACAAAGTGTATATATTCTTGATCCTTATCACAGCTCGAGGCGATATATCGATGTCCGTTTATCCATCTGTCCGTCTGTCCGTCTGTCTGATCAAATCACGCTCATTCACAAAAAAAGCCATATAACTGGATAAGGTTGCAATAATATCATTTGGCATAGTCCCCAGCAGGATATGGTTGAAAATGGGCTAAATAGCACATCATTGTGATTAGATACGAGCAAAAATATGTAGGTACCTCTGAAAAAAACATTAAACCCAGTGTGTTTGTTCTAACAGTTTAGTGGTGAACATAATAATTGTACAACAACATAAAAAAATGCCACAAAAAAATTATGCATATACATATATTAACAGTACCAAGAACACAATAACATAGCTCATGTTAGTAGTATTGCCACATATTTTTTTATCGTTATCACGTTATAATAAAAAAATCGCCAATATGAAAGAAAAAATGAAAACGAAAAATGGAAAATGGAAAATGAAAAACTGAAAATGAAAATGGAGAATCTGGAATGGAAAATGAAAAACGGAAAATAGAAAATGAAAAATGGAGAATAGAAAATGGAAAATGAAAAATGGAAAATGAAAAAAGAAAATTGAAAAATTAAAAATGAAAAATGGAAAATAGAAAACGAAAAATGGAGAATGGCAAATGGAAAATGAAAAATGGAAAATGGAAAACGAAAAATGTAAAATGGAAAATAGAAAATGAAAAATGGAGAATAGAAAATAGAAAATGAAAATTGAAATATGGAAAATGGAAAATGAAAATTGAAAAATGGAATATGGAAAATGAAAAATGGAAAAATGAAAAATGAAAAATGATAAATGAAATATGAAAAATGAAAAATGAATAATGAAAAATGAAAAATTAAAAATTAAAAATGGAAAATGAAAATTGAAAAACGGAAAATGGAAAATGAATATGGAAAATGTAGAATGGAAAATGGAAAATGAAAAACGAAAAATGTAAAATGTAAAATAGAAAATGAAAAATTTAGAATAGAAAATGGAAAATGAAAAATGGAAAATAGAAAATGGAAAAAGGAAATTGAAAAGTGAAAACTGAAAAATGGAAAATGAAAATTGAAAAACGGAAAATGGAAAATGAATATGGAAAATGTAGAATGGAAAATGGAAAATGAAAAACGAAAAATGTAAAATGTAAAATAGAAAATGAAAAATTTAGAATAGAAAATGGAAAATGAAAAATGAAAAATGGAAAAATGAAAAATGAAAAATGAAAAATGAAAAATGAAAAATGATAAATGAAAAATGTAAAATGAAAAATTAAAAATTAAAAATTAAAAATTAAAAATTAAAAATTAAAAATTAAAAATTAAAAATTAAAAATTAAAAATTAAAAATTAAAAATTAAAAATTAAAAATTAAAAATTAAAAATTAAAAATTAAAAATTAAAAATTAAAAATTAAAAATTAAAAATTAAAAATTAAAAATTAAAAATTAAAAATTAAAAATTAAAAATTAAAAATTAAAAATTAAAAATGGAAAATGAAAATTAAAAAATGAAAAATGGAAAATGAAAATTGAAAAATTAAAAATAAAAAATGGAAAATGAAAATTTAAAAATGAAAAATGAAAATTTAAAATCGAAAAATGAAAAATGAAAATTGAAAAATGGAAATTGAAAAATTAAAAATGGAAAATGAAAACTGAAAAATGGAAAATGGAAAATGGAAAATAGAAAATGAAAAATGGAAAATGGTAACAGTACCCAATATTGGTTATAATATTGAGTTTAAGATACTGGTGGAGTGTGTCAAAGATTCGGCACAGCCAAATTTAACACTCTAACTGATTTATTATTATTTTTTTTTTTTTATTATTGGATATACTTTACCAAATTAAAGATATGATTATGACTTTTGACAGTTAACCTCCGTCGAACGGTACAATTTAATCTTTATATATGAAAAACATTTTATTTTTTTTTATAAATGACCACTTGACGACATAGAAAGTGAAGAAAATGCAATAAAATAATGTTGGAAGACCGTCGAGAGAAAGTGCATGATCAAAGAGATATAGCAGGCATTTTACAAGGTGCTGTACATCGCATTTGTCTGAAAATTTTGACACGAAAAAGCTGAGCCGAAGAAAGGTGGTGCTCATAATAAAAAAAAAGAACAGCTTCTTGGAAATGTTTCAATCGACTGTTTAACGATTTCTCACATCATGGATTACCACTTAATACTGTACACGATAGAATAGCCACAAAAGTGGACTGGTAATAGAAAAATCTGATTGAAGAAATACCAAGAGACAAGGTTATTGCCTTAGTCTCTACCTACAAATAGACAGATATTCAAAGGCGAAATTATTACAGCGTTCATACCGATGCGCTAAAACGAGACTAAACTGTGAAATAAATATATTTTCCCCAAACTGATTTGTGCTTTTTTTTTTAAGGACGGACTATTCTGGGTTTTGCTACCCATGTTCAACTTAGTAATATTAAAAATTATCACCGTTTTTAATAGACATTTTAAATTAGCTGTAGTATGATGCAAACGAATTTGCAAAACATGAGAAATCGGTTAAGTTTTTATGATATTGATAATATTCGATTCTCCCAAAATACCATTCGCTATTGATTTTTCTTTGAAATTTTTGTTATTAACTTATTTTTAAATTTAATAACGTGTTATTAACATATCATTCCAATAAAATTAATCATGAAAATATTCAAGAAATGCAACTTGCTTCCGCCTAAATATTGGTCCTACAATACATGCTATCGGAGAGAGAAAAATATAGGAGAATAACTTAATAATCTAGTTTTCAATTCTTACTTTTATTTTACCAACAAGAAAAAATAATAAACACATAAAAAAAGAAAAACAAAACAGAATAAGCAATAAATAAATTGATATCCTACCTTAAGCATGTTTTCATTGTCCTTGAGCGTTTATATTTTATACTCTTTCACATTTTTTGGGTACATCTGTACGTATAATAAACACGCAACTGAAAATTTGGTGCTGTACAGAATATAAAAAAACAATTACAAGTAAGCAGCAACTTAAGGTAAAGGACAAGTATCACGTATCATCGCTATCTTCATTAGACTGTCCCCGTTAACAAAATAGTTTAGCCTAAGTTTTTCAGAGACTTAAAACAACCAAACAAAGTTCAGGCATCTACACATATCTATCTTCTATATACATATAAATAAATGTATATGTGTATGTTAAGTATGGACTCCAAAATGGCTGAACCGATCCTAATAAAATTTTCAGGCAATCTTCACAATAAACAGTGTATAGTCTTATAGGGGTGTGCTACTGCACCTATAGATATTTGCTAAAATTTTAAGGGGAGTTCGTTTTTTTACTTTTGTGCGACACTGTGAATTAAAATTTAGACACTATATAAAAACCATATATTTTCTTAGGTCAACCAACGCGGAACGGGACCAGCTATTTTCAATAAAGCCATTTTACGGTAAATAAGATACAGACTATTTTGCTTACTTTATTGGAATTTCAATTAAAGTTTTGATGCTGTTACTTGTTTGTTAAAAGTTTGCTTTCATTGTTCCTGTTTTCTTTTGCTTGTTGTAGCTGTTGTTTCTTGTTTGTTCTTTTGATAAATTTGTAGGTATTTTATGTCGGTCTGCTCCTGTACCGTTTATATTTTGCGTCAGCAGATCTTACCGAATCGCACAAAAGTAAAACAGCAAAAAAAATTCTCAGTAAAGGAAATAAAAATGGTAAAACCAAAGACAACAGTCTACAAAACCAAGGAAAAGTAAAAGTTATGCAAGCGTTAATAGACAGAGAGATACAGTCAGCTTTATGGTCACCCATAAACGGTTTGTTTTTTTATAACCTATAAAACTATGTGGTCAGCGTATAATGACTTTCTGATGACTCAGAATCACTTACTGAGTCGATTTAGCTATGTCTGTCCGTCCGTCTGTACATCTGTCTGTGTGTCCATGTAAACCTTGAAATCACACTACAGGTCACAAATATGAATATATTTTGATGAAATGTATTACATAAGTTTGTATCGGCTATAAACGCTGTTAGATTTAGTGAAAATCGGACCTAGACTCCATACAAATGATCCCTATGGGACCGACATAAATTTTTAAAATATCCTAATTATCACAGCAATCTCGTTTAAATAGCGTCCGTGTATGTTTATTATATACATTAATCAGTAGTCCAAAAATGAACCATATAGGACAATGCTCAAGCTGTTTCCCGTTCTTCAATTAAGTCTACAGAAAAAAAATACTGCACAGATTTTGCTCAGAATTGGTTTGTATATATTTTTGCAAAAATTAAGCGACCTTTCCAAATATGGTCTAGATCGGTCCATTTTCGACCTAGTTTCCATATAAATATAATATACGATATGAACTTTTTCATATCCGAAGGCAAAAAAATTAATAACAATAACACTCAAAATTGGTTTATGCTTATTTGATGCTTATAAGAGATAGGGTCTCTAAACACATGGTATAGGGTATCGTATAGTAGGTTTTACTTGTTTTTTTTTTCTAAATCTCTTCTTAAATAGACATTGCCAAAGTTCATAAATAAATTAATATTACATTAATGGTGTGAATGACGAGGGAATTTTAAAAGAGATTTGTTTTCATTTGTGTTTAGGGATGAATTCAAAAATTTAACTTTGTTGTTGTATTTTAGGGACATTTCTAAAATATTTAGAGATAATATTACGATTTGCTTTTTACTGTAGAATAAAAAAAAAATACAGCATATTAACGAAATTTATAGACTTTGCGTTATGAATGAATTCACGTATTTCAAGTTTACTAAATTAACTTTTTAGCAAACGTGGTTTGCGGAAAATGGGAATATTCAGATATTTAACCTTTAAACTGTATAATGGGGTCCTATATATGCCATTATTAATATGCTTGGCGTTTCATTTATTATTATGTTTGCAACGCGCTTAGAAAAACAGCGGAGACTTTATGAGTTGGAAAATTTTGCAGCTAGTTGGCAAAACAAAAACTTAATTTATTTGAAGAAATTTTATTAAGATATTTAAGATATTAGAAAAATATCCTGTAGAATTCCTTGTAGCTCACACACCAGTATGCTGAGGGTACAATGGGTGACAATGTACCAGAAACTTGTACAAACTTCTGAATTTGCCAATTTTGTTTTGAAATCATTTGGCGAAATCACACTAGCGCCTTTCTTATTGAAAGACAATAAATTTGTTACAAAAAATAAGATAAAAAATAGACAAACGAAAAAAAATTTTTTATTGATGCCAAAACAATGGAAACTTTTAAACTTCTATACCAGAGTTGATTTAAACAGTAAAAATAGAAGTTGGTATGAAAAAAAGTCCATAAAATCTTAACCTTATTAAAAAATTTATAGTTTCTGAGGTTTTCTTTCATCTGGTTTTTAAATACAATTATATTATTCAAAGTTTTAATTTTATAATTAATTATTATAGGATAATGACAAAAACAAAGTTTTATGATAAGTTAAAAAGCAGCAAAATAAATGTGTGAAACTTACCCTACAGTGGTTATAGTATTGAGTTTAAGATATAGGTGGAGGGTATAAGAGATTCGGCAAAGCCTTCGTTGCAAATCCTACTACTGTATCATTTTTTTAAAATTGATGAAACTTAAATGTGTTTAAAAAAATTTGGATGACCTTATCTTATATTTTTAATAGTAATTATTATATCAATATTTTTTTATTACAGCAAACTTCTTGATTTCCGTTCTTACCTTTGGAAAGAAACTCAACCTCTTATTCATTCATTTAAGGTTTGTTGAATTCAGCATGTAAAAAATTTTTGCCACATAAATGCGCAAAGCCTATTTAAAACAATTGACGGGTTTAGAGAAACTTTGAAGACAAAAGACAAGGAAGACAAAATTGAAATATTTTTCTTGAAATTTCATCTCTTGGACAATAGATGTTAGTTGGCTGCGTTTAAAGGCCAAATAGTCGCACAGTGTTTTCTAAGCTTGTAAGCACTCTTCAAAACTATACTGTTTTATATAACGATATAGCAATCCTAAGTTATTTTAATTCTAACCTCCTCGTTGAATCATCTCTTAAGAACAGTATGTTGTCATAAGGAGTCATTCCAATCAGCACTACACAACTTCCAACAGCACACTTATAGACCTCATATTCGTAGACGACATATCAAAAGTGCTACTATATGATCAAATATCTGCTTCATGCTACTTGATTTAGTTTTTGTAGCATATGACTTCTTCATTCGTGCAGAAGATCAATCATATTCTTATCGAGATTTTAGAAATATCAACTACAATTACCATTAACACTCATGTTTAATACCTCAATTAAATACGGTTACTTTTACAATATGTGGCAGGATTCATTCATTGTTCCACTATTCAAATCTGGTAACGAGGCTGATATTACAAATTATCGTGGAACTGCTAAATTATGTACTATACCTAAAAATTTTTAAAAAATTGTAACAGATTATCTATGCCATCAAGCAAATACTTTAATTTCTTACTTCCAACATGATGTTCAAGGCAGGCATCTTGGTAAAATTTTTCTTTGCTTATAAACGATCTTCCGAATGTTATTCGATTTTCAAACATCTTGATGTATGCGGATGATGTAAAAATTTTCTTTTGTTATAACCAACACTCCGATCATGTTTTTCACCAAAATTGTTTGAATTCATTTTATTCTTGGTATAATTTAAATTTAATGGAGCCGAACCTTAAAAAGTGTAAATATATGCGTTTCGTCAGAAAGATCTTGGTGTTTTATTGGATCATAAACTGAGCTTTATTCCTCATATAACAATTACTGTCAACAAAGCCAGAGGTGTACTTGATTTCATAAAACGTTGGGCTAAAGAGTTCAATGATCCCTATGTCACCAAAACATTATATAGGTCACTTGTGAGACCTATCCTGGAATTTGCTTCTATAATTTGGGACCCAATCTACCAAATTCATACTGACAGTCTACAATCTTTGCAGAAACAATTCCTTACGTTTTCTCTTCGGAGTTTAAACTTAAATTCAAGCAATCTTCCATCCTATACCAGCAGACTTGTCCTTATTAAGCTACCAACTTTAAAAAGCCGGAAAACTATGCTAAATGTTCAATTTCTTCTTAATATAATTAATGGTGATGTTTGTTCTGGTTTCCTGATTAACAATATATCACTGAACATTCCTCAACGACCAACACGTTACTTCTCATCTTTATCTGTACAGGAAATGCAAACCCTCTCAGGAGAATGTGTATTGAATTTAATGAACTTTATAGATTTTTTGATTTCTCATTAAACACTAATCTAATTAAATGTAATATAATAAGATTTCTTAATTCGTGAATAGCTATGTACTAAAATTAATTTAAAAATGCTTTTCTTTGAAAATAGTCTGTAAGGATTAATTCCATAGACCAAGATATAAATAAATAAATAAAAAATTTATTATACGAGAATTTCTCCAAATGCCCTCGGTAGATTATCAATTATTCCTAGAAGAAAACATATGAGGATCGGCTCCTTTGAGAACGAGACGCATAATAGCAACGACTAAACCCTGGTTTTCCACGAGAATACAAAAACTAGTACACCGAAGAGATGCAAACGTTTCAGAACACTGGAACTAAAAACTGAATTCCGATCACCGCGAAACGAAAGTATTATACTAAGCGTTTTAGCTTTGTCAGTTAGATGTTTTTTCTTGTCTCTCACTTGTAAAATCAAATGTTATTGGATACGATAACTTAAATCCTCAATTTATTAAAATTCTTTTACCATTAATATTACCGTATATCACACTTCTGTTCAACGCCATTATTACGTCGAGTCAATTTCCTGCTAAACCGAAGCATGTGAAGATAATTGCGCTACCTAAATCCAGCTCGGAGTATCGTCCAATTGCCGTACTTAGCTTCCTCTTGAAAATATTGGGAAAATTACTGCACTTAAATAAAAATAACTACTTACATACATGAAAAATAACTAATGACCGAAATGCAATCCGGGTTTCGTCCTAACCATAGCTGTGTACTTGCCCTAGTTGATGTTTCCGAGAACATAAGACGAGAGTTAGATGAGCTAAATTTTTAGGTACTTCTTAACCACTCTAAATCTTTCGATACGGTTAATCAATCCGCTTTATGTATGAAGCTAAAAAAAGTTTTTAATTTTTCATCGACATCAATCAATTGACATCATCATATTTATCAGACCGAACCCAATGAATATTCGTAAATAATACAATATCAGAACCTCTAACCCCTGGGGTTCGATTCTGGGACCGCTTCGAAAATAACCTGGACATTGTTTACAACAATATTGTTAGACATGTATATGGGTTAAGGAAATTTGATCACATATCATCTTTCTCCAAAGCCTGTACGGAGTATCGTTCGTAAACTTACTAAAGATAAAGTACTCATATTTTTACACAAACTAATATACTCTGGAACGCCACAATATATGTGTAACCATTTACGATTTGCCAGATCAAACAGGGGAAAAATTTAATTATTCCTAATAATCGATGTCTAATATCAGAATGGCACATTTTATACCCTATACCACTATGTGGTTCGGGTATAATGACTTTGTGCTGCTGTTTGTAACTTCCAAAAATATTTGACCCAGACCCATCTTTTATTATACCGATCGACTCAGAATCACTTTTTGAGTTGATTTAGCGATGTCCGTCCGTCCATCCGTCCGTCCGTCCGTCCGTCTGTGTGTCCATGTAAACCTTGTAATCAAACTACAGGTCGCAGATATGAATATATTTTGATGAAATTTGGTATATAAGCTTTTATCAGCCATAAGATGAACGCTATTGAAATTGGTGAAATTCAGTCCATGTTCAGACCTAGTCCCCATACAAATGACCCCTATGAAAGGGACATAAATTGCCATAAGATCCAAATTATCATATAGATCTCAGCAAATTGGGTTTCTACGTGTTTATTTTATCCATTAATCAGTAGTCCAAAAATAATCCCAATAGGACAATTCTTACTCATATGCCCCATATAGAGCTGCTTCCCGATCTTCAAAAATATGGAACAGATTTTTCCCAAATTTAGTTTGTCTATATTTTTTTTTAAATATAAGTGACTATACTAAATATGGACAGGATCGGTCCATTATTTGACCTAGTCCGCATATGAATATAGCGCCCGATATGAATTTTTTCATATCTGCAATATTTGACCTAGACCCATCTTTTATTGTACTGATCGAATCAGAATCACTATCTGATTCGATTTAACGATGTCCGTCCGTCCGTCCGTCAGTCCGTCCGTCTGTGTGTCCACGTAAACCTTTTAATCAAACTGCAGGTCGCAAATATGAATGCATTTTGGTGAAATTTGGTACGTGAGCTGCTATCAGCCATAGAATAAACGCTATTGAAAATGGTGAGAATCGGTCCATGTTCAGACCTAGTCCCCATATAAATGACCCCTATGAAATCGACATAAATTGCCATAAGATCCAAATTGTCATATAGATCTTACTCAAATTGCGTTTGTATGCGTTAATTACATCCATTAATGAGTAGTCCAAAAATGATCCCTATGGGACAACTCTTACTCATAGGCCCCATATAGAACTGCTTCCCGATCTTCACTTAAATCTATCAAAAAACAAAAAATATTGCACTTATTCTTCTCAAATTTTATTTGCATATATTTTTGCAAAATAAAAGAGACTTTGCCAAACATGGTCAGGATCGGTCCACTTTTGTACCTAGTCCCCATATAGATATAGCATCCGGTATGAACTTTTTCATATCTGCAGCCTAAAAAATTAATAAAAATCCCACTCAACTTGGTTTATGCTTATTTTCTATGTCCAGTTAGTTGGGCCTAAGAGATAGGGTCCCTAAACGCATGGTATAGGGTATCGTATAGTCGGTCAAGACCGACTATAATTTTCTTACTTGTTATATTTGATTTTTCTTTTTATGATTTAAGCATAATTGTAAATTAATAATGTTATATTATACATAATAACCAATTGTAAATCCTTATAAATACATATATAATCCTGCACTTTAATTACAATACTTTGTCTTATTGTGCAGAAAGCCAATATATAAAAAAATAAATAATTAAATAAAAAAAATAAATAAATAAAATATTCAGAAGAGGAAAGAGCTTCTTAGCTCCACTGGTGCATTCCCAACTTTCACTTTATAGTAATCTTTAAAAAATTACACAAAAAAATGTGTTTCACTAGCATTGCTTGGCAGTTAAAAAGGATTGAAAACTTAAAAACAAATAAGTAGTTCTTTAATTAAATAGAAACTTTTAGTTTTCCATTTCTATTTCTATTTGTGTCGTAATGAAAACATCAAATAGAACGTGTCGACAATCAGAAAGCAAACAAACCACCGCCTATATAAAAGACGTCAAAATGTTGCTAATTAGCATGACGCAAAATGACTTTGAACATTTTCAAATTAACAATGACTAAAACAACAACAACTGAGTGCTGATGTTAACAAAGCAACGAAGTCTGAAACAATTAACTAACATTTATTGACAAGTATTTGAAAATAAATTAATACTTTATATATAAATAGTTAAAGTGATGATAAAAAATAAAAAAATATTCTTTGTAAATAGCAAGTTGTTTTCACAACAACAATATCAACAACAACCTGAATAACACAAGCCACCGCAGTAATCGCACCAGGGACCAGCAAACATTTTGAGGATATAAAACGCTCAAAAACCATGACAGGTCATATTAAAGTCCAAAGGGTGAATGAATGGCTAATGGCTAAATTGCCCTCAATTGCTTACTTAAGAGTTAAACGGACACACTTATATTTTCTTTATTTTCACTTTTAAAATTTTCATATTACATCTATTTTATGGACGCATTGTCTGGCTGAAATAGTTTCTAGAAATGCAACGATGTTCAACTTTAACAGTTTCGCTCCTCGTAAAATAATATTCCAGATTAGGTAGAAGACAATCTATAAAAATGTTATTGGGTACCTTTCCCTTAATACTATAAAAGAAGTAGATTAGAAGAGTATGTTTGAAATTAGATACGCATGTTTATAATTGGCAATAAGTTTTTTCGAAAATTACTTGCACGTATAAAATCACAATAACTACACTTTCACACACACACTTTCTAGACACATTGTAAAAACTTACGGTAGCAGTTTGACAATGATGATGGTGTTGCTGATGATAATGGTAATAACAATAAAATGTCGAACCTTTGGCTTTTTCTGTTGCCATTATCCTTGAACTGATGTCTACATTTTGAATAATCTTACATAAAAACAAAATTGCCCAGCCATCTGCTTTCTATATTTTATTTATCCAACTTATGAATTTTGTTGCTGGTCTGTACATGTTGTCGAAAATCCTTTTAAAAGTTTCATGCTAAAAAATAAGAGCAATTATTTAAAAAAAATCGATTCCAAGGAACATCATAAAAGTATTGAAAAATAAACAATAGTAAATGATCGAATACGTGCACTCAGCAAAAATAAAACAAAGCGTACTTTTTTTTAGGAAAAGGTACTCATTTTAAGGAAATGCATTATTTTAAAAATAATGACTTTTTTCAAAAACTTTTTAGGAAAAACTTTTTTTTAGAAAAAGTACTTTTTAAGAAAAAATACTTTTTTAAGAAAAAGTTATTGTTAGGAAAATGTACTTTTTTTAAAAAGGAATTTTTTTATGTCAGGGTACTTTTCTATGAAATGATAATTTTTTTAAAAAGATGCTCTTTTAACAAAATTACTTCTTATAAGAAAAAGTTATTTGTTAAGAAATATTTCTTTTTAAAGAAATACAATTTAACTAAGAAAATTTTCAGAAAAGGAACTTTTTTAAAAAGGGAACTTTTTCAAAAGGGTACTATTTTAAGAAAAAGTACATTTTTAAGAAAAGCTACTGTTTTAAGCAAAATGTACATTTTTAAGAAAAGCTACTGTTTTTTAAGAAAAGTTACTTTGTTAAGAAAATGTACTTGTTGAGAAAATGTACTTTTTTAAGAAATAAGAATATTTAGTTAATAATATTTAATTCTTTAAGAACGGACACTTTTTTAAGAAAAGGTAATTTTTGAGCAAGAGATACTTTTTCAGAAAGGGTGTTTTTTTCAAAAAAGCATTTTTTTTTAACAAGATACTTTTTAAGGGGAAAGTACCTTACTAAAAAGAGATTTTTTTAAATAAAATATACTTTTTTGCCAAAGGTGGTTTTTACAAAGACTTGCTAAGAATAAATATTAAAAAAAAAATGTTTTTTAAAGAAAATGCACTATTTGAATAAAACTTAATTTTTTTAAAGAAATGTGCTTTTCTAAAATTTTCTTATAAAAACTTTCTTTTTACGAAGGACATTTATGTAACCATATGTATTTTTTTAAGAAAATATATTTTTTGAAAAAAAGATAATTTTTCCAAAAATACTAAATCTTTTAAGAAAAAAAAAATTTTTTTTTTTTGAGAAAGAGTGATTTTTTATAAAATATACTTTATAGGAACAAAAATTTTTTAACGAAATTGTAGTTTTTTTATAAATATACTTTTTTACAAAAGTTACTTTTTAAGAAAAGTTACATTGTTAATAAAATTTCCTTTCTTAAGAAGGATACTTTTTGTATGGAAATGTACTTTTTTAAGAAAACGTACTTTTGTTAAAGAATGTACTTTTTTAGGAAAAGGTACTTTTTTAAGAAAATTTATTTTTTTTAAATATGTTACTTTGTTAAGAAAATTTATTTCTTTAAGGAAGGTTACTTTTTTAAGAAAAGGTACGTTTTTAAAAAGCGTAGTTTTTTAAGAAATAATATTTTGAAAAAGGTACTTTGTTAAGAAATAATACTTTAAAAAAGGTGCTTTTTTATGAAAAGTGAAGTTTTCTTAAGAAAAGGTGATTTTTTTTTAACAAGAAGTACTTTCTAAGAATATATTTTAAGCAAAAGGGTTTTGTTTTTAAAATTGCGTCTTTAAGAAAAGTTCCTTTTTGGAGAAAAGGTTCGTTTTTTAATAAAATATCCTTATTTAGAAGGGTACGTTTTAAGAAAATTTACTTTTTTAGAAAAGATACATTTTAAGGAAAATGTACTATTTTTAAGACCAGATATTTTTTTAAGAAATGGTTAATTTTTGAAGAAAATTTACTATTTTGTTGTGTACTTTTTTTTTAAAGAAAATATACTTTTTTATGAAAGGTTACCCTTTAAGAAAAGTACTTTTAAGAGAAAAGGTATTATATTAAAAACATGAATTGTTTGAAGAAATTTACTTTTTTTGAGAATTGGTACTTTTATTTAAGAAATATTATCTTATTAAAAAAAAAAACAATTCTTAAAAAATACGTTTTTAAGAAAAAGCATTTTTTTTAAGAAAATATAGTTTTTTAAGAAAGTTAACTGTTTTAATTAAAAGTGCTTTTTGAATAAATTTCCCTTTTTAATAATAGGGCTTTTTTCAAAAATCTCCTTTTTTGGAAAAGGGTTCTCAAAGAAAAAACAATTTTTGGAAAGAGGCAATTTTTTAAGAAAATTTACTATTTTAAGATAAGTGCTTTTATAAGAAAACAAGCAGTATACCCTCTACGTTGTTAGCGTAATTATTATAAATTATAAATTATAATAATATTTAAAAACAATAAGAGATATAGTGTGAGTAACAATACGATGGAAAGTTTTAACAAAATATATTTTTGACGACTTGGACTCAAAAATTTTATCATAATATGAGAAACTCTTTTATTAATTTACACATTTTATATGTTTTATTTAATTAACAAAGAAGAAATATTAACATAACTTCAGAAAAAATTAAAAAAAACTTAATAGTATTCAGCTTTCTGTTGCTGGCAAAACAATGGAAACCTTTACTAAGCAATAACGCTGTGGAATAAATGATGGTCATGGTCTTTGTGGTGTATGATTCCTCTACCAAAAGATTGTTTGTTCTGTGGCCATTTTAATATTTAATTTTTTCATCAACACTATTCGTTAACAGTATTTTAATTCCAGTTCATGCGTTCTTTAGCAGGATTAGTGCCAGCCAGATTTTATGGATTTATTCATAGAATATTTCCCAAATTTGCTTTCTAAAATTTGTATGGAAAATTTAAAAAGTGCAATTTTGTATTTATGTGAATAATAATGTTTTAGTAATTATAAACAATTTTTCAAAATTAGATGTAATCGCAGTCAGATGTTTTGTAATTAAAGCAGACTAATAATTCTATATAACTATGTAGAACTGTTATGAAAGCAAAAAACTCATTGATGAACTCGGTAACTCTATTTTGTGAAGACAACAAAAAGTTAATATGCCAAACTTATGTTCATATTTGTAAAAGAATAATGAAAAAACTCATGAAATAAAAGACCAGCCCATGTATACTCTTAACATTGTTATGTATGATATCTAGTCGAAAATATTGAAATTCATGTTAAAATAGAAATAACTATTGCAAAGCTAATTAGAAAAAAAATTGTGGCGCCATCTACTGTGGCATAGTCACGCTGAGAAAATGAAGTGACACTCTGTTAATGCAAAAGAAATGTATTTTCCCCACAACAAAATATTGCAGAATTTTATGTAAATAAAATAATATACCGATTTATTTCTAACATGCAGTTATTATGGACATACATATATAGAATATATAGAATATATGTATATTCTATGTAATATTTAATATGTGTATGTATGTATATGTAAATATTACACACACAAAATACAACATCAAACGTTATTTTTGTGTTTTTCTCTTTAAATAAATTAATACATAAAATTTTTTTTGCTAAATTTACATTGATTTTTTTTAAAAAACAACTACGTATTTTAGCATTATTTGCTTTATATGCTGGTGAATATTTACTCCCTTTATATTAACTCGTAGTGTCTGCTTGTCGAAAAAATTTGGGTCGATTTTAACCCATTTCCCGTGACCCAATTGATCTGAAACTTTGCAGGCAGGCTCGTGGAAATGACAGAAATGATCTAATAAATTTGTTTAGTGATGCCAAAACAATGGAAACTTTTAAATTTTTCTACCAGAGTTGATAAAAAAAATGTACAAAGGGTTTGTTTTTATTATATTATTACCACAACGACCACAAAAATAACAAGTCCAGCTACGACAACAATACAACATTTAGAATAACAACAAGAACAATCAGAGATTTCCCTGGACCTGTGCCACCGGTTTTAATGATTTTTAAAACAGGAATCTTCCCACGAATCATCCGCACTAATAATGGTGACCCTAGCTATCCTATTGAGGGCGTGATCGTGACAAGAACAACATAGAAAATTATATTTTTTCAAGACTTTTTTTAGTTCTTCATTCAAATCTTGGGCCCTAATCGCCCGATTTGGACGTTTTTAAATATCAAACTTTTCAGGATGTTATTGAATCATTTTTTATATCAACGAGCACCCTAGCTGCCCGATCGATGCCGTCATCGTGATTTCCACAGACGGACAGACGGACAGACGGACATCGCCATATCAACTCCGGTTGGTATAAGGATCACAAATATATATATTTTATGGGGTCCAGAATTTTTTTCTAATTATTACAAACGGAATGACAAACTTATATATAACCTCTGCACACTGGAGTGGAGGGTATAATAAGTGACTTGCAAATTACCTTACCCTTAACGAATTTCCAAAAGATTTCGTCTAATTTCATGATTTTATCTCAAGTGGAATCCAAATGTTCACTTTTTTCCAACTTTGGCCGTTTTTCCTCCCAATACCAATAAATTCATCCTTTACTGATGCCCACGTATTCGGTGGAGCCTGTATGCCAAGATTCATATATATAGATTAATATGTTAAGAAGATGTAAAGGTACAATTTTTACCCGTTTTGGCCGTTTTTAGTCCCCTTAACATCCGAATTTCCAAAAGTTTTCCTCTCGTCGGATGTTTCTATCGCTAGTTGAATCCACAAAGCATGTTTTATATTCGTTTGTTTAGAAGATACCAAATGTACACTTTTTCCCCTTTTTGGCCCTAGACGTTAGAATTATTAATAATTATCAATAAATTCATTATTGAACGATGTCCACATATTCGGTGAAGTCTGTACTCCAAAATTCATATATTTATAGATTAAGAAGATGCAAAAAGGTACCATTGTTGCCCTTTTGGCCGTACTTACTCTCTAAACATCCGAACTTCCAAAAGTTTTCCTCTCATCAACTGTTTTTATCTCTAGTGGAATCCACATACTATATTTCATTTTCCTAGATTTGTTTATTTAGAAGATATCAAATGTAAAGTTTTTCCCATTTTTGGCCATTTTTCCTGTCCTCGATTTAGCAATAACTTTATTCTTCACTTATACCCAATTATTCGGTGGAGTCTGTATACTAAGATCCATATACATATTTATTAATTTGTTGAGAAGATGCAAAAAGGTAAAATTTTTGCCCTTTTCGTCGTTTTTTCCCCTTAAATGGCCGGATTTCGAAAAAAATGATTCTAAGCCCAGTTTGTTTCTCAGATGGAGTCTACACACCAAATTTTATATTCCTAAACTTATTTGGTACCGTTACCCCCTTTTTGTACGTTTTTGCCCCCTTAATGTACGAATTTTTATATTTTGGATATTTACGCCGAGTGGGGAACCATAGTCCAAATTCCAGGTTTCTGGGTCGAATGGTTTGGGCTGGGCGATGATGATCAACCTCGCAACTCTTTTATATATATAGATTAACTTCTTTAAGGATAAGTATTTTTTTAATAAATGAAGTTATTTAAGAAAAGGTACTTGTTAATGAAAGTGTATTTTTTTAAGAAAGAGAAGTTTTTAAGAAAATGTGCTTTTGCAGAAGGAGTAGCTTTTAATGAACGGTACTTTTAAGAAAATGTGCTTTTTAAGAAAAGGTACTTTTTAAGAAAAGTACTTTTTTAATAGGCAGTATTTTTTAAGGATATGTACTTTTTCAGGGAAGATATTTTTGAAAAAGTGAAATCTTTTCGGAAATGGTACTTTAAAAAAAAAAATGCTTTTTTAAAAGTATCTTTCTTGGAAAATTTTTGCTTTTTATAAATTTACTTTTTGAAAATAAATAATTTTTAAAGAAAATTTACTTTAAAAAAAAAATTTACATATTTAATTAAATACTTTTTGAAAAAAAGAAACTTTTTGAATAAAATGTACTTTTTAGGAAAATTATCTTCTTAAAGAAGATCTATGTTTGTATATGAAATATGAAATTTTGATTATAACACCAAAATTCACATCCGATTATACCAGCACTCACTGTTCTTTTCTATGTAAAATAATATGTAAAAATTCCACCTAGAGGCCGGAATTATTTTCGTTCATACATTCGTACTCACAAGGATTTTGATTTTAATACTGGCGTAATACTTTTTACTATATATTACACAGAGATTTTTTGTAATATATTTATTATTATTATTTTTTTTTTTATTTATTTTTTTTTTTGTTCATTCTTCATTTGAGGATTTAAACTATTATAACATGTGTTTGTATACAGTACTTTCCCTAAATGGCCAGAAAATTTAAAGCCAAAAGTTTGTGGATCAAAAACTTTTTCCAATGGCTTTGGCCGAAAACAACAAAACAAAAAACAAACCCAACATAACCTAACTAAAACCATATGAAACAATCTCCTAGCCACGTTGCCATAAGAGTGCACACCATGATTACCATTCCATGCAGAAACAGGTCATAAAGGTCATTAAACAAAAACCAACAACAACAATTTCTGTTGTTTACAGGGCAAAATAAAAAAATAAAGAAAACATTTTAGTGTTTAAGTGAAAATGTTTGTTGCTTCTGCAGTAGTAGTAGCACTCACACAGAGAAAACTTGATGGTGGTTGTGCTGTATCATCGTTTAGCAATTGTACTGAACTATCACATATAGTAAGGTCAAAAAGTTTAAGCTCTTTCTCATTTTACAACTGGCTGTTTTATTAAAGTTTCAGAAATTTTAGCATTAAAAATAAGCAAAGTTCAAAATGTGGTCAGCGATAGTTGAAAATGTGTGTTGTAAACTATTTTAGGCTTAACAGATCGAAAAACGCAATATTATCCATATAAATTCCTATAAGGAACATAGGGCCTCAATAATTGATTTCCATCGATCTTTATCTACTGCTGCTCTTTTAGCTTCCCTCCATGTTATGCCAATGGTTTGTAATTCCGCTTGTACATGCTTGGCGCTTCCAAGTGTTTTTAAGGCATCCTATTCTTATTGTTCCCTGTGGGTTGAAGTCAAGGGATATCTTAATGATGGCCAGAATATTTTGAGGATTCGGCGAAGGCATTTGTTGACAAAAATTTGTAGCTTTTTGACGTATGAGTTGGTGAGGTTCCAGGTCTCCGAGCCATATAGCAGTACCGACTTCACATTACTGTAAAACAAAATTTTATTTTGGTGGATAGCGCGATATTAGCTGATCTCCAAGAATTATTGAGGATTCCAAATGCTTGTTTATTCAGTCTGTTATTTGTTACTTGGGAGCAACCGCCAGAGATCGATATGATGCTGTCCTAATAGCAGAAAGAGTTAACATCTTCAAGTTGTTGCCCTTGCAGTGAGAAACGGTGGTCATTAGTGGCATTGAAACGCTTTGATTTTTGCGCTATTTGTAATCAATACTGCACTTAACGCTTTTAAGCCTTCGATAAGCCTTCCAGCGAAACCCATAGTAATTCTATGTGTAGGATTTACAGACTGGCCCATTATCACATAAAGCACGATGTTTAAGAGTAGGAGAGATAAAATACATCCCTGTCTCACACCCGTTATAATACTGATTTTCTCGCTCATTTGACCCTCATGTAAAACAGAGCGAGATGCGTCCGAATATAGACATTCTACAAGTCGAATGATCTTGTCAGGGTTTCCTTTACACTTCATCGCTTTCCGTATGGCAAAGTGATGGATAGAATCGAATGCGCGTTGAAAATCTAAAAATATTAAGTACATATGTGATTGCCATTCCACTGTTTGCTCAGTTATTATTCGGAGGCTGTTAATGTGATCCATGCAAGACCTATTCGGCCTGAATTCAGCCTGCCCATTTCTCGAATCTATCTCCAATGCTTTAAAAATTCTGTTAAATAGGATACGGGATATGATCTTGTTAAGCATATTTAGTAGAGTGATGCCTCTCCAATTCTTGCACTCCTTCTGTTACATTTCCTTGTGATGTTGATTATTACACCTTCCTTAAGAGTCCCTGAAAGCGTTTCCAACTGCCAGAAGTATTCTATTAATGGTTGAATTAAGTTTGCCGAAAGGGAGTTTTCAGCTTTAAACAGTTCTGCGGCAATATTATCGCGAACTGCAGCTTTGTGATCTTCAAGCGCTGTTATTGCTTCTATGATTTCATCAACGCGTGGACATCTATAATATTAATAGGCTAGCCGATTTCTTGTGGCCGATGTTATGTTCTACCATTTTATCCCGATTTTGACCAAACGTATATTATTTGAAAGGTATTTCTTTTTAGCCGTTTTGAAGATTTACAGATTTCAAAATTTTTTCCTCTATTTTGAGTAACATGCATTTAAAGTTGCTACTAACACATACATAAAATTATACAATACTATATGTGTGTTTATTAAATTTAATAATATGTTTGTAATAAAAATGAGTTTATTTTTTGTGTTGATTTGTGAATTGGCTATAATTGATTAGCATACCTTTGTGGTCTTTATTTAATGAAAAAATAAAATTTCCTAGAATTTGCACTCGAATTTCGAGGGCTGGAATCTGCTAGTAGGATGTTAATATCTTCCCTCTGGTTATGATGGGTATGTTCACAAATTTCGATTGGCTTTTCGTTAGCACAATTTAAGATATTCTGGTAGTGGTCTACCCAGACTCGTAATTGACCCTCTTTTGTGTACTCAAAGACCAGCGAGTAGTTTAGTGGTTCTATACATATCTTTCGGCCTGTTGGATTCGCTGGCCTTTTTCGCCTCTTCAAATAAATTTTTTCTGTCCACTTTCTTTTGTCATTTCTGGCACTCCGTTTAACCTTGCGATTTGCGATATTATATTGTCTTTGAAGATCTACCTTGTCTTATCGGTTATTGGCTTTGTTGATAGACGATTTCATCACCCTTCTATCCTTAATAAAGTCCCAAGTTTGCTCAGATATCAACGACTAAACGTTTTTGATTGGATTATTAAAACAGATTTTAGCGGACTCGAGGAAAGCATTGCCAACTTTTTTCCAATACGCGTCGGGATTTGAACGATTGTTTAGCATATTTGTTGTTTATACCCTATACCACTATGTGGTTTGGGTATAATGACTTTGTGCTGCTGTTTATAACAACCAAAAATATTTGACCTAGACCCATCTTTAATTATACCGATCGAATCAGAATCACTTTCTGAGTTGATTTAACAATGTCCGTCCGTCCGTCCGTCTAGACCGACTATAATTTTCTTACTTGTTTTATTCTAAGAAAGTTTGAGAAATGGAGTAGTGTTTCTCTGATTTTAATTTAAATTTTATTCGTCTTGTTGGCTTGCCCACTATACGATGACGGTCGGTGCCAATATCGACTCCCCTTCTATTGCGTACATCGAGCCTCCACATTTTGTTTATCGCAATATGATCTATTTGGTTTTCTGTAACTTTGTCGTTCGATACCCATGTTATTTTATATATTTTTCCATGTGGAAATAGGGTGTCACCAATAAACAAGTTGTAGTTGGCGCACGTTTCGCAGAAGTCACGCATAGTCACGCACAGACACGGAAGAGATTAAAACTTCACTTCCCCTCATCCGATTGATCTGAAACTTTGTCCATAGACTTGTTGTGGCCAAAGATTAACTTAAAGATAGTCACGCATAATCACGCTCAGTCACGGAGTGATTTAAACCCCATTTCCCCTCATCCAATCTATCTGAAACTTGGTCCATAGACTTGTTCTGACCAAAGATTAATTTTTAAATAGTCTCGCAAATTCACGCACAGTTTCCGAGAGAAATTCAAAACTCATATGCATAAGCAAGAAAGTGTTTTAATATAAACTTTGTTCTACTAATCAAATTTTTAGATTTTTATCTAATTTATTCATTAACAAATATTAAATCTTTTTGATTTCACTTAAACTCCTAGCAGTTTTTTAGCTGAAACTTATGGATCTGTAACGTATTTAAATGAGCCAAATAATCTCTTAAACTGTCACCCATTTAGTTACTGATGTAGAACCAATTGTAGCATTAATTTGCAAAAGTAAATACTGTAATATTAGGGCCACCTTCTAAAAACACAGAATACGAACAGACGAGTAATTTCATTAAAATGAAAAAAGTGTTCTACCGGGGGCTCGTGGGGGGTGCAAAAGTATATATAGGGTTAAACAGGATACATTCGCCTTTCTCCGGGTGGTATACGTTTCTTGTTCCCTTACTTCCTTTAGAAGTTCTATTCCACTAAAGTTTAAATTTGAGAAAAATATAGTGGTTTCATAAATATTTCATAACGCCCCTAATATCAAACGTTAGAACTGTGACTACTTACAAAAACTAAAGACTATAATCCTACTAACATTATAAAAAAGACCGCAGGCCAATATCGATGATAGCTTGCGAGTAGTAACCATTTATTTTTGATAAAAAACAAAAAAAAAACACCTTTTGCTGAATTAAAAAAAACAGTTGAGTTTGACAGCATGCCACGCCCACAATTATCAATAGTTTAGCCTAATTTTTTGGCTACCTTAATCTGGATATATAAGCTACAAAAAGGAGTAAAAATTTTAAAAATCGATGACAAAAAAAAATTTGACTTTTGGCCAATGAAATCAAAATTTGAGCCACAGTGCGACGTATACTTTTTGACCATTTACAAGTTTTGTTTATAGATATCTTGCGTTTGTGTTTGATGATGGTACTCATGTTCAGTGTAGTGATGTGGAAAATAGGCCCCAAAAAATATATAACTTTTTAACACTTTGTGGCAGTTTTTCGGCAAACCTATAACAAAGAAGCAAGCAAACAACAACATTTAACATTTACACTCGCCCGTGAAACATTAAAATGAAAGAGAACAACTTTACATATTGTAGATATATAAATACTTTTATATATATATTTCTATATACAAACATACTGGCAAATACAACTGGTTATTATGGTGATGGTGATGGTAATTGCAAGTACTGTGATGGTGTTCGCAGTAGGTGCTTGCGGTACAGTTTTATAATGATGATGATGTTGGTAATGATGTTGGTGATAGGGTAGTATACGCAACATATAAAATTTATAAACAGAAGTGCAGCTGTAAACTATTTTTCACAAGTGCTGAAATGTGAAATATTTAAATTTTAAGAGTTTGTTTGTTCGTTTTTTCATTTTTATGGTGTTGTGTTACTACTGCCACTAGTTACTAATATTACTAGAGCTGCCTGCAATGCTGTTGTAACTGTTGTGTAATATTATCGCACCGGGTATATTGTAAAAAAAATTAAATATCGAAACTTTGTTTTAAACTTTTTGGTTTTTGTTGTTGTTGTTGTTGTTGTTGCCGTATACTTATTTGTCGAACATAAATTGTCCATGGCAAAGCAGCAACAGCAACAGCAACATTTTAAAGTGGTTATGGTAAGCAATTAAAAATTGTGCTGCTACACAAACGCCATTGGGGTTCTACAGCTCAAAAAACATGTTATTTTAAGAATTTTTAAGTAGTGGAGAGATTTTAAGATGCTTGTTATTTGCCTAGAACTTTTTTGTGGTATTCCATTTCGTGTTGTTTTAGCTATGAAAATATTTAGAGCAGCTATAAACATAGGCCACCTGTGAATTGATGGAAATAATATTTAACTTTGCAATTCAAACTACTGCAGTACTCTGGTTGTAAAATTTGAATATAAATACTATGTGGCAATATAATTGCAGCCTCAGTTTGATTGGTTGTGATTGGTCCTGTATTTTTTTTTTTTTTTTAAGTATCCTTTTTATGAAACTTTTTAAGAAAATGTACTGTTTTAAGAAAAGGCTCTTTTTTAAGGAAAGGTACTTTTTTTAAGAAAAGGTACTTTTAAAAAAGAGGCACATTTTTAAGAAAAGGTACTTTTTTTGAGAAAAGGCGCTTTTTTAAGAAAAGGTATTTTTTTTTTAAAGGTATTTTTTTAAAAAAGGTATCTTTATAAAAAGGTACCTTTTTAAGAAGAAGTATTTTTTAAGAAAATTTAATTTTTTAGGAAAATTTACTTGTTTCAATAAGGTTAAGGATTTTTTTAAAGAAAATTTACTTTTTTAAGAAAAGGTACTTTTATAAAAAAAAGGTACTCTTTTGCAGAAAAGGCATATTTTCAGAAAAGTAAATTTTTTAATAAATGTCTCATTTTTAAGGAATGGCTCATTATAAGAAAAGATTTTTTTTTTTTTGAGTGGTACTTTTTTAAGAAGACCTTTTTAAGAAAATTTATTTTTTTTAGAAAATTTACTTTTTTTAAAAGGAAACGTATTTTTTTAACGCTAATTTACCTTTTAAGAAAAGGTAGTTCTTAAAAAAAATGTAATTTTTTTAGAAAAGACACAAACTGAAGAACAATAACTTTTTTAAGAAAGGCTACTTTTCCAGCAAAAGTTTCTTTTCAAGAAAAGGTATTTTTTTAAAAAGGTACTTTTAAAGATACTTTTTTATGTACTTGTTTTAAAAGAGGTACTTTTTCAAAAAGGTACTTTTTTAAGAAGAAGTAGTTTTTCAAGAAAATTTAATTTTCAAGAAAACTTAAGGGTATATTTGTAAGGAAATATATTTTTTTAAGAAAATGTACTTTTTTAAGAAAAGTTACTTTCTAAGCATAACTAATTTTTAAAGATAGTATATTTTTAAGGAAAATGTGGTTTTTTTAGGAATAGATACTTTTTAAGGAAAGGTACTTTTTAAGAGAAGGTTAAGGTTAAGGATTTTTTTTTAGAAAATTTACTTTTTTAAGAAAAGGTACTTTTATAAAAAAAAAGGTACTCTTTTGCAGAAAAGGCATATTTTAAGAAAAGTAAATTTTTTAATAAATGTCTCATTTTTAAGGAATGGCTCATTATAAGAAACGATTTTTTTTTTTGAGTGGTACTTTTTTAAGAAGACCTTTTTAAGAAAATTTATTTTTTTTAGAAAATTTACTTTTTTTAAAAGGAAACGTATTTTTTTAACGCAAATTTACCTTTTAAGAAAAGGTAGTTCTTAAAAAAAATGTAATTTTTTTAGAAAAGACACAAACTGAAGAACAATAACTTTTTTAAGAAAGGCTACTTTTCCAGCAAAAGTTTCTTTTCAAGAAAAGGTTTTTTTTAAAAAGGTACTTTTAAAGATACTTTTTTATGTACTTGTTTTAAAAGAGGTACTTTTTCAAAAAGGTACTTTTTTAAGAAGAAGTACTTTTTCAAGAAAATTTAATTTTCAAGAAAACTTAAGGGTATATTTGTAAGGAAATATATTTTTTTAAGAAAATGTACTTTTTTAAGAAAAGTTACTTTCTAAGCATAACTAATTTTTAAAGATAGTATATTTTTAAGGAAAATGTGTTTTTTTTAGGAATAGATACTTTTTAAGGAAAGGTACTTTTTAAGAGAAGGTACTTTTTTAAGAAAAGGTACTTTTTTATGAAAATGTACTTTTTTTATAAAAAGGTACTTTTTCATGAAAACGTGCTTTTTATAAAGGGCTACTTTTTCACGAAAAGTAGCTTTCTAAGAATAAAAACTTTTTAATGGAAATATACTTTTTTAGAAAAGGTACGTTCTGTAGGAAATGGTACTTAAAAAAAATAATTTTTATGAATATGTACTTTTTTTAAAAAATTTACTTTTTAAAGAAAATTTATTTTTTTAGGAAAAAAATAGTTTTCTAAGAAAGGGTAATTTTTGATATAAATGTTCTTTTTATGAAAAGCTAATTTTAGGAAAATGTACTTCTAAGAAAGTATAATTTTCTAACAAAAGGTCCTTTTTAAGGAAATGGTACTTGTTAAGAAAATTTACTTTTTACGAAAAAGAATTTTTTTACCAAAAGGTATATTTTTAGGAAATGGTACTTTTTAAGAAAAGACACTTTTCTAAAAAAAGGTACTTTGTTAAGAAAAAGTATTGCTTTTTTTAAATTAAAAGTATTTTTTAAGAAAAGGTACCTACTAAGAATAAAGACATCTTAAGAAATATATAATTTTTTAGACAAAGGCATTTTTTTAAGAAGATCAACATTTTTTAAGAAATGTACTTTTTTAAGAATATGTACTTATTTATGCTGAAGCAAACGTAATTTTCGAATAAAATAAAATCTTGTTAGACAAGGTACTTTTTAGAAAAGTTACTTTATAAGAATAAGTATTTCTTCATAACTTTTTTTAAGAAAATCTACTTTTTTAAGAAAGGCACTTATTTAGGAAGCTATAACTTTTTAAACAAATTCAACTTTTTTAGAATGGGAACTTTTTTACAAAAAAGTACTTTTTAAAGAAAGGCACCTTTTAAGAAAATACACTTTTTTAAGAAGAGGCACATTTTTAAGAAAAGGAACTGTTTTAAAAAAAGGCACTTTTTTAAGAAAAGGTACTTTTTGAAAAGGTACATTTTCAAGGAAATGTACTTTTTTGAAAAAAGGTTATTATTAAGAAACAGAACTTTATCAGGGAGAGTACTTTTGTAAGAAAATGTACTTTTTACGAAAGGGCGCTTTAAAAAAAATATGTTTTTAATAAAATTAGCTTTTTCAAGAAAAGGTTTTTGTTTTTTTTTAGAAAACGTGCTTTTTTAATAGACAAGTACATTTTTAATGCAAGTTACTTTGTATGGATAAATAATTTTTAAAGAAAATATATTTTTTGATGAAAATGTACTTTTTTAAGAATAGATTCTTTTTAAGAGACGGCACTTTTTAATAAAAGACTACTTTTCTAAGAAAAGTTATTTTCTAAGAATATATACAATTTAATGAAAATAAACTTTTTAGGAAAGGTACTTTTATTAGGAAATGGTACTTTTTTAAGAAAATTTACTTTTTTAGGAAAACTTAGATTTCTAAGAAAAGGTAATTTTTGATAAAAAAATTTTTTTTATGAAATGCAAGTTTTAGGAAAATGTACTTTAGGATATGGTACTTTTTTAAGAAAATTTACTTTTAATGAAAATGTATTTTCTTATCAAATGGTACTATTTTGGAAAAATGAATTTATTTAGTAAAAGGTACTTTTTAAGGTAAGACACTTTTTTATGAAAGGTACTTTTTTTAAGAAAAAGTATTGCTTGATAAAAGGTGTTTTTTTAATAAAAAGAATTTTTTAAGAAAAGGTACATACAATGTATAAACACATTTTAAGGAAAATAAACTTTTATTAAGACAAAGACACTTTTCTTGGAAGATCAAGTTTTTTATTAAATTTTCTTTTTAAACTCTTTCTTTTAACTCGTACTCTCTGTCTATCTGTCTGTCCGTCTTTCGTGGGTCAACCCCATTCCCCCTTATCCAATTGATCTGAAACTTAGCCCTTGGTCTTGTTGTGACTAAAGATAAATTTCGGGGTAGTCACGTACAGTCACGCATAGTCACGCACAGTCACTGAGTGATCTAAATGTCATATCCCCTCATCCGATCGATCTGAAAATTGGTCAATACACTTTCTGTGAAAAAAAAAGATTAACTTTGACTAAGTCAAGCACAGTGACGCATGGTCACGCACAGTCACGGAGAGATTTAAACCTCATTTCCCCTCATCCAATCTATCTGAAACTTGGTCGATATTCTTACTGTAAAGAAAGATTAACTTTGACATACTCACGCATAGTCACGCACAGTCACGTAGTGATTTAAACCACCTTTCCCTCATCCGCTCGATCTGAAACTTTGTCCATAGATTTGTTGTCACCAAATATTAATTTTAAAATAGTCACGCAAAGTCATGCATGGTCGCGGAGAGATTCGAAACTCATGTGCTTAAGGAAAGAAAGAGTTTTAGAGAAAAGAAACTTTTCTAGGGTATGTATTTTTTGAGGGAAATGTACTTTTCAAAAATTTTAGAGTTTTATAATTAGCCCCACAAAATGTCAATTAACATCCACTTATAAAAATTCCTACTAGAAGCCGGAATCATTTGTCTTCGTTTAAGCTTGTACATATACAAAGATTTTTATTGAGATGCTGGCATAATAATTTTTACCAATCACCTTTGTGACTGGTCAAATGTTTCTAATTATTATGAAAAAAATTCCATACCGCTACATTAGAGCGGTTTTTATTAAGGTCTTTAAGACTTTTTTGAAGACAAATCAAAAATATATCTCGACTGTTCAAAATGCTTTTATGGAAGTTGTATTCTTCCCGTTCTCCTCTCTGAGATTTTGTTTAAAGTTTTTAAAACTATGTCCATTAAACTGGATTTGCCTTTAGGAATTTAGGTTGGAGTATAAATACAACAATACACAAAAAACAGAAAATTTCCTAAAAATTCTTAATAGTTTGAGTTAGTATCACTCCACAAACGAATGTGCAACAGTAGCAACACTACAAATAACCAACAACAACAACATGATTTGATGGAAGCTTAACTGAAGCTGTAATGCTGCCACAAAATAACAAAAGAACTTCAAAAAGAAAATTTAAATTCACAATTTATTGCCAATTCTTTGTGCACTTAGTATTCGAAAGTTGTGCATAAAATTCGTCATCAACAAGAAACCGTATAGTTGACGTTATTCATTTCAAATACCAAGCTGAGTCAAACAACTCACTTATGTGTGCTTAACTAAGGGTTTGCATTTAAACTCTTTAAATATGCCAACAAAACAGCACATAATGGGTGACTACTTTAAAGTGAGAATTTTTTTGATTCGTCTGAAATGCAAACTGGCAGGAAAAATTGCTCAAAAAGTACAGAGAATCTAAGATATCCTTGGAGAATCCTTATTGCTTTTCACTGTAGCATGTAGTAACTGGAATGCCCTTTAACATAAAACTATTAACAGCCAACGTTATCGTAAACTTTTATTGTCTGTATATAATGGTAAAATATTTTTCCGGAGATACCTTTTTACGACTTAAAAGCTTTATTTTACAAACGCTTTTAAAATAATAGCAGATCTACAACATTAAATGTTTTAAACGTCTTCCCATGTTTGTAGTAACCACCCATTAAATATGCGTAACAACATTAACACCAATATTGAAAAACAAAATACACCAGGGAAGGCACTTGTCATCAAAAGCCGTTTTTCTTAGAAGTCAAATACAACGACTTTTGTTTGAATGCTCGGCAAACAAAATCAGCAAAGTAGCTGTATTTAATTGCTATTTGTTGTTGTTGTTGTTGCTGTTACTGTAGCTAATGTTGAAACTGTTCATTTATATTTATGCAGTAAATGTAGCGAAAATATGAGTTTTTCTTTTCTCATAATTTTATATCAAAACAATCAGACGTTAACCCAGTTTTCAAACAAAAATATGAGCTTTTGAAATTGAATAGAATCCTGCAATAATATTTTAACACTTAAATGAATCACGTCTTTACTGAAATTAATATTTCGCACAAACTAAATACTGATTTTTCTCAGTTTTTCCTTTTGATTTTCTAGATTTTATCACTTGAAACTTTTTCAAAAACAAATTTTTTGGCAAAATGATTTTCCACCAGGACATATTTGGAAAAATGTATATAATTTTTGATTACTTGGTATGCTGAATATAGAAAAATAAATCTTTTTTTTAATAAAAAGTACTATTTAAAGAAACGAGGTTGTTTTTAGGAAAACGTGGCTTTTAAAGAAAAGGTACTTGACAAGAAAATGTACTTTTCAAGAATAGCTACTTACCAAGAAAAGGTACTTTATAAAAAGAGGTTTACCATTTTTTTAAAAAGTTCCTTTCTACAAATATGTAATTTTTTAAAAAATCACTGTTTTAGAAGGGGTAATTTTCAAAGAATAGATCTTTTAAAGAAAACAAATTCTACTAAGAAAAGGTACAATTTTAAGAAAATATGTTTTTTTTTTTTAAGACACTTTTTAGGAAAACGAAATTTAACACAAGACACTTTTTAGCGAGCCTAACTTTTTTAAGAAAAATGACTTTTTTATGAAAACGAGCTCTTTTAAAAATTACTCTGTTTTTAAAGATATTTATAAAGAAAAAGTGCCGTTAACGAAAAAGTAATTTTTAAGAAAATGTACTTTTTAACAAAATATGCTTTTTCGGAAAGGTATTTTTTAAAGAAAAAATTTTTTTTAAAGAATACAAATTACGCTTTTAGTTGCCTTACGAAAATAAACTTCTTTTAAAGCAGGTATTTTTTTTTAAAGAAAAATTTTTTTTTAGAAAAAGACACTTTTTAAGACAAGCGACATTTTTCAGCAAACGCAAAATTTTTTTAAATACATGTCCATTTTAAAAAATATACTTTTGTAAGACGAGGTACTTTTTTATGACAAAAATTTTTTTAAGTAAGATATTTCTTTACAAAAATTTACTTTTTTTAATGAAAAGGGATTTTTTTTAAAAACTCACAAAAACCACTTTCTAATAAAGAAAATTTTTTTAAGAAGATGAAGTTTTTTAGGAAATAAACTTTTTAATAGAGGGTAATTTGTGGAAAAAATTGCTTTCTTAAGAAACTGTGCTTTTCTAATGAAAGGTACTTTTTTTAAAATAGAAAGTGGCCTTTTTTAAGAAAATTTAGATTTTTAAGGAAACCATTTACAAATTTAATAAACACACACATAGCATTGTATAATTTTATGTATGTGTTAGAAGCAAATTTAATTGCAATTTACTCGAAATAAAGGAAAAATTTTAAAAATATGTAAATCTGCAAATCGGTTAAAAAGAAATACCTTTCAAATAATATATGTTTGGTCAAAACCGGTACAAGATGGTAGAACAAAACATCAGTCACAAGAAATCGCCTAGCCTATTAATTTTTTAAAGATTAACTTTTTAAGAAAATTCACTTTTTTAAGAAAAGATACCATTTTAAAAAAATAACCCTTTTAAAAGAAAATGTATTTTTGAAGAAAATTTACTTTTTAAGAAAAGTTGTTTTTTAAAGAAACGTTTTTTTAAGAAAACGAATTTAATTTTTAGTTTCTTGTATAAGAAAATCAGCTTTTTTTAAATAGGAACATTTCAATGAAAGTTATTTTTGTAAAAAAGCTCCTTTTGCAAAGAAGATACTTTTTCAAAAAAAGGTACTTTTTTTAACAGGTACTTTTTTTTCCAGAAAGTGTACTTTTTATGACAATTAAATTTTTAAAGAAAAGGTACTTTTTTGAGAAAAGGTTTCATTTTGAGAAAAAGGAACTTCTTAAGAAATTTACATCTTTCAGATAATTAACTTGTTAAAAAATTATTAAGGAAATGTAGTTTTCTAAGAAAAAATAACTTCTTAAGAAAAGTTACTTCAAGAATATCTATTTTTTTTTTTTTTTTGAAAAGGGGCTCTCTACAAAAGGCACTTTTTAAGAAAACGCAAATTTTTAAGGAAATGTGCCTTTTTAAGAGAACGAACTTTTTCTACGAAAATTTACTTTTTGTACGAAAATTTACTTTTTTAAGAAAATGTGCTTTATAAAGAAATTTACCTTTTTAAGAAAAATGAACTTTTTAGGAAAAGGCACTGTAAGTAAATAAACTTTTATTAGGAAGGGGCATTTTTACGAAAAGACTACACTGACGGAAAAATGACGTTGCAAAATAGACAACGGTTGTGGTCAATATTGCACCCCTACGTTGTCAATTTTTTTCACAATGGCCGGCATCTAATTGTAAACTAACGTGTATGAATCGACAACATTATGTTTTCAAAATAGACGCGTGCGCCAAAATTTATAGTTTTTGATAACGCATGTTTGCAACTTGACAACCAAAGTGTTCACATTGAACACGAAACATTGCCAAATTCTCTGCTAACGCCGAAATTTTAAGAATTTTTCATTGCTTTCGTTTAATTCAGTGTGTTCGTCAGTTTCATTTTAAATTTATTAATAAAATGAAACAAAGCCACGAAATTAAATTTCCTGAGGACCTAAATGTAGTTGGCGATGTATTAGAAATAAATGGTGATATTGTAATGGTCACCGAATCATGCTTCTCAAAGAACGATATCGAAAACTGTGACGATGTGGAACTAAAGTAATATTTGATATATAAGTAAATCAATGTTTGAAAAAACAACGTAGAATGTACAGTAAGAAAAATTTTTATTTGTTTTTTTTTAGCATTACAGGTAACCCTTAAAAGCTTACCGTATTTAAAATAAGAATATCTAAAGGAGGCAGCTCCACCACTCGGGCTGTGTGTGAAGTTAAGGGAAAAAGTTTTTGCCTAAAGAAAACGGAGGTAATATAGTGTTATATAACATATCTTAGCATTATAATTTAATTTAGGAATTGAAGGCATTGTTAAGTGGGACTCCAAAGGGGAAGACAGTCATCGTATATGATAGTCAAAAAATGAAATTGACATCTGACCATAGAGATGACATAATTTATGTCATTATTGAAGACATTTTAAATAGAGATATTGTGCATTGCATTGTTGGATGAAATTTTTTCAGTTATCCCACTTGAAACTGAAATGAGGGTAATGTTTAAATGACATGTATTAAAAGCTTTAAATATAAAACAAATAATTTTCGTACTGAAATAGTAAATATTATGTTTAAAATTAATTTCAATCTTTAAAGGATTATTATTACATACCACGAAAAGGAAAATACAATGCAAGCGGAAAGCTGTATGCAAAGTATAAAAACAAAAAGTTAAAGAAACGAAAACTTTGGACTCTTTACCAAACAGTAATACAGATGCAAGCCCTATGTCTTTGCAATTTCCTGACAACGAACTTGTTGAAATCGATGAAGAGTAAATCCATACTATTCTACATCTACAAAGGCTGGATTTATATTTGAGAACTTCTTTATAAATTGTGAAAATAATTTTGAACCTATATTTAGCTAAAATTCATATAAGACTGTAAATTTATTAAATGAAGAGCAATGTTAAGAAATGAATACGAATTTAAATTTACAGAATTGCAAAGTTTCTAATGATATTGTCTTTAAGAGAAGTCTGTGTAATGCAAATTATTATATAGCTACCAACAAACTGTCAATTGAATTTTATTATTCAAAATGAAAATATTTATATTTTGTGTAATCAAGTTAACATTAAAAATTTTGATTCTCATTTCCAATTTTATGAAGTTGGTTCATTAAAAAATACTTCATATTTAATACCAATGTTAGATTTTATAACTCCTTAGTTTTGTTTTTATCCAATGAACTATAGAAACATTTATTTCAAAATTAAGTTAATTTAAGTCTTTGTCCTTTTAAGTAAAATACATTTATGTATACATTCATTGAATAAAATATGTTTATAAAAAAATTTTAATCTTTTTTATTACTAAAGTAGATTGTAAACGGTAGATTGGAAATGAAATGGGAAAGGAACGGTTACAACCACGAACCGGTAGGGTGTCAATTTAAAACCGGCACGGTGTCAGTTTAAATCCAGGATAGTGTTACTTCGACACCGGAAGGGTGTCAATTTAACTTCGACACGTTGTCACTTCGAGACCTTGTCGGTGTCAATTTGTACATATTTGTTGTCGGTTTAACAACGATATCGTTGTCAATAACTCGTTGTCGTTGACAACGGCGTGCACAATTTGACCGCAATCGTGTTCTGTACACTATCGACAATGAATGTGGTCATTTTGTACATGGATGGTATCATTTTTTCTCTGGGTGTATAGAAAAGGAAATTTTTTTTTAATAATCTAACCCAGCGGTCGGCAACAGGCGGTAGGTCGAAACTTGGACCGGCATACATCGTTAAAATTACCTACAGATTCAGTTTAATTCCAACGTCATTCTTCAAAAGATAAAATATTTAAAAAAAATCGCAAAAAAACTGATGTTTGTTCTTTATTTTAGAGGCCTCATGAGGTCATTTATATTGTCGTTGTTGTTGGTTTCTATAAAAGTTTTTTCAATACATTTGACAACAGTTTTTCTCGTTTACTGTTGTTGTTGTCGTTGGTGTTATTCTAATGCTCTCTTAGTTGAACAAACAAGTGGTTGTTTAATCAACAGTGTAACCAGAGGGGAGGGATTTGGGGATTTCTCGAAATATTGGGGATTTTACCCCTTATTTAGGTATTATTGATTTTTGTGTTATTTTTTTAAATTAAGTTTACAGTTTTGTGAAACAAAATTTCGAAAAATTTTTATTGAAATTTTGTTAAAGTTTTGTAGATAAACTATTTGTAAATATATAGATTCTACTTCATTTGCAAATTTGGATAGGTTTTATTTTAAACCGAAAATCAGAAGAATTTTGCTAAATTAATCACGTATTAGTTTATTAGGCCTATTTTTTTCTTTAAAAATGTGTTTTTAATAAAATTTTATTAGAAATTTAATTGGAGACAAATTTGGGGATTTAAAATTTTTTTTTGGGGATTTCAACTTGCAAAATCGGGACATGAGCTAAAACTTTTCTTGCAACACTGTTAATCAGTATAATATAGTGGTAAGCATAAAGAGGGAATGTACAAGATTTAAAAAACAATATTTTTTTTTTTATTTTGAAAATGTTGTTGTTGTTTTAATATGGTTTGAATATAAAAAACGAAAATTGACTGCGATTTTCCACTTATTTTACATTATGGTTGTCAGTCATTCGTTTGATCTTGTGCGGTGCATTGTTAATTTGTGTTGTAATTTGTCGTGTGCTTAAATTCGTACCTACATCAATATGGATCCTAAGAAGCGAAAAGTTGACAGTGAAAATAGGAAGTTTCTGCCTGAGTGGACAGAGCAATATTGTTTTACGTTGCCTGATAGGCCTAAAGCAGTTCCAGTTTGCCTTTTGTGCAACAAAACTGTAGCTATTGTTAAAAGTGGCAATTTAAAGCGGCACTACGAAACAACTCATCAGCAGTTCCACAAAAACTTTCCGCTTGGCAGTATAGCTCGTAAAGAAAAACTCCAGGCATACCTAACTTCTTACAAAAAAAGGACGGCCTTACTAGTTTGCTCCCTGAGCGAGCAAGAAAAATCCACAGAAGCTGCGTTGCATGTGTGTTGGACGCTTAATAAACACCAGAAGCCATTTTCAGACTCTGAGATAGTAAAAGAATGTATGTTGGAAGTGGCACTTTTTGCAGAGAAAAAGGATCTTGTTGCTGCAATTCAAGGTATTCCATTGTCCTCAAGAAGTAATACAAGAAGAACCGAAGTTTTAGCTACTGACAACAAAAGCAGCTTGCTCGAACTACTGCAGAAGGCACCTTGCTATGCTATAGCACTTGATGAATCATGTGACATTGTTGATGATGAACAAATGTCTATTTTCGTGAGATTTTTTGACATTGAAAGTAAAACGTTCAGGGAAGAATTGCTAGCATTACTGACGTTTAAAGGTAAGACTCGCGGAGAAGATTTATTCAAGACTTTTGATGAATTTATTACGAAATCGAACATTAGTTATGATAAAATTGACGTTTCTGGCAAATAAACGAACAAGTAACCTCCTTTTTGCAAAACTTGGACACACAGGAAGCAAGGAACCATCTGGACTTCCTAACAAACAAGCGTAATTTGCTAGCTGTGGCTTTCCTGAAAGACATACTGAAATATTTGAATGCGCTCAACACCGAGTTACAAGGAAATGGAAAATTAATATGTGATCTGATACAAAGTGTGTCTGCTTTCCGTCGCAAGCTGGATATCTTTGAAAAAGATATTGCAAGTCAAGAATTTATTCATTTCCCAACAATGCTTGAGTATAAAAAGATTTCCGAAGAAGACATTGCAGTGTTTGTAAGGTTTGTATCTGATCTTGAGAAGGATTTTGTTGCAAGATTCCAAGACTTTGCAGAGATAGGGAAACTGTCTCAATTTCTTAAATTTCCTTATGAAGTTGCTGCGGTGGCAGAATGGACTGACGTGGCTGCGAAGTTATTCAGTCTATCAAAGCCTTTACTGCAAATTGAGGTAATTGACTTGCAAGAAGATATTTCCTTGCAAATGTATAAAACTGCATCCTCTGAAGAATTTTGGGGTAAACATGTTACAGAAAAATATGAAAATTGCAAAAAACTAGCTATCAACTTGGCTACTATGTTTGGCTCTACATTTGTATGTGAATCATCTTTCTCAAAAATGAATTTTTTGAAAAACAAATATCGTTCGAGATTGACAGACGCCCACCTTGAAGACACTCTTCGCATAAGCTGTTCTCCGCGTGAACCAAACTTTAAAAAACTGGCTCAAGACCACAGATGTAATTTTTCGCATTAGTTTTAAAGAATACCTACATACATATTGTATTGCATATATAAGTCAAAATAAAAATTTTAAACTAAATAGTATGTATTATGAGTTTTTTTTTCTGGACCTCGACAAAAAATTTCAACATAATCCGGACTTAAAATTACTTGCCGACCCCTGATCTAACCCATAAAAACAAAGTTTTTGAATCTCTCCGTGAGTGTGCGTGACTTTGTGTGACTATCATAAAATAAATGTTTGGCCACACCAAGTCTGTGGACAAAGTTTCAGATCGATCGAATAAGGCGAAGTGAGGTTTTGATCTCTCCGTGGGTGTGCGTAACTATGCGTTACTGTGCGTGATTATGTCAAAGTTAATTTTTTTTTTTTTCGCAACAAGAAACAGAAATTTGGTCGATAAATTTCTGATTAATCGAATAAGGGGAAAGGGGTTATAGATCACTCCGTGACTGTGCGTGACTACGCGTGATGTGCGTTAATACCCCAAAATTAAACAATAGTCACAACAAAACTATGGACCAAGTTTCAGATCAATTGGTAAGGGGGAATGGGGTTGCCCCATGGCAGACAGACAGAGAGTATGAGTTAAAAGAAAGAGTTTAAAAAATGTTTTTTTTTAAGAAATTATCCTTTTTAGGTAAATGTAGAGTTTCATGGAAGTGTTCGTTTTTAAGAAAACGCACTTTTTTAAATAAATGTACTTCTTTAAGGAAAATCTTTTCAAAAGAGTACGTTCTGAAAAAAAAATTTTTTTTTCTTAATATTATATAAAATTTTTAAATTTTTTAATATTTTTTAAAATTTTTTTTTTTAAATCTACTTTTTAAGGACAGGTTTGTTGGGAAATCGTACTTTTTTACGAAAATATACTTTATTAAAAATTAGTGCACTGAGCTAGAAGGAGATTAAATAATGAAGCCACCCTCGTATTTAAGAATTTTTTGCAAAGGATTTTCTACTGTCTTTGCTTTATATGGAGATAAATCCTTTGATCTTTAGCTATATAAATTTCTAACGCAATCATTTTAAAGATCGAAAATATTTTCCTTTTAAGATTTTAATTTTTCTTAATTTTAACACAAACTCTTTTCGCCCAAAAAATTTTATAAAAATTAAACCAAATCAATGACTATAAAATGAAAATTTCGTGTAATTTGAAAAGTTATATTTTTCTAACATTCACACCATTGTGCAGAGGGTATATATCAGTTTGTCATAATGCATCGAAGAATTAATTTTCTAACGCACCGAAGAATTAATTTGCGATGCCATAAAGTATATATATTTTCTTATAACTAGTCTGTCTGTCCGTCCGTCAGTTATTATCATGGTCACACACAAGGTAAACCACTTATTTTGGGTAAGCTTAGAACATTATGATTTGAAATTATTTGGAGAAGTTTTGTATTTAAAATGGGATAAATCGGGCGTCATTGTGTCAAGATAGGGAATAAAGTATTGAGACGCTTCTGACAAAAGTTACATATTCAGTGTGATAGCTGTAATACCTAATTTTATATTAAGTTTATCAAATATATCACTTTTTTTAATATTTTGTTTATGTATTTTTTTAAATTGTGCAATAATTCCAGATATTAAAGCAACCAATTATCCCAGGTGGAGGGTGTATCAGAATTTACCCTCCAACTTGTTTTTTACTAAAAACAAAAACAATTGTGAATTTTAAACAAAAAAATATTTTAAATAAAAAATATATTAAAAATTATGGTCCATTTTTTTTATTCATTTTTGTAAACAAATTTTTTAAAACATTTCATTTTTTATTTCTAAAAAAGCTTGAGAGAAATTTAACATTTCATTAAATTAAGTTTTTATTAACAAAATAGTTTACTAAAAGTTGGCAATTTTGAAGAACAAAGGTTAATTTTAAGCTACAATTGGCTATAAAAACACACACTTTCTTACATTTAGTCAGGCAGTCACATATGAAATGAAACTTAAACGAAGTCTTATTGTTGATGAATACCACATAATTACACATAAAAAGGTTGACTGAATGCTGCCATAATATTTTCGTTATAAAACAGCTCAACCCAACCAAAAAAATCCCCACTACAAATTTAACCCTCTTAAATCATTCCAACGATATCGCATCGCTAAATGGCAACAAATATTCCGTTTTCTACTTTTTTGTGTAGAGTTTGTTGTTTATGTGCATGGGTGCCTGAGTGAGCTATTTTTTTTTTATTTCAATGCAATCTAATCATAAAAAGGAAATAACTCGACAATATGAGAGAGGGTACATACAATTTCTTGAGTGTGATATTGTACAACAAGTTATTCATTCCAATTTCATACAAGTTCATTTCTATGTTTATTGTTTGACTACTGGCTTCAATATACAGAAAATTGTTGCCATCGTCGTAAGTTATGACGGCAGTCGTGAATGCGGTTCTAATGAGCAAAATGTTATGTTGCCACAAAATTCGAACGTACGAAGTAGCGAACTAAGCTTATTTATGTTTAATCACAAACGCATATAGGCATATTAGGGTGGCAATTTGTTTCCTCAGATACTCAATTTATACTTAAAAGTTATAACAGAAATAACAAAGAATTGGAAAAAAAATATTAAACCGGTGAAAGGACGAACGACTTAAAATTTAATTTGAAAATTAAATAGTGTTGAAAGTTAAAATGTGAGATTAATTAATCTTGGAGTCTTGCTAAGAAAACTAAAATATTTATAACTACCCATATTTTTTAGGAATCCGAATTGCCACTCTAATACCTACTACTTCTCTATTTATTTACAAATATGTGAAGAAAACACAAGTTGGCAACTAATGAAGTCATTGCAAGTAAGATTGTAGCAATAATAAAAAAAATATATAAAATGCCACATATGAGTATGAACAAAAGTCTAAAATGAGTAATAAAAACACTAATCACCTGCTAATCCACTAAAGGTCTTAACTAAAGGAAAGAGACAAAAAAAATTTAGGTTCAACAATCTTTCTGCTTCTTTAATAAAGATAATAAACCACAATGCTATGTTTAAGTAACATTAAATAATAAATTTATTAAAATTGTTTAATAGAAAAATAGAAAATTAGATCAAATCGAAAATAAGTTTAGTAAAAAAATCGATCGGTGATACTTAAATAAAGACATTTGCTCTATATTTATAAGAAATTGCATAAAGACGTAGCAAAGTAAAGGGATCTATGCAAAAAGATGAAAAAATGATGAATGTAAAATTTTTGAAATAAAACATTAATATTTGGATTTTTATTTTTAATTGATGACCTTGAGCCAAACAAAAAACCCCCATCACATATTAAAACAGGTCAAATATAAATTTCTAATAATAATCGAAATTAATTTTCTGTGCCTCAACAGCCATTTAACTTTTTGTTTTTGAAAAAAAAACTAATTGACGAAAGAATATTTGTGAGTTGCAATTTATTTATTATTGTTTATCATTCTTGTTGGTTTAAAGCTAACTAGCAGATTCCAGCCCTCGAAATTCGAACGCATATTCTAGGAAATTTTATTTTTTCATTATATAAAGAAGCTAAATGTATGCCAATCAATTATGGCCAATTAACAAACTCATTTTTATTACAAACACATTAACAAATTTAATAAACACACACACAGAATTGTATAATTTTATGCATGTGTTAGTAGCAACTTTCTGCAATTTACTCAAAATAAATGAAAAAAATAAAAAATCTGTAAATCTGCAGAACGGCTAAAAAGAAATACCTTTCAAATAATATATGTTTGGTCAAAATCGGGATAGAATGGTAGAACAAAACATCGGTCACAAGAAATCGCCTAGCCTATTAATATTATCGATGTATTACTCCCTCTATAATGGTGCTAGATTAAATAAAATTCATCCCTGAAGTTGCTGGAAAATACCTAGCGAAACGTCGGAGTTTGAAAAATGAAATAAATAGTCTTTTATTTACTTTTAAAAAACATTGACCTTGAAAGCCCATTTAGAAAAATTCTAAACACATAATAAATTTAAAAAGGTCGAAATATTTGGAAGAAATTATAAATTTAGAATTTTATAAAATTTATTCTTTTCTAACTGCTAGAATGTTAATTTACAGATATCAAGTATTATTTTGTCACTAATAACATTTTATCTGAGGACAAAAATGATCCACATATTAGTATAATATCAGATACGCAACAATTGAAAATTCGTTCTAAAAAGCTTGAAGCTTTAATCGTAAAAGACACAAGATAAAAACAAGTAAGATATTATAGTCGGTTTAGACCGACTAATCGATATAGAAAATAAGCACTAACCAAATTTTAGTGGCAATGTTATTAATTTTTTTGGCTGCAGATATGAAAAAGTTCATATCGAATGTTATTTTTATATGGGGACTAGGTCGAAATATGGAAATATCGATCCTGACCTCATTTGGTAAAATCACTTACATTTTGAAAAAATAAATACAAACCAAATTTGGGTAAAATCTGTGCAATATTTTTGTTTTTGATGTGTAAAGATCTATGCGTTCAGGGGGTAAAATCCGATTTCACAAAACAATCACAAAAACAGTGTAAAGGTACTATTACACGAAGTGTTTTTTACATATGTACTATCACTTTTTTTATCCATATGAAATTCCTCATGTCTGTCAAAATTGTCTTTTACATACGATTCATAATTTTGCTATCACACGTGCATATGTATTTCCGTATGACATAACCTATAAATGTAAACAACAGCTGATTTAATTTGTGAATTTACAAAAATTTTTTGTTGAAAAAAAGGTTATATATTTTTTAATTGTTTATTAATACTAAACAATTTATTTTTCTTTCAATATTAATCTTTAAAATTTACTCTGTTTTTCTTTCGCCACAAGCAGTTTTGTATTTTCATATGTTTGTCATGCAGAAATAGAACCTGTTCTAATTGAAAAATGTACATGTGACTTTCCTCATGTATTGTACATAAACAATGTTTCATATGTATCACACGATGTGTACAACTTTTGTTGTGGGAAAATTTGACAGTACATATGTAAAAAACACATCATGTAATAGCACCTTAAGGGAAAATCGGTGTGTGGTATATGTAAGTGTAATGGTGTATTTATTGAGCAGAAGCTCCGAGATCGCTGTCAAACTCACAAATTTTTTCATTAATTTTAAATATTCGAAAACTAACTTAGGTGTTTTTTTAATTACTACAACTTTTCTAATTGTATTTCAGAAAATTGAATTTCAGAAAGCATCAATTGTGTCTCAGAAAACAATAATTGATTTTCAGAAAATATCAATTGTGTTTCAGAAAGTATTAACTGAATTTCAGAGAACATCAATTGATTCTCAGTAATAATCAATTGTATTTCAGAAACCATTAATTGATTTTCAAAAAGTATCAGTTGTATTTCAGAAATTATCAATTGATTTTCAGAAAATATCAATTGAGTTTCAGAAATTATCAAATGTACTTCAGAAACCATAAAATGTATTTCAGAAAATTTTAAATGTACTTCAGAAAACAGCAAATGTATTTTAGAAAACAGCAAATGTATTACAACAACTATCTAATGTATTTCAGAAAACACCAAATGTATTACAGAAAACATCAAATGTATTTCAGAAAATATCAAATGTATTTCAAAAACATCAAATGTATTTCAAAAATTATTAAATTTACTTCAGATAATATGAATTGAATTTCAGAAAATATGAATTGGGTCTCAGAAAAATAGTCAGAACGATATACAAAAATATAGTTTTTTAAGTATTACACTGGGTTTGTAATATTTCTTGAAAACTACATATCGTCAACTAAAATGCAAAACGCCGTAACTAATATTTTTATTTTTTTACAGGAGAAGCAAAAAACATCATAAAACAAAAACTACTTTAAACTTAATACCCAAGTTTTAGAATCAAGCTGCAAAATAAAGATGGATTTTTATTTATGAAAACAAATTTATGGTAAAATAGTGGTTTTTAAGTACAAGAAGTCAATTTTTAACTTTTTGTTAGTTACTGTCTTTTTGATTTTAGGTGACGATATAAACGTGTTTTTTTCAAAAGGATTACTTCAAAATCGGTCAAAATTCTATCCTGGTGTTTATATTGTGGCTGATTAACATATGAAGTGATCATCTTCTTTCGATTAAAAGACCGCCCCTGGTAGTTTATTTTCTAGTGCATAACAAATAAGTCCAATTATTGCCAAACATTTTTTGCGACTCCAAATCACTAATAGAAACAATAATAACTTTTCGGTATTGTAGGGTAAACTACTTTTTATTCCTGAATTTCAATAGATATTTTCTGAAATTTAATTGATATTTTCTGAAATATATTTGATACTTTATGAAATACATTTGATATTTTCTGAAATACATTTGAAACTTTCTGAAATACAATTGCAAAAGGTGTAGATGTTAACGCATCTCCCCTGTGATCGGACTCACATTGATTTTTTTGATATGTTTAAGTGAAGATCGGGAAGCAGCTCTCTATGGGGCCCATGACTTAGAGTTGTCCTATAGGGATTATTTTTAGACTACTGATTAATGGATATAATAACCACATACAAACCCAATTTGACTCATATCTATATGATAATTTGGACCTTTTGGCAAGTTATGCCGATTTCGTAGGGGTCATTTGTATGGGGACTAGGTTTGAATGGACCGAATTTCACAAAAAATGTTTGACCTGGATCCATCTTTTATTATAGTGATTGACCCAGAATCATTTTCTCAGAATCATTTTCTGAATCGATATAGCGATGTCAGTTCGTCCGTCCGTCTGTCCATGCAAACTTTGTAATCAAACTACAGATCGCAAATATGAATATATTTTAATGAAATAATCTTATATCGGCCGTACGATGAAAGTCGTTGAAATTGGTGAAATTCATTCCATGTTCAGACCTAGTCCCTATACAAATGACCCTATGAAATCGACATAAATTGCTATAAGATCCAAATTTTCATATAGATCTTAGTCGAATTGGGTTTGTATATGTTAATTATATCCATTAATCAGTGGTCTAAAAATAATCCATATAGGAAAACTCTTAGTCATAGGTCGCAGATAGAGCTGCTTCCCGGTCTTCACTTAAATCTATCAAAAACAAAAATATTGCACAAATTTTTCTCAAATTTGGTTTGTATATATTTTTTCAAAATATAAGTGACTACCAAATTTGACCAGCCAAAAAAATTAATAACAATGCCACTCAAATTTAGTTTATGCTTATTTTCTATATCCAATTAGTTGGACCGAAGAGATAGGCTCCCTAGCCCCTGGTATAGTGTATCGTATAGTCGGTCTAGACCGACCATAATTTTCTTATATGTTATTTTTGTATAAGGAACTGAATTCTAAAAAGGAGGTAGAAAAAAAAATAGCTTTAATTACTGCATTGTAATAAAGTTGGCCCACAAAAATGTTGACATTAATTTTTGTGGCCAAAACAATTGAAAAAGGTAATTTATTATGACAAAAGAAAAATTAAGAAATAAAATTTGTCTTCTCTGCTGATTATTTTTATCATATTACGTAAAGCTGACATTTTATCAGGACCCTCAAAATGATGTTAATTGACAGACAAAATTTCATTTGGTACACTTTCTAAATATTTCGGTATTTTGTGTTGTATTTTGTTTTCTCTTCTCACAAACATAATATTACAAAATTTATATACTTAAGTACAGTCAAGTAGAGACATGTGTATATATATTTTGTTTGTCCAATGTGAACAGTTGATCAAACAAATGCTTTTGAATTTGTTCTAATGAGCATATCAACAGCACCAACACCACAACCACCAAACAATTTACAGTCTTCTATAAAGAAGCAATGTACTCTCGGTTTTAATATCATAACAGAAGTGGCCATAAAGAATTCTGAAAAAATGGAATTTATAATGAATTAAAAAATGTAAAAATAAAATAGGGGAATTATCTTGAAAATACTAATTAAAAACAAGTAGCATAATATTGAAGTTTGAGGAAGTACATATTTAACCATTAATACCATTTTCAGAAATAAATCATGCTCCGTTTTCCAATATAAACTTTTTGTTTTCAATACAAACATTTATTCACTCAAAATCAGTTCTTCCTACTTTAGTATTAATTATCCTTTTACCAATATCAATTTTTAACTTTTTATACATAATTTGTATACCCATCCCTCCATCTGTCCGTCTGTCCGCCCGTCCGTCTATGTGTCCTTTTGTGAAACTTTAACAACTCGTTTATTGGAAGAGTCAATTCAACTCTGCATCAAAGAAATTCAGCCACATTTTTACAAAATGATCATGGAAATTTTCGACAAAATAATGCCAATAAAACCGTGGAGGCCTTTAGTTCGATGTGTTGGTTCACTAGAGATAATATCATGTGAAATTTATAACTCAATTAAAAAAAATATCAAGGTAAAGAGAAGAAAACAGTGTTTTCTGTTTAATTCAAATCTTGCGTGAATTTTGGGACATTATTAATAAGAAAGAAAAAATATGGTAATTGTTTTCTTATGCTAGAGTTAGATCCAACAAGTCAATTTTATATTCCTTTAACACATTTTTAACCCCAAATAAATATCTACTATACTACTACAAACCAACGTACATATATAGTTATTTATTATTTTGATGTCAATGAAACGAATCAAAAATCTTAAAACAACAATATTTTTAGTAAGTGAAGTACTTTAAAATCTAAATGGCTGTGATTTGATGTCTGTTTAATGCGATTCTACGCAAAGTGTGCACTAAATCTAGCATAAGCATGTTGAGACAAGAATAAAAGCAAATCACCAGACCTTATCAAATCATACTTAAATATAAAGCAAAGCTAAACCACATTAAAAACAACAACTAAATTCAAGAAAACAAATGGGAAATTAATGGCATATAAACAAATGACATTAATATTCATATAAAAAAGAAAAAATGTTTAAATATGACGTGCTGATGTGTGTTAGCATACACAGACCTATAACATTATGATTTGATTAAAAATATGCAGTGCAGTGGTGAGTTATAAATTTAATGTCAAACAGAAAGTAAAAATGAAATCAAAGATTTCATAAAATTAACTACCAGCAAGTACTTATATGTTCGTATTTTAGGAACATCAAGTTATTTTTATACTCTGGCTATAGGAAAGACAAACCAATTTTTTATTTAATAAATTTCATTGCTATGAACAAATTTTAGTTGAAAACAACTCCCGTCGCCAAAAAAAAAATAGAAAAAAATAAAACAAACAAGAAATTTTAGTCGGTCTAGACCGACTATACGATACCCTATATCATGGTTTAAAGACCCTATCTCTTCGGTCCAACTAATTAGATAAAGAAAATAAGCATAAACCAAATTTGAGTGGCATTGTTATTAATTTTTTTGGCTGCGGATATGAAAAAGTTATAGAGACTAGGTCGAAATATGGACCGATCCTGACCATTTTTGACAAAGTCACTTATATTTTGAAAAAATATATACAAACCGAATTTGAGAAAAATTTGTGGAATATTTTTGTTTTTTGATAGATTTAAGTGAAGATCGGGAAGCAGCTCTATAAGGGGCCTATGACTAAGAATTTTCCTATAGGGATGATTTTTGAACTACTGATTCATGGATATAATAAACACATAAAAACTCAATTTGACTGAGATCTATATGACAATTTGGATCTTATGGCAATTTATGTCGATTTCATAGGGGTCGTTTGTATGGGGACTTGATCTGAACATGTGCCGCTTTCCACCAATTTCATCAGCGTTCACGCTATGGCTGATATAAGCTTACTTATGAAATTTCATCAAAATATATTCATATTTGCGACCTGTAGTTTGATTAAATGGACACACAGACGGACAGACACACATGGACACACAGACGGACAGACGGATAAACTGACGGACGGACGGACATCGCTAAATCGACTCAGAAAGTGATTCTTGAATCGCTGTAGTATTTCTATGTTCGAATCGCTGGCAGTCCCCAAAGCTGTATACCATACGTCAGACCTGTTTAAGTATAGTTTTATATATTACTAGATGTAATCCGGTATGCTTCGCTACCCCTCCCCCACCTCCGAATCGTAATGAAAGGGCTCCCGAAAAGTCCCAAGGCTCTCAATATTACACTAATTCAAATATATGACATTTAATATTAAGTTTGTACTGGGGTGCCACGCGCATTTGTCCAAACCCGCCCATTTTTTTGTCTGACTACTCACGTTAGTAACAGATGACCTGAGACAAATTTGCAAAGCTCCCTTTATCATAGTACTTAATATATATGATATTAAAAATTAACTTTGTATGGGAGGTGTAACGCCCACTAGAAATATTTAAAAAAATACAGCGTGTAGCAATTCCCATATCCGCGGTAAGACTGTGAAAATTTCAGGAAGATCAGATGAGTAGTTATGGACATTACCTTCTACAAACAAACAAACACACATTAACGCTCTATTATGCTGGTATAGATTATTAGTATATATTTTTTTATTTCGATACTTGCTGATATACAATGTTTTTTTTTTTTTTTTATTCGGTAGAACAATTATCAGATTTTTCGGCATTCCTACCCTGGATGTACATGTACATACATAGCTGCCCATGAGAAGAACACGGATTTTTCAGACTAGATCTGGCAACACTTAACTATTGGCCTTAAACTTAAAATATCATTTGGCAATTTTTCTTTTTATAGATTTTTGATTTTGAAGATTTTTGTTTTTGGGCGATTTTTATTTTTCGCGATTTTTGGATTTGGCGATTTTTGATTTTGGCGATACATTTTCCACGACAAATCACATTGATAACTAATGTACTTGTTAAAAGACTGTTGCTTTCGTAGTACTTTATCTTTTTTATATAGGAGGTGCCACGCCCACTAATCTCATCCCACCCAATTTTAATTGGACTACTCACAATAATATCTGATAGACTCGTGCAAAATGTCGAGGCTTTCCCTCTTATAGTACACTAGTTATATGATATCTACTTTGCATGGGCGGTGCTACGCCCACTACTTCGATCACGCCCATTTTTTGTTCGACTAATCATACAAAGAACCTATGGGGTCACGCAAAGGCACAAAGCTCTCTCTTTTACAGTACTGCAGATATATGACATTAAATAGTTACTTTGCATGCCACGCCCATTTGTGTGAACCCACCAATTTTTTGTCCGACTACTCATACTAAGATCTGATGGGATCGTGCAATGTGTCAAGCTTTCCTTTTTTAGTACACCAGTCATATGATATCATATATTTACTTTGTACGGGCGGTGCCACGCCCACTTCTCCGATCACGCCCATTCGGGGAATAATGCAATTATTAATTAACACATTGGGACAGTCACCTTTACGTAAAGTGAATGTTATATGTACAGATTTTCCAGTAATTATCCGCTATTTATTTTGATGTTTCATTTGTTCATCCATCTTTCAATGGCGTTGCGTTCGTTTTGGATGAGATATGAAGCATTATTTGCACATATACTCGAAGCTAATACTGCCGTATCATCTGCATAAGTTGCCTGGCGTAAATATTGTATAGAAGATAGGTCCCAATACACTGCCCTGTGGTACATCGGCATTGATATCATATACTTCAGAACTATCGTTGTTTACTTTCTCATAAAATTTTCGATCACTTAATTATGACTTCAGGAACAAGTAGAAAGGTGAAGGGAAAATTTTTGTAAGTTTGAAATACAAGCCTGCATGCCAGACTTTATCAAACGCTAGCTGTAGATCTAGAAAGACTCCGCAACAATATTTTTTGTCTTCCAATGTATTCCTTATAAAAGAAACGATACGATGACATTGTTCAGGAGTGCCATGATTTTGCCTGAAACCAAATTGGTAATCAACTATGATGTTAAGTTTTTCCAAAGTAGGTAAAAAAAAATCTTGAAGATGAAATTGTAAGACGAAGCGAAAAATGTGATTCATTTCGTAGTATCGCAAAAAACTAAAAGTATGCCATCGAACTGTCAGCTTGGTAAGAAAACGGCGACATGTTGTTGTGGCTAATAATAAGTGAGGTAGACCTAGATTGCTCTCTAACGGAAATGCTCATTTGGTGGAATGAAATATAATTTCTAGAAACGCTAGAACACCAAAAATAGCTGCCGAAGGTGTGAACAAATTGGGCCTTGCTCAGAATTGGACTTGTATCTGCTGTAAAAAAAAAAGAAACCTGCACTGTTAGACAAGAATGTGAAGGCTCGAATAAATTTTGCCAAACTCATAAAAACTGAACAACCGATGGCTGGAAAAGAGTGATTTGATCGGATGAAACAAAAATTAATCGTCTCCAATCTGATGGCATACAATATTGTTGGAAAAGGCCCGGTAAAACCATTCAGCGACACCATGTCAAGCAAGCGGTGAAAATGGTGGAAGTATAATGGTTTGGGGATGTTTCACTTGGTGGGGCATTGGTCCTCTGGTGAAACTAGAAGGAATCATGAATAAGGAGTATAATGTAAGTACTTTGCAGAACAATTTTCCAGTCTTTATTGAAATGTGCACCTACCCCTAAAGAGAAATAACTTTTCAGCAAGATGGCGATCCAAAGCACACTGCCAAAATTTTACAAAAATGGATTGCTGAACAATAATTCCACACAATGAAGTGGCCAGCGCAAAGCCCCGATTTATATCCTATTGAGAATTTGTGGGCAATTGTAAAAAGAAGATTATTCCAATGCGAACGAGCACCGCCCAACTTATATGATATTTGGTCAAGAGTTTTAGCGGAATGGGCTACTATTCCACCTCAAACTTTTAAAAACCTTGTGGTAAGCATGCCTTATCGTATAAAATCTGTTTTAAAGAACAAACGACTTTGGACAAAATGATAAACAAAAAAGCTTGACGTAACTTTTAAATATGGACAAAACTGGATAAAAGCGGTCACAATTTGTAATATTTTTTTTATTAACTTCTTATTGATATAGAGTAACGTATTTAGGTTTTTATTGAAGAAGAATATTTTAGTTTTATGCTTTAAAAAAAAAGAACTATATAAGTGCATACAAAATAGTAACTTCTCTGTTATTTCAACAGGAAAACCTACATATTGGCCAACAGATCCTAATAGGATCCCAGATCTATTAGATTTTGTTGTGTACAACGGTATTCCAAGGCACCATTTGGATGTTCTTGAAAGTTTTGACCTCAGCTCTGACCATTCACAAATATTCTTAACATATAGTACTACTCTCTGTTTTACTACAGGTCATATATTTTCAAAAAAAACCGATATAGAATCATTCGAATACTGGATTGACAAAAACATCAATTTAAACATTCCTCTGAAAACTGGAGCTGAAATCGACGAAAATGTTGAATTATTTACGAATCTATTGATAGAGGCCTCCGTACTTTCAACGCCTTCAAACGACAGTTTGTCAAATAATAATAAATTCATAATTTCAACCGAAATTAAAACCCTAATTAGCAAAAAAAGGAAACTGCGTAAACTATGGCAAACAAGTCATCACCCACATGATAAGAGAAATCTCAACAAAGCTACGAAAGAATTAACTCAACTCCTACAACAATTTAAGAACAAATCTATAAAAAATTACTTACAAAACTTAGACCCAACAGCTCGTAACGAACATAATCTGTGGAATGCCACAAAGTATATAAATCGACCACAAAAAAGACATCCGCCTATCAAGGATGAAAGAAATAGATGGCTCAAATCTGACCAGGAGAAGGCATCGGGTTTTGCTCTATATTTAGAAAAGGTATTCAAACCATTCAATTTTAATTCTGGTTCTTTAGATGAAGCAAATGTACTAAAATTCCTTGACTCACCCTGTCAAATGGATCTTCCAATAAGTCCCATAAAACCAACTGAAATAAGAAGCGAAATTAATAATTTAAACTCAAAAAAATCACCAGGTTATGATCAGATCAGTGCTGAAATGCTCAAAAACATCCCAAAAAAAGGGTTATTATTTTTAACCTATATTTTTAATGCCATAAGTAGACTTAGTCACTTCCCATCACAATGGAAATGTGCAATGATTATCATGATTCTAAAACCCAACAAACCAGAAAACTCCATCACTTCTTACAGACCTATAAGCTTGCTGGCGACATTCTCTAAAATATTCGAAAGAATATTCATTCGTAGCATGACGCCCTTGATCGAAGCGCTTAACATAATACCAGAGCATCAGTTCGGCTTTCGCTACAAGCATGGGACTCCTGAGCAATGTCATAGAATTGTACAATATGTTACGGAAGCCTTGGAAAACAAAAAATACTGCTCCGCAGTATTTTTGGATGTGCAGCAGGCTTTCGATCGCGTATGGCATGCAGGGCTATTGTACAAGCTAAAGGGATTTTTACCAACACCATATTATTTACTTTTAAAATCGTACCTATCTGATAGATTCTTTTATGTCAAACACAACAATAATTATTCACAATTTTTAGAGATAAACTCTGGCGTACCGCAGGGTAGTGTTCTGGGACCCGTTCTGTACACTATATACACATCTGACCTACCAATATCCGATGATGTCTTAGTAGCAACATATGCAGACGATACAGCTATACTGGCAACTAGTGATACGCAAGCCGAATCATCTTTTTTTAGTGCAAAATCAACTCAACATCACTCAAAACTGGCTTACCAGGTGGAACATAAAAGTCAACTCAAATAAATCTAACCACATTACATTTACAATGAGAAAAGGCGACTGTCACCCTGTCAGCATCAACAATGAAATTATACCACATAAAAACTGTGTGAGGTATCTTGGAATGTATATGGACCGGCGACTGACTTGGAAAAATCATATTAAAAATAAACGCCAACAACTGAACAATAAATTTAAAAAGTTGTATTGGCTTTTTCGTCCGAAATCGCAGCTTAGTGTAGAAAATAAAATACGACTTTACAAAGTCATCATCAAACCAATTTGGACATATGGTATCCACCTCTGGGGAACTGCGAGCAATTCGAATTTGGAAATATTACAGAGATTTCAATCTAAGTCACTGCGGACTATTCTGAACTCACCATGGTTTGTGAAAAATAATACAATTCATAATGATCTCAACATACCGAAAGTAAAGGATGAAATCAAAAGGTTTTCGGACAAATATTTAAATAGATTGAGTTATCACTCTAATACATTAGCCATTTGTTTATTAGATGAAACCAATGAAACAAAAAGATTGAAGAGAATACATGTGTTAGATCTCCCATTTAGGGAATAAATTTGTAAATATATTGTATAACTAATTGTATAAATTTCTGAAACTATCTTAATGTTATTTTGTATATAAATAATTCGATTATTATATTATAGTAGTGATATTACATAATGATGTAATATACTATATGTTTATTTTTATTATACTGGATTGTATCAAATTTGCTTATTATCATATGATAGATTGCAAATTAATAAAGAGAAAAAAAAAAAAAAAAAATGCTTTAAAAAAAATCATTTAAGTCTCTCTAATAAAAAAAATAATAACAAATTTCGAAAAATCTTGAGTTAATGTATCCAATTTAGTCCACTACTGTAAGTTGTTATGTTTTAACTTATTTCTTAATATTTGCCTATATATTTGACATACCTTATAATTTGCTCGATGATTTTTTTAAGCAGTTAACACAGCGAGCTGGTGTATCGTAATTTTTTATACAATCAATGGTAAGATGACCTAACCCGCACTTAACCCAGTGACCTTGTTTCCTACAATAGGCTTTGGTATGACCAAGCTCCTGGCAACGATGACATTTAAAAATATCAATTACCATTTTTTTGTGGTACAACAGTGATCACGCCATTACTTACATATATAAGTATCTCATATCGTAAATATTTTTATTATTTGTATCTGGTTCAAGATCAATGTAAAACATTGAAAGAGATGCTTGAGTGATTTTACTGCGAATGTTTGTAATGTTTCTAACTTTTTGTCCTAAATTTTTAATTGATAGTTTAATTTCAGAGATTGGTGTTGAGTGATGCAGATTTTTATAACAACTCTATACGATCTAGTTTTATTTCGGGTAACCCCAAAAGAGTAAAAAGGTAAAACGTGTGTTCAGATTTTTCGATCTCAGTTTTAAAATCTCAAGACATGTTTTATTTGTACATAACAATATCGGACTTTATATTAAGTTGCTCTTAAAATGTACTGAAAATGTTTCTCGATACCTTAACAAACTCAACGACTACACGCACTCAAAGCTGCATTTAGTGTTAAGTAAATATTCCAAAAAAAAAAAACTTCTCTAATATTTAATCAACAAATACGTATAAAAAAACGTTACTTACACTGGCAAAAAACTACAAGAACAACGTGTACGAGTACATACGCAGACAATTATGCATGTGTGTACAGCTGCAAAAAGCATATCAAACACATACATACTCAATATATAATATATTGTTGAACCACAGTTATGGAATATGTCAAAGTGGAAGAGTTAGACGAAGAAACGATAAAAACAAAACATATGAAAAAGGAAATAAACAACAAAAATGATACGAGCATGAAAAAACTTTAAAAGGTACGAAATAAAAAAGAGTTTTTAAATAATAACAAAATTTTAAGAGTTACATTACCAACGGCTATTTAGCTTAAGCTTTAACTTAAAGCTCTTTATTTCTGCTCTTTAAAAATTTTAAAAGAGCTAGTTTTCGAAAAGTTTAGTTTTTGCCTTTGCCAAGAGAGCTTATGTTGTGAAAGCGAAAATGAGACACAAAAAGCTTATATTGCCTCTAGTCATAAATTCCAGTTCATAGTAAATGTCATGGCAAAATACCAGTGGAATAAAACAGAGAATGAATAATAATATTTTTTGAAATGTCAGTTAATAAGATATACAAACTTGAGCCCACTACAATTTACAATTGTGTAGGTTATGTCAGGTATTATTAGTATTCGGCTTTTGACGAAACAATATTGGTTACTTTGATAAATTTATGACAGGAACAGAAATATGACCATGACAGCTTTTGGATGTATTTCTTATTGTCCGATAGGATGCAGAGCTACAACTATAATAATTTAATTTTGCTGTTAAACGTAGAACAAGAATATTTTTAAACTTTTGCAGTTACAACTCATTTGTATAAGAATATTTTATATTTAAAAAATGTTTTTTTTTTAAAGAGTGCTATTACTATTTAAAATGGTTAAGGTTCCTTAAGCGCTGTTTTAACATTTCAGTCTTACCTTTCGAAAAGTGCACAACGAACGCTATCCACAAAATTGAACAGGACTGCAACTAAAAAGATGAATATTTATCAGCAACCAAATTAGAATTTTAAAGAAAAATCTGTATAAACTATAGAAAAGTTTGCCACTATAAATTTGTCTTCTACTGTATAAGCCATATACTTACATGCATTAGTGTTACTGATACACTCAAACCTGTTTATAAAAGTAATACTTTAGGACATTGTTTATAAAGTTTTCATATGCATAATAAACTTTCTTTTCTCAAGATTACTAACACTATCTATAATATTAATAGAGTAGGCAATTTCTTGTGACCGATGTTTTGTTCTACCGTTTTATCCCGATTTTGACCAAACGTATGTTATTTAAAAGGTATTTCCCTTGATCCGTTTTGCAGATTTTTAAATTTTTTGCTGTATTTCGAGTAAATTCCATTTAAAGTTGCTACTAACGCATACATAAAATTATATATATACTATGTGCGTTTTAATAAACTTGTCAAAGAGTTTGTTAATGAGTTTGTTATCTTCATTCACAATATAATATTATAACATTATATATATTATTTATTATAATAGAACATAAAAGTGTTGGTTTGTGAATAGGCTAAGTTGAAAAATAAAGCTGCCTAGAAATTGCACTCGAATCCGAGTGCTGAAATCTGCTAGTAAACTTTAATGTCTGAAGATACTAAAATACAATATAATCGATTCAATTTATTCGTAACAAGAAATATGTGATTTAGACCACTTTATTTATGATGCCCATATAATTTGTATAAAGTAATTTATATCAAAAAAAAAAAAAAAACAATCTCACATCCAGTTATTTTAGAAATTCAAATATTTTTGTATCTATATCTCTTCAAGGACAAGAATTTTACATAAAATATTTTGTTCGTAAAATTAAGTTTTATACGGCCGGTATATGTGTAATTTATTTTATTTATTTTAATTCAGCTCCAATATAGCAACAGCTGAGCAAAAAATTAAGAATTTTACAAAAATAATGCAGCCTATAAATACAATTATAAACATAATCGCTAGAGTTCAAATAAGTCGTAATCTTCTTTTAATAACATCAACAGCATCGAATAAATCAACCAATTATTTGATTAAAAATTAATTTCTGAAAATCGGTTTATATTGAGACCTAGAAATTGAAAAATGGAAAATGAAAAATGAAAATGAAAAATGAAAAATGAAAAATGGAAAATGAAAACTGGAAAATAGAAAATGAAAAATGGAGAATGGAAAATGAAAAATGAAAAATGAAAACTGGAAAATGAAAACTGAAATTGAAAAATGGAAAATGGAAAATGAAAAATGAGAACTGAAAATTGAAAAATGATAAATGGAAAATGAAAGATGGAAAATGGAAAATGAACAATGGAAAATGAAATATTAAAAATTAAAAATGGAAATTGAAAAATGGAAAATTAAAAATGGAAAATAAAAAATGGAAAATTAAAATTGAAAAAGGGAGATTAAAAAATAGAAAATAAAAATGGAAAACGGAAAATTAAAAAAGAAAAATGATAAATTAAAATTGAAAAAAGGGATAATGGAAAATAGAAAACTGAAAATTAAAAAGGAAAAATTATAAATGAAAAATGGAAAATGAAAAACGGAAAATCGAAAATGAAAAATAAAAATGAAAAATGAAAAATGGAAAATTGAAAATGAAAAATGAGAAATGAAAAATATAAATTGAAAAATGAGAAATGAAAAATTAAAAATAGAAAATGAAAAATGGAGAATGGAAAATGGAAAATCGAAAATTAATAATGAAAAATGAAAAACGAAAAATAGAAAATAAAAAATGAAAAATGGAAAATGGAAAATAGAAAATAGAAAAAGAAATATGAAATATGAAAAATGGAAAGTGAAAAATGAAGAATGGAAAATGAAAAATGGAAAATAGAAAATGGAGAATGAAAAATGGAAAATAAAAAAAGGAAAATCGAAAACGTAAAACGAAAAATAGAAAATGAAAAATGGAAAATGGAAAATAGAAAATGGAGAATGAAAAATGGAAAATGGAAAATAAAAAAAGGAAAATCGAAAATGTAAAACGAAAAATAGAAAACGAAAAATGAAAAATGGAAAATGGAAAATAGAAAATGGAGAATGAAAAATGGAAAATAAAAAAAGGAAAAATCGAAAATGTAAAACGAAAAATAGAAAATGAAAAATGGAAAATGGAAAATAAAAAATGAAAAATGGAGAGTGGAGTGGAAATGGAAAATGAAAAATAGGATAGAAAATGAAAAACGGAAAATGGGAAATGAAAAATAGAAAATTAAAAATGGAGAAGGGCAAATTAAAAATGAAAAATGGAAGATGAAAAATGGAAAATAAAAATTGGAAAATGAAAAATGAAAAATGAAAAATGAAAAATGGAAAATAGAAAATGAAAAATGAAAAATTAAAAATAAAAAATGGAAAATGAAAAAGTAAAAATTAAATATCAAAAATTTTAATTTCTATATTTAGTTTCTTACCTGTTATTATTATTGAGTAGTTCTTTTTTTGTATTTAATGTATTCTTAAATTAACATATTACTGCATAATTCAGATAAAAATGTTTTAAAATTCGCCTACATTATATATTAATAATTTTTGGCCAAGAATCATTTGCATTTTTTTTTTAAATATCATATAACTTCTAAGGTCTCAAACCATTCTAAGAGGGATCAAACTTTTGGTATTATAACGCCGGCTGTGTTAAATAATGCATTTAGTTAGTGTTATATGAAGGACTTAGGGACTTATAGGATTTATACAACACATAATCATTATTTTTTATAAAATGAAATTATAATAGAAACTGATCAAAGATAAAAAACAATTAACTTTAACTTTTAACTGGTATTCGAAATTAATGTTTCAGTATTGGCAATAATTTTAAAGTAGTAGCCGTACTCAACATTGGGTGTAATATTGAGTTTCAGACGCAGGTGGAGGGTATCAAAAAATTCGCACAGCCCAATTTAACACTCTCACTTGTTTAATTTAATACTGTTTTAGCCTCGTCGCCACTGTAATGAACTCAGCTTTCAATGAAATAAAACGATGCTAGTTTATTATGTATTTAATTTATTAAAATTAGTAACTTATTTTAACTCCGGTTCTTTGCTTACAATTTATTTGCTATACAAATAGTGTGTGAGTTCAAAAGATAAAATTTACAATGCAATTGCGAAAAGTAATATCTTTGCAGTTGATGTTACAGACTATATAGCTACAATATTTAGTACATGTACTCATATACAATGTCAAGACCTGTACTCAATTGAGGTTGCATAGAGTATTACAAACATAGTTTTGTTTATACTAGCAGTTAAGATTAATGATAATAAGTAAATATCCTACAACTCAAAAAAAATGTTCCAAACGGTGCAAAGTTCTAAATCTGGTGGACAGCTAAAAAGAAATACCTTTCAAATTAGGTATGTTTGTTCAAAATCAGTTGTTAACTACAATTTTTATGTCGGTCACAAAAAAATGGGCTTAGTTATTAATATTAAAATATTATTATTGCTGTTTTTTTTTTTTTTCTGTTGACAATTTTCAAAGTAAAGAAAAAAATGAGTATTAATTTAATTCTTTTTCTTACTTTTTTTCACACCACATTATCACTTCAAAATTTAAATTTCTAATGAAATAAATAAAAAAAATTGCAAAAAAAAATTATTCCAATAAAATTGCTGGCAGTAAATTGCAAAACCATAATGATCGAATTTTATAATAATAAAATAAATCTAACAAAGTAAAATTAAGGGTGGAAAAGAAATTTAACAAAAATTAGTCCTCACTGCACCTAGAATTGTGGGCTAACTTTCTACATACTTTAATGTATATTTTACTTAAATGTTTTAATTTTAGCATATATTTTGCACATTATAAGAACATATTTTGAATTTTTGTGTACATTAAATGTTTTGTCCGTATTATCTCTCCGGACTACTACACCATATTATATAAAAATTCTATGCAGTTCTATTTTCTAAGATTCGACTAGTATATCTTTCACTTCAGCAATCAATCTCTAAAGTGAATGTTAATGAGTGTTTTTTTTTATTTTATATTAAAAACAAATTCCTAGAATAACAACACACACACACACATAAATGTAGGTGAGTACTTAATTTATGTCTTGGATATAGTTAAGATTTCATTATGCGAAAGTTTTACACAGAAATAAAATTCAAAGATATTGCTTTTTCTGTAAATATGAAAGGTATGAACATACAATGTATGTATGTGTTTGTGCGTGTGTGTGTGTTTAAATATGAATAACTTAATAATTATGTTCATTTCGTACATGGCCAACATGCTTATGAATATTCTTAAATGTTAAAAACATTTAATTTTTATTAGTTAATTGCATGCACTTGTTCTCTTGGGATGAATGGAGACTTATGACATAATTATTTTGTGGAACAATTTCAAGCAGAGAATGGTATTTTAATAAACATGCAGAAATGTGTTTTAATTAAATGGTAGTTACAAAATAAAAAATTAAGCAGATGTGCAAAAATTTAAGAAACAGCAGGGTTTCCATCAAATCAAATGCCACAAAATAATTACAAAGACTTGATGTGTGCTTACATGAATACAAATGTAACACACAGGCACAAGCATATGATGGCACATTAACCATTAAAGGTATGTTTTAGATTAGAGCGAGATTTATTTTCGAGCTTTAAAACTTCACATACTTTCGAAAAGCTAATCTGTTTGTAGGATATTGAAATCAATTTTCTAAAAACGGAAAACTTTATCTTGCGGACTTGAAGACGTCACACAAATGAAAAGTTTGCAAATAGATCCATCATAATATATTTTAAAAATGTGTATGTTTGGCTTAATTATAATTTATACTCTCATGCTTAACACACTCAAACACACTCATACACGCACAGACAAACGAGTTTTAGTGCTGTGTTTTCTGCTGAAAAATACAGTTGACATTTTTGTTGATTTTTATGGTCAATTTTACGTTGATGTTCTTTCGTATTCGTGCTGCTGTTCCGTTATGTTGCGTTAGCTCGCAGCTTAATGCTGTTGTTCATTTAGCCTGAATGTTAAAATGGTTTGAGTTGCAGTTAACTCTTCTCAATTAAACCCGTAATGGCGGCTATATATAAGTATACGATATAATTTATATATTCCCGGTTTAAACAACGAAAAACCGACAATCAACACATACAAAAAAATTATCTACATTAATATGGCAAATGTTTGAGATATGATACAGTGGAGTTATGAAAAAAAAACAAAAAAAAAAGTTATTCGTTATATGAAATTCGATTTAATGAAATTTAATTTAAAATTAATTTCGCATAAATATTTAAATTGAAAAAGGTTTTTAAGGTAAATAAATCACAATTAAATTATAAACAACCCAATTAAGGAATATGATTAAGGAGGCTTTAAAAACGTTTCAAATAGCAATAAAGTAGAGTCTAATAAGTGAATTATTTTTATCTTATATAGTTTAAGGTTAAAAAATTAACACTAGAATGATACAATTACACTATCCAACAAGGTTTTGGACTGGAGCAACCAAATATGTTTCTTAGGGTAATTTGGTGAGCTGAATTCGAATCTGTAATTGGTTTTTCTCCGGTTTTCGAGATACAAAAAAAAATGTTTTTATTCGTTTTTTACATAAAAAAATCATTCTTTTATTTAAAAATCGATGAACTTTCAAAAGTTAATGGCATTATTTGAACGTCGTTAGTATTTTGTTGGTTCGGTTTCACGTATTAGAGTCCAGCAATTGTCTCCCAGCGTACTTTTGTCGCAAAATCTTTAATAATTTCTTTAAATTTTTATTAAATATTCGTAAGCATGCTCTTTTCGTTTGTAGCTCAACGCACCTAGGTTTTGTGAAAAAAAAAAATCTAAATGCGAATGAAGAAAATATAAGGCGCCTAATTCGTGATAACTTTTCAATAATTCCGCAAAAATTTGTTTGTAGTTTTCACTCTTATTGTTTCTAAGAAAACTGTGCACGATGCTCTTGAAAGATTTCCAGCTTGCATATTCCTTCTCCAATAAACATTGTGAATAGCTTCCTGATCTGAGGGCCAACAAATATGCCTTCTTTGATTTTAGCATATGAAATTTTAGGAAAAACCGCTAACAAATATTTAAAGGCTGCCCCATCTTTGGCCAGAGGCTCGACAAAGTTCTTAAAAAGGACCAATTTTTTGTGCAGCGGCGGAAGAAGGAACAAGTGACCAATTAATGGTTTATTTGAAATGTTTTGTTTTCCTGGCGAATATCCAGTTCTTTTTGTCCACTCTGTTCTGATGTAATAATGAAATGTAACGCGACTATCCCATAGACAAAGCAAACACCAATATTTTGTGAAACCTCCTTGCATACCACTCAACAAACCAATGAACTGAAACAGATTAATTTACAGTTATTTATGATATTCTATACTAATATACAAATAAATTTAAATCACACATTTTAAAGTCACCATTGATCTTCCATTTATGATTGCTGTATTTGAGTAATGTCAAAATCTCAGTCATTGATTCGTAATTTTCCTTTGTATTAATGACATGAACAGTTGGTATGGATGGTTTCTTCATTCCCATTGTGCAAAAGAAGAGCCTTTAAACTGTATTTAGAGCCATCAATAAATAATCTTTATTCAGTTTTGTCATATGGCTGGTTCATTTTTTGAAATAAAGTTACAAAGTTTCTTATTTGATCCCTAGAATACGCTTTTCCTCGTCACTTGGGCGAATTTTAAATCGACCCGCCCTATTGAGCATCCATTGTAAAAACGTGACATATACCTTTCTCAGCTTTCTCAAATTCTCTTCCTCAAAAGATTTAGGAAATGAAAAATGGAAAGACCCGAACATTTTACACTAATCATTATATATATCTGCTTTGCTTTTAAATGTTGCTCCGATATATATTTTGTTTCTGTCCTTACGACAGTAGTGGCTTTCCATTTTATCTAATTGTTCAAAATATTCTTTTAAATGTACTGTATTTTCAGATCTTTTAGCATCAAATGATGAAATTTTTAGTTCTTCGACTTTTATCCAACCTTTTACCATTTACTGATAGAGTGGAAAGAAACATGAAATGTCATACCCAAGAAAAATCTGAATTTTTTGAAAAATCGGACCAAGCACACGCCCACCTCCCATATACAAATTTAAAATTTTAAATTGTTACTTTGGCTACACCAATGAACGAAAAATTTTGAAAATCTGTGTATATGATACATATAAGCCTAGCAATGTGCGTGTCAATCCTCATTGTAATTGCTACAAGGATTCTAGGTCCTTCCATATATACTTCATTTTAAATACGCTATAACGCACAGAAACTGTATCCGATTTTCATGAAACTTGGCAGCTCGATTGATATTTACTAAACACATATTTTTACTAAATTAAATTAAGACCGAACTGAAAATATAGAAAACAAGATGTAATCCGGTGTGCTTCGCTACCCCTCCCCCACCCCCGAATCGTAATGAAAGGGCTCACGGAAAGTCCCAAGGCTCTCAAGTACAGTAATTTAGATATATGACATTTAATATTAAGTTTGTACGGGGGTGCCACGCGCATTTGTCCAATCCCGCCCATTTTTTTTGTCTGACTCCTCACGTTAATAATAGATGACCTGAGACAAATTTGCAAAGCTCCCTCTATCATACTACTTAATATATATGATATTAAAAATAAACTTCGAATGGGAGGTGTCACTAAAAATATTTAAAAAAAAATACAGCGTGTAGTAATCCCCATATTCGAAGTAAGACTCTGCGAAAATTTCAGGAAGATCAGATGAGTAGTTATGGACATTACCTTCTACAAACAAACAAACATACATTAACGCTTTATTATGCTGGTGTAGATTATAATCTACATAATGACATACGAAGCAACAAATAATATCATTTTACCAGAAGTGCGTTGTGAAGGCGTTCCGGTGCCTCAACCGCCTACACATACATTTTCGGCCAATATGACAGTCGCCAATACAGAAATAACAGCGGCGGTTGAAAACATATCAGATATAAGTTACTTGCCTCTTGATGGTTTAAACATATGTCCTAATTTGGTAGACCAAGCTTATTTTGAAGATCTTGTAAGAGATTTAGGACTAACAAAAGAGAAAGCTGAAATATTATGTTCCAGATTGAAAAACAGGAATTTGATAAAAGCCGATGTAAAAGTTACATTTCCAAGAAAAAGACACGCCGATCTGGAAAGTTATTTTAAAAAATCAGAAGAACTTGTATACTGTTGCAGTATTGAAGAGGTTCTAAAATATCTAAAGCTTCCACTGGACTCTTCCGCTTGGCGACTATTTATAGATATTTCAAAACACAGTTTTACTGCACAATGGAAATCAGCATCTATCAATACCGGTTGCGTATTCCACAAAAAAGGAGGAAACATACGCAAATATTTCAAATCTCTTAAATAAAATTGAATGCTATAAATATAAATGGGAAGTATGCGCATACTTCAAAATGATTGCAATATTGACTGGAATGCAAACAGGATACACAAAATATATGTGCTTTCTTTGTGAATGGGATTCACGTGCTACCAGCAGCCATTATCATATTAAATATTTCGAAGAACGTAATGAAAATCTTATTCGCGACTTAAATGTAATCCATGAATCCCTTGTCCCAAAAGATAAGGTCATACTTCCACCGCTGCATATTAAGTTGGGTGTGGTGAAAAATTTTATTGAAAGCTTAAATACACAAGGAAATGCTTTCAAATGCATTCAAACAATTTTCCACAGATTATCTGCAGCAAAATTAAAAGAAGGTAAAATACGGTTTTAAGAAATAATTTATTTCATTCAATGTAAATTACCTTTTCTAGGAATGCTCGTTGGACCCGATATAAGAAAATTATTACAAGATGAAGAATTTTATGGTCATCTGTCGGATATGCAAAAGACAGCATTTGACTTTATGCAGCTGGTTATATCAGAATTCCTTGGAAACTCAAAAGCACAAAACTATGCAGAAAATATTGAAAGCATGCTAATCGGTTTTAACAATATTAGTGTTAAGATGTCACTAAAGCTGCATTTTCTGCACTCTCATCTCAATTTTTTTAAAGAAAACCTTGGAGCGGTATCAGATGAACACGGTGAAAGGTTTCATCAGGATATAAAGGTACTGGAAGAAAGATTCAAAGGGAAATCCCAAAGTGTAATGCTTGCTGAATACGTTTGGGGCTTGTACAGAAACCTTGACCCATCGGAACATTCACGTCAAGCTAAATACAGGAAAGCGTATTAAGTTTAATCTTTAATCCATTGTCATACTACTGCTATTTCCCAATTCCCTTTTACTCGAAAATTTGAAGCAAAAAAATAAATATGTACATACTATAATAAACCAGTATTAAAACAAAATTATAATTTTTTTTATAGAAGTTGGCGTGTAATTTTACTAATTAAGCATAAAGAGCTTTATTTACAACAATGGTGTCTTTGGTGACCCCCACTGAAATTTTTCGGCAAACATTTTCGTAGAATATCTTAATCCTTAGATGTCCTTTTTTAAAGGATATTTTTTGATTTTCTCGAAAAAAGGGTCAAATTGACCCATAAAGAGACCAGTTAGAGGGTTAAGATCTTCCACAAAAATAATCCTCATACAATTCCACAATGCCACTCTGACCATAAGAATTCTCTCAGACATTAACTTACAGCATTTCTTTTCATAAAGTATAATGCTCCCTTCGACCAAAAAATGAAAATTTTGACCCACTGTAAAAAAATACTCAGACGTGCTGGACCATAAGTTTGTTCTACAAAAATGATCTACTCAACATACCCTTTCAGAATTATAGGGTCGCTATTTTGTTCCAAAAATGCTGTTGGACAGTGTTATTAGTATATAATTTTATATTTCTATATTTGCTAACATACAGTTTTTTTTTGTTTTTTCATTAGGTACAACAGTACATGTACATACATAGCTGCCCATGAGAAGAACATGAATTTTTCAAATTAGATCTGGCAAAACTTAACTATTGGCCTTGGACTTGATATATCATTTGGCAATTTTTCTTTTTATGGATTTTTGATTTTGAAGATTTTTGTTTTTGGCGATACATTTTCCACGACAAATCACATTGATAACTAATGTAATTGTCAAAAGACTGTCGCTTTCGTAGTACTTCATCTTTTTTATATAGGAGGTGCCACGCCCACTTATCCAATCACGCCCATTTTCGGCGTAGCTATTAATACTAACAATAGATGACCTCACACAAATTTGCAAAGCTCTCCTTATCATAGTACTTAATATATATGATATTAAAAATTAACTTTGTATGGGAAGTGCCACGCCCACTAAAAATATTTTAAAAAAAATACAGCGTGTAGCAATTCCCATATCCGCAGTAAGACTCTGTGAAAATTTCAGGAAGATTAGATGAGTAGTTATGGACATTACCTTCTACAAACAAACAAACACACATTACCTCTTTATTATATTAGTATAGATAAATAAATTCTCAACCACTGTTCCACGATAGACCACTGAAACATGTCGAAGATATAAAAGTTTTATGGCAGTCACCTTTACGATTCGAAAACCCATTAAATTGCTGACGTATCTATTAAGAAATCTACAAATTATTTACAAAACGAGTACAAAATGTTCTCGAAGTTTGTAAGTGAACTATAAATCGGAAACTCACTTAGACTAGACAATAAAATAATGACATTTTCAAGCGCCATTATGACCGCTTAATATGGTCAACCTAACACGCAACACAAAACTCTCTTCGAAATACTTTTAACTATGCTATTTTAATGGCTCTTACGCACACTTATATATTCAGACACCCAAATATTTTCACATACAAATAAATGCTATTACATGTATGTGACATTCCTTATGACCTACAATCATTTGGGATACTAGAATGTTGGTTGTTGAAGTAATTGTGGGAAATCCAAAAAAAAAAAAACGAAAAATATTCTGTCCCCTAAAAAATATGAAATGAAATATTCCTCTTGTTGTTGCTTGTTGTTGCCATTAGCAATGTTGACCTTTAATACAAATGTATATGAGTGTCAATATGCACCAAACAACAACATACATAAGTATGTCTTAACTTTAATAAGAATTCGTTTCAATTTTGATGACCGTCAGTGAATGGTGGCTTGATTTTTTTTTAATAAAAACTTATCAGGGAATAACTACTTGTAGGTAATACCGAATAAAATTAAAACTAAACATCAATCAATTATAATCTAAACCATAAATATAGTTTTTATTAAAACTCTTTCTTTCCTTATGCATGTCAGTTTTGAATCTCTCCGTGACTGTGAGTGACTATGCATGACTGTGCGTGACTATGCGTGACTGTGCGTGACTTTGTCAGAGTTAATCTTTTTTTACAGCAAGTCTATCGACCAAGTTTCAGATTGATTGGATGAGGGAAATCCGTTTTAAGTCACTCCGTGAATTAGCCAAAGTTAATATTTGTGCACAGCAAGTGTATGGACCAAGTTTTAGATCGATCTACCTCAAAATTAATCTGTGTCCCAACAAGACCATGGGCCAAGTTCCAGAGCAATTGGATATGGTGGAATGGGGTTGCCCCACGACAGAAGGTAGGTGTTAAAAGAGAGAGCTTAATAAAAAAGTACGATTTTTTTATTTAATTTTTTTTTTTTGTTCATTCAAAAACACAATTATGAGAATTTGAGAAATTTATTTCTTCATATTAATCATACGCCGCTAATTGGACATCTGTATTTCACTCATCACTCATACGCCACAGATGGAAAATAATAAATTTCCTAAAAATTGTTGATTATAATCGGATGTTTATTTTAAATGGTGGGTCAAAACTAATGCCATGATGTGGCAAATGGCGTCATTGTCATTGTGCTTTGTCATTTATATTGTAGACAGGTGGAGAGTTTGTTGATTAAAAGCAATTGAAGAACGCGAAATTATTGTTACTGCTTATTTGACAAATTTAGTAAGATATTCATTGTTATATCTTTATGCGACTAAAAAATATTTGCCTTCCTGGTCTACGGAGAATCCAGATGAAATGCACTAAGCGCCATTGGAATCCAAGTGATTTTTTGGTGCGGCAATTGCACTGGCAAAGAAATTGGTTGACATTTTCGTTTTTGAGGATGACGATAGTGCCACCGAAAAACATTAACATTAACGGAAGCTGCAGACAGACTTGACAGTGACATATTTCTCCTTTTAGTTTTCTTAAAATCTCGAACTAACAACAACAAGCTACAAAAATTTAAAGTTTGAAAGCTACTTCTGAAGAAGAAATCACACAATTTGGAGCCAGATGTTTTTCGAGCAACAAACGAACCTTCAAATAAACTTTCTGTAAAAGCAGTGCCCAATATTTTTCAATTCTAACATCATTGAAGGCAATTCACATTTAAACATTACTTTTGCCCAATGTTGTATTCTAAACTTATTATTGTAAAGGGCCTCAGGCCCATTAAGAACAATTATAGAAACTAGCAGATTCCAGTCCTCGAAATTCGAGTGCAAATTCTAGGAAATTTTATTTTTCCATTATATAAAGATCCTAAAACTATGCTAATCAATTATAGCCAATACACAAATCAACACAAAAGAAACAAACTCAATTTTATTACAAACACATTAACAAATTTAATAAACACACACACACAGCATTGTATAATTTTATGTATGTGTTAGTAGCAACTGTAAATGCAATTTACTCAAAATAAAGGAAAAAATTTTAAAATCTGTAAATCTGCAAATAGGCTAAAAAGACATACCTTTCAAATAATATACGTCTGGTCAAAATTGGGATAAAATGGTAGAACAAAACATCGGTCACAAGTAATCGCCTAGCCTATTAATATTATAGATACTTCTACAAGAAAAGGCACTCAGTTATAAAAGGAAATTTTTTTACGATATGGCACTTTTCTATAAAAATGTCCCTTTTTAAGAAAAGAGGAAACAGTTACTTCTTAGGAAAAATTTATTTTACAAATAAAGGTACTTGCTAAAGAGAAGGCACTTTCTAAGAAGACGTACTTTATACAAAAAAAGGTGCTTTTTAGGGAAAGGCACTTTTTTAGGAAACGTTATTTCTTAACAAAATATACTTTTTTAAGAAAAGAAGAGTTTTATCTAAGAATCGGCCTTTATATATGATAATATTTTATGAAAAGGTACTTTTTTTAGTAAATGACACTTTTTAAGAAAAGGAACTTTTTAAGGGAGGGTAATTTTTTTAAGAAATTTTAATTTTTTAAGAATTTGTACTTTTTTAAGAAAGGGTACTTTTTAAACGAAACGTACTTTTTGAAGAAATAATACGACTTAAAGAAAAGACAATTTTAATGCAAAGGTAAATTTTTTATAATGAGAGGTACTTTCTTTAACAAAATGTACTTTTTAAGAAAGGATGCTATTTCTGCTGTTTTCTGGAATAACCGCGTATGTCCATTTTTGTCAGTTTTGAGTTAACGATGCCAAATATACTAATTTTTAACGCACTTTACATGTTTCAATATTTTTAAAAAATATATTGACCATTTCAGAGCTTTTTCTTTAAATGACGACGTAACTTAAATGTTTATTAAATTAATTTGCAGCACTAATGACGTATGTCAACTTACGTTTGTTCGCTGACAAATTATTTTCTCAGAAAACGACACATAGCAACATACGTTGTTATTAATGAAAAAAAAGAGCAAAATTATTTTGGATTAGTTTTCAGTTTATAACCACTTGTAAAAACTTGTGTGTTTTTTTGTTATATTTTGTCACTATTATTCTTGATACGTTGCTATATTCTCATCCTAAGTCCCGTTAACTTTTTGTTGACGAACAAAAAAAATCCATTTTTCAAGCAACAACAAATTATGTCTGCATGGGTGGCTGCATTGGTAGTTTTCTTTTTCAAAGAAAACGACGTTTGTAGACATAAGTTGTTTTATCTGCACACACTTTAAGTGCAATTTACATATTTTTTTTTCGTCCTTCTCTAGGATATATTCCTCTGACGATTTTTGACTCAAAATTTTATATAAAGTATTTATTGTCCATATCTACAGGACTGTTAAATAAAAAGCTCTAAAATCTTTATATCGAGCCCATAATTTCAAATATAACGTTTTTTGGTTCCCCTGAACATTTTGATTTTATGACATACGCGGTTATTCTAGAAAACCACAGATTTAGGAATTGTACTATTTAAGAAATTTTATTTTGTTTAAGAAAATGTACTGTTTTGGAAAGAGTGCCCGTTTAAGAAATTGTACTTTTAATGAAAAGGCATTTAAAAAAAATTTTTTTTACGAAAAGATTATTTTTTCCGAAAATGTACTTTAAGATATATTTGAATTGTAATAAATATCAAATAAATAAATGGGGCGTTTTATGTTAAATGACCCAACTTTTAAAGTCCATGTCTTCCGATCGGGATGCAGTTTGCATGAAGGTCAGTCCTATTGGATAGTTGTTTTGACTAAAAAGTCATGGATTCTCAAGTTTAGCATTTCCACATTTAAAATTGTTTTCGATGTGCATCTGTCAGTCTGAATCCAAGATTCAAATTTGACCTCCTCAATATATATTCGCGATCAAAAGAGTAGATTAAATTCTCTTTGATGAATGTGGTTTCACAAGATGTTGTTGCATTCGGACACAAATTCAATTTAAGGCAATCGCGGTAATAGTGTAAATCTTCTGGCGAATCATCTGTTAAGTACTTTAAGTTGATTTCCTTCACCATCAGTATAAATAACATCTGAAAATAGTAAGACCAAGAAAATAATGGCAAAAAAGAAGCAAATAAAGGTGATAAGTAAGCTGGAATAAAGACCGGGTATCAAAAAATTTACAACACTTCAATACTTCATCAGCTACAATAAATTAAGTATAAAAATAGTTATGACATAAATGGATCTAAAATAATTAGGATTAAATTTTAATAAATTATTGATCTTTTTATTTTTAATATTATTATTATTATACATTAATTTAATTATTATTACAAATAAATAAAAAAGTAATTTTTAAACATTTCCATAGAAAAAAGTGATTTTTTCTCGAGGTTAACATATTGCGGGTATTACAGTATCGAAGGTATGCAATTTTAGTTAGGTATGTTATACACCGTCGGAAAGGCTAATTTGTCTAGTTTGTCATTTTATTTTTTTTTTTTTTTTTAAATACCCCACTCGTCACTTTAAGCGTCTTTTTTTTGCGACTTTCAGCGAAAAGGAAAGGAAAAACTTAAGCTTTTTTTTGAGCAAAAAATGAGGCGTTTTTTTAAGTTTAAAAAGTTTTTGATTTTGCAAAATAAACAAAATCAAACAATTTTTTTATTTTTAAAATTTTTTAAAATTTTTTTATTTTTAAAAAATTTTTTTCTGAAAGATCGAAGAGAGAGCTACCTAAACTATTTGGAACAAATTTTGCTAAGAACAGTAGGTAAAAAGTTCATGGATGAGAAAAACATCTGTTTTGCCCAAATGTCAAATTTTGGCCCCCTCTAACTCAGAGAGTTCTTGAGGGATCTTCTTGAAAAATTCTGTCTAAACTCCTATCCTAACCTTGGTGCAAATTACATCCCGATCGGAAGACATCGGTTTCAAAAGTTGGGTCACTTGACATGAAACGCCCAAAATAAACAGAGATAACGTAAATTTTTAGTACCACTTCTTTTTTAAGAAAATTCACTTCTTTAAGAAAATGCACTTTTTTAAGAAAATGTAGTTTTTTAAGCAAATTAACTTTTCTAAGGAATGGTTTTTTTTAACAAAAATTTACTTTTTTAAAAAAAGGTACTTTAAAAAAAACTTTTTTTAAGAAAACGCATTTTTTAAAAAAATTTAGTTTTTTAAAAGGTACTTTTTAAAGAATATTTATTTTTTAAGAAAAGTCACTTTGTTAACAAAAGGAACCTTAAAAAAACAAGTAAGAAAATTATAGTCGGTCTAGACCGAATATACGATACCCTATACCATGGTTTAGAGACCCTATATTTCGGTCCAACTAATTCGATATAGAAAATAAGCATAAACCAAATTTCAGTGGCATTGTTATTAATTTTTTTGCTGCAAATATGAAAAAGTTCATATCGGGTGCTATATTTTTATGGGGACTAAGTCGAGAAAAGGACCGAAATTGACCATATTTGGTAAAGTCACTTATATTTTGAAAAAATATATACAAACAAAATTTGAGAAGAATCCGTGCAATATTTTTGTTTTTTGATAGATTTAAGTGAAGATCGGGAAGCCGCTCTATTTGGGCCTAAGACTAAGAGTTGTCCCATAGGTATCATTTTTGGACTACTGATACACATACAAACCCAATTTGACTAAGATTTATATGATAATTTGGATCTTATAGCAATTTAAGACGATTTCATAAAGGTCATTTGTATGGGGGCTAGGTCTGAACATGGACGAATATCACCAATTTCAATAGCGTTCATCGCGTGGCCGATGAAAGCTTATATAACAAATTTCAGCAAAATATATTTATATTTTCGACCTGTAGTTTGATTACAAGCTTTACATGGACACACATACGGACGGACGGACGGACGGACATTGTTAAATTGACTCAGAAAGTGATTCTGAGTCGATCGGTATAATAAAAGATGGGTAAATATTTTTGGTAGTTACAAACAGCAGCACAAAGTCACTGTACCCAAACCATATAGTGGTATAGGGTATAAAAATATAATTGTTTAAGAAAAAGTACTTTTTTAAGAAAAGGTGCTTTTCTAATAAAACGTACTTCTTTATGAATAGATACTTTTTCAAAAAATTTAGTTTTTTAAGAAAAGTTAGAGTTTTAAAGAAAAAAAAATACTTCTCTATGAAAATTTATTTTTAAAAAAAGATAATTTTTAAACAGCAGGAACTATTTATACCCTATACAACTATGTGGTTTGGGTATAATGACTTTGTGCTGCTGTTTGTAACAACCAAAAATATTTGACCTAGACCCATCTTTAATTATACCGATCGAATCAGAATCACTTTCTGAGTTGATTTAACAATGTCCGTCCGTCCGTCCGTCCGTCCGTCCGTCCGTCCGTCCGTCTGTGTGTCCATGTAAAGCTTGTAATCAAACTGCAGGTCGCAAATATGAATATATTTTGATGAAATTTGGTATATAAGCTTTTATCGGCCATGGGATGAACGCTATTGAAATTGGTGAGAATCGGTTCATGTTCAGACCTAGCCCCCATACAAATTACCCCTATGAAATCGACATAAATTGCCATAAGATCCAAATTGTCATATAGATCTTACTCAAATTGGGTTTGTATGCATTCATTACATCCATTAATGGGTAGTCCAAAAATGATCCCTTTGGCCCCACATAGAGCTGCTTCCCGATATTCACTTAAATCTATTAAAAAACAAAATTATTGCACTGATTCTTCTCAAATTTTGTTTGTATATGTTTTGCAAAATACAAGAGACGTTACCAACCATGGTCAGGATCGGTCCATTTTTGGACCTAGTCCCCATATAGATATAGCATCCGATATGAACTTTTTCATATCTGCAGCCAAAAAAATTAATAAAAATCCCACTCAAATTTGGTTTTTGCTTATTTTCTATGTCCAAACGCATGGTATAGGGTATCGTATAGTCGGTCTAGACCGACTATAATTTTCTTACTTGTTTTAACATATGTATTTTTAAGCAAAAGTAATTTTTTTAAAAGGTACTTTTAAGAAAAAGTCTTTTTTAAAAAAAATTATTTTTTTAGAAAAGCCACTTTTTAGAAAATGTACTAGTTTAAAAAATTTAATTTTTAAGATATCACATTGTTTTTAAAAAAAAGGTATTTTTTTTTTTTACTAAAATGTGCTTTTTTAAGAACATGTACTTTTTCAAGAAAGGACATATTTTTAGAAAAAAACATTATTTGAGGAAACACTTGTTTTTAAGAAAATGTTAATTTTATAAGGAAAGATAAATTTTTTGGGTAAAGGTAATTTTTAAGAAGAGGTACTTTTTTAAGAAAAAATATTTTTTAAGAAAGGGTTAATTTTGTAAGGCCAGGCATTTTTTAAGAACTGGAACTTTTTTGTGAAAATGTGCTTTTTAGCAAAATTTGCTTTTTTAAGAACATACACATTTTTAAGAACATGTACCTCTTTAGAAAAATAAATTTATTAAGAAAATCATTTTTTTTTTTTTTGCGAAAGTTAGGTTTTTTAAGAAATTTTCTTTTTTGAAGAAAACTTACTTTTTAAGAAGAGCTACTTTTTTAAGAAAAGTTACTTTTTCAAGAAAAAATATCTTTGTAAGAAAACTTACATTTCTAATAAAGCATTTTTTAATAAAGGTACTTTTTTAAGAAAATGTATTTTTTAAGAAAATTTACTTTTTAACGACAGGTACAATTTTAAGAAAACGTAATTATTCAGAAAATATCTTTTTTTAAGAAATGTATTTATTTTAGGAAAAAGTACTTTTTCAGAAAAGGTGCTTTTAAGAAAATTTACTTTTTGACGAAAGGTACAATTTTAAGAAAACGTAATTTTTAAGAAAATGTCTTTTTTAGAAATGGTATTTTTTAGGAAAAAGTACTTTTTCAGATAAGGTACTATTTAAGAAAATTTACTTTTTTAGGAAAAAGTACTTTTTTGGGAAAATATACTCTTTCAAGAAAAGGTACTTTTTAGGAAAAGCTTTTAAAGAAGAGCTGCCATTTTGCTAGACGATGCTTAGTTTTCTAGATATAAGTGATTTTACGCTCTTGAGAGGAAATTGATTTTTTTCCTAGAGGGAATAAAATGTCAACTGTTTTAGTCTTCGGTATTGAATATGTTATAATGATGATCGCCAACTCCAATACGCTGAATCATTTGTAGTTGTCCCAGTTTAATAACAAAAAAAAAACAACATACTATTTTAAGCACGTTCAGCCACTGAATTTTTATAGATTTTATATTTCACGCATACATAACCATGCAAACTAATACACACCAAAGTAATACCCTCAAATATACACTTAAACAAATGGACAAGTGAATATATAAGAGCACGCGGGTATGTGAGTAGGATATTGAATCTTTTTACAATAAACATCAGAATCACGTATTTCAAGTTAAAAACTGTAACATCTCGTAAAATGTCTACTGATTGCAAAATGAAAATGAATACCAAGAGTTACATGATGCTATATACATACGTTTCAGTACTATTTTTTTTTTTTAACGTCAACAACACTGACATTCTCTAGTATAGAATTTCAGTTTTTAGGTTTGTCATTTATTCAAAAAAACAAACAAAACAAAAACAAAATCAATGGACAAAATGTGCTTTTTGATGTGTCAGAATTGATACAATACAAGTACAACAAAGTTTCATTTCATATTGATGTTTTTTTTTTTGCATTTGCCCTTAGTCTGTATTCAGTGTTGGTTTTTGTTTAAAGGAAATTTAATAATAATAAAAATCTACATGAAAAATGTTTCAGGTTTAGGTTCAATTTCTTTTCTTTTTTTTTATTCGCCTTCCACTCGGCTGTTTTGTGTTGTTTATATTCACACTTCAGGCCATTTTATCAAATAATTTCAATATTTATTGGAGAGAAAGCAATATCATAATTACTGAAGTGGAAATCTAAACAAAACTGCCAAAACAATCTCTACCCATCCTGACTACAACTTAAGCTCCAACCTTAGTTAATTTTCGAAATATTTCAAACATTTGTCAATATTTTGGTAATATAGTTTTAGTGCCCTAAAGGAACATTTGTTCAAAATGTACAAATAAATAAACAAACCATCTACGCAAAAAAAAACCAGACAGTTACCAACAACGTTGGCCAACTTTAGAGTATTATAAAAATTCAGAAATTTTAAAAATCAAAAGCAAAACATTCCCAACACACTGAGAATAAAAAAGTCAAATTCATAATATTTTCATTTGCACTTTCGAAAATATGGATCCGTATAGCATTTGGTTTCAATAGGATGGCCGCCCCGTGCTAGGCACGACTTGCAGCAATCGATCTTTTGTGTGGCAAGTTCGAGAATCAAGTTAGTAGCCATTTTGGCGATGTATATTGGCCAATGCCGAGACGCGGTTAGACTCCTTTGCACTATTGTTTATGGGAAACTGTTAAGTATGAGCATTAAGTATCGATGGAATCACATAACAAAGAAATTCGTCCAGTCGTCGTTAAATTGCAATTCCATACTGTAGAAAATATACTGAAAAATTTGGTTCATCGTATGTGCTACTGCAAGGCCAGGCGGGGAAGTCATTTGAATAAAGTAGTATACCATAATTAACCGTAAGGATTTTACTTTCTAATAAAAAGTCGAAGATAAAACTAAAATTATGAGTTTTTTATTTATAGAAAAATCAATATGCAAAACTTATATGATACATCCTGTATTTGTCCAGATCTCGGATTTTGATATCCGAATAGTTTTAAAAAATCCCATATGGTAAACGTTACAAAGTTTTTATTTAGTTTGTTTTTTTAATGATTGAAACTTTTTTTCGACAATTTGGTCCAAAGGGCCTGCATTCTGAGGATTATGACTTCAGCCTGGAATATTGCAAACAACTTCGCTCACGAAAGTTTACCAAAAAAGCCAGCACAGCACAAGATATAGACTGTAAAATAGGAGTAAGTCATGTACTAATCCTCAACCAGGTGAAAAACGTAACTAAAATCTTTTGAATGAAAACATCTTGATAACTCGAAAAAAAAACTTATTATATAGACCGATTCCCAGTACCTGAAACAGGATGAAAACTTTAATTCTGTCCACTTCCTATATTAGACTTGCATAATGTGATTTACAATCATGATCAATCCGACTAAGTAGCGATATCCGTTATTCTTATATCCTTGCCATTGTCTAGAGGGTCATTCCATTTGTCACGCATCAAAAAATTAATTTTCGACCCCATAAAGTATCCTTATAATAACTCCAGTCGATATAGCGATGTCCGTCTGTCTGTCTGTCTGTTATAAGTACGCTCATTCGCCAAATAATGCTTGTTATTTCGTGCGGGTTGGTGTTGAAAATAGGGTAAATTGGCCTAGAATATTTATTTATTTATTTACTCATTTATTAGGTCAATGGAATAAATCCTTACAGACCTGTATAAATGATATAATTACATATGTACATGTATTGAAACAATTAAATAAATAGATTTACAAATAAAAACAAATAGTTAGGAATTTAAGTATATAATGATATGCTTAATTATATTAGTGTTAAACGAAAAATCAATTAATTGATAAAGATTATTATAATCACAACAAATTCTTCTAAAAGGATCAGCTAGAGCATAGTTGGTTTGAAAAGATTTAACAAAGAGTGGTTGGAATTTGCGTGATACTCGTTGAGGAACATTAAAAGTTATATTGTTGACAAGAAAGTCAGAACAGATTTCACCATTAATTAGGTTGATCATAAATGTTACTTTTAGCATAGTCCTACGGCTTTCCAAAGTAGATAATTTTATTAATTTAAGTCGACCCACGTATGAAGGTTGATTAATTGCAGAATTCCAAGATAACCCACGTAAGCAAAAGAGTACAAATTGTTTCTGTACAGACTCGATTTATTGAATATGAATGTTATAGAAGGGATCCCATATTATTGACCCATATTCTAAAATAAGTCTTACAAGAGATGTAAAAAGTTGTTTGGTTATGTAAGGACAATAAATTCTTTTGCCCATCTTTTAATAAAGGCGAGTGTACCTCTAGCTTTATTAACTGTCATGGCGACGTGAGATACAAAGTTTAATTTAGGATCAAGTAGAATCCCTAAATCCAGAAAAGTATCAACAAGTTCAAGCTGATATCCGCCCAAAAAGGAGTTAGCAGGAAAAACATTATTTCTAGAAAAACGCATACATTTACATTTTTTCAAATTCAGTTCCATTAGGTTACGGTTACACCACGAAAAGAAATTGTTGAGATCTGATTGAAGATGAATATGATCATTATGTTGACAGTAACTTAAAAAAATTTTAACATCATCAGCGTACATTAAAACGTTACAAAAATTTATCACTTTTGGACGATCATTGATGAAAAGGGAGAAAAGAATTGGTCCAAGATGGCTGCCTTGAGGAACACCAGAAGTCACAGTATTATCTTTAGATGACATATTATTATAAATTACACGTTGTGTTCTATCAGAAAGATATGATTTGATCCATTTAAGGCTTAATGGTGTTAAACGTAATAAATCCAATTTGATCAGTAGAAGGTTATGGTTTACTTTATCGAAAGCCTTACTAAAATCGGTGTATGCTGCATCTATTTGTTGTTTCTTGACAAAACCATCGTTAATTATTGTCGTAAAATGAAGCACATTTGTGACGGTAGAGCACCCTTTCCGAAATCCGTGTTGAAATGGTGACAATATAGACGATGAGTGATTGCACAAAAAATCTGTAATAAATTTCTCGAAATGCTTAGGGATTGCACTAAGTTTAGCAATGCCACCGTAATTAGGAACATCTGATTTATTTCCAGATTTAAATAATGGAATTATGTTAGGTTAGGTTAGGTTGGAAGTGGCTGCTGATCCAAGGACCAGCACACTTAGACTCTGGGGTCCGTTGTGATACCACGGGACGAATGGGTGTTCCCCTCAGTCCCCACACGAGAACCAGTTCGAGCTTCTAATGAAGCCCCTAAGATGTGAAATTTCCACGTTTGAGAGGTCAGAGAGATCGTGAAGAAACGGCGATCCCAATGTCCGTAATCTTGTTCTGGATAGCGCCGGGCAGTGGCAGAGGAAGTGTTCTACGCTCTCTACCTCCTCCACATCCAAGCAGCTACGACAGAAATCATTTGACGAGACCTTAAGGCGCTCAGCGTGTCTCCCTATAAGGCAGTGCCCAGTAACAACTGCAACTACCGTTGAGATCTCCCCACGGGAGAGTGATAATAGCGCATTTGCACGCTTTCGATTCAGAGCAGGCCAGATTTGTCTTGTGATCCTACACGTTAATCCATTAGCCCATCTGTTATTCGTTATGCCAGCGGTGCGAAGCCGAAGTTCAAGCTTGCACGATTCCAGGGGTGTACCAACACATTCCAAATCCGCTGGAACCTGTAAGGTAGTACCCTGTCTTGCCAGCTCATCCGCTTTGCAGTTTCCCGGTATGTTCCTGTGCCCTGGGACCCATATGAGCCTGATGTCGAACTGCTTGGCCATCTCGTTTAAGGACGTGCGGCAGCTAAGGGCGGTTCTCGTTTTCAGGAACATTGATCGCATGGATTTTACTGCGGCTTGACTATCAGAATAGATGTTGACTGCGGTCGTAGACAGAATATTCCGACCCAACCAGTCAGCAACCTCCTTTATTGCCAGTACCTCTGCCTGATATACACTGCAGTGGTCTGGTAACCTTCGAGCCAGATTTAGTCCAAGCTCCCCTGAATGGACTCCAAAACCAACCTGACCGCACAATTTCGATCCGTCAGTATAGAAATTTACGGAACGCCTACTGCCGGGTGTCCTCCCGGACCAAGATTCCTTGGTCGGTATTAGTGTACAGTAGTGACGTTCAAATACGCTCCTTGGAGTAGTGTAATCCACGTTCAATGGCAAGTTCCTGTCATTCAGGATCACCCCGTGGCCACAATTGTAGCCCCGCCATTGTAGTGTGCTTCTTAATCGAATGGCCGATGAGGCCGCCGACTGCTTCCCTAATATGTCCAGTGGTATTAGGTGTAATAGGATGTTCAAGGCATCCGAAGGTGTAGTACGAAGGGCTCCAGTGATGCACATGGAAGCCATTCTCTGTACCCTTGCGAGAAGGTTGTTATTGGTGGCCTTCTCCAAAGCAGGCCACCAGACGATGACTCCGTACAGGAGTATTGGACGGACCACCGCTGTATAGATCCAGTGAGCAATTTTCGGACTAAAGCCCCATCGCTTACCAATGGCCTTCTTACAGGAGTATAAAGCTATAGTCGCCTTCTTCACCCGCTCCTCCAAATTCCGTCTGAGGTTCAGCTTCCTGTCCAGGAATACGCCAAGATACTTGGCTCCATCAGAGAAGACGACTTCAGTGCCGTTGAGAGAAATGGGATCGAAGGTAGGGATCTTATACTTCCTAGTGAAAAGCACAAGTTCCGTTTTGGTCGGATTAACCCCCAGACCGCAACCCCTTGCCCAGATAGATAGCTCTGTGAAAGCCCGTTGCAGGATATCTCTAAGTGTAGATAGAAACTTCCCATTTACGGCCATGGCCACGTCGTCAGCATATGCGACTACGCTGCAGCCTTGCCCCTCCAACGATACTAGCACTGGGTTTAGCGCCAAGTTCCAGAGAAGTGGTGATAGAACGCCACCTTGTGGCGTTCCCCTGTTCACAAATCGGGAAGTTATCCGCCTGTTGACAAGCAGATTTCCAATCAATGAGATGATCACTCCTAGACTAGATAGTGCCGCTATTATCGAGTCCGGTGTGATGTTGTTAAAAGCCCCTTCTATGTATATCCAAAAAGGCTGTCATAGTGTATTCTCCTGCCGAGAGCGATTTCTCGATGGGACCTACAAGCTCGTGTAGAGCTGTTTCAGTTGACCTTCCCTTGCTGTAGGCATGTTGCCTCGTTGAGAGCAGTTTAGGGTCAATAATTCTACGTAAATAAGAGTCTATCATACGCTCCATTGTCTTCAATAGGAACGATGATAGGCTTATTGGTCTGAAATCCTTTGGGACAGTGTGTGAGCTCTTTCCAGCTTTTGGAATGAACACCACTCTTGTCTCCCTCCACTTCAAAGGAATATACGCTGTGTTTATGCAGCAAGTGAAAAGACTGCATAGCCAAGGGGAAATGTAGTCCGACACATGCTGCAATTCAGCTGGAATGATACCGTCAGGTCCCGGAGATTTGTAAGGTTTGAAGCTTTTAATCGCCCAGGTCAATGTTGGTACATTAACTATCTCCGAAGCAATGTCCGCCGTGCTAGCGTCAGAGTATTCCAACGCCTGTAGTGACGTATGAGAATTGCCCGGAAAATGGGTGTCCAGTAGCAAGCTAAGTGATTCTCCACTGGAGGTGGTCCACACCCCCACTGGATCCTTCAAATAGCCTAATGTGTGAGGGGTAGAAGCCAGAACCTTTCGCAGCCTGGATGCCTCGGAAACGTCCTCTATGTTATCACAGAATTTTTTCCAAGAATCGCATTTTGCCATTCTAATCTTCTTCTTATAGGTCCTAAGCTGCAGCTTGTACGCCGACCAATCCTCGTCCGCTCTTGAAGACTTTGCCTTGTTAAAGAGTTTTCTGCAGGAGTCTCTACCCTGCTGCAGCTCGCTAGACCACCATGGTGGTTTCTTCTGGAATTATGTAAGAAGCTCTCCAAAAATTTTGGAAAATAACCGTATTTTATTGACTCATTAAACAAAAGAGTCAGTGGTGTTGTCAAGGAAGTAACACAATAATTGAATATAGAATTAGGTACTCCATCAGGTCCATGAGTAAATGAAATTTTAAGTTTCTTCAGGCTATTAACAAGTTCTGTCTTATCAATTAGGGGAAAAGATATAGCTTGATTTGTGTTTAATGGATATGAATAGCTGTTGGAACAATATTGAGCAACAGAATATGTACTAGCAAAAAAGTCTGCAAACATGTTACTTTTTATAGTACTCGTATCATCACTAGATTCGATATCGTTAAGTTTCATTATAGATGGATAACCAGTAGTTTTTCTTTTTGAATTAACAAAGTTGTAAAATGCCTTAGGATCACGATTGAAATCTTCCTTAACTTTGTTTATATAGTTTTTGTATAAATAGTTGTTAAGAACATTATATTCGGCACGATGAATGGAGTATTTTTCAAAAAATACAAGAGAACCAAAAATTTTATACTTTTTATAATACTTGTTCTTCAAATTTTTAATCTTGATAGTTGTTTTGAGTTCCAAGGCGAGCCAGTCCGTTTGTAGACAGAGCGCTTTGGGATGTATTCATCCATAAAAGAATACATAGTTCTATTAAAGACCTCCACCATTAAATCAATAGAAGTATGGCCCAACAAATCACTCCAGTTAGTGTTAGAAATTAGATCAATCAATTTGCTATAGTTGGTTTGTTTAAAACAAAAAGCTTTATCTTTATTAATACGAATATTGGATTTACCAAAAGTAGGCAAAACGCTGTTAATTTCAATAGTTTGGTGAAAGCGATCTTCCGGCAAGGTGATAGGATCACAGCGAGTTATTATACAATCTTCTGAATTATTTGTAAATACCAGATATAACAGTTTACCGTATTCATTAAATATGCCATTCATCTGGTAGAGACTAAGATCAACTATCTCATATAATATTAAATCATCACAGATATTAGATTTAATAAAATCCGGAGCATCAGGCGAATTTGTCCATATTATAGATGGTAAATTAAAATCTCCAACAACAAAAATTAAATCCTCAGGTTTAGCACGTTGAGCAACTGATTTGACAGCCTGAACGTATTCAAGGTATATTTCTTCGGGCGAATTAGGAGGTATATACGAATAGGTTATGAAAATGATTTTATAATTAAGCTTTATCATTACACTGACAAACTCAATATTTGGAGAAGATTCAGACTGAAGAGATTCGGAAGCAAACAGGCATGACACAGCAATTAAAACACCACCACCATTACGATCGATTCTGTTACATCTATATATTTGATAATTGTTACATAGTAACTCAGAATTAAAAACATTTTCTTCCAACCATGTCTCAGTAAAGATGATAACATGAAAATTAAAATCATAACTGTTAACTAGTATATTAGATATATTAGACATTTTAGTATTTAAACCACGAACATTCTGATACATAATGATTAGTCGTTCAACAGTCGTTCCATCCACTATCACTATAACGAATATATATCCATTTGTTGCTGTTGTTGCTTGTTTACCAATTTAAGCAATTTATGGGTTTTGTGTTTAGTTTTTTGCTGGTTTTTTTTTCTCATTTTTCATTTCAATGCTTTATTATTTTTATTATTTTGAAAAACAAATACAAAATTTATTTATAAAATTTGTTTACATTTTTCAGCAAAACAATTCCAACAATAACATTTACATATAGTGAAATATTTGTGAATATTTTCGTTAAACGAACTATCAATTAAAAACTTTATTAGTTCATGAAACAAAAATGTCAATAATTTAATTAAATAAAATTTTGTTGTTCTTAGTATAGTGAGATATAAAAAAGTCAGGAATATTCGAAGCACAAGACTAATGCCGTATCTTCTATAAATCGATAACGTACATAAATATCCAATTAGTAGCTTTGCCTGTCCGATAAAATTATATAGGAAATTTTAACTTTTATTTTACCTCCGTACTTCTACCGGCAATCTCAATTGACGTTAATTATAATGTAAACTAAATTTGTCAAATTATTGTTATTGTCTTTGCTTGTGAAACCGCTTTCTTAATAAATACATTATTAATACCAAAATGTCGGGAAAAGAAGTGAGAATTTTATGGAGGGAGATAAACGACTTCATTAAATTTTGTGAACAATTATAAAAGTGATTATAAAAAAAAGAAAACAAAAAACAGCGTGTAATCAGAAAAAAAGCGAGGTGTGGCAAAAATTAGCAGAGAAGTTTAACGCAGCCAGTGGAAAATCTCCTTTAGATGAATAAAATTTCCCGCCGAAGTTCGATGACCTGAAAATGAATTTCGAATGAAAATTTGACACTACTAAAAAAACATGTTTAAAAGAGGCTCAGCACCAACAAAAAATTTGCCGTCACATAAAGAGCTCAAATTATCGTTAATAAGGCCGTCAGTTTTTGTATTAGAGGATCCTGGAGGGGTCGATAAGAAGTGCACTTTAATTGTTCTTAAAAATTAAAAATATTAAAACTTTTGTATGCATATGTGCAATGCACATATTTCCCAACCAATGGTAAGGGTTTTATCTAGTTTACTATTTACAATTAATTCAAAGTTTTGTCTCGGCGAGGAATGGGTTCGATTTATTCCAAATGTCTAACATGGAAGACTTCCACATTTTGTTATTATATTTTAAGCGTCACGTCGAAAAATTCAGCAGCACTTACAAAATATTTGAATTTTTTTAATAAATTGTCTTTTATTAGATTGGGTTCATATGTCCAAAAGGGATAATGGGGTCATAATTTTTTTTCCGAAGCCCTAGGTTATTAGATAAAAATAACATTTTAAAGTAGAAAACTGATAAATTTTGATACAAAATAATTAGAAAAGTACAATTACCTGAATATTTCACAAAAAAAATAATTTTTCTCGAAACACGCAAAAAAAAATTCGTTGTGAAAAAAAATTCTGGCCAAGGAATTTACTTAAAAATTCGCACAGTTAATATCTAACATATACCTAACAAAACCTTAAAGTGCCATATACATTTTTTTAAAATTTGTTTAAAAAAATTTTTTAAAGCTTTTTTTAAGCTTATGAAAAAAGTTTTCCATTTTTGGTCTCATTTCGCAATAGGTTCAAAACGTGATAATAAAATAATACTTCATGTCTGAGTGCTCGTAGGTAAAATGACCAAAACAAAATGATGGCTTTAATTAATTTGAAAGTTGAAAAAATTTCCATTACAGTTTTCTTTTTTTGCACAAAAGTGGTCTGGGGCATTTGCTATTTCTGGGCGAGTTTTTTTCTATTTTGAAGCTATATAACTTTTTAAAGAGATAATTTAGTACTGAATTCGATTCATATAACAAATTGTCGAAAAAATTAAACAATAGAATGAAATTTTCGTAAAATCTGAAAAATCTGACAAAAAAAAAGTCATATTTTCACCATATAAACACAGTTGAAACATTTAGTCGCGTTGAGGCACATCTAAAATTCTTTTGATTGACCCAAAACTTTGCATTTCTCAGTATTTTTGCTATTCGCATATTCGTAGGGGTTAAGATTTTAAATTCGAAGACTTTTTCCCCCTCCATATAATGAAGGCCCACCCTAGTGTACATACAATCATCTTTTTCATAATCATCTATTATCAGGCTAAAGAAATGTTAGAATCCATCGAAAATGATACGAGTTTCTATCCAAGCGATGCGGTTGATATTCTAAAACACTCAATTCAAAAAGTTTTAGCTGGCGATGAAATAGAAACTTGGGTTATAAAGGGGGAAGTCAATAAATATTTCCCTATCCTTGCTTGTTAAGACAAAGACAAACTGGACGATTTGATGATTGTGGAGGTCTAAAAGAGGAAAGAAAATAAATCGTTAGTATAACAAGCAAATATTATAGGCAAAAGAAAACGAAAAATTAACTTAAAAACTGGAAAGGTGCCAAATAACGCTCCACTTTAGATTTTATTTATATTATTAGTTATATTTTTATACCCTATACCACTATGTGGTTTGGGTATAATGACTTTGTGCTGCTGTTTGTAACAACCAAAAATATTTGACCTAGACCCATCTTTAATTATACCGATCGAATCAGAATCACTTTCTGAGTTGATTTAACAATGTCCGTCCGTCCGTCTGTGTGTCCATGTAAAGCTTGTAATCAAACTGCAGGTCGCAAATATGAATATATTTTGATGAAATTTGGTATATAAGCTTTTATCGGCCATGGGATAAACGCTATTGAAATTGGTGAGAATCGGTCCATGTTCAGACCTAGCCCCCATACAAATTACCCATATGAAATCGACATAAATTGCCATAAGATCCAAATTGTCATATAGATCTTACTCAAATTGGGTTTGTATGCGTTCATTACATCCACTATTGAGTAGTCCAAAAATGATCCCTTTGACCCCATATAGAGCTGCTTCCCGATCTTCACCTAAATCTATAAAAAACTAAAATATTGCACTGATTCTTCTCAAATTTTGTTTGTACATATTTTTGCAAAATACAAGAGACTTTACCAAACATGATCAGGATCGGTCCATTTTTGGACCTAGCCCCTTTATAGATATAGCATCCGATATGAACTTTTTTATATCTGCAGCTAAAAAAATTAATAAAAATCCCACTCAAATTTGGTTTTTGCTTATTTTCTATGTCCAGTTAGTTGGGCCTAAGAGATAGGGTTTCTAAACGCATGGTATAGGGTATCGTAGTCGGTCTAGACCGACTATAATTTTCTTACTTGTTGTTATTGCTTTTATACCCTACACTACTATGTGGTCAGGTTATAATGATGCTGATGTTTGTAACTATCAGAAATATTTGACGTAGACCCATCTTTCATACCGATGTCCATCCGTCCGTCCGTCCATAAAAAATTTTAATTAAACTACAGGTCGCAATTATGGATATATTTTAATGAAATTGTGTACGTAAGCTTCCAACGGTCATAAATCCTATAGGATAATTCCTCGTCATAGCCCCGATCTTGACTTAAATCTATAAAATAATCTAACCCATAAAAGCAAAGCTTTTATTAGAACTCTTTCTTGATGTATATGACTTTTGAATTTCTCCGTGACTGTGCATGACTATACTGAAGTCTATGGACAAAGCTTCACATCGAATGGATGTGAAGATATGAATAATTTTTGGCAGCATTTTGAAGTGAAAAGCACAATTTTTATATAAAATTTCGATGAATTTGTTCTTAAAAATGGGGGGGCAAAATGGAAAATTGAAAAAACCCTTCGTGGTTACCTGGAGATTTATATTTAGTAACACCGTTTAAAATTTCAAAAGTATCGGACAAGTAGGTTTTGAGTTATGATGTTAACGGACGTCGAACATTTATTTGCGAGAAAATCGATTTAAAATTTTTTAAAAACTGATTTATATACGATACGTGGTATGAGGCCGGTCTTTAGCTTTGCTCCAATTTTATTGAAATTTTGATACAACACTATCGACATGTTGTACATTCAGTAAAAAGAATGCAAAAAATGGTTTAAAATCTTACCCCCTTAAATAAACAGTTTAAAAACAAAAAATACTGCATAGATTTTTTTCAAATTTGGTTTGTATAAGTTTGTCAAAAAACAAGTGACCTTAAAAAATTTGGTCAGGATCGGAACCAAAATATCATCCGATATGAACTTTTTCATATCCGCAGTTTAACAATTAATAGCAATACCACTCAAATTTGGTTTATGCTTATTTTCTATATCTAAGTAGTTGGACCTAAGGGAAACGGTCTCTTGACGCATGGTATAGATTATAATATAGTCGGCCTAGACCAGCTATAATTTTCTTCCATTTTTATAAACATAATTTATAATGAATCAAAATAATTTATTAATGTATTCCATGTTGTGTTTGAAGGATTTTGGTTTAACGCATAATTCTGTGATATTCTATTCATATTTATTTCGTAGGCATTTTGCTACTGTAAGCTTTCAAAGGGCGGTATATCATCTAACTTCTTTCGGCTTATGTTGCGTAATATCGATGTAGCAAAGATAATATCTTGAACTGTTATATGATATATAGGCGCTTCAACACTCTAAAACCATCTTTAATTATAGTTTTTGTTCAAATCTGCATTTCGTTGTATAATTTTTCCACATAAATTTTAGGATTTTCTAAAAGTATCATAAGATGCGTATACCCCCAGTAGCAAGGTTCAGAAAATACACACATGAAACACACAATGTTCTGTTCAAAAGCAGCCAACACATATCTTTATTTTCATATCAATTATGTGCGTTTCTAAATTTTCTACGGTGCCCAACACAACCATGACTGTGTTCGTTTTAATATTTCGTTATTTACACGAACATTTTTGTATCACATACTTTTTGTTTCAATCACACATAAAGCACACATTTTTGAGTGTTGCTTTATTTGAAGTTCATGTTCTGCTACGTGTAGTGAAAAAAAAACACAGAACATGTACAATAAACAGGTTCGAGTTCAGTTATATTTTAAGTTGTGTTGTGGCTCGTGTAGTAAGAAAAAACACAACATGTACAATAAACAGGTTCGAGTTCAGTTATACACGACTTAAAATATAACTGAACTCGAACCTGTTTATGGTACATGTTGTGTTTTTTCTTACTACACGAGCCACAACACAACTTAAAATATAACTGAACTCGAACCTGTTTATTGTACATGTTCTGTGTTTTTTTTCACTACACGTAGCAGAACATGAACTTCAAATAAAGCAACACTCAAAAATGTGTGCTTTATGTGTGATTGAAACAAAAAGTATGTGATACAAAAATGTTCGTGTAAATAACGAAATATTAAAACGAACACAGTCATGGTTGTGTTGGGCACCGTAGAAAATTTAGAAACGCACATAATTGATATGAAAATAAAAATATGTGTGTGTTGGTCTAAGTTATGTTTGTTTACATATATGTACGAGTTTTTTATTCAGTGTGTGTTTTTTTCTGAACTCTGCCCAGTAGTTTTAATCTGATATTTTGAAATATGGTACTCTCATGAAACAAACCTCACCAGTGGGTGACTAACTCTGTGAAATATAAATCCGCATCACATTCGGCTTGAACAGAGAAAAATACCTATTCCGATTACGAAAAAGTTCTAAAAATTCACCACCTTTAAACTGTTAAAAGAATATTATAATAATTAAAATATATGATCTAATCAGGCGACATAATTTCTACATGAGCAAAATCTAAGCTCCAATAAATTTAGGAAATTTTGTAATTTTATAAAACTTGGTTTGTGAGTACAAGATTTATTTTTTGGTAGATGGATTTTTTATATATAAATCAAACAAAGAATTTATTATAATGTAAACTTTCTTACAAATTCAACATGCTAAAGTTTGGTGAATTGCTTTGAAAACTGCAATAGCTATTTGGAAACATCCAAGGCTATCAACAATTGCAGAAATGTTTGTATATCTTATGTGCAGGAACATGCATTTGATTCAATTCTTTTTAAAACTATTCGTCAAACCGAAACCTTCTCTGAAATTCTGATTCATTTCTATATTTGTGTGTTGCTTTTTGGGAGTATCTATGTAGAAAATTTCTCAAAGTTCTTAACTCTTGTAACTTAAAGTTGATTTTTATTTGTACGTATTTTTAATTGAATTTTATTTTTTGTTTTATATTTTTGCTAAATTTGACACTTCTTCTAAAGTGGTATGAATCATATTTATTTACCTAACTCATTAAACAACTACAATTGTCCGTGTTAGAAACACTAAAGTTTACTCAGCCGGTAAGTCATACCTACGAGTTAAAATTACGATATTTGATATACACGATGGGTAACCATGCACTATTAAATATTTCTTCATTGAAGTTACGGACATAATCTCATTAAAAATATAAAAGAGCACTTTTCAAATAGCAGTAAAAAAGTTTCGATTTATCAAATAAGCATTTGTAATTTGAAACTGTTGATGTTAACAAGAAAACAATAATGTTTAAGTTAGATCTTCCTAACAAAAAGACATTAAAAATTTTCAAAGATATAATCCCAATACTGAGCTATTAGTCGATCTAATTTAATAGTTACTTTTCATCATCGTGTTCTATACAAAAAGCAAAATTAAATCAAAAACATTTTTTCCATTGCATTCCATTATTAAAATGTGGAAATAGATCGGATGTTTCTAATTACCGTGGTATTGCTAAATTTAGTGCAATCCCTAAGCTTTTCGAGAAATTTATTACAGATTTTTTGTGCTATCGCTCATCGTCAATTTTGTCACCATTTCAACACGGATTTCGGAAAGGATGCTCTACCGTTACAAATGTGCTTCATTTTACGACAATAACTAACGAAGGTTTTGTCAAGAAAAAACAACTAGATGCAGCATACTCCGATTTTAGTAAGGCTTTCGGTAAAGTAAACCATAACCCTCTACTGATCAAATTGGATTTATTAAGTTTAACAACATTAAGCCTTAAATGGACAAAATCATATCTTTCTGAGAGAACACAACGTGGAATGTATAATAATATGTCATGTAAACGCAGCCATCTTGGACCAATTCTTTTCTCCCTTTTCATCAATGATCTTCCAAAAGTGATAAATTTTTGCAACGTTTTAATGTATGCTTTTGATGTTAATTTTTTTTTAGTTACTGTCAACATATTGATCATATTCATCTTCAATCAAATCTCAACAATTTCTTTTCGTGGTGTAACCGTAACCTAATGGAACTAAATTAAAAAAAATGTAAATGTATGCGTTTTTCTAGAAATAATATTTTTCCTGCTAACTCCTTTTTGGGCGGATATCAGCTTGAACTTGTTGATACTTTTCTGGATTTAGGGATTCTACTTGATCCTAAATTAAACTTTGTATCTCACGTCGCCATGACAGTTAATAAAACTAGAGGTACACTCGCCTTTATTAAAAGATGGGCAAAAGAATTTATTGATCCTTATAAAACCAACCAACTTTTTACATCTCTTGTAAGATCTATTTTAGAATATGGGTCAATAATATGGGATCCCTACTATAACATTCATATTCAACGAATCGAGTCTGTATAGAAACAATTTCTACTCTTCTGCTTATGTGGCTTACCTTGTAATTCTGCAATTAATCTACCTTCATACGTTGTTCGACTTAAATTAATAAAATTACCTACTTTGGAAAGCCGTAGGACTATGCTAAAAGTATCATTTATGACGAACCTAATTAATGGTGAAATTTGTTCTGACATTCTTGTCAACAATATAACTTTTGATGTTCCTCAACGAGTATCACGCCAATTCCAACCACTCTTTGTTAAATCTTTTCAAACCAACTATGCTCTAGCTGATCCTTTTAGAAGAATTTGTTGTGATTATAATAATCTTTATCAATTAATTAATTTTTCGTTGAACACTGATGTAATTAAACATAATATCATTATTTTCTTAAATTCCTAACTATTTGTATTTACTTATAAATCTATTTAATTGTTTCAATATATGTACATATGAAATTATATCATTTATACAGGTCTGTAAGGATTTATTCCATTGATCTAATAAATAAATAAAAAAAAAATTTAATATGAAATTTATTAACTTGGTCATTCTAAAGTATACTTTTGATGTGTTTTTTTTTTTTGCTGGGACATTCACAGATTGACGAATTCGTTAAAATAGATTTTATAAATTTTAACAAATTTTTAAACATATTAAATTTCGAGAGGGATACTTTTATAAAGTAAATAAATCCATAAAAATGATTATAAAATAAACTACAAAAATTTTAAATTTCAAAGTTAAGAGCAAATATTTGTAGAGAATTTTAACATAAACAAAATATGATATATTTCTATAATAAAACCTAAAATCTAAAAATTACAATATTTACTTATTTAATTAAATTTTATTTGACATACTATACTTGTTCATGTTGATAATAACTATTTATTTATCGAAAAGTACATAACAGTATGAGGCTTAAAGCTTAAATTGTAATATTTTACTTGAACTGCATTTAATCTGTATTTCCTTAAATAAACAACAAACTCTCAGGTTAACTTGTTGTATAATCATAGTGTTGGCATGTTGATAATGCCTAAGGTGGAGTTTGATTGACGAAATTGACGAAATTTAATGGCTAACTTAGTAAGTATGCGATTTCTGGATGTAAAATACTACAGCAAGCAGCTATTTAAAATTCGAATTTAATGCAGGAATCGATGAAAACTTCATGCTAAAAACCAGTGAAATACCCTTCACAGTGATAACCCTTCGGTTACCATTTTCATACTTTAAAGTTAATTGTTATTTTTTCTGTCAGTATTTATTATAGTTTCCAATTAATTGTTAACGCAATGATATTTTTTATAGAAAGGCGTTTTCAGATTCTTGATTTTCATTTCATTATTCAGCAGGACAAAAAAAAATATATAATTCTAGATCTCGCACATTTAAAAATTATTGCTTTGATCGGTAAAACAAAAAATTATTTTTAACTTTTATGGTAACAGTTCAAAAATGATCTAAACTCACTGGAGACGAAAGTGATATTCATACATATGACATTGAATAGAAGTTCATGTGAACCATGGCAGACCATGATTTCGATGTGATCCTCAATACAAGGATTATGGAAACAGAAAACATTAAGATTTTACATTTTATTGTAAAAGTCACATAATTTATGGCTCAGTGAAATAAAAATTAAAAAACTCTGATTTTTTAAGTGCATGACAGAGAAGAACAATTATATATACACTCAGTTTCACTTGAATAGCACACATGGCAGGATGCATTTCATTTCACGATAGCTTTTAAACAAATGAAAGTAAAAAATAATTCTTGGCTAGAATTTATAGCTGAAGTATTTTGTTTATTTTAGCAATAAACAAAACCAAAATTTATTGAGTATTTTTCAAGTTGCAGGGCTTACAAAGTAAATAACCTAAAATTAGCACGTACATTTTGTTTTATTTGAATAGAACACTTTGTTTTAAACTATATTAAATATTACTAGCCCTTAAAATTCGGGTGAAAATTCTAGGAAATTTTATCTTTCCATTAAATAAAGACCCTAAAGGTGTGCTAATCAATTATAGCCAATTCACAAATCAACACAAAAAACAAACTCATTTTTATTACAAACACATTATAAAATTTAATAAACACACACACATAGCATTGTATAATTTGATGTATGTATAAGTAGCAACTTTAAATGCAACTTACTCAAAATAAAGGAAAAAATTTAAAAAATCTGTAAATCTGCAAAACGGCTAAAAAGAAATACCTTTCAAATAATACAAGCTTGGTCAAAATCAGGATAAAACGGTAGAACAAAACATCGGTCACAAGAAATCGCCTAACCTATTAATATTATAGGTTGGATTAGTTTTAAACAACTTGTTTTGGGTAAATTATACAAATTATTAATTTATAAATCCAATTTAATAATGGGTAGAACCTCCTTTGTTTAGAATAACTTCGCAAATCCTATTTGGTAAGGAGTCATATCCTGAATATCCTGAGTTAGCTCAGCTTTCGTAGAAAACTGTCTCCCTGACTCATAAACTTTTCTGGCTAACCACTCCCAAACATTTTCGATAATGTTAAGGTCTTTCGAGTATGAAGACCAGTTTAAGACATTTTTGACTCGATCCATGATTTGACAACACGGGCTGTATGAATTGGTGCATTGTTCCGAAAAGACTTTCTAGTGGAGGAAAAGCCTATTCCAAAACTCCTTTGTACGATTGCGCGTTCACCTTGTGAGTCAAAAATTGAAGCTCGCATGTACCAAAATAGGATATGGCTCCCCAGACCATAACCCCGCCAACTCTGCTGTGTAGACGCTCCAGTTGATGGGTCTCCTTTCCTAAATCATGTAAGTAATAGTTGTACCCGTCAGGGCTCTCGAAATTAAATTTTTTTCATTAGAGAATACAACGTGCTGTCACTCTGTCTTCCATGACATGTAGTTTCTACAGAAACTAAGCCGAGCTTCTTTACGTGGTTTTTTCTTTAACTTTAGGTGATTCAGATGTTTAGCTTTAGAAATCACCCGCCACACAGTAGTTTTACTTGCGTTAACTCCAGCTTTTACTATTATTTTGTCAACAGAATCATGCGAGTTGGAAGTCTCGCGCAGTATAGATCGCTTATCTACATTGGAAAGTACACTATTTACATGACCATTCATATGTCTTCCATAATATGAGCTATTCTGAATAAAATTTTATACGACTTTTCTACTTCTTTAATTTTTTTTTTTTTTTTTTTTGCTATTTCAGACACAGAGAGGTCACTTTTCTGATACGTTTTTATTTTAATTTGTTCCACGTTCGTTAAGGCTGTGCCACGACCTATTATTATTGAATAATATTAAAATATATTTTAAATATTTTAAGATTGTAGTTGTTCAAATTTTTTATTTATCTATATTTAAAATATTCAAAATAACGGTTTACTTTATATTGCCGATGATCTGCACGACGTAAATCAAACTTAAACGCAAATGTGCTATTCAAGTGAAACAGAAAATGCATTAGAATTTGAAGCAAACGAAAATGAAATGAACAGAAAAATGTAACGGTAAATTCTCAGAGCTTCAACCATGTCACAGAGAATGTGGATAAGAAGAGGAACAAAATAGTATAAAACAAGTACAGTTCAGTCAATGAATATTAGTAGATAATCAAATAGAAACAAAGAATTGGTGTGTGCTATTCCAGTGAAACGGAGTCTATGTCTAAAAATAATAACTAATCTTTTTTAATTATCAGTCCCGGGTCGTATATTGAGTCTTCATCATTGACTGTAATATAAATTGTTTCTTATTTTAGTTGTTTGGCCAATAATTGTAAATATTTTAATGTTATCTTTAATAAGCTAATGTGGCCTGAATTTTTTATGTAAATAAAAACAAATTTGATTTACAATTTTGGTCCCGACGTTTCGTCGATTATTTGTCGACTTCTTCTGGGGTTTGTCTATTTATTTGAAGATATAAAAAACATATTAATACACTTCCTTACACCATATAGTATGTGTCATAAACTTACAATTGAATTGTTTAAATTTAAAACATAATAAAAATATATTTCACACAAAACGTAAAACATAAAAACAACATCTTAACATTCAAACACATATTAATTTAATAACACAGCTTAACTAATAGCGACAATGTAACTTGCATTTATATTGCTGGTATCTTCTTTCAAATTCATCGTCCGTTTTATATTTTGTTGTATATACAAACTTTCTTTTGTATATCTCTTTCTTTCTCTATTTTCCTTGTCTAGTATTCTAATCGTTTCAAAATTAGCTATATGACCTGTTTTAAATATATGTTGCGCCAAAGCTGTTGTTTCTCTCCTCTTGGCGATGTCTAGTTGATGTTCTCCCATTCTCGTAGCTAAAGCTCTCTTTGTTGTTCCTATGTATATTAAATCACATTTCTGATTGTCATTTCCCTTGCATGCTATTTCATACACTACGTTATTTTTTTGTTGTTTTTCTATAGGTGCCTTGACATTTGTGAATATTGCGCTTAGTGTTTGGTTGGGTTTGTAGGCAAAATTAATGTTATTGTTTTTAATTGTATTTCTCATGTTTCTGTTGTCTGTTAAGCCAGGGATGTATTGTACACTGTAAAACTTTATATCCTTATTTTCTTCAGTGTTGTCACGTTGGTTGTTATTTTTTAATCGCTGTTTTATTTCTTCTATTAGAGACCTTATGATGTTATTGGGAAAACTGTTTTCCATTAATATCTGGTGTATTTTCTTAATGTTTTTAACGTGGAATTGTTGGTCGCTAATTTTAAGAATTCTTTCAATGAGATTTTTTGCCGTATTTAATATTTGATGTTTTGGTTGGGTTGCATTATAATTCATGAGTCTCCCCGATGCTGTTTCTTTGGCATACCAGTCAAAATTAATATTATTTGAGGATCTATGTAATCTTGTATCTAAATATGTTATGGTATTTTCTTTTTCTATTTCAATAGTGAATTTAATCTTTGGATGTTGGTTGTTTAAAGTGTTCAATATATCATCTTGGTCTTCTTTATTCACAATGGCTAAGATGTCATCTACATATTTAGTTATGTATTTGATGTGGATGTTTTTGTCTTTTAATTCCATTATAACGTCGTCAAGTAAGCTATCGAGAACTATATCGGCTATTGTGGGCGATAGTGGGTTGCCCATTGGCATACCAAAGATTTGGTTATACAATTTTTTGTTATAAATAAAATAATTATTTTCAGTTAGGCAAAAATTAAGAATCTCCATGAATTTGGAACTAGGAATTTTTGTAAAATTTTTAATTATGTACCATTTTTTCATAATATTTTTGATGGCAGTATGCACTGGAATATTGGTGAATAGTGAAACCACATCAAATGAAACCAATATCTCGCTATCTTCAACTTTGAAATTTTTTAGGTTATTTTTCAATTCTATAGAATTTTTAATGTTATAATCTTTAGATATTATATGTTTGAGAATTTGTCCTATATATTTGGAAAGATGGTAACAAGGTACCTGTGTTGAGGAGATGATTGGTCTCAGGGGGATCCCTGTTTTGTGGATTTTAGGCAATCCGTAGATTCGTGGGGCTGTAGCTGCTGAACATAGTAATTTCTTTTTTTGCCAATTATCAATATATCCTTTTTTGAAAAGGTCCGATATAATATTGTTGTTCGTTTTTTGTAGTTTTGTTGTTGGATCTGTTCTTAGAGTTCGGTATGTATTTCTGTCTTCCAATAAGTGTTCCATTTTATGTATATATTCACTTTTGTACATTGCTACTGTCTTGTTACCCTTATCTGCTTGAATAATTATTATATCTTTGTGTGCTCTTAAAAACTTTTTAGTTTTTTCAAAAATCGTCAGTATAAATTTTTCTTTGGGTTTATTTTTAATATTTCTTTTGAACGTTGTAATTCTATTTGCTAATTTTGTTCTTGCTATTTCTTTCTCTCTATCCGCATTTAGTTCCATTTCCTGTATACATTGTTCTATGTCAGCAATAACGCTAATCGGTGAAAAATTTCGGTCATTTATTGGTAATGCAAATTTTTTTTTTTTCCCAAAGAAAGCATCCATTTGCACTCCATTGGATGTTGTAATTTTTTTACTTAGGCCAGCCGTAAAGTTTGAAACTGTGTCTATCTCACATACATTCGTACAGACGCTGACCTAAAGTCAGGTCTCCAAGAAGTGTATCAATTTTCATACCATACAGCTTTCGGATAATCGTTAAATATTTCTGCAATTATTTCATAAGTCTATGGTATAATACCTTACAGACTATAATACAGAGGACCAAATCGTCATTAGACTCGTGGCTTAAATATTTCATTATAGGTGGATAGCCGGTAGATTTTCTTTTTGAATTCACAAACTTATAGAATGATTTTGGATCTATCTTAAAATTCAGTTTCATACTACTCAGGTAATTATTATATAATTCCATGTTGAGTAAGTTGTACTCGGCTCGAAAAATAGAATATTTTCCATAATCAGTAAGCAAACCAGTTTCTTTATACTTTTTGTATTTTTTGTTTTTTAAATTTTTGAGTCTAGATAATTTCTTAGAGCTACAAGGAAGACCAAAATGATTGGTTGCAGTGGTTTTTGGGACACATTCGTTCATGTAGCCAAAAAAGGTTTTGTTAAAAAGGTTTCGTCAACCATCGCATCAATAGATGATTTAGCACCATCGGATATAGCTAATAGCTGCAGCCAATTTGTGTTGAGCAAACATTGATTTAGTTCGATGTAATTAGCACGTTTAAGAAAAATTTAACCCCTTTGTTACTAATGTGACGTTTATGAGTAACCGGAATATTGAAAGTTAATTCGATCGTTGGATAATATAAGTCCTCAGGTGTAGTAACAGGATCAACATGGATTAAAATGTAGTCAGTTGGTTCATTAATAAACACTAAATCAAGCAGCTTGTCGGAGGTTTTACGGATTCAATTGATTTGGTATAAGCATAAGTGTGATAAATTAGAGATAATGTCATCAATCCAATCGTTCGCTTTAACCGGGGTATAATAGAAAGATTCAGCTATGAATGTCCATGAAATTGACGGTATATTAAAATCACCGAAAACAAGAACAGAATCTTTCGGGTTCGCTTTGGATATCACGTTTTCAATAGACTCTATATGCTTACTACAAAATGGATTGTTCAGAGCATGGTGGTATGTAGGAACATCTTATGTAAATTTTATTTTGATTTACCTTTATCAGGACATCAATAAATTCAATTGAATGGGGATTATAAATTAAAATTTCTTCAGACGAGAGTAAACTAGAGACAGTAATGAAAACACCACCGCCATATCCATTACATAAAATTTCAGCGTTAAAGATTTTTTCGCTCAGCCAGGTTTCCGTAAAAATAATATGTTGTAAAAAATCGAAGCTTTCAATAAACTATTTACATAATTTAGAATTTATTCATCGGACATTTTGGCATATGATAGTTATGTCATTATCAGAAGTATTATTCAGTTTTTATACCCTATACCACTATGTGGTTTGGGTATAATGACTTTGTGCTGCTGTTTGTAACAACCAAAAATGTTTGACCTAGACCCATCTTTAATTATACCGATCGAATCAGAATCACTTTTTGAGTTGATTTAACAATGTCCGTCCATCCGTCCGTCTGTGTGTCCATGTAAACCTTGTAATCAAACTGCAGGTCGCAAATATGAATATGTTTTGATGAAATTTGGTATGTAAGCTTTCATCGGCCATGGGATGAACGCTATTGAAATTGGTGAGAATAGGTCTCCATGTTCAGACCTAGCCCCCATACAAATTACCCCTATGAAATCGACATAAATTGCCATAAGATCCAAATTGTCATATAGATCTTACTCAAATTGGGTTTGTATGCGTTCATTACATCCACTAATGAGTAGTCCAAAAATGATCCCTTTGGCCCCATATAGAGCTGCTTCCCGATCTTCACTTAAATCTATTAAAAAACAAAAATATTGCACTAATTCTTCTCAAATTTTGTTTGTATATATATTTTTGCAAAATACAAAAGACTTTACCAAACATGATCGGGATCGGTCCATTTTTAGACCTAGTACCCATAAAGATATAGCATCCGATATGAACTTTTTCATATCTGCAGCCAAAAAAATTAATAAAAATCCCACTCAAATTTGGTTTTTGCTTATTTTCTATGTCCAGTTAGTTGGGCCTAAGAAATATGGTTTCTAAATGCATGGTATAGGGTATCGTATAATCGGTCTAGACCGACTATAATTTTCTTACTTGTTTTATTTTTTATTTCACGAGGTGGAAGATGTTGCCATATTGTTTGTTCTTGGTTTTCCTTATCCATATATATTCCCGAACTAAAGTATTGTTGGGCCAAAAGCGAGGATCGACTAGTTGTTCGAAAATATCAAGCGGGACGTTTTACTTTAAATACCCGCATCAGAGTTAAGCCTTTCTTTTATATAGTAATCGATATCTTCAACATTTGTCTCAGAAGCAAAACGAGAAATATATAATGACTTTTTATTTAACGCTATAATACGTAATGATTTAATAGCGGTAATGTTGTTCGCAGCAGTGTTGTTTGAACTTGATTAATTACAGTTTCAGTGTCACTACTATTAATATTTTTGAGGATCGCCGAAAAAGAAGTAATTTGAGGAGGAATAGGATCAATATTTGCTGTATTTAATTGAGAGCCATTATTTTTAGAGACGGATGACACCGGACTCTGCGGCTGATTCGCCCTATTAGCATTTCTAGCAGATTTCCGGCGTTTTGGAGATTATTGCGGTGGAGATTTACAGTTATCCAAGGTGATAAAATTATCAAAAAATTTGCCGCATTCGGAAACACGAGTAGATAGTTCTGAAATCTCCTTTTGAATTGCCAGAAAATTAGATTTTCTACTCTGGAAAACTTTGTAAAATTCAAAATCAATTTTACTGCAGTGACTACAGCACCAATGTAAACCATTATTTTTCGGTATTGCTTCAGCAGCCAAAGTAGGTCATCCACTACATTTAAAGTGAGCATGATATCATTCTCTCTTCTCCATCATTAATATTACATCTTTTATTCAAACACTCCATATTAGTTATTTTTAACAGTGTAGGTGATCGACAATGAAAATACAGATCTGTTGGTTTATTAGAAAAATTATAAAATTTGGCAGCACTTTTAAATTTTATGAAAATTTGGCGGTAACAGCTAATCGATTTTGGTATGCAAGTAAATATCGTATGTAAAATAAAAAAATAAAAAAAAATTCAATTGTCCATGTATGTACGCTTTGTTATTTGTTGTTTTAATTTTGGTTTATTTTTATTAAATGAGAGATTTGTTGTTTGTAGCTATGTTGTGTTGTTTAATTTTACTATGCTTAGTTTTACGAGAAACGATCAAATTCGGTCATTTAATGAGCATAGTGATTTTATTTGTGGTTTTTATACCCTATACCACTATGTGGTTTGGGTATAATGACTTTGTGCTGCTGTTTGTAACAACCAAAAATATTTGACCTAGACCCATCTTTAATTATACCGATCGAATTAGAATCACTTTCTGAGTTGATTTAACAATGTCCGTCCGTCCGTCCGTCCGTCTGTGTGTCCATGTAAAGCTTGTAATCAAACTGCAGGTCGCAAATATGAATATATTTTGATGAAATTTGGTACGTAAGCTTTTATCGGCCATGGGATGAACGCTATTGAAATTGGTGAGAATCGGTCCATGTTCAGACCTAGCCCCCATACAAATTACCCATATGAAATCGACATAAATTGCCATAAGATCCAAATTGTCATATAGATGTTACTCAAATTGGATTTGTATGCGTTCATTACATCCACTAATGAGTAGTCCAAAAATGATCCCTTTGACCCCATATAGAGCTGCTTCCCGATCTTCACTTAAATCTATTAAAAAACAAAAAATATTGCACTGATTCTTCTCAAATTTTGTTTGTACATATTTTTCCAAAATACAAGAGACTTTACCAAACATGATCAGGATCGGTCCATTTTTGGACCTAGTCCCTTTCTAGATATAGCATCCGATATGAACTTTTTCATATCTGCAGCCAAAAAAATTAATAAAAATCCCACTCAAATTTGGTTTATGCTTATTTTCTATATCGAAGTAGTTGGGCCGAAAAATAGGGTCTCTAAACCATGGTATAGGGTATCATATATTCGGTCTAGACCGACTATAAATTTCTTACTTGTTTTTTTATTGATATTTGAGTTTATTGTTTGCTATGTTATGTTCATAAATTATGTCTATTGATTTTGAAAATTTAAATAGCCTGTAAAATATTGTATATTTTTTACAAGGATTTATGTTAAACTAAACTTTGTATAATCAGAGAGGATTTGATGATAAAATGACTTTATAAGGATTTATTTAAAATATAGTTTTTAGGTTTATGGCGGAGCTTTAAAATTTTTGCGATTGTATCACTTTTACTTTTACTTTATACTTGAAAAAATGGTGGATATTTATCTTCTGGTGTTTTTTTTTTTTTTTTTTTTTTTGTATAAATTTATAAAAATTAACTGTTCTTATCGGTCCTTGGATTTAAAGCCACTCACATGTCATTCACTCAGTTGGCAGCTATCTGTTTTGGAAGGAACTCACTCAAGTTCGTTTGTATTCGTAACACACATTGATTTTTTTTTTGTAATGGTTGACCTTTTTAGTTGTCAGTTAATTAGATTGGTTTGTCTGGAGGCCGTAATTTTTTTATTGATATTTTCTATATAAATTTGACTGCAAATTCAATCACATTACTTAAAAATTTCAAATAAGAATTCAGTTTTCTCTACAAATATGCCATCAATCAACCTTTGGCCATTCCGTCTATAGTTAGTTCGGGTTTGTTTGGTATTTAATTTGTTTTTATTATTTCTGTTTAAAAAAAAATATATCAAATCATAACAAAGGGATTGCATGACTGTAAAATATTTTACAAAAGGGATATATTTTCATGTTCAATTTTTTTTTTTTTTTGTATAATGTATGCGGCTCTACTGCATGATAAATTACGAAATTCTAAAATTTATTTTTAACTTAATTTTATATGATAGAAAAATATTTTTTTGCAATATTAAATTCCAACTTTATGGTATCGTTCGCAAAAAATTCCAACATCAAAATAAAACCCATGAAAGAAACCATATAATAACATGAACTATAAATAAATAATAACTTGCTTTAAAGTATATAAAAAGAAAACCTTGCTGTTTCACAAAACCAGCCAAGAGAAATTTGGTATTTTTTCTTCCATTAGTTTTTGTTTCACTTCATCGAACAGCAGGCATTTGACCACTGACAATATTCTTAAGTAGAAGTACAACAAGTTGTATAACAATAAGGTTGTGTTTAAAAAAGTTTTCACATTTATTTAACTAAAAGAGGAAATCGCTCAAAAAAAAAATATATATATATATATAATGCTAAATAAAAAAACAAATACCCAACAGCCAAAACGTGTATATTCCCAAAGTAATAAAATAATTGCCCGCATTAAGAATAATACATATTTTATTTTTATATGAAAAGTTACATGGAATCTGCAATAATTTCTCAACGGTATAGACAATAATACTTATAAAAATTTTCTGCTGAACTTGCTAGCCTCAAAAAATCGCTTAATGAATAATTATCCAAAAATGCGAAAAATTACCAAAAATTTTATATATAAAAACTGCAAGGGAAAATTGTCACAAAAAAAAATAAAATATAAAATTGCCCAATTAAATTATTACCCAAAACATACGAAAAATTACCAAAAAAAAATAAATATTTAAAAAAAAAAAGACAAAAGAAACGATTTTAACCAAAATAATGAACAAATTACATGAATTAATAATACTGGCAGATTCGAGCTCTCGAAATTCGAGTGCAAATTCTAGGAAATTTTATTTTTTCATTAAATAAAGTATGCTAATCAATTTTAGCCAATTCACAAATCAACACAAAAAACAAACTTATTTTTATTAAAAACACATTAACGAATTTAATAAACACACACATAGGATTGTATAATTTTATGTATGCGTTAGTAGCAACTTTAATGCAATTCACTCAAAACAAAGGAAAAAATTAAAAAATCTGTAAATCTGCAAAAAGCCTAAAAAGAAATACCTTTCAAATAATATACGTTTGGTCAAAATCGGGATAAAACGGTAGAACTAAACGCCAGTCACAAGAAATCGCCTAACCTATTAATATCATAGATTATATTTTTTTTATATACACACAGAAAACAGATTCATTATGGCTATCGAATTTATTACCAACCGAATTGCGATAATGCTTATAACCGATTTTCGGGTTCACGATGATTAAAATCCTATTGGCTTAACAGTTAAAATTTTATCATAATAGAAGATTTGTAAATGATATTAAATTTCTGTTGATGCAATCGAAAATACAGTTATTTCACTTTAGAACAATTCGGTTGGCAAAGATTTTTTCTGTGTGTATGTACGGAAAGCTTCAAGGCATGTTAATAATTTCCCGACAGTATGGACAGAAAAACTGATTAAAACCTTCTGCTGAAAGTGTTTGCTGTAAAAAATCGCCTAAATGAAATATTATGAAAAATTACCCAAAAATTAATTTATGAAAAATATATAAAAAAAACAAATAATGTCCAAGAAGAAACTAAAACATTACCCAAAAAACAAAAATGAGGTTTTACTCAAAATAAAAAATCGCACATACTAAACATAACAGCTATGAACATACAAATGGCATTTTTTTTTATATATATTATTTCTTACACTGAATTTACAGAATTTTAAACGAAGAACTAGAATATTGATTTTGCAAAAAAATTGACCTTTATATTCAATAGCAATAATTTATTAATAAAAAAACATTCTGAAAATTTGAAAACTTAAAAATCATTTTAAAATTGTGGTTGTTGTTATTTTCAAATTTGCAAATATGTAAATCGTAAATTTTTTTTCTGAATCCCTTGTTCTTGGTGACATATTTACACCTGTTGCCCATACTCTCTACGAGTTTTTTAAATTTGTTTTGGGTATGCCAGACCAAAGTTCGTTGAAGTTTTTATAATTTTCCTTTAACATTTCAACCTTGATTTCATCCACAGGTTTTCTTCTGGCTTTAAGTCAAAGCTTTGGGCTAGCTAATCCAAAACGTCGATCTTCTTGCACTTTTGCAATTTTTTGCTAGTTTGGAGATGATTTTGAGGTCAATCACTCTTCATTGGCCAAAATTCTGCAGCTTTTGAACCCATCAGAATATTTTAGTAATTTTTCTCTACTGGATAGATATGTAGTTGAACTTGAGTCTGACTTAATTGACTGAGTACGTTTTTAGGAATTCTAGGCCAAAGTTAAACTTTTCATTTTTTTTAACTTTTAGCGTGAAATATGGGTTTTTATTTTTTTATTTATTTAAAAATGTCACATTTGGATTTTTATAATAATTACAAGCACTTTTTGTAATAATCGATTTTTTTTTCTTAATGTTTAAACTCAAAAAAAATTTTACACTAAAAAAAAGTAAAACAAGTAAGAAAATTATGCGTTTAGAAATTCTATCTCTTAGGCCCAATTAACTGGACATAGAAAATAAGCAAAAACCAAATTTGAGTGGGATTTTTATTAATTTTTTTTGGCTGCAGATATGAAAAAGTTCATATCGGATGATATATCTATATGGGGACTAGGTCCAAAAATGGACAGATCCTGATCATGTTTGGTAAAGTTTCTTTATTTTGCAAAAATATATACAAACAAAATTTGAGAAGAATCAGTGCAATATTTTTGTTTTTTAACAGATTTAAGTGAAGATCGGGAAGCAGCTCTATATGGGGCCAAAGGGATTATTTTTGGACTACTCATTAATGGATGTAATGAACGCATACAAACCCAATTTGAGTAAGATCTATATGACAATTTGGATCTTATGGCAATTTATGTCGATTTCATAGGGGTAATTTGTATGGGGGCTAGGTCTGAACATGGACCGATTCTCACCAATTTCAATAGCGTTCATCCCATGGCCGATAAAAGCTTACACACCAAATTTCATCAAAATATATTCATATTTGCGACCTGCAGTTTGATTACAAGGTTTACATGGACACACAGACGGACGGACGGACATTGGTAAATCAACTCAGAAAGTGATTCTGATTCAGTTCTATTAGCTAAAAGCCTTGCTATTACTACAGAAAAATTTATCATTTTTTGCTGTCAAATTTATTAATTTTAGCAAAATAAATATGCTGAGCATTAGCGCAGTAATTCTGATTTTGATATGAAAATAAGGGGTTTTTTGAACCTTTCTTATTCATCTGTTACAATGCACTATGGTTTCCAAGCCGATTTTTTTTTTTGTATAATGTAAAAAGTGGTTGGATTTTCAAAAAATTAACATCCGTTGGTAACCCTGTTCCATTTATAGGTTGTCAAAATTGATGTTTTGGAATTTGTAATAATATTGCAAAAAGCTGAATAGAAATTGCGTTAGTGAAATCGTGTAATTAAAGAAACTTAATTATGAAGTTCGGAATGCAAAACAATACAAAAGGTATTCATGTAAATAAATATTAGGAATAAAATAAGTGTAGTTTTGTGTAAAATGTTTGCAGAATTCGGTGTTTTATATAACATGATTTTTTTGTATAAAAATTGGTTTATTTTTGTGTTCGTTGGAGTAAAAGTAAGGTGGTATGCTTCGGTATGCTCCAATTTTTTTTCTTAGGTGATGGGTTATAATATCTTCTTTAATGTTATGTATCTAACTTTGGGGCCATTTAATTATAATCTTAATTTTCGGCAAAATTTGAATTTCAACATGCAGAAATTCTGCGAGTTTTAGAAGTAGGTTGCCCAAACTCTTCTTCTGTTTCGGATTAGGTTCTTGAGAAAATTGGCAATAATGATTTAACATTCGAAAAAAAATAAGTAAAAATAAAAATTAAAAGTTAGTGTGCATACGTTAAAGAAAAACTTTCGAAATCTTTCATCAATTTAAAAAATTAACATATTATCATTAAATAATAAATGAACAAATTAATCATACACTGAACTTCCTAACCATAACAATTGTATCTTAATAATATACTTAGTTGTAATTAATATTGTGAATTATATTGGAATTATATCATTCTATAAAAGTATCGTAAGCAACCTACTATGAATTATCTCATCTATTATCTCAAGTATCGTAAGCTTAAGTTTGTGCTCGCTACAAAGCATTGTGTTATCAAAAATACGGAGACCAGGCACTTATCATGTAACCGTCAACTATAAAGGGTGAGCAAATAGAACCACTAAAACATGTGTTGTTTTACTTAAATGCATACACTAAGCATCTAAAATTATAAATAATACTCTTTTATTTAACTACCTCCTAATAAATAAAATTTATAACATATAAAATATATCCCCCTCTGTTTGTTTTATAACATTTGCAACTTCTGCAATTAATGAGAAATTGTAAATGTTGAAGCACAGGTTTTCCATCCGTTAAATATTCAGGTGCCCGGCATTACAGTCCATCGTTGCATATAAGCAACTCCATCTACATATCAACACTCGGGGAGAATCCTGTTCAGTCACAGAATGCTAAATATATTTAAAATGTTATTGTTATGAAAAGTTTTATATGAAAAGTTTTTTATTGAAACTCTTTTGGGTTGTCTGGGCGATAGGTGGTGGGCGTGTCCGATTTCGATAAATTTTTCAGGATGTCTTTCTATTTCTAAATGAAAGCTCTGTGAAAAATTTCAAGACATTCCGACGAAAGGAAAAAGTTTTGTATGAAAATTTCATTTTGGGTTGTATGGGCGGAGGACGGTGGGCCTGGCCGATTTCGATGAAATCTCCTATTTTTCTTAATTTTGTTAATGCAAGCCATCATACAAAGTTTAGCAAAATATCTTGTGTCTACGAATTAATGCCAAAAAAATAGATTTCTGGATCACAGTGCAATGGGAAGTTCTGTTCATATGATTTTTTACTAATACTGTGCTTTTCGTACTTATAATTATTATTCGTGCAATCATTATGAATAATTCATTTGATTGATTGCAAATATTCCATACTTGGTTCTGTGTTATTTCTGTTCTTTAGTAGTTTTTTGACTTCTTCATCTAAATCCCGGTGTTCCACTTTCCATTGATTTCGAACATTGGAGATGAACGGATCTCACGTTGCCAATAATATATTGAATAGATCTTCATATGTGGAATTTTGTAATATTTTTCTAAAATTGTGCTCTCTATAAAATCTGTAATCCTTATTCCTTTTTGCTAAGGCTCCTCTGTTAGATCTCCAAGTGGCACCAAATGATACTAAATGACATCTTCTGCATGATAAAGAATTTTGTGAACTGTTGCAGACATATTTCTCCATGGCTATTTGGTTGTATATATTTTTGCAGTTTCCTTAGCATAATCTCCAAATTTTTTGGAGTCAATTTCTTCATTGCACGCATGTACTTCCAGGATTATTTTAAAACTGTAAATAAGGCTTAAATCCACTCCTGTTATTTCAGATGCTGTTTCTGGAGTTGCAGTATTGCCATCATTTGTATTGCCTGATCCGTGTTTTGGCTGATCTATAATCAACCCAAATTTGCGATATTCATCTTGAATATGTTTCCTTTATGAACTTCTTAACTCCTTGTTGATTTCATTGTTTCTTATTGATCGCAAAGAACCGAAGTCCAAATCATAAGTTTTTTTAGTATGTGTTCCATAAGTCGTACTCTTGCATGTAGCGGTGATAATCCAAATTAATGTGCATCAGTATCATCTAGTGATTTTGTCGGGACTTGGTTTAATTAGCTTGATTTTGCTTGGCATATGATGCAGCTGGATGCAGCCTTTGTATTTGTTTAGGCGAAGAATGCATTCTATAATTGCAATATAATTTTTTCCTTTTTTTTTCATATTCGTAAAAAGCGCTCTCTTATATAGTTGGGAAGAGTTTAATATTTACAATACCTAACTAGTTCTAAGTTCCTATTTCTTGTTAGATAAATTCAGTTGTTAAGTCAACATCAGAAGAAGATAAATACCCCGCTTAGAAATAAAATATAATTTTTTAATACTATTCCCCCCTTGTATTTACTTTCCCCCCGATTTTTCAACGCATAAAATATTTTTCGAAAGACCCTCGCGCAATCAGTGTTAGCCAAAGCCTGGCCTACTTTTCCATCTATCGTTGTCAGCATTAATTGGTAGATTACTTCCATTTGCTGCCCCTCTAACTGTGGTTTTTGCAATTTTGGCCTTGTTATCAGTAACTTATTTTTTAATGGCATCATGGGTTTCTTTTTTGAATTTAAATTTGATTGGCCTACGGTATTTCGTAGAAGATTTTGTCTCATTTTTCAAATATCTTTTGTTTGTGTTATACTAGTCGAAGGCGCTGAATCATCCAAAATTGTTTTCAATCGCAATGATACACTTAACACCACGAACATATCTGAGTCCGAAATATTTTCACATACTACTACGTGTGTGTATTATATTTATCCCGAAGAACATTCACATCCCCATTTATAAAAAATAATTAACTTTGTGTTTCCATTGACATTCTTACTTATAAATATAGCAAAAGGGTGGTGTATTTTGTAAGCAGATATTATTACTGGTAATGGAGCAAATAATGACTATTATAAGCTATAAAATACATAAAGCACAAATTTAACACACCATTGTATACTTATAGGACTGTTTAAGTTACCGAAATATTAATTTTTTTTTTTGAGTAATTTCATTAAAATGGAAAAAGTGTTCTATCGGCTGGTCGCGGCGGGTGCAAAAGTATATATGGGGCTTAGAGAACACTTTTACCTTTCTCAGGGTGGCATAAGTTTTTATTCCCTTTTGTTCCCTAGAAGTCGTAATGCACTAAAGTTGAAATTTGACACAAATATGGTAGTTTAATAAATATTTCAGATTTCAGTTGCCTAGAGCAACTAAAGACTGCAATGCTACCAACCTTGTAAAGAGGATCACAGGACATTAGCGGTGATAACCTGCGAGTAGTAATCATTTATTTTTGATAAAAAAAAACAAAAAAAAATCAAAATCTGAAATTAAAAAAAAACAATTGATTTTGACAGTATGCCACGCCCACACTTAGCAATAGCTTAACCTAATTTTTGGCCATTAGCAACAAAATGGCGTTAAAATTTTAAAAATCGTTAAAAAAAAAATTAGACTTTTGGCCGACGAAATCAAAATTTCAGCCACTGTGCGTCCCACACTGTGGTAAATCACAAAACTAGCTGGACAAAATTAAAAAAAAAAATGTCTGGCAACATTCCTTCTGATCGTTTAATGAGCTTCTCAATACAATAGGTCACTGTAATTCATGTTTTGTTTTTTTTTTTTTTGTTTTAAGCTTTGATTAGGAAAAAGCAAGCCTTAAAGTCAGTTGTTGTCAACAAGTGCATTCAGATTTCAAAGAGAAGAGTATTTTTTGTGTGACTTTGGTTTAAGATTAAAAAGGCAAAGGCGATTTTAAGCTATTATTAAGCTATATTTCAAGAAAATATATTACAATTTTCATTTAATTATTTACATTGTAAGTATTAAAAAAAATTTTTTTTGTGAGAAGTTCAGAAAGTGCAAAAAATAAAATATTTCCTTTTTTCAAGTAGAGTTAAAGCTGCTTATTCCGAATAGTTCCGGTGTAAAACTTTATTTGTGTTAATCTCTGAAGTGTTTCTTTAAGGTAAACCAAAAACATCTTGCGCATTTTTGCGACCGCCATACATTTTTTTTTACTTTTCCAGTATGACCTCCACTCTTTCGCGAAAGAAAATTTTTGAAGAATGGGTAAAAACTCCCAAAATACATCGCAAAGGCATCTTATTGACATTAATAATGGTTAGGTATGGTCTTCAAGATATACCAGAATACGTGAAAATAAATCTTAAGGCAAATATAAATATTATTTGTTTTAAACTAGCCGAAAAATGGATAAAAAGTGGAAGACATCATGACCGTTTCTTAACATCAAATTCAGTTTCAGCCTGAAAGTGTACAACCGAAAAGTTGAGAAAAAACTGGAAGAAAACCAAAAAATTTTTATGACTGTATTGAAAAATCGAAAAAAAGAAAGATACAAGGACTTTTAGATTCAACTGACCATCGAGAAACTATTAAAGCTAGTGAGCAAGTGTTTCGCAAAATGGGAAAGCGAGATTCAGCCAGACTTATGAAAGATCTGTCGGAAGCTTCATCCAGTAAAGGTACGGAAGTGAAAAAAATTTGTAAGGGATTAAGCTCTGAGCCTGTGCCTTTAGGGAGCCTTTCTCCCGATGAAGCCTTATCTTTAATGGTTGATGCTAATTTGCCGAAACATCAATACGATGTTATTCGGCAAAAGGTCAACGCAAAATGCAAAAATCTTTTTCCCTCTTACACTAATGTTCAAAAAGCTAAACAAAAATGTTATCCAGCTGAAACAGAAATCACGGAGATGCATATAAAATGTTCACTCCAGTCATTGGTGAATCATACTATTGAAAGGCTTTGTTTGGCTCAAAAAGAGGTTTTACTCGGCAATGATGATCTGAAAACTGATGAAAATCGTCTTATTATTTTGATAAAATGGGGATGCGGTGGGGTTCAGCAAAAGCAGTATAAACAGAAGTTTTCTTTGGAGGAGGGCCAAACAGATGAAAGTTTATTTAGTATTTCAATGGTTCATATTCAAATGAATTATAGTTCTACACAAAGAAAAATAATTGTGTGGCAAAATCCTGCTCCTTCATCTACAAGATACTGCCGTCCAATCAAAGTTGTTTTTGCCAAAGAGTCCACTGAGTTAATTTCTCAAGAAGTTAATTTAGTACAGCAAGAAATTAGAGATTTGTCTCCAACTCTTATCACAAATGGCGAACAAAGTTTTCATGTTGAGTCTACTTTTATACTTACTATGATAGACGGTAAAATTTGTACTGCACTATCATCTGTAACTTCTTCTTCTCAAACGTGTTTCATATGTGGAGCGAAACCGAGTGAACTAAATAAACCTTCTGTGATTTTAAACAAAAATGTCGATGAACGATCCTTAACCTTTGGAATGTCTCCGCTACATTCATGGATCCGTTTTATGGAGTGTGTATTACACATAGCATATAAACTTCCTATAATGACCTGACCAGCTAGAGGACCGGAAAATAAAGCAAAAGGGCTGAAGAAAAAAAAATTCAACAGAGATTTCGAAATGAGATGGGGTTGCTTGTAGACATGCCAACACAACAAGGAGGTAATACGAATGACGGTAATACTGCTAGATGGTTCTTTAGAGCATCAGGAAAGAGTTCAGAAATCACTGGTGTCAATAAAGAATTAATTGAACGGTTTCATATTATTTTGGAAACTTTAGGTAGTGGTTACCCTATTGATGACGATGCTTTTGAAAGTTTTATTGTTACCACACGAAATTTATACTTAAAAGAATACCCATGGTACATTATGTCAGTTAGCGTCCATAAAATCCTTTTTCATGGAAAAGACATAATAAGATCTTGCATTCTTACTATAGGACAGCTGTCAGAAGAAGCAAGAAATAAGGACACGAGGAAATTTAGAGAGTTGTTTACGAGAAAAACATCGAGAAATGACACAAATACAGATCTTTTCAATCAACTCTTAATTTCTTCAGATCCTTTTATCGCAAGTTTGCGTCACATTCCCCTTCGAGTTCGAGGTTTGATAACAAAAGAAGTTCTTTCATTATTATCTGTTGATGCTTTTGAGGAGGAAGAATCTGTTAACGGTCCATATGACAATTAATAAATTAAAATCTTTATGTGTATTTTTCTGTTATTATATGTATCATTATTGTAACAAAGCAAAAACAAGTAAAGAAAACAATTATTATGAAATACTTATTAAAAATATTAAAATTATTTTAATATTAAAAATGATTACCTCCGACTCCTTACGTAAAAACTCACTTCATAATTTTAGTAATCATGAATCTTAGTTATATTCAACCTAAATACTAGTATAGATAGCAACAAATAATCTCATAGGATGTTTTAAAGAAACAAATTTTTTATTTTCAAAAAAAAAAAAATTTTTTTTCTTGACATGGGATCCTCTTAGTTTTTGCCTCATTTTATTGAAACAATCTTCTTTTTAAAAAAAAAAATTATATAATCATTTATATATGTATTTGAATTCATTTTTTATATAATTCATAATTCATTTTGATTTGCGATCTACCACACTGTGCGTCGGTTGGTTCTTTCTTTTGATTGGTTGCATCAATTTATATTCTAATTTCAGGGAAAAAATCAATAGCTACAGCTTATTTTCTTTATCCCATCTTTTCCCTAATTATTTCATCGATTTTCTTTACTTACTCATTACGTTAATAACATTAGTAACTTTAGCGTGATTAAAAGAATTTATTTCTCCTTTCCAAAATTTTTAGTAATTTTTCATACACAAAATTTTTTTATACACAAAATATTGTGCAAAATAAATGAAATATTAACCAAACTATTTGAATAATTCTTCAATTGAAATTTGACTTAAATTTTAATTAAAACACTTTAGGCTATATGTCGTATTACTTTTTGGGCGAACCTAAGTAATATGATGTACATTTATTTATTAATTGTTTGCCTTTAAGAGGAATTCTCAAAAAAATAAAATAAGTTCTAAATGGAATGTAATTATTATATCTATTTCCCTTAGTATCCAATTGCACAAAAATATTTAAGCCTTAAAAAAGTAATTAAACATATATACTGCCCTTCTTATAAAGTGATGAGTGTATGTATAATTTCCAACTAAAATCTGAAATGTCCATGAAAAGTCTGATTAAACATAGAACTTAATATCATTGTGGTTGCGAAAAATATGAAATAATCCAATCAACGTATTTGTGTTTATGCCAAAAGACAAGTTCTCTTCCTAAAGTTCTGTTTTTCGACTTATTTTCTATTTGTAATTCCGATTTCATAGTTTTATTAAATAACTTAAATAACTACCGTAATGGATTTTACTCAAATGATTATTATAAATGTTCACACAGACACACACACATACACCCACACATGTTTTTCATTTAATCAGATAATTTAGGTTATGAAAACAAACACTTTATTTTATTAATATTACTTAAACTCACTACTACCAGTATGGTCTACTTTATAGTCCCTTGTGCAACTATAAATCCCCACATGATTTATAGATGTCCGAATATGTTCATAAATATAAAGTTTGTTAGCTTAAATAATTTTTTTGCGCATTTTTTAGTTTGTAAACATTTAACATTGGAAAATTTTCATGTGCATGTCTAGATAATGCATATGAAAACTTTTGAAATATTTCATTGACTAGTATATAATTTTTTTGTTTCTAGATTTTGACAAATAATCACCTAATGAGAGTAAATTGAGAATGGTGCGGAAATTCCAATGGAGTCGTTGGTCCCAAAAAATCAAAAAATTTAAATAAAATCCTAAAAACTAAGTCAATAAACTTGTATGTATATAAAGTTATGTTAATGCTATTAAGTTAAGTTAAGTTTTATTTTATAACTTTTATTAGAAGGAGGAGCAAAAATAAAAGAAAAGGGTTTCTAGTTTGTTTTGAATGCTGCGTCTGGTCGTAGCAGTTTTTATTCTCCCGAGCACTGTTTATGGTGCTCAATTAGAATGTTGGGAATTAAAGTTCGAAGACAACTTTTCAGTTTGCTAAAAAATTTTATTCTGAATTTATTTACAATTTTCGGTGTTTTTTATACAAAATAATATATTATGATTTTTTAGTACGACTAATGTTATTTCTATGTTAGTTAATTGTCTGTTCAAATTTATTTCTCAGTTTACATTTTTGAGGTTTTATTACATGTTGAAACATTTTCATGTAATCTAAGCTTAAGGTAACAAATGTGGCATACTTTCCATTAATGGGTTAAAATAACATTAATAAATAATAAATTGCAATAATGAATTATTTCTGGTATAGTGCATTTCATCATAATATATACACTACAATAAAAAAAAATCATGTGAGTCCGATCACAGCGAAGATATGTAAACATCTAGTAAGATTTTTTTATGGCACTTTTTTAAAATCAACCAGAAAGCTTCATCTATGTGTCACTTATAGCAATCAACTGCAGGGGCTCTGCTAATATAAAAAAAATATTATTTATTATTTCAATCGGTTAATTTTTGATTTTTCGTTTTTTATTTTCATTTTTTATTAAAAATTTTTTCATTTTTTTATTTTTTATTTTTAATTTTTTATTTTTCTGTTTTCTTTTTTTTATTTTTCATTTTTCATTTTCTATTCTTAATATTTTATTTTTTATTTTTTCCTTCTTCGTTGTGTATTTTTTTTATTTTTCGTTTTTAATTTTTTATTTTTCGTTTTTCATTTTTTATTTTTCATTTTTAATTTTTAATTTTTCATTTTTAATTTTTCGTTTTTTGTTTTCATTTTTTATTTTTCATTTTTCATTTTTCGGTGTTCATTTTTATTTTTCATTTTTTATTTTTCAATTTTTATTTTTTTATTTTTCGTTTTTTATTTTTCATTTTCATTTTTCAATTTCAAACAGGTTATTACATACTCGTATCATAATTTTTTCACTAATACATTCACAAGTCATACCGATTTTGTCAAGCGGCTCACATGTTACGCTGTTTTTGTCATTGTATTGTGAAATAGAAATTTACTCCCCTGCGCGTATAGATGTTTACACATCAAATATTATGCTGCGTAGTAACGGATGAAAAAAAAACAGGCTTTCGCATACTTCCTGTTCCTTAATATTACATTGACTTAATAGGAGTGTTACTACCAGAGTCTGAAATTTCTATTGACACTGAAAAGTTTGGCCAATGCTGCAAAATACCATCTACAATTATAACCTATCCAATATTACAGAGAAGAATGGTTTTAAAAGAGATTAATTGCTTTTTTGGAAACCCACAATTAAGCAACTCTATTTTGGACTCTACTAAGCCAATTATGCTGTCACAACTTTAAATTTTATCTGCGAAAATATTATTTAATTTGTTAAAAACGACATCAATCCAGCAAATGCCCGACAATGTCGGCTAATTGAAAGACATTTTGTTCGAACAAAAATATATTTGAAGAAGAGTAAACCGATAGCCATTTCAATAAATGATTTTAAACCTAAGGACTAATTTTCATTATCGATTAAAAAATCTATACTAAATATTATAAATTAATTTCCCATTATTGTAACTCATCAATTTATAACGAACTCATCCGACAAAAAAGTTTAAATAGATTTAGGCAGATCCGAAAAATTTTTAGTTATTTTTACAACAAGTGAAAAGAAAGCTGAAGCAGGATTTAAATTTTATTTTTAGCTGTCACGTCTGTCATATGGATATCGTTATACCAAATCGTAAAGAATGGGAACTATGATCAAGTATATTTAGAAAACACAAATATCTCAAACGCTCTCCATGAAAATCAATATACCTGTCCATGAGTTTGCATCAACTTTTGAAGCAGTTTGCTGGCGTCAAATGAGTTGAATCTAAAAATACTAATTTTAAGAACAGGCATCGAAAAACGGTGACGTCGTATTTTCTTTTTCATGTGCGAGACGAAATATACAGTCTGCGTCAAAACAAACTGCACAGCGAATAGTTTAATATTTGTAAGTAGATAGGTCCTAAAATAAAACTGTTTTAATCTTTTTAGGGAGCAGTTTATTCAAATAACAAAAATTATATATTTAATTCTTCTTCTTAATCTCAAAAAATGTTATTTTTACAGCTAAAAATTTTCTCTAAGGCTGATATTTAGTTTGCTTACCCTATACTTTTATGACTACAACAAGTCGTCATTGAACCAATCAGGTTTTGAGTCACTTGTGATCATCTTTCAGTTTTAAAGCCGGAAATCAAACTGTTGTAGAGTTCCATAAAGCAACCGTTCCTTGACATTTTGAGGAGTATGCCTAACATCGATCCAAAACATAATATGGCAACACTCGACTGTATATTTGCTTTTGAAATGTTAAGATAATCTACGCGATTCATAATAATACATAATATTAATAGGCTAGTCGATCTATTGTGACTGATGTTTTGTTCTACCTTTTTATCCCGATTTTGACCAAACGTATAATATTTAAAAATTATTCTTTTAAGTCGTTTTGCAGATTTACAGATTTTTAAATTTTTTCCTTTTCTTTGAGTAAATTGCATTTAAGGTTGCTGCTAACACATACATAAAATTATACAATGCTATGTGTGCTTATTAAATTTGTTAATGTGTTTGTAATAAAAATGAGATCGTTCTTTGTGTGGATTTGTGATTTGGCTACAATTGATTAGCATACTTTTAGGGTCTTTATTTAATGAAAAAATAAAATTTCCTAGAATTTGCACTCGAATTTCGAGGGCTGGAATCTGCTAGTATCTACGAGTACAAGATTTCCAAACCAGTTTGCAGCCATACGTCCCCATTTCATAATTAAACGACCTCCGCGCTTTATGCTTTTAGCAACATAATATTCTTCGTATGTTTTTTCTTCTCCTTATTTTTTTGTAGATTTTTTCTTCCAAAAATTTAAATTTTGCACTCAACATTATTTAAGAAGTTAGCTCCAAAAGAATTATCCAGACGTTTTTTCGTTCTTCACAGATATAAGAGTCCTTTTTCTACGACTCTACCATATAGTCCATGTTCGTGTAGTGCGTGGCGAACAATACTAGCAGTTATATTTGCTTCTAATGCTGTTCTGCATTCCTCCGCTATTTCGACTGCACCTTCGCAGGGAAAAGCGGTTGTATTGTATTGTATTGTATTGTGCAAAGAGATATTTGAAGTGCTGCAACCAGTGACCTATTGTACTGCCCTCTTCCAAATGGTTGTCCCTATAAAATCTCATCCAACCCTGAAGCATTCAGGAATTCGAGGATGTTGGTTGGTTCTAGTAATTTTATGTCGCTAGCTAGTATTTGGAAAGAGCCCAGGTGCTTTCTGCTTTTATGCATTAGCGCTCCACAATCCCCAAGTATGTGCTCTGATGATTCGGCTTCCTCATCACAAAATCTGCACATGGGATTTGCTATAATTCCTAACCTGCTCAGATGTTGCCTGAGCCTACAGTGACCAGCTAAAATCATGGCTAGTATACTCAGACCGTTCTTTGACAATCCAATGCACGACCCACATCTCTTCTTGTTTTAGCCACCAAACAAGAATTTGGATTGCCTTAAGCCCAAGTGGCTCGAGAAAAGTTCCCATCTAACATAATTCTCATATTCCCTTATTCCTCTTATACTCCTTTTCCTATTCCACAAAACGGTTCCGGCCCTATTAATATTGTAGAAGCTCCTCTTCCGGCAATTTCATCTGCTTGCTCTTTGCCTTGAATCCCAATATGTCCCGGGACCCAACCATGGCTAACATAGTTGTGTTTACCTAGCTCATTTAGTTTCTGTAGACAGTCTCATACTAAGTTGGAGTCTACTTCATAGGAGCTTAGTGCTTGAATAGCAGCTTGACTATTTGATTGTATCGTTATTAGGGTTAGTCACTTTTTTGACTTTTATCGAATATCGAACTGCTCTCGCAATATGCTGTAGGGCATGGAAAACCATGAAGAACTGCATGTTTATTTTTTTGAAATGGTAAAAATGGTAAATGGTGAAAAAACCTCCCCCAAAAATTAAACATGCAGTTCTTCATAGTTTTGCTTGCCCTACCTCATACTGCGAGAGCATTCTTCGCAAAAAAAAGTGACTAACCCTAATGGTCATGTTCCGTCTTTTATAATTCCTATTCAAGTTGATTTGTGCACATCTATCGATGGCATAAATTTACGCTTGGAAAATACTTGTGTGTATTCCCATTGACTCAAAGTATTTGGTTCTAGGCCCGAAGACTGCCGCCCATGTGCCACTTTTGGTTTTTGACCCATCTGTGTACTATTTGATTGTATCTTCTCTTAGAGAATATGCTGTGCTCAAACCACCCCATTCTCTCTTATTGCCAAGTTATGTGACAAAGTATTTCCTGAAATCATATTTCTTCTCGAATAGCGGTTAATTTATCGTTATAATAATAGAACCTTGAAGCAATATCATACTGTAATTTTTTTTTTCTTCGATATGTAAAATAAGGCCTTTTTAACTTTAATATTAAAAGCAAAAGTTAAAAAAATTATAGTCGGTCTAGTGTGCATACGTTTGCAAATCATGTTCATCGCTGTCAATGACGTTGACTTCTATAGTATGTGCAAACGTCTGCATGTATGCATATATTATGTTTGTTTTGTTTACAATGACGCTCATAATTGTGCATATACTATAGCAGGATAAGCCCTAACGACATTAAACCTTATGGAGGTTGTTTCGAAGATCGTGTTTTGCAAGCCAAAGATCGTTACCATAGTTATTTAAGAAATTTTTTTCTTGCGAATGAGTTCATAGTTTCTTTGCTGGGCATTCTATAAGTAATATTTTTTTTTTTTTTAATTTTTATTAATACCACTTGATAGCGAAGAATGAAGAGTCAGCCCATAAAATGATGATTATAGTTTGTGTATGTAAAAATATTTTAGTTGGTTTTTTTTTTTTTTTTTTTGAAAGGATGTCCGACCCATACTCAACAAAGCACATACACACAGAAAAAAAGTTCGCCAACCGAATTGTTCTAACGATTAACGACTGAATTTTTGATTGTATCACCAGAAATTTTATATTAACAAACCATATTTTATTTTGATACAATTTTTACTGTTACGACAATAGAATTGTAATAAGAAATGTGGATTAGCTCTGAATCCTGGGATGAGATTGAAAATCGAAAACGTCTTCGTAAAGCACGATTGCAAGCCAAACCAAATGCTGCGAAAGAACAAGCTAAACTAGAATACCGCCAGTCTTCTCGAAAAGTAAATTATATGGTACGTGCTGATCGAGAAAAATACTTTAGTGGTATAGCAGAACAAGCCGAAAAAGCTTCCAACACAGGTAATCTGCGTGCAGTTTACTCTGCCATTAAGCAGATGATTGGCAATAATATACGAGGCACTATGTCTCTTAAAGCAAGTGATGGCACAGAGCTAACCACCACAGATCAACAACTAGGACGGTGGCGCGAACACTCCTCATCACAGGCATCAACTGAAAATAGCAACTACAACCAGGCTGATCCGGACACGTCTTCTTTACGGCGCAACCCAATAAGGGATATTTCTAATGATCCCCCTTCATGTTCCGAAGTTGCAGCGGCATTAAAACAGCTGAAAAATTGTAAATCGCCTGGTCCCGACAACATACCCGCCGAGCTATTAAAATATGGTGCTGATACATTAGCTGAAGTGCTGACTCCACTGATAAGACGTGCATGGATCAACAATCAATTTCCTGCAGATTGGAAAGAGGGTGTAGTAGTCACAATCCCTAAAAAGGGTGATCTCACTCAGTGTAAAAACTGGCGCGGTATTACCGTGCTAAACGCTATAGGGAAAGTGATGGCAACTCTACTACTACAGCGAATTTCACCGGTGGTAGAACAAACTATTCGTAATGAACAAGCTGGCTTTCGGCCTGGGCGATCTTGTGTTGATCACGTCAATACTCTACGCATTATTATTGAGCAATCGGCAGAGTACAACACACCCCTATACCTACTCGTAGATTTTGAACGTGCTTTCGACACAATATCCCGAAATTCTTTGTGGTCTGCATTAATTGGTAAATGTATACCTGAAAAAATTGTCACTCTAATACGCGAGCTGTACAAAGACGCAGAGTGCAAGGTCCGATCTAACGGAAAGGAAAGCCAACCATACACAACCGTTACAGGCGTAAGGCAAGGCTGTGTCCTGTCTCCCACACTATTCATTCTTCTTTTAGACTGTGTAATGGAAAAGACAAATAGTGAGGCCCCTACCGGTATTCGATGGAATATGATGGAATGCCTAAATGATATAGATTACGCAGACGACATTTGTCTAATGGCCCAGTGCTTTGCAGATATTGAAACTAAGATAAAGAGACTCTCCGAAAACGCCAAACAAGTAGGATTGAGAATTAACTTTAAAAAATCAAAGCTGATGCGTATCGGTACCAATATTTCATCATCACTTATTGTTGATGGTACCGTAATGGAAGATGTAGAATCTTTCAACTATCTCGGCTCTGTAGCCGACATTGGTGACCGAATCAACAAGGCCCGTGTTGCGTTCCTAAAACTGCACAAAATTTGGCTCTGTAGCCGACATTGGTGACCGAATCAACAAGGCCCGTGTTGCGTTCCTAAAACTGCACAAAATTTGGCGCGCTAACAACATATCCCAGAAAACTAAGTTACATATATTCAACTGTAGCGTAAAATCTGTTCTGCTGTATGGTTGCACTACATGGAGCCTTACAAAACTGGCCAAGAAGAAAATACAAACTTTCGTCAATCGATGTCTGAGACAGATTTTACGTATATACTGGCCTAATTGGGTATCAAATGAAGCCCTTTGGAATCTGGCAGATTGTTGTCCCATCGAATTTGATATTAAGAAACGTAAATGGACATGGATCGGCCATATTCTCAGGCGACCAGCAAATGATATTGCCAGAGCTGCACTTGAGTGGAACCCCCCAAAGGTCAACGACATCCAGGCCGACCACGTCATACATGTATCCGGTGCATACGAAATGAACACGAATCAGTCCAAAAAACATGGAACGAAATTAAGCTACTTGCCAGAGATCGAATCAGATGGAGAAAATTTGTTGACGCCCTATGTTCTTCGTGAACTTTTTATTTAAGTATTTTATGTACAATTTGTATCTATATTATATCTAATTAAATAAAGGACATATATATATATATATATATTGTAATTGAAGTTAATTAATTAATTGAAATTAATTCTTCATCGAAATTCGGTTGGCAATAAATTTGGTAGCCACAACGAATCTGTTTTCTGTGTGTATGTACACATACTTACATATGTATGTATGTGTACAATGTATAATGAATGAAATTTTCAGTAAAATAATATTTTATATTTTTTCCTTTTTACTTTTTTTTTTCCATTACACGTCCCATACTATAAAAATGTTATGCAATATGAGATGCCATATTTTAGTAATTTATATAATGTTAGAAAAGTTTTTTACTTTTGTTTTCTCTATATTTTATTATATTATTCGGGGCAAATTTGCATTTTCGTTTAGTTTGGAAAACAAAAACAAAAAAATCTGCAAACAAAAACGTTTCCTTTTCAAATCCAGTTGTGTGTGAAATTGCGTCCACAACCGAATTTTATTCATCGGTCGTGGCTGTTGCTGGGCTACTTGGTCGATATTGTAGTCTTGTTGTCCTTGTCATGTTATGCTATTCGGTCGTTTTTTGTTCTGGTAGTTTATGTGAAAATTCATGAGGCGTATTTTTAATATGGTTATTTTAGCCATATTTCATTCGGTCTTAACTTCAAAAATTCATACAACGAGTTGGCTTTCTCATATTATATGGTTTTGAAAATTTTTCGTAAATATATATTTTGTTTGTGTGTTTATAAGTTTGTTGTAAGTGTGATTTTAAGTTCAAAGAGCAGTACGTACATACATGAAGTTTTCAAAATATTAGATGAGTAAATATTTTTATTTCGTTTAAGCTTGTGATATGTATTAACCCAGCAAAAAGAATAGAATACCTAGCACTAAAGAATTAATTACAATTCCAGGCCAGATTACGGTAAGGGTAATTATTCCTAATTAACCAAGTTTTAGAATTTTTAATAGAAAAGCATAACATCCTTTTAAGGGCCAAAGAAGCAGCACAACTGCTTATGGTAATTCATTAACATTTATGATGCCACAAGCATTCAAAAAATTTTCCTGTTGCATGAGAAGTAGTAAGAAAAATAGCTTGGAGATTATTCACGAACGAATTTAGAAATTCCTTTATCCAATAGCAAAATCATCTTACGTTTGTGTATGTGTGTAGTACCTTCCTACTAATAACTTAGTTCAAGTAACATAAAAAATATTTGTGGGTTTCTTTCATTCTTTCTTTTGCTGTTTGTTTGTGTTACACATACAATTACACAATGCTTGTCGGAGGAATAAGTCAGTGTTGCGTTTGGCATGATAACAAAAAATTAATATAACTTATTAAGATTTATTGTAGTATAAATATGTCAAGTGATACAACTTTTGAAACCGATGATGAAATATGCACCAAGGCTAGTCCTATTGGATAGTAGTTTAGGCAAAATTTTTCAATAAGATCGCTCCAGAACTCTCTGAGTTAGAGGGGATCAAAATTTGACATTTAGGCCAAGCACGTGTTTTTTTCTCATACATGCAACTTTTTACCTCTTGTCCCAAATAGTTTAGATAGCTATTTCATCAGTCTTTCGGAAAAAAATTAAGAAAAATAAAAAATTTTTGTTGACTTTTTTTGCAAAATCAAAATTTTTTTTGATTTTTTTTTTCAAAAAAGAAACTTTTTTTTGCTCAAAAAATAGCTTAGGTTTTTTCCTTTAAGAGCTTTTTGGTCGCTTAGTGGTCCTATTAGTATGTAAGTGTTTCTTAAACCTTAAAAATGAGGCATGTGCCGAGAAACTAGACAAATTAGCCTTTCCGATGGTTTGCAACATACCTAACTAAGATTTCATACCCACAATGCTCAAAAAAATCACTTTTTTTCTATAGAAAGGCAGAAAAATTATTTTTGTTATTTACTTGTAATAATAATTAAATTAATTTATAATAATAATAATAATAATTATAAATTAATAAAATTAATCCTAATCACATTAGATCCATTTATAACGTAACTATTTCTGTAATTAATTTATTTTAGCTGATGAAGTATTTAAGCTTTGAAAATTTTTGAATAGTTTTCATCCAGCTTATCTATCCCCTTTATTTTCTGCTTTTTTGGCCAATCCTTTCTTGGCGTTACTAAGTTCAGCTGTTGATTTCGCTGCTGTTTTTTTTTTTGCCTTTGGAAAGATCTCACTTTGATTGGAGGCAGAAAACTTGGGTCTTGCATCATCAAGTGGTATAAAAGCAGGTTATTGAACGGCGCCATCGATTGTGATCGCAGCATCGAATCTGCTCTTCAGTGTTTTCAATGTTTCCTCATGATCCCTATATCTACTAAAAACTATTTTAGTTTCTTTACAATAACACTGTGGAAGAAATTCAGGTTAGCAAAAGTTAGGTCGATTCTGAGAGTGAGGGGTGAAAATAGAGGCTAATTAGAAGACACGTATCGCGGCGTTTGTTTATGTTAGTTCGAATTTTTTTTTAACCGGCCTTCGAACTTTGCAGTCAAATGCCGATTTTAATTGATATTTTTTCAATCTGTAAAAGCCAAATTATTGATAGAGACCTGTGCAACAATTTAAAGTTTTTAAAAAATTGATTTAGAAAATTTTTGTGGTGCTTATGAAGCAAAATGTTGGAAAAATTATTTTTTTTTTTCATGCTTTTTGAAAATATTTTCCACTAAACTAAGTGTTTTTGCTTTCTGTTTGATCTAAATATGCTTCTCAGTTTCTTCAATAAATTTCATTTGAAAAGAAAATGGTCTTAGTCGATAATTTGCATTAAAAATCCCAAAACCATTAAATAAATAGCGATTTAGGTAGAAGTAATTAAAAAGGGAAGTTACAAGAATTAGGAATTAGTAAAACAACTTTTTTGTTTTCAACCACCGCACAGGTAGCGTTTTTTTTTATTTCATACAAGGGAACTAATTTCAAAAATGAAGATTCAGTTAAGACTCGAAACTCAGCCGAAGCTGATGTATTTTAATTTTCGCTCGGTCGTAATAAAATTCGCTATTAATTTTTTTGGAACTTACTTTATTTTGTGAGTGATTTAAGATAAGTGCATCGGTTTCATAAAAATAACAAAAAAACAAGTAAGAAAATTATAGTCGGTCTAGACCGACTATACGATACCCTATACCATGCGTTTAGAAACCCTTTCTCTTAGGCCCAACTAACTGGACATAGAAAATAAGCAAAAACCAAATTTGAGTGGGATTTTTATTAATTTTTTTTGGCTGCAGATATGAACAGTTCATATCGGAGCCTATATCTATATGGGCACTAGGTCCAAAAATGGACCGATCCTGATCATGTTTGGTAAAGTCTCTTGTATTTTGCAAAAATATATACAAACAAAATTTGACAAGAAACAGTGCAATATTTTTGTTTTTTAATAGATTTAAGTGAAGATCGGGAAGCAGCTCTATATGGGGCCAAAGGGATAATTTTTGGACTACTCATTAATGGATGTAATGAACGTATACAAACCCAATTTGAGTAAGATCTATATGACAATTTGGATCTTATGGCAATTTATGTCGATTTCATAGGGGTAATTTGTATGGGGGCTAGATCTGAACATGGACCGATTCTCACCAATTTCAATAGCGTTCATCCCATGGCCGACAGAAGCTTATGTACCAAATTTCATCAAAATATATTCATATTTGCGACCTGCAGTTTGATTACAAAGTTTACAGGGACACACAGACGGACGGACGGACGGACGGACGGACATTGTTAAATCAACTCAAAAAGTGATTCTGATTCGATCGGTATAATTAAAGGTGGGTCTAGGTCAAATATTTTTGGATGTTACAAACAGCAGCACAAAGTCATTATACCCAAACCATATAGTGGTATAGGGTATAAACATTGTATAATATATATTGTATTAAAAATGTCGGAACCAAAATGTAAAATGGACCATTTTTGTAATGTTTGTGGACGTTTCATAGCAAGCGATGAAAATGTGGCAATGATTGAAAACTATTTTCGTTTCAGGTACAGAGGAAAGAAATCTCCAGACTCGCTGAAATATGTTGGTGGTATAAAAACACCTTTGAAGAAGAGGAAGACGAGGAAAAAGAGGAAGAAGGTGAAGACAAAGGTAAAATTCCTGAATATCTGTTGGACGAAATTATCGACCTTTCTGATGATGATGACGATGACCAAGATATTAGAGAGAGCAGTGTTGTTGATCCACAGCCGCCTGCTTAGCGGCAACTGGCCAAATCATTAATTTAATTTATTTAATTTTTTTTACTTACATAACTAACATTTCATAACTAACATTTCAAAAATATATTTGTTTCCATATTTTTATAATTTCTTTTTCAATGTTTCTGCAAAACCAACACTGAACAAAATTGCTACATAAAAAATGAGAAGTAAATTAATATTAAGCTGGAAAACGCAAGTTTTGTATTACGATTATTTTCTTTTCAAATGAAATTTATTGAAGAAACTCAGAAGCATATTATTGATTAAACAGAAAGCAAAAAAGACTTAGTTTTGTGGAAAATATTTTCAAAATGCATGAAAAAATAATAATTTTTCCAACCTTTTGCTTCATAAGCACCACAAAAATTTTCAAAATCAATTTTTTTAAAAATTTTGATTATTGCACAGGTCTCTAGCAATAATTTGGCTTTTACAGATTGAAGAAATATCAATTTGTCGACGAGTTATAGCCAAAAAACCATATAAACAATATGCTGAAAATCGGCATTTGACTGCAAAGTTCGAATGTCGATTTAAAAAAAAAATTCGAACTAACATAAACAACCGCCGCGTTATGGGTCTTCTATTTTAGCCTCTATTTTCACCCCTCACTCTAAGAATCGACCTAACTTTTGCTAACCTGAATTTGTTCCACAGTGTATTTCTTTGCACAATGAAATAAAGCAGTCACATCTAAGATGCGATCTTGATCAGAGCACTGGAGGCTTTCGAGGTTTGCTCCAATATCATCAAATGATTCTTTGCCATATGCAGTAGAATGAAAATGTCGCTCAGCTGGTATTCCAAAATCGTTTTTGTGAGCTATAAGATTTGCGAAGCTGCTTTTGTTTTTAAAATGTTGACGAGCACATCCGAAACGTAGTATACCTTCTCTACTGTAAATTTAGATTTTAGATATTTTAGTATTATCTTGTGGTACTCATAAACTGCAAAGGTATTCTGTTTTAAATTGTGGGATATGATTGCCACACTTTTTCATCTACTGTGCATATAGTTGCGTGGTCGTTATGAATGTGGAATGCTTGAATGACATCCTGAATAGCCAGACTTCAAATATATCTTCAAATCCTTGTAGAATGAACATTACTATTTGTCTTAAAAATCATGGATTCTCAAGTTTAGCAATCCTGTATACATTTCTTCCACAACATCATCCACATTTAAAGTTATTGTTTTCAATGTGCAGCTGTCAGTCTGAATCCAAGATTCAAGTTTAATCTCCTCTATATATTCTCGATCAAAAGATTTGATTAAATTCCCTTTGATGAAGGTGGTTTCCGGGCAATTAGAACATTCACCTAAGTGGCAAGCAGTTGTTGCATTAGGACACAAAGTTAATTTAAGGCAATCGCGGTAATCGTGTAAAGATTCTGGCGAATCATCTGTTAAATACTTTAAGTTGATTTCCTTGAACATAACTTTAATCACCAGCTGAACCTAGTAACGCCAAGAAAAGATTGGCCAAAAAGCAGCATAGAAAGGCGATTAATAAGCTGGATGAAAGACTGGATTTTTAAAAATTCACAAAACTTAAATTCTTCATAAGATACAATAAATTAGTTACAAAAATAGTTATGTTATAAATGGATCTAATGTGATTAAGATTACATTTTATTAAATTACTTATTTGCGTTATGTTTATTATTATTATATATTAATTTAATTTAATTATTATTACAAATAAATAAAAAAAAATTATTTTTCAACATTTCTATAGAAAAAAGTGATTTTTTCCTGAGGTTAACATATTGCGGGTATTACAGTATGGAGGGCATGTAATTCTACTTAGTTATGTTGTATACCATCGGAAAGGCTAATTTATCTAGTTTTTCAGTATATGCTTTATTTTTAAGGTTTTAAAAACAATTACACACTAATAGGAAAAAGGTAAAATTAGTGCATATGGTAAAATTTGAAAACCCGTTGTCTTGTTTTTTGATAGATATCCCACTCGCATCCCACTAAGCGACCAAAAAGCTGTTGAGTGAAAAAACCTAAGCTTTCTTTTGAGCAAAAAAAATAACCCCTTTTTTTGAAAAAAAATCAAAAAATTTTTGATTTTGGAAAAAAAGTAAAAAAAAAATAATTTTTTTTTTTTAATTTTTTTTCCGAAAGACTGAAGAAAACGCTATCTAAACTATTTGGGAATAATTTTGCTAAGAACAGTAGGTAAAACATGGATGAGAAAAAAACACCTGTTTGGCAAAAATGTTAAATTTTGAATTGTGGACCGAACTTGTTGAAAAATTGTGTCTAAACTAATATCCAATAAGACTAATCTTGGTGCAAATTTCATGCCGATCGGAAGATTTTGGTCTCAAAAGTTGGATCAGTTGATACGAAACGCCCCATATATATATAGATAATATTTAGTAGGGTGGCATTTTTTTGCATGTTTCCATTTTTTCTTTTTTTAGTGTTTAATATTTCCATTAAAATTTTAATTTTAATTTAATTTTTAAAATTTTTAGCATCGCTTCACAGGATGAATGCTGTCCCACCTATTTTCGGTAAAAAAATAAAAATTGTAATTAAAAATTTTTGTTTTCTTTTTTTACAATTTTAAAAACTATTTCATTTCTTTTTGAGTTATAAAAAAAGTATGTAAAAATTTCTTTTAAAAGAATTGAAATGTACAAAAAAATCTAAGTAAAAAAAAAGAGTTTTGCTAAAAATAAGGCGTCTTACCTACAAAAAAGATCTGAAATTAAGTTTTTTAATAAAAAAAGTGTTAAAAAATAAATTAACTGAAAATCAGAAGTGCAAAATCACAAACAATCTAAAAAAGAAATAATGGGATTTTCATGTCTGTTAATGTTATCGTTTTCATGTCTGAAACTAGAACAAAATAAAAAGCTGTACAGTATGAAAACTGATTCTTAACCATACCGTTTTGAGGCCTGACTTTGAGTGCGTTAAAGTACAAGAATAAAAACAGCAATTGTTTTTGAGGTAGACGCTGCACAGTTGCGCCATTTGAGTTTTTTCGTTGCAAAAATCATAATTTTTGAACCAATTAAGATACTCAAATAAACTAAAAAGCATGTGATAGATAATTGTCCAACATATGAAATAAGTGTGCGCTACGCCTTCTAGATGCATACTTATGCGTTATCAAAGTTAAATTTGTTAACGGCATGAAAAAATCATGTTTATTTTAACTGAAAAACAAGATTTTTAACTATTTTCTATTTTTTATGTTTCTTTTTCAAGGTTTTTATATTTTAAAGTTATTATACATAAATAAAGAAATAAGAAAAAGATTAAAATTTTACGAATTTATTTTTGCAAATTGCTTCGAAATAATTATCACAACCCACAATAGAAGGTTTATCTAATAGACTAATCATTGCTGAAATATAGTTATTGGATTCTAACTCCTTTCGCGACTTCACATGCTGCAGATATGAAATAAGTGGATCGGAAGATGCTGCCAACATGTTGAAGAGGTCCTCATTTTGCATCAACCTTGATATGTTTTGTAAAATTTGTTGCGGGATTCCTGAGCTTCTTCGGAAAGCTCTCCAATTGGCAAAGACTGATATTCAATTTTATCTTCGCGATGCGCCAATATTTTATGGACTGTCGGGATCAATTTCTTCAGTGAATACATTTCCGCCAAAAGAGATGCAGTTTTCGAAGCATATTCTCCATATTTTGTAGAATTGATCTTCACTTTGTAGTTTCAAATATTCAAGATCGTTCCCAATCTTTTAACTATTATTAATGTTATATTATTTTATTTGTTATACTTTCGCTTCTCTTCAGATTATCGTATAAGCAATCAAGTTCTTCTAAAGCAGCTTCCACGAAATCAGCTGTTGTGGTTGAGCTTCTAAGTAGATCTAACAATTTTGAGTTGTCCAACGCCATGTTTTCAGTGTGCCAAAAATAATTTCTCACACTAGATACTGGGCCCTCGTCGTGCTAACTTTCAGTCATAGACTAAACCACGGAATATTTATATTTTACAATATATAGTTTGATCTATTTGGATTAAAGGGTTATGAAAGGTTTATTCTCCCATGTTACCTGTATACACATGCAACTAAATCGAATTACGCAATGTTGATATTGTGCACGATTTCACGTAAGATGTGTGCCTACTTGTGGCGACCATAAGTCAATATTGTAACAATATTATTGTTCTGTGATTGAATTGTTGACTGACTATATTTCTATTTTAAAACACTAGTTTATTTATTTATACTGTTTCTGTACCTGAATTTAACAGGCACGTCAATCAATTTCTGGAACAATGTCTTTTACTTTTTTACCTCAAGCATTTTCCAGCCGCACTTTGCTGAGTTAGGTAAAGGAATAATCAAATAACATATTTTTAAATTACGGCAGATATAAGAAATTATAAATTTTCTTTATTTTCCTTCAAGGTTAAAAAATAGTGAAAAAATAGACAGTTGGTAAATAGCAATTTACATGGAGAACCACAAAACAAACAGTAAATTTTTTTTCCATAATACACCGTATAAATGCGTAAATCAATAAAAAAAAAATATTACGATTAGTTACCTATTTTTTTTATATTCTACGTGAAACTGGACGAAATTTCCTAAACATTGTGTGTGCTAAGAACTTTACGCTGTGGTAACAGATATGAAAGTATCATCCTTCGAGCTTTATTAAACTCTTTCGTTAACTCATACTCACTGTCTGTCTGTCCCACTTAACCAACTGCTCTGAATCTTGGCCCATAGTCTTGTTGTGACCAAAGGTTAATTTTAAAATCGTCACGCAGGCACACTCGGGGAGAGATTCAAAACTCATATTCATAAGGAAAGAAAGAGTTTTAATAAAAACTTTGTTTTTATGGGTTAGATATTAGTCAAGTCTTAGTAAAAATTTTGAATTCTGTGCCAAAAAGAAAAATCCAATACATATCTATATATTTACGTGAGTATACGTGGGCGGGCCCAAAACAACCCGACCTGAGTTATGAGAAAGTCAAAGATTCGTTGATTTCTGCAATAATTTTGTCAATTTTCCCCAAAAAAGGTAAAAAAAAAACACAAAATTACACGAAAACGCCCCTAGGCGTCTATTAAAAATAAAAATAAATGTGAAAAATTAATCTACCGACCCCAAAAACCCCCGGTATACATATTTTCAATAATGTTTTTTACATTTGAATATTTTGGAAAATATCATGAAAATATCTTCATCGACATTTTAGCAGGCTCGTAAATGATTTTAAGCAAATATACTTGTTATGGAACATAGCAACAGAATCGCGATGAACCCATGGAGATTTATATATATATATATATATATATATATGTATATTAGAACGGGTCGATTTGTAGGGAGGCAAAAAAATCGCTCAAGTGACAAGGGAAATCATATTCTAGGGATCAAAATAAGAAACTTTGCCCAAGGAACCATACATCTAAACCGAATTCTGATGTCCCGACTTTTGACCTGTCTGTCTGTCTGTCTGCCATGGGGCAACCCCATTCCTCCTCATGCAATTGATCTGAAACTTGGCCCATAGTCTTGTTGTGACTACAGATTAATTTTGGGGTAGTCACGCAGAGTTACGCATAGTCACGGAGTGATCTAAAAGTTATCTACCCTCATCCGATCGATCTTTTTGAATAACATAACATAGTTAAGGCGCATGATTATTATTTATTAGGAGAGTAGAAGATACGTATACGTATGAGTGTTATATTTAATATTAAATCAAACATAGTCAACCCAATTAAAAAAAAATTGTGATTTTTCGAAATGTTTGTATGGGGAACCCCCCAGAGGATTCCAGGGGGTGTGCCACTGGCATGGGTGGGTCAGCCCTCCAAAGTTAGTGGGGGTCGATTATACATTTGGACTCGATTGGGGCACTCTAAATGTGAAACACTAGTCAAAAGCTGTACACATCACTCTGTTCCTTGAACGTGTAGTGGAATTTTTGGGTCAGCAAATGGTGGAGCGTCAAACCCAATGTATTCCAACAAGTGTTCGTAGGGAATGTTGGCTGTGAAGGGAGGCTCAAATAAAATGTTGTCATCATCCAAATCTATCATATTAATGTAGTCCAAGCATTCGAAATTGATGGTAAACTTATTGTAAATTCTAAGTTTGACTGGATTATAGAGCTAATCGCTTATCGTTTATTGTTATCAAAAATTCTGCAGAACTGTTGGATCTAGACCTATGCTTTGTTTCATTTTGATACTATTTAAGTAGTATTTTTAGTTTTTTTACAACACTTCTCAGACTTATTAAAGAAATATTTAATTTGAACAGTTTCTTTTATTTGTTTTTTTTCTCTCTCAAGCTCGCTCAAGTAAAAGAAGTAGTTTAACACATCGCTATTACTGGGTAAATTAAACCCACTCAAACCACTTGGTAAACCAAAGTTGAAATACGGCAGAAAGCTAGATCCAGAAATTGTTGAAGACACATCCATTTCTGCATTCGAACCAATAGATACAAAAACCACTTTCTGAATGATTTTAATAAAAACAAGTAAGAAAATTATAGTCGGTCTAGACCGACTATACGATACCCTATACCATGCGTTTGGAAACCCTATCTCTTAGGCCCAACTAACTGGACATAGAAAATAAGCAAAAACCAAATTTGAGTGGGATTTTTATTAATTTTTTTGGCTGCAGATATGAAAAAGTTCATATCGGATGCTATATCTATATGGGGATTAGGTCCAAAAATGGACCGATCCTGACCATAGTTGGTAACGTCTCTTGTATTTTGCAAAAACCTATACAAACAAAATTTGAGAAGAATCAGTGCAATATTTTTGTTTTTTAATAGATTTAAGTGAATATCGGGAAGCAGCTCTGTATGGGGCCAAAGGGATCATTTTTGGACTACTCATTAATGGATGTAATGAACGCATACAAACCCAATTTGAGTAAGATCTATATGACAATTTGGATCTTATGGCAATTTATGTCGATTTCATAGGGGTAATTTGTATGGGGGCTAGGTCTGAACATGGACCGAATTTCACCAATTTTAATAGCGTTCATCCCATGGCCGACAAAAGCGTATATACCAAATTTCATGAAAATATATTTATATTTGCGACCTGCAGTTTGATTACAAGCTTTACATGGACACACAGACGGAAGGACGGACGGACGGACATTGTTAAATCAACTCAAAAAGTGATTCTGATTCGATCGGTATAATTAAAGATGGGTCTGGGTCAAATATTTTTGGTTGTTACAAACAGCAGCACAAAGTCATTATACCCAAACCACATAGTGGTATAGGGTATAAAGATCGTTCCACTTATGTGTGTCTAGAAATATAAAGCCTCTAAGAATTTTATCATTAGAAAATAAAAAAATTAAAAAAAAATTCAATTAAAACTTGTCGTCATTGACAAATTTTGAGGTCGATTTGGGCGGAACAGGGATTGATTTTAGGGCCATGGTTTCTAAAGGAAATTTTTTTAGAATTTCCTGTAGATTAAGATTTTGCTATATCATTTTTGCGACCCGCCCTAATATATATATAATTTTTTTGTCGAACAGTGTTTGTTTAGGTACCAACGACCCTCTTTGGGTTAATACTAGTTAGAATCAATTTTGCTCCCCTTTAAATACAACATTGTATGGAGTATTTACATAGATTCTAACTAGTAAACCGATAACGGTATTCTAAACGTTGTTTGTCGCCCGGTCCTTTTTTAGTTTTACCACTTATTAATATTACTCGTTGATCAACCATCGTTTGCTTTACAAGCAAAATCAAAAAATCTTTACAATCGTGTATAAGGTAATATTTTACATAAATAAAAATCGTAGGATTTTTCCTATTTTAAATATAAAAACCTTTGTGTTTATTTTCTTTCCATTTCTACGGAAACATTTGGTCCATTCGTCCCGGATCTCGACGAGAATTTTGAGAAATTTGGAGGAAGAAAATTAATTTAATTTATTTTTCTTCAATTAAAGCCATCTTGGTGCAGCTGCAGCAACAACTTTTATATTTTTTGAGGAGAATTATTTTTTCTAAGGAAATAAGGTGCGTACTTTGTTTTTTATATTTATTTAAAGTGAAAGTGCGATACAAAAATTCGAAAATAAAATAATAGAAAAAGTAAAAATATTTTATAAAATATTATATGTCGTTTTGCCGACGGCATTTCATTAAAAAAAATTTTTAATACTTTTTTTACAAAAGATCGTTTTACAACCTTGTTGTGATTTTATTTATTCAACCGTGCGTTTGTGACGTTTTCTTTATTTTAAAATTCGTTAATACCTTAATATCCAACGAAGTGTTTTGGCTACTTGGACGGACATTAATTTTTTTTCTATAAAAATTTTTTATTTTATTAAACTTTAAATTTTAATAAAAAGTACAAAGGAATTCCGTTTAAATATTAAATGAAAAATTAAGTGAAGTGATTAACAATTTAATTCCCTTTTTATTTCATACAAAAAAGTTTATTTTTTTTATAACATAAATTTTTGTGAATAAACATCCATACGAACATACATACTTATATTTTTTGCATTACAAAATATAATATACAAGATTGGTGTTTTTCTATTTTCTTTTGTGCTTTGTCCGTATTAAATTCGATTTTTTTTTTTTTAAATAAATACGTCACAAATATATTTACTGTGTTAAAACATTTTTTTTCCATAAGCACATAGTGTTGTTGTTGTTTTATAAATTTACAGCAGGGCACCCTACACCCATACAGTCCATCATATCAGTTACTCACATCGTTTGTAAACTTTAATAAAATTTTATTTTTTTTTTGAAAATATTTTCGTTTTTCTTGTGATTTATACTTGGACACGAAGTAACTTCGGATTTCTTCGTGAAACTTCGTGTATTTTCGTGTTTTTTTTTTTTTCTTCATAAAATTTAAATTTTTGAAATTCTATTTTTGGAAATCGAAATTGTTGATTTTTTTTGAAACTTCGGACCGAACCACGAATTATCTTCACACTTGTTCGGTTCTCTTCGGTAAACTTCGCGTTTCTTTGAAAAACTTGGTGATTTTTGCGATTTGTTAAATTTTTTTTTTTTTGACTTTTTCGAAAGTTATTACAGTTTGTGTTGAAATTTTTGGAAACTTTTTAACGGAGTCGTATTTCTTCGGAAATCTTCGGTTTTATTCGGAAAAATCTTGTCGTACCTTGAATTTTCTGAATTTTTTTTTATTCTTGATTTTTTTTTTGAAAATTTCGATATTTTTTATCAGAATTTTTGCGACTTTGATATTTTTTGCTTGAGTTTTTAGCAATTCGTTATTTTTGGAACTCAATACTAACAATATGTCAGCTCTAGATATTTTTATTAGAGACTCGGATGCAATTGTTAGATGAAAAGTTTAAAGGAATTAGCGAAGACGGTCACTCGGTTTTTAGTCTCGAAATACGAGGAAAGGAACTAGGTTCAATGTGGGATCAAGTTAAGTCTTCCTACCGGGCTGTCTTAGATTATTTGGCTACGTCGGAAGCGTCGAAACCTTCTAAATTAAAAGCCGACGTGAGAACAGGTGATACTGAATACGTGTCAGTGGATTCCAAGTACGAGTCCACTTTTAACGTTTGTGTTAACTGTTTGGCGACAATTAATGAAAAATTGCGCAATTTGGAGAAGGCAAGTTCTAAGGAGATTGAAATATCTCCCTCGGTTTCTGTTAACGCTGGTCCGGATTTTCACCGGTTGGCTCTTCCACCGTGTAATATCCCAGTTTTTGATAGTAGTGTTCTTTCATGGCCTACTTTTAGGGATCTATTCACAGCTGTGGTTATAAAGAATTCGCGTCTTAGCCAAATTGAACGGTTATGCCATTTGGTCGAGAGGACAAGTGGAGAGGCTAAGGAGATTGTTTCAAAAGCTCCTCTTACCAATAGTGGGTTTGATATAGCTTGGAAAAGTCTAAACGACAAATATGAGAATCTGCGTTTGACGGTGAATCATCACCTAAGGGCACTTTTCAACCTTTCGGTCCATGATAAGGAGACTATCGATGGGCTGAAATCTTTACAACGCGGTATTGATTCTTTCTTTTCGGGATTGTCTGTTTTGGATATTGCTACGACTGATCCTCTTGTATCTCACATTATCGTTTATATTTGTCTGCAACGTTTACCTTCTATTACCGTTGATAAGTGGGAATCAACGGTGAAAGACAAAAAGATAATGTCGAAATGGAGTGATTTGGATAGCTTTCTGACGGAAAGAATTGACACTTTAGAGTGTGCGCGTGATTTGAAAGGTTCTCACCTTTTGAAGAAATCATCCCCCGAAGTGAAAGTGAAATCTCACGTGACAAAAACGTCATCGTCAAAAGAGCCTGCCTGTGTTCTTTGTAAGAACCAATTTCATTTTTTGCGCTCTTGTCCGCGTTTTAAAAAATTATCCGTTGCAGAGCGATTTGCAACGGTGAAAAAATTTAAATTTTGTGTGAATTGCCTGTCAAAGGCACATGAGGCTAGAAATTGTTCCAGTACTTATACTTGTTTCAAGTGTAAGCAACGCCACCATTCATTGCTTCACCGAGAATTACCAGCTTCGGTTGGGAATAATAATGCGAGCTATGCGGCAATCTCGGTTGCGACCCCGCAAGTTTATACTTCGGTATCCGATCCTAACGTTAAATCTACTTCTAGTGGATTGAATCCTACAGCCCCTTCTAACCGTCAGGTATTTCATACCTCAGAGAAGCGGACTGTGCTCTTGGGAACGGCAATGGTGAGTATTTCTCACCTGGGTACTACGTACCCTGCCCGGGCTCTTATTGACCCAGCTTCTGAGGCTTCCTTTATTTCTGAGCGTTTGCGGAATCGTTTAGATCTGCCGACGCATTCGACGAATGCACAGATATCAGGAGTAAATCAGTCAGTCTCAGCTACAACGAGAAAACTTTGTTCTCTGACAATTGGTTCATCGTTATACCCATCAATTGTTTTGGAAACTATGGCTTTGGTGTTACCGAATATTTCGGGTAATTTGCCATCGTTCACGGTACCAGCTCATATAATGAGGAGTTTGCCAGATCTACGTTTGGCAGATATCAACTTTTATGATAGTGGTCCTGTTGATATTTTGCTTGGCGCGGACTTATATCCTAGAATCCTTCTGGGTGAAATCCGCCAAAATATTTTGGGCTCATTATTGGCTCAAAATACTATTTTCGGATGGATAATTACTGGTCCAGTTGTTCAACCACAAATTCAAGTCTATTCGACTAAGGTAGACTTTTCTGAAGACGATAATCTTAACAAAAATCTTCTTAGATTTTGGGAAATCGAGGAACCTCCTCGGAAGAACATTCTGTCTCCCTATGACAAATTCTGTGAGGATAATTATAAATCGACTACACGTCGCGGTCCTGATGGTCGCTATATAGTGACTCTTCCTTTTAAACCGGAATTTCCGAGGATATTATCTTTGGGAACTTCTAGATCGAGTGTTATGGGACAATATCTTAGGACTGAATCCTCTCTTCGGCGCAAACCCGAAGTCAAGGAATTGTACGACGACGTCGTTGGGGAGTATTTAGACTTAGGTCATATGAAATTAGTTTCAGAGAATGTTTTGTCTTCCTCTTCTTGTTACCTTCCACATCATCCAGTTATTAAACCGGAAAGGAAAACTACCAAATTGCGTGTGGTTTTCAACGCGTCTAACAAAACTTCTAACGGAAACAGTCTAAATGACTGTCTTTATGTTGGTCCGACTTTACAAGCGGATTTGGTTTTGTTAATTCTTCGATGGCGTCTTTTTAGGTTCGTTTTCAATTGTGACATTACTCAGATGTACAGGCAAATATGGGTCGATCCTGCTCATACTCCATATCAGCGAGTTTTGTTTAGAAATTCTCCGACGGAGAACGTAACGGACTTTGAGTTACTGACAGTGACTTTTGGCGTTAATTGTGCCCCATATCTTGCCATTCGGACATTGTTGCAATTGGCAGAAGATTGCGAAGCTGAGTACCCGTTAGCATCACACATTCTTAGGAAGTGTATGTACGTTGACGACGTTTTAACGGGAACTCACGATGTGTCTTCTGCTTTGATCGCTCGCGATCAACTGGCAGCTGCATTATCTTTAGCTTGTTTTGAACTAAGAAAATGGACATCGAATGAACGGGAAATTTTGAATGGAATTCCCCCGGAACATTTAGTAGACGCTAAGCTACTCACTTTTGTAGAGTCAAGTAGTTCTAAGATGTTGGGTATCCAGTGGAATGCTCAATTGGATGCATTTTATTTTAAAGTAAATACCATTCCACATAGAACCGGGTACACAAAAAGAGAAGTTTTGTCTATTATCGCGAAACTATTTGACCCTGTTGGTTGGCTGGGTCCAGTGATTATTGTCGCTAAAATGATCATGCAGAAGATTTGGCTAGATCATATCGATTGGGACGATTTGCTTCCAATTGCTACGGAAAATGAGTGGAAAAAATTTGTAGCTTCATATCATGAAGTTAATTCCATTCAGATTCCTAGATGGGTGAACTATACACCTGATTGCTCTGTAGAGTTACACGTTTTTTCGGATGCCTCGGAAAAGGCATACGCGGGGGTGATTTATATTCGTATAGTTACTCCATGCGGGGACATTCGAACCCATTTACTTTCGTCAAAAACGAAAGTGGCTCCTATTAAGTCAATTTCACTACCGCGTCTTGAACTTTGTGGTGCGGTTTTGGCCTCTGAACTCTTACAGACGGTTTTGAGTGAAATTGATATTAAGCTCGAACGAGTTTATTGTTGGACTGATTCCACAATCGTTCTGTCCTGGTTAAAAAAGGACCCTTGCACATGGACCACTTTTGTTAGAAATAGGGTGTGTCAAGTTCAACAAAATGTTGGCAACCATAATTGGTACCACGTTCGGTCTGAAGAGAATCCAGCCGATTTGGGTAGTCGCGGTATGTCACCTTCAGAGTTGGACAATCATTCGCTTTGGTGGCATGGCCCACACTGGCTGCTTCAGGACAAAACGCATTGGAATATTACTGATCTTTCTAGTCTGGAAACCGATTATGAAGTTCGTGTCATTAAGACTCATGCTTCGTTCTTTACGGACAATAAAGGGAAAGATACATATTTTGATATTCTTGACAGATTTTCGCGTTTTGATAGGGCACTTCGCGTCATTTCGTATATTTTGAGATTTTTTTATAATTCTCATAAAACTCATAAGTCTGGAAGACAATTGTGTCGTACTAAGACTCTCTCTAATTTGGAGATCACCAGGGCGAAAACTCATTTGACCATTGTGGCTCAAAAATACCATTTTTACGATGAATATAAGTGTCTTTCGGAAACGAAACCTTTAAGTTCAAAGAGTTCTCTTGTCCCTTTAAATCCATTTCTTGATAAGAGTGGTGTTATGAGACTCAATGGTCGTTTGGTAAAGTCACCTTCTCTGACTTACTCGGAAAGCCATCCCATTATTCTGCCATACTCGAGTCGATTTACATTGCTTTTGACCGAGTTTGTACATTGGATTTCTATTCATGGTGGAAATCAATTGATGTTGCGGATACTTCGCATAGAATATTGGGTCCCTCGTTTAAAATCTAAAATTCGAGGTGTTATTAGCCGATGCAAGCGTTGCATTCTGGATCGAAAGCGATCTTGTAACCAAATTATGGCAGCTCTTCCTTCTGAGAGAACAACTCTTGACAGGCCTTTTACAACCACTGGTGTGGACTTTACAGGTCCCTTTGAGGTTAAAAGCTTTACTGGCAGGGCGTGTCGAATAACTAAGGGATATGTTTGTATTTTTGTATGCTTTGCTACCAAAGCAGTTCATTTAGAGGCAACTTCGGATTTGTCTACGGCTACCTTTTTAGCCGCCTTTCAACGATTTGTTTCACGACGTGGTTGCCCTAGCACAATATTCTCTGATAACGGCACAAACTTCGTAGGCGCATCTCGTGAATTGGAACGAGATTTTAAAATTTTTCTGTTGGAATGTCACTCAGCGATTATTTCAAATTATGGGTTTCAATCTCTTTCTTGGCAATTCATCCCTGCTGGCGCCCCTCATATGGGTGGTCTGTGGGAAGCTGGGGTGAAAAGTTTCAAGCTTCACTTTCGAAAGGAAGCCCAAGGTTTGAAATTTACGTTTGAAGAACTTTCTACAGTTCTCGCCAGAATAGAGGCTTGTTTGAATTCGCGTCCTCTTTGTCCGATGACAGAAAATCCCACGGAGCCTGTCGCGCTGACACCTGGTCATTTTTTGATAGGTTCGCCAATACTTGCTCCTTCGGAGCCCGCGATTACTGATTCACCAATCAGTATAATTAATCGGTTTCGGAAGATGAAAGCCCTAACTCAGCATTTTTGCCGCCGATGGAAGGAAGAGTATTTGGGTAGTTTGCATAAACGGTACAAGTGGAAGTTTCCGGAACGTGATATACAGGTAGATGATTTAGTCGTGGTTAGACATGAACAACTACCATCGACTGCATGGCGGTTGGGCATAGTTGTTAAAGTTTATGTCGGCAGGGATGGACATGTTAGGGTCGCGGATGTGCGCACGGCTAACGGGGTTGTAAAACGACCTATTACCAAACTGGTCAGTCTGACCAATTAATTTTATAATTTTTCGCATTTTCTTAACGTATATTATTTCCTAGCAATATGGACGCCGTACCAAACTTATCTGAAGATGAGCTCCTCGATTTTGAAGAGGCAATGGAGGTCGCTGACCCTGTTACTGAGTCTGTACCTTCAGAAATTTCATTACCAGCTCTACTTCCCGTTCCTGCGGTTGCTCCGGCTGTTGAGGAAATACCTGTTGCACCTGCTCCAGCTGCTACACCTTCTTCGAACGTTATATCGTCACAACCGTCCACGTTTGAACCTAATTTGAGTGTTGTGGAAGCCTCGGGTTTGAATAAAAATTCCTCGTCTAACGCGGTTCAGGATCGGCAGGCACGTGTCTGTCGTGTTTGTCAACGTCATCACCCATTACGCTTCTGTAATATCTTTCGGGGTATGAGTTCGGATCGGCGTCTGCGCATGGTGATACTCCATCGCTATTGCTCAAAATGTTTGGCCGGAACTCATATGGCAAAGTCGTGTCCTAGCACTTCGAAGTGTCGTTTCTGTCAGGGAGATCACAACTCCCTGCTACATTCAGTCCATTCTCGTCCGTCCGCCTCTCAAAAGAAAAAGATTGTTCATCAAAGTGAACGTCGTCCAAAACAGTCAGCCGGTCCGTCACTACCTATAAGGCATATAGTGACTGTTTCTCCTACTCTCCAGGTCAATCTGATAGTTCCTGGGAAAACCATATCGGTAAGAGCGGTTTTAGACTCCTGCTGTAGTGGCAGCTACATGTGCGAGTCTCTGGCGCGGAACTTGCGTCTGTCCGTTTCGAGGATTGACGACAAAATGTTTTGCCGCCTCAGAATTGGATCTCGGTTTGATCGGGCACGGGAAATCACGGTGACCGCTCGGGTAAGGGAGATGAGAGGGGTGAAGACTCCTTCGGAGTCAATTTCGGATGCTATAAAGGAGCATTTTGAAGGGTTCCAGCTAGCAGACCCTACTTTTTATCTATCCGGACGGGTAGCGTTAGTTTTGGGTCCGGAAGTTAATCCGCAGATTCTTAAAGGGCGAATCTATTCAAACCCGGGACTTCCTATGGCACAATACACCATATTTGGTTGGGTGATATCTGGCTTGTCGCCATACTAACTATACTGCATATCTACGTGGTCCTTTTTGGCCAACTTTATAATTTGACTTCCGTCATTTGCATATCTACGGGGTCCTTTTTTTGGCCCAATTTACGTTACCATTGTTTCATATCGACGGGGTCCTTACTGGCCTAATAGTTATAAGTGTTTTTTGAAATAAAAAAAAAAAAAAAAAAAATAAAAAAAAAATATATATATATATTTATTTATACTTATTTGAACCTTGGATTTACCTTTTGTTGCAACAACCCTTTGTGTTGCAAGCTGGCCGGCAATGTTTAGGTACCAACGACCCTCTTTGGGTTAATACTAGCTAGAATCAATTTTGCTCCCCTTTAAATACAACATTGTATGGAGTATTTACATAGATTCTAACTAGTAAACCGATAACGGTATTCTAAACGTTGTTTGTCGCCCGGTCCTTTTTTAGTTTTACCACTTATTAATATTACTCGTTGATCAACCATCGTTTGCTTTACAAGCAAAATCAAAAAATCTTTACAATCGTGTATAAGGTAATATTTTACATAAATAAAAATCGTAGGATTTTTCCTATTTTAAATATAAAAACCTTTGTGTTTATTTTCTTTCCATTTCTACGGAAACAGTGTTATTGTACTGGACAAACTACCAACTTATACACAAATATTGTATGATTTTACTTTGCTTTAATTATAAACTATATATTTTATTTTTTCTGTGAAGAACTTTACAAAATTCATTAAAACAAAATGACCACCTACAAATAAGAATCACCCAATTAATTACACTCGTTCGTATATGAATGAATGCATAACCGAGACAAAAATGTTAACATAACAAAAACCAACAAAAAAAGAGTTAAAATATTTTCTAACATTTTCGGTTTTGTTGTTAGATGGTTTAAATGTTTGGTTTGGTTAGTTGACTTGGTTGCCTGTTATTTGTATGTGCGAGTATATGAAATTGGTTAACGCAAAGGTTTAGTTAGTTAGTATGCTTTATTGTTTGTTTTGTCGTCTATCGGAATTTATCACGTCGACAATTCAAAAAGTTTATTTAAAGCTAAAATAAGTAAGACAGTAGATTCTTCGTAGGATTTAATTTGAGAACATTTATGAGAGAATAAATTAAAAATTCACTTAATTTCCATAAGAGAAATGTTAAATGAAACGGAAAGTATTAAAAGCGACAGCTTTTAATGCTTAATGCGTTTTCAATACTTGGTTAAAGACAAAAAAAGACTTGCTTCTGTTTTGCTGTCATTTAGTGTTCAACAGGAATAATGAACTTTTATGCAGCCAGTAAGTCTTGGCATATGTCTGGGCTTATAGAAATTCATAATAAGGATTTTTTAAAGTTTGACAATGTCAGTAGTCGTACCCAATTAAATGATGTTCCTTTTTGAGTATATATTCTGTAAAAAATAGCTGTAATCGTTCACTGGGAATAGACAGGTAACCTCTTAGCTTTCCAGTTGGTTCAATTTAATAAAAAGGTAATCGGTTTATATCTTTTTTCTCCGATTTAATTAGTTTGTCTAGTTCGTTGCTCTATTCAAGTGCAGAGTATTTTTAACTTAATATTTATTAATTACTATGCTTTGCCTTTTCAAACACAGCCACTGACTACTACAATTTGTCTAACCTCTCTAAATATTAATTGAAAAATTTTTTGCCGTCGGCTAAGATTTAATAATTAAAAATACCCAACTCTTTTAGATTTTCTTTAGTTATTCATTGTATGGTAGATTTTAAGTACAATCACATATGCCAAGAATTTCAGAGAAAAAATCATTTAAGCTTATATATATATAATGTGTTTTTCCTTCATTTACATTCGCATGCAAACAAAGACTTGACACTATGAAATACCTTGCAAAACCCAGCACGGTTTTTATTTTTATTTTATTTATTTATGTATTTAATTTTTATAATTCCAACACAACAAGAACAAATTCTCATAAGTTACAGTGTTAGACGATAGTAGGATTTAAGTTACAATTATACAAAAGGGTACAATTTCAATTTATTTTTAATAGTTAATAATTTGAATTTCCAAGAATAAAAGAAAGTAGAAAAAAGGAAAACAAATTTAACAAGAAACATTTCAATATTAAACTTTAAAACTGAAACTTTAAATAAATATAAATACTTTAGGCATATAATTTTAATAATTACTTTTCAAAACGATGTGTGTTGCTAATTGTATGTGTTGTATTAGGTAGTTTGTTCCAAAGACCAATTGTATAAATAAAGAATTGGGTTTCTAAGACGTCATAATTAAAGAATGGATTGACAAGATTCTTGCAAAATTTATTAACTTCAATAATCTTATGCATCAGAGTAAGACATCGGTTTTTTAGAAGGTCATCAAAGCGCACATTATAAGTTTGTATGAATATAACGATACAATATCGGTTCTTTTCTTTCTAAAAATGTATCTAGCTATATTATTTTATGTATGCCATATTAAGCTTTCTTGTATCAACACTATTACAGTTTGCAAATATTTCACAGCCATAAAGAAGGACAAGTATAAGATAAATTTTTGCTTAAAAGCATTCTTATCTCAAATGGCGTTGACAATTGGACAGCCCAAAGATTCCTTAACATCGCATGTACCTTTCCAATAACAGAGTTTATGTGGTTTATCCATGAAAGTTGAGTATTGAAAATTATTCTTAGATTTGCTGTGCTTTGAACGAAAACAATATTTGTATCGCCATCTTTTATATTCTCGTCAGTATTAGCCAAAAATGTTTCATAGTTAAATTTTTGCGATCTGTATATAGTAGGGCGGGTCGATTTAAAAATCGCCCAAGTGACAAGGAAAATCGTATTCTAGGGATCAATATAAGATACTTCGCCCGAGGAACCATACCTCTAAAATGAATTCTGATGTCCCGACCTTTGACCTGTATGTCTGTCTGTCTCACTCTGACCCATTTAGAGTGCCCCAATCGAGTCCAAATGTATGATCGACCCCCACTCACTTTGGAGGGCCGACCCACCCATGCCAGTGGCATACCCCCTGGCACCACCTGGGTTGTTCCCCATACAAACATTTGAAAAAAAAAAATGTTTGATTTAATATTAAAATTAACACTCATACGCATACGTATTTTCTACTCTGCTAATAAATAATAATCATACGCCTTGACTACGTTATGTTATTCAAAAAGATCGATCGTATGAGAGTATATAACTTTTAGATCACTCCGTGACTATGCGTGACTCTGCTTGACTAACCCAAAATTAATCTGTAGTCACAACAAGACTATGGGCCAAGTTTCAGATCAATTGCGTGAGGGGAAATGAGGTTGCCCCATGGCAGACAGACAGACAGACAGGTCAAAAGTTGGGACATCAGAACTCGTTTTAGATGTATGGTTCCTTCGGCAAAGTTTCTTATTTTGATCCCTAGAATATGATTTCCCTTGTCACTTGAGCGATTTTTTTGCCTCTCTACAAATCGACCCATCCTAGTATATAGATATTAGGTTTAAAGGTCTATTATATATTATTATTTAAGGTAACTCAACTACAATAAAATCCGTAAAATTGTTACTTTGTTTAAGAATTACTTTATAAGTTAAATTTGTAAAAATATAAACCGAAGTTCCCCTGTAACCGTCACTTCGGCTATTGAATACCTTAGAACCCGCTATTGAATACACAACTATCATCAAACCACGATTCTTGAATCGCTATAATATCTGGTAACTTCGAAAGTTATGTTAAATAAAATTTAAATTCATTAAATTTTGAAATTGAAGAAACACTTCTTATATTTATTGACAATATGTAAATAAAACTTAATTTCACTTTTTCTAAATATTCTTTATAAGATTTCAAATTGAAAAAAAAACTGACGGTTCATAGCTAATAAAAAGCAGATTTATTAAAATATCATTTTCGTCGTCTACCGACGACACATCATCTATAACGGCATGTTACCTTTGAGGTTCACGTTATCCACCTGTTGATTTTAGCAGGAAATTATCAACATCATCCATATTTTTGATTAAAATATTTTAGATTTCTCATTTTTCTTCACAAAAATTCGATTGTCTTGGTGAAATACAAAACTATATCCAATGGCTTTTGTAGATTTTGCATAGTTTAATAATTTCATTGTTTCTCTCTACATACAATCGTTTAAATAAACACTTTTTAAATCAGCTTGTTCTTTTCAATTTTCAATTTTCCACTCATAAATTTCTTTTTGCCAGTTTGATTGGAAAATTTTACTACCACTTTAAAAAAAAAATTTTTTTGAGAAAAAGCACTTTTTAAGCACTTTTTACTTTAAAAGAAAATTTACTTTTTTAAGAAAAGGTACTTTTTTAAGAAAAGGTACTTTTTTAAGAAAAGGTACTTTTTAAAGGAAAGGTACTATTTTGAGAAAAATTACTTTTTATACCGTCAATGCCAGTGTGCAGAGGGTATTAAATGTATTAAAAATTTAATCTAGCGATATTCTTAATTGAATTGAATTTTTTTTAAAATCTAGATTTATATCTATTAATCTATTAATTAATTAAATAATTATATATTAAAAGATATCTATTAATCCTATCAGTTATGACCTTGAATTAAAAAAATCTTAAAATTTGAGATAATATTTTTAAATATGAATAATATATTATATAAAAATTTTTTTTTTTTTCTTAATTTTTGTTTTAAATTTTTAAAAAAGCCATAAAAATTAAGATGAATATTAATTAATAATTTTTATAATTTTTAAAAATGAATATAAATTTAAGCATAATTTTTTTTAAATAAAAGCAATTTATATTTTAATTAAATAAAAAAAATTAATAATTAAAAATTCATATAAATAATTAAAATAAATATTATTAAATATATATTTTATTTCTAAATAATTAATTTTTGCATATAAATATATATATATATTTATATTTATATATAATCATATACATAAATTTTTAAATATATTAAGTTATGTATATAATTATATTTATTTAAGTATATATAAATAATTTGTATATTAATATATAAGTTTGTCATTCCATTTGTAATAGTTAGAAAAAAATTTTGGACCCCATAAAATATATATATTTGTGATCCTTATAACAAGCGGAGTTGATATAGCGATATCAGTCTGTCCGTCTTTGGAAATCAATCGGGCAGCTATGGTGCTCGTTTGCATAAAAAATGATTCATTAACATCCTGAGAAGTTTGCTATTTAAAATCGTCCAAACCGGTTGATTAGGTCCCGAGAATTGAATGGAGAAGTAAAAAAAAGTCTTGAAAAAATATGAGTTGTCTATGTTTTTCTTGTCACGCTCACGACCTCAATAGGTTGACAGGTTATTATATATCATAATTTTTGCACCAATACAATCATAAGTCACACCGATTTTGCCTTACGGCTCACACATTACGCTGTTTTTGTGATTGCTTTGTGAAATAGAAATTTACCCCCTGAGCGTATAGATGTTTACAGATTAAAAAAACTTGCCACTTAAACTTGGTATAGTATAATTTTTATATCTAAATAGATGAACCAAAGAGATAGGGTATAAAACGCATTCGTTTTTAATTTTTTATTTCTCATTTTTCATTATTAATTTTTCATTTTTTATTTTTAATTTTTCGTTTTTCATTTGTCAACATCATGAGAGGGTTTCTGTTGCCAAATCATGAAAATCGGTTTACTAGGTCCCGAGTAATCACTGAAGAAGTACAAAAAATTTCATAAATATATGTTTCTGTATTGTTCTTGTTGTTATTCTTAATGTTGTATTGTGGTCATAGCTGGACTTGTTGTTTTTGTGGTCGTTGTGGTAATACTATAATAAAAACTAGACCTTTGGACATTTTTTTATCAACTCTGGTAGCAAAATGTTAAAGTTTCCATTGTTTTGGCATCACTAAAAAAGTTTGTTAGATCATATTTGTCATCGCCACGAGCCCGCCTGCAAAGTTTCAGATCGGTTGGGTGACGGGAAAGGGATCAAAAATCGATCCAAAATTTTGTCGACAAGCAGACACTACGAGTTAATATAAAGGGAGTTAAAATTCACCACATCTAAATCAAATAATGCTAAACTACCTGTTATTAATAAAAAAAAGCAATGTAAATTTACGCAAAAAAAAAATGTTATGTACTAATTTCTTTAAAGAAAACACAACAGTAACTTTTGATGTTGTATTTTTTGTGTGTAATATTTACATATACATACATACATGCATATATTAAATAATATACATATATTCTATATATGTATATCCATAATAACCGCATGATAGAAATAAATTATTATATTATTTTATTTATATAAAATTCAAAAATATTTTGTTTTAGGGAAAATACATTTCTTTTGCATTAACAAACAGAGCGTCAATTCATTTTGGTCAGTGTGACTATGCCACAGTAGATGGCGCCACAATTTTTTTTTATTAGCTTTGCAATAGTTATTTCTATTTTAACATGAATGTCAACATTTTCAATTAAATATAAAACACAACAATGTTAAAGGTATACACAGAGCTGAGTAAAGAAGAAGCAATGAGTTTTTTATATGACTATGTAAGTCATATAAAATTATTATTCTACTATACCTACAAAATATGTGATTGCGATTACATATAATTTTCAAAAATTGTTTATAATTACTAAAGCATTATTATTCACATAAATACAAAATAGCATCTTTTAAATTTTCCATTCAAATTTAAGAAAATATCAATTCTAAAAACTGGAATTCAGATTTCCAATTATAAATTAGAAAATTTCAATTGAATTTCAGAAAATCGTATTAAAACGTCGGAAATAATAACTTGAAATTTAGAAGACATCAATTGAATTTTAAAAATATAAATTTTACGCTCTAAACACCAATTGAAATTCAAAAAACACCAAATATGTTTAAATTTAAAAATGTATACTTTTAAAAAATATTGCCATTCAGGAGACATTAATAGCATTTCAGGATAAGAAAACATTAATATAAATTCAATGAAGTTTAGAAAACCTCAAATGTTATTTAAGAATTGCGAACATAAATATTATTACATAAATAAAGCGCAATTTGATGAGAATGTTATTATATTATTTTTCACAATTTGTTTGGATGAAAATTTTAAGTTATTCAGAAAATAAAGACGACAAATTATTTTAATTAAAATTTTTGGTATATTTGATTTTTTGCGTTTGGCACCGCTAATTTGACACAGTGTTCAAGATGACTTCAAAATTTGACTTCATGGTAGGCAAAGTAAAACACAAAAAATTTATGTTCGATAATAATTCCCTGGTAGTAGTAATTCGAGTCAATAAATGAAAATATATTTTATTAACATAATTTAATTCAAAATCAAAAGTTGCCATCAATGGGTTAGATTTTGTATTGTATTGTGTTATTTTGTGTTACCACAAAATCTAATAGTGAAAACTTCCTTTTAATATTAAAAAAAAAAAAAATTATGCTCTATGTTTTCCAAATTTGGCTATATTTTAACAAAAAAATTGAGAGAGCTTTTTTTTTGGTTATTATTTTGTTACTTCATCCGATTTATATGGCCGCAATAAAGAATTATTTGGTCAGTTAAAAGAAACTATACAGCCATCTCCAATTAGCACGATTTAACTCGTATAGCCACCCTACACAACCACTACCTTCGCAATTGAGGTTAGGGCAAGCTATTTGATTTGCAAAAACTTAAACTAAATTAAAAGAGAGGTTATATCATATAATCAGAAACGCACGTTTCTTTTATCCGTGTTTTCTTTTATCCGAAATAATAGAAAAGACGAAAGCGATCTTTCCTCGTTGGAGCGCGAATTAATAATATGAGAGAGCTTTATAGACGACTCTTGAAATAAACAAAAATCATCTGGTAAGCGAATCAACCCAAAGAATTTGCTGAAATAATTTGGTATTAAGTTTAATAAATTGTGTACTTTTTCAAATTTTTCGTTTACATTTATTATCAATACTCAAACCGAGGGGGAGGTTATCAATGATTCAGCACAGCCGAATTTAACAATCTTACTTGCTTAAAAAAAAGGTACTTTTGAGAAAATTTACTTTTTAAAATTGAATATTTTTTTAAAGAAAATGTACCTTTTTAAGAAAAATTACTTTCTTAACAAAAGATTTTTTAAGAAAAGTATAGTGCAAGAGGGGACAGGATCGCCATATAGTGTATGAGGGGTGGTGTCGCCATATAGTGTAGGTGGGACGCCAGCTAGGATCACCAAATAATATAAGAATCGCTGGACCGTTATATAATGTATGCCTTGAATTGAATATAGTGTATGTATGGTGTATAAAAGGATACTAAGATTGGGTGAGAACCGGACCAATCTCAGGAGGAATTTTGTAAAGCGCTTTCCTCAAAGCAGTTCCCGCGTGCACGCTAGATGCACTTTTTTAATGTTTTACAGAGATAGCACGTCGGCAGATTATGCCAATGTTTAAACCCTTTAGCAGAATATGCCAGTAAAAAAAAAGGAAAATCTCTGTTTGGTTTTAATTATAACCCTTTCGGATCAGAATTATAATTGATTATTTATTTGAAAATGCTGGTCTTTTATATCATTATAATTTAATATTTTTACTTAATTTAAATAATAGTCTTCTCTTTTCCTTACATTCGCATACTACAAATTCATTGATTTTTGAACGTTGGGCTCAATAGCCAAACAGAAAACGTTCAATAATCAATTTAAATTTTTCCCCTCAAAATTTGAGTGACATTCTTATTTGTCATGGGTTATTGACACAATTTGAATTTTCACAAATTTGTCATTTTGCATTCCAGTGATATTTAATTACACAATAATTTATTGTTTTGTAATTCAACCCTTTACCCAAGGTTAGTGTACTTTGTGGTATGTGTTGAATGAAAAGAAAAGATATGCAAAAAAATAAATAAATGTAAACAAATAAATACAAATAAATATGTGCATGTACATACAGTAAACAAAAGTAAACAAAAAAATATAAACAAATAAAGATGAATAAGTGAAATAAATAAAGATAAATGAAGATGTGTGTAACATCATCACAAAAGATTACTTATTTAATTTTCTGATTTTTGGTGTAAGCTTGCTGATCACCTTTATTAAAAAATTAAAACAATTTCTTTTTGTTTTTGCTTGTGTTGCGCTACGTTTACTTATTTAGAAAGGTACTTTTTAAGAATAGTTAAATTTTGATAAAGTAGTTGCATATTTTGCACAACAAACACATTGATTTTTTTAATTTTTTTAGTTCATTTCACATTTTAGGCCATAGTGGGTGCAGTGCTGCCCAACTAATGCCATCTCCGATACTAAACTGCTTAATTTTACCCAACTAGTAGATGTATTTTGTAAATAAATGTGATTTCAGCAGACAGACAGAATGAAGAAAGTATGAATAATTTTTGGGGCCACATATTCATTTTGCTATGCATATCAAATGGAATGATGATCTAATGTAAATATTCCAAAAGAAAATAATTTTTCTAATTTTTTTTCTTTTCCTAATAAATTTATTAGTCTCATTAATAATTCATTGAAAGGTTAATCCCCAGAATTAAACTTAATTAGTCTGATAATCTCTACAATACCACAGTAAATTTCGAGACAAAAAAATATCAACAACAAATAAACTTTATAATACTGGTAATTATAATCCAACTAAAACACTGATACATCTCATGTGGGCTTTCTTCAACTAAGTAGTAGTGCTCAATTTTAAGTTACTACGGAGAATATCAGTTCATAGTTTAGAGTATTGTACACAATATAATGGATTATACTAGATGAAAGGTATAATGTTTTACTGGTTATGAAGTTGCAATGTATCTCTTGCTTTTTCTTTGTTCCTTTTTATGTTCATCTTCTTTTATTTTTTTCGTTTAAGTTTCTTTTATTGCTATCGCCATTGTTATAGCACATTTGTTTGTATTTATATTTTTCTACTTCAGTTGAGGTTGTAATGCTGTTATTGTTGTTATTGTTTGTTGTTGTCACATTTATACCTTTGTTCCCACTCCAGCCTAGTTTAATCCGATAAAAGCTCGTGTTGTAAATACAAAGGATAATAAATTTCGATGTGACAAGGACACACCAAAAAAATAAAAAATATAAAAAAAATACAAACAGAGAAACAGTTACACAAAATTAGTATTACGTATGGAAGTGTGTGTTTATTTATTAACAGTTTATGGGAGCTTGTTGGTATAAGAGTGTATTAGTAGCATATTTGTGAATGTATGTATTTTGGAGTGTGTGTCCTTTAGTAAATTTACTAAAATTTATTTATAAAATTTATTCCTTTTCATTTATTTTGTTTTGATATTTTCGATGTTATTTCGTATTTTGTTATTTGTATGTAGTTATTATTCATAAACTGTAAATACGCGTAATACGTATTAGCTGTATCGGAGTAGGTGGGTGTGTGTGTGTGTGTGTGTGTGTGTGTGTAAATGAACGATATATGAAACATGTAATCTAAAATACAAATATCAAAAAAATAATTAAATGAATAAATGAATATATGCTTACATATTAGATGTAGCACAATGTTTTTTCGTTAAATTCCAATAACAACAATAATAAATGGAATTTCTTTCTTCAAATGAAAACGACTCAGTTGTTTCTGTCTTCCCTATTTTCTTTTTCTCCATCATTTTTTTCTTTTTTTTTCAATTAGAAGCTTCAAAGTATTTTCATGATGAATCGGAGCATGCATAAATAAATTTGAAACTCTTAAATTGAGCATGAAAAATCTTTTTGTCTTAGTCAAACCATAAAAGCTAATTCAGGATAATTTAATTTTAATCAAGTTGAACTTAATTTAATTTCAAAACACAATTGTGGTTCTATTTCTTAAAATTTTAATAAATACGACACATCTGAAATTCAAGCAAACAAAGCCGACATTATTTTTAACCCACATATACACGTACACACACAAATTCATATTGATTTGTTTATTTGGTATTTTGTGAATTTTTTTTTTAATTTTCTCCTAAACATATTTTAATAATTTATGCATATGTGTGTAGTAGGGCGGGTCGATTTGTAGGGAGGCAAAAAATCGCTCAAGTGACAAGGAAAATCATATTCTAAGGATCAAAATAAGATACTTTGTAGGAGGAGCCATACCTCTAAAACGAATTCTGATGTTCCGACTTTTGACCTGTCTGTCTGTGTCTGCCATGGGGCAATAGGGTGCTTCAAAATCGTATGGAGAAACTAGACGTGGTCCGATTTGTGAGGCTCACGTCTGGATCGTTGTATACGAACCACACGAACGTATGTTCCAAATTTCAGAGAAATCGAATGAAGTTTGAAGGTCGCGCAAAATTTTCACTTTTTCGATTATTTTGTATAGGAATTTACATACAAATTAAAAAAAAAAGTTTACATTAAACTTTATCTGATTTTTAATTACGTTTTAAGCGACTTCTCCATAATTTCTAATATAGAATTTTGTAGGCTTTAAGATTGTAGAACAAACTATTTACCAATTCTTAATGGTTTTCGAGGAATTCGCGTTTTTTGTAATTTTGGAAAACAAAACCATACGCAGAAAGGGGCTTTTTTTACCAGGGGCCTAAAGGGCCAAAGTTTTAAGTTTGTTGCACACTGTGCAATAAATGTGACAGCAGTCTGTAAGCAACTCTGTTATTGTTGTAGTTATATTGTTGTTTGTTATATATTCATTTTTTGTTTCACGTATTAATTTTTTGTTCAAAAATAACATTAAAACGAATTTTCATTCGAAAATTTTAAATCCGCACTTTCGCGAAAACCTCTATTTTTTTATTTTTTGTTTTCTTATTTGTAATTAACGACAAATATTTTTTAAAATTAGATGCATATTACTTTATGATATTAAATAAATATTAATAAATTTTATTTATTTTTTGTAAATTTTTAACCTGTGTTCTATACTTTATCGCAATTGCGCGACCTTAAGATGGAAACTTTTGTTCAGCGATGTTTCGTTATTTATACTTCTAAGATATAGACGCATTGATTTGGCCATGAGCCAGTTGAAATTTGCAATGTTTAGAATTTTGAAGAACCCTAATGGGGCAACCCTATTCCCCCTCATGCAATTGATCTGAAACTTGGCCCATAGACTTGTTGTGACTACAGATCAATTTTGGGGTAGTCATGCAGAATCGCGCATAGTCACGCATAGTCACGGTCGGATATACATTTGGACTTGATTGGGGCACTCTAAACGGGTCAAAGTGAAACAGACAGACAGGTCAAAAGTCGGGACATCAGAATTGGTTTTAGAGGTATGGTTCCTCGGGTAGAGTTTCTCATTTTGATCCCTAGTGTAGTGTGTTTGATAAGTCATAGTTACCCTACCTTCTGTACGGTAACTAAATAGTAAAATTAAATTACTAATTGTAACTAAATATATCCACCTGCACCGAACTCAAGCGTGAGAAAAGTATTTCTCACAATTGTACTGTAGTATAGTTACGTGTGAACTGCTTAATACGCAAATTCACTCGTCTACTCAGTTACACATAATGTAAGTGTATGTGTACGCGTGTACAATGCATGTGCGCGCGTACGTAGGTAGATATACGTTAAAATTAGTATAGAAAAAGAATTAATAAAGAGACGTGAAAGTAAACAGTCGCATGAGCGGCTGTTTTTAAACAAATAATAAAAAGTGTAATTATTTAAATTATATGGCGATCCTGCCAATGAAAAAAAATAAAATATGAAAAAAATAATAAGTCAATTAAAATTTTAAGAAAAAATTTAATTTGTGAAAAAATCAGAAAAACAATAACTACATATACCAAGCATGAAAAGTCGAAAAACGTATATTATTAATCAACATTTAAATTTAATCAACAATTGAAAATTTGTTAAGAAGGAATACCAAAAGTGTAAAAGCCAAAATAATTGTAAAAAAGTGAAGAGTCGAAAAACGTACATTATTAATCAACATTTAAATTTAATCAACAATTAAAAATTTGTTAAGAAGGAATACCAAAAATGTAAAAGCCAAAATAATTGTAAAAAAGTGAAGAGTTGAAAAAGGTAATAACGACATGAATAAGCAACCGCAGCAACAACGGATTCATCAAACTGGAATACCAAAAGTGTAACAGCCAAAATAATTGTAAAAAGTGAAGAGTCGAAAAACGGTAATAACAACATGAATAAGCAACCCCAGCAACAGATTCATCAAACTCTACGTCAACAACAGTAACCATCATCTACAGCAGCTGGAGAATAAAACAACAGCTAAGTAGCATATTTTATTTTTTTAAATAAGTTGAATCATACATATTACATAGTAGTTAAATATTGATTTCTTCGATACTCGTATTGATAACATTTTTTTTGTTAAAATCAATCAATTGAAAAGAAATTTGAATACAAAATATTAGAAAAAAAAATTATGTATTTAATTATATTAAAAAAAAAAAAAAAAAAAATTTTTTTTAAAAACAAAAAAAAACATGATTATTAATATTGAACTCACTTTAAAATTAATTAAACTGTGAATTTTTCTATAAAATAGAATAACTTAATATATAGAACAGAACATAGAAAAGTCATCATATTTAGGAATAAATCGACAATTTAAAATATTTAATGTATCATTAAAACTAAAATATTGATTCTTTAATATAAATTTAAATATTGATTTTTATTGGGAATAGGAAATTAAAAGATAAATTATATTTTAACATGGGTAAGCCGGAATCAAAATTAGAAAACCCGAACGCAAATGTAATAACCAACGTTGAGGTTGTCGACCACACAAACCAAATACAATCCTTGTGGTACCTCACATTGTGCTTGGTATTGATAAGCGGGGTAAACTTAACGCTAAAATTATACCTACTGCACAAAAGATCTCTCCGTAAGAGATATCTAAGTAGAGGCGACAACCTTGACAAGGTTTAAAAATGGGCCCATAAGATTTTAAAATTATATACTCCTCGAATAGATTTAAACAAAAAAAAAAAAAAAGAAAGAGAACAAAGCAGAGACTGCGATAACATCATGTTATATATTATCAAAATTTTTTTTATTTTGTCATCATTATTAAAAATACTGACTAAAGGGAATAAAATTTTACATAAAGTGCCGGAGGAGTCCTATTATTGAATTACTTTATTTTGTTGAATATTTGAATTAATTGCTAATATAGCAGGAACTTTGGGGGACAAATCCTAAATGACAAATATTTTGAATATTTTTTTTTTGTGCGATTTTCTGGTAAGATTTTCTGTCCTAGCAGACAAAAGTCAATTTTAATCTGCATGTATGGACTGGTCTGCGATACTAGGCCAGTGCAGACTTATCAGAGAGGAATTTGACAAGTCCTATAAATGCCTCAATAGCGATAGGCCTACCAAAGAGGAAACTGTTGAAAAACATCTAAAAAACCTCTACTTACGACTTGAGGAAATAAGAGTCGTATTAAACGTAAATTATCAGCGTTTAACACCCGCACATAAGGTTGCAGCAGAGGGTTTTTTCATTGACCTAAGAAGTAAACTCATCAGTGTAGCAGCTCGTAGGGGTCTTGAAGTAGAATTGCCCAACTCATTACATGAAAGGGTAGAATTTGCGGATGACAAAAATAAATTAGCAATACAGACAGAAATAATAAGCGCAAACATGCCACAAACAGTAACGGAATTTTTAAGGACAGCATCCAGAATCATACCTGATTTTGATGGTAGGGCAGAGAACCTACAAAGTTTTCTGGATGCATTAACACTGGTGGATTCAATTGCGGAAGACCAGGATGCGGTGGCCGTCAATTTAGTAAAGACTAAATTGAAGGGAACGGCACGTACTCTCATAGAGGGTAATGAAGTAAATTTAGCCGGCATAATAGCTAGGTTAAAAACAACAGTCAAGGGCGAGTCCGTTGAGTTGCTTTCGGCAAAGATAATGAATCTCAAACAGTGTGGTAGGACACCAAATGACTACACCAAAGAGATAGAAGAACTGGCGAAAAGATTACAAAGCGCCTACATAGTGGACGGTTTAAATACTACACTAGCCGAAAAATACACAACAAACATTGCTGTAAAGGCAATGACAAAAAACAGTACCAACGACAGAGTGGGACTCATACTAGAAGCAGGTCAATTTAACACTCTCAATGATGCGGTAGCTAAGTTTATAAGTTGTTCAACCGATGCGCCTAAAAATAGTACAATAATGTACTATAACAGGGATATGCACAATACCCAGGGTCAAAGACGTGGGCGATCCTACGCAAATTTTAGCCGACGTGGAAATTACACCGGAAATAGCGGTCGTAGTAACAATAACAGGAGATACAACAGTGGGAGTAACCAGTCCCACAATGGTAACAATGAGGTCAATAGGCAATATAATGGCCGTGACAGTTACAACAGGAACAATAATAACTACAGCGGGAACTATAACAACCGCAATAATAATAGAGGACGTGATGTCCGGGCTTTGCATGGGAGTACGGAAAACGTACAATCCCCGGGTACTCAATAGATGAAATAATTAGAAATAGTAGAATCTTAAACGTTAATCTGAATTCAGCATCATATATTTCACTAAAATCAAAATTCAATGAAGGAGTGTCGACATTTTTGGTAGACACAGGTGCGGACATATCAATAATAAAAAGCGGACAGAATAAATTTGAAAGAATAGATACATCCAACACAATTAGCCTACATGGCATAGGAAAGGGTATAACCTATACTAGGGGAAAGATCACAACGGATCTGATATTTGAAAATCTGTTAGTTAAACATAAACTCCATGTGGTAGATGATGACTTTCCAGTTCCATCTGATGGAATATTGGGACTTGACTTCATTAGAAAGTACAATTGTAAACTAGAATATGGAACGGATCAAGATTGGATAGTATTAAGACCAGATGATTTCCCACAAAGTATACGGATGAAAATGCGAAAATACCCAAACATCAACACAATATCATTACCTGCGAGATCAGAGGTAATTAGAAGAATAAATGTAGGAGATTCAAAGGGGGACATATTAATTCCTAACCAAACCCCTAAGGAGGGGATATTTATAGCAAATACAATTTCTAACGCCTCACAAACTTTTGTACGTATAATGAATACAACAGACGAAGAAGTTGTTATATCTGATGCTCAAATAGAGACTGAAAGCTTGGATAATTATGAAACAGTATCAATGGTCGAGTGTCAGAATAACGATGATAAATTTAAGATATTGTCCGAAAAATTTCCTAAATTCATTGAGAATGAACTAAAGGAAATATGCATGAAATATATTGATGTTTTCGCACTAGAAACAGAAAAAATATCTGCGAATAATTTTTACAGGCAAAAATTGCGTTTAAAAGATATAGAACCAACATATATTAAAAACTATAGGATACCTTATGCGCATAAGGAGGAAATAACAGGACAAGTGGATAAATTAATAAAAGATGGTATAATTGAACCATCAGCTTCTGAATACAATAGCCCAATATTATTAGTACCGAAAAAATCTTTAGCTGGAAGCGTTAATAAAAGATGGAGATTAGTAGTAGATTACAGGGCGGTTAATAAAAAATTGATTGCAGATAAATTTCCATTACCAAGAATAGATGACATTCTTGATCAACTTGGCAAAGCGAAATATTTTTCTTGTCTAGACTTAACGTCTGGGTTTCATCAAATTGAATTAGATGAGGACTCCAGGGATATCACATCATTTTCAACAGATAAGGGATCATTCCGTTTTAAGCGCCTCCCATACGGGCTTAAAATAGCCCCAAATTCATTTCAGAGAATGATGACAATTGCATTCGCTGGTTTATCACCAGCTCAAGCTTTCTTATATATGGATGATTTAGTTGTAATTGGTCGTTCAGAACGACACATGATTAGGAATCTGGTAGATGTTTTTGAAACCTGTCGGAAATATAACCTTAAACTACATCCAGGAAAATGTTCATTTTTCAGTCATGAAGTGACTTATTTGGGACACAAATGTACAGATAAAGGCATTCTTCCAGACGATAGCAAATTCAAAATAATTCAAGACTATCCCACACCTAAAAATGCCGATGAAACAAAACGATTTGTAGCATTTTGCAATTACTATAGACGTTTTGTTCCTAATTTTGCGGAACACGCTCGTCTCTTAACGAGATTATGTAGGAAAAATACAAAATTCGAATGGAGTAGAGAGTGTGAGAAAGCATTCGAATATTTGAAAAACTCACTACTGAACCCAAGAATATTACAATATCCCAATTTTGATGAACAATTCTGTATCACAACCGATGCAAGTAAATATGCATGCGGTGCAGTGCTAAGCCAAGAGCATGATGGAATACAACTTCCAATAGCATATGCCTCACGATCGTTCACGAAAGGTGAAGCGAACAAATCTACTATTGAACAGGAATTAGCAGCTGTACACTGGGCGATTACATATTTCAGACCATACATATATGGCACGAGATTTTTAGTGAGAAGCGATCACAGACCACTGTCGTACTTGTTCTCGATGAAAAACCCTTCCTCAAAATTGACGCGAATGAGATTGGATTTAGAAGAGTATGATTTTACAATAGAGTACCTGAGGGGAAAGGATAACCATGCGGCAGACGCTTTATCCAGAATAACAATAGCAGACATAAAAACTAGCAGAAACATTTTTATGGTAACCACTAGAACAAAATCTAGAAAAACACAACCAGGAATAGATGAGAAAATAAAGAGTATAACGACAACCCCAAGGGTTTATGAAACACTTAGTATAAAGGAAGTAAGAAAAAATGTTCGCCTAAAGTTTGACTTACAAGGCAAAACACCGAGGTGTTACCTTAAACACGGGAAAATAACTTTAGAGGAGCTTAGGATAGATGACCTTATTGTTAATGGGAAAGTTGATCTAAATCAATTCTTCCCTAGGTTGGAGAATATGACCGACAACAAAGGCATCAAAAAGTTGCAACTATCACTAAATGACAAAATATTTGAGAAGATTCGAATCAATGTGTTTAAAGAAATAGGGAACAAAGAATTAAAAAAATTAATAATAGCTCTAGCGCCACGGAGAATAAATGTTACTGCTGACGAGCAGAAAAACACACTCCTAGAAAAATATCACAATGATCCTTTATACGGAGGTCATCCAGGGATAACAAGGATGACAGCAAAAATAAATGAAAAATATTTCTGGAACGGAATGTCAAGAGACATACGTAACTATATAAAAGGATGTAAGCAGTGTCAGACAAATAAATCCCTACCGAAAACAAGGGAACCAATGGTGATAACGGAGACACCAGTGGAAGCATTCGATATAGTCGTTATTGACACAATTGGTCCTTTTATTAAATCTAATAACGGCAATGAATATGCCATAACCATAATATGTGATCTAACGAAGTATTTGATCACTATACCAATTCCTGACAAACAGGCTAAAACCGTAGCCAAGGCTATTTTTGAAAATTTCATTTTAATATACGGTCCAATGAATAGAATTCTGACTGATATGGGAACGGAGTATAAGAACCAGACCATACAAGAGCTTTGTGGATTGCTGAATATTGAGTACACAACATCGACAGCATACCATCATCAAACGTTGGGTACTATAGAAAGATCACATAGAACATTTAACGAATACGTTCGTTCATATCTTTCAGCGGACAGAACAGATTGGGACGAATGGTTGACATACTTCACGTATTGCTTCAATACAACACCTTCTACTGTCCATGGGTACTGTCCGTATGAACTGATATTTGGTAAGAAATCACCTAACATACCATTTCTTGATAACAATATCGTTGACCCAATATATAACATAGAGTCATACGAAAAAGAGGTAAAGTATAGGCTTCAGACGGCGCAGCAGCGAGCCGCGAGTATGATAGAAAGGCAAAAACAAAGTAGTAAGACTCTGTACGATAGAAGAATTAATCCCATTGAAATAAAAATAGGAGATTTGGTTTTGATAGAGAACAATGCGGGCCATAAACTGGAAAGCTTGTTTAAGGGACCTTATTCGGTAGAGAAAATAGACGAATTAGGTAATTGTACCCTATCAATGAGTGACGGTAAAAAAGCCAATGTACATAAAAATAGACTAAAACAATGTAGCTAAAAAAAAAAAAAAAAAAAAAAAAATTTTTCATTCTAATTTTAAAAATACCTGGCCAGGTCAAAATAAGTTTAAGATTAAAATTTAACAACAATTCTAAATATAAAATTTAAAATTTTTAAAATTAACATTATAATTAATTTAAGAAAAAAAGAAGAATTTATTGTAAACCAACATTAAAAATAAAAGAAGAATTTATTGTAAACTAACATTCAAAAAAAAAAAAGAAGAAAACATTTTACATATAAATTATAATTTTACCTACAACATTAATTTTAAATAACTTTATAAAATTTAAATTAAAATTAAAAATAAATTTCAAAATCGAATTAATTAAAATTTAATTTTATTTTAAGGAAAAAAGGGAAGGTGAAGAACCCAAAATAGATCTTGAGACCTAATATTTTTTTTTCAAACTAAATTTAAAAATACTATAAGTATATGAAAGAATGATCAGGAATATATATCATTCTTTTTCTGTAAAAGGGAGGTGTAGTGTGTTTGATAAGTCATAGTTACCCTACCTTCTGTACGGTAACTAAATAGTAAAATTAAATTACTAATTGTAACTAAATATATCCACCTGCACCGAACTCAAGCGTGAGAAAAGTATTTCTCACAATTGTACTGTAGTATAGTTACGTGTGAACTGCTTAATACGCAAATTCACTCGTCTACTCAGTTACACATAATGTAAGTGTATGTGTACGCGTGTACAATGCATGTGCGCGCGTACGTAGGTAGATATACGTTAAAATTAGTATAGAAAAAGAATTAATAAAGAGACGTGAAAGTAAACAGTCGCATGAGCGGCTGTTTTTAAACAAATAATAAAAAGTGTAATTATTTAAATTATACTAGAATAAGATTTTCCTTGTCAGTTGGGCGATTTTTAAATCGACCCGCCCTAGTGAGTATGCACTGGTGCTGTGACTATTTACGTAGATGTGGAGTATGGTTTCGAAATTTCAACCACATATAACAATTAGAATATTACGTCAAACATAATGAAACTAAAAACATTCCGAAACTTAAAAACGTTATGCTCTCCCACACAAATACACAGGCACACATACATGTAGTGGTTTTAGCAGAACGTAGATACTAGAAACGTGTTTAGTTCGAATTGTCGACTAAAATTAAATAATTTAACCAAAGAATATGCTTAATAAGCCCATCAATAATAAATAGCATCGAAAGAAGTTAAAAAAATTCTATTTTTGGTAAACGGATGTGATGGAAAGTTTTATCGGCGCACTGTGGACCATATTTTGAGAAGGCGGCCAAAAATAATTTTTTTATGGTTAACGATTTTAGAGTTATGTTATTCATTTGAAAGTAAATGCCAGTGAACGTCGGGAGCCAAAAAATTTTAGATATATCATAGCGAACAGGCTCTTTGAAAATGGACTTTCTCAGTATTTTGCTAAAATTAAAAATTTCTCTGTAAATTTTAATTTTTGGTTTTAAAATATTTTAAAATAAAATAAATTTTTGTGTAATTTTTTTAACTTCTAATCAATTAATGTTTGAAATATAAGGTAAATTAGTCATTTAGAAACTAAGAAAAAATTTTTGTTTCAAAAAGGTCCAAATTTACCGAATATCTCATACTTAATAGAGCATAACTCTTGCCCATCAAAAGCCATAAACAAAATCTTGCACTATTCTGTAGCACGAACCATCCCCTACAATCCTATAGCAGTTTGCGCCCGTGTGCACTAGAACAGTTTTTCTGACACAAGGTCAGATATTTTGTGCAAAATTTATGAATACTGTGTGGTTAGGGTATAATGAGTTTGCCCTGATGCTCATAATTACCAAATATATTGGACCTACACCTATCTCGACTCAAAATCACTTTCTGAGTCGATCTAACGAAGGCCGTCCGTCCGTCTGTGTGTTATGAATACAAAAGTTGGTCGTACCGGTGTATAATCAACCAACCAAAACAAAGAGAAGGTAACTCAAATTTGGCGCTTGTGAACATATGGACTAAAAAATTTACGGGACCAAAGTTTTGCATTTTCTGACAAAATTTAACAAAATTTTTAAAAAGTATTAGTTGTACAATTAACTGAAAAATAAAACATTATATAAAAAAACCCTATTTTTCCCATCCAGAAACTCACTATCTATCACAGGTGTGGAGAGTACGTCAATAAAACAGCTATACTTTATAACGAAAAATACTCTTGGAGGTATATGCCATCCACAGTTCATAAAATTTTGTACCAAGAGGAACAAATAATTGAAAACAATATGCTACCAATAGGAGATCTATCTGAAGAAGAGCAAGAAAAAAGGAACAAGGACTACAGATCCTTCGTGAGCCTAACACAAGAAAATTGTCCAGATGTTGCACTAATGAAGACCTTATGACTATTTTGTTATGCACTTCAGATCCATATATGTCGAACATTCGACAAAAATGGAAAACTACCTCTATTAAGTTAGATGAAGAAAGCTAAACAACTTCTAGAAGATGAAAATCAAGGCTATTTAGAAGAAATATTTACTAAAATTGTTTGATTTAAAGTACTTTTTCAGCACAATTACAATACTCTTTTTGAAATAGTTAAAAATTTTTCCTGATTTAAAAATTTATATATTTTATAAATTTACAAAAGAATTTATATAGAAATATCTAAAAAGGCAAAATATTTAAAAACATACGACTTTGTCATTGAAACTATCTGAACCAATATCAGGAAACTTTTACGATCGCTGATTAATAAATTATATTTTAACTCGGGCTCTTTCAAAAAAAAAGCGAATGTTTGGCGCTTGTGAACATTTGGCCTAAAAAGTTTTTGGGGGCCAAATTTGGCATTTTCTGACAAAATTTAACAAAATTTTTTAAAAGATTTAGTTGTACAATTAACTGAAAAAACAAGACATTATATAAAAAAAACCTATTTTAACCTTCACCTTTGTACTAAAGTTCAACTAAAATGAAAATGAATTTTAAACCCTTCAAAACTTTTCTTTGTATAGTTTTATAGCAAAAATTAAAGGCTAAAGTCCCACCTAAAAAAACGCATATCTCAATTCCAATCCATTTAAAAGTTATGGATTTTCGACCGCCTTCTCGTGATATGGTCCACTATGCGGCGGTAGGCAAAATCGGTAAAAAATATCGCCCACAAATAAAAATGAAAAAATGCCCAAAAAATTATCAATACAAATTTGAGTCCAATTTCATATGACTTATGTATTTTGCGCCCTTTGTAACACAAAAACATGACGTGACCCGATAAACTGACTTTAGACTCGGATTCAACGACTTCGAAAATATTGAAATCCGCCATGAAATCCTACATAATTGTCGTATCATTGTACCGTGTAATCACTTATTTAAGCCCAATAAAAAGTGATGAAATTAAATTTTTGAGCAAAGGCACTTTTGAGCCAAAAGGTTTATCACAAGGTACTTTTTAAGAAAAAAAATTATTTTAAGAAAAGGTACTTTTTTCAGAAAACATAAATTTTTAAAAAAATATACTTTTCCGAGATACATATTTTTTTATGGCACTTATTGGAGAAAAAGTACTTTTTTAATAAATGATACTTTTTTTAAAAATGTGATTTTTTAATAAAAGGCCCTGCATAAATAAAACTGATCCGGTTCGAAGGACTATTTAATAAAACCAATCCAGTTCGAAAGGCCATAAAAATAAAACTGATCCGTTTCCCAGAACATTGAATAACTAAATCCAATCCGGTTCGAAGGACCATGAATAACTAAAACTGATTCGGTTCGCACAAACATGTATAATTAAAACTGATCTCAACTCAAGTTAAAATATATTTATTATATGTTCGTAAGACACTGCGTTCATTTTAAATTTCGAACATTAACCACCAAATATAATAATCTTAAAAATAAACTAGACTTCGAGCAAACACGTTTTGATTGTATCGACGCATATAAAAGATTGATAGAGGATATCCTATCAGTCTGTCAAACATCTTTGTGTCCACATGTCTTTACCAAATTTTAGCTTATATTTATTTTGTGAATTTTCCACAAAACAACCTTTTCAAATACATTTTACTATATATGAATATATATTTTTTATATACTATGACATTAAACTTGACTGTGCTTTCGTCGACAGTATCCTATATTAATATTTAATATACAACCTGTTCATATATAGGCACTAATAAAGACAGCTTGAAGGACAAAATTTTGGTATGTTTTAAGTTTTAAGTTCAAAACATAATTCCTTTTGGAAATATTATATATGTTATTTCTAAGGATATTGATGGATATTGATTGGCCTCAAGCTCAATAAATGTACAAAATAATAACAACAAAAAGGTCGAAAAACATAAATATTTATTAGTATTTTAATATATTTTTGGAAAAATGTAAAGAATGCTAAAAGGCAGAATGAATACGGGGCTAAACAAATTCAATATTTCACCATACATGGAACACAGGAATATATTTCCCTTCTTTGGATGCTACTTTTTATGTACTTTTATTTCAGCAAGAATTTTGTTTACTTAAAAGATTGTTTTGTTTAAAAAAATTTACCTTTTAAAATCTTTTCTTGAAGCACCTTCTTACTATACTGATATCTCAAAAAAAACTTAACATATCTTAAAATTTTCATAGCGTATGATTTTAAATTTTAAATTTATACCTAGCTAATATATTAAAAAAAAAAAAAAACAGTAAACAGGAGGCGAACCAATGTCTCCATACACATAAAATTTTAAAATAAATGTAAAGCAAACTTAAATGTTCAATAACACAATAGGCCAAACTCTGGCAAAATAAGAGTAAAAAAAAATCATGTGAGTCCGATCACAGGGGAGATGTGTAAATATCTAGTAATTAAAGATTTTTTTATGTCACTTTTTTAAAATCAAACAGAAAGCGTCGTCTATGGTATCACTTATAGCAGGGACTCTGGTTATACTTGTGGGGTAGTTGAGTTATGTATTTTTTATATGTTTATAATGTTAAATTTTTGTCGTTCTACAGCAAAGGGTTGTTCAATTACCTGAAACAATTTTATATCATAATTTTTTCACCAATACAATCATAAGTCACACCGATTTGTCCTACGGTTGACAGCGTAACATGTAAGCCCCCCTGCGCATATAGATGTTTACACATCAAAAAATTCTCTGTGAAATGAAAAAAAAATTCACAAAGTTATGGATATGCGAATAGTAATAAAAAGAAACTACAACTATTAAAAACAGGTAAAAAAATTATAGTCGGTCAAGACTGAATATACGATAACCGATACCATTCGTTTAGAGGAAGGTTACAACTAACTGGGTATAGAAAATAAGCATAAATCAAATTTAAGCAGCATTGTTATTAAATTTTTTGCCTTCAGATGTGACAAAGCTTATGTCGGATGCTATATCTATGTGAGTACTATCTCGAAAAATGAACCGATTACTTATTTTTTTGCAAAAAAATATACAAACTAAAATTGAAAAAAATCTGTGCTCTATTTTTTGTTTTTTTCTAGATTTAAGTGAAGACCGGGAATTAGCTTCACATGGGGCTATGACTGAGAATTGCCCTATAGGGTTTATTTTTGGACACTGATAAATGGATGTAATAAATATACACAAATCCAATTTGACCGAGATCTATATGATAATTTGGATATTATGGCAATTTAAGTCGATTTCATAGGGGTGATTTATATGGGGACTAGGTTTGAACATGAACCGATTTTCACCAATTTCAATAGCGTTCACCATATGGCTGATAGAAGCTTATATACTAAATTTAATCGAAATCTATATAATTTGTGTTTGTGGGTTTGACAATAATAGGGGGCTAAACCGTGGAACCCATCTACTTGAAATTTTCACAGTGTATAATTTTGTACCAGGAATGTAAAATAGTCTATAGTTTTAATATTTGAAGTGGGCGTGGCACCTCCCATATATAAAAAAATTTTAACATCATATATCAGGAGCTATGATAGCAAGAGTCTTGAAACTTTTTTGTCATGTGAGAAGTCGGGCTAAAAATGAGCGAGATAAAACAAGAGGGCGTGGCACCTCCCATACATAGTAAATACATATCATCATGTATCTAGAGTACTATGATGGCCATAGTCTTGAAACTTTCTGTAGGTCAGTTCGTTGTTAATGTAAGTAGTCGTACCAAAAAGTGGCGGGCTTAGATTAGCGTGTTTGGCACATCCCATACAAAATGTATTACCTGTAGTACTATAGACCCGAAAATCTTGAAACCAGGTTTAAGGTCACGAATGATGGGTGTGAGAAGTTATGGGCAAAATGGTTTAGGTCTAACCAGTGGGAGTGGCACACATACATGGTGAATATTTATCATCATAATTAACAACAAAAATATTCACTAGAATAAGTTATACCGTAAAACAACGTTTGTCGGGTCAGCTAGTATATTCATATATGTGACTTGTGGTTTAATTCAAGGTTTTCATGGACCCACAGAAAATGATTCTGAGCCAATCGGTATAATAAAAGGTGGGTCTAGGTCAACTATATTTGGTAGCTACACACATCATTATATAGGGTGTGTAGTACACTGGTTCAAAAAAAATTTTTTTTCAGTAAACACCCTCTACTTTTTTATATTTATCACTCTCCTGAAATTTCTGCTTTCTATTCCTATTGGAAAAGGGCGCTCAATGACTTGCCATTTTATGCTTTTTAGCAATTTCACTGAATTTTTTAGGTTTAGACTAGAATGCACGCCTAAAAATTATTTTTTGTTATCAAAAAGTGTTTATTTGCATTGATTTTATTTATTACAATAATAAAAAAAAATAAATGTAATTAAGATATTAAGATAAAAATTATGATTCAGCCTCTATTGTTGAAAGTTAAGGCATATTTATTACAGCAAAAATTTTTCTGGTTAAATTAGTTGCAATGGCTTCAGCAACTCGTCTCACTTATCAAAAATATTTTTGATTGGTCTTACAAATTTAAGTTCATTAATCACATTGAAACAGTTACCAGCAATAAAGCAAGTCCTACAGCAGTTTCATTACATCTAAGAGAAACTATATCAGTTAGAAGTGCTAGTCATATAACAACTGAAGCAGTAATTATTGTTCGGCAAAAAGCTGACATTGAAAAGCTTGAAAAATTCATAACAAATGGCTTTTGTTGAGGAAGGTCGTATCCCAAAATCCCAAAGAAAAAGAAAACTTCTTTTCAAAAATGCTAATGCTTTGATTCTTTAAAAAAAAAAGGAAGAATCTAATTTCCTACAAAACGTAAAATGTACTTCGGTGCACAAGACAAAGAACTGATGAAAAAGCAAGAAAGATTTCTTGATAGAAAAAAGAAAGAAGAAGCACGAAAGAATAAAGCATTTTCTGAAGTATCAGCTGCATTAACCTCAGCTGTTCGTCCAATTGCAGATTCAGAAAATTCAATTGCTCAATCCAGTAGTGACGAAGATTTTTTAGACAATAAAAATAAAAGTCATGATGAAAAAGCTAAAGTTAAAAAGTTAAAATCTACACCTAAATTGCCCACCGCTCAATTATTTACCCTCCATGTTACTAGTGCTTTAGATCACAATAAAATATCAGATCGGAAAGCATTTCGCATAATCGTTCCAGTTGTTGCAGCTTTCGGACATGATCCTTCTACCCATCCTTTATCATGAAGTAGAATTAAACGATCACGAAAAAGAGCTAGAAAAGAACTTGTTCAATCAGCGTTGACAAAATCCAAGCCCAGCCATTCAATTTTCCAATACATTGGGATGGCGAACTGCTGCCGCTAATATTGTATTATTTAAAGTTCGACTACCTGTATATGTGATCGACTATTTGTATATGCCGAAATCTGATGGTGGAGGTATAGGGAAAAACTTTGCAAAATCTGTATTCACACTATTAAAACCGTCGAATGTAGAAGGAAAAGTTCAAGCTATGAGTTTTGGTACAACCACTGTAAATACTGGTCATTTAAATGGGGCATGTGTTAATTATGTCACCATAATATGGAACTAATTTTGGCAAAAGTATTCACAGTATATTTTGGACCATCGTCCTGACCAGAAATTCCTCTCTTCAACAGATTTAGAAATGTTTGACAACGAATTGAACAGATAAACTTTTAGGGAATTGAACTTGAAGAAAGCGTTGAAGAATATAAATCGTCTACTGTAGATTTTTTTATCTGTAGATAGCTGTTTTGGGTAATCCACTTGAGAAAATGCATTGGAAAGCACCAGGTGCAATTCACCAGGCTCGTTGGATGGCTAAACTTCTATATGCTTTTAAAAACTTCCCATTGAGGGAAAAGCAAGATGTTTTCCATACTATAAAGAAAGAACAGATACAACTCCAACGATTTGTACATTTTGCATGGATTGAAGCTCCACTTGCTGCCGAAGTCCCTGAAAATGATCTGAAGTTATGGAAAGACCTAAGAAAATATGAGGTGATTGACTCTGAAATTGGAAAAGCAGCAGGAAAAGTTTTCGAAAAACACTTGTGGTATATTTCTGATTTATTAGTAAGTCTAGCATTATTTTCAGAAAAAATTTTAGCAGAAGATAAATGCCAAATTATTCAAGGAATGAAAAAACAAAAAATTCGCGGAATGTAAGAGGACCAGGACAATTAAATGTATTAAAAGATAATGCTCGCCTTGAAGATTTTGCAACCGAAAGTACCATTGAGCTTTTTTCTCATTTTAATATTGGTGAGTCTTTCTTAACATTATCGCCAAGAAAGAAGAAGAAAATAGCAACTATCAATTAGGGGAAAAAAACAATAAAAGAACTTAGAGTAGTTAATGATACAGCAGAAAGAGGTGTTCAGCTAATACAAGATTTAAACAAACTGTTAACCAATGATGAAGATGATAAACAGTTTATTTTGCAAGTGGTTGAAGCAAACCGAAAAGCAGTGCCTTCAGAAGCCACAACGCAAGATACTATTAATAGCTTTGCAATTACAAATGTGTAAAGATAAAAAAATGCTAATTATTTTGTAATACATCATTAATAATGTTATTTACTGAATTTTAAATACATATATGTCTGAATAAATTGGTTTCATTTCAACTTTTAATAATTTTTCTGTTTGAGTACCTGAAAACTGTCATTGAGCGCTTGTGGGTGACAACTGTTTGATCAGTGTGTACCATCTTAGAGTTGGAATTAAACACTGAATGAGAATATTAGTATAGGTAAATGTAAAAGAATGAGGGGCTGTCCTGGACTGTAGGCGAAAACAAAATTTTTTTGTGAACGACCCTAGTGTGTAGGGTATATAGTATATAGGGTATTAAAATCTATTTCAAAATTTCTGTTTATAATCATCTTTCGAATATGAGTAATTTATTTTTCTCTCAATACTTACTAATGCAATTAAATTATTTTGCTTAATACGAGTAGTTGATTTAACATATTTTATAATAAAATAATAATATTGTATTTTAATTTAAATTAAGTTTGAAAATTAAAAAATGATCTGGAATTATTAAAAATTTAACTTGAAAATAATTAACTGACACAATATACACAACGCGAGACTTAAATTTAAAATACGAGAATATTCATTTGTTTTTGCAGTTTTGTTTTTTTATTTTTATTTTTTGTAATATATATGTATGTATGCACAAAATACATACATTCAGACTTATATACAATGTGACATTGAACAAACAATATTGCCATAGCTATTTAACCGTATGTAAATAATTAATTTAATCCATTTATTTAATAGATATAAATTCAATTAAAATTGTAATGATATGGTTTTGCCTCATTTAATGAATGCCATTTATTTCTGATATTATTCATAAGCATTTTTGTTGTATGCATATTTGTTTAATTGAATTAATATATACGAATGTGTTTGTATTCGTATTGTTCACAAAAATCCATTAAAATTGTGATATCGAAAGTATTCACAGTATTTTCCTAATCCTTTTACAGTTAAGTAACTTAGTATGAGTAGTAATAATTTCCTATATAACTTCCCAAATGGAAAAAGTTCATATTTCTGTTTTTTTTTTTGCTTCCCAAGGCAATAATGTACCAATTTTATGAAAGCTTCGTCTTGTTCTTCTACAAAGATGATGTTACTGCTGATATTGCTGGTGGTGGTTGTTGATGACACAACTTTGTGCTGTGCAAATGTTAAGTAATGTAACGAAGTAAATGCTCCTAACAGAAATATAAAACCCATTTTAAATACATATTGAATTTTAGCAGCCGTAAGTCTTGATTACTTTTCCATTTTAAGCTTCTTTTTTATTTTCATTTATAAAACAAACTTTGTCAAACACTTTTTTTTTGTATGGGCATGAGTGTGTATAAGTGTATAAGTATGTTTAAGTAATTAAAAGTGAAAATAGTTTTATTTTTGTTAAAACCAAAAAAAAATAAAAAATATGGAAACGAGAAAAACAGAGAAAATTATTTATACCAATATATCAAACATGTCCTTGAGTTGTTTAAAAGTTTCAACCAATTTAAATGAAAACGTTAATGAAAGCAAAACTTGGTCGGCCAACATGACTAGATTTTACCCTTTTCCTTAAAAATATTCTATTGTTGTTGGCAATTATATCTTTTGTAGAGAATGAAGTTTTATAAATTATCAGAAACAGTATATTGGTAATTAAAATGGCCTCAGCAACTAATATGTATGTGTTTCAACAGGACAAAAGTTGGCTTTTCGAATTGTGTTCTATTAACCGAAACCAATCATCTTGACACACAGTTTCGTTATATAAATTTTTGATTAGTTATATTAGAAATGATGGACAATAATTATTAAACTTAAGTAAATCAAAACGATTTGAAAAAAATGTTTTTTTTTTATAAATGTAATATTGAAAATTTAATTTATTAAAATTGTCTGATATTAAAGGCTGTCTGATATTGCATGGAAAGTCTAGTTTTCCTTTTTAAATAAAAAACATTTAAATTAATTAATATGGTCTCCTTTGAGCACAATCCATTTCCGTACAGAGTTTCTTTAACATTTGTTTCGCTTCTAAAAATAAATAATAAGAAAGGCTGTGCCGAATCTACAATATTCCCCCACCTGTGTCTTAAATTCAGTGTTATATCGAATGTTAGGTACGGATACCATTTTAATACAGTCACTTAATTTTAAATTATATTTCAATTTAAATTTATAGTTAATTGTTTTTCTTTTCGACTACTTTATTTTTTATATTTATTATAATTTGTAATTGGTTTTTATTTAACAAAGACAATGATTGTTCTCTTTTCGTAGAAAGAATTGTCATTTATTTAAGAAATTGAAATATTTTTATATGTTTAGGGTAGGGTTTTCATTGCAGGGTAATGTGTAAACGAGAAAAGAAATTGCCAAAAATCTGCTACCATTAAAAAACAGATATTCCCCTATGAGTCAAATAAAACTTCAGAAAGAACGCCAGATTTAATTTATACATCTTTTTATTAGCAGTTTGTTAATATCAATGCTTTCATTTAAATAAATTGTATCTTGTTTTCTAACCATTTTCTTATACATATGTTTAAAAATGATAATATGACTAAGATGATTAATTCAACTAAATATTATATGAGCTCGTCCGCCTACTTAGATGGGGGCTGCAGGACTAAAGTCAAGCCGGCCTTGGACCTCTGTTCACGTGGATACACATTCATGAAGCAAATGCTACAAACACAACGATCGCAATAATAACAATTCTTACAGCTATCATATACAAGAACCAAAATTTTTAATAACAACAATATGAAGACTAATATAGAAAAAATCATAAAGAGTTTTTTACATTTGGTTTTTGATATCTCGGAACTCATTGAATCGGTTTCGATGATATTAAACAGCAACTTGCGCAGGCTATCACGGAATGTTTTTCACTTAAAACGAGCAATCCAACTTACCAATAAAAGGCCTGGTCATAATTACCATAGACGGACAGACGGACAATTCGCTTGTTTTAAGGATCAAGAACATTTATGGAGTCTAGATTTTTTTGTATGATTATTACAAATGGAATGACGAATTTATTTTCGATTTTTTTTTTTTTATTTTCCACAACTTATGAGGGTGTATTCATTATTAATTAATTTTTCTTCCAAAACCCATAATTTCGTTGAAGTCTTCAATATATGAATAATACATATAATAAGATTTGTCGATGTTCTGATAAAAAAAAAAAACATATGAATTAACTCTATAAAATAAAACTGAAGAAACGATAAACATTATTATGAAAAAAAAACCAGCTGACATATTTTTTAAAACTTTTCATTACAACTGTAAACGTTTCGTACGTTTTCAATATTTTGTGTCTCATCCAATATGTGCCGAGATTCTAAAAGTTGACATCTCCACCTCCGAGAGTCATATAATTACATTACCTTAATCCCTAGAATATGTATGAGGGAGCAATTTATGCAACTTTGCGTACTCTTGATGAAATCGTTAATTCTTCTTAGTCAAACGCGCTCGTTTTTTTTTTACTAAAAATAGTATTGATATCGTAGTCATAATATTCATCTTTGATTGTTTTTCCTTTTTGTAGTTAATTGCAGTAGCTTATACTGTATTCATCTGAAAAAAATACTAGCAAGGCTTTGTTGGACGACATACTCTGGCACTGAGAAACATACTTATTCCATTATTGCTGGGTCATCCGTATGTTATTGTGTATTCATTTTTCATCTATTATTACTAAAGGGCGCAAGATCTCCCTTAGAATTCTAAAAAAAATTTCCTTCGCAGTTTTTTGTGGTCAATATGATCAAGAAAATACAGCACACACCTTGCGGCCACCAGCTTTCTTAAATGCAACTGATGATGTTTTTAAATTCAGTTATATGTTTTTACAACAATCAGTTAATCTGATGATCTGACTTTAACTTTACCTGGTCTGAATCTTTATAGATCATATCGCATACAGATCATTTCCTTTCTACTACTTCCTCGCTTCTATTTAATAACATACTGCTTATAGGCTACTATGACCGCTAAGTCTATTTAGGTGTCTTGTGGTATGTTTATTTATCTCGTCTTTAGTAGATCGAATATTTAAGTTCTTACGAATATTGTTAATATTTCTGAACTAAGGAGCATCTGCAATTAATTTTAGTGTTTTGGATTAGTATGTTGGAAGGATTTTAATGATTAAACTACTAGTTTAACTTCCGGGGATAACTCGGTTTAGGACTAAGGAGCCAATACATTTTTCTGCGGTCGGGATTTAGACCCAAATATTTGACACTGGTTTGCTTAGGCATGCCATTCAAAACAAGAGCTAGGCAATCTATACTTTTAACAATTTTATTCAGCGACTAAACGAATAAAAAGAACATAAGAACATTGATTATACAGAAATCGTATATTGTAAAAGTTGTCAGGTTATGGAACTACACTATTCCTTTGGTGACAGAAATTTTGCTGTTAGTTTGGTAAAATTTAGAAATATTATAATAGAGCATAGCTAAACTCAATTACTTTGAATTTGTTTCATTTATTTAAATAGAAAAATCTCTGGATATAGAGAACATAATTGGTTGTTTGTTTTATTTTTTTTTCTATGATCAAGTGTCTTACAGATTCGTGCATTTAGGGGGTAGGTAATTAGCTTTAAGGTTAAATGTTTAAGCAATAATGTTAACTCTTATATGAGTAGATCTTACTTATTGATTTCCATGCAATCCGTTGGCCACTGAAGGCTTTTTGATTATGAATGAACAAATAAAAAAAAAAAAAAAAAAACATTAAAATTAAATTTAGTGCGTTTTTTTACATGGCGATCCTGTCAACCTAAATAAAAAATCGTACTTTTTCTTTTCTTCGCCATCGATCTCGCCGTGACTTTCAGTATGCTATTTGTGCTTTCATTCATTTATTTGTTTTAGGTCTCCTATAGTTATACGTGATAGAGCGTCCGCTACATAATTGTCATGTGTCTTATCTTGGTTAAACAAAGATTTTTGTTTATACTTACCTCTTAACGATTTCATTAGTGACCACACCTTGCCTAAACAATAAATGGAGCACGAAGTGTAGCTGCTCCGCAAATTTAAATAAATAAAAAAAACATTATTAAAATTAAATTGAGTGTGCTGCATTTACATGGCGATCCTGTCGATCTATATAAAACATCGTACTTGTTCTTTTGTTCGTCGTCGATCTCCCCGTGACTTTCAGTATGCTATTTGTGCTTTCATTCATTTATTTTTTTTCGGTCTTCTATAGTTATACGTGATAAAGCATCTGCTACAGAATTGTCATTTCCATTCATGTGTCTTATTTTGGTTAAACCAAGATTTTTGATTTCACTTACTTCTTAACGATTTTATTCAGTGACCTCATCTTGCCTAACCGATAAATGGAGCACGAACAGCAAATTTAAATAAACAAATAAAACATTATTAAAATTAAATTTAGTGTGGTTTACTTACATGGCGATCCTGTCAATATAAATAAAAAATCGTAATTGTTCTTTTGTTAGTCATTGATCTCGCCGTGACTTTCAGTATGCTATTTGTGCTTTCATTCATTTATTTGTTTAAGGTCTTCTATAATTATACGTGATAAAGCATCCCCTACAAAATTGTCATATCCATTCATGTGTCTTATCTTAGTTAATCCAAGATTTTTGATAAGGTTTAGCCGAAATGTGCTTTGATGGAATGAATAATCTCATACCAAGCACTATTATGTTTTCCAGCAATATGCTGCAGCGTCAACATTATTACCCAGTTAACAAAGTTTCCAGTTGAAATGCTTAAAGAAATCGTTGAGCTCGGCCCAACGAGCCTTTTCGTAAATAAAAACTGAGCGTTTCATAGCTGGTGTTTAAACACTATGAAGTACAGAGAAAAAGTTGCAGCTGGTGCAGTAACCCGAATTATCGAGAGATGCAAGTATTTTCACTTCATTCACTTGCCAGGGTGTGAAGTTAGAAAAAGGTCGAGAGTATTTTGTCGTTGCCTTTCAATTCACTATTTGTGCTAAGTGGTTATGCGCAGCGAAACGCTAAACGTAACGGCCCTCGGGAGTTGTTTGACTCGAATGGTGAAGCCAAGAAGAGTTTTGAACATAAAAATCGCCAGCAACTACGATCTCGCCGTTGGGGCATCTATCTAGGATTCTAGTTATGTATTCAGAAAGGGCATCGAAGCCATTATACACACACAGAAAAAAATCGCCAACTGAATTATTTTAAAGTTTAAAAACTCCATTTTCGATTGTATCAACAGACATTTTATAGCAACTAACCATTTTCTATTGTGATAAAATATTTACTGTTAATACAATAAAAAAGTAATTCTAATCAACTCAAAATTCGGTTATTATCTTCATGGCAATTCGGTTGGCAATAAATTTGGTAGCCACAACAAATCTGTTTTCTGTGTGTAGGTATGCTCTCTTTCTGTGTATGGGCTTCTGTATAGAAACCCGAAATACAAAATGTGTGAACTCATTTTGAACTTAACCCAAAGCGAGTTAAATTCTGCATCATTATATTTATAATGTTGTTGGAACTAATACACAACATCGCACCGAATGTACATTCGACAAAAGAAGCAAGTCATTTGTTACAATAGACTTTATAAATATCGAAATTTATATTAAGGAGTGTCTGAAAAGACTTCTTCTTTTCATAAGCGAGCACAATGTATACGCTTATTTTTGGCCCTATTTCGCATCCTGTCACTACGGTAAGAAAGCACTTGAGCGGTACAAGAAAAATAACGTGGAGGCAAATTATCCAAACTATCCGCAACTCTTTTGTTGAAGACAACAAAAGATATGTCCCAGAATATAAAAAAACTTTAAAAGGAGATGGAGTATCAGTTCCAACACAGTAACAGAAACCGCTATGAAATCCCGGTAAAGGTCCATAAGTTCGTAAATAATGATAAGACTTATAAAAATAATACTTTTTTATATATATAATATATTTTAAGTAGATATAATAAAATCTATATTTTTTCTCGATCTCACTCCTTATGTTAGGTCTTTAAAGGTAAGATATGCAAATATATTTTTCAAACCAAAAAGAATTTAAATTTCCCATTTAGCATTTCAATGTTGCCAAACTTCTTTGCAGTCAGCTCTGATTTCTTTAAAATGTCGTGGCCCTTAAAAGTAACTATAAATTACTGTTTTTCCTAAATCTTCTTTTCATAGACGAATATTCAGTTTCTTTCCATAAGAATTTTTAGGCCAGTCTCCTCTTATTCTAAATATAAGGGTACTTGATTTTCCATAATAGATTTTAATGTCTTATCTCTACTTAATAAATATAAAATAAATAAAATAAATAAATAAATAATTTTTTGCATTTAGCAAATGCATTGACAAACAAAATATCTATTCCAAATATTCTTAGGTCAGGATTTAATTCACAGATAAAAAAAAACGAAGAAAACTACAACAACATTGCAACCATTTGTTTCGATGTGTTAGTTAAGTTAAATTTAGTTTAGTTTATTTTATTTTAGTTTAGTTTAGTTCTGTAAAGTTTTTATAGTTTTGGTCTAAAACAGTACGTTACAGCCGTTTAACGCAATTATTTTAGGCACCAAAAATGTCAGAAGCACTTTCAGAAATAATAATAAGATATAAAAAATTACTAAGGTCATATAACTCCCTTATAGCCGTGGCAGAGGCAGGCAGCTCAAACAGAAACAAACCACCTTTACCACTGAAATTACAACGAAAGTACTCTTAAACTTTTTCCACTCAATAGGGAATTTGGCAGGAAGCCATAAAAATATAAAAATCGAAAAAAGGATGGCGAAAAAGTAAAGAAAAAAAATTAAAATTATAATACATATTCACTTCAATGATTCGTATTGGTATTGAAATTTAATTTACATTTTTTATTGTATTGCTGTTGCAAAGTTATTACAATTGCTATTGCTTTTTGCTACGGCTGCTGTGTGTCATTTAGCAAAACTTTACTACGAACACAATCGTTGATTAATTTCCATAAAAATTACACTTCAACTGTTAAACAAGATCAAAGGTTCATTGCGAGTTATATCATGAATTTTAGTTAGCAGCATGAGAGGAGAGCGAACGACAACGACATTGGCAATGCCAAGTAAGCTGCATGATTGTCAACTATGACTTGATGACGACGACATTCGTTAAATGAAAACAACAATGACATTTGGAAATTCGTTTGCACACACACACACAACATGGCCCTGGTTGGATAAGGTTTAGTTTGTTCATTCGTTTCAACTTCACATGCCAACAAAGTGTCGTTCTTTAAGAGTGACTAAACAAATTTTTCACTGTCACTTGTATGTGTAACATTTGCAAAGAAGTTGCAACAATGTTGTTGCAATTGTAGGCTGTAACAGTCAAAAGTTGTTAGTATGCTGTACTGCCACATGTAATGTTACAAATGTGGCACTTATTTTAAAGAGTCAATTTTTATAACGTGTATCACTCTGTGGTCAGGGTATAATGAGTTTGTGCTGCTGTTGGCAACTACCATCGCTTTCTGAGTAGATTTAGCGATGTCCGTTCATCTGTCCGTCCATCATTACGTCTGTGTGTAAATATTAATGCAAATATGAATACACTTTGAAGGAAATTAGTATATAAACTTCAGTCGGCCATTGAACAACTTTATTTAAATTGGTGAGGATAGGTGCATATTCAGACCTAGTTACCATTTAAATGTCCTCATAGAATCGATTTAAATTGCCATAAGATTCAAATTATCTTGTAGATATCGGCCAAATTGGGTTTGTGTGTGTTTGTTATATCCAGTAATCAGCAGTCCAAAAATAAACCCTTTAGAACAATTCTTAGTCATAGTCTCCATATAAAGCTGCCTCCCGATTGAAGCCATCAAAACCAAAAATATTGCACAGACTTTTCTAATTTTTGGTTTGTATGTGTTTTTGCAAAAAAAAAAAAATGACTTTACCAAATATGGTCAGGCTCGATCCATTTTTCGACCTAGTCCCCGTATAAATATAGCATCCGATATGAACTTTTTCAGATCTGCAGGCAAAATTATTTATAAAAATTTCACTCAGATTTGTTTTATGTTTATTTTCTATACCCAATTAGTTGAACCAAAAATCTATTCTCTAAACACATTGTATACATAGTAGGGCGGGTCAATTTGAAGGGAGGCAAAAATCGCTCAAGTGACAAGGAAAATCATATTCTCGGAATCAAAATAAGAAACTTTGCAAAAGAAACCATACATACGAATTCTGATGTCCTAAATTTTGACCTGTCTGTCTGTCTGCCATGGAGCAACCCCATTACCCTTAGGCAATCGATCTGAAACTTGGCCCATAGTCTTGTTGTGACTACAGATTAATTTTGGAGTAGTCACGCAGAGTCACGCAAAGTCACGGAGTGATCTAAAGGTTATGTACCCTCATCCGACGATCTTTTTGAATAACATAACATAGTCAAGGCGTATGATTATTATTTATTAGCAGAGTAGAAGATACGTATACGTATGAGTGTTAATTTTAATATTATATCAAACATAGGCAGCCCAATTCTAAAAAAAAATGGTGATTTTTTAAATATTTGTATGGGGAACCCCCCAGGGGGTGTGCCACTCGCATTGGTGGATCGGCACTCCAAAGTTATTGAGGATCGATCATAAATTTGGACTCGATTGGGGTCAAAGTGAGACAGACAGACAGACAGGTCAAAAGTTGGGACATCAGAATTCGTTTTAGAGGTATGATTCCTTGGGCAAAGTTTCTTATTTTGATCCCTAGAATACGATTTTCCTTTTCACTTGGGCGATTTTTAGTTCGACCCGCCCTAATACATAGGGTAGCGCATAGTCGGTTAAGGCCGACCAGAATTTTCTTACATGCAATTTATATTTTTATATGGTTGAAGTTTTTTGGAAGCGCTCAAAAAGTTATCTTCAAAAAAGAAAATAAAAGTAATTCTTGCTAAAATTGATATAAAAAAAAATAATTAAATGTATAAATAAATAACAACAGATAGTAATTATCAATTTATAGCATTCTCATTATTTTTTTAAATCTAAACTATCACTTGATCGTTATAAATCAACTATAATATAATTGCACTGATGTTAAATTATTATTTATTTCTTTTTAAGGATATTTTTAATGTGTAAAAATTATTTGAATTGAATGATTTCCCTTAAGTGTATCCTGTCACTTTAACTCACTGTCATTCAAAATTAGTAAACAGGATGTCACCCTAATGCACCAAGTAAAGCTTTTAAAAACTCTCAAAGCTAAGAACAATTTATAGCATGGCGGATTAGGTTTTTCGTAACCATGTGAAGATAAAACTATAAAACTGCACAACTTCTACCCCCATCCCCTCCCACACAGACCTACACACATACATACACATAAATTCAAATGCACACCCTCAAACATCCATCAATGACTGTGAGTATGAAGAAATGTATGTAGCACTAGGGGCCATTAAACAGACAGGTGTGTTGGCACTGAGCGTAAATTGTACAACGTGAATTTTAGAGTACATTCGTGGTATCTGGGTGTGAGTGTGTGTGTGAGTGCGGTGAAATACCACTAATAACTCGAACGCTTTACCAAGAATGCACGTGCTTGTCCACATGACGCTGCAGTGAATAACATTAATATTCAGAAGGAAGCAATTAAGGCAAAGAAAAATACAAAATTTTATCGCCTGCTGATAAGCAGTGATAGGGGTCGAAATAATGCGAAAGATTCCTTCAAAAATCTTCCCACTGTTCGTATAACGAGTGAGATTGAAAAAATTTAACATAATAAAATTATGATAATAAAGAAACCATTGAACCTAGGGTTTTGATTGTTTTTCTTCGATTGAAAATGTAATCAAGCTTACCAAAAATATAACTTTTATAGGTCTAAACACTACTTATGAACTTATTAGGGACTTTACAGCGGTTTCTGTAACTTTTTTTGAAACAGTTAGTAAACACGGTCCAGTAGCTCCACAATAGACTTTGAAGCTCTTGCCCATATATGGAAGTTGTATTCCATTTTCAGTAGGATGTAAGTGGTATAGATTTTAAGGAGATCAGAGGGATTGAAGTAATTTTTACACCGTTTTGAAAACCAAGACACTTGAATGCTTCTTTCGACACTTGAAAAACATGCTCATTCCAACGAACATCACATTGAATTCTCATGCCTAGAATATCAAGATTATCCGATTTCTCAATACCTATACCACCCATATATACAGATGACATTTTTGATTCCATGGCCCTGTGGGTCAACATACAACATTGAGTCTTCAGCGCATTAAAATCAACTCTATTCGCTTTACGCCACTCGGAGATTGTTAACAGGTCTTGATTGAGTGTGTCATTCATTGTCTGCCTTTTGCCCCCCAACCTCCAAGAAGCTTGGCCTACAGTTAAAGGAAAATTAATGACAAATGCCGCTGTTATCTGCGAAAGAGTATATAGAATTAAAAGTTTGACCAACGACGTCGTTCAGAAAGATAAGGAAAAGGGAAGGAGAAAGAACGGACCCTTGCGGTACCCCTGAATTAAGCTGAGACTCATTAGATAAGACCCCATCAATAACAAAAAGTATTGTTCGGTGTCTGAGAAAACTCGACATAAATCGAGAGAAGTTATTACCGACCCCAAATGCAATAAGCTTTGATATCAATGCATCGTGCCACAGACGATCGAAGGCCTTGGATATATCCAGAGCAACCACTTTACTTTCGCCAAAATTGCGAATGGATCGACTCCAGCGCTTTTTATATCCTATACCACTACGTGGCCAGGTTATAATGACTATATGCTGATGCTTGTAACTACCAAAAATCACTTTCTGAGTTGATTTAGTGATGCCTGTCCGTCCGTCTGCGTGTCCATGTAAAATTTGTAATCAAACTACAGATCGTAAGTATGAACATATTTTGATGAATAAACTTATATCGGCCATAGGATGAACACTATTGAATTTGGTGAAAATCGGTCCATGTTCAAACCTAGTACCCACACAAATAACCCATATGAGATCGACTTTAATTGCCATAATATCAAAATTATCATATAGATCTCAGTCAAATTGGGTTTGTGCATGTTTATTACATTCATTTATCAGTAGTGCAAAAAATAAAGTCTATATGGCAATTCTCAGTCCTAGACCCCATATGAAGCTGATTCTCGATCTTCACTTAAATCTATCAAGAAACAAAAATTGCATAGATTTTTCTCAAATTTGGTTCGTACATAATTTTGCTAAAAATAAGTGACGTTAACAAATATGGTCAGGTTCAGTCCATTCTTCCACCTAGTCCCCATATAAATATAACATCTGATATGTACTTTTGCATAACCAAAGACAAAATATTATTAACAATGCCACTCAAATTTGGTTCATGCTTATTTTCTCTATAAATTAGTTGGACCTAAGACACAGAGTTTCTTGAAACAAGTTATATGGTATCGTAAGTGGTCATTTTCTTACTTGTTTAACTCACAATTTGTATTAAATCCCCATAGATATACATTTCAAAATAAAGTAGATGCTATTGATGCGTTTTGGTTGGCCTATTAATAATCTTATTAAACTGTAATGTTCTAGTTTTACAAAGTTATTACGCCAAAAATAGAAAGTCTGCCAAGGCCTTAAGGGCAACCAACACATTTTGGTAATACAATCCTAAACAGTGGAAGAAAAACTTGGCAGCACTAACGAAATCGTTAGAACTTTCTAGAAACTTTTTGACAGAAGAAAAAAGCTGACAAGCTACGCAAAAGCATTTCTTGTATGAATTCGGACGAGTAAGATGAATGTTGTTAACAAAAAAAGAAGGATATATCAAATTTAATAAAAGCAGACGTACTCATCTGCATCCATCAACTGACCACCGAGTCTGCAGTTTCTTAATCCTTCATCAAGTGCATCCCCCAGAGGGATCATCCAAGTCATGCTACACCGATATACACTGTAAGTGAAAGATATAAATATACAATTTTACTTACCACCGAATCCAAGTCATTCTATACCAATATAACCTGTAGGTGAAAAATATAAAAAAACACAATTTTACTTACCACCGAATCCAGCGCGTTCATCCAAGTCATCCAAGTCATCCTAAACCGATATACACTGTAATTGAAATATATAAAAATACAATTTTACTTACCACCGAATCCAAATCCTCATACACAAAAATATCCTGTAAGTGAAAATGATAAAATACAAATTTTAATAACTACCGAAATCACATGCGGAAAAAGAGAAATACCACCGAATCCAGCGTGTTCATCTAAGTCATCCTACACCGATATATCCTGTAAGTGAAAATGATAAAATACAAATTTTACTGACTACTAAAATCACATGCGAAGAAAAGAGTTACTCACCACCGAATCCAGCGCGCTCCTCAAAATCCACTAAACGGTCAGATAAGTACCAACAATTACTTTTTGAAATTCTACCCACCTTAAACTTCCCAGCTTTAAAACTGACACACACATATATGATTACCTTTTTTAAGTTACTTAAATATTTTCTCAATCCAAATCACCCTTAATTTGGAGACATGCATTATACGTACCATTATGAAAAATCGCTAAAGTTTCGATAATTGAAAAATATATGAACCTTTTTGTATCGCGCCGGATATTATGCTCAATTTAATTTATATTTGCTTCTCTTTCAAATCTATAATATTAATAGGCTAGTCGATTTCTTGTGATTGATGTTTTGTTCTACCATTTTATCCCGATTTTGACCAAACGTATATTATTTGAAAGGTATTTCTTTTTAGGCGATTTGCAGATTTACCGATTTTTTATTTTTTTTCTTGTTTTGAGTAAATTGCATTTAAAATTGCTACTAACACATACATACAATTTTACAATACTATGTGTGTGTTTATTAAATTTGCTAATGTGTTTGTAATAAAAATGAGTTTGTTATTTTTTTGTTGATTTGTGAATTGGCTATAATTGACTAGCATACTTTTAAGGTCTTTATTTAATGAAAAAATAAAATTTCGACGGCTGGAATTTAGTAATTGCTATTATTACGCCATAACGCAAAATTATACTTACCCCCTTATAAAACTACAAAAAAAAAGATTTTTTGTAATCAAATTTATACCTATTTTTTGAGACCTGCGGAAAACTATGCTAGGATATAAATCGTATTAGCTAAAACTTTAAAATAATTTAAATCATAACTACACGTTTCGGAAACTGCCAAATTTCTCCACAGTCATAATTAAATTTAGATTTTTATTATAAGCTAAAACTTTGGAATAATTTAGATCTTACCTACACATTTTGGGAACTATATAAAGTCTCTTTACTATCAGAATTATATTGCCCGTTTAAGTTGTACTTACCTCTCCCTATTAATTGATAAAATTGTATTATTATGTAGACTATATTTGCTGTGAGGAAAGGTTACAAGTTTGTTTGAGTGACCACTTAAATGATTCCTAACCTGGTTAGAATCTCAAAAGTTTAAAATTAGCGATGTAGACTTACCCCATTTAAACATCAAGTTCAGATTTACTATTATCCTCAAGTCTAGATTACTTGATTAAGAGTTAAGTCATGTAACCATTAGTAGATCTAAGTATATTAGTCAATAATTTCTTAAAAAACTGTTAGCTGACATCTTGGATAGGGGGCGACAGTTGAAATTTCGTTTTATTAGGGTTTCGATTAGGATCGAATAGAATCCACCATCTGTAGCTAAGATTTCAGCAATTTACCAACATGTAATAAAATAACGCTAGATACATATAAGTAGGAGTGAATGTATTTAACAAAAAAAAAATGGATCTTATAATGGATCTTACTTTATAATTAAGAAAAAAAAACTTTTATTGACAAACAAAATTATAAATTGAGGTCACCAAAAAAAAAAATTAAGATTACTATGAGTTTGAGCATAAAGTTGGCTGAGTAGAAGGTATGTTGTTATAATATTTTATGTAACGCTTTTAAAAATTCAGCAGTATTTGCGAATTACTTGAATTTTTTAAATAAATTGTCTTTTATTAGCGTGGGGTTATATTATTTTTTTCCGAAACCTTAGGCTATTATGATAAAAAATAACATTTAAAAGTTGAAAAGTGATGAATTTTTGATACAAAGTATTTAGAAAGAGTACATTTACATAATATCTTACAAAAATTCCATTTTTTTCGAAATCCGCAAAAATAAAGTCATTGTCAAAAAAATTCTGGCATATGGATTTACATTAAACTTCACACTGTTAATCTCTAATATGCATTTAACAAAATCTTAAAGTGCCAGATCCATTTTTTTAATTTTGTTTAAGAAAATTTTTTAAAACTTGAAAAAGGAGTATTCAAAATTATATAAAAAAAAATTCCCACTTTCGGTTTCAACGCGCAATAGGTTAACAACTTGGTAATAAAACAATACCTCATATCTGAGTATAGAGACCAAAAAAAATTTTGGTTTGAATAAATTTTTGAAAGTTGAAAAAAATGCCATCAAATTTCATGACCCTGTTTTTTTTTTTTTTTTTTGACACAAAAGTGGCCTGGGGCATTTGCTATCTCTTGGCTAGTTTTTATTCGATTTTGAATTTTTAGAGGTTTCTTAAAGGATAATTTAATGCTGATATCGATTCATAACAGCTTGTTGGAAAAATAGACCGAAATTTTCGTAAAATCTGAAAAAAGTCATATTTTCCCCATATAAACACACTTGAAATTTTCAATCGATTTCCGGCGCTACTTTTCTTTATCCGATTGCCCCCAAAATTCACATTTATTAGTTTTATATAGAAAGGAAAAAAAACTGGACCCCGCCTCTCCTCAAAATCGCAATTTTAAAAATGTCCATATAACGTAGGACCACTCTAATGGTCATGGTCGGTCAATTTTTTTTACATAGTCCCCATAAAAAATAAGATCAGATATGAATTTTTTCTTCTCTGCAGACATCACAAAGTAATAATAATACCACTACAATTTGGTTTACGCTTATTTTCTATTTACCCAGTTATTGCCTCAGCAAGGTTGGATATAAGACCCTCCCACGAAACCCATGGTATAGAGTATTGTAAAGTCGGTCTAGACTGACTATAAATTTGTTACTTGTTACTTAATGTTTGCTTCAAGTATTTCATTAGTTAAATAATTTATCTCTTTTTAATTCTAAAAAATCTTTAATGATAATGATTTTGATAATAAAAACATTGTATTTTTATTTTTATTTTCTTTGATTATTTTTCAATACAACAAGATTAACAATCTTTTAATTTAAGTAAAAGATTTTTACAATGTAATGCTAAATACGTGTATTCTGGGTTTTGGGCTACAATTTTCCTTTGAGGAAAATTGAAACACGCTTTTGCATATTTTGGGAATTTAGTATTCATTTTATTTACTGATTGATTAGATAATTTAAATTACATTAGTATTGAAATAATGTAAATTTTTTTGTCGTACGCTCTTCGTGTTTACCCTTCGAAATCTATAGTGGGTACTGTTCAATAATATATTACCGTTATATTGCGGAGTAATTCTCTCGCACGGGTTACCAAGTCTGTTTCATGTATAAAAATTATAATTTCTTGCGAAAAGTTTATGTTTTATATGATAGTTGGCAACCCTGTAAAAACGTAAATATGAATTTTATAGTGGGAAAATGGAAGCACTGCAATAGTAAAAGACAAGTATATGAGCTCGATCTACTCATGGGTTAACCACCTAAGTGATGGTGGGCTAAGTAAGCCATCAAATTAATTAATGGAAAACCTAAAATCGTGCAGTTTAAAAATAAAATGTCGAAAAATTGTTGCTTGTAAGCGGACATTTGCAAAAACATTTGTCAGAAGCAGAGGACAGTCAAGCATATGAAGAAGTGAAAAACTTTTTTTAGATGTATTTTTGAATAAGGTTACTAAATGCCAAAATTGCTCAAAATATCTAGAGAGGAAAGAGCAAATTTAATAAAATAACAACAAAGCATAAAAATAGTTTATTCTCAAGTACAGGGGCCAAATCACCGCATTCGATATCGAGAAGAATCAATCGAAATTCCATAATTTGGTTTATTATTTGAAGAAGACGGACAAACGCTCGACCACAATTCACTTTTCTTTTTAATCAGAGGCCATATTTCGCCAACTGTGAAAAAGAAAAATTTTCTCTAATTATCCATTAAATTTAATCTCAGCATTACAAATAGAACATAACATACACAATAATAATAATTTTTTTTTTTCAATTCATTTATTTGCAATTTATTTAAAAAAATAATAAGAACAAATTATAACAATTAAAAGTAACTTATTACATTAAGTTCCACTGAGCTTAATATAAAAAGAATATAATAATAACACTATGTAATTTTATAAAAGTATTATATATATTAGGGTGGCCCTTCATTATATGGAGAAAAAAATGTTCAAAATCTCCGTCGCACCCCCCACAAATATGCGAATAGCAAAAAAAACTTAGAAATACAAAGTTCTGGGCCAATCAAGAAATATTTAGAGGTGGGTCAACGCGATTGAAAATTTCAAGTGTGTTTATATGGGGAAAATATGACTTTTATTAAGATTTTATGAAAATTTCGTTCTATAGTTTAACTTTTCCGACAAATTCTGTTATATAATTCGGGATCAGTATTAAATTATCTTTCCAAAAAGCTATAAAACTTCAAAAGCGAATAAAAACTCGCCAAGAAATAGCAAATATCCCAGACCACTTTTGTGCCAAAAAAAACTAGGTCATGAAATTTGATGGCATTTTTTTTAAACTTTAAGAAATTGATCAAAGACAATATTTTGTTTCAGTCTCTATACATGTAGGTACTCAGATATGAAGAATTGTTTTATTACCACCTTGTTAACCAATTAAGCATTGAGACCGAAAATGGAAATTTTTTTGATAAAATTTTGAAAACTCCTTTTTCAAGTTTTGAAAAATTTCTAAAACAAAATTTTAAAAAAATTGATCTAGCTCCTTAAGGTCTTGTTAAATATATGTTAGAGATTAACGGTGTGAATTTTTAGGTAAAGCCCTATGCCAGAATTTTTTAAAAGGGATTTTATTTTTGCGGATTTCGAGAAAAATGGGATTTTGTAAAATATTCTGTAAATATACTATTTCTAAATACTTTGGATCAAAAATTCATCACTTTTATACTTTTAAACGTTATATTTTATCTTAGTAGCCTAGGGTTTCGAAAAAAAATAATATGTCCCCATTAATCCTTTTGAAATTTGGGTCACATATGACCCCAAGCTAATAAAAGACAATTTATTAAAAAAATTCAAATATTTTGTAAGTGCTGTCGAATTTTTAAACGCGTTGCCAAAATATAAAAACCAAAAGTGTAGAACTTCCGTTCCTAAAATTTGGGATAAATCCGAGAACGCTAACCCATTGTTTGCCAAGACCTGCTTTGGATTTTAAGATATGTTGAAATAAATATTACCAAAAGATAATTTTTCTAATAAACTCGATGAAACCACTATTTCGAATTTAAGAAAAATAATTCGGTTAATTTTTATTTATTTTACCCTTCAGTGCTCCTGGGATCTGCTTATTGCTAGCGAATATAAATTAAAGCAGCTTTTAAACAATTTTGTTATAAAACTATTTTATGTATAAAAACTATCTATATTTTTTGAAATAAAATAAGGTCCACAAATGACCCAAAGCTAATAAAAAACAATTTACTCAAAGAATTAAGTATGAGAACGTAAAACTCTTAATACAAGTTTTTCCTCTTAATATCTTCGCAAGCATTATTTGAATTATTTTGCTCAAGTTGTCTTTGAAAACTATGCTCAATGAAAACTATGCTCAATGACAACCTTGTTCACTTGTTGTTAGTTTGTTTAAAATGAGTGACGACATAAGAAATACGTGGTAAAATTTTTTTTTTATTTTCAACAAAATCAAACTTAGTCTTACAAAAAGTAGGCCAGATTTCAGAGATATGGCTTCGACCTGTTTTCAATATTATTAGAAGATATCATGAAAATTCAAACATTAATAGTAGACCTAGTTCAGAAAAAATAAAGGTCCACACGACGTTTGTAAGATCAAGAAAATAGAAAGCATATTAAATAGAGATCGCAACACATACGGTAGTAAGGCAGCTCAGTGAGTTAAGTGCTCGAACTGGTTGGTGCGAAAAGTTAAAGCCAATGTAGGTTTGCAAATACGAAAGTCTGAAAAAGGAAAGGAACGCTATCAAAAATTTAGGGGCTCAAAAAAGAGCAGGGAAATTGAAAGCATGTTTCACAAAAAACAAGGAAGAAAATTAAAATTGGTCTAGACCGACTATACATATCGTATACCGTGCGTTTGGAGACCCTATCTCTTATGTCCAACTAATTAGATATAGAAAAAGAAGCATAAACAAAATTTGAGTAGCATTGTTATTAACTTTTTTTTTTGACTAGGTCGAAAAATGGATCGATCCTGACCATTTTTGTTAAGGTCAGTTATTTTTTGGAAAGACACATATAAAACAAAATTGAGAAAAATCTGCGAAATGCTTTTGTTTTTTGATAGGAAATCAACTTTATATGGAGCCTATGACTAAGAATTGTCCTATTTAGTTTATTTTTGGTCTACTGATAGAACGATGTAAGTTTTACATGGACACACAGACGGACAGACGGCCGGACGGACGGACATCGCTAAATCGAGTCAGAAAGTGATTCTGAGTCGATCGGTATGATAAAGATGGTATGATAAATTATATTCACATTTGCGACCTGCCTTGTAATCAAACTGCAGGTTTAAACAGACGCACGGACGGACGGACCGACATCGCTAAATCGACAGTAAAAGTGATAAAAAATTTTTGGTATTTACAAACTTCAGCACAAATTCATTACACCCTGACCACATATTAGTATAGGGCATAAAAATTCATGATGCACAATGAATGACGAAACGTATGAAGTGGCAAAAATTTGTATTACGTCGATAAGGCCCACGGAAATGTTTGTGATAAGTTTAGAATCCAAAATCAGACGAAGATTCCCAAAAAAAAAAACCAAAAAACAAGTAAGACCGACTAAACGATATCTTATACCATGAGTTTAGAGACCCTAACTCTCAGGCCCAACTAACTGGATATAGAAAATAAGCATAAACCAGATTTAAGTGGGATTTTTATTAATTTTTTTGGCTGCAGATATGAAAAAGTTCATATCGGATGCTATATCTATATGTGGACTAAGCCCAAAAATGGACCGATCCTGACCGTGTTTGGTAAAGTCTCTTGTATTTTGCACAAATATATACAAACAAAATTTGAGAAGAATCAGTGCAATATTTTTGTTTTTTGATAGATTTAAGTGAAGATCGGGAAGCAGCTCTATATGGGGCCTATGACTAAGAGTTGTCATATAGGGATCATATTTGGACTACTGACTAAGGATGTAATAAATACATACAAACCCAAATTGACTAAGATTTATATGATAATTTGGATCTTATGGCAATTTATGTTGATTTCATAGGGGTCATTTGTATGGGGGCTAGTCTGAATATGGACCGATTCTCATCAATTTCAATAGCGTTCATCCTATGGCCGATAAAAGCTTATATATCAAATTTCATCAAAACATTTTCATATTTGCGACCTGCAGTTTGATTACAAGCTTTACATGGACACACAGACGGACGGACGGACGGACATCGTTAAATCGAATCAGGTAGTGATTCTGATTCGATCGGTATAATAAAAGATGGGTTTAGGTCAAATATTTTTGGTAGTTATAAACAGCAGCACAAAGTCATTATACCCAAACCACATAGTGGTATAGGGTGTAAAAAGTTCTTGAATCGTCAGCGGTATGCAGTTGTGGCAAAATAATCAAGTCATTTGTTACATTGGGCTCTCTAAAATTAAGAAGTGCAAAAAACACTTTTTTTTTTCTTTTCATAAGCCAACACAAAATAGCCACATATTTTTGGTCTATTTGGCATCCTATCATTCTGGTAAAAACGCTCTTGATTTGTACAAGAAAAATAACTCCCTTCAAAAGTTGTTTCACACATTTTATATACAAAACTTAGTACCGTCGAATATTAAATATTCTCACTGTACATTCGACTGCCAATTCACTGTATAACTTTTCGTATGTATGTTCGCACGAATATGGAATAGAACCGATGCCAGTTGATATTTTCCATTAATATTTTTTATTGCATAAAATGAATGTATCAGTGGTATAAGGTAAAGTAAGTCGCGTTGAAGCACTAAAAGTACATAAATTACTCAGAATGGAAGATAAATTGCTTAAAGAAAGTGACGTTCTAACTTTACTGTTCACAAAAACACATACATCCACACAGCAGCAGCAATAGCCACAGTAAAGGCTAAAAGGCATTAAGTGCTAACGAAAATAGAATCGTTAGAAAATAAATTAAAAAATTTGAATAAAAGTGGCCCCCATTAAATTGGAGCCAATTTTTAGGCTTTATAAATCGTAACAACTTTCGGGGCATTTACAAAAGAGAACATAAGAGGAACTCTTAAACATATTAAAGGCTTTTATTTATTACGGCCTAAAGATAACAATTATTTTTATTGCTAGCTTTATTAAACAACTGCCTTTTTTTATTTTAAATATGATTTCTGCTCTTTAAGAGTCCATCTTGTAATCTATAAGTTATCTTCTATGAAGAAATTATTTCGTCTTTAAACATTTGCGATCTATTCAATTAATTTTTTTAGTATTTAAAATCTTCTCAATTGTGATCTTCGGAACCTATATTAGAAGTACAATTTCAACAGCGTTTTCCAGAAAGTTTACCAAATGGTCAAATATATATTTTTGTATACTATGACATTTGCTATTTCAGCAATAGGTTGTTTACCACGGCATAACGATAAATTTTAACTCCTTTGGTGTTGTTTTTTCCATTTGAATTTCATATGAATGTATTTGTGGTTGCACGGTTACAAGGTATGCAATGCATTTGAGTTTAAAACAACACATAAACCTGCAATGGTTCATGCAAGATACGAGTAGTATCAACAAAAACTTATGGCCCATGTTAAATGGTTTAATTTGTTATCTCGGAATTTCCTATGACTTTAATTCATTTCAAAAAAGAATAAATAAAGAAAGCAGACATAAACATAACTCCAAGCACTTAAAAATATATGTTACGGCTGTAAAACAGATATATGGACAACAAAAACACGTGTACAATAAGAACGAACTTTTGTACTTTAATTTTGTATATTATGGTGGCACTTAATTGTATTTATGATGATGACGTTTATATTTATGTATAAAGAGTAAAAGTAGAAATATTGAACGGTTCACATCAGACATTTAAGAAATGGTACATTTGAAAGAAAATATACTATTTTAAGAAAAAGTGCCTTTTACAAAAACATACCTTTTAAGAGCAGATACTTCACTGTTTTAAGAAAATTCACTTTTTAAAACGAAGCACTTTTAAGAAAATGTACGCTTTAAAACAATTTACTTTTAATGAAAAGGTACTCTTTAAAGGTACTTTTTTTTACCGATTGATTAAGAAATTAATCAGACTAATCAGTAGTTCTTTTTTAATAAATACTTTTTAAGAAAATTTACCTTCTACGAAAAGGTTTTTGTAAGACACTTTCTTACAAAAAGGTACTTTTTTAAGAAGTTGCTTTCAAAAAAATAAAATTTTAAAGAAATGTACTTCTTTTAGTAGATGTGTTTTTTCAAGAAAATTTTTTTTTATACAAAAGGATGCTTTTTGAAATACAGATAAATACAGAAAAATCACCGTTTAAGAAAAGTTACTTTTTTAAGAAATGGTTACTTTTTACGAACTTTATTTGAAAAAGCAGTTTTTTTTTAAGTTTAGTTTTTAACAAAATATATCTATTTTAAAAAATCCACTTTTTGAAGACGAGATACTTTTTTAAGAAGAAAAGATAATTTTTTAGGAAAGTCACTTTTTTAAGAAGAGTTATTTAATTAAAAATAGAGAAGAAAATGTAATTTTGTAACAAAATAACTTTTCTAAAAAGGTACCAATTTAAGAAAAGGTATTTTTTTAAGAAAAATGATTTTTAAAAAAAATTTTTAAAAAGATCCAAATTTTCCAAAAATCTCCTACTTAATAGAGCATAACTCCTGACAGTCAAAAGCAGTCAGAAAAAATCTTGCACTCTTCTATAGTCCGAACCCTCCCCTATACTCCTATACCCCATTATATACCCGCCAGTTTCCGCCCATGTGCACCAGAACAATTTTTCTGACCCAAGGTTAGATATTTTCTGCATAATTTATGAATACAAAAGTTGTCCACTATGTGGTTAGGATATATTAAGTTTGAGGTGATGTTTGTAACGGCCAAAAATATTGGACATTTATCCATCTTTTATTATACGGATCGACTCAAAAACACTTTCTGAGTCGATTAAACGATGTCCGTCCGTCCGTCCGTCTGAGTGTTATGAATACAAAAGTTGGTCGTACCGGTGCACCGCGGTGTTTTTTTTTTGCGTGTCGGTAGAGTTGTCAGGAGTTGTTATATACTTATAAAAAAGGGTTGAGATATAATGCGCTTAATTGTTACAGGTACATTTACATAGGTATCTTTCAAAAACATTAATAGTCTGAATTAGAATTATATACTTTAAATACCTGACAAATGGGAAACAATTTAAATAACAGGTAAATGGTAAAAAAAAACTATTGCGACATAGCCCTTTAAGATATGAGCAGGTATGCTTCACCTATTAAAAGGGGTTAGAGTGTGGGTTTTTTATGCTTCTAAAAGTGGTAAAAAAAAGATAAAAATTTGTATATGGTAAAAAAAAACTATTGCGACATAGCCCTTTCAGAAATGTGCAGGTATGCTTCACCTTTTAAAAGGGGTTAGGGTGTGGGTTTTTTATGCTTCTAAAAGTGGTAATAAAAGATAAAAAATTTTATTTTACATAATTGCAAGAAAGAGTATTTATAATAATGTTTCCACAATTATTATTCATTACAATTTGTGCAATGGCTAAGTACTGTTACAGAGATCTGGCAGATATTTATTTTCAACGAAATGATGTAGACGATGTAATTTTGCACATAGTGAGCAACGACTTCTTTAAGAATTGTAACCTAGAAGACGTTGAAATGCACAAAGGAAAAATGACTAATTTTGCATCGAATTTGAAAAGACGGTACATTGAATGCTCTCATAGCAATGCAAAGATGTACAAACGTTACCAAGACTGGTTAATAAAAGAACTTATTTTTGAGAGTGCATCTACAACTGCCAACGAAAGTGTAAAAAAGGGTCGACCAGCAAAACCAATTGACGGATGTAGTGAAAGATCTCGAAGGCGCAAGCTGGAGGATATCAATGAAGAAATTTCTCGAAGAATTATTAAGGATTAATTTTTGCACCAATTTCAACCAACCCAAAATAAAAAAAAAATAAAATTGAAATAATTGAAAAAATAGTAGAAACGAGCCCAAGGCGCATAAAGAGGATTTTGAAAAGCATTCCTACACCAATTGAAAATAAGAAATTTACGTCGGAAGAAGCGTTCGCCCTATTTTTGGATTTGAAGTTGACAAAAAGTCAATATAAGGAATTCCGGAAGCGAACCAATGAAAAGAATTGTGGGATTTTTCCAGAGTATCGAGATTTAGTTTCTGCCAAAAAAGAATGCTTACCTTCACAATCTACTATTAGTATCACTTCAACATCAGTAGAAATAGAATTACAAGATCTCCTTGAACATACTGCAGAGCGATTGCCAAATACGCTTGATACTGATCATTTAAAAAAAATTGGTAATGGCAGCATTACTTTAATTTCTAAATGGGGATGTGATGGATCCTCTGGTCAGAAACAATACAACCAATTTAATGCCGAAAATTCATCAGATGCTAATTTATTTATGGTATCTTTCGTTCCATTGCGCTTAACAAAAAGGTATAGCGTCTTAGAGCCGTCAACTAGTAGAGCAACAGAAATTGATATATGGAAAAATGAAATTTCTTCTTCAACAAAGTATTGCAGATCAATAAAATTTGCATTCAAAAAGGAAACCAAAGATGTCATAACTGAACAAGTTCAAAAAATAAAAGATCAAATTAAGGAACTTCAACCAGTAATATTTAAATTTGATGACCAAGACATTGAAGCACATTTTAAAATGTGTCTCACAATGATTGATGTAAAAGTTGCACAAGCTTTAACTGGAACAAAGTCAACGTCAAGCTGCATTATATGCCAAAAGACATCAAGTCAATTAAGCCAACCCCCACCAGAAGACGATAGTTTTAAGGAAGCCTACGAATTTGGAATGTCCCCTCTTCATGCTAGAATACGTTTCATGGAGCATATTCTTAAATTGGGTTATAATTTGGAATTTAGTCCGTTAGGCGAAACAGTGGGAAATAACAAAGAAAATGAAGAAGAAAGAAAGCAAAAAAAAACAAATTCAACAAAAATATCTACAGCTAGACCTCGTAATCGCCCAACCAAAACAAGGGGAAGGAAACACAAATGATGGAAATGCTACAAGGAGATTTTTTTCCGATCCGGAAACTGCAGCATCTATCACAGGTGTAGATCATGAATTAATAAGACGATTCAAAATCATGTTACAAGTTCTAGCATGCAGCAGAAAGATAAATGCAAAAAAATTTGGAGAGTACGCCAATAAAACAGCTATACTTTATAATGAAAAATACTCCTGGAGATATATGCCATCCACAGTTCATAAAATTTTGTACCATGGGGAACAAATAATTCAAAACAATATGCTACCAATAGGAGATCTATCTGAAGAAGCGCAAGAAAAAAGGAAAAAGACTACAGATTCTTTCGCGAGCACAACACAAGTAAAATGTCCTGATGTTGTACTAATGAAGACCTTATCACTATTTTGTTGTGCGCTTCAGATCCACATATATCGAACATTCGACAAAAATTGAAAACTGCCTCTATTAAATTAGACGAAGAAGCTGAACAACTTATAGAAGATGAAAATCAAGGCTATTTAGAAGAAATTTTTACTAAAATTGGTACACTAACAATAAGTTACATTACATTAACAATAAGTTACACTTTTTTTATATAGTTAAAAAATTTTCTTGATTTAAAAATTTACATATTTTGTAAATTTACAATAAAAATTGTTTTATTTCATAAATTTACCATAAAAATTGATATAGAAATATTTAAAAAGACAATAAAAAAAAAAATTTAACTAAAGCAAAAACATACGAGTTTTTCATTGAAACTTCTCTATCTTGATATAAGGTAAGGATATAAGGATATAAGGTAACTTTTACGTTCGCTGCTTAATAATTTATGTTTTAACTCGGGACCTTTAAAAAAAAAAAACCTTTGGCCCTTGTGCACATTGGGACTAAAAAGTTTACGGGGGCCAAAGTTTGGCATTTTCTGAAAAATAAACTTAAAAAATTTTTAAGAAGTATTAGTCGTAAAATTAACTGAAAAAATAAAAAATTATATTAAAAAAACCTTTTTTTACCTTTTAACACTTCACTTTTGTAATAAAATTCAACTACAAATTAAAATGTATTTTAAACGCTCCGAAACTTTTTTTATCTTCGGTCGAGAATTACGTTATAGCAAAACTTAAAGGCTAAAGTCTCACCTACCAAACAAAAAAAACGCATATCAAAATTCCAATCCAATCAAAAGTTATAGATTTTTGACCGCCTTCTCGTCAAATGGTCCACTGTGCGGCGTTGCAAAGTCCTGATTCTGTGATTACGATTTCATGTTTTTTTTAAATTATTTTAGCTAAAATTTTTCATAAATTTTTGGAATATTCTTGATTTATTTTGTAAGAATATTTATAATCCACTCAAAGTTAATTTTAATGCTTTCATTTTAATGTAAAAATATTGCTATGAAATAACTATGTGAATCGATGCCATTTTATAATTGGAAATTGTTTAAACTGTTTTCAAATAGGGTAGGTCTGCAAATGTCTTGAAATCTACGCTCCAGCATTGTAGCATGTGCTTTCTTTTAGTGCTGTAGTAAATGTAGGAGCTGTGCAAACAACCACAAGGTCTGAGAACAGACTTTTAGCTTTAGATTTCCTTGAAAATAACAATGCTAAACAATGCTTATTAATGTTTGGCCAGTCTTATATTACATAATATTAGCACGTCGTTAAAGATTGCGAAAAACTATAAGTGTCACCCTCTTCATGCATACTCACGAACACCTTATCACACTGTTTAAAAGAGAATGATAAATTTTAAGCACATTATAAATTCCTTTTTATCCATTTTTTAAAGGCTCTTAGGAGTAACGATAACAGTAATAAGAAAGCATTTCAGTGGGTGTTTTGTTATGTATTTCAGTTTTTTTCTCTTATTTTTTTAACTTCATTTCCTAAATTTGTTTAAGGTGAAACTTGTACATATACAAAACATTCCATTACTACCACCAGTGTACTTATAATTTTGAAGACATACTCCTTCCCACTTACTCTCTGCTTGCTGTTTGCTAAAAAATACATAAAAGTGTATTTGAACTAACTCTGAGTTGGCTTGGGGAAAACATGAAAGCAACTAATTTAATGGTGCCATCAAGACTCTAAACAATTTTTTGATTTTAGCGTGTGTTTATTAAAACTTATGATTGGAGACACATTTTTCAAGATAATAAGGAATATGAAATAAACATTTAATTTAAAAGTAATAAAGAAAAAAATAATACGGAAAAAGCGTTTGAAATTTTGAATTATTACACAACAATCTGTCTAAGTTTTTATATTATACACTGCAATTAAGAATTTAAATTTTAAAAGACGTTTTTCATATTATAGTGCACTTTTATATTCAAAACTTTATTTAAAACAATCTTGTACTCCATCCAATTATTATTATCGCATTTGCTTAGAAAAACTATCACTTAACCGTAAAAGTAGTGGAAGCAATTATGTTCTGTTGTCTTGCATTACGTTTCGTTTAGTTTCTGCTCATTAGCCTGATAAGCCAAATAAAAAGTATGTTCTTAATTTCTAGCTTTTGCATAAATACTAATTCCAGTGGAATTTTGGTTTCTAAAGTATGTTGTCTCGTCGCTTTGAAAATAGTTTTTTTTTTAGTTTTACTTTAATAGAGATAATAGAAAAACATTTTGGTCTTTCGTTTTGTCAAAAAAGTATGTTTTAATTGTGCGAAGATAACAGGCCAATATGCTACCCTTGTGGAATGCTTTTAATTAAAAATATTTGGGATTTGAAACAAAGCACAACTAAAAATATTCCGCAGTGAAAATCTGCAGGAAAAATAATATGGATGGGAAAACAAACATATTTGCAATAGAGAATATTTAAAATATTAATTTTTTTATTAAATTTTACTTTTAAATCAAAATAAATATGCATAAAAATGCATTTGCGTGGCAGACACTCGTTTAAATATCATGAAAATGAACAACTCTATCAATTATCTGAGAACAATAGATTACGATAGTGGTCATTGGGGCGGGTCGATTAGTAGGGAGGCAAAAAAAATCGCTCAAGTGAAAGGAAAATAATATTCTAGGGATCAAGATAAGAAACTTTGCCCAAGGAACTATACCTCTAAAACGAATTCTGATGTCCCGACTTTTAACCTGTCTGTCTGTTTGTCTGCCATGGGGCAACCCCATTTCCCCTCATGCAATTGATCTGAAACTTGGCCGATAGTCTTGTTGTGACTGCAGATTAATTTTGGAGTAGTCACGCAGAATCACGCATAGTCACGGAGTGATCTAAAAGTTTTTTACCCTCATCCTATCGATCTTTATGAATAACATAACATAGTCAAGGCGTATGATTATTATTAGCAGAGTAAATGATACGTATACGTATGAGTGTTAATTTTAAAATTAAATCAAACATAGTCAGCCCAATTCTAAACAAAAAAATGTGATTTTTGAAATGTTTGTTCCAGGGGGTGTACCACTGATATAGGTGGGTCGGCCCTCCAAAGTTAGTGGGGGTCGATCATACACTTGGACTCGATTGCGGCACTATAAATGGGTCAAATTGAGACAGACAGACAGACGGGCCAAAAGTCGGGACATCAGAATTCGTTTTAGAGGTATGGTTCCCCTGGCAAAGTTTCTTATTTTGATCTCTTGCGCGATTTTTAAATCGACCCGCCCAGTGATCATAATTCTCTAGAAAGTAAAATAGTCTCTAGTATCAAAAAGCATAATATATTGCACTCACACCATCGGAACTAAACCTACCTAAGGTAAAATTAAAATTAATAAAGAAGATCATCAATGGTAACTTTATATTGGAATTAAGCAATTATTATAGAAGGAAGCTATCCAAATTTAGTAGTCGGAATGCAGAAACTATGTTTAGGGAAATCAAAAAGCAGCTTGGATTTCTCTCATTCGATCTTAGCAATATAAAACAAATAAGAAAATTATAGTCGGTCTAGACCGACTATACGATATCCTTAACATGGGTTAGAGACCCTATCTCTTCGGTCCAACTAATTTAATATAGAAAATGAGCATAAACCAAATTTGAGTGTCATTATTATATATAATTATACATATTATGTATAATAATAAATAAATAAACATTTCGAAGAAAAAAAAATAATAACAGGGCATTTTTATTATAAAAAGTGTTTTTTTAAGAATAGATAATTTTGTTGATAATTCAGATTTTTGTTGACCTGTTGTGTTGTTGAAGGGTGAATATATAGTAGTTCGGTTGTTAAAAGATTCTCTTTGTTATAAGAACATTTTTGTAAAAATAAATAAAAACAAGTTTTTTTTTAATTTTTAAACAATATTTATAACAATATTATTTCCCAATATATTTCTATCAACTTTATTGATTATCGTCAGGGATTATCTGATAAATAACAACTAAAATAAAAACACAAATAATTTTGAATTGATCATTAACAAAAAATATTAAAAAACATTTCAAAATTATATTTACTTTAAAACAAATTTTTAATTTGTTTGAGTTACAACTACTTTTCAAACAGTGTAATTGTCAACTAACTTTTGTTTTAATCGTTTGTGTTTGTCAACCGTATGTCTGTTGATCTTAGCGACGTTTTCCGTATTTGTCTTATAATTGAGAGCTTTGTCCATGAGAATATTCCTTATATGAAGCATTTCCAGCATAAATCTTTTCCTAAAATAATTTTCCTCTTGTAAAATTGTGGAATCAAAGTTTGGTTTATGGTTGTTTATTGAACAATGGGCAGCTAGTGCGGTTTTTGCTCTATTGGTCTGCTAATGTCTTTTAAATCCGATCGGTGTGAGGATAATCTAGTTTTTAGTTTGGTTTTTGTTGTATCAATATAAACTTTGTTGCATATTTCTTTTTCATTACCGTCACAACAAATTTCATATATAAGATTATATTTAACATATTTATCCACTTTTGTTTTGGTTTTGCTAAATAATTTTCCAATTGTATTGTTTGCTATAAGTACTAACTCGTATTTATCGCGATTGTAAATGTTGATATTCTTTATTCTCTCAGACAACCCCGGTATATATGTTGTCGATTTATATATTTTTGTTGGTTTTGGTTCTCTGACAATTCTATTTTTAGATTTAGATTTTGGGAAATTCGTTTTTGCGCAATGTAACTTCGATGATAATAATGTTCTCCTTATAAAATTCTTCATCACTTATGTCCAAACCCCTTTTTATAAAATTCGTTGCCGTATTTATTATAATCCTCCGAGGATGTTTCGCGATGCTGTAGTTTTCTGATGCCAATTTACCTTTAATGTCTCTCCGGTTCTAATAACTACCAAGTCTAAATATGGTAGTTGGCCATCTACCTCTTGTTTCTTTGTAAACTGAATACATCGGTTGTAAGAGTTTATCACTCTTAAGGTTTCGTTCACTGCGTCCCTTTTTATAATGGCAAAGATGTCATTAAACGTATTTGGTTAAAATCCTGGGTTTTGGTTCAGCTAAATCCATTGAGCAATCTAGCAGCTCTTTCATAACTATATCAGCAATTACAGGCGAAGCTGGTGACCCCATAAGTAATTCCTTCCGTTGCTCGTATATATATATTTTTCATATTCTTCCATTAATTAGCCAGCATAAGATTTATGTAAATATATGGCAAATATATTGAAAAATCTAAATAAAGCTTCTAAATACAATGTCAAAGATGCAGTTCAATTTAAATCTAGAACAAACAATACAAAAATTGACAAGGAGCATTTTTTAAGAAGACCAAATTTTTTAAGAAAGTTTATGAAAACGCACTTTTTTAGAAAATGAACTTTTTTATGAAAAATTACTTTTTTAAAGAACCACTTTTACTATTTTAATAAAAGGTACTTTTTGAAAAAAGATACGTTTTAAGAAAAAGTACCTTTGTGAAAAAAGATAAATTTTTAGAAAAAGTACTTCTTACGGAAAGGTAATCTTTACGAAAATGTACTCTTTACGAAAACGTACATCTTAAGAAAGTTGTAGTCAATATAGACCAATTATATGATATCCTATTCCAATCGTTTCGAGTAGTGGTCTTACATCTCACTATACTGTGCTCTTAATTGAATATAGAAGATAAGCATTAACTAAAATGGAAAGGCATAGTTTTAAATTTTTGATCTGCTGAATACTAGGACCGATTATAACAAAATTTCGAAAAAAAAAATACTTACGTTCTTCAAAAATATATACAAACCAAATTTAAGTAAAATCTTTGTCAGTTTTTATCTTTTGGTAGATTTAAGTGTGGACAGGGAAGCAGCCTTATATGAGGAATATGATAGAAAATAATTCTTGGGGGATTATCTGTACATATCTAGGTGCAATTGACAATTAGAGTTCAAATTTGGTTTTAATTCTAGCTCCAAACATGCTCCGATTTTCAACGATCGTGGTATAGCCGACAAAAGCTTGCGTATAAAATTTTGTATTTGCGAACTGTAATTTGAAATAAAGCAAATTATTAAGTTATTTAAAACATTACAAATCCTATCATTCTGCAGTCAAGCCATTGGGCCTTGTAGGTTTTAGCATTTTAAGAATGAAATGTTAATTTGGTTTATAGTTATTTTATAATAAACTAGCAGTAACCCGATGCGATTTGCTACACCCATCGTAACCGAATTAAATAAACTGGGAATGCATTTTTTGGAAAACATTTTATTTATTTTTGACGATTTTTAATTTTGTCGATTTTTGTATTTGCGATTTTAGAGATTGACGTTTTTAATTTTGGCGATTTTTTGTTATTCGCGATTCTCGATTTTGGCGATTTTTCACTTGGCGATTTTTGATTTTTTTGACTTTTTATTTTGGCGAATTTTTATTTTAGCGATTTTTGGCTTTAGCGTTTTTGTTTTCTGTGATTTTTGATTTTGGCGACTTTAAGTTTTGGCGATTTTTATTATTCGCAATTTTCAGTTTTGGTGTTTTTGATTTTGGCGATCCTTGCTTATTGCGATTTTGTTATTCGCTATTTTCGGTTCTGGAAATTTTTTTGCAATTTTTTATTATGGCGATTTTTGGTATTCGCGGTTTTCGGTTTTGGCGCTTTTTGATTTTGATGATTCCGCCCATATATAACACGACTACTCAGATAGGTAATAAATGTACGTGTCAAAAGTTTCAAAACTGTCATTTTCTTATTTTGTATAGGAGCTGCCAAGCCCACTGGTCCGATACCCCCATTTTTAAGGGACTACTCACATTTATAACTCACAAACTCACACTAAGTCCCAATACATTATCTGTTACAGTACTCTAGATATATGACGTTAAATATATACTTTATACAGCGGGTGCCACATCCATTGGTCCGCGCCCGACTATTTTTTTTCGCATCTCTTCAAATTAGTTTATAATGTACATGTACATAGTTTCAGAACTCTTGCTGTCGTAGTACTCCAGATATTATATGTTAAAATTAGATGTTAGAAATTCACTTTATATGGCAAGTGTCACGCCCACTTGAAAAATCTTATGTTTCCTTCCGGATAGGCAGCAGTTACCTACTGTAAAATTTTCTAGACGATTTTCCAACTAACAAACAAACATACAAACTTACAAACGCACAAACATACAAAACTCCATTTTTATATATAAGATTACAAAACTCTGTAGGTCCATTTTTAGCCATAGTCCCCATACAAAGCTAATTCCAGATTTTTACTTAAATCAGTCAAAAAATAAAGGAGATATTGTATAGATGGTTTTTTAATTTGGTTTATATCTGTGGTCACAAGCATTAACATTCATCCTAAATTGAAAATCATGCTTTCGAGAAATATAACTTTTTATATAAATGTAATGGGGGCTTCATTACGACTTAGGCCAAAATGTTTTCATTAATGGGGATTTCACGTAAATATAAAGCGTTGTTAGTAGAATATGATAGCATACATAACTCAAATTGTTGTTAAGTCAATTTAGGCGGTTATCTCTTGTGACCACAGATATATACAAGTACAACCTGTTAGTAGACCACCGTAAAATTTTGAACACGTTCCGTCAATCTCGTAGTTTGTTAAAAATGGAAAAAAGTGAATTTCGAGTGCGCATTAAATATTTTTTTTTTTTTGGCGAAAAAAGCCATCAATCAAACCAAGGAAAAGCTTTATAAATGCTAGGGGGCCTATGCACCATCTTTTTCAATGCAAAAAAAAAGTGGTTTACTGACTTTCGTTGTAGTCGCACAAAAACAAATGAAACTGAACGTTCTGGACGGCCAATTGAGGTCAATACATCCGAAAATGTAGAAAAAATCCACGATATGGTGTTGTCCGATCGAAGGGTAAAAGTGCGTGAGATTGTTGATGCCATAGTCATTTCACATGGTAGTGTGGTTCCGATTTTAAATGATCAGTTGGGTGTAAGAAAACTGTCTGCAAGATGTGTGCCGCCTTTGCTCTCAATTGACCATAAACGTAATCGTGTGACAATTCGAATGAGTTTTTGCAGCACACGTAATCGTGTGACAATTCGAATGAGCTTTTGCGGCAATTCGTGTGAGTTTTTGCGGCGTTTTGTAACTGTGGATGAAACATAGATCCTTTACAACACACCGGAGGCCAAGCAGCAGTCTAAACAATGGATTTCTCCCGGTAAACCGGCTCCGAAGAAGGCCAAGGTAAGTTTGTCGGCCAATAAGGTGATGGCCACACACCACAAGTTAATAATAATGGCACTAAAATTTGGTTTATATTTACTTTCCCTATCCAGTTATAGCCTCAGCAAAATTGGATCCAAGGCCGTCTCTCGAAACATATGGATCAGGGTGTTGTGTAGTCAATCGGTATAGATCGATTATAATTTTCTTACTTGTTTTATATTCAGTATTGTTTTTGAAAATGTTTTATGGCTGAAGGTGACCTGCGTTCGGCAAAAGTATTTTGACACATATAGCCTAAGTTAAATTCATCAGAAAAAATTCCATTGAACTATACATTTGTTACAAGATTCTTATATCATACTCTCGTTTAATCCAGCCTCTTCAAATACAACTTTTTACGCGTAAAAGTTTATTATGAAGCTTTGCTTCCAGCAAACATTATGAACTAAAGAATATTTGTTTCAAAGAAATAATGAATATAAAAAGTCGACCTAGTTTTTTTTGTTACCATTTCTGGTAGTTTTCCCATCTTATTTATTGCCTTTCCCATTAACCAAATTTATATTCTAATACATTTTTAAGTTTCTGGCAACATATTAAATTCTTCTGTATGTCTACAATAAGAATGAGTTTAATTTTTGAGTTTTCCTAAATCAAATCAACTTATTTTGATACTTCTACTTCACATCAATTGTTATTAATTTGATGTCCCATTTAGAATCTAAATCTTCTCTTAATTTCAGGATTATTTTAAATTTGAAAAATAAAAGCAGAAAGACAGACATGTGTAAAATAAAATCTCACATAAGCAAATATACGAGCAGAATGAGTTTTAGTGAAATGATGGGCAGAGTGTTTATGGGTAAGCAAAGGCATACACACAAACAGATTTACCGAGAGCAATGCTTTTAAAAACCAAATGTAATAGATAAGCCCTTCAATAGAGTTCTGAGAAATAAATGAAATCCCATAAGTATTTACCACATTTGAACGTGTAAATATACCCCAATTGCTTTAGGTTAGATATTTTTTTAAGAGCAGAGCAAAACATATCAAAAGAACTTTATATACAAGTACTATATGTATGTATATGTATATATAAAGAAATGCTAGGAAAACTTGATGGGAGTTAACCAATTTTCAAAAAAAAAAAAAAAAAAAAAAAAAAAAACTATATAAACAAAAACCATACAAATCGCACTTGCTCCAGCTGTTAGACCAATATAAATGTAAATGTTTATTTAACGATGATACGCGGAATTTTCAAAAGAGCTGATGCCTTAACACTACACATCCATACATATAATAAAAACCTTTTTTACCACAGTCACACAATAAGGCTGTAAATATTTTCTATACCTAAACATGAACTTTCAATATGTTGCGAATGATATTTGGTGTGTGAATTAAAGGCTGTCAATCAGTTACTATTTGACATATGCTTTAAACATACACGACCACAAACATAAATATCATTTTACTCACATTATAGTTGGATGTCTCATCAAGTATGGGCAATAGTCACGTTTTATACGTTTTCGTTCCTTCCGTTTTAATATTTTTTTTTTTTTTTTGCGAATTTGTACATCGATATGTGTCAAGTGGTATTGATACATTTTTCAAAACATTATCGGACAGTTGATTGTCGAAACATGTTTGCGGAGAAAAAAAAAAGGAAACATTTAAACCTAAAACAATTAAGTGTATCCGGAAAAGGCATTTGGAATGATTCATGAATTCATTAATTTACAATTTTTAAATAAGAGTCCTTCACTTAAAAGAGCTTTAAAATTTTAAAGGAATTCCTCAAATCAATTACAATATATATGCTGAAGTATACTTCTGAAAAAATGTTTTTGTATTTGGGGAAATTGAAAATTTTAAGTATTATAGAGTGTACGTAGGGCTTTTTTGGTCAATTTTATTAAATGTAAAATAAAAATTCTTTATTTCATTATTTCCCGACGTTTCGTTGAGTTTTTGTCAACATCTTCAGGGGCATTTTATTTTGAATCTAACACAAAGAAGAAAAACAATCAATATAAAGACATAAAAATTTTAAAAATAATTTTCCTTTACACCAATTTTTAACTTATAACATTAATAAAAAATTATTGGTGTATTTTGACATCACAAATTGATTGGTTTTAAAACACAGTATATATAAATAAACAAATAAGTAAACTATTGAAAAACTAAAACATTTATATCACAGAATTTAACTTTAGTATCACAGTGCAAATGAATATATGAAGTTTATGTTGTCTATGTCTTCCTTGTTGTTTATTGTCTTGTCTATTTTTTGCTGTATTCTCAGGCTTTCTATTGTATATCTTGTGTTGCTATTTTTTTCCTTGTCTAATATTATAACTTCGGTTAGATCAGCTGTATGATTGGATTCTCTTATATGTTGTGAGAGTCCAGTTGTTTCTCTCCCTTTTTTGATGTCTGTTTCATGTTCTTTGATTCTTGTTTGTAAGTTTCGTTTTGTTGTGCCTATGTATACTCTCCCACATTCTTGTTCTTTGTTTCCCAAACATTTAATTTCATAAACTACGTTGTTTTGCTGAAATTTGTTAATTGTTGATTTTGTGTTTGTGAATATTTTGTTAAGTGTTTGATTTGGTTTGTACACTGGGATTATATTGTTGTTGTTTATTATTTGTTGTAAATTGTGTTTGTTTGTTAGGCCTGGAATATATCGTATACTGCAATATTTTAAAGGTTCATTGCTGTCTATGGTTTTAGTATTTGATTTTTCTATGGTGCATTGTTTTTTCTGTAATAAGGTGTTTATAAGATTGTTTGGATAGTTGTTCCTTTTGAGTATATGTCTAATTTTTTGTATATTTTGATTGTGAAATTGTTTGTTACTGATGTCTAGAACTCTATTTATGAAATTGGTGACTGTGTTTATTTTTTGGTTTTTCGGTTGTGATGAAAAATAATTAATCATTCTTCCGGATGAAGTTTGTTTTGAATACCAATCTGTAATTATTTTGTTTTCTTTGCGAATTATTTTCATGTCAAGATGTGGAAGGCTATTGTTTGTTTCAGTTTCAATTGTGAATTGTAGTTTGTTGTGGTATTTGTTGAAAATTGTTAGAATGGAATCTATGTCCTTTTTCTTCACAATTGCAAATATATCGTCAACATATTTGACTAATAGTGTCATTTTAATATTGTTGTTGCTTAGTTCTATAATCGTTTCATCCAATAATTTGTCGAGGATAATGTCAGCAACAGTTGGAGAAAGTGGATTTCCCATTGGCATCCCATAAGTTTGGATGTAAATGTTGTCCATATGTTTGAAATAGTTGTTATCTCTGAGGCAAAAATTAAGAATTTGAAGAAATTTCGATTTTGTAATGTTGGTGTGATTTTTGAGTTCTTCCCATTTTTCCATTATATTTTTTATTGCCAGATAAATGGGTATATTTGTGAAGAGCGAGACTACATCAAGAGAAATTAATGTGTCGTCTTCCTCCAAGGTAAGGTTTTCTAATTTTGTTTTTAATTCCGTTGAATTTTTGATATTGTAATTATCTGAAATTATATTTTGAAGTATGCTGCCTATATGTTTTGCGAGGTTATAGCATGGTACATTTATTGATGAAGAAATGGGTCTAAGTGGTATGTCTTTTTTGTGGGTTTTTGGCAATCCGTACAATCTTGGTATGTTTGCTGCTGTGCTATATAGTTGATGTTTTAATTTTATGTTTATTTGTTTTGATTTGAATAATTCTATTACAATGTTATTGTTGATTTTTTTGTAGTTTTGTTGTGGGATCAGTTCTAGTTAGTTTATAGGTATTTTTATCTTCTAATAGTTTGGCTATTTTCTGTTGATATTCCTGTTTATACATTACTACAGTTTTGTTTCCTTTGTCTGTTGATGTGACCACAATTTTGTTCTTGTGTTTTTTCAGAAATTTTTGAGTATCTTTGTATATTGTTATTATGTATTTTCCTCGCTCAGTTTGTTTTATCTTGCGTTTGAATATTGATATATTTCTTTTAAATAATGTTTACACTTTTTGATCTCATCTTAAATATACCTACTTTTTAAATATCCCTTATAAAGGGAATTCTGTATTAGGTATCTGCGCGATGGGCTAAAGTGATACTTTTATAAATAAAATTATAAATTTTAGTTTTGTCATCTGACATTCCAAACCTATGATTTCATTGAGATAAAAAAATGCAGTATTTTTTTACATTACAAGGCCGATACTATTTGACTAGCAAGACAATTTTAGTCAGTCTATGTCACTTGTTTCTATATCCAATTATGACCTCAGCTGAAACAAAACTTGAGTAGAATTGCTATTAATTTGTTGCCTGCAGATAAGAAAAAATTAATTCATCGTAACCACATTTAGTAAAATCACTTAAAAACATACAGAAACCCAACTTATATATATATATATATATACACATAGAAAACAGATTAATTGGAAATCGCTACCACTAAAAGAAAAACTCCATGTGAGTCTGATCACAGGGGGCGATGTGTAAACATCTATTTATACATCACTTAAAATCAAACAGTAAGCGCCATCTATGCACAGCAAGCAACTGCTATGGTTGTTGTACTTGACGGTTGCAGTTGTTTGCTATATATTCATGGCGCTTTCTGTTGGTTGGTGAATCAGCTAAATAAATTTAGATCATAATATTTGCACCAATATACTTACATATGCCTCACACCGATTTTCCCTTACGCTGTTTTTGTGATTGTATTGTGAAATAGATTTTTAACCCTCTGAGCGCATAGATGTTTACACATCAAACATTAATAACGTAATAACAATTTTTATTGTAGTTTTTACATTACTTAAAATGCAATAGATTTTCTAAGTCCAATAAAAACATAATTCCTGTAAAACAAAAGCACCTGCAATAGTAAAATAAGTTGTTTTTTTCAATCAAATTCTTTAAAAATTTACCAAATAGATTCTATTTTTGAAATAGATTTTTAACCCTCTGAGCGCATAGATGTTTACACATCAAACATTAATAACGTAATAACAATTTTTATTGTAGTTTTTACATTACTTAAAATGCAATAGATTTTCTAAGTCCAATAAAAACATAATTCCTGTAAAACAAAAGCACCTGCAATAGTAAAATAAGTTGTTTTTTTCAATCAAATTCTTTAAAAATTTACCAAATAGATTCTATTTAGCCAACTACATTAAAAACAGTAAAAAACAAGTACATTAGATTGACCATAAGATACCTAATACCATGGTTTAGAGACCCTATCTCTTCGGTCCAACTAATTGGGTATAAAAAATAATCCAAATTTGAGTGTATTGTTATTAATTTTTTTGGCTGCAGATATGAAAAAGTTGATATCAGGTGATATATCTATATGTGGACTAGGTCAAAAAATGTGCCGATCCTGACCATATTTGGTAAAAACATTTATAAATATTGAGGATGCTTCAGAAGACTTCGGTGACCAGGTTACATGAAAACATTGGTCAGAGTAAGCGTTGAAGACAAAGACAGCCCCTGAATCGAAAAAATCAACCAATACCATTTTGAAAGACAATTCGGTAATCAATCGTCTCAATTCTCTATTGGTTACGAAAAAAATATTATAATTATATTAGGTCTAGACCGACTATACGATACCTACATCATGCGTTTAAATACCCTATCTCTGTGGTCAAACTAATTAGATACAGGAAATAAACATAAACTAAATTTGAGTGACAATTTTTTTTTTGCCCTCGTATATGAAAAAGTTCAAAAATGGACCGATCCTGACCATATTTGGTAAGATCACTTATTTTTGCTCCATAAATATATAAATACTAAATTTGAGAAAAATCAATGCAATATTTTTGGTTTTTTTGCTAGATTTAAGAGAGAAGATCGGGAATTTGCTTCATATGGAGGCTATGACCAATAAGTGTTCTATAGCGTTTATTTTTGGAAAATTTGGAAAATTTGGAAAATTTGGATATTATGGCAATTTAAGCCGATTTCATATGGTTCACTTGTATAAGGACCAGGTCCGAACATTAACCGATTTTCAACAATTTCAATAGCGTTCATACTACGGCCGATGGAAGCTTATATACAAAATTTTATCAATACTTATTCACATTTGCGACCTGAACTTTGATTACAAAGTTTACATGGACACACAGACGGACGGACGGACTGACGAACATCGCTAAATCGACGCAGAAAGTGATACTGAAACGATCGGTATAATAAAAGATGAGTCTACGTTAAATATTTTTGATAGTTACAAACAGCAGCACAAAGTCATTATACCCAAACCATATAGTGGTATAGGGTTTACAAAGTTCTAAATTCGATGAAATTTTTCACTAGAAACTTTTTAACCTTTTGAAAAATTTCGATTCTACGAAAATCTGGTATGCACTCAAGCGAATAATATAAACAACATGGCAAGGACATCATGCCATACAAGAGGAGTCTATTAAAAAGAAAATAGAAAACTGTAAATATTACAAGAAAAATAAGTAAAATACATGAACTAGTGTAAATATTTCTCCAACAAAAAAGCAGCATGTTACGAATATGTAGGATATTTTTTCATTGACAGCAACACAAAATAATATCGGTCGGCATACCAAAAGCAAATAACCAATTACAAAAAAAAAGACTAAAAAACCCAGTACAACCAACAACAGTTGTACAAGAAACTTAAATTAAATCACTTATACTATAGAGAAACATACGCAAAAACATTGACAAAGTTCAAACACGTGTAAAAGTCTAAAATATTTGTAAACAAAATTTTTCGATTTTATGTGTGTGTTTCTCTGCCAAACCTGTACAAGAATCGAAGCAATAAGTTAGTGGAAAAGCAAAAACAACACAAAAATATTGTCTTGTCTGAATTTGAAAAGGAAAAGCAATGACGAAAACACGAAATAAACCCAAGGATTACAAATGAATAATAGTAAATTGAATACAACAATAGAATTGATGTCAGCTGAAGCAGAAGCAAAAGCAACATGAATGAAAATAGAATAAAAACTTAGAAGTAAAGCAATACCTGTATTTCATACAATAACACTATTTTTAAACCAATTGTTATGATTCTTATTTCTAGCTTTTTGTCTGTCTGTCCATGCGTTTGTTTATTTCTTAAAACAACTGAATGCCAAATAAATATTCCATTACCAATAAAGGCAGTGACAAAGAGACAGACGCGTACTTCGTAATAATATTAAACAAAAAATATAAATAAATAAAAAATAAGTAAAGAAATCCAATAGATGTTATGGCCACCAAACCAATATCGTAAATAGAAATACATAGATAAAAATGTTCTAAGTTCACAGTTTTTTTTCGAATAGAATTGAATAGTGTAATGGATGTTAGATAATACAATTTTACAATTTTGTTTCGGTTTGGTTGACAGAACCACGATGATATTTTGCCCATTCCCTTGCCATCGATACTGGAAATACATCTCATAAATATGCAAATAACATTGTGAAACACATACAGAATCTGACAACTACATGATGGAGTGAGTAGTTGAAAGAAATCCAAACAGACATTTATAATGGAAAACTAAAATGGAAGAAAGCCTGATATGACTAGAGGGAGATAGAGAGAGAGAGAGGAGTGACACATTTACATTGATAAGAAGTAACAGAAATAGCAAAATGATATTTTATTTGATTCAGCATTTCGTTTTGTTTTTAATTTTAATTTATGTTATGTAAAATCGAATATACTCTTATATTTTTATTCTGAATAGGCCAATTTATATTTGTTGTATAAACATACTAATAGTTGTTTGAGAAAAATAACTTTTTATATAATGGACAAAAACGAAGCACAGATGTGAAGATAACGTATGAGTAATGTGTTTTTATATAAACATACTTGTACATTAGGGCGGGTTGATTTAAAAACCGCCGAAGTGACAAGGAAAATCGTATTCTAGGGATCAAAATAAGAAACTTTGCCCGAGGAACCATGCTTCTAATTCTGATATCCCGACTTTTGACCTGTCTGTCTGTCTCACTTTGACCCATTTTGAGTGCCCCAATCGAGTCCAAATGTATGATCGACCCTAGCATACTTTGGACGGCCGACCCACTCATGAAAGTGGCACACACCCTGGAACCCCCCTGGGGGGTTCCCCATACAAACATTTCAAAAAATCACCATTTTTTGTTTAGAATTGGGCTGAAGTTTGATTTAATATTAAAGCTAATATGGCGTTCACACTTAAGTGTTTAGCGAAGTGTTTAGTGTTTATGCGATAAACAAGTCAAATTGAGATGTTTTCCCATACATTTTTTTGTTTGGCTAAACATCTCAATTGAGATGTTTAAATCTTAAACACCTCAAAAAACCGAAAATATGACAGAGTTGTATTTAACTTTGCGCATGTTCAGTGCAATATTTCTCATTTTTTCCAAGTTGGCATCCTTGTCTTTTTAACATTACTATTAAAATGGCATTATAATAAAAAAAATACAATACAAAATACAATACAAAAATGAAAATAACGCATCTATATTGATAATTTCATCATTAATATAATTTAAGTAGTTGGCCGCCAATTTAATGATATTATTTTTTATCAATTTTCAAAATTTTATAACTTTTCAATTGTTTTTTATTTTGGAAACAGCTGTTCAATTTGCTGAAATGTTTAACTTAAACACACTAAATCAAGTGTGAACGACTGTGTTTTGTTTTGCAAAACATGAGCTAAAACACCTCAAAATATCGTAGTGTGAACACCATATAACACTCTTACGAGTACGTATCTTCTACTCTGCTAATAAATAATAATCATACGCCTTGACTATGTTATGTTATTTAAAAAGATCGATCGGATGAGGGGAATTAGATCACTCCGTGACTGTGCGTGACTATGCGTGACTACACCAAAATTAATCTATAGTCACAACAAGACTATGGGCCAAGTTTCAGATCAATTGCGTGAGGGGGAATGGGGTTGCCCCATGGCAGACAGACAGATAGACAGGTCAAAAGTCAGGACATCAGAATTCGTTTTAGAGCTATAGTTCCTTGGGCAAAGTTTCTTATTTTGATCCCTAGAATATTATTTTCCTTGTCACTTGAGCGATTTTTTTGCCTCCCTACAAATTGACCCGCCCTATTGTACATATATATAAAACTGGAGTTTTGTATGTTTGTTTGTACGTTTCTTTGTGGTTTATAGGAAATTTCACCACTAGACCGATCGTCGAAAAATTTTCGGAGAAGTTAATTGCCCATCCGGAAGGAAAAATAGGCTATATTTTTTACGGACTTCTCAAGTATTCGTGGCATCTCCCATATAAAGTGAATATTTTTGCCATATATCTAGAATACTGGAACAGATAAAATTTGTATGACTTCATAAGCTATTAATGCGAGTAATCGGACAAAAAATGACCTGGTCATGGCACCAACCCATGCAAAGTAAATATTTAATGTCATGTATGTGCAGCACTATAATAATGAAAGCCTTGGGACTTTGCGTGAGTTCATAAGTAATCAATCTTAGTACTCGGAAGAGAAATGGACGGGATCATATCAATGGCCGTGGCACCCCCCATACAAAACAAAAATATTTAAGGCATATATGTGGAGTACTGTGAAATTAATGTGGAGTACTCGTGAACGCCTTAGCACTTTGTCTGAGATCATGGGTTATTAATGAGAGTAGTCGTGGAAAAAATTGACGGAATCGCCAAATCAAAAATTGCAAAAACCGAAAATTGCGAATAACAAAAATCGCCAAAATTAAAAATCGCAAATAAACAAAAATCAAAAATCACAAAAAATAAAAATCGTCAGTCGATAATCGCCAAAACCGAATATCGCAAATAACAAAATTCGCCCAAAAAAAAAGATTGCCAGAACCGAAAATCGTGAATAACAAAAATTGCCAAAATTAAAAATCACAAAAAACAAAAATCAAATTTCAAAAAAAAAAAAATCGTCAAAGTCAAAAATCGCCTAAATCTAATATCGCAAATAACAAAATTCGCCAAAAAAAAAAAAAAAAAAGCCAGAACCGAAAATCGTAAATAACAAAAATCGCCAAAAATAAAATCGCAAAAAATAAAAATCAAAAATCACAAAAAAAAAAATCGTCAAAGTCAAAAACAAAGCCAGAACCCAAAATCATGAATATCAAAAATCGCAAAAAAACAAAAATCAAAAATTACAAAAACCAAAAATCGTCAAGTCAATAATCGCCAAAACCGAAAATCGCAAAAAACAAAATTCGCCAAAAAAAAAAAAGCCAGAACCGAAAATCGTAAATAACAAAGTCGAAAAAACTCGCCAATACTGAAAACAAAAATTCCCAAAATCGTCAAAATCGAAAATTGCCAAAAACCGAACATCGTGAATAAGAAAAATTGCAAAAACAAAAAACGCCAAAATCAAAAATTGCCCTAAACGAAAAGCTCAAATAACAAATATTGCGAAGAAACCAAAATCGCAATAACAAAAAATCGGCAACAAATAAAAAATCGCAAAAAAAAACAATAATCGCCAAATTCAAAAATCGCCAAAATATAAAATCGCTAAAACAAATAAGCAAAATCAAAAATCGCGAGAAAAAAAAACAAATAAATAGAATACTTTTCTACAAAATGTATTCCCATCTTTTTAATTCATTATGATGTTTGTATCGAAGCGCATCGGTTAGATTACAGCTAGTGGTTATTATAAATACATTGACCGCAAAAAGTATTGGCACATCGTAAAAGTGTAGAGATTAACGCATGCAGATTTTGAATAACTGGAGATGAGAAAGTGTTTTAGGAATTTTGTACATACATTTGTAAGTTTATTTATATTAAAAAATTTTATATAAAACAAAATATTTACAAGAAAACTTACAAAATGTAAAATTTGTGTCATATTTTAAGGAAAAGGTATTAACAAATAATAATGCAATGTAAAAGCACAAGGGTGTATTTTTGTTAATTTTAATTATTGTTACTCGTAAGTGTCGTATTGTTTTTTGTCATTATGTTATTAACGTTCTGTGTTATGTATATGTTTTTAGAAATTATATTCCTGAGGATGCTATCCAGCGGATAGCGAAATATTGAATAAATAAAGAACAACAAAAATTCCAAAATTGGCCTCAAGCTCAATAAACGTATAAATTATTAACAACAAAAAGGTCGACGAAAACACAAATATTTATTAATAATGCAAATGTTTACTAACTTAAAAAGTAACTCAGCATCTGCTTTCAAATCACGATATTCTCCCAGTATGTATGTATACTTCACAATAGTATGACAAATTTTTGATATATTTTTGTTTTTTAATATGTAATGAAATTAAATAAATGACAAAATATGTTAAACATCCACTTTAAAGAAAAAACTCTATCTGAAGTCGGGTTATTTCGAACCCATTTTACACTCTCTAAAAAAAAAGCGTCTGTTACTTGAATATGAAAATTGTATATATTAATAAAAAGGATTGAGTCAGAAATTAATCAAGCTCATTGTCAAATATTTTTACAAGAACTATATATACAAAATTTTAATTATTTTGTATTTAACGTGGTGAAAGGATTTTTTAAAAAGGAAATGTTAAATTGAGGGTACATATTGAACGCAAAATGTATTTAAGAAGATAAGTTGTAGAAAAGTGAAATTTCTTTATCAAATATGCACTGTTTTTAAAGAGAATCGGGCTACTAGTCCAGTCATTTTAACCAAAATACAGACAAAATCTCGGAATTCAAGATAATAAGGTGTAAATTTGTACAAACCTTCATTTTGATATCCTAAAACGTGTCTAAAACCCTACCGACGATAGGGTGGCCGCGACTATGGATTCCTAGGGGTCAAAGGTTAAAAAATCGACTTTTTTGTACGTTTTTCGTCAATATCTCGGTTGCTATCGGGTTTTCACTATTTCTATCTATTATAAATATTGTAGAGGGATAAATTCTCTACAACTTTTGTTTAAAACTTTTTTTTTTGTACGTTGAACTGTTTTTTAGATAGAGGGCAGTGAGCGCGCAGTGTGGTTCAACCTCAAGTATTATTCAAGCTCAATCCGTAGTCTCGATCAAATATAAGTCCCTTTATGTTTAAAAATTGTTGATAAATATATACTTATAAATAATTTTTATTTTTTTTATTAACTTTTTCATTATATTTAATAACTTTTCTCGTTAGAGGTAAAAGCACATTCTAAACTATTCAAAAAATCTTATATAGTAGGCCATTCCATTTTAAAATTGCACACCAACAATCCGACCTGCTCAAATTTCAAATGCAACTAAACACCAAAGAAAAAACATCCAAATAAACATATAATAGGAAAAAAATTCCAAACAAGGGATTTCCCTTATAGTGTTACTTTTGTTAAGCGTTAGTTCTGAATCGTATCTTGTGAGCAACGGACGTACGACAAAAGTTATGGCTGATTTGTGTTTTATTTGTAATAATTATGGTTCGGAATATGAACCAATGGAAAATGTAGGGCGTGGTTTAAATACTTTAAAGAATGCAAGAATCGAACGAAACGACGGTCACATTGACTATTTAAAAACTGTAACATCTGTTAAAGTGCATGAAAAGTGTCGAACTGTTTACATTAGTAAGAGTTGTAATGTAGCTGCAAAACGGCGACTAGAACAAGACGAAACTCCAGCTTCTTCTAGTGTACCAAATAAAAGACGTAGTGGTGTGTTTGATTTTAAGAATCAATGTTTATTTTGTGGTGAAACAGCTGATGGAGCCGCAGAAATAAAGAAAAAAGAAAAGTATAGACGCAAAATAAGTAAAGTAAGTACCCTCGAATTTAAAGACAATGTTATTAAAAAAGCAGAAGAACGTAATGATGATTTCGGAGAGTTGGTGAAAAAACGTATACTTTTTCAATATAATTTGATTGCTGCTGAGGCAAAATACCACGCTATTTGTTATACAAATTTCTCCAACAAAGCTCCGTCGTCTCATCACAAACCTCGTCAAGATAATCAAGTTTCAGAAGCTATGATGAAGATTTTTAACTACAGAGAAAATAATAACGATTCCCAATTCACACTCAAAGAGCTCATTGATGTCTTGACTGACTATGTTCCAGATGATAAAACTATCATTACAAGACTGCAACAAAAGTATTTAACCAATATAATAATTACAAAGAAAGTAGGGGCAATTACAATCATATCTTTTCGTGATACACATGCTAATATTCTATCAAAAGCTTGGTACGATAATAAAAAAGTAGATACCGAAGCAGAAAGGCTAAGAATTGTAGAAGCTGCAGCAGCAATTATTTGAGAAGATATTCGATCATCCATTGCTGAAACAAAATATTATCCACCTCCTAATCAAATGTTGGTTGATGTTAATCAGGATATTTCAAAAACTTTAAGGCATTTTTTAAAAGAAGTCATCGTAAAAAATAGGAAAGGAAAGGTAAATCATTTAGAAACAAAATGTACTTCAATAAGCCATGCAATTATGTCTGCTATACGGGAACGTTCTTTTTCATCACAACTACTATTAAGCCTTTCTGTATTTCTTCACCGAAGATATGGATCTAAAAGACTTTTGGATATTTTATCCAGCTTGGGATTTGCGGCTTCCTATAGTAATACTGTACAGTATGAGATTACAGCAGTGTATCACACACAACCACGTATTTTATCATCAGAGTCAGGTGCACTTGTACAATATGTTTGAGACAATGCCGATATTAATGTCCATACTCTTGATGGTAACAATACTCTTCATGTTATGGGTATGATTAAAATAGTAACTCCGAAAAATGCAGTTCCCTATAATGAACGGATAGAAAAATGCACAACCAAACCAAGTGCGAAAGAGTTAACAGCAATATCACATGTACCTCCTCTTGTCGTTTATTAGGAAGTAATTAATATAAATTTTACTAAAATTAAAATATATTGAATATGTATCCCTTAATCCTATTTACTTACACGAGCAGGTAAGTATTATTAAATTAATAGAAACTTAATTAATGAGAAAAGTTATTAAATATAATAAAAAAGTTAAAAAAAATAAAAATTATTTATAATTATATATTTATCAACAATTTTTAAACATAAAAGGACTTATATTTGATCGAGACTACGGATTGAGTTTGAATAATACTCGAGGTTGAACCACACTGCGCGCTCACTGCCCTCTATCTCAAAACCAGTTCAACGTACAAAAAAACGTTTTAAACAAAAGTTGTAGAGAATTTATCCCTCTATAATATCTATAATAGATAGATATAGTGAAAACCCGACGGGAATCGAGATATTGGCGAAAACGTACAAAAAGTCGATTTTTTTACCTTTGACCCCAAGGAATCCATAGTCGCGGCCACCCTATCGTCGGTAGAGTTTGAGACAAGTTTTAGGATGTCAAAATGAAGGTTTGTACCAATTTACAGCTTATTATCTTGAATTCCGAGGTGAAATCCCTAAAATGACTGGACTATATGCCATTTTACAATGTTTAATATTTCATCTAAACAGCAGTTTACCAGTTTTAGATATAAAGTACAAAATATTTTAAATAATTTTCTTTTTCTAATTTACTTGAAGTCAGGTACATACTACAAAATAATCTAACCCATAAAAACAAAGTTTTTATTAAAACTCTTTCTTAACTTATACACATGAGTTTTAAATCTCTAGGTGACTGTGCGTTACTTTGCGTGACAATTTTAAAAATAATATTTGGTCTCAACAGATTGACCGGATGAAGGGAATTGGGGCTTAAATCACCCCGTGACTGAGCGTGACTATTCGTGGCTGTGAGTGACTACGTCAAAGTTAATCTTTTCTTACAGCAAGTCTATCGACCAAATTTCTGATCGATCGGATAAGGGGAAATGGGTGTTAAATCACTGCGTGACTGTGCTTGACTAAGTCGAAGTTAATCTTTTTTCACAGCAAGTATATGGACCAAGTTTCAGATCGATCGGACGAGGGGAAATGGCATTTAGATAACTCCGTGACTGTGCGTGACTGTGCCTGACTAACCCAAAAAAAAACTGTAGTCACAACAAGACTATGGGCCAAGTTTAAGATCAATTGGATTAGGGAGAATGGGAGCATGTCTGACAGACAGACAGAGATCTGAAACTTGGTCGAAAGTCTTGCTGTAAAAAAAGATTACTTCGATATAGACATGCACAGTCACACATAATCACGCATAGTCACGCAGAGTCATGCATTGTCACGCACAGAGAGGGCTAACTACATAAAGTCAGAAAGATATTCTGTTGTTTGAAAAGAAAAATATCCGAAATCAAAAATTTAAAGATGAATTTCCATAGAAATCGAGGCATGTTTTCAAGTTTTTTTTAGCGGAATTTTGTGCGGAAACGAACGAGTGTCATTTTTTATTTAAAACCTTTTTCCCAACTAAAGCTGGCATCGACCAAAGAAATAAATAATAAATAAATAAATTTAAGAATTTAACTGTAAGCGGAATATATTTAGTTTCTAATGTGGGTTCCGGGCCACACGGGAATTTCCGGTAATGAATGCGCAGATTCCTTCGCCAAACTAGGTCTCAAATATCCTCTCATTAAAACTGAGAATCTCAATTTGAGTTTGAATTTAACCTAAAAAAAATCCATCCAGAAACACCATAGCATTTGGAATAATACGGACGACAGGCATAAATATTCAAATTCATCTAAGAACAGCATCCAACATTAAGCCTATAAAATTCCTAAGACTGCGACTGGGACATACCATACTAGCTCACGAACATTTAATAAATAAGAAAGATCATTATATGCAACTGCAATCACACCACAATATTGAGTGTTAAACATATTCTGTCCGAATGTCTAATTTATGGACAAGAAAGAATACGAATTTTTGAGAATACTGACCCCATCCTAGTCCTCTCCTCTCCATCCTATGATTCCATCAAAAATATCATAACATTTTTAAATTCATTTTTATATTCAAGAATTTATAAGTTACAATAATTCTATAGATACGTTAAATACAAATTTAGTTTCATTAAAAATTCAGTCGAAATCCATCAAAAGGTCTTTCTAAAGTCAATCATTAAGACATTCAATTATTTCCTCACTCAATATAATAAAAGGCAACAAAATTTCCACTGACATTCCTTTATTGTTTTCAGACATCAACAGCAACAAAGATTTGTCACACAATGTATGATGATGAACGGAGTTGAAGAAACTACCGAAAATTTAGCACAATATGATGTGAAGATGATGAAAATAAAATCAGGTATTAATGCTGATTCTTTGCTGGTATTCAATTCTAAAACTGAAAGTTTTCGATTTCAAAATGGTTTTATTGTTTTTAGTTTTTTTCTTTTGTTCTTTAACTTGAGTTCACTGCAATCAAAATAAACGTACTGATGCATTTTGTATTGTTTTCATTTGACTGATTTGCCCACTCTACGTAACATGAAGTTATTTTATTTGTACAATGGAGTTCAGATATAAATACTCACTGGTGAATGTAAGCAAAATGCATGCCAATATTCATATTAGGGTAGAAAATCTTTCAAAATTAGATATACATACATATCAACATATGCTTTAGATTCTTAGAATGTTTTATAATCACATTAACAGTTCTGGTATGGCATATTATAGTGCGGATATTTCAAAAGTAATTTCAGGTGAAAAAATTAACAAGTTTTGGCTTCAAAAATGGATTTAAATGTATTTTAAGAGTAAGCAAGTAAGAGCGTTATATTCTAATTCTTAATACCCTTCACTTTAGTTTTAAGCTTACATTTATATCTGGCCCTAATACACTTAGTACTAAATTATAACAACAAACACACTTATTTTTAACCACTTTTAGGCGTTTCTCCATATGTATTTTAGGCCATATCTTGTCCAATTTACCTCATATTATAATCCGACCTGCTCAAATTAATGACAAATAAGATTATCCTAAGATTACCCAGGTAAATGGTTTACTTTTTAGACTTTATGGGGTCACAAGTTCATTTGTCGAGGCGTTACAAACAGAATGACAAGATGATAAATATCCTCTCCATAGTTGTGTGGAGGGTTTAAAAACAAGAGAAGCTGTTTAGTCCCGCATTTGTTGCGTGGTTTGGCATATACAATCGATTCAAGAAACCTATTTTCGTCAGCAAATGGTAAAAATATTCAAATACATCCATTCGAAAAGCAGAAAACTGAAAAAAAAATTCAAGTGGCATAAAGTTCATAGCATGTCTACGCCAGTATTTAAGTACTTTCACAATAAAGTATGCCGTACCGTGCGCATAAGATACTTATTTAAGATGGTTTAGAACGTCTTGACCATAATTGACCGCAAACGTAATCATGCGACCATTTTGAAGGTAAACTTGGCGATGATAAGCTGGAATCCGTGTATGAGTTTTGAGCCATTTCGTAGTCGTAAATCAACATCGATTACTCAAATATACTAAAGACTAAGCAAGTCTTATATATCGGTGCCGAAGAAGGCCACGAAAGTTATGGTATGCACGAGGTATATTTAACATTGATAATTTTTAGATAGGGAAAACTCATTTGAAAACTATTACTGCTCTTCCATATCCATTGCTAAATTCCATGAACTACGCTAACCCTATCAAGCATATTCCCAGATTTAGTCCTTTACAAAAATTTGCTGCTTTAAAACCTATAGAACTGGTTCGAGGGAACAAGATTAAGCTCTGGCAATGACGTTGAGAAAACTATTAATTTAAAGAAAATATAAAAACATAAATAAATCTATTTTTCAAAGGAACTGGGAATTACACTGGTATGGGCAGTAGGTCATCTGAACATGCACCGATTTTTATCAAATTCAATATACTTTATATACATTCAATATATGTTCATAGTTGGACATCGCAAATTCGACTCAGAAATTGATTCTAAATCGATCGATCTACATCAAATATTTGTGGTAGTTACAAACATAAGCACAAAGTCATTATACACTGACCTCATAGTGGTAGAGGGTATACCAACTATACACTACCCTGTATAATGCGTTTCTAGAAGGAATATTGGCTCCAACTTTGGTGAGGCAATAACTGGTAATAGAAGATAATTAAATTGTGGCGTGTAAACATGAAAATGTTCATATCTGCATTTTTTATATGGGAAATAGGTTCCAAAATATACCGATATTGACCTTATTTAATAGAGTCACTTAGTTTCCTTAATAACAATAAATTTGAAAAAATTCTATGCAATTTTAAAAGCGATTATAACACTACAGCCAAACTACTGATGAAAATAACAAGCAACTTATCACGATAATTATTTCTACTTTTGACCAATTTTGTATTTGACCTAAATAAAATTGCGTTGCATTTTCGTTATTTTTAGTTTAATTTAAAAATTTTCATTCGTAATATTTTATGCTTTTAATGTCGTACTTCATAAGCTTTCTAAAGTTTTTTTTATTAGTTTTGTAATAAAATAATCCGCTTTAAATAAATATGCCACACAATTGTGCAAGTGCACGTAGGAGAGAGAGAGATAGAAAGATAGAGAGAGAAGAGTAAGAACATAAAGATGAAATAAAGTGCAGATGAAGTTGTGTTGCCACATCTTTTATTTTCTTCACCCTAAAAAAAATTAAAAAAGCTCCTAAGTTTAAGCGATTTGAAAAACAATCCTTTAAAATACAAAAATTTTGATAATTATTTTTTCTTATTAGTAATAAAGAGTATATAATTTAGAGTGCCCAATCGAGTCCAAATGTATAATCGACCCCCACTAACTTTGGAGGGCCGACTCACCCATGCCAGTGGCACACCCCCTGGAACCCCCCTGGGAGTTTCACCATACAAACATTTCAAAAAATCACCATTTTTTGTTTAGAATTGGGCTGACTATATTTGATTTAATATTAAAATTAACACTCATACGTATACGTATCTTCCGCTCCGCTAATAAATAATAATCATACGCCTTGACTATTTAGTTTTGTCTTCGCTAGCTTTGTGTATATTATCCGAATTTCAACTATTGAAATGTCCATTCTATTTCTTTACTTATCTTTTACAATGTTAAAAATGCAAACGCTCTTTCTACAGATGCATTTAAAAAAGGAACAGCCAATAACGAGGATGGCAAATTGCTTATTTTATGAAATTCTAGTTGTCTGTGGACGATTAAAAAAAATTTTCTTATATTAAAAAAAAAAAAACAATAACACATTTTTAAATATTTTGTCTGTAAATATTAGAAGTGTTTCTTCAATTAGTAAATTTAATAAGTATAGTTGCAAGTTACCCAGTTTTCATGGCACAATTGATGTTCAAAAAACGTGGCATAGCGAGAAATTGGTTAATTTATATTCAATAACTGGATATGAAGTAGTACACCGTTGTCGGAATGATGGATATGTGCGGAACTACTGTTTTTGTTAAAACCCCTCTAAGGTATATTGTAAAAAAAAAAAAAATTCGGACTATATGGATGCTGTAACCAGATGTCAGGATAATTAATAAGCCATTAATGGTTACATCAGTTTATAGATCACAAAAATATGTTTGGAAGAAAGTTTTTAAAGAAATAGAATCTAATCTATGTTTGTCTTCTATGACGGTGCATCTTGCTTATTCTTGGATCATTTTAACATTGATATATCATCTATGGATAGAAATCAGAGCCAATTGTTTAATGTGTTTTCCAAGTTTAATATGTATTCCTGTTATAATTTAGTTACAAGACTTCTGAGTTATATATCTATTAACACCGGTTTTTTCAAATATTAATCGTAAAGCACTTAATTGCGAGTAAATTGAGTGATCATAATATGATAAATTGTTTTTTATTTGAATCGGAACTATCACTTTAAAATTAGTTATGAACAATTAGGTATTATTTGGATAATAACCTGCCAAATCTAAACCAATATAATAGATCTTCTGACTTAAGTGAGGATGTTATAACCACTTTCAAAACAGCTACATGTTACGATTTTTTTTTTTATTGTTACAATTTTATTTATCAAAGCATTTTGTAAATGTATTATCATATAAAATTGGTATATTTTTTTTTCTAGCATGGTAGAAAATTTAAAATTCACAGGTTGGGAACTTAGCTTAACGAGTATATATGCAAAATGTATGTATGTCAGGGCATAAATAATGCAAATATATATAAAAAAAAAAAACAAAGAACCAAACTCATTAATCTCATTTTATTGCATTATATGGTAATAGTTTTGTCTTACTTTAACAAGTATGACCATTATAATTCTTTACTGACTTTGAATTCACCTTTAAGATCATCACATAATATAGAAGGTCTAACCAAAAGCCACAATTTCTTTTACTATCATTTATAGTGTGAATATTGAAGTGAAAGGTTGAAAAAAATTTAAATTGAACAGTGTAATGTTAGCAAAAATTTTGTGATTGAAAAAGTAGTTAAAACGTTGCTGCTAAATATAATAAAATAATTAGTTATACCAAATAAGGCGATAAGTTACAACTGGAATTGTGTGTCTCAACGCCACACTTCAGTAACCAGTCTCCCGGTTTCGGAAACCATTTTACCTTCTTAAATTTTCACGGAAAATACTTTAACGGACAGGAGTTCTGTGCTCTGCATTTCTGTACATTTTACTTACAACGTGGTCGAAAACCTCATGTGGTCAAAACCTACACGCGGCGGTAAGAGACTCACACAACACCACAAAACCAACATCAAAGATCTGACATTCATAAGACGAAAGGAATATGTGAAAATATTTTCTAATAATTAGTAACTATTAGCATATGTAAAAATTTTAAACTTCAAAACTTCTTAAGCCTTAAAACCTAAAATCTTAAAAAGGATCTATGAAAGTGATGTATTATAATAGATTTCAATGGCGTATATAAAAATATAATTATGAATTTAAAATAGTAAATTGCCGATTTCACATAAAAAAAAAAAAAAAAATTAATTTAAATAATTATTATATTCCTGATTATAATGCTACATTTTTCGTATACATATGACATATAGTTTTTTTTTTATGTTACTTAAAATCAAAACTTTCCTTTAACTATAAATTAATTTTACCAACATTTTTCCTTTGGGTGTTTTGTACCAATATCTCAACAAAAAGAATGTAAAATTTTTTTTTTGTTAAACTTGTAATCCTAATCATGTTAATATTTAAAATTATTTTGTTTTAATTATTATTATATTTCTATACCATTATTCACAATACCTATAAATTCTCCTTTCTTTTTATGAGAGTATACCAATAAACAACAACACGTCGATTTGCTGGGCCCATCAATTGAGACAGTCGCAAATATGAAATATTAAATCTCTTCATTATTGTAAGTAATGATCCACTTTATATATTCTATTTTTATTTTGTAAAACTAGCTTTACCCTCTTTATTGGTTCAGTTTCACTTCGTTCCTTTTTGTATGTTAAGATTTGTCCAAATTAAAATTGTACAAACAATGAATTAGTAATATACGAACAATGAATACGTTATGTTCCATTATAGCAGTAAGCATACTATTAAGCTCCATTTGTTCTTACATATAAATCATTTATATGAATTTTAATTTTAATAAAATTAAATTTTGAATTATTATTACAAAAAAAAAAAAAAAAAATGAATCTTTAAGAAATTTACAATAAGGGAATGATAGGAGGTATTAAATGTAAGTATACGTAAATATCAGTCGTGCTTCTATTAGGGACAGTGTAACAATTTAGGGTATTTCAACTGTCATGGTGTCTGACATTTTGTTGGTCAAGCGGGAGGAAAAAAATGTACCCCTTCATGGCAAATCACCTCGTCATGTTTTTTTTTTTTTTTTAATTTGTATATGTTTATTCTATTCTATTCAGTTTTCTCTTGTATTTTGCACACTGGTTGGTAATTCTAGGCAAACAGTGTGTTATATGCGTATGTGCCAAAATATAAGATAAGAGCCAATTTCTACCAACTATAAAGCTAGCCGAAATATCTTTTTTTTTATGCCACTTATCCGAATATTTTGTATTGCTACAAAAAAATTCTAGCCGGCACATAACATACATTACATAATACAAAATTAAGAACGTTTACAGCACGTGAAAAATTAACTCCATGGATGACCGATAGTTTACTTCTCTTAATTTCCTACAAAGAATCCCTATTCACATTCGAAGGAAGAATCGTAATAATTAAATGTTATCAGATCGAATTAAAAGAATAAATAAAGTTATTAAAATAAGCAACAATAAGCTGATGAATGGATTTTATACAAAAACAAGTAATAAAATTATAATCGGTCTAGACCGACTATACGATACCCTATACTATGGGTTAGATACACTTTCTCATCGGTCCAACTAGTTGGATATAGAAAATAAGCATAAACCCAAACTGGGTGGCATTGTTATTAATTTTTTTGGCGGGAGATTTGAAAAAGTTCATATCGGGTACTATATTTATATGGGGACTAGGTCTGAACATGAACCAAATTTTACAATTTCAATAGCGTTAATCCTATGGCCGAAAAAAGCTTACATACCAAATTTCATCAAAACATATTCATATTTGCGACCTGTAGTTTGATTACAAGGTTTACATCGACACACAGACAGACGGACGGACATCTGTAGTCACAACAAGCACTATAGGCCTAGTTTGAGATCAATTGGATAAGGGGGAATGGAGTTGACCCACGACAGACAGACAAACAGACAGACAGACATACAGACAGAGAGTATGAGTTAAAAGAAAGAGCTTAAATATTGGAAGTAATATATGAAAAATATGTTTTTGTTTATAATTATACCCTATACCACTATGTGGTTTGGGTATAATAACTTTGTGCTGCTCTTTGTAACTACCAAAAATATTTGACCTAGACCCATCTTTAATTATACCGATCCAATCAGAATCACTATCTGATTCGATTTAACGATTTCCGTTCGTCCGTCCGTCCGTCCGTCTGTCTGTGTGTCCATGTAATTCTTGTAATCAAACTGCAGGTCGCAAATATGAATATATTTTGATGAAATTGGTATAAATATAAGCTGTTACAGGCCATAGAAGAACGCTATTGAAATTGGTGAGAATCGGTCCATGTTCAGACCTAACCCCCATTTGTTTGAATATATTTTTGCAAAATACAAGGGACTTTACGCAACATGGTCGGAATCGGTCCAGTTTTGGGCCTAGTCCCCATATATATATAGCATCCGATATGAATTTTTTCATATCTGCAGCCAAAAAAATTAATAAAGATCCTACTCAAATTTGGCTTATGCTTATTTTCTATGTCCAGTTAGTTTGGCCTAATAGTTAAGGGCTCTAAACGCATGGTATAGGGTATCGTATAGTCGGTCTAGACCGACTATAATTTTCTTACTTGTTATTTTATTACATTGCACTGCGAAATTAGTAACTACTACAAAAACATGGTATTCAAACCAAAGACTGTGAGAATTCCATAAGTAAGTTTAAACCTATTTAAAAAAAAATGGAATTTAACCCATTAACTACCAATAACTAAACCTTTTTAAACCATTAAAACAAACATAATACATTAAATAGATTTTTTTTTATTATATTATAACATTTAGAAATTGCTTAAATCTAATTCATTTTGTAAATTTAAATCAAAAAGATCTTCACTTTTATCAATATCATAAATTTCTTCGTAATGGTTGATAAGCTGATATTCTTCTATGGATTCGCTGCAACATAATAATTCAATAACTTCAGGTGGAAGTAAAGAACGTTTACGCTTTTGTAAGCGTCTGGCTAAAAATGTTGTGGAAATTAATGTATTTGAAGTATCGACAGCCTTATTAAATACATCTAACAGGTTATTGGTGCAGCTATTGTTGTGGGCGTGATGCAACCGATCGGCTTTGTATATTTTGTGTCGCGATTCAGAAGCTTCTTCTCCAAGAAAACCTATTGGTAGTGCGCTGTTTTCTATTATTTGTTTTGAGTGTATGAGCACTTTATGGACCGTGACAGTTATTGGCGACCAGCGATATAGCTCCTGAAAACGTTTTGCTGTTTCAATCGATTTTTTTGTTTAAATCGATTTTTAACTGGCAGAATAAGCAAATCAAAATGATTTTGAATCGAAATATTATATTTTTGTCAGCATCTGTTATTTCAGAAAAAACATCATGCTCAATAGGAGCTCTACGAGCAGTGTTTCCGTCATTTGTGGAACCAAAACCACCTTACTCTGGGCATGTCAACGCGAAGTCCAAGCTTTCTCCATAAATTGTTTTGTATTTTTTCTTTTCTTTTTAAGAGAGTTACTTTATCATCTCCTCGTATCTGCCACTTTTGTAGTTTGAATTTATAGCCTTAGTATAATACAAATTCCAAAAATGTTGCCTTGCAATGAAGGGGGCTAAGTCCAAACTTTAAGTTTTTCTCTTTTGCAAAGAATACTTCACTTTTATAATCATATGTGTTCATGAAGTCCTTAGGTGTAGCAGCACTAATGGGACAAGCCTGATTTGATTTCGTTCCAGTTATAATGTTCAAAACTTTTCCATCAATTAGTATTAAAAATAACTTAAGTGATACTTGAACGAATTTTCCCTCACCAATTGATATCCGAAGGTTAGTCAAAGCGTCAATTTCATTTTTTAAGTCCTGTTCTTCTTTTAGAACAACTTCTTTTGTCTCCTTTACGTACTTCAGTTTAATGGGTCGACACAATCTTACAGATTGTGGCGTGCTGTTGTTCCAAATTGGCTTTCCCGATAAGGACATTAAATGTAAGGGAATAACTGAAGTAGCAAAAAGGTAGGCATCGCAGTTTTTTGACGGACTTGGCTCATTAAATGCTTGCTTAAATTGAGCTTGACCAGTGCTACTATCAAATCCGTAGCTTAATATTAATATGGACCTTAAAAAATCTGTCTCCTTCGCTTCCATTACAGCTTGAACTACTTCTTTTTGCATTTCGACAATTCTTTCAGCCGTATGAAGTAAACTAGATTGCAACGAAACTTTAGCAAGGGCCTCATTTGCTGTTATACCCTGAGTTCGGCATTTTAATTTTGCGGCTGAAATTTTATTATAGTGTGGATAAATATCACAGTTTCTTGATTTGCTTTCGTGGCGTATTGCATTATATTCTTCTTTTGAAAAATTGTATTCAAGAAGGAAAGCTGCAGCCTCATCCGCAGAAAGTGAAATTGGTTTTTTGGTATCTTGATTACACATTTTCCGCCTTTTTGATGGCCTTGTCGGGCTTTCCATACTTTCTTTCAGGACTGCAGCCAAATCGGAATCACCTTGTTTACGACCGATGTTGCTGCTGCACGAACGAGAAGGTTAGTATCATTTTTCTCAGTTGAAACATTTGCGTCTCCTCTTCTTTTTCCAAATTCTGATTTTGCGCTGTATGGGATAGCTGGACATCCAACTTCGGTGGAAGTAGGTTTTTCTGAAATATCACTTACCAAAAAATGTAATTCAGAATTTAGCCACGTATGATTTTGATCCTTAAAGACATTTATCTTTCTGTGGCATTTTTCCCATTTTTGAGCCAATTTTACGCTCAAAATTTATTGTTTACTTTATGTTTTTATCCATTTCATCTGAAATAGTATCAAGTTTGATTTTGTCAACAACGTGTTTGAAAACTGCGTCAAATTTGTCTTTCTTATTGCATTCTTTTCACCATATTTCAAACAGATCGTTGTTTTTGGTACAGAGGTTAACTACAAGAAAAGGCATAACCCAAAAAACACAGATAATCGCAATTTGTCAAAAAGCAAAATTAACTCATTACATTATACTTAATCCACTATTTCAATTTTAAATGGGTCAGATGGGGTCAAAATTTTTGCTTACGGAATGTGAAAGTTTAAAAAAACTGAACCCTGTTAAGGTGATGTTGTCTAATGAGTTCTTTTCAAGTATATCGACATAAATATAAAGCAGTTATAATTAAAGACAATAGTACTTTTAAATTAAATTAATAACTTATAATAAACATAAATCGATAAATACAAACTTAAAGTGTTCCTTGCACTATTGAATACTCTAACACGTTTGTAGAAAAATTTGCATTGATTGACTTTGACGTATAAATGTGTAACGGTGCTTTTTTTAATGCAAAAACCATCAGACGTCTTCGTTTTGAAGTTTTTCCAATTAAAAAATAACAACAACAATAGTAAAACGGCACTTTGATTTTTAACAATTTAGCACAGAAAAAGCTGTCATTTGACATAATGTGCATCGGCGAGATGGTCAGTACCGTTGATAAAACAATGAGCGGATACAAATGCGGCAATCTTTGGCTCTGCAATTTTTCGTGCATTTGTTAAAGCGGGTTTAAAAAAAAATTTTACTGCTATGACCAATTCAGCTTTCAACATTATGCTTTTGCAACGACTAGAAAATCTTTTATGTATGTCTTGCTGAATGTTGACTTTACTCCATTACATATTACCTCTAAAGTCATCATCTATTTCCAATTCTTTTATATATCTTTGATTATATATTTTATCGTTTTTTAAGCACATCAGAAATTAATACGTTATAAGAGAAGCTTCACTTTTCTTTACATTTTATTTTAATTTTTTATAAAATATATTTTTAAAATTGATTAATTACATATTATAGCAGTAAGATATTTTTCTAATAAACAAAAAAAACTGTTCAAATATTCCCCAAAAAATACCTTAAATATATTTTTTAGTTCCTATATATTATCGTGAAATTTTTCCCAAACGGAAAAAAATTTCATAAACTGGCAACACTGAGATCAAATAGTAGTAGTGGTAGCAGCGTTTTCTAGTATATGTAAAGGTGAATGTTAAATAAACATTGGAAAATTGTTCAATTGATTACAAACATACATACATACGTACTGGAGAAGAAAATTGTTTATCTACAAATATACTCATACAAACGAAAACATTGTACAATATTCCAGCTTTATTGTCACATATGTAAATTGTAAAGAACAGCCAAATACTGCCAGTAGTTCTAATAAATTGAAATGCAGAAATGCATTAACCCAATATGGGACAGCTAGTGCGGTCTTGAAGTTTTGTAAAATCTAGTCATTAATTTAAGTTGCTTAAAAATTCCAAATCCATTTTAATAATATGTTCCTTCAAATGTGGTTTTCGGCCTTGTTTTTTAAAAAGGTAACAACTTCCGCAATTGTAAACACTGCCATGGCGATTTCCTTTTTCAATAACACCATATTTAAGACTTAACCCGTAAAGTGTTAAACTATTCTTGTTTAAGTGTGCTTTACTTAGTCTTTGCATGTACATTTATGTGTATGTGTGTGTCTGTATATGTATTTAATTTAATGATATATGTTTGTGTGGGTGTGTATATGTTTATCCAAAGATGCATAGAGAATTTACTTTTCTAAATGCAAATGTGATATTTTCAAATAGTTGTATGTATTTCCGGTTCAAAATCAAAATCGATTTAGTGCGACAATTTTCAACAATTCAAACGTACACTACACATATTAAAAGTAGACCTTAGATCTGAATGTATGTACGTGTATTTATTATATTGCATGCATGCACATACATGTCCATATTAAATACGAGAAATATATATTTAAAACTTGTGATAGCACATCCGCACACAGAATCACTGATTTTATAATTTATGTTTTTCATATACACTTGAAATTCTACAATGACATGTTGAAACCATTTTCTCTATTGCATTTAATGCCATCTAACTGCTGTGTTGAAATACGGATAATAAAGAGATTGAATTTATGGCTGTGATATTTCAAGCATAAGTCACATAGTCAACTACACCTGCTGAGTACACACATAATGAAATAAAGCTGATATTGCTATCATATGGAATATATGAGCATATACGGTAATTCCGTTTCATTTACCTAATACTCCTTTTTGGCCGACTAATCTTTAAAAACAAAAAGTCATTCAATGTCAATTGATATATTTTTTTAATTTTAAAGCCCTCATACATTTTTATTCCAAGTTAAATAAAATTATATCTGTTGAATTACAATTATTATTTTCTTTTCCCTTTTTTTTGTTTTTGCAAAATTTGTATTCCTATTTTAATGCAAAAGATTTTAACTACAACACTTATTTGTATTTTAAAATTTATGAAAAAGACTTTAAGTTTATTGTTTCTTCTTGTCGCTTCTGCAAACGAAGGATGTCACTTATTTGTTTTCATCAAATATTCCACTATAGTTGGGCAGATCAGAATTAATTTGTTGTCCACACTAATGTACTAGGCTTTAGGTACAGTTGTAATTATTTTTTGCCAGAACTGTTATATCTATAAAAAAATCATTGACACTATAGATTTCAGATATATTGGATTTGTTCCACGACATTGGCAAGAAAAAACAACTATTTTTTTAATGCCATCAAAAAATGTAAAACTATTTGGGATTTTTTCTTTTTTTTATTAAAAAAATTTTTAAGAAAAAATAAATTTTTTGATAAAAATTTTTTTGATGTGTACGCGAATACTTCACAATACAATCACATATACAGCGTAACATGTAACGCGTAAGACAAAATCGGTGTGACTTATGATTGTATTGGTGAAAAAATTATGATATATAATAACGTGTTTGAAAAAGCAAAATTAAAAATTAAAAATCAAAAATTAAAAATGAAAAATGAAAAATGAAAAATGAAAAATGAAAAAAGAAAAATGAAAAATTAAAAAATTAAAAATTAAAAATTAAAAATTAAAAATTAAAAATTAAAAATTAAAAATTAAAAATTAAAAATTAAAAATTCAAAATTAAAAATTAAAAATTAAAAATTAAAAATTAAAAATTAAAAATTCAAAATTAAAAATTAAAAATTAAAAATTAAAAATTAAAAATTCAAAATTCAAAATTAAAAATTAAAAATTAAAAATTAAAAATTAAAAATTAAAAATTAAAAATTAAAAATTAAAAATTAAAAATTAAAAATTAAAAATTAAAAATTAAAAATTAAAAATTAAAAATTAAAAATTAAAAATTAAAAATTAAAAATTAAAAATTAAAAATTAAAAATTAAAAATTAAAAATTAAAAATTAAAAATTAAAAATTAAAAATTAAAAATTAAAAATTAAAAATTAAAAATTAAAAATTAAAAATTAAAAATTAAAAATTAAAAATTAAAAATTAAAAATTAAAAATTAAAAATTAAAAATTAAAAATTAAAAATTAAAAATTAAAAATTAAAAATTAAAAATTAAAAATTAAAAATTAAAAATTAAAAATTAAAAATTAAAAATTAAAAATTAAAAATTAAAAATTAAAAATTAAAAATTAAAAATTAAAAATTAAAAATTAAAAATTAAAAATTAAAAATTAAAAATTAAAAATTAAAAATTAAAAATTAAAAATTAAAAATTAAAAATTAAAAATTAAAAATTAAAAATTAAAAATTAAAAATTAAAAATTAAAAATTAAAAATTAAAAATTAAAAATTAAAAATTAAAAATTAAAAATTAAAAATTAAAAATTAAAAATTAAAAATTAAAAATTAAAAATTAAAAATTAAAAATTAAAAATTAAAAATTAAAAATTAAAAATTAAAAATTAAAAATTAAAAATTAAAAATTAAAAATTAAAAATTAAAAATTAAAAATTAAAAATTAAAAATTAAAAATTAAAAATTAAAAATTAAAAATTAAAAATTAAAAATTAAAAATTAAAAATTAAAAATTAAAAATTAAAAATTAAAAATTAAAAATTAAAAATTAAAAATTAAAAATTAAAAATTAAAAATTAAAAATTAAAAATTAAAAATTAAAAATTAAAAATTAAAAATTAAAAATTAAAAATTAAAAATTAAAAATTAAAAATTAAAAATTAAAAATTAAAAATTAAAAATTAAAAATTAAAAATTAAAAATTAAAAATTAAAAATTAAAAATTAAAAATTAAAAATTAAAAATTAAAAATTAAAAATTAAAAATTAAAAATTAAAAATTAAAAATTAAAAATTAAAAATTAAAAATTAAAAATTAAAAATTAAAAATTAAAAATTAAAAATTAAAAATTAAAAATTAAAAATTAAAAATTAAAAATTAAAAATTAAAAATTAAAAATTAAAAATTAAAAATTAAAAATTAAAAATTAAAAATTAAAAATTAAAAATTAAAAATTAAAAATTAAAAATTAAAAATTAAAAATTAAAAATTAAAAATTAAAAATTAAAAATTAAAAATTAAAAATTAAAAATTAAAAATTAAAAATTAAAAATTAAAAATTAAAAATTAAAAATTAAAAATTAAAAATTAAAAATTAAAAATTAAAAATTAAAAATTAAAAATTAAAAATTAAAAATTAAAAATTAAAAATTAAAAATTAAAAATTAAAAATTAAAAATTAAAAATTAAAAATTAAAAATTAAAAATTAAAAATTAAAAATTAAAAATTAAAAATTAAAAATTAAAAATTAAAAATTAAAAATTAAAAATTAAAAATTAAAAATTAAAAATTAAAAATTAAAAATTAAAAATTAAAAATTAAAAATTAAAAATTAAAAATTAAAAATTAAAAATTAAAAATTAAAAATTAAAAATTAAAAATTAAAAATTAAAAATTAAAAATTAAAAATTAAAAATTAAAAATTAAAAATTAAAAATTAAAAATTAAAAATTAAAAATTAAAAATTAAAAATTAAAAATTAAAAATTAAAAATTAAAAATTAAAAATTAAAAATTAAAAATTAAAAATTAAAAATTAAAAATTAAAAATTAAAAATTAAAAATTAAAAATTAAAAATTAAAAATTAAAAATTAAAAATTAAAAATTAAAAATTAAAAATTAAAAATTAAAAATTAAAAATTAAAAATTAAAAATTAAAAATTAAAAATTAAAAATTAAAAATTAAAAATTAAAAATTAAAAATTAAAAATTAAAAATTAAAATTAAAAATTAAAAATTAAAAATTAAAAATTAAAAATTAAAAATTAAAAATTAAAAATTAAAAATTAAAAATTAAAAATTAAAAATTAAAAATTAAAAATTAAAAATTAAAAATTAAAAATTAAAAATTAAAAATTAAAAATTAAAAATTAAAAATTAAAAATTAAAAATTAAAAATTAAAAATTAAAAATTAAAAATTAAAAATTAAAAATTAAAAATTAAAAATTAAAAATTAAAAATTAAAAATTAAAAATTAAAAATTAAAAATTAAAAATTAAAAATTAATAATTTAAAATTAAAAATTAAAAATAAAAAATTAAAAATTAAAAATTAAAAATTAAAAATTAAAAATTAAAAATTAAAAATTAAAAATTAAAAATTAAAAATTAAAAATTAAAAATTAAAAATTAAAAATTAAAAATTAAAAATTAAAAATTAAAAATTAAAAATTAAAAATTAAAAATTAAAAATTAAAAATTAAAAATTAAAAATTAAAAATTAAAAATTAAAAATTAAAAATTGAAAATTAAAAATTAAAAATTAAAAATTATAAATTATAAATTAAAAATTAAAAATTAAAAATTAAAAATTAAAAATTAAAAATTAAAAATTAAAAATTAAAAATTAAAAATTAAAAATTAAAAATTAAAAATTAAAAATTAAAAATTAAAAATTAAAAATTAAAAATTAAAAATTAAAAATTAAAAATTAAAAATTAAAAATTAAAAATTAAAAATTAAAAATTAAAAATTAAAAATTAAAAATTAAAAATTAAAAATTAAAAATTAAAAATTAAAAATTAAAAATTAAAAATTAAAAATTAAAAATTAAAAATTAAAAATTAAAAATTAAAAATTAAAAATTAAAAATTAAAAATTAAAAATTAAAAATTAAAAATTAAAAATTAAAAATTAAAAATTAAAAATTAAAAATTAAAAATTAAAAATTAAAAATTAAAAATTAAAAATTAAAAATTAAAAATTAAAAATTAAAAATTAAAAATTAAAAATTAAAAATTAAAAATTAAAAATTAAAAATTAAAAATTAAAAATTAAAAATTAAAAATTAAAAATTAAAAATTAAAAATTAAAAATTAAAAATTAAAAATTAAAAATGAAAAATAAAAAATGAAAAATGAAAAATTAAAAACTAAAAATTAAATATTAAAAATTAAAAATTAAAAATGAAAAGTTAAAAACGAAACATTAAAAATTAACCGGTTGAAATAATAAATAATAATAAATATTTTGATATTAGCAGAGCCCCTGCAGTTGATTGCTATAAGTGATACATAAATGACGCTTGCTGTTTGATTTTAAAAAAGTGCCATAAAAATATCTCTAATTACTAGATGTTTACACATCTCCCCTGCGATCGGTCTTACATGATTTTTTTTTTTTTTTATTGACAAAAATTAACAAAAACCAATTTTTTTTTTTTTAAATATATATCTTATACGCATTGCACCTTTGAATTTGGTTTTATAAATTTTCCCACCAAAAAGTTAAATCTATTTAATACTCTAAAAAATTTTCAGGTAAAACGCAAATATTCTTGAGGACCATACGTTTTCAATCGAAGAAATACAATGGTTTAGATATCCAATGGTTTAGAGATCCTATCTCTTCGATCCAACTAATTCGATATAGAAAACTAGTGGATTGTGTGGCGCCTAGGCGCCCGTTTATTTTGACTTTAACAAACAAATTTTTTTTCCATTTCAGAATTTTCTTAAAATTAATTTTAATGTTTTTAAAATTTCTTAAAAAAAAAAAATCGAAAAACAGTTGTAAAAAATACAAACCAACAACATCGATTTTCAAATGAAGTTTTGTAAAAGGTCCAGGAGCCAACCTTTGCCTTATACTTTCTGCTTCTGTACATAAGGAGTTTTAATATTATATGATTTTAAAAAAATATTTTATTTTGATAGAAACTCGGAAATTTTAGCCTTATTAAGACAACCGATTAATATGTATATTTTTAATAATCTAATTTTTGATTTATAACTTTTTAAAATGCATCAAAATAAATAAACTTATTCAACTAAAAAAAGTTTTTAAACCTTTCGGACAAAACAAAAAAATACTACGGTTATAACGAACTTAGTCTGTAACGAACTAATTTGGCCGGTCCCGCCGAGTTCGGTGTTAACCGAACTCCATTTTATGGTAGAAAAAATAGAATAGCATAGAAAAAAAAACGTTTTAGAGCAAGGTTCCTAAAAGTTTCCAAAGGGGGGGTTAAGGTTTTAAAAGTTAAAAAAGTCGTATTTTCATAATTCTTTTTTGAAGACATGAATACACGTTATAGCACAACATTTGAAGAATCTTTGAAAAAAATTTCAACTAAAACTTTTTATAAATAAGTCCGTGACAGCCAACATCCGGAGGCGTTGTTGTTTTGCGGTAAACATCATAATTCGTTACCAGACCATTTGAAATAAAAAAAATCGAAATGCGTTTAAAAGGTGACATGTTTCCCGAAGTAGTGACGAAGAGTTTTTAATTTTTTTTTTTGCAGCTTTTTGAAGTGAAAAACGATTTTTGCTATACAATTTCGGGAATTTGTTGTTAAAAAATGGGTAAGAGAATGGAACAAAAAAAACCTTCGTGGTTATCTAATGATTTATATGTAGATATAGTGTCTAAAATTTCAAAAGAATCGGTCAAGTATATTTTGAGTTATGATGTTCACGGACTTCAAACATTTATTTGCGAGATAATCGGTATATAGTTTTTTAAAAACGGCAATGAGGCCGGTCGCTGGAAACAATGTATCTTCTTAAGTTATGCTTCCATATACTTAAAATTTTGACACAACACTCTCGACATGTTGTGCATTCAGGAAGAGAAATGCAAAAAATGTTTTTAAAACCTACCACCTCTTAAGGAAATGCAAACAAAAAAATATTTCAAGAAAAAAATATTTCATATTTCATCATACATGTAAACTGAAAAAAGAGAAGTACATTTTTTGCAAAGCTATCTATAAATCCAAAAAAGAAAAAATTAAAAATAAGCGCGTATTAGTTTTACTTCACAAAAAAAATCGCCTTTAATTCTTCCATGATATTTTCAATAAATTATTCAAATTAAAATCTTGAATATACGTAATTTATGTTTGTCTAAATTTTTTTAAAAGCAAATTATGAAAAAAAAATTATTTTCCCACCTCTCTCTAAAATTAGAATGTAATTTAATTATGCAAAGTTACAATAATTTAAATTTTAAACTCAATATTGCACTATTTTTTCAAGGGCTTTTCAATGCAGAGCTTTAAACGAAATCATACTTTGGACAACAACAAAATCCACATTGAAGATCTCTTTTTTCTCAAATATTTATCAAAAAAAGCTTACTCTTTGGTAAGTGCTGGGCATCAGAGAACCTGAGCGAAAGCACTCTTAACAATACAAAGCAATTGTGAAATGAAAAACAAAACAGACAAACGGATAAGTTTAGTTTGATAAAAGAAGTATATATGCATATCGGACGACGTTAAATGAGAAAAATAAAAATGTTTAAAATTTCATTCATTACTTTTCTTGCAGAATTTTTTCATTGACCAACAATGGGAATTTAAAGAAGAAATTGAATAGATATTAGTTTTTTTTATGCATTTTTTGTGCAGCGCTGCCAAATTTGACAACATATTATAATTTCGACGATTTTTCAATTTGTTAAAATTATTTGTTAAATTTGTTAAAATGATGATTGAAGATTTAAAATTTTCAGTAGTATAAAAATTACGATTTCAAGGGTTAACAGTTAATGGTTTACCGAAAATTGATAATTTTTGTTCAGTGTAAATGGAAATTACAAAATATGTATAGATTTAATTCTGGGTCAAGTCGTTTCAAAACGGAAATGCCTTGAATATCATAGTTTTAATTACGGCGATACTTTAAACCTATATTATATGTTTCACCTATAGATACATGTCAATAAAATTACTTAGTTGATTGCTGTGTTATATTTTTTTCGTAGAAATTTTATCACTAATACATTTTTATATATAGAAATAACCAATGCTGTAATAATATTCGTAATGTGAATGATATAAATAAATTTTATTGCTTCCTTTTGTAATATTTTTTCGAGTTTTATAAGCGGCAAAATTTTCTTGACAATTTCTTGTTTTAAAAATGACGATTTTGGCGTTTTAGTTTCCAAAATTGTAGATTTTCAGAAGATTTTATTAGCAGCACTGGTCGGTAACAAAGAAGAGAGAAAATTGTGTGTGTGTTTGTATAAAATGAGAAAGATTAAATTTTGTTTGTGTATTCCACATAGCTTTGTAGGGAGTGATATATGTGTGTTTATTTCAGCGTTACAGAATCAGTCAGTCAGTCAGTGAGTCAGGGATCAGCGTAAATATATATAAGATTATAAGCATAAACCAAATTTGAGTGGCATTATTATTAATTTTTTTGGCTACAGATATGAAAAAGTTCATATCGGATGCTTTTTTTATATGGGGACTAGATCGAAACATGGACCGATCCTGACCATATTTAGTAAAGTCACTTTGAAAAGAATATACAAACCAATTTTGAGAAAAATCTGTGCAACGTTTTCGTTTTTGATAGATATAACTGAAGATCGGGAAGCAGCTCTATATGGGGCTTTGACTAAGTATTTTCCTATTGGAATTATTTTTGGAATACTGATTAATGGATATAATAAACCCATATAAACCCAATTTTACTGAGATCTGTATGATAATTTGAATCTTATGGCAATTCATGTCGACTTCATAGGGATCATTTTTATGGAGACTAGGTCTGAACATGGACCGAATTTCACCAGTTTCAATAGCGTTCATCCTATGGCCGGTAAAAGCTTATATACCAAATTCCATCAAAATATATTCATATTAAAAGATGGTTTTAGGTGAAATATTTTTGGTAATTACAAACAGCAGCACAAAGTCATTATACCTAACCCACATATGTAAAATTATATGGCCTATATACCTTCATTGTATTGGAGCCTTTATAATACTAAATAAATCATAAATACCTTAAACTCAAAACATTTTTTAAGAAAAATAGTTTTTTAATCCGAAATATTTCAGCAACAACTAGTTTAAAAATTATATAAAAGAAGAAGCGGAATATTGACATTTGTAGATTTATGGAATATTCCTCCACATTTTTTTTTTCCTAAAGTTGCAAATGAAATCAAAAAGAATCCCAAAATTAAACATAAAAAAATTAATTAAAATTTTAATGAAATAAAAATAATCATATTCAACAAATTTTCATGAAATACATAATTTTTCTCCAAAGGCTCATAAAAATAAAATTTTCACTCACAAAAATTTTTATTTTTAAAAATACAGATTGTACGAATTAAAAATATTATTCTTTTTATTGCGAAATTTTAAATTTTAATTTTGATTTACAAAAATATGATTTCGATTCTTTTTGTGTGAATTGTAAAATATTTATTATTTTTTTTCAATTTCAATGAAAAATGTAATTTCAAACTTAAAAAAATATTTTAAAATAATTAAAACTTTATTTTTAAATAATAGAAATTTTGCATCTAAAAAATATATATTTTATTTTATCAAAAAATTTTAAATTTCAATTTTAATTTAAAATAAAATGTATTCGAATTTTTTCGTTTTATATCCCTTTCAGATCTGAGCAATAAAACGATGGTAGCCATTAGTTATAAAACCATCACTATAAAAATTATTTTCATTTTACAGCGCATTTCTTTTTCTTAAATTTCTTTTGTTCGAGGAACACACGAATAACCACTCGTAAAAAGAACCAGCAAAAATGTATTTGTTTATATTTTAATCACTTTAAACCAGACCTCACAATCGGTACAGCTAGGTCCGAAAGGGTTAAGTATATATTTTCTTTAACAGAAATATTAAAAAAAAGAAATTTAATATCAGAAATTATTTTTAAAAGAATGTGTTTGTTAAAAATAATTTATTTTTAATAAAAATTTTTTTATAAAACAAAACAGATAAAAATGTCCAAATGAAAAATAATGTTAATAATTTTATTACGAATTACCAACTCAAAAAATTTTCTTTTCATCCAAAGCTTCATAAAGAAATAAAACTATTATTAAAAAACATTGGGAAGAAAAAACAAAAAATATAATTATAAAAACCAACAAATAATTATAAACACCCAACAAATGTGATTTAAAAAAATAATATTTTTTATTAAAAACTCAAATATTGTTTTTAATTAAAAAAACTTTTGTATGACATTTTTCCATTTACAAAAAAAATTTTTTTTGATTGGATTTTAAATAAAGCAATTATACGTATATTAAATGTTTAATGAAAAAAAAATTAAATAAAACAATCTCTTCTAATAAAAAAATATTTCTCCTGAAAAAATTAAAAAAAATATTTTTCTAATGAAAAAAAATATTTTTTGATTTCTGAAATAAAAAAAATATTAAAAAAAAAATATTCCTTTTAATTTTTTTTTTAGCAAAAAAAAAATATATTGAATGAGTTTGAAATTATTCAGGCTCAAGACCAAATGTTTTTACTTTAAATAAAGCAAAAACATTGGCACATTTGTTACAAAAAATTGATCTATATTTTGCATGACAGGTTATACAGCTGTTTCGGGAAGATCGAAAATAAGATTTTTATTTTTATAAAAAATACGGAGGACACGCCGTTAACGCTAAATGTAAGTTTAGCAAAAACAAATTGTTTTTCTTGTTTTTTCAAGACAAAAACAAACATGTATATTTTAGTATGCAATGTGTACTCGTATATAATACATATTTGATTCATGATTATAACTTCTGCTTGAATTCTCATTTGGTTGTTTTCAGCAAATATATATGGATTTAACTTTTTACCAAACAAACTATCTACTGCTTTTCGTTACTGATGTGAGTTGGTGACTCTTCCCGAAACAGCTGTGTAACCTGTCATGCAGAATATAGATCAATTTTTTGAAGCAAATGTGCCAATGTTTTTGCTTTATTTAAAGTAAAAACATTTGATCTTGAGCCTGAATAATTTCAAACTCAATCATTAAAATGATAAAGATCAAAATAAAATTTTTTTATTTTTATAAAAAATAATAAAATTAAAAAAAAATATTTTTTTATAAATATTTATATATACTAGTATATCCCAGCACTCCAAATTCGAGTGCAACTTCAAGGAAATATTTTCTTCATTCAATTTAAGTCTTCCAATGTTTGTTTAATCAATATATATAAAAAGTTTATGAATATTTAAGTGAGCCTAAAGGTATGTTAATCAATTTTAGCAATTCATAATTCAACACAGAGAGTCTGATATATATAATTTAAATCATTAAAAGGGTGTAACGAATTATTATAAATATTTTATTTTATTATCTACATTAATATATTTTAAGACAGATTAAACCCAAATTTTATCATTCGCAGCTTCTCCTCCATATGGGCTATAACTATGCCAATTTTCACACTCCTCCGTGCCCGCATATTTCTTTAAAAGGGAGCTAAAAATGTATCTTTATGTACCAATATATAGATTCTGCTTGCAAGATTTTTCGTGATTTTTTTCAGAAAAAGGGCATTTAATACCATAATTTGTAGGCAAATTTTGATTTTTTCAATAAAATTTATAAAATTCATCAGTGATTTTATTGAACATATGATGGGCGGTGGGCGAACCACAAAGCTAGATTTTCCATCCAAAAACGAAGCAATTTCAACGAAACCGTGGTACCGGTTGTTGATGAGTATGCAACAGCAGGATTATTCGAAACGGCAGCAGTTCCATCGGTGGAACTCATCGCAGCTGATGCTCTGGTACTTGGCACTACGGAATATTTATGTAAAATTGCGACACTAAATATTAAATTCTTTAATAAAAATTATTATAATCACGGTCCCGTAATTTAATTTAAACCCGGGGTATATGTTTGACATAAAGAAAATAATCGTACGATAGTTTTTAATATAAAATACAAATAAATATTTTATTTTTTCATTTTCACTTAAAATAATTTGCGTTATGATTTAAAATATATTTTTCATTTGATTCGGTCTGGCATGATGGCCTGATCTATAAGATGATAAGGTTTAATTTCCCAATCGAATTAATCAAAATAATCCAAATTTTCCTTTCAGAACGTTTTTTCGAGGTATATATTGGCTCCAAAACTCATCTTAGATTGAAATACCAGCCGGGTGTCCTCAAGAATCGTGTCTCTCCCCAATATTATATAATATTTTCACTACAGATTTTTGCTGATGATATCACTATTCTTAGCTCTAAAATATTGGCGATAGATGTATTATCCAGTTTACAGACTGCACTCACTGTAGTTAATTCATATTTTATGAAGTGGAAAATACTAATTAACACACAAAAGACACAAGACACTTATTTTTATAGAGGAAGGAAAAACTTTTTCTTTACTTTCAATAACAGCGAAATCCATTGGACCACACAAGGTGAAATATCTGGGAGTGATATTAGATCCAACCTTTAAATTTAAAGATCATATCCCATATATTATAAACAAATTAAATAATGTCACCAGATTATTGTACCCTCTTATAAATAGAAACTCCAAACTTAACATCGAAGCAAAAGATTAATACTTAAATCAATATTCCACGCCATAATGTATTATGCTGTACCAATTTGGTCTACTGCTGCACAGTGCCATATCAAAAAATTGCAGATCGCCCAAAACAAACTACTTATATTGATATATAATTTACCTTGGCATTATTCTATTCACTAATTGCACTCCTTAGCCAACGTTGAACTCATAAATAAAAAAAATAAATAGACTCACATTAAACTTCTACTCAAGATGTCTTAACTCGGAAATTCCTCACATCAATGAGATAATGTCATCATAATATATTTGTAAGAACGTTTTTATATAAAATCAAAAATCCAAAAAAAAATAATAAAAATAAAAAAATAAAAAAAAAAAAATAAAAAAAATTTTTTTGAAAATTTCCCCCTTTGTAAACATTATTTTGTTAAAAACTATTTAAATGATAAGGAAATTGTTATTTAAATTTTTAAGTAGAAAAGGAACAAGATATCCTAAACTCTTTAAGAAAATTGTTAATTTATTGTAATCAAAAATGTTATTTAAATAAATAAAATTGAATTGAATTGAAAATATATTTTTTTAAGCAAGTTGTTTTTTTTTATAAAGTGCCAAGTGCATTTTTTGATCACGCGCTTTAACACACTCGTCCAAATTCAGGCCTACGAGCAGTGCGGTTAAGAATCAGTCTTCATACTATATAGTTTTTACTTCGTATTAATCTCAACTCTATTCAAACAAACAATCGATATTTTTGATTTTTTTTTTTTAATATTTATGCATTTATACTTCTAATTTCCACAATTCTCAGTTTCATAAGAGTTGCCATATGTGATGTATGATTTGTACATTCCACATATTGTACTTTTTAAATGTTTCCTTGAAGCGAAATTTTAATACTTTATTTATATATTTTTTTTTTTAAAGTCTTTAGAGTTATGAAAAGACAATTTCACTAATAAAATTTGATACCCACTGCTTATGATTATTTTAATTTTTAACCGCTTTTCCGCGATTGGTACCATACCTCATACTATATCGCTAGATCAACATTGGTTGCTATAAGTTTAAAGAATATGTACAAAGTATATATCCCTAAAAATCCTAAATGCAGTGACAGTTGTATTAATAAATTGCCCCCTAATGTTGATATTTCTTTTGAATAAATCTGATTTTTTTTTTTTTTTTTGTTGCAACGTTAATGCAACATTAAGTTTTGTTATTTGTAAAATGTACCATGAATAATTTATTTTAAAGAAAATTTTCTAGATATTGTTTGTAAATATTTATTTGTTTATATAAGTAGTTTGTTTATATATTTTTTTTTATTCTTTTTATTTTTCATACAAGTGCATTTAAAAAAACCCCCCGTGTAAGTGCAGGTACTTAAAAACTCAAATATAAACTTTTATACAAAGCGAACAAAAGAACAAAAATTCATAAATTTATGAAGCACATTTTGTGCAAATGTGTGTTTATTTTTCAAGTGCATTGTCGAAAGGAAAACAATCACAATAATGTTGTGAAAAATTATGTTGAGAGTTGTTTGCTCTCTTATGGTATTAATTGAAAAAAAAAAAAAAAATGAAACAAATTATGGATTGTAAATTTTTATTAATAATAATAATTTTCATTACATTTTCATTTCATTTATTCAGTCCATGGAATACAAGAGTTCGTTACAGACCATAACTTACATTAAAAATGAATACTAAATCTAATAAATATGTCTGATTTTTATAGATTTAATAACTCAAAGAGAAACAGCTCAACGGAGTGATTTAAGCCCATTTCCCCTCATCCAATCAATCTGAAATTTGATCCATAGACTTATTGTGACCAAAGATTAATTTTAAAATAGTCACGCACAGTCACGCTAGTCATGGAGAGATTCAAAACCCTTATGCCTAAGGAAAGAAAGAGTTTTAATAAAAACTTTGTTTTTATGGGTTAGATTATTTTGTAAAGAATTTTTATTTCTTTAAATTGTTTTAAATTTGCCTTTGGTAGTACCAACACAAACTTTTCTGGAATTATGAGACTCATTGCCAATGCAAGGTATTTTATATACAATATTAGATTTTACAAATTTTTCTACTTTGTCCTTTGTTTTGCTGTACAATTTGGCGAAATTAGTCCGATTTATGAGCCGCCTTGTAATTTAAATTTTTCAAAACTTTCAGATAATTCTGGAACATATCGCACCTGTACCTTTAAAGTGAGTCAACTCAAAAATTTTTAATTTTCTTTTTTTGCAGAAAAACAATACACAGTGGTCATACCTATCGACTGTAAAAATCTTACATCGGTCTTTCAACTCTTTTGCAAAAAAAAAAAAAATACAGTTGTAACCCTCTTTGTGTTATAAGATTTGCTTCTTTAGAATCAAGAGTGATATTTTGAGTTGTCCAATTAATATCAATGTTGTTTCAAGTAAAGAGAAGTATTTTAAGTTGCGACTGTGTTTATTTCATAACAGTTTGTTTTATTGATGTTCTATTTTTAGTAAACAATTTAAAAAAAAAAAACTGTTTTTTGCTTCTACTGGAAATTTGTAAATTTTGAGTTGACTCACTTTAGAGGTACAGCTGCGATATGTTAATGTTTTATAAATTTTCGCATCTTGTTTAATATTTGAGATGTTTTTTGTGTTTTCATAATCACGAATCAATTTGTTTTTCGGGTTAGACAAGACAATTTAACATCTCAAATTAGTTTTATTTTATTTTTGTAACAATGTGCAATATATTTGTCTACGTTTGAGCAAATGGTTGCGTCAATGAGCGGCAGTTCTAGGAAATGTTTTTCACCAAAATATCATTTTTCCATTTCATTTATTTGCCATGTATTATTTATTTTAGTGTCTACAATAGAAACATCCTTGCAGTGTTGCCTCTTTTTTGTCTGATTTTCGTTGGCAATTGACAATATAAAATGGAACAATTTGTTCGTAGTAAGTAGACAAATAGAGCAGCTTATCGTCATTAAATTTACACACTTTCGGTTTGTGGAAAATAAAAACAAATAAAATGTTTTTATTGTTAAATTCTACAAAGCACAAATAAGTCTGTAAACAAGATTTAACAAAAAAGTTTTGTATTCTTAGTATATTATTTACTTTTGCCTAAATTTCCATAAAATTAATAGAAAATATTAATTTAAACAGAAGGAATCTTATTTTTTTATATTTAAAGGTGCAAAAATAAATTTACTTGAAAATTTAAACAGTAGATATAAGTGAAGAAACACGTTTTACCTAACATGTAGATACTTGCATAATGGGAAAGCAAGCCTTATCTGCCCTTATATATGGAAATGGGATTACAAAGGGGAAAATAAATTCTATTAAATTTGCCAATAATTTTTATAAAAGAATTGCATTTAAATTATAAGTTCTAACAAGATAATAAAAGTAGAATCGGTTAGAAAATAAACAAGTTACCCGGCTTTTATGCACGAAAGTCAAGATCACATTTTATTAATTTATTTATTTGAGTCTGCTAATTTACATTTTACAGACTAATATAAAATTATTAATATAAAGATGATATCTTTGATACATATCTTAATTAAATATTTTAAACAAGTGGAATTTAAAATTATTTTTATTTAAATTAAAATCCAATAAATTAGAATCCAATAAAAATCTTAAAATTGGTTAATTTGTCCCATAATTTGTTCTGTGCAAATCCTCACAAAACAGCCGTTCATGAGGCAAAACACGAGGCGGTCTATATATATTCACAAGATTTTATAAATTGTTACATTTAATTTCATTTAATAAAATTTAAAAAAAAAAAAAGTTATAGAAAAGGATGACTACGATCTTTTAAAGATGGTCGACCTAGATATTTAAGCCAGATTATTTTTTTTAAGGGGGGTAAGGTTTTAAAAGTTAAAAAAGGCATATTTTCATAATTCTTTTTTGAAGACACGAATAACGTTGCATTATTTTTTTCATATGCACAACATTTGAAGAATCTTTAAAAAAATCTTCAATTAAAAATTTTAACAAATAAGTCCGTGACAGCGAATCTCCGGAAGCATTGTTGTTTTGCGGTGGACATCATAACTCTTTACCGGATAATGTGAACTAAAAAAATTGAAATGCGTTTCAAAGGTGACATGTTTCCTGAGGTAGTGATGAAAAGTTTTTTAATTTTTTTTTTTTTTTTTTTTTTTTTTTTTTTTTTTTTTGGCAGCATTTTGAAGTGAAACACACGATTTTTTTCTATAAAATATCGGGAATTTATTGTTAAAAAATGTGGAAGAGAATGGAAAATAAAAATAAATCTCTTTGTGGTTACCTGATGATTTATGTGTAGATATAGTGTGTAAATTTTCAAAAGAATCGGTCAGGTAGATTTTGAGTTATGATGTTGAAGGACTTCGAACATTTATTTGGATGAAAGTTGAATTAAAGTCTTTTGAAAATTGACTTATATAGAGAGAATTGGTTTTGCTCTACAGAAATGGGAAAATGCATGCTAAATTATGGGAAAATGCCTGTTAAGTCTATAGGAAATGCATGCTAAATGGTAAAAACGCATGTCATGTGCATGTTTTTGTTTTTTCGAAAGATTTTTTTATTTACAGCTTTGAAAATCATTTTTCTTAATTCAGCATGCAATTTCCTTGCATTAAGCAAGCAATTTCCCTTCATTTAGCATGCAAATTTTTATCATTTTTAACAGAAAAATTACCACTTTTAGCATGCATTTTCCCATAAATTTGCCCAAATTTTTGCCATTTTTGACATGGTATTATCCTTTACCTCGACAACTCTTTTAAGAACAACGTCGCCAATAGTGTAGTCGTACATAATTGTGTGTGAAAGAAATAGTAAAACATTTTCCAATATTAAAAACAAGTTTATTTAAAACACACAATTATCCAATGCTATCAAACATTTCGAATCATAGTTGCCATGTGATCAATTAGAAACATCACCAAAAGCTTTCAAATCATGCGCAAACATTAAAGGTTTACAAACTTTGGACAATTTGGAAAAACATTAATAAAGATTAAAAAGAGTAATGGACCTTATAGAATACCTGAAAACGCATGTATTTCATAACTAGAGTATGATGTGCCAATTTTTACCTTTAGCTTTCTATTGATTAAAAAATTCAAAAAAAAAATAGCAATAATTCGCCATTTATAGTATATATTTGAAATTAAGACAATAAGATTGAATGATTGACACAGTGAAATGCTTTTGAAAAATTAGTGTAAATTACATCTAATTGCACTTACTTTTCCATAGAAAATCTAAATCCATTTTGAAAAACTGAAATACCATGAGATAGGTGTGCATTAAGTTTAATTTTTAGAATCCTATCAGAAATTTTTGCCATAGTACATTGTTTTGCTATCGGTCTATAGTTAGTAACATTGGTTTTATCACCAGATTTAAAAATTGGCACAACACTTTCCACAATATTTTTCCAACTATTTTAAAATATGGCTCTTTTTATACGTGCATTAAAAAGAAATCGAATAGAACCTATTATAGATCGTACACATTTTTTGAAGAAAACTGCTGGTATCGAATGTAGAAATATTCAAGACGAACATTCTTTTAAGGAATTGTCCTAGCTTCCAATCCCACAAAAATAACGTTTTTAAAAGTGGTGTAGCGCAGTCGTTTTTCATTTTGTATACTTTCGGTTTTTTTACGTAAAAGTAAACGTAATATTCTAACTTTCTCCGTATTTTTTATGTTTCTATTTTTTTTATCCTCCCCCCCCAGAGCCATGGAAAGGGGTACGTAAAATGAGAAGGCAAACGGGGTGTCGTTTTTCTTGAGAACCAGATATCGTATCGAAATTCGGCGGATGCCATTTTATTGGTAATTACGTCCGGCAGGTCCTGAACTAGGATATTTCCAAAATATTAGAAATTGACAAAATGGAGCGATTTAAAAAAAATCAAAAATTAGCTGTTTTTTCTGGTAGTAAAGTTAACCCAATTATCCTAGTTAAGGCCCTACCTGACGTGAGTATCTAAAAAAGCCATCCGCCGAATTTCCATAAAGCTTCTGGTTCTCGAGAAAATCGACACCCCAATTTGAAAAACGCATTTAAAGTTTTATTACAATAATTTTCTATACTGTCGTACAAATATGTATACATATACAGCTCTGCAATGCAAAAAATAATTCGAATTTTAAAAAATCCTTTTAGGGCATTATTTTTGAAGGATTTTAGAAGACATTTATGAAAAAAAAAAAAAAAATTCGAAAAATAATTGTTTTTTAAAGAGAGGTCATACCTTAATTCTATGATGGAAGAAATAACATCCTCCTCAATCTACGTATGTCAAATTTATTTATTTGTTGTCTTTTGAAACGAAAATAAGTGTTTATTATCTCTATTATCTGTCGAAATACATAAAGGCTTAGGGCCTCAAATTAGAAATACTCTTAAAAAATGTTTTTTTTCCCCTTTTTTAATCAACGAGACACACTAATTACCACGTTGTCCGATTACCAGTTTAGATATTAAGGCCTTTTGCTCTGGCATAGTAATTTTGTAATACAACGAATACGCTGGAACATTAAAAATCAATAAATCATGGTCAATTCAAACGGACTTCAAGTAGACATAAATTACTACTGTTGAGACGTTTTGATTGTGTTTTTATTTTTCGGAGCAAAACTAACGAAGATACAGGGTTTCAAACGACTGGCCCACAGTGGAGCATTTTATAAGAAGGCGCCCAAAGATCATTTCATTTCAAAGAAAATACCAGTGAACCTCGGGAGCCAAAAAATTGCGACTCTATTTCAACTATATCACAGAGAACAGGGTCCCCGAAAATAGATTTTCTCAGTATTTTGCTAAAATTAAAAATTTCTTTGTAAATTTTAACTTTTAAATGTCTTTAATTTTTTTGTTTTAAAAGATTTTAAAGTAAAATAAATCTTGTATAATCTTGTAACTTCCAGACTATTAATATAAGAAATATAAAGTCAGTGAAACGTTAAGAAATAAAATAAAAAAATTTTTTTTAAAAGGTCACAATTTCCCGAAAATCTCCTATTTAATAGAGTCTAACTCCTGCCCATCGAATGCCAACAAAAAAAATCTTATAACCATCTGTAGTCCGATCCCTACCCTATACTCCCATACCCCATCGTATATCAGCCAGTTTCCGCCCGTGTGCACCAACACCATTTTTCTGACCCAAATTGTGCAAAATTTATAAGTACAAAAGTTTTCCACTATGTGTTTAGGGTATAATGTGTTTGCCCTGATGTTCATAATTACTAAAAATATTGGACCTATGCCCATCTTTTATTATACAGGTCGACTCAAAATCACTTTCTGAGTCGATTTAACGATGTCCGTCTGTCCGTCTGCGTGTTATGAATACAAAAGTTGGTCGTACCGGAGTATTTTTTTGCGTGAGTTTAAATGTTTTTTATACTGACAGAAAAGGGAAACGGTAGAGTTGCTAATTTATTTATGGCATCTTTCGCTCCATTGCGCTTAACAAAAATTTATAGCGGCTTAGAGCCGTCAACAAGTAGAGCAACAGAAATTGATGTATGGAAAAATGAAATTCCTTCTTCAGCAAAGTAGTGCAGACTAATAAAATTTGCATTCAAAAAGGAAACCAAAGATGAAGAAGTTCAAAAAATAAAAAGATTAAATGAAAGAACTTCAACCAATAATATTTAAATTTTAATTACCAAAACACTGAAGTAAATTTTAAAATGTGTTTCACAATAATTGATGGAAAAGTTGCACAAGCTTTAACCGAAAAAAAGTCATCGTCAAGCTGCATTATCAAATCAATTAAGCCAACCCCCGAACACAAGACGATAGGTTTAAGGAAGCCTACGAATTTGGAATGTGTCCCCTTCATGCTGGAATACATTTTGTGAAGCATATTCTTAAATTGGGTTCTGATTTGGAATATGATCCGTTAGGCGAAACAGTGATAAAAAAACAAAGAAAATTAAGAAAAAATAAAGCAAAAAAGGTACAGATACAGATCATGAATTAAAAAGACGATTCAAAATCTTATTACAAGCTCTAGCATGCAGCAAAAAGATATTTGCAAAAAAAATTTGGAGAGTTCGCAAATAAAATAGCTACACTTTATAACGTATATATATTCCATCCACAATTTATAAAATTTTGTAGCATGGGGAACAAACAATTCAAAACAATATGCTACCAACAGGGCATCTGTCTGAAGAAGCGCAAAAAAAAAGGAACAAAGATTACAGAATCTTTCGCGAGCACAACACAAGAAAAATGTGCAGATGTTGCACCAATGACGACCTTATCACTATTTTGTTATGCACTTCAGACATCACTTCCAACATTCAGCAAAAATGGAAAACTATTACTACTAAATTAGACGAAGAAGCTAAACAGCTTCTAGAAGATGAAAATCAAAAAATATTTACTAAAATTGTTTGATTTAAAGTAGTTGTTCATTACAATTACAATAAGTTATACTCTTTTTATACTCTTTCTTTTAAATCGTATTCTATGTCTGTCTGTCTGTCTGTCTGTCTGTCTGTCGTGCGTCAACCCCATTCCCCCTTATCGAATAGACACGCACAGCCACGGAGAGATTAAAACCACACTTCCCTTCATCGGATCGATCTGAAACAATGTCCATAGACTTATTGTGGCCAAAGATTAATTTTTGGATAGTCGCGCATAGTCATACACAGTCACGGATTGATTTAAACCCGATTTCCCCTCATCCGATCGATCTTAAATTTTTTCTATGACTTGTGAAAAAAGATTTATTTTAAAATAGTCACGCAAAGTCACGCACAGTTGTAGAGAGAGAGTTTTAATAAAAACTTTGTTTTTATTGGTTAAATTATTTATATAGTTAACAATTTTTCTTGATTTAAAAATTTATGTATTTCAAACATTTACAATAAAAATTGATATAAAAATATTTAAATAGACAATAAAAAAAAAAAATTTAACCAAAGTAAAAACATACGACGTTTTCATTGAAACTTCTCTATCTTGAACCAATATCAGGTAACATTTACGTTCGCTGTTTAATTAATTATATTTCAACTCGGGGTCTTTCAAAAAAAACAACATTTGGCCGTTGTGAACATTAGGACTAAAAAGTTTACGGGGGCCAAAGCTTGGCATTTTCTGATAAAATTTAAAACATTTTTTAAAAAGTATTAGTTTTAAAATTAACTGAAGAAATAAAACATTATTTAAAAAAAACCTATTTTAACCTTTGAACACTTCACTTTTTTACTAAAATTCAAATAAAAAATAAAACGTATTTGAAAACTTGTTTTGTATCGTTTTATGGCAAAAATTTAAGGCTAAAGTCCCACCTACCAAAAAAATGCATATCAAAATTGCTATTCAATCATAAGTCATGGATTTTTAACCGCCTTCTCGTGAAATGGTGCACTGTGCGGCCCTCCTCGTACGGTATATAGTATATAAATCAGTTTATAAAAAAAGTTTAAATCAATTTTCTCGCAAGCCAAATTTTTACATTCCGTGAATATCATAACTCAAAATCTACTTGACCAATCCTTTTGAATGATCCTATTTTTACACTAAATCACCAGGTAATCGGGAGAGTTTTTCTAAGATATTTTTTTTTTTTTAAATTTTTTAACAACAAATTTAGCGAATTTTTGTAGCAAAAATCATGTTTTTCACTTCAAAACACTGCCAAAAATAAAAAAAAAAAATAATTAAAAAACTCTTCCTGATTCCCTACGGAAAAATATCACCTTTTAAGCGCATTTCAATTTATTATTTCAAATTATTCATATATTCAAAAATTTTTTTTCAAAATACGCCTTTCTTTCGCCTTTTAAGAAATCCATTCCGATGAGTGTCTGTAGAAATCTCAATATAAAATTTTAAACTCCATAAATGCAGTTTGTTTTCCCACAGTAAAAGTAAAAAATAAATTAAAGAAAAAATATATTCTGTCCTAGATAATTTTAGAATTTCTAGAACTCCACAAAAAGAATTTTTTTTTTTTTGCTTTTTTTAAACAAATATTTGACTGGTTTATTTTGTTGTTTTTTTCCTTCATTAAAGTAATGACTGTAAAGCCAAAGTGGGGCAATATCTATTAAATATTGATAACGGTGGTATTATAAAATATGGAGCCAATTGTATAATGTGTGAGTTTGTATTTTTATTGGGAAGAATCCTTTAATAAAAATTTCATACAAAAGGCAAATAAAAATGTAATATTAAATAATGAATTTATAGCAAATGGCTTAATTTGATTGAAAAGGATTTAGCCACTTGCAAGAATTTTATTATGAATAAGGCAATTTAAGATTAAATAACGATTTAGTAATTTATTCAAAAAGTAATTGTATTCTAAAATCTTTTCTACAAGTCATTAAAAAAAGTTCCATACCTTATTTCGTTGTACCCTCACAATTAACACGTTTTACACAGCCGCTACAAAACAAAAAGAAAAAAGTCAATGAAAAGAAAGAAAAAAAAAACATTTTTATCTACGAATACCTTCCTGTTAAGTGTCTGAATTTCGAAAGCATTAACTTCACATAAAAATAAGTTGCAAATGTTTTTGGAATTATATTTATCGTATACAATTAAAATAATTTGCTCAAAGAAAATTTTGCAGTTATAGCTTAGGCACGAACGGTAAATTTTAGTTTTTTTTTTCTCATTTTTTATTAAATAAATTTCAGCTATTTGAATAGCTGCAATAATCAGTTCTTCACAATGTTCGTTACTTTTCTCAAATTGTATAACTGATTTCAACAAAAAATGTAAATGGCTACATATTTGTTATATATAAGCAGTGCAATACAGGGAAGTTCTGTGCCGTATATTGATATATGTATGTAAATTTTGTTATATAAATTTGAAAATTCCAATTTCTGCGTTTACTTAAATTTGATATTTTTTAAAATCCACCTGTCCAGGAGAGAGAATTACTTCGGAGAAACCATCTACGGGGAAGGGAACTTACTTTATTTTTTTAAAACCCTCAATGACAATAACTTTATTTATTTAGAGAAAATTTTCAAAAATAAGTTTAAGTTTGCAGCAAGCTACTTTTTGTTGTGGGATCATATTCATATACTCCATTGTAACTTTCAGCAAATTTTAAAAATTTTCATAAAAAATGATAATGCCATAATATTTATTCATAGACAGAAAGGACGATATTATTTAATTCAGTCACATAAAGCCAACATTTTTATTAAACTTAAAAATATTAAAAAAAAAATAAATAATTTTTTTTCTCGCTAAAAATATATTTTTCCGATTGGTAAATTAATATCATTTTGCCCAAACAAAATTAGGCACTTTTACTTAAGGGTTCCATTTATCATAAAAGTTTTAAACGCTTCTTTTTATTAAATTAGACACGATCGGTTATCATTATTTATATATATTTTTAATTCTAATATAATATTGTTCCCAACAGACGCAATGGAGTGAAAGTTTCGGTCATGTTAAATTACTAGATGTTTACACATTTCCTCTGTGATCAGACTCACATAATTTTTTTTGCACAAGTAAGAGTGTTGAATTCGGCCATGTCGAATCTTGGATACCCGGTTTTAATACAATATTATAACAAAGGCTGTCAAATTAAATAGACAAAAAGGGTAGGATTTATATTTTCGTGATTTTTAATTAAAGCAATTATTACGTGCAATTAGCGCAAATTTAAATACTCTATTACTCCCATCGATACACATTTACTCAAATGTACAAAAAAAAAAAAAAAGCAAGCAAACAAAAATATGTACGGTTTGCTGATACATACACATTAGGGTGACAGCCATTTTTTTTTTTTTTATTTGAATACGTGCGGGCCGGATTATTGTGAGACTGGGATGTAAAAATTTTAACCTAATCGGATAATGCTTTCTGGACGCTCATTGAGTTCAAAGTTCAAATATGAATTTGTATGTAAAAATTATCAAAAAAAAATTATTTTTCACAAAAATTTTGATCTTAATAATTGCATTTCAATTAAACTAATTAATAAACCATAATCAAAAGTAAATTATATTTCTAATAAAACAACAAAATCTATTATCGGTTGAAAAACAGCCAAGTTATATCAAGTTCCCCAGGCATTAAATGCGCCGCAGACCACTTGATTAAGAAAATCGAGCTCACATTTTTTAAGAAATTGAAGTAATTGACAACAGCAATATTTTTGCATTCTCCTGATCCCTAAATGATCACATATAAGGTATTTTGCATCTTGCCTATTGTTATGCCGCTCTAAATTAATGTCAAAACGGTTCGTATTTTGTAGCATTCTTTCAAAATCTCCAATTTTACTTTTTCAAAAATTTTATTCAAAAAGTTTTTGGAAATCAACGATTAGACTTTAAGGTCTTATTAACAAAATATATGTGATTAAAAATGTAAAATATTGTAGGTAGCCTTTTCACAATTTGGCGAGGGCAGCGTTTTTATTTCAGCGGATTTGAACTTTTAGGTCACATCTTATTTCAAATATCTTTTATCAAAATATTATACTACTTGATATAATTCCTCAATCTGGTAAATTAAGGTTAATTTGAAATACTATAAACCGTCCCCCTTAAAGATTAAAAGTCAAATTTAGGGATACTAACATTTTTTAAAACAAAATATCGAAATAATATCTATTTGTGGAAAGATTTCGATTTTGATGCTAATATTTGAATAATTCTAAAAAATATATCTGGACTTATTTTCTGAAATTAACACGTGGGGTGCTCAAAATGTAACTAGTTAAAATTTTTTTTTTCAGAATTATATTCATATAACGGTATATCGAGGGCTTATATTCAAAAAGTGCATTTGACAGCAATATTAACTTTTGAGTTCAAATTTTTCTCTGATATAACTGTATATAATATGCTATTAATTTTTTGATATATTTAAAAAAAAAAAATCCTGATGAAGAAAATATTTATAGATTTTCATAAAGAGTCAATCTGACATCAAGAGTACCCCACGGGTTAATTTCACAAAATAAGTCCAGAATATTATTTTTTAGAATTACTAAAATATTATCCACAAGTTTTATTAAAATCGTTTCACAAATATATCGCACCTGTACCTCTAAAGTGAGTCAACTCAAAAATAACAAGTTTTTTGGATGCAACTCAAAATATGTCTTTTTAGTGGATTCTAAAGAAGCTACTCTTATAACACAAAGAGGGTTACAACTGTATTTTTTTTTTTGCGACAGACTAGAAAACCCGATGTAAGATTTTTACAGTGGATAGATATGACCACTGTGTATCGTTTTCTTGCAAAAAGTGAAAATTGAAAAATTTTGAGTTGACTCACTTTAGAGGTACAGGTGCGATATGCTATTTCGATATTTTGTTTTAAAAATAAGTTAAATCTCCTTAAATATGACTTTTGACCTCAAAGAGGGACAGGTTGTAGTATTTCAATTTACCTTTAATATACAAGATGGAGAAATTATTTCTAGTAGTATAATATTTTGAAACAAGTAAGAAAATTATAGTCGGTCTAGCCCGACTATACGATACCCTATACCATGGTTAAGAGACCATATCTCTTTGGTCCAACTAATTGGATATATGCATAAACCAAATTTGAGTGGCATTTTTATTAATTTTTTTCGCTGCAGATATGAAAAAGTTCATATCGGATACAATATTTAAATGGGGACTGGGTCGAAAAATGGACCGATCCTGACCATATTTGGTAAAGTCACTTATACTATGAAAAAATATATACAAACCAAATTTGAGAAAAATCTGTGCAATATTTTTGTTTTTTGATAGATTTAAGTGAAGATCGGGAAGCAGTTTTATATGGGGCCTATGACTAAGAATTTTCCTGTAGGGGCTATTTTTGAACTACTGATTAATGGATGTAATAAACACATACAAACCCAATTTGACTGAGATCTATATGATAATTTGCAACTTATGGAAATTTATGTCGATTTCATAGGGGTCATTTGTATGGGGGCTAGGTCTGAACATGGACCGATTCTCACCAGTTTCAATAGCGTTCATCCCATGGCCGATGGAAGCTCACATACCAAATTTCATCAAAATATATACATATTTGTAGTTTGAGCTTTACATGGACTCACAGACGGACGGATGGACGGACATTGCTATTTCGGGTCTAGGACGAATATTATTGGTTGTTACAAAGAGCACCACAAAGTCATTATACCCAAACCACATAGTGGTATAGGGTATAAAAAGATATTTGAAATGTGAAAACACCAAAAAGATGTAGCTTAAAAGTTGAAAAAGTAGGAAAAGTCACATTTTTCTTCATATCCGCTGAAATAACAAGTAAGAAAATTATAGTCGGTCTAGACCGACTATACGATACCCTATACCATGCGTTTAGAGATCCTATCTCTCAGGCCCAACTAACTGGATATAGAAAATAAGCATAAACCAAATTTGAGTGGGATTTTTATTAATTTTTTCGGCTGCAGATATGAAAAAGTTCATATCGGAAGCTATATCTATATGGGGACTAGTCCCAAAAATGGACTGATCCTGAATATGTTTGGTAAAGTCTCTTGTATTTTGCAAAAATATATACAAACAAATTTAAGAAGATTCAGTGCAATATTTTTGTTTTTTGATAGATTTAAGTGAAGATCGGGAAGCAGCTCTATATGGGTCCTATGACTAAAAGTTGTCCCATAGTGATCATTTTTGGACTACTCATTAATGGATGTAATAAACGCATACAAACCCAATTAGAGTAAGATCTATATGACAATTTGGATCTTATGGCAATTTATGTCGATTTCATAGGGGTCATTTGAATGGGGGCTAGGTCTGAACATGGACCGATTCTCACCAATTTCAACAGCGTTCATCCTATGGCCGGTTGAAGCTTATATACCAAATTTCGGACGGACGGACGGACGGACGGACGGACGCACATCGTTAAATCCAATCAGTGATTTTGATTGGATCGGTATAATAAAAGATGGGTCTAGGTCAAATATTTTTGGTAGTTACAAACAGCAGCACAAAGTCATTACACCCAAACCACATAGTGGAATGAATAGTTCTTTAATTTTAAGAAAAAAATTTTCAATTTAAAAATTTAGTTTTACATCAAAAATATATTTTTTCAAGTAAAGGACAATTTTCCCAAGCTTCCTTACACTATTCTATTAATACATACAACGTCGAAGCATTAATGCTTTCGATGCATGTGTGCATTGTCTAAACCTGTGTATTATGTTAACCACAAAAATGCATCTATAATATTAATAGGCTAGGCGATTTCTTGTGACCGATGTTTTGTTCTACCGTTTTATCCCGATTTTGACCAAACGTATATTATTTGAAAGGTATTTCTTTTTAGCCGTTTTTCAGCTTTACAGATTTTTAAATTTTTTCCCTTATTTTGAGTAAATTTCATTATACAATTATACAATGCTATGTGTGTGTTTATTAAATTTGTTAATGTGTTTGTAATAAAAATGAGTTTGTTTTTTGTGTTGATTTTTGAATTGGCTATAATTGATTAGCATAACTTTAGGGTCTTTATTTAATGAAAAAATAAAATTTCCTAGAATTTGCACTCGTTTTCGAGGGCTGGAATCTGCTAAAAGAATTCAAGTTAACGACAGTGAAGCTATGCGAAGTGTATTTAAGCACAAAGATGCATTTCTAAAGATGCTCATCGCGTTGCTTTTAATATAAACTAATCAGTTTATTGCTTTATCTTGACAGTTTTATTTTGTGTTCTCTCTAAATTCCTAACTTATAATACATAAATTAATTTTATGTTCAAGACATATAAATTTCGCTCAAAGCAGCAGAAATTTTTTGACCTATCCGATTTCTATTATAATAAAATATCTACTGTTGGGGCAACAGATTTTAAGTCCCAAGCAAACCGAAATGCGGTTACTAACATCGTCGAAATTCGGTTGGATAAAAAAATATTTTGTCCCCAAAAATATATTCTTCCCTTTTAATGTACAAAACTAATATTCATCCTACCAAATTTGTTGCCAACTGAATTGCTATGAAGTTAGTAACTGAATTTTGAGTTGCTTGCAACACAAAAGAAAATGGGTAGCTGATATAAATTTCTGACGATGAAATCATTGTTAGTCTTTAGCCCAGTTCAGTCGGCAATTTTTTTTAACGTGTGTAAAAACATTTTTCTAAATTTTGTTTATTTTTTTTTTATAATTTTTGAAACAAATGTGCCAATGTCTTTTGCTTTATTTTTAAGTAAAAATATTTGATCTTGAGCCGTGAGTCAATCATTAATAATCTAACCCATAAAAACAAAGTTTTTATTAGAACTCTTTCTTACCTTATAGTTACATATGAGTTTTGGATCTCTCCGTGACTGTGAATGACCTTGCGTGACTATTTTAAAATTAATATTTGGTCACCATAAGTCTACGGACCAAGTTTTAGATTGATTGGGTGAAGAGAAATGGGATTCAAATCACTCCGTGACTATGCGTGACTATATGTGACTGTGTGTGACTATCTTAAAATTATTCTTTGGCCCCAACAAGTCTATAGAAAAAGTTTCAGATCGATTGGATGAGGGGAAATGGGTTTTAAATCACACCGTGATTGTGCGTCCCTATGCGTGACTATGCGTGACTATCCCAAAATTAACATACAGTCACAACAAGGCCATGGATCAAGTTTGAGATCAATTGGATGAGGGTGAATTGGATGGGGGTTGCACCATGGCAGACAGACAGACAAAGAGTATGAGTTAACAGAAAGAGTTTAAAAACCAAATTTTTGTAACTAATCCAACCCTTAAAAAACAAAGATTTTATTAAAACTCTTTCCTTTCTTATGCATATGGGTTTTGAATCTCTTTCACAGCAAATCTATCGACCAAGTTTCAGATCGATCGGATAAGGGTAAATGTGTTTTAAATCACTCCGTGACTACGTGTGGCTATTCGTGACTCTACGTGACTACCTCAGAAATAATCAATAGTTACAGCAAGACTATGGGCCAAGTCTTAGGTCAATTTGATGAGGGGAATGGGGTTGCCCCATGGCAGACAGACAGACAGCGAGTATGAGTTAAATGAAAAAAGAGTTTAAAAATGGAACATAACAAATAATTTTTCTTATTTTTTTTTCAATAATTTTGAAATGTTTAGTATTTTTTAACCAATTAGTTTTATATTTGGAAATTTCCATATTTTTGTTTTCTATTAATATTTTCCTCGTGTTTATACGAATAATTGAACAAATTTCAAACCAATGTACGGCATTTTAAATTCATTGCATGCAAAATATATTACGTTACAGACATTTTCCAACTTCCAAAACACTAAAGTATTTATATCTTTTGGTATTTGTTTTACGTTTTTTTCTTTTTTCTTTTAATATATTAAAACCCTTTCATTAGGATTTTGTTATAAACCTCATCAGAAATGTAGTTTACATGGAGGGTATGAGTGTCGTAACTATTCAACCATTAGCATGTCTTTCTTCTACTCTAAAATTATAGTCAGACTTTTAGCAGAAGTTTAATGTTCATTGTAGTTTTACTTACAGTTTGTATAGTCAATTTGGCATTACCTCATTCATTTTAATGGCCAGTAAGTACTGGTTATGTTTAATGAGCTGGCTGCAGTAAAACGCTAACATTTGAAATAAATGTTTCGAATGTACTCTACAAGATAATTGAAGAGCACGCAAAAGAGAATTTAGAGAAATAAAGAAAGAAATATTTTAATTATATTTGACCATTTTCAAACAACACGTAGTGTCACTTTGAATGATGTCAGTCTTTTTCTTTTTCACTCTGGGGTATTTGAGTAACATTAATGTAACGTTTAATAATGCATAGTATTGTAATGCTGTTGGAAACTCAAATGGTACCACAGCATAATAGCAACACAAAAAGCCAACAGAGATCGTCAAGCTTGAAACATTTTGAAATTATTATTAAAATTACAAATTATGAGTAATTGCAAATACTCAAGTATTCTATTATTTAGTCATTCATAGAAATTATCAGTCTTTACATCATTGATTCCAAGGATAATCATTAAAAATTATAGCACTCGCTTTTGGTAGGAAAAAGCTTATCTGACAAACAACCACTTGCCGTCTTTATGTGGCATACACATAAACATAAATGGAAAACAATTACTGATCAATGAACTAAATAATTGAAAACAGCATTCTTCTTCTTTTCAGATCATACACATGTCATATCTGAAACTATGCTCGATAAGTATCTTATTGCGACATTCAATTGAAATAGTACACACAGATTTGAGGTAAATAGAAGCGACAGAAAACTTAATACAATATTTTACTTAAAGTTTTCTATTATAGACTTTCTTTTTTAAAAAATAGAGATTAAGAGCTTCGTTAGAGAACAAATCAGGAATAAATACATATATTTATTTTCGAATCACACTCCGTTAGTCCTTCATGAATATATTCGAATACTTTTAGCACTTAGTTTCTATAAAATGTTTATAAAAAGGGATTATATTTGTTGTGTCTGTTTTTTTTTTTTTTACAAATGAAAGAAAAGGCTGCAGCTAATAATGCTTTTCAAATGTTTTTCTTTTTGTATTGTTAAATATTCATACTTACATCCTTTTTCTGATATTGGCTGAATCAGTTCGAATATTAGGAAAATCTACATAAATTCATATCACATAGAATTGTTGAGGCGTATAATTCTGAACAGCTAATGAAGCACAGCAATCGTTTCTTTTATTCTTTCATCAACGAAAATAAATTTAGTTGGCTCTTGTGATGATGATGGGGGGGACATAGATTATCAAATGATAAATGTTCTTGCAATGTCAACATCAGAGTACAAAATGAAATATACAAATTCTATAAAATAACAAAATGAAAGAGAAAAAAAAAATCGTAATTGTAAAGCAACAAAATTATAAAGTGCATTGATGTCAATAAAAATATTTACGCTAAAATATAATAAATATACTTAATCCTATTGAAGAAATAACAAATCACACAAAGAAACTTTTCTTAAACGAAAAAAAAAAAAACACAAAGACCAGTGTATCCCTCTCTATTCGTGGTGTTTTACAAACGAACTGTACCGTAGTGTGGTTGGCCATGGAATTAGGGAAAATTGCGCATATTAAATTTCATTAGTTGCACGTAATAAAATGAATTTAAACAGTTTTTTACGTCCTATATTAGCAATTTTCACACGTTGTTGGAGGCAGAGAGAAAGAGAAAGAAACATTGAACATAAATCTAATATTGGTTATACGCTATCCTATAAGCAAATTGGTAATCGACTATGAAAAAACACTTTTAGTCAGTGATGCCAAGTGTAGGCATTTTTCCCTTTTTGTAGTAATTTTTTCAAAAATTTGACATGTATGGAAAAAGGGAAACATTTCGTACTTTTGTCGAATTGTAGGGATTTTTTGCAAAAATTTTTTTAACAACTTAATATTATATATTTTTCAATTTTAATCTTTAAAATTAAAAATATATACCTTTAGTATGTGGCTTCTATAATAACAACGAAAAGTAAAAAACACTTATTTGTGCAGTTTACTTGTTTTGTGCACCTTTTTTATACATACGTACGACATATTTGTAGGTCTCTTCGATTTTAGTAAGTTTGTAAATAAAAAGAACATTAAAATATTATAAATTCAAACATAATTAATTTTAGAAGCATGTCCGATTCGTTTTTCGATGATGCTGAAAACACATCAAAAAATATAGAAAACAAAGATTTTGCTCAAGTTGGTTGAGAGACGACAAGCTAATGGGATGGCTGGAACAGGTCAAAGATGACGACTTTAGTTAAATGCAGATGCAAGGCCTGTGACAAAATATTAAATTGCGATAAATCATACTTAAGTAATCATGCTAAAAACCACTGTCATAAAAAAATCTTTTAAAACCAAGAACCAAAATTCTGCAAGCTATTTTAGTTAATTGTGTAAATTTTAAATGTACATATAGTCATATCAAAAAGATGAATTATGCAGAATTGTAAAAATAATTTTTGATGTGCAAACATCTATACGCGCAAGGGGATAAATTTATATTTCACAATACAATCACAAAAACAGCGTAACATGTGAGCCGTAAGACAAAATCGGTGTGACTTATGATTGTATTGGTGGAAAAATTATGATATATAATAACCTGTTTGAAAATGAAAAATAAAAATTTAAAAATGAAAACTTAAAAATAAAATAAAAAATTAAAAATAAAAAAGGGAAATGAAAAATAAAAAATAAAAAATGAAAAATGAAAAATGACAAATTTTTTTTTTTTTTTTTTAATCAATCAAATTTTTATTTACAATCTTTTTTGCAATAATAAGTAAATTATATAAGTACAACTGATACTTAACCTATATTATTAAGCTTCATTAAGCCTAATAACTTAACTTATTTTTTGTTTTTATTACATACAAAATTTAGTATTTATATTTACATATTTACATATTTTATAATAATAAATTCTATTTTCTGTATGGTAGGTCTAATACATGATACCTTTTTAGCCTTTTAACTTCTTCAGATTCATCTAATAGAATAATTGCTAGAGGATTTGAATGGTTACTAAGCCTTTCTAAATATCTACAACTAAATCTGTTAATTTCATCTTTAATATAAGAAATTCTAAGATCTTCATGAATATGTTTGTTGGTCACATACCAAGGAGCAGAAGTAATGAGTCGTAAAGTTTTGGATTGGTATCGTTGTAGAATCTCAACATTCGAGTTGCTTGTCGTGCCCCATAATTGTAGGCCGTATGTCCAAACTGGTTTTAATATCGATTTATAGATTTTAACTTTGTTTTCCAGACTTAGTTCTGATGTTGGGCCTAGTAGCCAGTAAAGTTTTTTGGTTTTGATATTTAAATGTTCTCGTTTCGCTTTGACATGGTTTTTCCAGGTTAATCTTTTATCAAGATGCATACCCAAATATTTTACGCTATCGGATTTAGGTATTTGAGCATTGTTAATGTAAAGTGATGGGCATTCATTTTTGCGTAAAGTGAACGTGACCTGAACCGATTTATCAGTATTTATTGTTATTTTCCATTTCATGAACCATTCTTGTAATAGATTTAGTTCACTTTGAACTAATGAAGATGCAATTATTGGGCATTCATTTGATGCAATTATGGCGGTATCATCTGCGTATGTCGCAATTGTGACGTTTTGTGTAACAGGCATGACTGATGTATATATTGCATACAAAATCGGGCCCAAAACACTACCTTGTGGTACCCCTGCATTTGTTGTGTATATTTCAGACTCCTCATCATCGACTTTTACGAAAAACGTTCTTTCATTTAAATATGATTTAAGAATTAAATATATTGGAGTTGGTAAAAGGGTTTTAAGTTTGTAAAGTAGTCCTTGATGCCAAACTCGTCAAAAGCTTGTTTAACATCTAAAAAGACAGCTGAACAATACATTTTTCTTTCAAATGTGTTGATTATCTCATTAACAACTCGGTGACACTGTTCCGGAGTTCCATGACTATGACGAAACCCAAATTGATGATCCGGAATAATATTTTTCTTTTCTAGGAATGGAATTAACCTATTCGATAGCATCCTTTCAAAATTTTTTGAAAATGTTGGCAGCAGACTGATTGGTCTATATGACGAAACCTCATTTTCTGGTTTATTTGGTTTGGGAACCATAATTATTTGGGCTCGTTTCCAGTGAGTTGGAAAATATGATAATCTTAGAATAGAATTAAAGATGACAGTTAAGTACACCATTGATTTTTTAGATAACTGCTTAGCAACTTCTGAATTTATTTTGTCATATCCCGGAGATTTTGTATCATTTAGTTTATAGATTTCATGCTTTACTTCTTTTAATGTAAAAGATTTAATAGGTAAGTCCATTTGGCAAGGAGAATCCAGAAAGTTTAGTATATTCATTTCATCTTTGGAATTTGTAATGGAGAATGGCTGAAATGTTGTCTTTAAATGATTAGAAAATGAATCGGCTTTACTTTTGTTGCATCTACACCATGAACCATTACAATCTCTTATTGGAACATTTCTTTTAGTTGGCTTCTTTAAAAATTTTGTAGCTTTCCATAAACTATATTCGTTATTGTTTGTTGTATTAAGATTTCTCAAAAAATTACCAAACTCATCATTCTTTATTTCAGCTATACGCTTTTTGAGATCATTGGATGCTCGGTTAAAGTTTGTCTTATCCCTTGGATTTCTGGTTGATTGCCAGATCCTTCGTAGTCTTCGTTTATTCCTTATTAAAGCTCTTATTTCAGCGGATATCAGTACCTGAATTCCATTTGATTCTTGTTTTTGTGGAGTTGATAGAAAAGCTGCTTCGTGAATGATATTTGTTAGCTTTTCAACAGAATAGTCTAATTCATAATTGTTTTTGATGGATATATTCAGATCTATATTTTTATCTAACCAATTTTGAAAAGATCTAATATCAGTATTAGATGTAAATAGTTTCCAGTTTTTATATGTAGTTTGCAATGAAGTACTGAAGTTCAAAATTATTGGTGTGTGATCTGAACTAAGATCATCACTATCTATGATATCCAGTAAATTACTGGATATACCCGAATAGACAAAAAAGTCCAGCAAATCTGGTATTTTGTATGAATCAGCTGGCCAATAAGTTGGTCTACCTGTAGACAAGGTTTTATAATTGTTTGATATGACGCATTTATGAAGTTCCCTCCCTTTCGGATTAACAAGCCTTGATCCCCACCATGGATGCTTGGCATTAAAATCACCACCAACAATAAATCTAGGACCTAGGTTTCTGAAAAAATTATCATAATCGTGTTCCTTAATGTTATGTCTTGGTGGAAAGTACACGGAGTAAATTGCGATATCAGCATTGTCGCATCTTATTTGGATCCCACTAGCTTGTATTGTAGCTTTTAACAATGGCTCCAATACATTATATTTTAAGCTAGACTTTATTAAAGCAGCAGAGCCTGCATGAGCTTTGCCATCAGGGTGGTTGGCTAAAATAATCTCAAAATCTTTAATTTTAAAAAATGTTTTTGAAGTAAAATGAGTTTCAGAAATTAATAATATATCTATATAATTACATTTAAGAAAAAGTTCAATTTCCTTGGTATGATTGGAAGCACCGTTGGCATTCCATGTTGCAATTCTTAAATTTATTTGCATAATTTCGTAATTAAAACAGTCATTAAATTCATTAACTTATCAAGCATTGCTTCTAGTCTATGCATTACGTTGTTGTCAACATTATTTCCTGTGACAGCTTGAGAATATGAAACATTTCTAGTTTCGTAACCGGCATTACAATTGACATTGTTTCCTGAGGGGTTTAGATGGGGAAAATCTTTTGTATTCGCGTGAAATTGTTCAGTTCTTGGCAGATTTTGATTTCTCAAATAGGAATATCGTTTTTTTTTGACAAGTTCTTGATAAATGTTGCAGCCTCTGTAACTAGCAGTATGGTTTTGTTGGCAGTGTACGCATTTCGGTGGAGTATTAATCTCCTTAGCACACTCAGAAGTTGGGTGATTACCTCCGCATTTTACACACCCGAAAGGTTTTTTGCAGTACGACTTTGTATGACCGAATTGCTGGCAGCGATAGCACTGTACTAAATCAGAAGTTTTTTTTTGTGGTTCAATGGAAACTATAGCATTATTAATGTACTTTATTTTATAAATATCCTTGTTGTTAGGATTAGGTTCGAGGTTCACAAAGAACATGGGCAATGGCTGTTTTGAAATACGATTTTTAATATTACATACATCTCTAACTTGATTACCTGATAGCAATAATTCGGCTTTTATATCCTCGGCCGGTGTTGTATGATGAATTCCCTAAACAACAACTCTATAAGATATCTCTTGCTTTATCTGATAAGTATGAAAGCATACGTTTTTTGATTCTAAATGCTTGACTACTGTTCTATGCGACTCAATATTTTTTACCATTAATCTAATTTGGTTATCCCTCATAGTTTTATAATTGAAATTATTTGAAGATACTACCTTAGATATAGATTTAATCATAATACTTATGTTTTCAATATATGGTATATATATAGGTGGAGGTTTTGATGATTTATCTTCTTCGTCTTGGCAATTGTCTTCATCTTCGTCTACATTAAGAATTTGGAACTGATTTTCTCTGGATGTACTAGGCTCAACTTGTAAATTTATTTTCTTATGCAAATGCATGTTGGGTGATTTTGTCAACCGCCGTTTCAATGAATTGCTTTTTGGTACCTGCTGCCAAATATTATCACTGTCTTCACTATCATCTTCACTTGACGTAGGCATGCTACTGTTTTTGTTGTTGTTTGTTAATATTTTAACAGACAACTTTTTTTTTTTTAATTTCTGTTGTTCTGTTTTGCTAGAGGATTACTGAACCCAATGTTGGATTGTTAATCCGTTTGTTTTTAATTTTTAACACGTTATTTTGTTGTTATTTTTGAATAGAAAAAGTATGAACTTGTTATTAACACACAATATATGTCTACTCACAGCCGCGGTTAGATAGAGACTAAAAAAAAAAAAAAAAAAAAATGACAAATGAAAAATATAAAATGAAAAATGAAAAATATAGAATGAAAAATGAAAAATATAAAATGAAAAATGAAAAATATAAAATGAAAAACATAAATGAGATATGAAAAAAAAAATGAAAAATGAAAAATAAAAATGAAAAATGAAAAATGAAAAATGAAAAATGAGAAATTAAAAATAAAAAATGAAAAATGAAAAATGAAATATGAGAAATGAAAAATGAAAAATTAAAAATAAAAAATAAAAAAAAATTAAAAATTAAAATTGAAAAATAAAAAATGAAAAATAAAAATTGAAAACTGAAAAATAAAAAATGAAAGATGAAAAATAAAAAATAAAACATTAAAAATAAAAAATCTATATATATAAAATTCATTTTCTGATTGTTGGTTTGTTTGGTTGTTTGTTTGACCACTATACAAATTTTTATTTTTCAATCATATACTTCTTATCGGCCACGCCTACTCTTACGCCCACTTTTTATACACAATTCATTTTCTGTTTTTTCGTATATTTGTTCGCTATACAAATTTTTATTTTTCGACGGATTTCTCTGCAATTTGGTACGATCTGAACTTCAGGGAAGGGCACCGTATGCCTCCCGCTGGCCACGCCTACTTTTTCGCCCACTTCTATGTATATAATTTCATTTTCTGTTTGTTTGTTTGTTTTATCGCTTTACAAATTTTTATTTTTCAACGGACTTCTCCGAAATTTTGTACACACGATCTCTGTACCACAGGGCAGGTCGCCATATGCTTCTTACCGGCCACGCCTACTTTTACACTCACTTTTTATAAACAATTCATTTTATGTTTTTTGGTATATTTGGTCGCTTTACAAACTTTTATTTGTTAATGGATTTCTCTGACATTTGGTTCACACGACCTCTGTACTTAAGGTCACCGTATGCTTCCTATCAGGCGTGGTCGACGCCCACGTTTTATAAACACTTCAATTTCTGTTTTTTGGCATATTTGTTCGCTGTACAAAATTTTTATTTTTCAACGGATTTCTCTGAAATTTTGTACACACGGTCTCTGTACTCCAGGGAAGGTCACCATATGCTTCTTACCGGCCGCGCCTACTTTTAGCCCACTTTTTAAAATTTTGTAACGGGTTTCGCTCGATTTTACTGCATATTATTCTCATATCCCAGGCAAGGTCGTCAAATATTTTTATCGGACCCACTTTTTTAATTTTCTATATACGCTTTTGGTGTTTGGTGTTTTTTCAATGGACTTCCCTAAAACTTTGGATCGAAGAACCATGAATAATTAGAACTTATCCGGTCCGAGCAACCGTGAATAATTAAAACTAATTCGGATTGAAGGACCATGAATAATTACTATTGATCCGGTTCGAAGGACCATGTATAATAAACACTAATCTGGAACGAAGAACAATGAAAAATTAAAACTGCTCCGGTTCAAGTTAAATTCAAGTTAAACTATATTGTTTGAATGTTTGTAAAAATGCTTCTAAGTTACAATAATCTTAAAAATAAACTAGTCTACGTGCAAACATATTTTCATCCCACTCACAGTTTCAAAACATTGATAAAGGATACGTTATCAGTATGTCAAACATGTATTTTCCACATGTCGTTACCTAATTAAAGTTATATTTATTTTGGGAATTTTCCACAAAATAACCTATTAAAATCTACTAAACTAACTATGAATACAGAAATGTTTACATATTATGAAATTAGGGTAAACCGAACTTTCTTCAACAGTATCTTAAATTAATATTTAATATACAACGTATTTATATTAAAATACTGGTAAAGCTAGAAGGACAAAATTTTGTTAAGTGTTAAGACGTACATTTCTCAACGTATTGTATTTTCGAACATTTTTATTTAATTTCAAAGGATATTGACGAACTAATTTTGAAAGGATATTATTTTCAGCGTTTTATATTTTTATTACAAAATAGAAAAATTTCGAAAATTGCAAAGAGTCTTCTTGTCATTGTATGCTAATTACGACATTGTAGGATGTGTAAAAGAATTTTTATATATGGTTTTTAAAAAATGTAGTCCTTTAAAATTTTAAAATCTTTTTAAAAGGAAACAAGATCACGACAAGAAAACTATACCTCAGTTTTACTGGGTACATCAAAGTATAATAACCGATCGTTGTGTAACAATACTTCTGGATGGTGTTTCAAGAAAGAATTGATTTGAGACAATAAAAGGTTGTATTCAGATAGGAAAATAAAAAAATATTCCAGCAAAAATGGCGAAGACGAACTCAAACAAACACTTTTTTATTGGTTCTCATTTAGGGTACGTGAATATCTTTTATATCTTCCAAAAATGTCTTTATGAGCTGCTTCTCAACAACAAAAAGTAAAGTTAATAATGTCTTCAAAGAATCACTTTATGAAGTATATGTTACAAAATATTAACAAAAATTTATCGCGACCTCCGAAGCGTCTATTATACTTAAATTCAAAAAACAAGTTTTCGTTAAGTCAGGACTACTACGAAGAATGAATTTTTCAAGGTCCATAAAAGACAAATTCGATTCTATGAAAAATCTGAGTTTAATTCATTATAGCTGATTTAATTTTTCACCACCTCCGGATCACTGCTACAGTATCCTTTCATTTATTTTTTTTTTGCAGGGTATTGAAAACGAAAAATTGAAATTGGCAAAAGTACCATGAGGTACTTATAAAAGTGGTTGTAAAAACACATATATGGAAGAAGTTTTCTTATTATGATATCCAAACCACTGGCCCAAATTTTACAGCATGTTATATTCATAGGTGATGATTACAATTTTACTTCTTTGGAGGCTATCACTTTTAATGGGTATTTTGTAACAGTTTCATTTTATTCATTTTCTTTATTCGCTTAATAATAATAAAGGGCTCATTTCGAGCATTGAAACGTAATTGAAGGTTTGAAATTGGCATGAAACAATTTCAGGTGAAGTTCTAAAAGAGCCCAAATAAGTTGATGTGCGTCTCATCAAACATATTTTTAATTGAAATAAATACCAAAAAATATATCAAACTCAGATACTTGAGATATTCCATAAATAAACCATTTAATTTTTATTTTTTAATATTAAACACTTGGGTAGAAAAAAATAAGTATATAGAAGAATATTACTCATACGTAGAGAAGATATGTTAATAGTTTTATATACACTTAATAAACTCTGAAATGAGAGTTATAAAAAATTCATATTCACAACGAGATTATTATTAAATTCTTCTCCACTTATGGTCTATTGTACACGACTGCTATTCAAGTTATGTCTGCCACTTAAACTACTGAGCAATAAAAAATTTCCTTCAAACTAACTGAAAAACACAAAAGAATAAATCAAATATAAAATATTTCCATAAAAAAAATACAAATTTTATTTCTAAATTTATTTTTGAATATTTTTCCCAAATTTATATTTTATTTCAACATTTCAAGGCCACAAAAAACAAGAAGAATTTGAATCCCATTCCCTTGCAACAGTACTAAATGCTCCTTTATCTATGGTTATATCAATCATGTATTTTTCTGCACATTATTCAGCAAGACGGAAAACGGAAAATGGAAAAAAGTAATAACTATATATGAGCATGTATGGCTATAAATATAGTTAATCATTTTTTTTTCGAGAGAATAAAAGAAAAAAAAAAATAAACGGAAATTTATGTTTTTAATATGTATTTATCAGCTTTTGATTGTTGGAAACGGGCTGTATTAACATGAATTTCTAAGGAAGATAATATTTTAGATATAAATGGATTCTGACAAAAATGGCGCATGTAGAAATACAAAATATTAACAACTTAACTGAAGTAGTCATAGTAGTAATATTGGTCATAACATATAAATTTCAAAAAAATGCAGGCACTTTAAATAAAATTAGAGAAGAACTCAATTTCAATTTAATTTCAATTTAATTTTATTGTTTCATAATAATATACAAATTTTTTACAATTTTAGTTCATACAATTCAAAGATTTTAAGGTTTTTAATTTTCAGCTTAGATATTACAATTTGTTTCTTAGAATAGTATTTATAATTTGATATAACAAATGGAGGCAAAAACTTTCAAAATTCCATATGAATTTACTACTTAATACACTATGATGAGGCCAGCTCAACAATATAATCATACTCAGAGTAAGAACATTTGACATTAAAATTTGCAGACAGTTTGTCCATTTTGATAACCACTGGGTCGACATTTGCGATCTGGTGCAGCCGTGCCGTAGAGTACAGTCTTGGATTAGGGTGGTTCACAAATACACAGGTAAAAATTTTTTTTGCCTACAGGTCAGGACAGTCCCTTATTCTTTTACATTTTCCTATACTAATATTCTCACAAAATTTCAGTGTTGAATTCTAACTCTAAGATGGTGCTCATTGATCAAACAATTGTCAGCTACAAGCGCTCTATAACCGTTTTCAGGTATTCATACCGATAAATTATTATCTTCAGACATACATGTATTTTTTATTCAGTAGATAACAATATTAATGATGTATTACAAAATAATTAGCATTTTTATATCTTTACACATTTGTGTTTGCAAGACTATTAACAATATCTCGCGTTGTGGGTTCTGAAGGCACTGCTTTTCGATTTGTTTCAAGAAACTGTTTATCATCTTCAACATTGGTTAATAGTTTGTTAAAATCTTGCATTAGCCAAACATCTCTCTCAGCTGTATCATTAACTACTCTTAGTTCCTTTATTATTTTTTTTTTCCAATAATTGGTAGTTGCTATTTTCTTCCCATTTTCTTGGCGATAATGTTAGGAAAGAGTCACTAATATTAAAACGAAAAAAACGCTCAATGGTCCTTTCAGTTGCAAAATCTTCAAGGCGAGCATTATCTTTAAATACATTTAATTGTCCTGGTCTTTTACATTCCGCGAATTTTTTGCGTTTTTCATTCCTTGAATAATTTGGCATTTATCTTCTACTAAAATTTTTTTTTGAAAATAATGCTAGACCTACTAATTCATCAGAAATATACCTAAAGTGTTTTTCGAAAACTTTTCCTGCTTTTCCTGCTTTTCCAATTTCAGTCAATTGCCTCATTTTTTTTAGGTCCTTTCATAACTTCGGATCATTTTCAGGGGCTTCGGCAGCAAGTGGAGCTTCAACCCATGCTTTACTATATAAAAGAGCTGCAAAATGTACACATCGTCGGAGATGTATCTGTTCTTTCTTTATAGAATGGAAAACATTCTGCTGTTCCCTGAATAGGAAGATTTTAAAATCACATAGAAGTTTAGCCATCCAACGAGGCTGGTGAATTGCACCTGGTGATTTCCAATGCATTTTCTTAAGTCGATTAACCAAAACAGCTAATGTCAACTCAATTGCCTCTTTATAGTCATTTCTAATTACTAAAGATTTATCTACAGATAACAGAAAATCTACAGTAGGCGATTTAAATTCTTCAACGCTTTCTTCAAGTTAAATTTCGGGAAGGTTTTTCTGTTCAATTCCTTGCCAAACATTTCTAAATCTGTGAAAGAGAGGAATTTCTGGTGAGGACGAAAAACATACTTGAATACTTCTGCTAAAATAAATTCCATGATATGGTGATGACAGGCTAGCTACAACACTTAATGACCAATGCGTCGTTCTAAATTAAATTACCACTATTTACACTCGTTGTATCAAAATTCATAGCTTTAACTTTTCCTTCTACAGTCCACTGTTTTAATAGTGTGAATACAGATATTGCAATGTTTTGCCCTGTACCTCCACCATCCAATCTCGGCACACCAAGCAATTTTTCAGAGCCATCACCTGACATATATACAGGTCGATTAACTTTATTTAATCCAAAATATTCGGGCAGCAGCTTGCCATCCCAATGTACGACTTACGAAAGGCTGGCCTTGAATTTTGTCAACGCTGATAGAAGAAATTCTTTTCTAGCTCTTTTTTGTGATAATTTAATTGTATTTCTTGATAATGGATAATGTCGCCAAGCTGCAACAATTGGAACAATTATGCGAAGTGCTTCCCAATCTGATATTTTACTCCGATCTAAAGCACTAGTAATATGGGGAGTAAATAATTGAGCGGTGGGCAATTTAGGGGCAGATCTTAACTGTTTCATTTTAGCTTTTTATACCCTATACCACTATGCGGTTTGGGTATAATGACAATGTGCTGCTGTTTGTAATTACCAAAAATATTTGACCTAGACCCATCTTTTATTATACCGATCGAATCAGAATTACTATCTGATTCGATTTAACGATGTCCGTCCGTCCGTCCGTCCGTCTGTGTGTCCATGTAAACCTTGTAATCAAACTGCAGGTCGCAAATATATATATCTAAGCTTCTATCGGCCATAGGATGAAACTGGTGAGAATCGGTCCTTGTTCAGACCTAGCCCCCATATAAATGACCCCTATGAAATCAACATAAATTGCCATAAGATCCAAATTGTCATATAGATCTCACTCAAATTGGGTTTGTATGAGTTTATTACATCCATTAATGAGTAGTATGATCCCCATGGGACAACTCTTAGTCATAGGCCCCATATAGAGCTGCTTCCCGATCCTCACATAAATCTCTCAAAAAACAAAAATATTGCACTGATTCTTCTCAAATTTTGTTTGTATATATTTTTTCAAAATACAAGAGACTTTACCAAACATGGCCAGGATCGGTCCATTTTTGGGCCTAGTCCCCATATAAATATAGTTCATATCGGTTCATATCGGAACTTTTTCATATCTGCAGCCAAAAAAATTATTAAAAATCCCACTCAAATTTGGTTTATGCTTATTTTCTATATCCAGTTAGTTGGGCCTAAGAGATAGGGTCTCTAAACGCATGGTATATGGTATCGTACAGTCGGTCTAGACCGACTATAATTTTCTTACTTGTTCATCATGACTTTTGTTTTTATTGTCTAAGAAATATTTTTCAGTACTGGATTGAGAAATTTGGTTTCCTAAACCTGCACTTGGACTAACAGCTGAGGTTGATGCAGCTGATACTTCAGAAAATGTTTTTTTTTCTTTCGTGCTTCTTCTTTCTTTTTTCTATCAAGAATTCTATCTTGATTTTTCATCAGTTCTTTGTCTTGAGCACCGAAGTACATTTTACGTTTATTTCACAGTCTTCCTTTATTTATTTTTAAAGATTCAATGCATTAGCATGAGCAGCATCAAAAAGACAGTCATATTTGGAAAGAAGTTCTCTTTTTCTTTGGGATTCTAAGATACGACCTTTGTTATTCTTCAACAAAAGCCATTTGTTATGAATTTTTTAAGCTTTTCAATTGCATGAGTGACAACAATAGTAGGAATGCCAGCTTTTTGCCATACAAGCATTACCTCTTCAACTGTTATATGACTCACATTTCTAACTGATCTACTTTCTCTTAGATGATAACGAAACCGCTGTAGGACTTGCTTTATTGCTGGTAACCGTTTCAATGTGATTAATGAATTTAAATTTGTAAAACCAATCAAAAATATTTGTGATTAGTGAGACGAGTTGCTGAAGCCATTGCAACAAATTCAACTAGGAAAGTTTTGGCTGTAATAAATATTCTTTAACTTTCAACAATAAAGTCTGAATTATAATTTTTATCTTACTCGTAATATCTCAATTACATTTATATTCTTATTATTGTAATAAATGAAATTAATGCAAATAAACACTTTTTGATAACAAAAAGTATTTTTTAGGCATTCATTCTAGTCTAAAACTAAAAAATTGACTGAAATTGCTAAAAAGCATAAAATGTAGAAAGCAGAAGTTTTAGAAGAGTGATATTATTAGTAAATATAAAAAAGTTAAGGGTGTCTTGAAAAAAAACTTTTTTAATCAGTCTATCTTAAAAGTTTACATATTAGCTTTAAAAGTTTGTTCTGGAGTACCTGGAGCCTTTTCAAATGACAATTTGCACTTTTTGCCCAAACAGTGGCTGCATAAAATATCACAGCGTGAAATATTAATTTAAATATTAAAATTTAATTTTCAATGTTTTATGATGATGATCATGACGGTGATGGACATAAGGTTCTAATAAGGACATAACATATATTTACAATATATGAGATATGATTCTTATATGTTAGTTTAGTATCTAGAGTTACACCTAAATATTTAACATTATTTTCCCACTTTATTTCCAAATTGCTAACATTGATGTTAACCTGAGGAAGAAGACATTCTTTTCTTTTCCTTGAGAAAGAGATCGCCTGACCTTTTTCGCAGTTTATTGCAATTTTCCACTTGGTGATATATTCAAATAATTTTCTAAGTGGTAGTTGTAAGTTACATGTGATATCGGAAGATATGTTAGCCGAACATAATATTGCTGTGTCGTTAGCAAATATGGACATAACAGAATATCCGCCGTATATATGTTATACAGGACTGGTGATAAGGAAGATCCCTGTGGGTAGCGTTTATGTTTAACAAACTCGAATGGACAGACCTGATGTATATCTTAAAAGCTCTGCCCCTTAGGAAACTTTGGACAATTTTTGTAATATTTGGAGGGAAGTTTAACTGCATACATTCGTGCCATACTGAATGGAATGCTGCTCTAATGTCCCATAAAACCACACCGGTGGACACTTTTTTCTCAAAATTTGACTTGACAATATTTCTTATTCTGAATAAAAGATGTATAGTGTTGTGGTGTTCCCTACGGAATCCAAACTGCTGAGGTGGCAAAATGTTGTTTTCGCCTAAGAAGTCTGTAATTTTTCCTTTTATTACCTTCTCTAGCGCACCTTGCTAATGGAAGACAATAAACTAACGGGACGGTATGAGGATGGGGAATCAGAAGGTTTATTGGGTTTCTGGTTTCTGCATTTGGTTATTGTATTTTAAGCGTCACATCGAAAAATGCAGCAGCACTTACAAAATTTTTGAATTTTTTTAATAAATTGTCTTTAATTAGCTTGGGGTCATATTATTTTTTCAGAAACCCTAGGCTATTAAAATAAAACAACATTTTAAAGTAGAAAACTGATAAATTTTTCATACTGAATATTTCACAAAAAACTCATTTTTTTCGAAATCCGCAGAAAAAATTCTTTGTACAAAAAATTCTGGCATAAGAATTTACTTCAAAATTCACGCAGTTAATACCTAACATATATTTAACAAAACTTTAAAATGTCAGATCCATTTTTTTAAATTTTGTTAAAGAAAATATTTTAAAATTAAAAGAGGAGTTTTCAAAATTTTATCATAAATATGTCCATCATTTGTCTGATTTCGCAATAGGTTAAAAACGTGGTAGTAAAACAATACTTCATGACTGAGCGCTTTCAGGTACAGAGACAGAAAAAATGATGGCCTTAATTAATTTCTTAAAGTTAAAAAAATTTCCGTCAAATATCACGACCTAGAGTTTTTTTTGGCACAAAAGTGGTCTGGGCATTTGTTATTTCTTTATTTGATTTTGAAGTTATATAACTTTTTAAAGAGATAATTTAGCAGTGAAATCGTATATAAGTATAGAACCAAATTCTCGAAAAATCTGAAAAGAAAGTCATATTTTCCCAATATAAACACACTTGAAATTTTCAATCGCGTTGAGTGACCTCAAAATTTTTTTGTATTTCTCAACTTTTTTACTACTCGCATATTTCTAGGCAGTGAGACTTCGAACCTTCGAACATTTTTTTCCCCCTCCATATAATGAAGGGCCACCCTATTGGTCAGATTATAATGAGTTCGCATTGTTTTTTGTAGCTATATTTGGCTTAGACCAATTTTTTGCTACACCGATCATCTCTGAATCACTTTCTGAGTTGATTTAGCTCTTTCTGTCCATTCGTCCGTCCATGTAAAGCTTGTATTCAAACTACAGGTTGCAAATTTGAATATATTTTGATGTTATTTAGTACATAAGTTTCCATCGACCATAAAGAAATGCTGTTGAAATTGTAAGATCGGTGCATGTTCAGACCTAGCAATAGGATCCACTAAAATTGTCGTAATATCTAGATTATTAGATATATATCCATAAAATTTTATGTATGCTTGTCTATTATACCCACTAATCAGAAGTCCAAAAAAACACCTGAAGGGTCATTTTTAATTACAGTCCTGATCTCCACTTAAATCTATCAAAAAACAAAAATATTGCCTAGATTTCTTCAAGTTTGGTTTGTATATGTTTCTAGAGAATGTACTCATGATCGTTGCATATTTTGACCTAGTCACCATACAAAAATAATATTAGATATGAATTTTTTTCTAAAATTCACACCACAAATTAATAACAATAGCACCTCAAATTTGATTTATGTTTATTTTCTATATCCGGTTATTGCTTCACCAAATTTGGACCCATGACCTCTCTCTAAATGCATGGTATGGAGTATTGCATAGTCGGTCTAGACCGAATATAATTTAGTTATGATTTTTTTTTATTATCTTTGTTGAATATAAACTTTTATTACTTGAGTATCAGTTCCTTCAATTTTATTTATCCATTTCCCAATTCGCACCTGAACCTGTAAAGTGAGTCAACTCAAAATTTTTCAATTTTCCTTTTTTGCAAGAAAACGATACACAGTGGCCATATCTATCCACTGTAAAAATCATACATCGGGTTTTCTACTCTTTCGCAAAAAAATACAGTTGTAACCCTCTTTGTGTTATAAGAGTTGCTTCTTTAGAATCAACTAAAGAGCCATATTTTGAGTTGTCCCCAAATGTAAGCCCAATTAATATCCATGTTATTTCAACTAAATACAGGTAGTTTAAGTTGCGCCTGTGTTTTTGTCACAACAGTTTATTTTATTGATGTTATATTTTTAGTAGACAATTAAAAAAAACCCCGTTTTTTGCCTCTACTGAAAATTTTTAAATTTTGAGTTCTCACTTTAGAGGTACAGGTGCGATATATATATATTTTTTTTGTTTTTCAAATTATATTTTAAAATTTGAATAACCTCTATTATTGTTTTATAATATTTATACTGAAATTTTTGGAAGTTATTTAAGTTCACTTCGAAAAAAATAATTACTTCTGTATCAATGAAAAAGGAATTCTTTAAGAATGAATTGAACTTAATTTCTGGTTGCTAATGAAAACCTGATTCATATATGATGTTTTTATATATATATAGTTTGTGGGTTAAGTCTGAACATGACCCGATTTTCACCAATTTTAATAACATCTACCAATGATTGGATATACTGAGACCAAAAAATGTTGTACAAATCAATATAGAGCAAAAATTTTATATTCTAAGATGTTCTGGCACATTTAAGTGTATAATGGAAGAGTCAACCATGTTTTAAAATATTCGTACATTTTACATAAGTTTATTGAAAGGGATTACTTTGTAGGCGATTAAATTGTTTTATTTTTTTTATACCCTCCACCTCAGTTTGCAGAGGGTATATAAAAGTTTGTCATTCCGTTTGTAGTAATTGGAAAAAAAATTTTAGAACCCATAAAATATATATATTTGTGATCGTTATAACACGCGGAGTTTATATAGCGATGTCCGTCTGTCCGTCTGTGGAAATCACAATGCCGGGTTCAATCGGGGAGCTAGGACGCTCGTTGGCATAAAAAATGATTTATTGACATTCTGAGAAATTTGCTATTTAAAATCGGCCAAATCGGATGATTAGGTCCCGAGAATTGAATGAAGAAGTAAAAAAGTCTTGAAAAAATATTATAGCATTATACCATATTGTTCTTTTCACGATCACACCCTCAATAGGATAACTGGAGCGGTCGTTTTTAGTGAGAATGATTGACTGACATCATGAGAAGGTTCCTGCTTGAAAAATCATGAAATAATCACTGAGAAGTAAAAAAATTGAAAAAAAAATTGTTCTTGTTGTTTTTGGGTCGTTGTGGTAATAATATAATAAAAAAATACCCTTTCTAAATTTTTTTATCAACTCTGGTAGAAAAATTTTAAAGTTTCCATTGTTTTGGCATAACTAAAAAAATTTGTTAGATAATTTTTGTCATCGCCATGAGCCTGCCTGCAAAGTTTCAGATCAATTGGGTTACGGAAAAGGGATTAAAAATCTATCCAAACTTTTGTCGACAAGCAGAGAAGCAGACACGGAGTTACATAAAGGGAGTAAAAATTCACCAACATCTAAAGCAAATAATGCTAAACTACCCGTTGTTAATATAAAAAAATGTAAATTTACCAAAAAAAAAATTAAATATATGTATGAATTTATTAAAAAAAACACAACAATAACTTTTGATGTTGTATTTTTTGTGTGTAATATTTACATATACATATGTACATACATACATTAAATAACAAAATAATATACATATATTCTATTTCTATATTCGATTTAAAAATCGCCCCAGTGACACGGAAAATCGTATTCCAAGGATCAAAATAAAAAACTTTGACCAAGGAACCATACCTCTAAAACGAATTCTGATGTCCCGACTTTTGACCTGTCTGTCTGTCTCACATTGACCCATTTAGAGTGCCCCAATCAAGTCCAAAGGTAATAACGACCCCCACTAACTTTGGAGGGCTGAACAACCCCTGCCAATCGCACATCCCCTGGAACCCCCTGGGGGTTCCCCATGCAAACATTTCAAAAAATCACCATTTCTTGTTTAGAATCGGTCTGACTTAATATTAAAATTAACACTCATACGTATACGTATCTTCCACTAATAAATAATAATAATACGCCTTGACCACGTTATGTTATTCAAAAAGATCGAACGGATGAGGGCAAATAACTTTTAGATCACTCCGTGACTATGATGCGTGCCTACCCCCAAAATTAATTAGTCACAACCAGACTATGGGCCAAGTTTCAGATCAATTACATTAGGGGGAATGGGGTTGCCTCATGGCAGTCAGACAGACAGATCAAAAGTCGGGACATCAGAATTCGTTTTAGAGGTATGGGTCCTTGGGCACAGTTTCTTATTTTGATCCCTAGAATATGATTTTCCTTGTCACTTGAGCTATTTTTTGCATCCCTACAAATCCACCCGCCCTAGTGTTTATCTATAATAACCGCATGTTAGAAATAAATCGGTATATTATTTTATTTATATAAAATTCTGCAATATTTTGCTTTAGGGAAAATACATTTCTTTTGCATAAACAAACAGTGTCACTTCATTTTCTCAGCGTGACTATGCCACAGTAGATGGCGCCACAATTTTTGTTCTAATTAGCCTTGCAATAGTTATTTCTATTTTAACATGAATGTCAAGATTTGTAATTAGATATCAAACGCAACAATGTTAAAAGTATACACAGTTCTACATAGCTATACGATTACATATAGTTTTTAAAAATTGTTTATAATTACTAAAGCATTGCTATTGACATAAATACAAAATCGCACCTTCTAAATTTTCCATTCAAATTTAAGAAAATATCAATTCTAAAAACTGGAATTCAGATTTCCAATTATAAATTAGAAAATATCATTTGAAGTTCAGAAAATCATATTAAAACGTCGGAAATAATAACTTGAAATTAGAGGACATCATTTGAATGTTCAAAATATAAATTTTATTCTTTAAACACAAACCGAAATACAAAAAACATCAAATATGTTTACACTTAAAAAATCAACTGAAATTAAAAAAAATATTGCGTTTCAGGAGACATTAATAGCATTTCAGGATAAGAAAACATTAATTTAAATTCAATGAAGTTTAGAAAACCTCAAATGATATTTAATAAATGCGAACATAAAAATTGTTACATAAATAAAGCGCAATTTGATGAGAATGTTATTTATAAATTTGAAGTTTTTCAGAAAATAAAGATAACAAATTATTTTATTTAAAATTTTTGGGACATTTTTTTTTGCGTTTGCCATCCCCAATTTGAACCCAAAAAATTGAAGTTCGATAATAATTCGCAGGTAGTAGTATTTGGAGTCAATAACTGAAAATATATTTTATTAACATAATTTAATTCAATATCAAAAGTTGCCATCACTGAGTTCGATTTTGTATTTTCTGTTACCACAAAATATAATAGTGAAAACTCCCTTTTAATAAGTAAAAAAAAAATTATTTTCCAAATATGGCAATATTAAAAAAAAAAAAAAATTGAGAGAGGTTTTTGTTTTTGGTTATTATTTTGTTACTCCATCCGACCTATACGGCCGCAATGAAGAATTATTTGGCCAATTAAAAGGAACTATACAGCCATTTCTAATTAGCACGATTTAATGCATATATTTACCCTACACAACCACAACCTTTGCAACGGAGGTTAAGACGAGCTATTTAATTTGCAAAAACTTAAACTAAATTAAACGAGGTATATAACCTCAGCAACCACGATCACCAAAAAGCAAACACAAAAACGAGTTTTCTTTAATCCGAAATAATAGAAAAGACGAAAACGATCTTTCCCCGTTGGACCGCAAAATGTGAGATCTTTTTAGACCAACTCTTGAAAATTTAACAAATTGTTTACTTTATCAAATATTTTGTTTACATTTATTATCAATACTCAAACCGAGGTGGGAGGCATCAAAGATTCGGCACAGCCGAATTTACTTGTTTTTTTTTTTTGTGCCTAGTGTAATTTTTATAAAAATGTTTGAATACTTTTTTAGCATAGCCTGTAAGTATTTATTTATATGTTAGATATACAGGAAAAAGGACTGAAGTTCATAAAACAAGATCATGAAAATAAATCTAAGTCACTTTATCATATTTAATGGAACATTTGTACTTTAGTATTGAAAATAGTAATAGAAATGAACAGAATACTCATAAAGAACGATGCAGAATATAAATGGATAAAAGCGTGGCCCGTAAATATTTTAAATATTTAGGAATAGTTTTCTTTAGCATAATTTATTTAACGGAGATTTGTTATCTAATTGATATTCCAATTATGTTTTTATTAATGTTTAAAAAAAAATAATATTATGAATGTGAATTTTTTTGTAAAAAAAAACAAAATGTGGTTTGAAAACGTTAAATTGCCTTAAATGGTTTTCTAAATGAACTGAATGGACTGAATTTTTAAATAAAAAAAATATTAAAATTTTTTATTGTTTACACAAAACAAAACATAGCAATTAAATTGAGTTACATTAGTATAACACATTTTGCAGTGAAACTGAAGAACTGTATTTTATAGAAAAGAAAGCTGATGATTTTTTAATAATTTATTATTATATAGATATTAAATAAATAAATATACATATAATTTTGTAATTCCGGGCCAGATTTTAAGCTTTTGTTTTGTTTTTTAAGCACTACCTTTCATTAATAGGTGCGGTCCACTTAAGATATTCTATCTCAACTTTTAATATGTCCACAACACGCTCCGTTTAAGCACAAGTTTAACATTAAAATTTATTTATTTATAAAATTATTACTTGTAATCAAATTCTGGTCACAACAAGCAGGCAACATTATTATTAAACTTACTTTCAGAAGTTTTTCAGACCAAGAAGAATAAACTTAAGTTGAATTTATTGGCAAACTTGATGACAATTTCCATTTTCTACTGTCTTATTTCAATTTAATAAAAAGAATCTGAAAAGAATAATTTATGTAATACGCACATAATAAAATGTTGGATTTATTGAAGCTAAAATGATATGAGAAAAGTTAATAAGCCGCATGTAAGCCATAATCTATTCGATACAATTTTTTTACGAGAAAATTTTTGCTTAAATTTAAATCTTCAAACAGGAAAAAATTATTAAAACTGTGGTCTTTAACTTTACAATATTATTTAAGGAAATCCCCAAATATGTTTGGCAATATGCAAAGCAAAATTTAAATTTAAATTAAGTTAAGCAAACAAAGTTTTAATTGAAGAAACTTTATGCACACAACGTTGTAGACAAAAACAATTGCTGCTGATATAAAAAGTAAATGTGTGTAAAAAAAAAAGTAAATATTGAAAGTAAATAATTACTTATCGAATGTTTCATTCATGCTGGATGGTTGTATCGACCAATTCAATTTTACCAGTAAATTCAAAAGAAGTGATACAAAAAGTGCATATCCTTTGAAATCTATAAAATCTCTTTCAAAAGGAAACACAACCTTAGCCTGAGAAACGGGTTATTATGTTTTATTAGCGATTATCCTCCGCTTCGTACACTTATGAATTTGGTCATAAATAAATCTTTGCTCGTCAGTTGCAACCTTAAATTATTATTTACGCAAAATTAATAAGACTGAATAAAACAATTGGAATTAGGGATTTGCTACAAAATACTAACGTCCTTAACATATATTTTCTTCGGCAAAAATTGGAAAAAAAACACTTCAAACATATTTAAAAATACTAGCAGATTCCAGCCCTCGAAATTCGAGTGCAAGTTCTAGGAAATTTTATTTTTTCATTAAATAAAGACCTCAAAGGTATGCTAATCAATTATAGCCAATTCAAAAAACCAACACAAAAAACAAACTCATTTTTATTACAAACATGTTAACAAATTTAATAAACACACACATAGCATATGTATAATTTTATATATGTGTTAGTAGCAACTTTAAATTCAATTTACTCAAAATAAAGGAAAAAATATTAAAATCTGTAAATCTGCAAAATGGCTAAAAAGAAATACCTTTCAAACGATATACGTTTGGTCAAAATCGGGATAAAACGGTAGAAGAAAACAGCGGCCACGAGAAATCGCCTAGCCTATTAATATTATAGATATATTTTCGAAAGGACCATTTTGTATACCGATTTCTAACTTTTGCCAAATATTTCAAAATGAAAAATTGATTAAGATGGTTATTTCGGCAAATAAACATTTGACAAACCCTAACACGCACCTCGGCGGCTGTTCCAGCACAGGAGAACGAGTCAGCAGCTTTAAGTCTCAATAACTTTGAAAGTGGAGGAAAGTGTTTTTTATTTTTTTTTTTTTTTGGTGCAGATGTGAAAAAGTTCATATAAGGTGCTATTTGTATATGGGGCTTAGGTCGAAAAATGGACCGATCCTGACCATATTTGGTAAAGTCACTTATATTTTTAAAAAATATATACAAACCAAAGAATTGCCATATGAGGTTTATTTTTGGACAACTGATAAATGAATGTAATAAACACACACAAACCCAATTTGACCGAGATCTATATGATAATTTCGATCGTATGGCAGTTTAAGTCGATTTCAGTGGGGTCATATGTATGTTAGGTCTAAACATGAACCGAATTTCACCAATTTCAATAGCGTTCATCCTATGGCCGATAAAAGCTTATGTACCAAATTCCATTAAAATATATTAATATTTGCGACCTGTAATTTGTTTACAAGGTTTACAAGGACACAGACGGACGGGCGGGCGGTCGGACATTGCTAAAATGACTCAGAAAGTGATTCTGAGCCGATCGGTATAATAAAATATGGGTCTAGGTCAAACACTTTTGACAAAGTCATTATACCTAAACTATATAGTGTAGGGTGTCCGTTATGAAAATGTTTAAGTCTCTCCCATCAAAAAGTTGAGGCTTGACGCAAAATGACTCTCCAAAAATTTCAAGCCCCTGGGACCACGCCTTCCCGGCCCGACTTGCGTTTGAAAATTTCAGGTGGGTTTATATGGGGAAAATATGACTTTTTTTCAGATTTTACGAAAATTTCGTTCTATAGTTTAATTTTTCTGACAAGTTCTTATATAATTCGGAAGCAGTATTAAATTTTACTATCTAAATGCTATAAAACTTCGAAATCGAATAAAACCTCGCCAAGAAATAGCAAATGCCCCAGACCACTTTTGTGCCAAAAAAAAAACTAGGTCTTGAAATTTGATGGCATTTTTTCAACTTTGAGAAATTGATTAAAGCCATAATTTTTTTGGTCTCTATACTTATAAGTACTCAGATATGAAGTATTGTTTTATTACCACGTTGTTAACCTATTGCGCACTGAGACCGAAAATGGGAAATTTTTTTACAAAATTTTGAAAACTCCTTTTTCAAGTTTTAAAAAATTTTCTTAAACAAAATTTAAAAAAAAAAATGATCTGGCACCTTAAGGTTTTGTTAAATACATGTAAGAGATTGACTGTGTGCATATTTAGGTAAATCGCTATGCCAGAATTTTTTTGTCATTTGTCAAATTTAAAAAATAGTAAATACCTAAAAAGAAATTGTTTTTATCCAACAAAATATTTGCGTTTTTTGAATAAATTGTCCTTTATTGGATGGGTTAAATATGAGAGTCGAAATGATCCATTGAAAAAAATAATTTTAGTAATACACAATGGTAAAAATAAAACAGAAATAAGTATAAATTTACGTTAATAACTTCTATTAGCGGTTAAGTAATTAAGCAGTTTGATACATTACATTAACCCCAGGAGCACATAAGGGTAAGTTTTCACAAAATATAGCGGAATTTTAATTTCCAACAAATAGTAAAGGTTTCAATTATTTTACTAGAAAAATACATTATTTTTAGGTATTTACTTTTTTTAAATATGACAAAATTCAAAGTTTGGTCTCGGCAAGGAACGGGTAGCGTTGTTCGATTTATTAAAAATTTTGAGCATTTAAGACCTGCCCATTTGTTTATTATATTTTAGGCGTAGCATCTACAAATTCAGCAGCACTTACAAAATATTTGCATTTTTTGAATAAATTGTATTTTATTAGCTTGGGGTCATATGTGACTTCAATTCCAAAAGGGTTAATGAGGTCATATTATTTTTTTCCGAAACCCCAGGCTATTGGGATAAAATATAACATTTAAAAGTAGAAAAGTGATGAATTATTGATACACATTATTTAGAAAGTGTACACTTACTGAACATTTCACAAAAATCTCATTTTTCTCGAAATCCGCAAAAATAAAATCCTTCTCAAAAAAATTCTGGCAAAGCGCTTTTCCTAAAAATTCACACAGTTAATCTCTAACATGCATTCAAAAAAATTTTTCACTATGCATGCTAGAATTATTATTTCTTTGCCTGACCTACATTAATATGTTTTCTTTCCAAAAAAATAAACGTATATTATCCAAAACTCACATTTATTAGAAATTTCGTTATTAAAATCTCTTACATCCCAATACTTAGCATATTAAAGCGTTCGAATAGAATAGCGCAAATGCAGCAAAGTCTTTTTACAAAAATAACTAATTAATGCCTTTATTTATTTATCAAAAATAATAAAAATAACATCATCTTAATAATTTATAACACCACATTTTGCTTTAGTGCAATAAAATATTCAAATTTTTCATAGAATTTATTAATTTATTTAAAAGACCTTGATTAAGTGCTTCCCGCTCACTGAAAATTGAAATTTTTAGATCATTTACATTCATGTATTGGCGATTGTCAGCATAGGTTTGCCTGAGGAGAATTCCCCATATGTTTTCTATGAAGTTCATTTCAGGAAAGCAAGCAGGCCATTCCAAAACATCGACATTATTCGAGCTTAACCATTCTTTTGTGAATTTGCTGGCATGACAGGCTGCATTGTCTTGCTGAAAAATATATTTTTTTTCTGTATTAGCAGGCAGAAATGGCAACAAACTGCATTGAAGCAATTCACAATATTTTTCGCTGTTCATTTTGGTGGGCACGATTTGTAACTCCAGACAACAAATAATAACAGAACCGCCACCAAAGTTTCTTCGAGAGAAACATTGGGGTTCTTTTCGTAAGTCACGCCAGTAACTAAAACTCCCATCAGGACCATCCAAATTAAATTTTTTCATCTGAAAAAATTATCTTTTAAAAGAAAACAAATTAATTTATTATTTTCTAATATAACATTAAACAAATTACATTTGACCAAATTGTACCTATATTATTTTTGCAAAACTCCAAACGTGCATTAATATGACGTTTCAAAAGACGAGGAATTTTCTTCATTCTTTGTCTTCAAATATGTTTGGAAGATTTAAGAACATTCCACACTTTGTTGGAAACCCATCCAGCAAGTTGGGCACAGCTTTTGCTGCTGTTGCTTGCTATGTTCAAAATAAGTCGACCACTGCTTTTATTTTTGCCATAATTTTCAATATTTTTCAAATCTATAATATTAATAAGCTAGGCGATTTCTTTTGACCTAAGTTTTGTTCTACCGTTTTATCCCGATTTTGACCAAACGTATCTTATTCGAAAGGTATTTCATTTTAGCCGTTTTGCAGATTTACAGATTCTTAAATTTTTCCTTTATTTTGAGTAAATTGTATTTAAAGTTGCTACTAACACATACATAAAATTATATAATGCTATGTGTGTGTGTTTATTAAATTTGTTAATGTGTTTGTAATAAAAATGAGTTTGTTTTTTCGTGTTGATTTGTGAATTGGCTATAATTGACTAGCATATGTTTGAGGTCTTCATTTAATGAAAAAATAAAATTTCCTAGAATTTACACTCGAATTTCGAGGGCTGGAATCTGCCGATTTCACTTGCATTTTCTGCTTTTGATGCACCATTTTCGAACAAAATTAAAATTTAACCTTTTTCAAATTCACTTAACATTTTTCCTCTTGGCATTTTGCTTATTACTAATGTTTTTATTAAAACTAAATAGAATAGAATAGAATAAACTTAAGTTGAATTTATTGGCAAACTTGATGACAATTTCCATTTTCTACTGTCTTATTTCAATTTAATAAAAAGAATCTGAAAAGAATAATTTATGTAATACGCACATAATAAAATGTTGGATTTATTGAAGCTAAAATGATATGAGAAAAGTTAATAAGCCGCATGTAAGCCATAATCTATTCGATACAATTTTTTTACGAGAAAATTTTTGCTTAAATTTAAATCTTCAAACAGGAAAAAATTATTAAAACTGTGGTCTTTAACTTTACAATATTATTTAAGGAAATCCCCAAATATGTTTGGCAATATGCAAAGCAAAATTTAAATTTAAATTAAGTTAAGCAAACAAAGTTTTAATTGAAGAAACTTTATGCACACAACGTTGTAGACAAAAACAATTGCTGCTGATATAAAAAGTAAATGTGTGTAAAAAAAAAAGTAAATATTGAAAGTAAATAATTACTTATCGAATGTTTCATTCATGCTGGATGGTTGTATCGACCAATTCAATTTTACCAGTAAATTCAAAAGAAGTGATACAAAAAGTGCATATCCTTTGAAATCTATAAAATCTCTTTCAAAAGGAAACACAACCTTAGCCTGAGAAACGGGTTATTATGTTTTATTAGCGATTATCCTCCGCTTCGTACACTTATGAATTTGGTCATAAATAAATCTTTGCTCGTCAGTTGCAACCTTAAATTATTATTTACGCAAAATTAATAAGACTGAATAAAACAATTGGAATTAGGGATTTGCTACAAAATACTAACGTCCTTAACATATATTTTCTTCGGCAAAAATTGGAAAAAAAAACACTTCAAACATATTTAAAAATACTAGCAGATTCCAGCCCTCGAAATTCGAGTGCAAGTTCTAGGAAATTTTATTTTTTCATTAAATAAAGACCTCAAAGGTATGCTAATCAATTATAGCCAATTCAAAAAACCAACACAAAAAACAAACTCATTTTTATTACAAACATGTTAACAAATTTAATAAACACACACATAGCATATGTATAATTTTATATATGTGTTAGTAGCAACTTTAAATTCAATTTACTCAAAATAAAGGAAAAAATATTAAAATCTGTAAATCTGCAAAATGGCTAAAAAGAAATACCTTTCAAACGATATACGTTTGGTCAAAATCGGGATAAAACGGTAGAAGAAAACAGCGGCCACGAGAAATCGCCTAGCCTATTAATATTATAGATATATTTTCGAAAGGACCATTTTGTATACCGATTTCTAACTTTTGCCAAATATTTCAAAATGAAAAATTGATTAAGATGGTTATTTCGGCAAATAAACATTTGACAAACCCTAACACGCACCTCGGCGGCTGTTCCAGCACAGGAGAACGAGTCAGCAGCTTTAAGTCTCAATAACTTTGAAAGTGGAGGAAAGTGTTTTTTATTTTTTTTTTTTTTTGGTGCAGATGTGAAAAAGTTCATATAAGGTGCTATTTGTATATGGGGCTTAGGTCGAAAAATGGACCGATCCTGACCATATTTGGTAAAGTCACTTATATTTTTAAAAAATATATACAAACCAAAGAATTGCCATATGAGGTTTATTTTTGGACAACTGATAAATGAATGTAATAAACACACACAAACCCAATTTGACCGAGATCTATATGATAATTTCGATCGTATGGCAGTTTAAGTCGATTTCAGTGGGGTCATATGTATGTTAGGTCTAAACATGAACCGAATTTCACCAATTTCAATAGCGTTCATCCTATGGCCGATAAAAGCTTATGTACCAAATTCCATTAAAATATATTAATATTTGCGACCTGTAATTTGTTTACAAGGTTTACAAGGACACAGACGGACGGGCGGGCGGTCGGACATTGCTAAAATGACTCAGAAAGTGATTCTGAGCCGATCGGTATAATAAAATATGGGTCTAGGTCAAACACTTTTGACAAAGTCATTATACCTAAACTATATAGTGTAGGGTGTCCGTTATGAAAATGTTTAAGTCTCTCCCATCAAAAAGTTGAGGCTTGACGCAAAATGACTCTCCAAAAATTTCAAGCCCCTGGGACCACGCCTTCCCGGCCCGACTTGCGTTTGAAAATTTCAGGTGGGTTTATATGGGGAAAATATGACTTTTTTTCAGATTTTACGAAAATTTCGTTCTATAGTTTAATTTTTCTGACAAGTTCTTATATAATTCGGAAGCAGTATTAAATTTTACTATCTAAATGCTATAAAACTTCGAAATCGAATAAAACCTCGCCAAGAAATAGCAAATGCCCCAGACCACTTTTGTGCCAAAAAAAAAACTAGGTCTTGAAATTTGATGGCATTTTTTCAACTTTGAGAAATTGATTAAAGCCATAATTTTTTTGGTCTCTATACTTATAAGTACTCAGATATGAAGTATTGTTTTATTACCACGTTGTTAACCTATTGCGCACTGAGACCGAAAATGGGAAATTTTTTTACAAAATTTTGAAAACTCCTTTTTCAAGTTTTAAAAAATTTTCTTAAACAAAATTTAAAAAAAAAAATGATCTGGCACCTTAAGGTTTTGTTAAATACATGTAAGAGATTGACTGTGTGCATATTTAGGTAAATCGCTATGCCAGAATTTTTTTGTCATTTGTCAAATTTAAAAAATAGTAAATACCTAAAAAGAAATTGTTTTTATCCAACAAAATATTTGCGTTTTTTGAATAAATTGTCCTTTATTGGATGGGTTAAATATGAGAGTCGAAATGATCCATTGAAAAAAATAATTTTAGTAATACACAATGGTAAAAATAAAACAGAAATAAGTATAAATTTACGTTAATAACTTCTATTAGCGGTTAAGTAATTAAGCAGTTTGATACATTACATTAACCCCAGGAGCACATAAGGGTAAGTTTTCACAAAATATAGCGGAATTTTAATTTCCAACAAATAGTAAAGGTTTCAATTATTTTACTAGAAAAATACATTATTTTTAGGTATTTACTTTTTTTAAATATGACAAAATTCAAAGTTTGGTCTCGGCAAGGAACGGGTAGCGTTGTTCGATTTATTAAAAATTTTGAGCATTTAAGACCTGCCCATTTGTTTATTATATTTTAGGCGTAGCATCTACAAATTCAGCAGCACTTACAAAATATTTGCATTTTTTGAATAAATTGTATTTTATTAGCTTGGGGTCATATGTGACTTCAATTCCAAAAGGGTTAATGAGGTCATATTATTTTTTTCCGAAACCCCAGGCTATTGGGATAAAATATAACATTTAAAAGTAGAAAAGTGATGAATTATTGATACACATTATTTAGAAAGTGTACACTTACTGAACATTTCACAAAAATCTCATTTTTCTCGAAATCCGCAAAAATAAAATCCTTCTCAAAAAAATTCTGGCAAAGCGCTTTTCCTAAAAATTCACACAGTTAATCTCTAACATGCATTCAAAAAAATTTTTCACTATGCATGCTAGAATTATTATTTCTTTGCCTGACCTACATTAATATGTTTTCTTTCCAAAAAAATAAACGTATATTATCCAAAACTCACATTTATTAGAAATTTCGTTATTAAAATCTCTTACATCCCAATACTTAGCATATTAAAGCGTTCGAATAGAATAGCGCAAATGCAGCAAAGTCTTTTTACAAAAATAACTAATTAATGCCTTTATTTATTTATCAAAAATAATAAAAATAACATCATCTTAATAATTTATAACACCACATTTTGCTTTAGTGCAATAAAATATTCAAATTTTTCATAGAATTTATTAATTTATTTAAAAGACCTTGATTAAGTGCTTCCCGCTCACTGAAAATTGAAATTTTTAGATCATTTACATTCATGTATTGGCGATTGTCAGCATAGGTTTGCCTGAGGAGAATTCCCCATATGTTTTCTATGAAGTTCATTTCAGGAAAGCAAGCAGGCCATTCCAAAACATCGACATTATTCGAGCTTAACCATTCTTTTGTGAATTTGCTGGCATGACAGGCTGCATTGTCTTGCTGAAAAATATATTTTTTTTCTGTATTAGCAGGCAGAAATGGCAACAAACTGCATTGAAGCAATTCACAATATTTTTCGCTGTTCATTTTGGTGGGCACGATTTGTAACTCCAGACAACAAATAATAACAGAACCGCCACCAAAGTTTCTTCGAGAGAAACATTGGGGTTCTTTTCGTAAGTCACGCCAGTAACTAAAACTCCCATCAGGACCATCCAAATTAAATTTTTTCATCTGAAAAAATTATCTTTTAAAAGAAAACAAATTAATTTATTATTTTCTAATATAACATTAAACAAATTACATTTGACCAAATTGTACCTATATTATTTTTGCAAAACTCCAAACGTGCATTAATATGACGTTTCAAAAGACGAGGAATTTTCTTCATTCTTTGTCTTCAAATATGTTTGGAAGATTTAAGAACATTCCACACTTTGTTGGAAACCCATCCAGCAAGTTGGGCACAGCTTTTGCTGCTGTTGCTTGCTATGTTCAAAATAAGTCGACCACTGCTTTTATTTTTGCCATAATTTTCAATATTTTTCAAATCTATAATATTAATAAGCTAGGCGATTTCTTTTGACCTAAGTTTTGTTCTACCGTTTTATCCCGATTTTGACCAAACGTATCTTATTCGAAAGGTATTTCATTTTAGCCGTTTTGCAGATTTACAGATTCTTAAATTTTTCCTTTATTTTGAGTAAATTGTATTTAAAGTTGCTACTAACACATACATAAAATTATATAATGCTATGTGTGTGTGTTTATTAAATTTGTTAATGTGTTTGTAATAAAAATGAGTTTGTTTTTTCGTGTTGATTTGTGAATTGGCTATAATTGACTAGCATATGTTTGAGGTCTTCATTTAATGAAAAAATAAAATTTCCTAGAATTTACACTCGAATTTCGAGGGCTGGAATCTGCCGATTTCACTTGCATTTTCTGCTTTTGATGCACCATTTTCGAACAAAATTAAAATTTAACCTTTTTCAAATTCACTTAACATTTTTCCTCTTGGCATTTTGCTTATTACTAATGTTTTTATTAAAACTAAATAGAATATGTTGCATTAAAAGGGTACCTTTTGTCAAACAAAGACACTGTTGCATTTGCGCTATACTATTTGAACGCTTTAATATGGTAACTATTGGGATGTAAGAGATTTTAATAACGGTATTTCTGATTAATGGAATATTTGTGTAATATAAGTTAAGTTTTGGAAAGAGAACATATTAATACACGTTCCACAAAGAGATGATAATAGCATGATAGCATGCATAGTTAAAATTTTATATAACATTGATTGACAGATTACCAAATCTAGATACAGAGCTCTTGTATATATTAAAATTTTCGTTTTTAAATTCTCTATCAGCTTGCATTCACAAAACTTAAATATATAGTACAAATTTTGTTTAAGACTAGAAAAAACCCCACAAAACCTATAATTTTTGGCCCTGTAGAAACAAAATCTGCATAAAATTACAATGCTTTTTCAGCAAAGCTTCATGAATGTATAACTGTGTCAAAACCGAGTTACAACTTTCTGAGTTATAGGTAAAGTAGCGAAACAGGAATTTTAAAATTTTTTAAAGTAACGATTTTTCTGAAAAATACAAAAACGATTTGCGCGGATAGAAAACCTTTGACAATAATTAAGCCTTATATACCAAAATTCTTGGTTTTCTTTGTAGATTAAAAAAAAATTGTTAAAGCAAAAATTTCGAAGGTAATTTTAAATCGGGACAGTCTAATACACATACATTATTTAACGCTCATGTTAGGAGAATTATTATTGACACATTCAATTATTTCACGGGTAATGCCTGGTTTTCACTACGTCATTATCAATGTCAATTGTTGCCAATTATTGCCAGCTGTAGGAAAACGGGTTATAATATATTGTCATTTGCAACCCCTGGCAACATATGACATCTAAAATGAAATTGCTAAGATGTTGGAAATTTGTTTTGCTTGACAGTCGGATTTTTCGTGAGTCATTAAAAGAAAACTAACAGATTCCAGCCCTCGAAATTCGAGTGCAAGTTCTAGGAAATTTTATTTTTTCATTAAATAAAGACCTCAAAGGTATGCTAATCAATTATAGCCAATTCAAAAAACCAACACAAAAAACAAACTCATTTTTATTACAAACACATTAACAATTTTAATAAACACACACATAGCATTGTATAATTTGATGTATGTGTAAGTAGCAACTTTAGATGCAACTTACTCAAAATAAAGGGAAAAATTTAAAAAATCTGTAAATCTGCAAAAAGGCTGAAAGGAAATACCTTTCAAATAATTTACGTTTGGCCGAAATCGAGATAAAACGGTAGAACAAAACATCATTTTCAAGAAATCGCCTAGCCTATTAATATTATAGATTACGAGATGTCAGTTGAGGTAATTGTTTGTTGTCATCTTATATGACATAGTGAAAACCAGGCATAAATTGGGAATGGAATTTTATAATTTTTTTATATTATTATTCAAGAAAATGGCTTTAATCACTATAAAATTGGTATTCAAGTTTCTTTGATCGGTTTTTTGGATTTTGAAAATAGCCAAACACCAAGTTTGTGTTGATGATTTACATTACTACTTTCCTTTGATTGTTTTGATATTTATTTCTGCTACGAATGTGTTATTTTTTGTTAAAAGAAAGAATATTAAAATTTTTATAAAATGTTAATTTAAATCCTTAAAATTGTTTAGGTGTCCCTACAGTCAGTCAATAAAGTTTGTATGCAAACTGTAAATCAAAATTGAATTCAAAATTTTTCGCACACCATGTAATAAATTTCCGTTTTTTTTTTTTGAAAGCACCGTTAGATTTGCAAGCAGTTGTTTTTCTGATTGATGTAAAAATGTAGTCAATAAAATGTGTATGCAAAACGCACAGTTAATTCCGGTCTTTGCTTGTAAGGTGACAAAGTGAACTTCAGAACAATTATTTTATATTTCGATTAGGATTTACAGTGTTTTTAAAAGTTTTGGTTGTATATTTGGAAAAAAAATATATTAAAAACATACATCAAATAGCACCAATGGCACCACGGGGCAAATAATTGTCTTCGGATCTGAGAGAAGTGATAATAAAACTCTATCTGGAGCACAAAACTCAAAGACAAATAGCCGAATTGGTTGGAAAAAGTCATGCAACCGTCCAAAAACCAATAGAAAGGTACAGAAGGCAAGGAAATATTAATAACAAGCCAAGATCTGATCGGCCAACCACATTCACTCCCAGTGAGAAACGAATTATCGTACTCAATATGCAAAAAAATCCGAAAATTTGTGCAACAAAATTATAGATGGAAATTAAAAATGAGGTGGGAAAAGTTTGTATTACAGCAACAATTCGCAAAATATTCCATTCGGCTGCATACCATAACATTCAAATTTGCGAAAAGCCGTTGGTAAGCGCAATAAACCGAAAAAAGAGACTCTTATTCGCAAAACAATATGATACAGCCACCCAAAGCTTTGGGAACACCATTATTTTTTCGGAATACCCAATTCTGAGTTTGAGCAACATAACATGATGGGCACAGTCAAACACGGTGGTGGATCAGTACTCGTTTGGGGGTGTATGGCTGCCTCTGGAGCGGGTTTATTTGTTTTATTTGATAGATGGTGTAATGGATCGGTTTGTCTATTTATTATTATATTTTAAAAATTAACTTGCATATAAGTGGTGCTAAACTTGGGATTACCGAGTCACTTGTGTTCTAGCAAGACAACGATCGAAGCACACCTCGCTTATTGTCAAAGAATGGTTCCTCTTTTAAGTAAAAAACAACTTAAAACACCACCCAGTCGCCCGATATTAATCCTATTGAGCATTTGTGGGCCCGCCTGGAGCGCCAAATCAGAAAACACGACATAAGAGGCAAAGAAGACTTGAAAAAGGCCTTTTTAGAGCAGTGGGAGAAAATACCACCGAGCCTTACCACGCACCTGTTGTCATCAATGCAAAACCGTCTAAAAGCAGTCATAGGATATAAAGGCTTTCCACCTAAGCATTGAACATTGGATAATTAACTGTTTAACATATGGAAAAAAAATACCTTTTCTTGACTTAGATTTGCAGGCATAATATTTTGACATATTTTTGAGGATATTTTCGCTTAAGTTGTTGCTATTTAAATACGTTTAGTTTCTCTTTGTTTTTTTTTTTTTCTTTTTTTTGTTTCGAAATAAAATTTCCAATATTTTTTTTTTAAAAATTAGATCTTCTTTCATCGTTGTACATGAATATGTATTTATATTTTTTGATATTATAAGGATAAGCTACTCGTTTGCATACAAACTTAATTGCCTGACTGTATATATAAATTCATTTCAACATGTAGGCCGAACTTAACTTCTTACATGATTTTGTTGTATTTGTTTGTTTGAAATATATCTTTGTATGTTTGAATTAACATATTACAAGTTAATTCAGATAGAAATATTTAACATTCTATCTTCAAGTTAATATTTGGTGACAACAGGTCTCTGGACCAAGTTTCAGATTGATTGGAAGAGGGGAAATGGGGTTAAAATCACTCCGTGACTGTGCGTGACTATGCGTGACTGTGTGTGACTATCTTAAAATTATTCTTTGGCCACAACAAGTCTACGGAAAAAGTTTCAGATCGATCGGATAAGGGGAAATGAGTTTTAAAGCACTCTGTAACTATTCGTGACTATGCGTGACTGTGCGTGACTACCCCAAAATTAATCCCTAGTCAAAACAAGACTATAGACCAAGTTTCAGATTAATTGGATGAGGGAGAATGGGGTTGCCCTATGACAGATAGACAGACAGACAGACAGACAGAGAGTAAGAGTTAAAAGAAAGAGTTTAAAAAACATCATTGCTCTTATAAAAAATAAAATAAGAAATTATATTAAATACTGGTCAAAAAAGAAAAGCAGTTAATTTCATATTTAAATGATATTAGAATTTAAAGGTTAATTATCGGCAACTGCACTAAAATGATAAACGTACTCAACATTGGTTATAATATTGAGTGTAAGACAAAGATTCAGCACTGCCGAATTTAACACTCTTACTAGTTTCATAATAGAAATTGTCGAAAAATATATTATTTAATTTATATAATTTAATTTCTTCGTTCGAAATTGTGCAAAAGAAAAGAAGAAAAATGTTTTTCTACATATTAGTCATATCGGCTTCTGATATTTAGTTTTCGTCACTGATTATATTATGCCTACACATAATAAATTTCCTCGTTAATTGCTCTATTTTACTTAAAATGTTGTTAAATATGTCCTTGTGTTTCCGCTTCTATAAATATCAAACAAATAAATGAACACGCATATTTAGAAATGCTTTATTGGAAGGCAAGCCAAGTGATAGGAACAGATTCTAATTAAAACATGAGTGTAAATAATTCACAAATCTCTATTTAATATGGTTAAAAGGTAAGTGAAAACTGTAGAATTTTATATTTTTAGATTTTTTTTTCAAAAAAACTAAAAACATGAAAAAACTAAGAAATAATATATCAATAAATATTACTTTATAAATTTTATACGATACTTGGAGTACCTTCCCTATTATTCGAAATTACAATTTACACTCTCATAACTTTCATCGCTTAATGTAAATACTTTGTTATTCATAATTGTTAATGTTCACATAGAATGAGCAATAAATTACAAATTATTGAGGCTGTTATACTAATTAAAATGTTCTTTATTGTCGCTGTATGTGTATTTGCCCATCAAAAAAAACTTTCTTTGAACGCATATACACATTCTTATAATATGATTTTTTTAAGCTTAGAAACTACACCATTTCTCAAATGTATAAAAATATCGTAGAAAGGATCAATTAAAATGTATGTATTATTTGGAGCATGTGTAGATTTTATTTAAAATTGGTTAAAATCTGATCATTTTAAGATCTAAGACCCTTTTCCGAAATTCTTGCTACAGTGCATCGTCCAGTTGACATCTAAGGTTCTATTTGTTTTTTTGATGTGTAAACATCTATACGCGCAGGGAACTAAATTTCTTTTTCACAATACAATAACAAAAACAGCGTAACATGTGAGCCGTAAGACAAAATCGGTGTGACTTATGATTGAATTGGTGAAAAATTATGATATGTAATAACCTGTTTGAAAATTAAAAATAAAAAATGAAAAATAAAAAATGAAAAATAAAATAAAAAATAAAAAATGAAATATAAAAAAAAGAAAATTAAAAATAAAAAATAAAAAATAAAAAATGAAAAATAAAAAATTTAAAAATAAAAAATGAAAAATGCCAAATGAAAAATGGAAAATAAAAATTAAAAAATATAAAATAAAAAATAAAAAAAAAATAAAAAATTAAAAATACGAAATAAAAAAATAAAACTAAAAATTAAAAATTAAAAATATAAATGAAAAATGAGATATGAAAACTGAAAAATAAAAAATAAAAACGAGAAATGAAAATTGAAAAATTAAAAATAAAAAATGAAAATGAAAAATAAAAAATAAAAAATTAAATATGAAACCTAAAAAATAGAAAATGAAAAATAAAAAATTCAAAAAAAATTAATAATAAAGAATTAAAAATAAAAAATAAAATATGAAAAATGAAAAATAAAAAATGAAAAACGGAAAATTAAAATTAAAAATTATAAGTAAAAAATTAAATATTAGAAATGAAAAATAAAAAATGAGAAATAAAAAATTAAAAATAAAAAATTACACAAAAAACGAAAAACAAAAAATGGAAAATGAAAAATGGAAAAGGAAACATAAAAAATGAAAAATAAAAAAAGAAAAAAGAAAAATAAAATATGAAAAATAGAAAATAGAAAATGAAAAATGAAAAATGGAAAACGAAAATCGAAAAATGAAAAAATTAAACGTAAAGAATTAAAAATTAAAAATTAAAAATAAAAAAATTAAAAATTAAAAATGAAAAACGAAAAATGAAAAAAAAACGAAAAATCATCACCGGTTGAGATAATAAATAATAATAAATATTTTATATTAGCAGAGCCCTTGCAGTTGATTGCTGTAAGTGATACATAAATGACGCTTTCTGTTTGATTTTAAAAAATTGCCATAAAAAATCTTTAATTACTAGATGCATACACATCTTCCCATTGATCGGACTCCCGTTATTTTATGATTTTAGCAGACGGACTGTCGGATATGTTTTATGGCGAAGTTTCTGTCTGTTATTTCGATTTTTTTGTTAGTTAGACTGTATCTAGAGTTGGGAGCAACCAATCTGATTACTAAAAGTACTAATAGCAAGATATTGGAAAGATATATATAAATATTAACATTAATAAATATTTTAAATTCAAAACAATGCTGAAAGAATCAGAAATATTAAATATTAAGCCGACCAAAATTCAAATTCTAAAAATGCAAAAAAAATGTAAAAAAAAATCAAAGTCGAAGAAAACTAATAGTTTTTCTACTACCGCATAGCTTCTGCAAAGATAAACACGTAAGAAAATTATAGGCGGTTTAGACCTACTATACGATACCCTATACCATGCGTTTAGAGACCCTACCTCCTAGGCCCAACTAATTGGATATAGAAAATAAGCATAAACAAAATTTGAGTGATATTTATAATATTAATAGGCTAGGCGATTTTTTGTGACCGATGTTTTGTTCCACCGTTTTATTCCGATTTTGACCAAGCGTATGTTATTTGAAAGGTATTTTTTTCCCCCATTTTGCAGATTTATAGATTTAAAAATTTTTTCCTTTGTTTTGAGTAAATTGCATTTAAAGTTGCTACTAACACATACATAAAATTATACATATTTTATTAAATTTGTTAATGTGTTTGTTAATGAGTTTGTTATCTTCATTCACAATAATAATAAACCATAAAACTGTTGGTTTGTGAATTGGCTAAGTTGAAAAATAAAGCTGACTAGAAATTGCACCCGAATTTCGAGTGCTGGAATCTGCTAGTTATTATTAATTTGTTTATCTGCGGATATGAAAAAGTCCATATCGGATGCTATATCTATATGAGGACTAGGTCAAAAAGTAGACCGATCTTGACCATATTTTTTAAGGTGACTTGTTTCCTGCAAAAATATATAAATACCAAACTTGAGAAAAATCTGTGCAACTTTTTTTTGATAGATTTAAGTGAAGATCGGGAAGCAGCTTTTTGCGGGGGCTATGACTAAGAATTTTCCTATGCGGTTTGTTTTGGACTGTTGATTAATGGATGTAATAAACACGTCTAAAGCAAATTTGACTGAGATCTATATTATACCACTATATGGTTTGGGTATAATGACATTGTGCTGCTGTTTGTTACTACCAAAATATTTGACCTGGACCCATCTTTTATTATACCGATCGGCTCAGAATCACTTTCTGAGTCAATTTAGCGATTTCCGTCCATCCGTCCGTCCGTCCGTCTGTCCATCCGTCCATCTGTGTGTCCATATAAACTTTGTAATCAAACTACAAAATATATATATATATATATATATATATATATACATTAGACAATTCTTTGCCATAGTCCCCATATAAAGCTGATTCCCGATTTTCACTTAAATCTATCTAAAAACAAAAAAATAGCGCAGTTGTTTCAGATGCTCTTTCTGGATCTGAAAAGAATCTTCTTGCGGTATTGGCATCATTTGTATTGCCTGACGATTATTTTGGCTGCTTTATAATCAATCCAAATTCGCGATATTCCTCTTGAACATGTTTCTTTTTGCACTCCTTAACTTTTTGCTGGTTTCGTTTTCTTTTTTGATCCTGAAGACCCGAAATCAAAATCATAACTAATTTTTAGTATGTGTTCCATAAGTCGTATTCTTTACATGTAGTGGTGACAATCCAAATTCGTGTGCATCAGTATTCTCCACTGATTTTGTCGGGACTTGATTTAATTGACTTGATGTTGCGTAGCATATGATGCAGCTGGATACAGCATTCGTTGTCAGCATAAGTTGGTAGCTTACTTCAATTTGCTGTCCATCTAACTGTAATTGTAATGACTTTAGTTTTGTAATTTGGGCATTGTTATCAGTAACTTATTTGTTAATGGCATCATGAGTTTCTTTCTTGAATACAAATTTGATTGGCCTACAGTATTTCGTAGAAGATGTTGTCTCATTTTTCCAACAATCTTTTGTTTGCGTTGTACTAGTCGAAGGCTCTGAATTTTCCAAAATCGTCTTCAATCACAATAGTACAAATGATACCATAAACATATCTGAGTTACATCCCCATTTACAAAATAGAATTAACTTTGTGTTTCCATATTTCTTGAAGTCATTTCCTTTTTTTTATTGTAGCAAGCGTTCGGCTGTGAGATCAAGTTGAGGTGTTAGTTGTATCTCTACCGAAATTGTTGTGACTGTAATGGTGTCCTTTGATGGCAAACAGTCAATTTTAGCAGCGGTTATGTAATGATATGCTGGACACATTTGAGCCTTTTTCAATCGTACGCAATCTGAGCTGAATATATTGCTGATTTTTAATTTAGAATCCAGAAATAATGCTTATGCCTCCTTATTTGGGAACTGTTTTGCATCGCTCGAAGTTGGTATTCTTTTAATAATCCGTTTTGTTCTCACTGGACTAGCTTTAACAACTTTTCCAATGATGTCCACTTTTGTTAATTGGTTTTGTGATCGTAATTGATGTAGGGAAGGGTCTTTTATATTTATACATCCAATTACATCGTTAACATCTTTAAGTTTCTGCCTCTTAAATCTATCGCTGCAGCTGTCCCATGATTTTCGTGGTGTTCCAGCTTTATCTTGCTTTGCTGTTTCTGCAGCGACAGTAAGTTGGCCTTCTAACCAGTTTTATATAAATATTTTGTTTACTGTAGCTAACTTCTATGCAGCGTTTTTGGACGAAAATAGATAATTGCTCTTGTATTTCGATGCTACACGAATTTAAGTTTATTTTATTTTAAACTAACTCAGAACTTCTTCCAGGTTTTTATTTCTAAAATACTCTTCGGCCACTTCTTTATAACTGTAGCTCTCCATATTTTTCTGAATATTTTGATTTGCGAATGTTATTGCTGAAATATATTATAGAAAGTGAGTTTGTATTCACATGTCACTTTCTTATAAGCCTTCTCATAAGCCATCATACTGTGTTTCTAGGTAAAATAAAAGATAAGAGAATGGTATGAGTGGATTACTACCTAAAATAATATATATAAACTCACTATACAAATGAATTACCTGCGTGTTTTGTTTATTACTTGCATTAGCGCATTGTTAGATAAAATAAAACGTATAAAAAAGGTATGATAATAAAAAAAAACCCCAGGCTACAAATGAATTACATCCTCTGTATATTGACATTCTTACTTACAAATATAGCAAAAGGGTGCTGTATTTTTAAGCAGATAATGACTATTATAAGCTATAAAATACCTAAAGCACTAATTTAACACATCATTGTATACGAGTACTTACAGGGCTGTTTATATTACCGTAATTTGAAATTTTTTTTGAGTAATTCCATTAAAATGAAAAAAGTGTTCTACCCACGGGTCGTCACGGGTACAAAAGTACATATAGGGTTAAATAGGACACTTTCACCTTTCTCCGGATGGTATACGTTTCTTGTTCCCTTTTGTTCCCTAGAAGTTATATTTCACTATTTATTTATTATATTTATTTTATTTATTTTATTTATTTTATTTATTTTTTTTATTTTATTTATTTTATTTATTTTATTTATTTTATTTATTTTATTTATTTTATTTATTTTATTTATTTTATTTATTTTATTCATCTTATTTATTTTTTTTATTTTATTTATTTTATTTATTTTATTAATTTTATTTATTTTATTTATTTTATTTATTTTATTTATTTTATTTATTTTATTTATTTTATTTATTTTATTTATTTTATTTATTTTATTTATTTTATTTATTTTATTTATTTTATTTATTTTATTTATTTTATTTATTTTATTTATTTTATTTGTTTTATTTATTTTATTTATTTTATTTATTTTGTTTATTTTATTTATTTTATTTATTTTATTTATTTTATTTATTTTATTTATTTTATTTATTTTATTTATTTTATTTATTTTATTTATTTTATTTATTTTATTTATTACATTTATTTTATTTATTTTATCTATTTTATTTATTTTAGTTATTTTATTTATTTTATTTATTTTATTTATTTTATTTATTTTATTTATTTTATTTATTTTATTTATTTTATTTATTTTATTTATTTTATTTATTTTATTTATTTTATTTATTTTATTTATTTTATTTATTTTATTTATTTTATTTATTTTATTTATTTTATTTATTTTATTTATTTTATTTATTTTATTTATTTTATTTATTTTATTTATTTTATTTATTTTATTTATTTTATTTATTTTATTTATTTTTTTTATTTTATTTATTTTATTTATTTTATTTATTTTATTTATTTTATTTATTTTATTTATTTTATTTATTTTATTTATTTTATTTATTTTATTTATTTTATTTATTTTATTTATTTTATTTATTTTATTTATTTTATTTATTTTATTTATTTTATTTATTTTATTTATTTTACTTATTTTACTTATTTTATTTATTTTATTTATTTTATTTATTTTATTTATTTTATTTATTTTATTTATTTTATTTATTTTATTTATTTTATTTATTTTATTTATTTTATTTATTTTATTTATTTTATTTATTTTATTTATTTTATTTATTTTATTTATTTTATTTATTTTATTTATTTTATTTATTTTATTTATTTTATTTATTTTATTTATTTTATTTATTTTATTTATTTTATTTATTTTATTTATTTTATTTATTTTATTTATTTTATTTATTTTATTTATTTTATTTATTTTATTTATTTTATTTATTTTATTTATTTTATTTATTTTATTTATTTTATTTATTTTATTTATTTTATTTATTTTATTTATTTTATTTATTTTATTTATTTTATTTATTTTATTTATTTTATTTATTTTATTTATTTTATTTATTTTATTTATTTTATTTTTTTTATTTATTTTATTTATTTTATTTATTTTATTTAGTTTCCTGCACAACAACACTAAGAGTCTTATAATTAAAGTACAGGATCGGTATAATGTGATACAGTATTTAATGAAAATATAACATAGTTTATAATTTGTATAAAAATAAGATAACAAAAATTATTTTACATACATATATTCAAAACAAAGCAAAATTTATACAATATTTAAATGGTATTGAAAAATTGGAAAACTTGTTGCCGCAGGTCATAATCGATGATGACGCAGGTCATAATCGATGATGACTTGCGAGTAGTAACCATTTATTTTTGATAAAAAACAAAAAAAAATCACTTTTTTCTGAGATTACAAAAACAATGCCACGCCTATAATAAGCAATAATTTATCCTACTTTTTGGCTACCTTAGTCTGAATATATAAGTTACAAAATATGTGAAAATTTTAAAAATCGGTGACAAAACAAATTAACTTTTGGCCAATGAAATCAAAATTTCAGCCACAGTGCGACGATCATCCAATATCATTTTCTAGATTTTCTTCACCCTTTCTGACATGACCACCTCAATAGGTCGACCGCTACGGTGTTCATTTTGGAAGCTCCTACGGCCTCGTCTAAACTCTGCCATCCATATAATATGCTCGTAAACGAAGGAGCAGACTTCCACAGAGTCGCCAACTTTAATGTTGGCTGGACTAAGACCTTTTTAATAAAAGTGTTACATTACATAACGGTCACCAATGTTTTCCATGTTTACAAATTCACTGGGATCGTTTACTTTTGATGGCTCAAAAAAAAAAAATAACATTATAGTGCCTTGTAAAGTTGGCTCTTTTTACCAAAGTATATTTTTTTCGAACTACTGCCGCCATCTATACGGCAGGGTGGATTGTTCTGATACCGCCCTCGTATCTTTAGAATTACGTTCTAGCAGCACATATTTTTGGATTTAGGTCCCGTATAAACAATTTCATATCGAACTGATTAAATGGATTTAAGTGAATATCGAAACGTGGCTTTTTATAAAACTTTATTAATAAAATAAAACAAGGTTTTATACAAAAACTTAGTTAAAACAGTATATATATATGTACAAAAATTGTTTCAAAATTAGAGATACGTTTAAAAAAATTATTATGAATAGACTTCTGATAATTGTGAACTGGAGTAAATTTATTTCTTTCCAGTTGAATAAGTGTTCTCCTTTATTAACAGCAATTAATCTAATTTTTTGCTTACCTGGCTTTTGTATCAAATTTACAAAATTGTCACATAAACTAAAATAGTTGTTTCATGTCTTGAGGTATTCTTTGTTTAGCACAGCATAATAAAACCATAAATTTATGGTCTCATTGAGGGGCGTCTAAGTGGGTGGAGTTGATTCATATTCATTTTCATTCATACATTCAAGCATTCATTCCCTTACCGAATATTTCTGTTGACAATGTCTTAATTCAATTAAATACCAATCAATTAGATGAACAAACATACAAACATATTTTGTATTTGTGCTAACTCGGTTGCTGCACATTGTAATCTGGTATTCGAAATAAAGACAAACATGGCAAACAAATATTTGGAAATGAAAATTTCATTTATAACTCTAAGAGAAAATACAAAGTTTTAGTTTAAATTATCGTTTTTTATTTATTTTATTTTATTTCTTTATTTTTGTTTTTGGTTAGAGGGGGCCTTATGGTAAATGTTTGTGTGGGTGCCTATATATTATAATTTAGTTTAAGTGCATATTTATGTTTCTTAAGGAATATGTTAAATCATACTATTCATGCTTAGTAATGCATATTCATAAACACCGACAATATATCTTAATAAATACATGCACTACCTTCGTCGTAATTACACACACTCACATACAGAAATACCAACTAGGAGAATATTCCAGGCGATAATTATGAATTATTAGCCTGCTTTGGGTTACTTATCAGACTAAGTGATTTAACCTTAAAACATTGTTGCAGATTTAGCATACTCCAGATCACAACTTTCTTAAACACATCATTAACATCGTTACGTTCGGCTACCTTCGTGCTCAGATTACAAAATAGGATAACTTGTTACATCTCATACACATACGTTACATACATATTCATATGATTTTACTTGAAATATTCTGTTTTGTTGTCAAGTTTTATACAAGCTGATGAAATGACACATTGATTAACATGGCCTTTAACCATTCGCATTTGCAAGTGAATATAATTAATTGGAATTAACTAAGAAATGTAATCACTTATTAGGTTTTACACCAAGCCGTTAATGTATATATACAATGCATCTATGTAAACTAATATAAAAGATGATTTAGTGGTTTTTCGTTTGCCAGTTTGTACTAATCATATAATATTAACTCGATGACGTGGCTGAATTCTATTAAACATGTACGTCACAACTATTGGGAGTTTGCAAGTTTTTATGTGAGATGAGTAGATCTGAGGCCGAGTACTCTTTTGCAATTAAAAAACTGTCTTTTAAAATATAGAAATATTTTCTTTGAGAAAACAATACTTTAAAAGTGGGACAAAATTTTTAGCAAAAAAATCAATTAAATTTTGAATAGGGAAAAAAATTGGTTTTAATCTTTTGTAAGAAAAAAATTAAGAGATAAAAACAATAAGAAAACAATAATTTTTGATTACGTTCACCGAAAAAAAAACATAAAGCGAAAACATTTTTGAATGTATCGAAACAAAATTTTTGGCGAAATAATATATTTTTGGAAATTTATTAAATTTGAATAAAAAAAAATAAAAATTAGTTAAAAAAAATATTGAATTTAATATTTTACATTTGCATTTAAAAATTAAAAATCCTCCATAGTTTTAGTATAAAATATAAAAATAAAATGGGAAGACAAAAACTTAGAATTTACAGCGAAAATTATAAAGCGAGAATAATTTAATTTGTTAACTCTTTCAAGACCATAAAGAAACAATGATTTTATATTAGTATCTAACGGTTTTTTTAGTCGATTTGGAGATGAAATGAACTAAAACAACAACAAAATCCAAAGCACTTATTTACATATTATGGAATTTTAGACCATAAAGGCAAAAAGTAATGCTAATGTTTATGAAGTAACAATTTATTGCATTTTTATGAATGAATTTTCAACAAATTAACTTAAGTAATAAACAAGTAAGAAAATTATAGTCGGTCTAGACCGATACGATATCCTACACCATGCGCTTAGAGAACCTATCTCTTAGGCCCAACTAATTGGATATAGAAAATAAGTATAAACCAAATTTGAGTGGCATTATTACGAATTATTTTTCCTTTAAATATGAAAAAGTTCATATCGGATGCTATATTTATATGGGGGCTAGCTCCGGCCTGGTCCTGACCATATTTTGGCAAAAACATATACAAACCAAATTTGAGAAATATCTGTGCAATATTTCTGGTTTTTGATAGATTTAAGTGAAGATCGTGAAGCAGCTTTATATGGGGCTATGATTAAGAACTGGCCTATAGGGTTTACTTTTGGACTACTGATTAATGGATGTAATAAACCCACACATGGACCTAATTTAACCGAGATCTATATGATAATTTGGATCATATGGAAATTTAAGTCGATTTCATAGATGTCATTTGTATGGGGACTATGTCTGAAAATGTACCGATTTTCGTCAGTTTCGGAAGCTAACGCACCGAACTCCATCAAAATACGTTCATATTTTTCAAAACCCCATACTTGTGCTGCGTAAAACATGACTGACCTTGAGGAGGATTGAAATATTTTTAGTTCATTTTGGTTTGATTTTTTCGGATGATTAATATATTTCGCCCATGTTGTGTTGATCGACAATTTTGGTGTTTCTTAAGGGACAAATTATATGTATTATATTATTGCAAACATACAGACAGTTTTTACACATAAAAAATATGTTAATAACAAAATTGGTTAAAAGTTGTTTTAATTTATATTCGCGAGCAATAAGCAGATAATTGTGCCAAAGATATATCACAATGGATTATTTTGATCCCAGGAGCCCTGAAGGGTTAAATAAATAAAAATTAACCGAATTATTTCTCTTAAATTCTGAATAGAGGTTTCATCGAGTTATATATAGTGTTATATATAATTGAATATCCCTAATAATGCTCACTTTATTCCCACATTATTATTGCTTATTCCTTTCCTATTTCATATTTTATTTAGTTTAATGTTTTATTTATTGTTTATCACTTTATACCTTTCATTCAATATTATCCATTACTTTCTTTTTAATTATTATTGTTGTTGTAATTTATCATAATATTATCTATGTGTATTATTTCATTATTTCAAACCAGTCTTACCGTTACTTTTAAATTATTTAAAAGAGCTTAACTATGTAAAATTGATTCATTCTGAAATAGTAAGTTCTACGAAAGTGTTGTTTTATAATTTTTAAAAATATAAATATTTAAATGAATTCTGAACATTACGCACAAATTATTTTATTACTCTAGGTCTTTCTTAAAAAAAGATCAGAATTTTGCAATATGCCTACGAAAAAACACAAAGTCGTATTTGGGATGGCGAATCTTTGTCCGAATCGCTTGATGTTAATCTAGGCGTAAAACAAGGCTGCATATTGAGTCCTGTATTATTTTCGCTATACTTAAATGACTTGGCTGATGAACTACCTGGTGGTGTTAATGTGGCGGGAATAAATATTAAAATTATGCTTTATGCTGACGACATCGTTATATTATCTGATGCTCCGACGGAATAGCAAAGTATGATTGATGCATTATACAACTACTGTATTAATTGAGGCTGAACCGTCAATTTGAATAAATCGTAAGTAATGGTATTTCGATCAGGTACAAGAAAAGTGGCACTTTGGAGAAACAAACATCGAGATTGTCAGTACTTATAAATACCTTGCTGTTGATATTACATATAATTTGTCCTTTAAGAAACACCTAAATAATAAATTAGTCGCAGCAAAATTGTCGATCAACACAACATGGGCGAAATATATTAATCATCCGAAAAAATCAAACCAAAATAAACTAAAAATATTTCAAGCCGCCTCAAGGTCAGTCATGTTTTACGCAGCACAAGTATGGGGTTTTAAAAAATATGACGAAGTAGAGACTCTGTTACGATTTTTTATCAAAAACAAGTAAGAAAATTATAGTCGGTCTAGACCGACTATACGATACCCTATACCATGCGTTTAGAAACCCTATCTCTTAGGCCCAACTAACTGTACATTGAAAATAAGCAAAAACCAAATTTGAGTGGGATTTTTATTAATTTTTTTGGCTGCAGATATGAAAAAGTTCATATCGGATGCTATATCTATAAAGGGACTAGGTCCAAAAATGGACCGATCCTGATCATGTTTGGTAAAGTCTCTTGTATTTTGCAAAAATATATACAAACAAAATTTGAGAAGAATCAGTGCAATATTTTTGTTTTTAAATAGATTTAAGTGAAGATCGGGAAGCAGCTCTATGTGGGGTCAAAGGGATCATTTTTGGACTACTCATTAGCGGATGTAATGAACGCATACAAACCCAATTTGAGTAAGATCTATATGACAATTTGGATCTTATGGAAATTTATGTCGATTTCATATGGGTAATTTGTATGGGGGCTAGGTCTGAACATGGACCGATTCTCACCAATTTCAACAGCGTTCATCCCATGGGCGATGGAAGCATATATACCAAATTTCATCAAAATATATTCATATTTGCGACCTGCAGTTTGATTACAAGCTTTACATGGACACACAGACGGACGGACGGACGGACGGACGGACGGACATTGTTAAATCAACTCAGAAAGTGATTCCAATTCGATCGGTATAATTAAAGATGGGTCTAGGTCAAATATTTTTGGTTGTTACAAACAGCAGCACATAGTCATTATACCCAAACCACATAGTGGTATAGGGTATAAAAATGCTGTATTTACCAAGAACAATACCTAATTACATGATATATCTAGAAACCGGTCTCAAATCTTTATACTTTACCACACTTAAAATGCACTTTGATTACATAAACAAAATTATAAACATGGATCACAACAGATTACCATACATTTTAGCAAGTGAAATTATTTCACAAAACGGATACTGGGCAAAAGAGTGGAATAATCTATGCCAAACTCTACAGTTTCCGCCTGTCAATACAAATCAATTACTTAGCGTTCACTGCAAACAAATCTTAAACTTACTGAAATTGAAAGAACGCGAAAAAATTTTATTAAATGCAACGAACTCTCAGCACCATGATATGTACCCACAACTCAATCTTAACGTGATTTCCCTACTTGCCTCCAATTTCCCTTCGTGCATTACGAGTGTATTAATAAAAGCAAGAATGATTTACTGGACATAAATGCCAGGTCGTTCAGAAACAACACAAATGTAGTATGCACAATTTGCAACAGAGATGATTATTGGTGTTTGTCCCATTTACAAGGAGCATAGAATAAAGCATTTTGGAAATTTTGAACTTAGCTTTAATGAAGCACTAAATGTTCTAAAAATATCGAAAAATAATATTAAATTAATTATGAATAAATACATAATCAACTTTACATTTTGTTTTTTAAACAAAATTATATGAATTATATAAAATCAAAAATACAAGTATAATGCCAACTAGCAGATTCCAGCGCTCAAAATTCGAGTGCAATTTCCAGGCAGCTTTATTTTTCAACTTAGCCAATTCACAAACCAACACTTTTATGGTTTATTATTATTGTGAATGAAGATAACAAACTCATTAACAGACACATTAACAAACTTAATAAAACACACAGCATATGTGTAATTTTATGTATGTGTTAGTAGCAACTTTAAATGCAATTTACTCAAAATAACGGAAAAAATTTAAAAATCTGTAAATCTGCAAAACGGCTAAAAAGAAATACCTTTAAAATAATATATGTTTGGTCAAAATCGGGACAAAACGGTAGAACAAAACATCGGCAACAAAAAATCGCCTAGCCTATTAATATTATAGATCTGGCTTACAACAAAAATGTTTTGCCTAATGTAGACAAATTAAATTAATTAATAAATATTTCTGGAAGTGGCAGTGTTCGACGATAATACTGTAATTTAAAAAATTGTGGGTTAGGGAAAGTAAGTTGATTTGAAATGGGTAAAAACATAGAGTTGTTTTGTTTTGCATGGTAAATAACAAAACCGAACTATTACTTACAAAAATTTATTAATCGATTTGACAATTTCCAAGACCAAATGTAACCAAAATGTTGAAAAAATTGGCAACTGTATGCCGAGAATAAAAAAAAAATTAGAAAAGAAAAATTTTTAATGAAACTGAGATTGGGCAACAATAATTGAGATTAAATTAGTGCTTTATAATGATATCCTAAGCACTAGTTAAAACATACTTAACAGGATTCACTCGTAATGGAGCAGTGTCAACCCTAACAACAGAAAGCTTTTATATGTGCGCTTTCATTTTATCCTCCTTTTAAATATCGACTTACTTTCTACCAAGGCTTTTCACTACATCCGAATTCCAAGAATAGCATTTGATTAAATTTTTTAAATGCTCTTGTTTGCTGTATATACGAGTACATGAATAGAAAGCTTTGATTTTAACATTTTTTTTAATTCACTCATAAATAATGAGGGTAATGAATTAGATTTAAAATTTTTAAATTCATGCCAGATTTCCAACCACAATTCATGAAAAAAACTTAAATTTCTAATTTTCACCCGTATGTTGATTATACGTGAAAAACATAATTTATAAAATTTTCATATACCATCATGCATCCTTGCGTTTATATGTTTACACAAAACATACACGAAATATATCTGTATATTATTATTTTATTTAATAATCTGTTAAATATTTTTGTATAAACGTCAAAATATTAAGAGTTTAATTAAATTTAGACTTAATTTTGGCATAAATATGCCATAATTACTACATATGGCTGTTGTTATTGTTGTATTTATCTATTCAATAACAATAAACGAAACATTAATTACAATAAACCGTTTTATTTAAATTCTCTGACAAATAGAATAAGAAAACACTCAGAAATTATTATCAGTCACACATGGAAAACAAATACGTTGTGGCTAAAGAATTGCTAAAAGAATTGCGATGAACTTAAGAATCGAAGTTTGAATTGTCGGCAATTGCAATTATATTTTCTTAACAGCAAATTTTTATCACAATAATAACTGGTAAGGTGCTATAAAATTTCTAATTTCTGTGTGCACTTTTTGCTGTTGTTTTTTTTTTTATATTAAACATTTTTCAAGCTTTTATTTTCCTTTTTTTTTTCAAATATAAACAATACCACATGGCTGATTTTAAATATTGGCATAAAATTTGCAGATGTAACGTTCAAATTCATGTTTCTAGTTAGTAGCCGCAAATAAATTTTCCGAATCAAAGGTTTTTCGATTTGATATTGCATATTTTTGAATATTTTGTTCTTAATGACATTTTACTTTTAAGTTCAATTTTTTTATTTTTTCATATATAATGATTTTTACAGCATGTTTTTCATATTTTAAAATTTTTAACAATATTATATGATATCGGAATTTGTATGAATTATACTTAAAACATCTAAGAATTTATTTATTCATTCGAAATTTGAGCGCAAATTCTAGGAAATTTTATTTTTTCATTAAATAAAGACCTCAAAGGTATATCAATTATAGCCAATTCACAAATCAACACAAAAAACAAACTCATTTTTATTACAAACACATTAACAAATTTAATAAGCACATACATAGCATTGAATAATTTTATGAATGAGTTAGTAGCAACTTCAAATGCAATTTACTCAAAATAAAGGAAAAAATTTAAAAGTCTGTAAATCTGCAAAACGGCTAAAAAGATATACCTTTCAAATAATATACGTTTGGTCAAAATCGGGATAAAATGCTAGAACAAAACATCAGTCACAAGTAATCGCCTAGCCTATTAATAATATAGATTTTTATAAAAATATATTTAATGGAATCCTACATCGTATTTTGTACTGGCCGGAATATTTCTTATTTATATATTTTTTTTATGAATTATACACACAGAAAAAAAAATTCGCCAATCGAACTGTTTCAACGTTTAAGAACGGCATTTTCGACTGTATCAACAAGAACTTAACCGTTTTCCTATTGTAATAAACTATCTGCTATTAAGACAATAGAATTTTGATCATAGTCAACTCAAAATTTAGGTACCAACTTCATCGAAATTGGATTGACAATAATTTCAGTAATTACAATACATTTATTTTCTTTAAGTAAAACAAATTTAATGTATAAAATTGCGAGGTCTTACATCCAAAAAGTTCTATCTACATTTGACAGCAGTATAAATTTTTGATTGATTTGAAACTGTTCTCTGATATAACTATTTCTATTAGATACTACTATTTCTTTATAGATAGCAAATCGGTCAACAAATACTTTCAGATCTTATCAATAAAGTGGTTTTACACGCTCTCTTTAAAAGAATTATTGATGCAGTAGCACTTTTTGAATATAAGACCCCGATATACAAATTTGTTTATACTGTATTAAATATAAAAAATAATTAATCTACATATTTTTATAAAATAATGAACAAATTTTAGTAATTTTATGAATACAATAAATTTGTCTTATTTAAAAAAAAATCCTGATGAAAAAAAGATTTATACATTTTCATAAAGAGTCAATTTGAAATCAAGAGTACCCCACGGATTATTTTCAAAAAATAAGTCAAAAATATTATTTTTTAGAATCATTCAAATATTATAAACAAGTATCATCGAAATCCTTCTACAAATATATATTATTTTGATACTTTGTTTTAAAGAAATTTAACTCTTTATAGTGTCTCAATTTAACCTTAATTTACAAAATTGAGAACTTATATCAAGTGGTATTACATTTTGACAAAATGTATTTAAAATATGAAAACACCGAAAAGATGTAGCCTTAAAGTGGAAAAAGTATGAAAAATCAAATTATTCTTCAAATCCGCTGAAATAAAAACTCTGCCCTCGCCAAATTGAGGACAGGATACCTAAAATGTTTGGCATTTTTGGTAACATATATTTTGTTTATAAGGCCTTAAACTCCAATAGTTGATTTCGGAAAATTTCTTGAACAAAATTTTTTAAAAAGTAAAATTGAAGATTTTGAAATAGAATAGAACGGCATAGCAATAGACGAGATGCAAAATACTTTACATAAGCACATTTTGGAAGGAGGAAAATGCCAAAATGCTGTTGTTGTAAATTATTTCAATGTCTTTAAAAATGTGAGCCCGGTTTTCTTAATCAAGTGGTCTGCGGCGCATTTATTGCCTGGGGAACTTGAAATAACTTGGCTGTTTTTCAACCGATAATAGATTTTGTTGTTTTATTAGAAGGCAACTTTACTCCAGACTATGGTTTATTAATTAATTTAATTGAAACGCAATTATTAATATCAAAATTTTGGTGAAAAATTATTGTTTTTTTTTTTTTTTTTTAAATTTTTACATATATATTTGAACTTTAAACTCAATACGCGTCCAGACAGCATTGTCTGATTTGGCTCAAATTTTGCGCACTAAAGTTCTAGATCCAGTGTCACAATAATCCGTTACGCATGTCTTGAAATTCCAAAAAAACCAACAATGGCTGTCACCCTAATGTACTATGGTGCTGAGTCTCAGAGCTCATTTTTATTTTTTTAATAAAAAATGCAAAATTAAATTTGCCGGCGTTTAGGAATTCTATATTGCCGGCACTAAAGAGCGCAAAAGGCAAAACACTTGAATAGTGCCAAGGTATTAAAAATAAAAAAAGGAAGCCAATTACTGTCTGTTTTCAATCGTCCTTTATTTACAATTTAATTCTACTTATAAAATAAATTAACCGTACATAAAGCTATCTTTTGTCTAATTTTGTTTAATTCTAATTATGTTCTAATTACAGCTGTTTTGTTTATAACACTTACATCTAAGCTTAACAGCTGTTTTGATCTATTATACTTCATCAGTGATGGCACATAAATAATGGTGATGGTACTTATCTACAGTACATATCGCACCTGTACCTCTAAAGTGACTCAACGCAAAATTTTTACAGTTTTCACTTTTTGCAAGAAAACGATGCACAGTGGTTTTTCTAGTCTTTCGCAAAAAAATACAGTTGTAACCCTGTTTGTGTTATAAGAGTAGCTTCTTTAGAATCCACTAAAAAGACATATTTTGAGTTGCACCCAAAAAACTTGTTATTTTTGATGCTCACTGAAAAAAGCTCACTTATAATTCGCAATTCTTTACAATGAAACAACTGTTTTTAAATTTTATAGCAAACAATAAAAAAACGTCTTATGCCTCTACTGAACATTTTTAAATTTTGAGTCTACTCACTTTAGCGGTACGGGTGCAATATGTATATTGTAAGGCACATTGTATGTATATTGTAAGGCACATGTTTCTGGTCTTAAATAAATTTGATTTATAAATATAATTTTTAATACACAATCTTTTAAGAAATATATAATTTTAGTGTAGATTTTCCGTTTTGTTACCCCGGTAATGTCATATGTTTTGAATTATATTTTGAGTTAATTTTAAATGCAAAATATTTCGGGTGTTATAATTCCATTGAACATCCATTCACAGTAGATTAAATTGACAATTTAAAAATAAAAAGATTTTTTTTTAATTAAAAAAAAACAAATTATATAACCCATAGCGATGAGATGTTGATTCGATGCACGATACATTCGATACTTATACTCATGCTCTGCTTAAGTCTTTAATGTTAAAATTACAAACGCATTACAATCAATTTAAATAAAATAAAACAATTCACAAATGTAGGATGTATAATGAGGCTGTTTGTTTTTTATACATCTATTCATTTATATATGAGTCATTCCATGTCATACCGAGCGATTTTGGATAAAAATTAAATTTGATGATTACGAATTTTTTAAAATCTGAAGAATTATTCTGCACAGCAAAAATAAATTCATCAACAGAATTGTTATAAAGATTTATTATAGTTTTATCGCTTGTATTAATAAAAATTTAACAGCAGCTAAGTATTTTATATTGTGATATAAATATACACTGTTAAGACAACGGAACTGTTATTGTAATCACCCGAAATTTGGATAATTACTTCATAACAATTGGGTTAAAAAAAATTCGGTAACGAAAATGAATCTGTTTTCTATGTGGATATATTTATACCCTATACCACTATGTGGTTTGGGTATAATGACTTTGTGCTGCTGTTTGTAACAACCAAAAATATTTGACCCAGACTCATCTTTAATTATACCGATCGAATCAGAATCACTTTTTGAGTTGATTTAACAATGTCCGTCCGTCCGTCCGTCCGTCCGTCTGTGTGTCCATGTAAACCTTGTAATCAAACTGCAGGTCGCAAATATGAATATATTTCGATGAAATTTGGTATATGAGCTTTTATCGGCCATGGGATGAACGCTATTGAAATCGGTGAGAATCGGTCCATGTTCAGACCTAGCCCCCATACAAATTACCCTTATGAAATCGACATAAATTGCCATAGGATCCAAATTGTCAGATAGATCTTACTCAAATTGGGTTTGTATGCGTTCATTACATCCACTAATGAGTAGTCCAAAAATGCTCCCTTTCGTCCCATATAGAGCTGCTTCCCGATATTCACTTAAATCTATTAAAAAACAAAAATATTGCACTGATTCTTCTCAAATTTTGTTTGTATATGTTTTTGCAAAATACAAGAGACGTTACCAACCAAGGTCAGGATAGGTCCATTTTTGGACCTAGTCCCCGTATAGATATAGCATCCGATATGAACTTTTTCAAAATTTTTTCAAATTTGGTTTTTGCTTATTTTCTATGTCCAGTTAGTTGGGCCTAAGAGATAGGGTTTCTAAACGCATGGTATAGGGTATCGTATAGTCGGTCTAGACCGACTATAATTTTCTTACTTGTTTTAATATGTGTTTCAGAAAAAAATCAACAATTTTCATTAAACATTATTGGCATTTAAAAATTAATGAAAATATGAAAAACCGAGCCACTACCCCAAAAGCAGAAAAAATTGTTTAATGATTCACGTCTGAAATTAGGGACCACATGGAGTAAACCTGCATTTAGAGTTTTTCATTTCGTGACGCCGCACAGTGGCTGGCGCCTTTCCCAAGTATCGTGGCAAAAACCAAAAATCTGATAGAAGCATTTAGAAAAATCAATGAATGTAAATGATAGAGGATTTCTCACAGACTAAGAATCAATAAAATCGGATAAAAATTATGGATGATAGAGCTCCGCAAAGTCGATTTTACATTTTTTTTAATATTGGAAATATGCGCACCACTACTTTGTATTCAAGGAAGAAAATTACGACATATTTTATTAACCAAATATATCTCAGTAATGAAAGCTACTTGATAATTGGTGCTGAGTCAGCAAAAAACGCTAAGAGATATAAATAAAATTATATGGCGGGAACAGACATACTTTGTAGATAACTTTCATATCTGCAACCAACGAGAGTTGAAACAGAATGAGCTATTTTAGCTGCATGAATTTTTCCACCAAAATAAGATCACGATGAAATGATGTTTTTAAAGAGTGTTTTTAACATATTAACTTAAACTAGGAGATCCCAGCCCTCGAAATTCGAGTGAAAATTCTAAGAAATTTTATTTATTCACTTAATAAAGACCTTAAATATGGATTTTAAATATCAATTATTGTGGTTATTGGTTTATGTCCAAAATTATTTTTCAACACAGAACAACTATTATTGTGAATGAAGAAAAAAACTCACAAACACATTAACAAATTTAATTTTATAATTGTATTCATTGTATAATTTTATGTATATGTTAGTAGCCACTTTAAATGCATTTTACTTCAAAAAATTTAAAAATATAAAAATCTGTAAGTCTGGTGGTCAGCTAAAAGTAAATACTTTTCAGATAAGATATGTTTGGTAAATATCGGACGAAAAATGTGGAGGAAATCATCGGTCACGAGAAATCGTCTTACCTTTTATAGATTAAAATAATTTAATTTAAAAAAAATTTAACTAAATTTGATTAGCACTTTTATTTTATTTTATTTTATTTTATACAGTCTCTATCCAATTATCAATAACTATTCCTTTATATTTTATATTTTTCAACCCCCTTCTGGGGGGTAAGAATTCCAAGTCAGGGCGAATGTATTGGGCCAGTCTAGCAAAACTTACAACGCGGTTTGCTTTCTTTTGATGACATACTATAATTATTTAGTTTTTCAGCAATAAGTCAAGAACCATTGATGATTTCTCATTTCAGTCCGCAGCAAAATTATAGCTAAGGCTTCAATAAATAATTGCTATACCCTACAGCACTATGTGGTCAAGATATAATGACTTTGAGCTGATGTTTGTAACTATCAGCCACAGGATGAGTGCTATTAGTGAAAATCGATGCGTGTTCAGACCTAGTCAACATACAAATGACCCCCATGAGATCGACTTAAATTGTCATAAGATACAAATTATCATATAGATCTTAAATTGGATTTGTGTGTGTTTATACATTCATCAGTAGTTCAAAAATAAACCCTGTAAAACAATTCTTACTCATAGCCCCCATAGAAAGCTGCTTCTCTATCTTTAATTTACTCTTACAAAAAACAAAAATATGGCGCAGATTTTTCCCAATTTTAGTTTGCATATATTTTTGCAGAAAATAAGTGACTTACCAAATTTGGTCAGGATCGGTCCATTTTCCCATATGGTCCCAAAATAAATATAGCATCCGATATGAATTTCTTTAGATCTGTGGGCAAACCAATTAATAATAATTACACTCAGATATGCTTTATGCTGACTGACTATACCCAATTAGTTGAACCTAAGACCAGTTCTCTAAAAGCATGGTTTAGACCGACTATAATTTTCTTAATTGTTATTAACATATGGATTTAAAAAATAGAATAAATAATGTTGACGTCTGTTTGATTTAATATTAAAAATATTACTTATACGTATACATTTCTTCTACTCCACTAAAAACTAATAACGCTGTGGAACAAATTCAGGTTAGCAAAAGTTAGGTCGATTCTGAGAGTTAGGGGTGAAAATATAGGCTAAATTAGAAGACCCGTATGGCGGCGTTTGTCTTTGTTAGTTCGAATTTTTTTTTAATCGACCTTCGAACTTTGCTGTCAAATGCCGATTTTCAGCATATTGTTTATATGATTTTTTGGCTATAACTCGTCGACTAACTGATATTTTTTCAATCTGTAAAAGCCAAAATATTGCTGGAGACCTGTGCAACAATTAAAATTTAAAAAAAAATTAATTTAGAAAATTTTTGTGATGCTTATGAAGCAAAATGTTGGAAAAATTATTTTTTTTTATGCTTTTTGAAAATATTTTCCATAAAACTAAGTCTTTTTTGCTTTCCGTTTGATCTATAATATGCTTCTCAGTTTCTTCAATAAATTTCATTTTAAAAGAAAACAACATAATACAAAACTTGCGTTTTCCAGCTTAATATTAATTTACTTAATTTGGCTTTTACAGATTGAAAAAATATCAATTAGTCGACGAGTTGTAGCCAAAAAAACCATACAAACAATATGCTGAAAATCGGCATTTGACTGCAAAGTTCGAAGGTCGATTAAAAAAAAAAATCAAACTAACATAAACAAACGCCGCGATACGGGTCTCCTAATTTAGCCTCTATTTTCACCCCTCACTCTCAGAATCAACTGAACTTTTGCTAACCTGAATTTGTTCCACAGTGTAATCATATGCCGTGAATATGTTATTTAAAAAAATTATTAAAAAAGTTTTCCTTCTTTTTGATAATTTGTTTAAAGGTTTTTTAAATTTTTCAGATTTCATTGCAAAAATTAGTCCAACTTAAATTGCTGAAGCTATTTGCTGAAGAATTAAGAGAACACCAAATGGTTTGCAGGTCTTAATACACTGGCCTAGTATTTTCATTATGATTTAGAATTTCTCACCACCCGCCCCCCTGCACCAGGGAGCTGAGCTCCCAAATTTTCCACAGTGTAATATGTTCTGTCGGTTGGCTTATAGATTTTCTTATTTTAGATTTTTATATATTGAAAAACAACGATTTTTTGGAAAAAATTTTAAAAAATAATTACAGGCTGCCTCAAAAAAAAAATCGAGAAATAAAATTGTACAGCATAATACACAAACGTATGTTAAAAACAATAAAATATTAGAGCATAAATTAAGAAAAACAAAAATTAAATATACGGAGTTAATAATTTTGAAGGATCGTTAAAATATTTAATTCATCTTCATTACTTTTAAAAATACATTTATTTCAACTAGCAGATTCCAGCCCTAGAAATTCGATTGCATATTATAGGAAACTTTATTTTTGATGTGTAAACATCTACATATACGCACAGGGGGGTAAATTTCTATTTCACAATACAATCACAAGACAATATCGGTGTTAATTCTGTTTGTATTGGTGAAAAACTTATGATATAAAATTGTTTCAGCTAATTCAACACCCCTTTGCTGTAAAAAGACAAAAAATTCACAATATAAACGTATAACATACACATTCAACAACCCCACTTTAACCAGAGTCCCTGCAGTTGTTTACTACAAGTGATACAAAGACGACGCTTTGATTTTAAAAATGTGACATAAAAAATCTTTAATTATTAGATGTTTACACATCTGCCCTGTGATCGGACTCACATGGTTTTTTTCATCAAATTTTTTTAATGTTTTTAATCCATGATATTTATTTCATTATAGATATTTGTTGAATACACAGAAATAAGAGCCTAAACGTATCTGAACCAACTTTATACCACGTTAAGGTATGGTAATTTTAGGCAATACACAATTAAACACTGGGCATGTGATATGCAATTATTGTAATGAAATTCGATACCGTTATTATTGTTATTGCCGTCATTGGTTTATGTCCGAAATTATCTTTCAATTCACTACAGGGCTATTCATAAACAATTTTTTCAAACACATTAACAAATTTAATAAACACACACACAGCACTGTATAATTTTATGCATGTGTTAATAGCAAACTTAAATGAATTTTACTCAAAAAAAAAAATAATAATAATAATATTAATAATCGAGGCGGTAAATCCGTAAATGGTGGACAGCTAAAAAGAAATGCCTTTAAAATCGGTTCAAAACTGACAAAGTTAAATCGATCACAAGAAATCACCTTGCCTATTAATATTATAGATATAAGCCGATTGGGTGCTTTTAAAATTTATTCGACAATTTTGGAATACAGATAATTAAAAAGAAATTATTTAAATCAAATTTGTTTGCGAGATTTATTAAAAAATTAATTTATGTGCGCTGATAGCGATGCAAAAACTGTCTTTATTGGCATCTGAAAATCACAAAAGTGACAATAATCTTAAAACTAAGCTAATTATTAACAAAAAGTTTGTTGATCAACCCATTTAGGTAGTTGATGTCATCACTCCAGTCATGCAATATTGTTCAATGTTGTTGGTGGCATTTACTACATCGCAGTATTTCATTGACGCGAGTTATTGGTACAGCCTAAACAATGGTACCCTAATGATGTATGGCACCTTACAATATGATGTGTGGCATAGATTAAATTAAACAACTCATGTAGACTTCCTAGTATTAGTAGGTCATAAAATTAATTTATAAATGCTTATGTAAACAAAAGTATCTCTTCGATACTTTTGTCACAACTAACCTACATATATGTTACCAATTAAAGCCTTTTGTTTATGTAAGCAAAAGTACCTCATCGATAGTTTTGCATTTAACAATTAAAACACATATGTGACCCAAAACTACTAATATTCCTTCCGCATGTTAATTAAATGTTTAGGTAAACAAAACTATCTTGTCGATACTTTTCTTACACATACGTTCTCCATAAAAAACATTCTGTGACCCATAAAAATATTAAATACTTTCTTCCGCATAACAAACTATAACTTACATTTTAGTATATAAGTACATTCTATTTTTATTATTAGTTAGTCTTAAATAAGATTCAATGAAGTAATATTAAAATTTTAAACTAAAGATCTTTTCACTACATAGTTTATAACTATAAACTATAAGTCGCATGCAATGGTATTATTGACACATAAGCCGTGTTGTTGGATTTTCCGATTTTGTGTTGGATTTTGTGTTAACTTATATCTTCAAAAGAATAATATATTCGTACAATTTTTGGTAATCCAAAAAAGTTGTTTTTAAACGGTGTTCGATAAAACATAGAATTACTCATATTCACAGCGTGTCCTGTCGAAAATGACTCTTATAATAATACCATAAAAAGTTTAAAAAAAAAATTAAATATTGTTAACTCCTTTCAAAAAAATAATTCCGGAATTCCGAAAATCCGAAAATCAGCTGTATTATTGTTTACTCCACATTGTGTGGCAAAGAAATATTGGCGTTTAAAAAAAATTAATTGAAAACTTGTTCAAAATTTCTTGATGATCTCGAGGACCAAAATTACTCCACCAAAATTCTTTCAATATATTTTCCTACATAAGCTCTAAATTACGAGACTTTAGAAAAAAAGAATCATATATCATATACCAAGAATCATATATAGATGAGGATGAAGCAAGAGTGGCAGATCTCAGAATATTCAAAAATTGATGATCATGCAATTGGATCATGAAAGAAAGAGTGGCAGATCTGAAAATATACAAAAAAATTTAACCATGCATGTAGGAGATAAAATTTACGATAAAATTTGTACTAAGAATTTTTAGTTCCAAGTTTTTACTTTGCACAACACACACACATTGGTAAGCAAAATATGTTCACATTGCTAATAAGCAAGATCATTTGAAAAAAAAAACATCATCTTCACTTGACAACACGCACACATTGTTATGAAGCAAGAACATAAAACTCAGTTAGCATTTAATAAAATTATGACACGGTTTTATGACTCGATCTTCAAATGAGATTGTTAAAACAAGCTTTCAAATGCTGACTGGGTATACACACATTGGCACACAGTAAGAAACACCAAATACACACACATAGTTGATATAAGAAAACAGAACAAATTCTAAAAGCGAAAAAGTCGAAAAGTTTCAATTTTTGAACACTTTCAATTTCATCAATTAAAGTTAATTTGAAAAATTTTATAAGACTTTTGTTTTATGTGAAATGAAATTAGTCAAACATGGTTGAAAAATATGTGAAATTGAATACAAATTTCAAATCCAAATAAGAGTCATTCCATGTCAGACCGAACACCTTTTTTACACCACCTCTTCCGATTTTCTTTAAATTTGCCAGACGTAATAAACATAAAAAAATATTTTACACGTGTTTCGGGAAAAAAATTAAAAATTTTTTTTTAAAAAGTTATTTGCATTTGAAAATCGTCAAAATCGTGAAAAATCTTCCGACATGACAACATTTAAACAAATGTTTTTATAAAACTAGTAAATGGATTTTGAAGTTCAATACCTTGTTTTAAAGGTATTTGAACCTTCTTTTTAAAAAAAATATTATTTTTTATAAATTGATATTTTTTTAATATTAAAATTTGGGTTTTTTACTTAATTTCTGTTTTCCACAATCTTCGAACAAGTCGAAAAATCTGAAAAAAATATTTTCTTTAAGGTTAATATATTCTTAACATTCCCTCAAAATTTCAGAGTGGAGGTCGAATGGATTCTATTTTTTTACGATTTTTTTCCATTGCAGCACCACAAAAAAAATAACATTTTGTTTATAAACATTTTACTTTCAAGCATGTTAACGAAAATTTCAACGCATGTATGTATGTGTGTATGTATGTATGAAAGTAAAAAAGTGTATTTTTATTTAATATATAACTAAAAGTTAAATAATAAGCAATTTTAATTTTTATATACATTTTTAATAGAAAAATCAGCTGCAAATGATGTAGTATGAACTTTAATGCTATTTACTACAATGACAATGGGAAAGAAAAATTTATTAATTATGTTGCAATATCGGAATGCTTAAAACACGACACAATAGCTGTCAATTTATTTCAGGAAGGTCTAATCAAATTCCTTAAAGAAACATTGAGTTCCTTAAAAAAAATTTTTTACTTCTCAGATGGTGCAAGTGCTCAATATAAAACCAAGAAAAATTTTGTCAATCTTGCATTTCACGAAGATGATTTCGCTATAAAAGCTGAGTGGCACTTCTTTGCAACTTCGCACGGAAAGGGCCCTTGCGATGGGCTTGGAGGCACAATTAAAAGATTAGCAGCCCGAGCCAGTTTGACCAATATTGACAATCCAATCAATACCCCGACTACTTTTTATCAATGGGTTAAACAAAATGTTAAAAACATAAATTGCGAATTTTTTAGTACGGAACAATATAATGAGCAGGAGAAAAAACTTAAAGAACGGTTTACTAAAGCAAAAATGATACCAGGTACTTTAGGCTACCATGCGTTTATTCCGTACCAAGAGAGACAAATTAAAGTTCATACTACATCATTTGCAGCTGATTTTTCTATAAAAATGTATATAAAAATTAAAATTGCTTATTATTTAACTTTTAGTTATATATTAAATAAAAATACACTTTTTTACTTTCATACATACATACACACATACATACATGCGTTGAAATTTTCGTTAACATGCTTGAAAGTAAAATGTTTATAAACAAAATGTTATTTTTTTTGTGGTGCTGCAATGAAAAAAAATCGTAAAAAAATAGAATCCATTCGACCTCCACTCTGAAATTTTGAGGGAATGTTAAGAATATATTAACCTTAAAGAAAATATTTTTTTCAGATTTTTCGACTTGTTCGAAGATTGTGGAAAACAGAAATTAAGTAAAAAACCCAAATTTTAATATTAAAAAAAAATCAATTTATAAAAAATAATATTTTTTTTAAAAAGAAGGTTCAAATACCTTTAAAACAAAAAGAAGGTTCAAATACCTTTAAAACAAGGTATTGAACTTCAAAATCCATTTACTAGTTTTATAAAAACATTAGTTTAAATGTTGTCATGTCGGAAGATTTTTCACGATTTTGACGATTTTCAAATGCAAATAACTTTTTAAAAAAAAATTTTTAATTTTTTTCCCGAAACACGTGTAAAATATTTTTTAATGAAGACTTCGTTCTCAAATTTTAAAAGACATCGAAGACATCAAAGTCAATTTTTAGCAAAAATCGTACGGTTTGACATGGAATGACTCATAAGGAGCAGAAATGTATAATTTTTTCAAAAATTTTATTTCATAAAAAAAAACCTAAAGTAAATTTAAAATATAAACAAAAAAAATTCTAAAATTATAAATAAAAAATTCAGAATAGAAATGTAAACAACAAATTCAAAAAAAAATTAAAAATTAAAAATTAAAAATTAAAAATTAACAATTAAAAATTAAAAATTAAAAATTAAAAACTAAAAACTAAAAACTAAAAATTAAAAATTAAAAATTAAAAATTAAAAATTAATAATTAAAAATTAAAAATTAAAAATTAAAAATTAAAAATTAAAAATTAAAAATTAAAAATTAAAAATTAAAAATTAAAAATTAAAAATTAAAAATTAAAAATTAAAAATTAAAAATTAAAAATTAAAAATTAAAAATTAAAAATTAAAACTTAAAAATTAAAAATTAAAAATTAAAAATTAAAAATTAAAAATTAAAAATTAAAAATTAAAAATTAAAAATTAAAAATTAAAAATTAAAAATTAAAAATTAAAAATTAAAAATTAAAAATTAAAAATTAAAAATTAAAAACTAAAAATTAAAAATTAAAAATTAAAAATTAAAAATTAAAAATTAAAAATTAAAAATTAAAAATTAAAAATTAAAAATTAAAAATTAAAAATTAAAAATTAAAAATTAAAAATTAAAAATTAAAAATTAAAAATTAAAAATTAAAAATTAAAAATTAAAAATTAAAAATTAAAAATTAAAAATTAAAAATTAAAAATTAAAAATTAAAAATTAAAAATTAAAAATTAAAAATTAAAAATTAAAAATTAAAAATTAAAAATTAAAAATTAAAAATTAAAAATTAAAAATTAAAAATTAAAAATTAAAAATTAAAAATTAAAAATTAAAAATTAAAAATTAAAAATTAAAAATTAAAAATTAAAAATTAAAAATTAAAAATTAAAAATTAAAAATTAAAAATTAAAAATTAAAAATTCAAAATTAAAAATTAAAAATTAAAAATTAAAAATTAAAAATTAAAAATTAAAAATTAAAAATTAAAAATTAAAAATTAAAAATTAAAAATTAAAAATTAAAAATTAAAAATTAAAAATTAAAAATTAAAAATTAAAAATTAAAAATTAAAAATTAAAAATTAAAAATTAAAAATTAAAAATTAAAAATTAAAAATTAAAAATTAAAAATTAAAAATTAAAAATTAAAAATTAAAAATTAAAAATTAAAAATTAAAAATTAAAAATTAAAAATTAAAAATTAAAAATTAAAAATTAAAAATTAAAAATTAAAAATTAAAAATTAAAAATTAAAAATTAAAAATTAAAAATTAAAAATTAAAAATTAAAAATTAAAAATTAAAAATTAAAAATTAAAAATTAAAAATTAAAAATTAAAAATTAAAAATTAAAAATTAAAAATTAAAAATTAAAAATTAAAAATTAAAAATTAAAAATTAAAAATTAAAAATTAAAAATTAAAAATTAAAAATTAAAAATTAAAAATTAAAAATTAAAAATTAAAAATTAAAAATTAAAAATTAAAAATTAAAAATTAAAAATTAAAAATTAAAAATTAAAAATTAAAAATTAAAAATTAAAAATTAAAAATTAAAAATTAAAAATTAAAAATTAAAAATTAAAAATTAAAAATTAAAAATTAAAAATTAAAAATTAAAAATTAAAAATTAAAAATTAAAAATTAAAAATTAAAAATTAAAAATTAAAAATTAAAAATTAAAAATTAAAAATTAAAAATTAAAAATTAAAAATTAAAAATTAAAAATTAAAAATTAAAAATTAAAAATTAAAAATTAAAAATTAAAAATTAAAAATTAAAAATTAAAAATTAAAAATTAAAAATTAAAAATTAAAAATTAAAAATTAAAAATTAAAAATTAAAAATTAAAAATTAAAAATTAAAAATTAAAAATTAAAAATTAAAAATTAAAAATTAAAAATTAAAAATTAAAAATTAAAAATTAAAAATTAAAAATTAAAAATTAAAAATTAAAAATTAAAAATTAAAAATTAAAAATTAAAAATTAAAAATTAAAAATTAAAAATTAAAAATTAAAAATTAAAAATTAAAAATTAAAAATTAAAAATTAAAAATTAAAAATTAAAAATTAAAAATTAAAAATTAAAAATTAAAAATTAAAAATTAAAAATTAAAAATTAAAAATTAAAAATTAAAAATTAAAAATTAAAAATTAAAAATTAAAAATTAAAAATTAAAAATTAAAAATTAAAAATTAAAAATTAAAAATTAAAAATTAAAAATTAAAAATTAAAAATTAAAAATTAAAAATTAAAAATTAAAAATTAAAAATTAAAAATTAAAAATTAAAAATTAAAAATTAAAAATTAAAAATTAAAAATTAAAAATTAAAAATTAAAAATTAAAAATTAAAAATTAAAAATTAAAAATTAAAAATTAAAAATTAAAAATTAAAAATTAAAAATTAAAAATTAAAAATTAAAAATTAAAAATTAAAAATTAAAAATTAAAAATTAAAAATTAAAAATTAAAAATTAAAAATTAAAAATTAAAAATTAAAAATTAAAAATTAAAAATGAATAATGAATAATCTAACCCATAAAAACAAAGTTTTTATTAAAACACTTGCTTGCCTTATGCATATGAATTTTAAATCTCTCCGTGACTGTGCGTGACTTTGCGTGATTATCTTAAAATTAATCTTTGGCCACAACAAAACTATGGGCCAAGTTTCAGATCAATTGGATAAGTGGGAATGGGGTTCCCCCACGACAGACAGAGAGATTGAGTTAAAAGAAAGAGCTTAGAAAATTTTGTAAGAAAGTTAAAATTTTTGTTAAAAATAACCTTTTCTTAAAAAAGTGCCTTTTCTTAAATAAGTAACTTTTGTAAAAGAAAACATTTTTTAAAGTACTTTTTATTAAAAAAGTAAATTTTCTTAAAAAAGTACCTTTTCCTTAAAAAGTACCTTTCGTTAAAAAGTGAATTGTCTCAAAAGAGCACCTTTTTTTAAAAAAAATTTTTTCTCAAAAAAGTATTTTTTAAGTAATTTTTCTTAATAGAATACCTTTCCTTAAAAAAGCAAAAATTTCTTTAAAAAAGTAAATTTTCTTAAAAAAGTACATTTCCTAAAAAAGTACATTTTCTGAAAGAAAAAAAGATTTTCCTAAAAAAGTACATTTTCTAAAAACAAGTAGCCGCTCTTAAAAAAAATATATTTTCTAAAAAAATACATTTTGTAAAACAAGTACCTTTTATTAAAAAAGTACCTTTCATTAAAAAAGTACCTTTTATTAAAAAAGTATATTTTCCTTAACTAAGTATATATTCTTAAAAAAATAGTCTTAAAAAATATATTTTCTTAAAACGTATTTCTTTAAAGAACCTTTTCTTAAAAAATTACCTTTTCTTACAAAAAAAAGTACCTTTTTTAAAAAAATACAATTTCTTAAAAAAAGTGTATTAAAAAAATAGCTAAAAAAGTAGCTGTTCTTAAAAAAATATATTTTATTATAAAATTACCTTTTGATAAGAAAGTACCTTTTCTTGAAAAGTAATAATATAGTACTTTTCTTAATAATTATCTTTTTTTTTTAAAATCAGTTTTTAAAAAAAAGGTACCCTTTCTTAAAAAGTACCTTTTCTTTAGAAAGGCGATTTTCTTCAAAATACCTTTTCTTAAAAAATATATCTTCTGAAAAAAATATTTTTCTAAAGCTCGCTGCTACGTTGCGAAATTCAACAAAGGCCTTCTTCATGGCCATAATATAAAAAAGGCCCTTTTCAGGGCTACAAAATATACATAAATTCAAAAAGAGATTTTTTTTGTTACTGCTCCTTTTTTTTTAATAAAATAAAGGCAATGATTATGATGATGAATTAATTCAAAAGAAAAAAAGTTCCTAAATATAAATAAAAACCTTTGTGTATTCTTAAAAAAAATTTCATTTTTTTATTCCAAATTATAATATATAATATATTGCAGTTTTTTAAAAGAATTCCAGTTTCATATTTTCTCTTTCTTTTAGTAAATATTTGTCAACCCTGAAAATGGCTGCTTATCGTAAAATTTGTATCGTAACTTCTTGTTCATAACTGTGATGCATGTTCAATGCTATGCAAAATGAACATTCTGAGATCTGCCACTCTTGCATTATCAGTTTCATGATGACCAAATTGCAGTTTGCACATCCTCATCTACATACGATTCTTGGCATTACTACATCATATTCGAAAAAAGCCACTTTACAGGACAAGCTAATGCGCACACTTTTACAGATCTACAAATTTCGCTGATTAATTCAGTATATGCAGCCAAGTGCATTAATCTGTAATATACGTACATGCATACGTTTACACATGCATTCATTCATGTATACAACAACAAACATGTCAATATTCAATTTTATACCCACAAAGGTTGAAATTCTTGTTGGTCAATTTATACAAACAGAGAAATGACGAAAAACTTTACAAACAAACAAACAAACGAACAAAAAACGACGTATTAAAAGATGAAAATTTATACATACTCGTGCATACAGTAATGTCCATATAAATAACATATTTCCAATATACTTTTATTATGAAATAAATTTTCGATGAGAAATTGAAAAATTTGACTTTTTAACCTGAATGATCATTTAGGCATTCCATTTACAATGATGTTTTTAAGCATTTTTTTTATATCTTTATATCTCTTTAAATCATGACCGACAAAGGAAGCAAACATTTTGTGGCCAAATGTCGACTGACATGAAAAAACTTCTTCTAAATTTTTAATACACCACGAATACGCAAACAAGAAGAAATCTTCTAAAATGATCATAAATATTATCTAAACCTTAAATTTGTCTTTAGCATAAATCAATTATATTGTGGAGCGTATTGAAAGATTTTACGACTTTAAATACATATATTATTAAAATTAGTTTTTTTTTTGCAGTATTAACATTTGTATAAATTCCAGTTTATTTAAGCAATGCTCTCATTATTAGCGTCACTGTGCATTTTCTTTCCATATGTAGATATGCAAGCACCGTTTTTTTATGTCAGTTGTTTCAGCATTCAATTAAATTTCATGCATATCTGAATAGCTTTTCATATACAATATATGCACACATGTCTTTTTTCCAAGCAAATATTGTTGGAATATATTAAAAGAATTATTGGGGTAATCAAGTACAGAAAGAGTGTTTTTAATAAAAAAGAGAAATTAATTTATAAAGCTTTTAAAAATAAAACCAAATATAATCGAAATAACTAGTCGTCGCGATAATAATTACTTAAACTCAATCGAATATTGGGCTGTGGCACAAAAATTTGGTATTTGGTCATTAAAACTATTCTTAAGTATATAGAATGTAATTTTTTGGGTTTTTAAAATATTCCTATTTACCCATTTCAAAATAGTGATTAACTTTAATTTAAATAATTAATTAAGGCTTCGTTTTGAAACATCGTAACCTAAAATAGAAATTGTGTAAAAAATATTTGTAATTAATTGGAAATAATTGACGTCTTTCACTGTTCTTTGGCTTTGTGTGCATTGGCTACCGTATATGTATATGATGGACATAAATAAATAAACTATATTTAAGTGTCATAAATAAGCATATAATAATATTCATAAAATGTTGTTGCAGACAAATAATTGAAGTTATTAATTGAGGTATTTAATATGAATGTGCTGAACATGTTACACTGGTAATAAATACATAAAAAATTTTAATTTTCTATTTTCGAGCAGTATTTAAAAAAGACAATAGCAGCGATCGAGTTCTTCTTATGTAGCAATAAAAGAGATTTAATTAAAAAATAGACCTATAAAACAGAAAATCCGAAAGTAGGGAGTGATATCGAAAAAAAAACCTTAATACACATAAATGTTTGAATTTTTTTTTTTTTTTTTTGGTTGAAATTACACAAAAAAAAAATTATTTCTAATCACAATATTTGAACTTGTGGACCATTTCCTGAAACGTTTCCATTAGGGATTTCATAGTAGTTTCTGTTACTTTTTAAACTCTGTCTTTTAACTCATTCTCTCTGTCGTGGGGCAACACCATTCCCCCTTATCCAATTGGTCTGAAACTTGGCCCATAGTCTTTTTGTGACCAAAAGTTAATTTTAAGATAGTCACACACAGTCACGCACAGTCACGGAGAGCTTCAAAAGGAAAGAACGAGTTTTAATAAAAATTGTGTTTTTATGGGTTAGATTATTCGAATGGGTAGTCTCCGCTCAAAATCTGCCACATTTTGAGACACCTTTTCTGTGCACTTCAATTTGCCTTTGAGTGGAGCACAACACCTCTCCACTAGCGTAAGCTTCAGAAACTTTGTTTTGGAAATTTCTTGGCCTTGCAAACATCATGTGGACCTTCCCTTTATCCCGAATCAGGTTTCCTATCAATTTTCAAGTTCTTCTAACAACTTACAATATTATTATTTTATATAAACTAACCAAAAAGAGACACTGATATATTTTTCAAAGATAATTTGATAAGAAAATAGCTCGAAAAATGGTTGCAAAAAGTTAAGAGCAAAAATTTTTGAAAAAAAGAAAGATAACAAGAACAATATAGAAAAATCATATTTTTCCAGACTTTTTTAATTTTTCATTGGTATCTAGGGACCCATTGAGTCGATTTTGATGATTTTAAATAAAAACGTGTTCAGAACATTAATAAATCATTTCCACTCAAAATAGGTAACCCAGCTGTCATATTGAGGTCGTAATTGCGATTTTCACAGACGGACAGATGGGCATTATTGTAACAACTCCGCTTGTTAGAAAGATACAAAATATATGTATTTTATGGGCTTCAGATTCTTTTCCAATTATTGCAAACAGAATGACAAATTCATACATAGCCTCAAAAAAACTTATTCCGTTCTTAAGGGAAAAAAAATTTTTATGAGAACAAAAACTGTATAAGGCCTTCAAATTTTTTTCCTTTCAAAAATTTTTCATTTGATCAAAAAATTTTTTCTTTTTCAGTTTTTTGTCACCACATAATTTTGTGAAATTTTTTTATTTTAAAAATTTTTAACCACAATTTTTAACCACAAAAATTTTTTAATATTAAAAAACTTTTCATGAAATGAAATTATTCCTCTTATATTTCTTTCATCTTGTCCATTTTTTTTTTTTTTTTTTAAGTCTATAGAGTACCATTTACGAAAAATGCAACCCAAGGTGATCGTTTGGAGATGAACAGATATTTTAACTAATATCGGAAAATTTTGCCTACAAAATTTTAATTGCGCTTTTAAAATGAAACAATATCTGAATAACTACTAATTGTTAAATATTTGCTCAATTTACATAATTTAAACAGTAAGTAGAAAGTTGCTAACGTTTACAAAGAAATATTAATCAACTATTAACTCATTTGTAAAATTGCCAAAATAATTAAAAGTATTTAAACTGTAGTAAGGTTCCCAATATATCACTTTATTTAAAATTAAATCTAGTTTAGCATTTTGTTGAAACAAAATTTGTTTTGTGTTTCTTTTCTTAAAGTTTAAATTAGTTCAGTTAAAATGACAACCCTTTTTTAAATAGTTTTACAACTCACCAAATTCGAAATGCTTTCGATACAATCATTTCATTGCTTTTAGTTTCCACGGAATTGTATCTAACTATTTATTATTGTATGTTGTCAGTTTAGAACAACTAAATTAACAAATTGCTGTTGCCAAAAATTGTTTAAGTTGTAATGAGCCTCAGTAAATATTACTGAACACTTTCATTTGATTGTCTGATGGGTCTGATGTTATTCCAATTTTACTCGTTATTGTTTGGCAGGAACTAAAACAACAAAAACAAATAACCACAATGACAATAATACATAATATTAAAACACAAAACGTTTTCATACCGCAAATGTTATACAATAACTTAATAAGTATCAGAAGGTATCGCTGATTTGGTATCGCAATCAATCGAAAATAATAAATTTGAAATATTTCAAATTAGCATTTTGGTGAGTTGTAAATGTTATATTAGGTAATCATCGATTTAAGTGTAATCGTGCAAGGGTGGGAATGGAGGTGGAGGTTACATGTGATTGCGTGTGATATAAGGTTAAAACCGAAAACACGAATATCGAAATATAATAAATGACTGACAATCAATATTTAGCACGCTGACTTTATAACTAATGCGAAATGTTTATGTATGTGGTGAATAGGTTTAGAAGAACACTTATTGATGTTAAATTTTAAATGCGTTATTGTATGCGTAGTATGTCTAAAAATTAGTTCACATGTGTTAAACGTATTTGTTTCAACACTGGCACATGTTCTAGAGACTGATGAGACGAGGGTTATAAAATACTTATGTATTTAAAGGCTTGTCGATAGATTTAAGGGAATAATGGTGGACTTTTTAATATTGCGATTATGATTATTGCTTTTTATATTTTGAGTGACATTTACAAACATTATCACAAAGGTTAAAGGCAACAGTTTAAAAAACTATACATTGTGTAAAAATTTGTATATGCCATCAAGTATGAGTGATTTTATAATCTAAAATAAATCATACGCCCACGTACATTTAAATGAGAGAATTGGTTTTGCTGTACAGAAATGGGAAAATGCATGCTAAATTCAATTCAATAGAATTACTAGAATCTTTATTTGAAATTCAATTTTTTACACAATCATTTAAAGAACTATAGTTTTTGCAATCTCTTATTGAGAGTAAGTCGTAGTTTCAATTACAATTTAATATAATAAACAAAATTCAGCTAGTTAAAAAACATATCAAATTTAATGGCAACATTGCAAAACGCTATTGAAATTGCTGAAATTCGGTACATGTTCAGACCTAGTCAAATAAATAATTTTCGACATGCTTTAAATGAGAATTTTTGATTATTTTAACTTCATGAACGGTTATTTCATTTAAAAAAAGTAAGAAAATCATAATTCAATATAATAATTGGCCGAGACCGACTCCACGATACCCTATACCTTATGTTTGGAGACCCTATCTATAGGTCCAACTAATTGGAACAAATGCCCCAATCCCATACAAATTTTTTAGGTCATAAGTTAATTTTTTGGGGGCATTTGTTCAATGGGGCCTAAGTTCGCAGCGCCATATTCAATATTGAAAATAATTTAAGATCTGATTCGTCAGTATTTTGGCATTATATTAAAATTAAACGTAAGAATACCGGATATCCTACTAATATGATTATGACAATGAGGTTTCAATGACTAGTGATCAATCTTGTAATTTATTTACTAAATTTTCCCAATCTAATATTTCTAATCCCAGTAACTTAGGCCATTTTTATATCCGAGGAGGATGTTATTCTATCCATCATAGGAATAAAAGAAAGCTCGTCGGGCATTTTTCCAGATTCAATACCATCAATTTTCTTTTCCAGATTCAATACCAGCAATTTTCTTTTCCAGATTCAATACCAGCAATTTTATTCAAAAAACGTATACGACCTTTAGTAGATCCTATTCGAATTCTTTTTAATGCATGTATAAAACGAGGCATATTTTTAGATAGTTGGAAAAATGTTATGCAAAGTGTTGTGCCAGTTTTTAAATCCGGTGATAAAACAAATGTTGCTATGGCAAAAATTTTTGATACGATTCTAAAAATTAAACTTTAAATTTTAAGAAACCTTTAATGATTGCGCTTGATTTGAAAGTGATTCAAAATGCTTGATTCAAGTTTTAAATAAACTTATTTTTAATATTGGAAAATGATTAACTATTTCTTTCGCATATTGTCATAATCCATTTGTATACAACTACACTTTTGATGCCAAATTGCATTTGCAACCAGGCACGTACGCAAGGGGGTTATTGGGAGTTAAACCCCCTTGCTTTTTGCAAGTACTTTGTGCAAAAGTACTTTTAGAATAATATAATAGTATTTCGAACTCTAACATGGTTTAGGGTATTAGTGGACAGAAGCTATGGTGGTGCCATCTTTTAAATTCTTCTAATACACCAAAAAATTTTCGTAATGCATTTTTGGCATACGACAATCCATTTTTCCAACTGTTCGAAAATTAATTCAAATATTAGCTATACTACTGGTTACAACATCAATCAGTGAACGATCTTTTTCAACAATGAGATGACTTAAAACGTATTTACACAAAACAACGGGTGAAGAAAGGCTTAATGGATTAGCGTTACTTAATATTGATCGCATGGGGATCAGTTGTAGATGAACTAGTAAAAAGTTCATGTAAATTAGAAATTCGCTATGATAATTATGAAATTAAAAAATTTTTTAACTTCACTCTTAACTTATATCCATATCTAATATTTCCAGAAAATATTCCTTTCGCTGAATCTGTCATTTTTAATGAGAAAAAAATATGCAATCTTTAATTTTTGGTATTTTTTTTTTTTTATATAATTTGAATATATTAATTTTTCTGATTTAATTTTTACAAATTCTTCTCTTACGTATAATTTTTATCAATTTTCCTTGCTACATTTCTATTTCATGTATAATTTTTAATACCTTAATTTTTCCTATATAATTTTTATTAATTTTTTTTTATATATATAATTTTATTTATATATCTTAATATATTTTTATGTAAGTAACAATTATGAATAAAAATTGCTTTAAAATTTTCAGTCAAAAAGTTGCGAAAGTATATCTATAGGTATTTGTTTTTATAGAGAAACAAGTAAGAGTGTTAAATTCGGCTGTGCTGAATCTTTGATACCCTCCACCTCGGTTTGAGTATTGACAATAAATGCAAACGAAATATTTGAAAAAGTAAAAATTTATTAAACTTAACACCAAATTATTTCAGCAAATTCATTGGGTTGATCCGCTTAACAGGTGATTTTTGTTTATTTCAAGAGTTGGTCTATAAAGTTATCTCACATTATTAATTCGCGCTCCAACGAGTAAAGATCGTCTTCATCTTTTCTATTATTTCGGATAAAAGAAAACACGTTTCGGTATTTGCTTTTTGGTCATCGTGGTTGCTGATCGGTATGCATATGCATGCGTTTCCGTTTATATGACATTACCTCTCATTTAATTTAGTTTAAGTTTTTGCAAATTAAAAGGTAATGGTTGTGTAGGGTGGCTATACATATTAAATCGTGCTAATTAGATATGGCTGTATAGTTTCTTTTAACTGGCCAAAAAATTATTTATTGCAGCCATATACGTCTGATATATATATTAAAAGGGAGTTTTAACTAGTAGATTTTGTGGTTACACAAAATAACACCACAATACAACATAAAATCTAACCCAGAGATGCCAACTTTTGATTTTGAATTAAATTATATTAATAAAATATGTATTCATTTATTGACTGCAAATACTACTACCTGGGAATTATTACCGAACTTAAATTTTTTGGGTTTTACTTACATACCATGAAGTTAAGTTTTGAAGTCATCATGAACACTGGTTCAAATTAGGGATGCTAAACGTAAAAAACCAAATGTCCCAAAAATTTGAAATAAAATAATTTGTTATCTTTATTTTCTGAATAACTTAATATTTTCATCCAAACAAATTGTGAAAAATAATATATAAATAACATTCTCATCAAATTGAGCTGTATTTATGTAACAATTTTTATGTTCGCAATTCTTAAATATCATTTGAGGTTTTCTAAACTTCATTGAACTTAAATTAATGTGTTCTTATCCTGAAATGCTATTAATGTCTCCTGAATGGCAATATTTTATTTAAATGTAGATATTTTTAAATATAGACATATTTGATGTTTTTTTCTTTTAATTTCTCTACTTTGTAAACACAACAAAAAGTTAATATGCCAAACTTGTGATCATATTTGTAAAAGAATAATGGAAAAACGTATGAAATAAAAGACCAGCCCTGTGTATACCCTTAACATTGTTGTGTTTGATATCTAATTGAAAATGTTGACATTCATGTTAAAATAGAAATAACGATTGCAAAGCTAATTAGAACAAAAATTGTGGCGCCATCTACTGTGGTATAGTCACACTGACCAAAATGAATTGACGCTCTGTTTGTTAATGCAAAAGAAATGTATTTTCCCCAAAACAAAATATTGATGAATTTTATATAAATAAAATAATATACCGATTTATTTCTAACATGCGGTTACTATGGATATACATACATAGAATATATGTATATTATTTTATTATTTAATATATGTATATATGTATATGTAAATTTTGCACACAAAAGTACATGACGTCAGTTTAGATGTTGGTGATTTTAACTACCTTTATATTTACTCGAAGTGTCTGCTTGTCTGCTTGTAGTCAAAATTTTTGATCGATTTTTAACCCCTTTACTGTGACCCAATCGATCTGAAACTTTGCAGGCGGGCTCGCGGCGATGACAAAATTATCTAGCAAACTTTTTTTGTGATGCCAAAACAATGGAAACTTTTAAATTTTTCTACCAGAGTTGATAAAAAAAATGTGCAAAGGGTTAGTTTTTATTATGTTATTACCACAACGACCACAAAAACAATTTATTTATTTATTTTATATATTTTTTAAAATTTTTTGTACTTCTTCAGTGATTTCTCGGCACCTGTTAAACCGATCTTCATGATTTTTGAAACAGAAACTTTCTCATGCTGATGGCCAATCATTCTCGCTAAAAACGAGCGCCCCAGTTATCCTATTGAGTGCGTGATCGTAACAAGAACAACATAGACAACTCATATTTTTTCAAGACTTTTTTTACTTCTTCATTCAATTCCCGGAACCTAATCAACCGATTTGGACGTTTTTAAATAGCAAACTTCTCAGGACGCTAGCGAATCATTTTTTATGCCAACGAGCACCGTAGCTGCCCGATTAAAGCCGTCATCGTTATTTCCACAGACGGACAGACGGACATCGCTACATCGATTCCGCTTATATAAAATATGTTTTCTGAACCCCTCCCATGGCTTCATCCTGATAGTAAAAATTATAAATTTTTCTGTAGTTTTTTTAAGTATAAAAATTCTTTGAGTGAAAACAAATTTTAAAATTTGACACCAAAAATTCAGTAACAGCAAAATTTCCAGTTGATTTAATTTTTTTTTTTTTTTTTTTTTTTTGTACAAATTTTTTAATTAACATTTAAAAAAAGTCCCATTATTTGAAAAAGCGCTTATAATTATTATTAAAATCCAAATATGACATTTTTTAATAAAAAAAAATAAATAAAAAATCCATCTATCACGCTAAAAGTTAAAAAAAAAATTAAAAAGTTCAATTTTGACCTTGAATTCCTTAAGGAATACTAAATCAATTTTAATGAAATCAAAACTAACTCGAGTTCAACTAAATATCTATCCATTAAAAAAACTACTAAAATATTTTGATCGGTTTAAAAGTTGCAGAATTTTGGCCAATGAAAAACAATTTTCATTTTCTGAGACAATTGGTATAATAAAAACTAGACCCAGATCAGATATTTTTGGTAATTTCAAACATATATATAAACTCGTTATACCCTGGGCAAGTTATAAAGCTGTTAAAAACTTTCGAGAAAAACTTAGTTAAAAAAGCAACAAATATAGCACTGAAAATGCAAAGTTAGTAACATGGTTCTTAAATTAAGAGAAATCAGACAGTTTTTGAATAAAAGAAATTAATCGATATTGATTCAAATATGATTGGAACTTTCAAACACAATTCCATAGAGATTTGTATTGAACATACCTTTTGCCTTACAGCGTACATATATATATATTTAATTAGTCAAAAACACTATTATAAAATTGGGCTTCCTTTATAGTATTTAATAGTCACTATATTTATAACTTAAAGTTTGGCGCTGTGTTAAAATGCAACTGATTGGCATATTAATTTAGGCGTTTTACACGAGGCTAAGTGGAAGGCGTAGCTGTCGATTGGTCTAGTATTTATTACATCCACCTTGGGTGGCATTTCGTAATATATATACAAGTGTATATATTTTGAAACCGCTATAATTGTTTCTACAAATCATTATGTTTACCCATCATAGCATTCTCTCCAACGGCCAACTGTAAACTGACGTGATTTATTTGTTGTTTGAAAATAACCAATCCATTTAAACAGCCAAGCTATCCATTCACTATTGACGTATTTAATGCTATTGAAACTCATTGAAACTCAAGTATGCGAACACCATTATATCCTAACAATAAATTTTCAACGCATTTTCGATTTACATTTAATACAAGTGTGGTATAATATTCACATTATTGACTATAATAATAACGAGACTGCCAGCTAACTACTTGTACTATCGATACACAAGCCCATCACCATCAACATCACCATCGCCATCGCTATAACTCAACTCGTCTCTAATATCGTTCGCCACCGTACATATGTTAGAGCATATACAAAGTAATAGTAGAAAGTATCGTACAGAAAACATTAAGAAGGCCCTTAATTACTAAATTTATTATTGAAGAGAAGCCACATATTTGCTTGATCTCTTCACATATAAATGCCAACCTTTTAGTTATTTAGTATATTTTTGTTATAGTTGTCGGTGGTATATTATCTTGTTGGATAAATTACTTTTAAATAAATTTACTACTTCAAGGTTTCAGTCTTGGCTGGTGTTGGTTGAGAGTTCGTGCAACAAAGAATCAACTTAACAAACATGAGCTTTTTCTTTCGAATGGTGTTTAAATTTCATAAACAAGCCAAGGTTTCATAAGTTGTAAAATTATTCGAACTAGTACAACTAAACTACTTGGTTAATGGTTGATTTCGCTCTTCTCTTCTCAAGTTTGTAACAGTTGTAAAATATGACGAGAAAAAAATATGTGAAAAAGTTGCTAAAGAAAATGATAATGCCTACCCAATGAAGGCAAAGACAAAAAAACAACTTTATTACAACCCACTGGTGTGTCGATAAATAACGACAACAATATTATAAATGGGCCTTTTAATAAAGGGAAGTATTTTACAGGCATACACTTATTAACAATTCATCCTCTCAAGATCAGACTTTGGTTTTAAGTAGCTTATTTATGTGTTTGCACCTTAGTTGAATTTTTGAAACTTGTAATTTAAAAAAAATTCAGTTTATTCCATCAGGGCTTGATATTTATGTATATGCGATATATAGTTGACATAGTTGACATATCATTAATTTTATTATGTACTTAGAATTAAGTAAGTACTTGTAATTAATATACTTGTTATGAAAATGATCATCAAATAAAATGTTAAAAATACTTTAAAACATCAAAATAATATTACTGAAAGAAGAAAATCTCGAAAAAAAGCCACAAAAACATTGAAAGACGTAACCAAGATATTTGGATAGCATTAATCAAGGAACTCGGAAAAGAAATAGCCAGGAGCACTTGGAACAGGACAGATTAAAAAAATCGGAATAGACGTAAAAAAATTTGGAAAGAAGAAACTAAAGAAGGTTGAAAAAGTAGCCAACACAAATTTGGAAATAAATAGAAACCCAAAGAAGATTTAAGAAGAATAAGTGAGTTATTCGGAAGCAGCTAAACAAAAGTAATATGAAGCAAAACTGTTTGAATACCTAGAAATTCAAGAATAATTTGAAATCGTTTGAATTTGTTACTTAGTAATGATGAGTACTTAATTATGTTGGTTTACATAAATTTAAAAAAAATTTATATCGCGGTTAAATAAATTATATATACCATATAATATATATAACATTTTCATTGCTATTGTCAGTCACAATTTATTAAGTATGGATGCCAGATTATTTTCGAGTGCGAAAGTAGAATTTTTGAAAAGAAAATTAAGAGATATCGGATAGTTCTTTTAATTCTAACATTGAACCAATTATTCAGTGCTACAGCCATTCTGGGGGCTAAGAAATTCCAAGTCAGGGTAAAAATACCTCTAAAGGGTTCAGAGTTCTCAGGTCAAACCAAAGAATTTCCAAGATAGCATTTCTTCCTTTAGTGATACAAAATTTTAAAAAGCCACAACATGGTCTAATGATTTCGAGAATACACCATTGACTGTTTAATGATCAGAAACTAAAAAGCTTGTATACACCAAACAGTTACCGCAAGGTGCTGTGAAGTCATGTGTAAGATCTCAAAGCAATATAACATACAGTGAATATTTAAAAAATTCTTTAAGGGAAGAGTACCGCCAAGATAAAATTTTGCGAAAGAGGAGCAAGTCCACTTGAATAACTATCTATCTATAATACTAATAGGCAAGGCGATTTCTTGTGACCGATGTAAGTTTGTCAATTTTAGTCCTCTTTTGACCAAACATCCCTCATTTGAAAGGTATTTCTTTTTAGCTGCGTAACAGATCTACAAATTTATATATTTGTAATTTTTTTTCGAGTAAAATGAAATTAAAGTTGCTACTAACACATACAAAAATTATACAATGCTAAGTGTGTGTTTATTAAATTTATTTATGTGTTTGACATAAACCAATAACGACAATAGAGATAAAAAAAAATTGGACATAAACCAATAACGACAATAACGCCAATAAAAAATGTTGAATTGTGAATTAGCTAAAATTGATTAGCATACCTTCAGGGTCTTATGAAACAATTTATTAAATGAAAAACTAAAATTTCGTAGAATTTACACTCAAATTTCGAGGGCTTGGATCTGCTAGTATTCTTTAATGGAGATAGGAAAGAATACTAATCTGGTCGTCGGAAGTACAGGGGCCAAATCACCGCATTCGTTATCGAAATTTTTCGATCGAAATTATTTTCTTATTTTCTTATATACTTAAAATAACTTAACTCTGTTACAGTTAACGAATTATGGACCCTAGTTAAGAATAAAAGTGAAACTATGGCTTAGGTTTGTCCGTATTCTGGAAATAACAAACCAAAATATGGAATTTCGATTGATTCTACTCGATATCAAATGCGGTGATTTGGCCCCTTTCATAAAATATTTATATTCATATGAATTAACGAAAGAAGCAATGTGTATTATAATCAACAATCACAGCATGTTATATATGGAAATAGAAAGTAGTTTAAATGTGGTGATTCATTCCACATTGCCAAAATTTATCTAATGTGATTCACTTGCTTCAAGTGTAAACAAACCTGTCATCAATTCTTTAAATGCATTTCGAATTCTAATTTTAAAGGACAACAAAACTGTAACTGTAACATCAATAAATACAGGAATAATTTTACCAAAAAGAAAAAAATATCAGCTAATATGTCATATGATAAATTAAACATATAAAAATATAAAAGCAGTTTGCAAGGCTTATTCCATAGACAAAATAAACAATTATATCATACGCAACTGTGTGGGCAAGATCTTGTGAGCATCTACTACAGTTTCTACCTTTCACATCAAAATCAAATTGAGTAATTTATGCTTCGACATGAGGTGATTAAAACATAAAAAAGGAAAAAATATTTTTATATTTTTAGTAATTTATTCTCCAATTATTCGACAAACTTTGTTGGTCATCTTCAGACAAATATTGTTTGTAAGATCCTAAAACAACTAATTCTTCATATCTCAGTGAAGAGTAGTTACCAACTAATGCTCATTTTCCTTCGAAAATGGCTTTATTGTGTTACGAACTAATCTCCATGATTCTGAATAAATTTCCTAAGCGATTTTTCCACTCCAAACGAGACTATCTTTGTAATCATGTACTATAGTTGTGCCCAATTTGAAATCCCTATACCAATGTGGCCAATTTTCAAAAATAAGTAGTAGTAACCTTCGTTCTAATTGGCTTGGAATCACTTTTAAGTTGATTGCATATAAAAAATACAAAACAAAAATTAATAATAGATAAAAACGAAGTGAACATATTGCGGGTATTACAGTATCGAAGGTACCAAATTTTAGTTAGGTATGTTACATACCATTAGAAAGGCTAATTTGTCAAGTTTCCCATTATATGCGTTATTTTAAGTTTTTGGAAACACTCATAGGAAAAAATTCAAATAAGTGCATATGCTAAAAATTGAAAAACCGTTGTCTTGAGTTAAAAAACATTTTTTTTTTTTTTGACAGATATCCCACTAAGCGACCAAAAAGCTCTAAGCAAAAAACCTAAGCTTTCTTTTGAGCAAAAAAAGGGCGTTTTTTGAAAAAAGGGCCTCTTTTGAAAAAAAAAACAATTAAAAAAATTTTTGGTTTTGCAAAAAAAAGTACAAAAAATTTTTTATTTTATTTCTAAGCCAACTATAAAAATTTTTATTTGTAGTTCGTAACAAATAACATATATTATACATAAATTTTACCATTCTGCACTTTTTCTCATTACGAAATACAACTATGCCAAGTTTCATACTCCATGCACGTAGTTTGCTTAAAAAAAGGTCGTAAGATTTACCTTCACGTATTTTGAATTCTCTTCGATTAGTTGTCATTATTTTACTTTTGAATTAAGTCAGCGTAAAGTAGAGTTAGCATATTGGTCGACCCAGTACCGCCTCCTGAGTAGACTTAGTAATGTCCGTCCATCTGTGCGTCTGTCTATAAATCTGTGGTTCCATATTCGAGCTATAGTTAGCAAATATAAATATATTATTCTGCAATTAGGTATATATAAGTATAAACTTATGTCGGCCATAGCCCCATATTCCCTATTAGGCCGTCCAAAATTGTCGTAGGATCCAGATTATAATATATATAGGACCTGTAGAACAATTTTTTGCTCATGGTCTCCATATAAAACTGATTTCCGATCATCACTTAAATTTTTATAGATTTTTTTCAAATTTGCTTTGTATATGTTTTCAAATATGGTCATGATCGATCCATTTTCTTACTTAGACCCCATATAAAAATAACATCAGATATGAACTTTTTCATATTTGCACACTACAAATTAACAATAGTACTAAAATTTGTACTTATTTTCTATATCTAGTTATTGTCTCCGCAAAGTTGTTTCGAAGAATTTTGGTCTAGGCCGCCAATTTTTTTTTTTTTTTTTCAATTATATATTCTTCCTTTATTTACATATTTTAACAAATTTGATATTTACATATAGATATATCTTGACATATAGATATTGCAACAAACAATATAAAGGATTTGAACATATTAAATAATTTTATTTCAATTCTAATGATTTTTAAAGGAAAATGGTATAAAAAGAACATTTGTATGATTTAATATATTCAAATACTATCTGAAAATATTTATATGATTATAGGAGGTTTATTAGAAATAATCAACCTCTATAAGCATGTAATTTTCAATTTGGTTATTTCTTTTTAATTTAACGTTATTTCCCTACATTCTCTTATCAGTGGGTAAGAGGAATTTTCAATTTTGGCAAAGTAATTGTCATTAATCCTTATTATGAAATCGATATTTTTTCATAACCTGTTTCTTCATGAAGAAGATTTGTAGGATACATCCAGGGCTTTTTATTTATCATTTTAAAACATTTGTTTTGTATAAATTGTAAGCGTTTTAGGTGACAGTTGGCAGCGTCACTCCAAATAGGATACGCGTATGTTTTAACACTTTTGAAGAGTAGATTTTAGTTTTTCTGGTTTAGAAATGACCTGCTATTTAGTAGTGACCATAATTCTTTCCTTGATTTTATAGCTTTTTAACACGTAGCCATAATATTTTGTTTAAATGTAAGCTTTTTGTCCAAGACAACACCGAGATATTTGACATCGTTAACTACATTTATGGTATTATTTCCAATAAGAGGATGACGTCTTGGCAGTCTTTTGGGAGATTTGTTGAATGGAAAAATTATTGCTTAGGTCTTGTTTGGATTAATTTTGATTTTTCATTTGTGAAGATCTAGGCCGACTATAATTTTTATACCTTATAACACTATGTGGTTTGGGTATAATGACTTTGTGCTGCTGTTTATAACTACTAAAAATATTTGACCTAGACCCATCTTTTATTACACCGATCGACTCAGAATCACTTTCTGAGTCGATTTAGCAATCTCCGTCCGTCTGTGGGGCTTTGTAATCAAACTACAGGCCGCAAATATGATTATTTGATGAAATTTGGTATATAAGTTTATATCGGCCATGGGATGAACGCTATTTAAATTGGTGAAATTCGGTCCATGTTCAGACCTAGTCCCCATACAAATGACCCATATTGCCATAAGATCCAAGTTATCACATAGATCTCAGTCAAATTGGGTGTGTATGTGTTTATTATATCCGTTAATCAGTAGTACAAAAATAATTCCTATAGGACAATTCTTAATCATAGGCCCCATATAGAGCTCCTTCCCGATCTTCACTTAAATCTATCAAAAAACAAAAATATTGCACAGATTTTTCTCAAATTTGGTTTGTATATATTTTTTCAAAACGTAAGTGACTTTACCAAATATGGTCAGGATCGGTATACAGTTCGACCTGGTGCCCATATAAATATAGAATCTGATATAAACTTTTTCATATCTGCAGAAAAAAAATTAATAACAATGCCACTCCAATTTAGTTTTTGCTTATTTTCTATATCCAGTTAGTTGGACCGAATAGATAGTGTTTCTAAACCATGGTATAGGGAATCGTATGATCGGTCTAGAACGACTATAATTTTCGTACTTGTTCTGCTTGTTCTATTTCATATTTGTCTTCTTCGAAAAATCTTCAAATACGAGTTTACTAGCACAAAATCCAAGTGTTAGCCTGCGGCTTCTTCCTTATAAAAAAAACGATAAGACATATTGACAATAGTTTGTTGTTGGTTGGTTTGGTTTGGCTTGGCTTGACTTCTTGTACCTCTCAAAGTGTGTCGAAGGACATTTGCAATAATGTAGGAGTATATGTTTAGCAACAATAGTGTCAAGTTTTGAAAAACAGTCCACAATGTAATAAACAGACAGACAACAACTGAAACACAAAGCACAGAAGAAAAAATATTTAAAAAAACTAAAAGAAAAACCAAGACAACAACACAATAAAAAAGTGCAAGTAATTAGACCTTCTCTCTTTTAACCACAGACTAATAGAAATGATCTGAAAATATGAAAAAAAAAAATATATATATAAATTACTTACAAAAAACCATAGCAAAATTCAAAACAACGTAATCCAATATGCTTTTAAAACAATTTCTGTTAATAACGAAAAAATACCTTGTCATTGGTCAGCTACAATTGTTCCGTTTGATGTTTCGTGGCTTGTAAGTTAAAGACGTCAATGTACTATATAACTCCTTAAACGAACATTTGCTTTTTTTAATTAAAATTTTATGCTTAACAACCACTTTTTATTGTCTTAGCTGTATAAAATTATTTTCCACACATAACATACATTAATATGACAACACTAATTTATATACTTAAGTTCAATAACCCCCATATCTTTATTTAAAATCTTCCGTTTTGTTGTTATATATTGAATTTTGCAGAAAATCAATCTCACAATTAATTGATTTAATGGAATTCGATAGCATCTCGTAAGAACAATAACAAAAATGGCCAGCCTCTTTGTTAGTAAACTTGAAATAATTCGTAGGACGTAGAAAAATAACTGACCAAAAAATTAATTATTCCACAACAGTGTCAGCGAACCAATCAACATGTCTCCAAGGCAATAAATAATATATGGATATATATTGTTCAACACGTTCGTATATAATAAAAAAAATAATCAGAAATGGAGAGTTCAATATCAAATTGATTTATCTTCAGAGAAAAGTTATTAAATAATAATAACAGATAAGTGAAATTAAATCAAGCACATCTTGTTCGACAGAAAAAAAACTGATTCACTTTTTGAAAATAAAAACTTAATGAAAATCCTAAAAAGCTTTTAGAAAATACTTAATGATAAACTGACTCCGAATTTAAAAGTTTAAAAATCATATTTGGAAATTTTTTATATAGAAAATGTTAAAGCATACTTTTCAAACTTATTGTGAGATCATATATCTGATCGGTCAAAATGGTTATCGCTTTTTAGTTCCGTATTTTAGAGCTACGTCCGTCGCATTATCAAAAAAAAAAAACTTCTTTTTGCGGCAGAACTTTTGAAGCCAGAAATTTTCTGATGTAGAAAAATAAGTTTTTTATGTAATAAAGTTAACTAGCAGATTCCAGCACTCGAAATTCGAGCGCAAATTCTAGGAAACTTTATTTTTTCATTTAATAAAGACCCTAAAGGTGTGCTACTCAATTATAGACAATTCACAAATCAACACAAAAAAACAAACTCATTTTTTTTACAAACACATTAACAAATTTAATAAACGCACACATAGCATTGTATAATTTTATGTATATGTTATTGGCAACTTTAAACGGTCATAACTCCAAAAAAATATTCCAGACGATGACAATCTGTAAATCTGTGTTACAGCTAAAAAGAAATATCTTTCAAATGATAAATTTTTGGTAAAAATCGGGGTAAAACTGTGAAACTTACATCGGTAACAAAAATTGCCTAGCCTATTAATATTACAGATATACTTCTTACATGGGGAATAAATTCGTAGTGAAAATTTACATGTCATCCACGAGTTCTTACTGGACTGTTATAGATTATTTGATTTTTCGATTTTCCTTCCACCAATAAGTTAAGTTTATCTGTGTCATTCGCATTTTAACGGGGCAAAAATGATAGTTATTGTTCTAAATTATTTCAATGTCTTTAAAAATGTGAGCTCGATTTTCTTAATCAAGTGGTCTGCGGCGCATTTAATGCCTGGGGAACTTGATATAAATTGGCTGTTTTTCAACTGATAATAGATTTTGTTGTTTTATTAGAAAGACAGTTTACTCTGTGGTCTATTAATTAATTTAATTGAAACCCGAATTTTTATATTAAAATTTTGGTGAAAAATGATTTTTGTATAATTTTTACATATAAATGCATATTTGAACTTTGAACTCAATGCGGGTCCAGAAAGCATTGTCCAATTTGGCTCAAATTTCGCGCACTAAAGTTTTAGATCCAATGTCATAATAGTCCGACCCGCACGTCTTGAAATTCCAAAAATAAATTTGGCTGTCAGTAACTCGATGCGCTTCGCTACACCCCTCGTAACGAAATAAAAAGCAGGCAATACGTTTTGTAGAAAACTATTTTTTTAGTCTGATCCCGCCCTTTTTTGACAAATACTCACATTAATAACTTATGATCTCAAACAAAGTCGCCAGAATTTCACTATAATAATACTCCAGTTATCTTATATTAAATACTTACTTTGAATGTGGGGTACCACGCCCACTGGTCCAATCTGGCCTATTTTTTATGGGACTACTCACATTAATAACTCATAAACTCAGACAAAGTTCCAAGGCTTCCACTAATACATTACTTCAGATATATGACATAATATATTTAATTTGATTCCGGATTCCGCCTATTTTTTTCGAGTACTAACATTGATAACTTATGAAGTCATACAAAGTCTCCAGACTTTATCTATCACAGTATTCTAGATATATGACATTTAATATTTACTTTGTATGGTGGTTACCACGCCCATTCGTCCGATCACGCCCATTTTTCCGCAACTCTTCGAATTATTGAAATATATATATGTACATAGTTTCAGAACTCTTGCTGTTGTAGTACTCCAGATATTATATGTTAAAATTAGATGTTAAAAATTCACTTTGTATGGGAGGTGCCACGCCCACTTGAAAAATCAAAACAAGATATAGCCTATTTTTCTTTCCGAATATGCAGTTACCTACTGTAAAAATTTCAAGACGATCGGTCCAGTGGTGTAGTCTCCTATAAACCACAGACAAACAAACAAACAGACACACATACATACACAACTCCATTTTTATATATAAGATATATAAGTATAGATATGTATGTATATATATGTCAAATGTCTATATCTCCTTTATTTTTCAATGAAAGCTCTTCATATAAAAAACATATATTCCTTATTTTTACTTTACATAAATATTTTTTTTATTCTTACTCTTAGCATCCTTTGACTCAATGTTTTCATAGTTTCTAGAGTGATCTGGTTCTATGCTTCCTGCAGTTTATTCCACAGGTCTTGCTTAGATGTAGAATAGGTAATTCGAACCTTGCTATCCAATTCATCCCACAGTACCTTTATAGCATTAAGGTCAAGTGACTGTGGTGGCCATTCCATAACTTTTGAGATTCCAGCTCCTGCCTGGGTCTCTTAAACTCTGCTCACAAATATTTGCTATATGTTTAGGGTCGTTATCTTGCTGCAATTGAATTTTTTACCCAAAATCCTTAATCCAATTACCATGATGCGATTTTTTAGTATTCGAGTATCGAGTATTCTTTCTAAGTATGCAACCGAAGTACATTCCACAGCTGAGCACCTCACAAAAACTCGCCTTTTCGAACTGAACACTTAAAACTTCAAAATTATTCGGACCAAAGGACATTGTACCAATCGCTGAGAGACCAGCTTTCAAATTTTTTTTACCTCACTCTTATTATTTCTTTCATTTTGTTAATGAGGTTTTTCATAGCGATTCTGTCGTTTAAGCCAGCCGCTATAAGGCGTCGTTTACTGTAGTCACACTTACTGCATTCGTACGGCTGCTGTTTATGTTGGCGGCTATTTCTGGAGTAGTTAGGTGATGCTTTCATTACCACGTCATTAGTACTATATGATCCTCACGTTTTGATATTACCCTGGGCCTATCATTTCGATTTTTATTCGTAATTATAAAATCCTTTGCAACTACCTGATTATTTTTACCAATGTTTTTATTGCATATAATAATATATTTACGCAATAATGAAAGAAAAAGTAGTTTTGTAATAATTTATGGATTTTAAATGGAAACTATTGCGGGAAAAAACATATTTTAGGGATGGCAAATACTTTTGGACGGTAGGTACGTTTACAGTAAATATAAGTTAATTATAACGTAAATCATTTTAAAAACATAAAATCAGCAGCCTTTCAAACGAAAGAAAAAATTTCAATCTCAGCACCTGGGGCCAAATCACCGCATTCGATATCGAGTAAAATTAATCGAAATTCCATATTTTGGTTTATTATTTCAAGAAGACGGACAAACGCTTGACCATGATTCGCCTTTCTTCTTAACAAGAGGCCATAATTCTTCAACTGTGAGAAAGAAAAATTATTCCTAACATTTTATTTTGGGAAATAAAAAAATGATTTCGATCGAAAAATTTCGATAACGAATGCGGTAATTTGGCACCCGGTATTTGCAACTCTCTATAACAAAATCTATAAATTTTAGCTTCCAAAACTATTCTTCAGCTGCATCGTGGGCAGTTTTCTTGAAAACAATAAGAGTGAAAACTACAGACAAATTGTTGCTGAATTGTTGAAAAATTATCACGAATAAGGTGCACGAATGTCAATCAAAATGTATTTTCTTCATTCGCATTTAGATTTTTTTCCACAAAACCTAGGGGCGGTGAGCGACGAACAAGATTTAATGAGAATTGAATTAATATGTGAAACCGAACCAAAAAATAGAAACGACGTTCAAATAACGCCAATCTTTTTTGAAAATTCATTGATTTTTTATGTAAAAATCGAATAAGAACATTTGCTTTGTATCTCGAAAACCTGACGTGATAGAGAAACACCAATTACAGATTCGAATTCAGACCAGCAAATCGCCCTAGGAAAGATATTTGGTTGCTGCAGTCCAAAAACTTGTTGGCTAGTGTTACCTACCCCAAAAATTTATCAAATTACGAAAATGTTTATAAACAAATTTACAAAAAGCATTTAGGTATAAAATCAAATTAGATCCGGGAAGAAGCCTTTCACAGTTTTGTACAAATGTCACATTTTGGATCTATTTCATGTCAACTGGCATCTGCTGCAAATCATAAAATCAAATTATTTGCAAAGCACTTTTCACCATAAATTTTTTTAATCTTAAACTTTTGTTAATTTTCGCAACGTTTTTCGATTTCTTAAAATATTTATTCAAGAAGTTGTATAAAATCATTTTGGCAAAGATATAAATTTTTCACTCTCCCCTGTTTTATTTAAAAATAAACCAATTGGACTTTGCTTATTTAAAACTTCTATCTCTATTAAATTTTTAAATACTTTATGTTCAAGCGTATTCCAAATTGAACTTATACAATACCGTTTGTATTATTTTAAAATTCCCTATTTTGTCGGAAATTAAATTCTAATCAAATTTATTTCAGTGCGTGCGTTCATTCATTTAGCGCATTTAACACGCTTGAAAAATGTACCTTAAACTAAATTACCTTTCGTGTGTTTACGTAGATATTCTAAAAATATTCAATCGTTGGTAAACAACCGCATAACAAAACCCACAACAGAGCATGCAGACTTGCACATCCCAGCAAAGGTTATCACAATTATACTTAGATAATTTTTGCAACTATTTTTATACCCTGTACCACTACGTGTTCAGAGTATAATGAGTTTGTTCTGATCATTAGAACTACCAGAAAAGCTTTATCTAGGCCAATCTTTAATTATACCGATCGACTAAGAATCATCTTCTGAATCGATTTAGCGAAATCCGTCCATCCCTCTATCCGTCCAGCTGTCCATGTAAACTTTTAATCAAACTATAGGCCGCAAATATGAATAAATTTGCATGGAATTTCCATTGCAGAACTTGTCTATAATATTCATAGGTAAGGCAATTCCTTGTGACTGATGTTTTGTTCTAACGTTTTATTTCGATTTTGACCAATCGGATCTTATTTGAAAGGTATTTCTTTTTAGTTGTACACCAGATTTATTGATTTTTAAATTTGTAAATTTTTTTGGAGTAAAATGCAAAGCTGCTACCAACACAAAATAATACAATGCTATGTGTGTGTTTATTAAATTTATTAATGTGTTCGTGAGTTTGTTTTCTTCATTCACAATAATAATTGTGTTGAATTGAGAAATTATTTTGGATATAAACCGTTAACAATAATAATAAAAAGTGTTGAATTGTGAATTGGCTAAAATTGGTTAGCATACCTTTAGGATTTTATAAAATAACTTATTAAATGAAAAAAATAATTCCTAGTATTTGCACTAGAATTTCGAAGGCTGAGATCTGTTAGTATTAATAAATAACGAAAAATATTGCTGGGAACAATATAATTTGTATGTTGCACATTTACCTATAAATTTCACAAATACACACTCACTAACACACATTCTCAATGCATTCGTTGGTTTTATTGTATTTGAAATGAAAATATTTGTATCGAACGTACACTAAAGCTCAAGTACAAAATGCCATTGTCAATTTTAGTAATAATTCAACTTGTACTAAATATAGCATAACACTATTTGTGGCTTTTAAACCCCTTTGTGTTATATTCGACAAAATGAAACTTGTCCGAATTTGTAGTCAATAACACTTATAAATTTTAGAAAATTGCAGCTTTTGTTTGTATTGGCATTAGTTAAGCATTTCTATATGGGTATGGAATGCAAGCCATAAGGATACAAGAAAACTATAACTAAAGTACATTTTAATTGCTCACGTTCCTGCTTCTGTATACTTTATTATTTATATTCATGGCAAAAACTTTAAATCCAAAGACATTTTTGCAAATAAAAACAAGTATTTACTTTCTTGAGCTAAGACATAAAGACAGACATATGAAGATGTTACAGATACACTGCAACGAAATCCAAACTAAATATTTCACATTCAAAAGAAAAATAACAGGATAAAAAAATTCTTTATCGATAAAACTTTAAATCAAATATTTATTTAAAATTAACTATGTATATTGCAACATCAAATGGAATTCGCAACAAAATAAATATTATACTTAACTCTCCAAAAAAACAGTGCAAAAGTAAGTTGCATTTTTTTTTTTTTTTTTTTTGTATAAGTATGCGAATATAAGTCATGTGTAGTTATTTTTTATATTCCCTTACTTAAACTCTCAAGACGGAAATTTCCATAAGACAAATATGGAAATGGAAAAATGTAACACATAAAACTTTTCAAACAAAAAATTCAACTTTTGATTCATAGACATAGACTTGGGCAAAAAACACACAGTCATATATTCATTCAGTTCTCATATGTATATGTAAATATCCAAACATACTTATACTCGTATGAACGCTTTTATTTTCAGTTAGAAGAAAAAAATAAAAAATATAAACAAAAATACACTCGAGTCTGTTACGAAACTTGGCTAAGAAAAAAGTATTTCACAACTTTCTGTTTGTCATGCAACATGGAACGAAAAATTTCGAAGCCTTACACACCAACACCACCACCTCCACCAAGACTAAAAAAAGAAAAAGAAATTCTTTATATATTTTGTTAGTTGTTTCGTATTTTTTTTTCTTTTTCTTAAATGTCCATCCAGATGATATTTAAAAAAAAAAAAGCAACAACAAGAAACGGTAAAGTTTTCATTTAGAAACCAAATATTTGTGGTAGTCCCTGCCTGAGAAAGTCAAATTAGCTCAAGTGAAAGAAACCTGCAAAAATCTTACCACCACTGACAAACACCACAATAGTGGAAAACAAATTGAAGCACTAACTTCTGCTTACCAATGTCGAAAGTTGAAATAAAGAAAAACAAAAAATAAACCTAAGAAGACAAAATTGGAATACCCATCCCCTAATACTTTCACCGACCCTCTTAATAAAGCCGCATATATTTGCAAAATAACCAAATATTTTTGAGAGAAAATTATAAAAAATTGACTTTAAAACCCGGCTAATAGTTCTATAAGATTCTTTAAGAAGTAAAAAGTAAACATAAACCAAAGAAAATCCGCGTTGGTAATGTAACCAACTAATAAAAAGGCAATGGATATGGATAAAATACGAAGGTGAATCATTAAAGAAATGGCATGCGTAAGATTCCTTAACCATGAGCATATGACATGGCAAAGTGATTACAATCTTTAGAGATCATTTAGGTTTTAGAAAGCTGTTCGGAAGAAATATTGGTAACGCGAAGGCTCACAATTGACAGTAAACGCAATCGTTGGACAAGTTTAAAGAAATATTTGGCATTCGTTACCGCAAGGCGGATGAGTTTTTGCGCCATTTTATAATGGGCGAACCAACATTTTAAGCAGTGGGTTCCTTAGGCGGAGATGCAGAGATTAAAATTTTAAATTCGACCTCCAGTTGTCATGCATCATGCTCGTTGGATGGCGAGAGCTATATATTCCCTAAAAATATCCTTACTAAACGGTCGAGTAAAAAGTACGAACCAGGATGAGACAGCGCTATTTTACGTATGTTTATTCATTGTTACATCTTTTGTCAAGCCATGGCTTCAATGCATTTATGCAGTAAAAGTGGCCTATCAAGATTTGTGTGTTTTTAGAGTCAATGAAAGCCTACGAAAAAATTGATAAAATCATCTCAAAAGCCGTTTTACAGAAGTTAATCCACCATCTATGGTATTGGGCTGATGAAGTATCTGTATTCTCACTATTTGATGACGATGTGGACAATGAAACTGAACTAAAAATAGTTACGAATTTAACCAAAGAAAATATATCAAGCCATGGCAAACGGTACATCCCATCGAAGGAAGAAATTTGTGATCCATTGTATGGTAAGTTTCATAAGCAAATTTATTTATATCATATAGCAAATATATAAATTAGTGTTTTCTTTTGTTTATTTAACACTGTTATTAAATGTCGCATTTAATGTTTCAGAGAAAAACATCGATGACTTCATTTCAGTCAGAAACAAATCCTTTTTTTAACGCCTAAAAGTTGATGATAGTTACCTACACGAGTGTCTGGCTTTGTGGTCAAATAACAATTCGTATAAAGACGCCAAAAATAGGGTTTTATCACTCAGGGCGATAAACGATACAGCTGTTAAGTTGATGCAAGATTTTCATGGTAGAAGAGAAAAAAAGAAATTTTTATTACGCTGCATACAAGAACACCGAGCAATTTATCATAATTGTAATAAGCAAACTCTAAAAAGAGAATAATATTTTTAAATATAAATATAAATGACTGAAACTTTTAATTTTCTATTATTTTTGCAATTAATAAAATCAGTACAAATTTCTAACACAAATTCCTTTATGTCTAGGGACACCCTAATGTCATGATTACATTTTTCGACCTATAAATATAACATCCCTCGAAGCACATTGCAAGGGGTATTCTATAGTTGGTCTAGATCGTCGTAAAATCTAGAAATATTCTTTGGAAATAGATATCCAAACAACTTATATATCAACATGTTTAGTGCTTTGTTTGTCCCATAGACAAAAATCAAAAAAAAATATCAAATTATGATGTGATACATCTTATTCGACATATATGAATGTATCTCAGTAAAAATTGATAGAATTATTTTTGTTAGACTCGCTTTGTCGCCACCAGAGGTCGCTTAAGTCAGAGAATTTTAAGTAAAAATGGTTTTTTGTTGTTTGAAGGAAATTGTTAAAAATTGTTTCCTTTAAGAACTGCTTTTTGTAATTAAATAAAACGAAGTTTTTAAAATATATTTTTGAAGTATTTTTTTTTTATTTAGCATCAAAAGCTATTTATTTTTGGTAGAAATTCAAAAATTACATAAGTTCGATGGAGTATAAAAAGAATACATATTAAAGTTACCATTATTTTTCTTTGGTTTTTTTAAGTTTATACTATTATCTAATAGGCCATAAAAAAATTAGTGCCCATTTTTTGCAACAAACTTATAAAAAAAAACTTCTCATTAATTGGCAAATGGGGTATGGATGGAAGCTCCGGTCATAGCCGTAATAACGGATTATGTTTTTCATAGCATTTGTGCCACTCAGGTAATTTATCATGCCTCTTTTATATAGTAAGTATATAGAAGTAAATTTTTTTACTTGTATGATTTAGGATGGTAAACTTTGAATCAAAAGAAGAAGTATGGGTATTAAAACACCATTTTCTACGTTGTATTGTAGGCCTATTAAATTTGTTTTAGAAAAAGAGATTCCGAACTTAGTAACGAAAGTTTTTAATGAAATAGATGAGAGTACAAGTACTACAAATTTAGAGTATGATACTTTTGAAGCAAACGGTTCAATAGTACAAGTTTCATATGATATGCATTGTACAATTTTAGATGGTGCAGTAGCAAATATTTTAAGCAATACAAATGCAAAAAGCAGGTGCATTATATGCAATGCAAGTCCAACGGAGATGAACAACATAAACATATTGAGAACTTCAAATGTAGACAATTACAAATATGAACCTTCAACTCTTCACTGCTGGATTCGATTTTTCGAATGTTTGCTTCATATTTCTTATCGGCTTCCCTTCAAAACTTGGCGGGTATGTAAAGAAAACAAAAATCAGTTTTCAGTAAATAAAGCAAGAATTCAAAATGAGTTTAAAAAAAGAACAGGACCAGGTTAAATCTTACGGCAATATGAACGACGGAAATACTGCTCGTCGATTTTTTTTTCAAAAGTGAAGAAGCAGCCAAAATAACTGGAATTGATACAGAACCAATTGATAATTTTGGCATTATATTGAGGGTGTTATCTTGTGGATCTTCAATTAATATAAAAACCTTCAAGGAAGTACTAATGATAACTAGAAATATGTACCTAATACATTATGTGTGGTATTATATGCCTAGCACTGTCCATAAAATTTTAGTTTAGATTTTTAGATGTTATTGAGTTTTTCAATTTTCCAATAGGTATTTATATATTTATGTCTACTGATAAAAACTTATGAAATTAAATATAATAAACTTCTTCTTTCCAGGGTTTTTATCTGAAGAATCATTAGAAGCTAGCCATAAAATTATAAGAATTCACCATTGTCAGTTACACTATTCCTAATTGCCTACAATAAATTATGCTCAATTTTTTCTATGCACAAGGAAATCGATTTTGTGGCTTATGCTGACGATTTTAACCTAATTATAAAATCAAACAAGAGGAAAAATCCGACAATCAACCTAAACCGTCTATTTAATGATATAGATGAATGGTCAACGATATCAGGTGCAATTCTTTCTGTCTCAAAATGTAAAACTATCCATATATGCCGCAAAAAAAACTGTATGTGCAGTATAAACTCTTCTTCAACAATTTTAAACCAAGTTGAATCTATGAGGATACTTGGTCTACATATAAACAAAAGATACAGTTGGAACCACCATATCGATTATTTAGTTTCTTCTTTATCAAATCGTCTTAATATCATAAAGTCCTTCTCAAACCCCAAAATGAACTGTAATACATTCACTATTATCTCAATCATCAAATCTATTCTCCTATCAAAAATTAACTACGCGCTAGTGATCTATGGTCATTCTCCAAATTCAGAATTACGCAAGCTTAAGACCATAATTAATTCTGCAGTGAGATTTGCACTGGGTGCTTTTCGTTCAACCCCAATCAAAAACATGCTTTTTGAATCTGACATAGCAACTCTAGAAACACAGACAACTATTTTAACTACCAAACTTTTGAAATCACTAGCTTTAAGCATAAACACTCCTATTTTTAAATTATTCAAAAAATGCAAGACTTCCAAAAAAATTCCAAGAATACCGTCGTCCATATATCGCACAATAGAAAATTGTATTGAACTACAGCTTCCTCTCAGCATAATAAAGCCCAGCGGCAAACAATATCCTCCATTAACAAAGAAAACACTATTAACACTTCCCTTCATTACTACACCAAATCTATTTCTAGCCCACACCAATACATAATGTTATTCAATGAACTAAAAGATACACTTTATGATTATAAATTTCTTTACACTGACGGATCAAAATCTGATACGTCCACTTCCTTCAGCATAACTACTGATGATAGAGTAATCAAATATGCTATCCTACCCAAATTTAGTTCTATATACTCTGCCGAACTAATAGCTATATATGAAGGAATTAAATATTTGAGTCAAAACAATGGTAAATTTGCAATATGTACTGATTCCCTTTCTTCACTAAAATCTATTGCAAATATAAACAATTTTAATCACTATATTAACGAAATAAGAAACCTGTTAATCGACAAGCAACCAAATATAAAATTGATTTGGATTCCTGGCCACTGCGGTATCCAAGGTAATGAATTATCTGATCTCATTGCAAAAAGGGCTAATATATATCCGTTAATCACAACACCTAATAATAATCATTATGACTGGGAAAAACTTATCACAGAACATTACATTGATAACAAAAAAAAATCCCAACTTAGCAATACTACAACATGGTACAAAACATTAAATCATAAAATGAAAGACATTCGATCTTTCTTAAAAAGAAATATTGCTGGCCTTAACAGATTAGATATGATAAAATTTGAACGGCTAAGACTCGAACATTCCAAACTGTCTCACGGACACCTAATGAACATTACAATCGCTCAAATTTGTAACTGCATATCTCCCACCCCAAATCCTTCCCACATCCTCTCAAACTGCCCAAATTTCATTACTCATAGACAGAATTGTTTTAAAGGTATTGATCCTACTGGGTATTTATCCAATCCGACCCCAGATAATATAAAAAAAATAATAAAATTCCTAAAAAGAACTGGCACTTATAATTTTATATAGAATTCAATTACTATGTAACTCATAATATTAAGAAATAATGTTATTGTTATTGTTTAATACTATTTTGTGCTGAAGGCCATAGTAGCTATTGCACTAATCCTAATATTAGCTTATAATTTGTAATTGTGTAATTGTAAGTTAATACATGAATAAAAAAATAAAAAATAAATAATTATAAGAAATACATGATTGACTCACACGAGGAAAACATCGGAAGAGGACACAAATAAAGATTTAATGACCCATTGCTTATTGTTTTCCGATCCAGTGTTAACATCAATGAGGAACGTAAAGATTAAATATAAATTGGTAGATGAAGAAATAGAAAAATATATACTAAGAGAAAATGTCGATAGAGAAGACGAACAAATCGAAGAAAATGAAATAAGTTCTTTATTAAGTGAAAATTGGTTTTGGGAAGGATCAAGTAGCGATGATGTTTAGTTATAACTTAAAAGTATTTATTTTTTGTTATTTAATGTTTAATTTTAATGTTTTCTTCTATTTTTATAAGTTTAGATAATTGTCTTATAAATTACTAAAAAATTATAAAAAACATTTTGCTAAAGCAAATATAAAAAAAAAATTAATTTAAAAAATTTTAAAATTCACGATTTTTGTTCATATTTTACTAACATACAAGGGTTTAATACAACAGTGAATCTAAAAATAGAACGAGATATGTTCTTAATTATTTTATATAAAAAAAAAGAAAGTGGTGAATTTGTCATTCCCTCTATTTTAATGTCTTCTTGCAAAGGTATTTTAAATTCATTTTTAAAAAAATGGATATTCTTATATTTTCTATATTTTCAGTTCGATTTTAATTTAATTTATTAAAAATATGTGCTTAGTAAATACCAATCTAGGTGCCAAATTTCATGAAAATAGGATACTGTTTCTGTGCGTTATAGCGTATTTAAAATAAAGGATATATGGTATGACCTAGAGTCCTTGTAGCAATTACAATGAGGATTGACACACACATTACTAGGCTTATATGTATGATATACACAGATTTTCATAACTTTTCGTTCATTGATGTAGCCAAAGTAACAATTTATAATTTTAAATCATATGGGAGGTGGGCGTGTCCTTGGTCCGATTTTTCCAAAAATTCAGATTTTTCTTGACTAAAGCATTTTATGTTAGTGTACTATATTTTGAAAATCTATGACAACTCCTTCTATTTTTGTCCCATCGTTATATGGGGACAAAGCAGTCTAACATAAAGTAGAGCAGTTGCTTGAGTAATATAAACGGTTCCACTTTTGGTTCTTTTGGAAACTTTTTAGACGGTTCTGTGGAAGTTACTTTGAAAATTGTATTTTGAAGTTATTTATTTATTTTGTTGATGTTTTGTATAATAATAATCTTATATATATTTACGCTGATCCCTGACTCACTGACTGACTGACTGATTCTGTAACGCTGAAATAATACACATAGCACTCCCTACAAAGCTATGCGAAATACACAAACAAAATTTAATCTTTCTCATTTTATACAAACCCACACACAATTTTCTCTCTTCTATGTTACCAACCAGTGCTGCTAATAAAATCTTCTGAAAATCGACAATTTTGGAAACCAAATCGCCAAAATCGTCATTTTTAAAACAAGAAATTGTCAAGAAAATAAAAATAAAACTACAAAATATTACAAAAGGAAACAATCAAATTTATTTATATCATTCATATTACGAATATTATTACAGCATTGGTTATTTCTACTGTATTAGTGGTGAAATTTCAACGAAAAAAATTTAACACACCAATCAACTAAATGAATTTATTGACATGTATCTATAGCTGAAACATATAATATAGATTTAAAGTATCGCCGTAATTGAAACTTAAATCTTAAATAGAGATGCTATTCAAGGTATTTCCGTTTTGAAACGACTTGACCCAGAATTAAATCTATACATACTTTGTAATTTCCATTTACACTAAACAAAAACTATCAATTTTCGATAAACAACCCATTAATTGGTAACCCTTGAAATCGTAATTTTTATACTACTGATAATTTTAAATCTTCAATCATCATTTTTACAAATTTAACAAATCATTTTAACAAATTGAAAAATCGTCGAAATTACAATAAGTTGTCAAAATTGGCAAAATTGCAAAATCGTCGAAATTACAATAAGTTGTCAAAATTGGCAACACTTACTAAACTTATTCATTTGTCTGTTTTGTTTTTCATCTCAAAATTGAAAATCAATTTTCGATAAACAACCCATTAATTGGTAACCCTTGAAATCGTAATTTTTATACTACTGATAATTTTAAATCTTCAATCATCATTTTTACAAATTTAACAAATCATTTTAACAAATTGAAAAATCGTCGAAATTACAATAAGTTGTCAAAATTGGCAAAATTGCAAAATCGTCGAAATTACAATAAGTTGTCAAAATTGGCAACACTTACTAAACTTATTCATTTGTCTGTTTTGTTTTTCATCTCAAAATTGTTTTGTATTGTTAAGAGTACTTTCGCTCAGTTCATTGATGGCCAGCACTTACCAAAGAGCACGCTTTTTTTGATAAATATTTGAGAAAAAAGAGATCTTCAATGTAGATTTTGTTGTTGTTCAACGTATGATTTCGTTTATAGCTCTGCATTGAAAAGCCTTTGAAAAAATAGTGTAATATTAAGTTTAAAATTTAAATTATTGTAACTTTGCATAATTAAATTACATTGTAATTTTAGAAGAGAGGTGGGAAAATAATTTTTTTTTCACTCATAATATTAATTTTTGCATAATATGCTTTTAAAAAAATTTGGACCAACATAAATTACGTAAAAAGGTATATTTAAGATTTTAATTTGAATAATTTATTGAAATTATCATGGAAGAATTAAAAGCGATTTGTTTTTTAAGTAAAACTAATACGCGCGCATTTTTTATTTTTTCTTTTTTGGATTTATAGATAACTTTGCAAAAAATATAGTTCTCTTTTTTTTCAGTTTACATGTATGATGAAATATGAAATATTTTTTTCTTTTTTGTGTACATTGGTGTATTGGTGTTTGCATTTCCTTAAGGGGTGGTGTGGTAGGTTTTAAAACCTTTCTTTGCATTTATCTTCCTGAATGCACAACATGTCGAGAGTGTTGTGTCAAAATTTTAAGTAAATCAGAGCAAAACTTAAAAAGATACAGCGTTTCCAGCGACCGGCCTCATACGGTATATAGTATACAAATCAGTTTTTAAAAAACTTTAAACCGATTTTCTCGCAAATAAATGTTCGAAGTCCGTGAACATCTTCTAGACCGATTCCTTTGAAATTTTAGACACTATATCTACACAAAAATCATCAGGTAACCACGAAGCTTTTTTTTTAATTCCATTTTCTTCCCCATTTTTTAACAACAAATTCCCGCAATTGTATAGCAAAAATCGTTTTTCACTTCAAAATGCTGCAAAAAAAAATTGAAAAACTCTTCGTCACTACTTCAGGAAACATGTCACCTTTTAAACGCATTTCAATTTTTTTTTCACATGGTCCGGTAATGATGTTCACCGCAAAACAACAACGCCTCCGGATATTGGCTGTCACGGACTTATTTATTAAAATTTTTAGTTGAAAATTTTTTCAAAGATTCTTTAAATGTTATGCTATAACGTGTATTCATGTCTTCAAAAAAGAATTATGCAATTAATTATTATTATTAACTTTTAAAACCTTTAAAACCCCGCCTTAAGAAACTTTTAGGAACCTTGCTCTAAAACATTGTTTTTCTATGCTATTCTATTTTTTCTACAATAAAATGGAGTTCGGTTATAACGAACTCGGCGGGACCGGCCAAATTAGTTCGTTATAGACTAAGTTCGTTATAACCGTAGTATTTTTTGTTTGTTTTGTCCGAAAGGTTTAAAAACTTTTTTTAGTTGAATAAGTTTACTTATTTTGATGCATTTTAAAAAGTTATAAAACATAAATTAAATTATTAAATTATTAAGACTAAAATTACCGAGTTTCTATCAAAATAAAATATTGTTTTTAAATCATATAATATTCAAAAAATTCCTTATGTATAGAAGAAGAAAATATAAAGCAAAGGTTGGCTACTGGCAAACTTATGCGAAAATATACATAAAAGGACTTTTTACAAAACTTCATTTGAAAATCCAAGTTTTTGGTTTGTATTTTTTACAACTGTTTTCCGATTTTTTTTTTTTTTTTTTTTTAATTTTAAAAACATTAAAATTATATATTAAAATTATATATATATAGGAAAATTTTGAAATGGGAAAAAAAATTTGTTTGTTAAAGTCAAAACAAACGGGCGCCTAGGCGCCACACAATCCACTAGTTAAATATAATTGAAAAAAATTTGCTCTAAATAATTATTCGAAATATTAACTTCAATCATATATTTATATAGTTTCATATAGAAAATCACCTTATGGGTATATATTTAGTACAATCGGTTTTGGCTTTTAAAAAATTTTCTGTAATTATCTTATACTTGTTTGCATATGTAATATATTTCCGTGCGCCATCACAGCCCGCAAAGTATATGACGTCTTTCAAAAACATATGACATGGCAGACAATGTGTTAAAAGCAAGAATATTTCTAACTTTTACTTTTATACTTTTCATTTTATTCAAGTGAGGCTGGTCACATTATACTTCAAATTTTTAACAAAGACAACACTTAATTTTCCCAAAGTATTAAGGTAATGCAAACAGAGATAGTAATAATTCAGATTTGACTTAAAAAATAAAATGGAAAGAAATAAAAAGGATAACAACAGCAACAAATTCCAAAACTACAGCTGAGCTGAATTCACACATCCTTGCATGCATTTATTTATGTTTATATTAACTTATTTGCACATTGAACAATAGCAACAACAATTACAACAACAATAAGCAGCAACAACAACAGAATGAAAAACTCAAGAAAACTTAAGTTTATTGAAGGAAAAAAATAAAAGCTAAACAAAAAATGTATGTGAATGTCGAGAAAGTAACAAAAACAGCAACTACCACCTCCGCTCTACGGTAGGGAGCAGTAAGTATTTCGTACTATGGGCTTTAAGTTTTGAGTTAGTTATTTCTGTTTACAGTTTTGTAAAGAAAACAAAACAAAACTTTATTTTATGGTTAGTGGCGCACTGGGTAAACAACGGGGAAATTATATAAACGAGTGCATCGAAAATAAAAGCAAAAAACTATTGATATCTAGGAGAAGAGGATTAAGTTCAATTTGTATGCATTCAACAAAACAAAACACATCAAGAACAGACATTTTAAATTAAAATATGCTCTTTTGTAATTTCTAATTTGTTTTATGGAATTTTTTTTAAATAGTTTAATTAACTTATAAAAAAAATATTTCATAAAAAAAGATAACTAAAACAAAGGATTTTTTTTAAGATATCTTTAAAGAACGTTTTCTTTATCTGGATTCTTGTTTTATAGAATTCATTAGCCAGAAACCTCTTAGTCGACGGATAAGTGCTGAATATAATATTATTATTTTGGAATATGTATGTAAATCAATCTTGTTTACGGCTTCTTTCTATTGCCATTGTACTACGCTTTCTTTCAATAGTAATATTTATTATATAAATATTTATTTCACCAATTATCATTGTGTTTATGCCGCTTAAGCTGTATATATTTAGTTGATATTAAAATTACCCACAACGCATTTAAATTACTGTAACTATGCATTTGGGCTAAATTTTACATAAAGTTCCCAACAACTGTTGCCAGCACATCATCTTATCTTAAAATCAAGTCAGCCAGCAAGTCAGGCAGGCAGGCATTCAGGCAGATAGAAAACTAAAAGCCAATATTGTCTAAGTACAATAGGGTGGTATTTTGTTATAAAAAATATTTTTTATACCATAGTTTTAATTTATGGATTAGTATACGATGGAAAGATTCTAAATAAGATGTGTTTCCGTAGTTGCAACAGCTTGTACAAGAAAAGTGGAAAAATCATTATAAATTTACAAAGGTGGATCAACATAAATACAGTTATCCTTAAAAAGTAGTTGACTTAAAAGTTCAGTGAAGGTAGCTCACTGTGATGCGATTAGTGTACAAAATTAGATGCTGGAATATATTAATGAATTACACTATTAGACAAAATAAAGTGCAACAAGGTATGGTTCCTTTCGTTGAAGACAAAATAACTTAATTTAATTTTAATATTTAAAACTATCATTTCAGCACTCGCACATTCAGCCGACGATCATCCAATACAATTTGGTGGATTTACTTAACCGTTTTTAATGTAGCCATCTCAATCGGTCGACAACTAAGGTGTTCATATTGCTAGCCCGTATGGCTTTGTTTAAACTCTGCCATAAAATATAATATAATAATATTTTTTTTATTTTTATTTTTATTTTCTGCAAATTTCATTAGGAACATAGGCTGTGTACGTAGAATCTCCATCTTTGGCTGTCTGCTGCGATATGTCTGAGTTCGTTGAATAATTTTCCGGTGTCTTTAAAAATTGTACATCTCCATGTTATCTTGGGTCTTCCTGGCTTCCTCGCATCCTGGGGGTTCTATTCGAGTGTTCTATAGCAGATTTCATTGTATGGTTTTCGTAGGTACGTCCAAGCCATTTGTATTTTCTCACCCTTATTTATGTGTTGATGTTGTCACCATCAGCGATTTAGAGAAGCTGTTCAGTTGTAGCTACTCTAGGCCACCAAATCCTTAATATGTTTGGCATGCATCTGTTGGTAAAAGATTTTATATTCTGTTTGATGACCCATTTACCAACCAGGTTTGGGATCCATATAGCAGAATAGTCTTTATGCAGGCGTTGTATATGTGGCGTTGTAATATTGGTTGAACTGAAACATTTCAAATTAAAGTATTGTGACCAATTTTTGACATATTTACAAATTCACTGAAATCGTTTACTTTTGATGGTTCAAAAAAAAAATACTAAACAGCAATGGTTTATAAAGTTACCACTTTTCGCCAAAGTAATTTTTTTCAAACAACTGCTGCCACCTATACGTTAGTTCGACCTACTCTGCAATCGCCTCGTAATACAAGATCTTTAGAAAAAATATCCAAAATTTGTTGTTCCTATATGTTACTTATTTTAACAATATGTGATCAAACCTAGCACCTTTTTTTAATAACAAAAAGATTTTTGAAGTTGTCTTCTGAAACGATGAGCTTTTTAGAAAAATAAAAATATATACAATTTATTTTCAAACATTTTTAAATAAGCTGTTTTTTTTTTCTTGAATATATTCTACAGAATTCATAGCGCACAACCCCCGCTTCTCCATTTCAAAGTCTAAAAATAAAAATTTTTTAAGTAAGAAAATTGCAGTCGATCTACAACGACTATACAATACGTCTTTTACCATGCATTTCGAGATTGGTCTTGTATCTAATTGTTAAGAGGCAATAACGGGATATAGAAAATAAACATAAACCAAAAATTGACTGATCATGATCATATATTTTTGGTAGTTACAAACATCAGTCAAAGTCGTTACACCCCAACCGCATATTAGTAAAGGGCAATGGTTTCTAACCTTTTTCAGCTGGCGAACCATCTCTTCTTATCGGAATACCTCCACTGTCCATCAAATTTTTTAAATATATCTTATATATAAAAATAGAGTTTTTTATGTTTGTACGTTAGTTTTTGGTTTATAGCACACTAAACCTCTAGATCGATCGTCTTGAAATTTTTACAGTCAGTAACTGCTTATCCGGAAGAAAAAAGACTATATTATTTTGGATTTTTCAAGTGGGCGGAATCAGTCCAATGGCCGTGACCCCCACCATACAAAGTAAATATTGAAAATTATATATCTAGAGTAACAGATAAGGTCTTGGGACTTACTGTGGGTTCACGAGTTATTAATGTGAGTGGTCCGTAAAAAATGGGTGGGATCGGACCAGTGCGCGTGACATCCCCCGTACAAAGTAAGTATTTAATATCATATAACTGAAGTACTTTAATAGTAAAACCCTTGGAACTTTGTGTTAGTTATTACTAAAAAAAAATGGGCGGGACCAAATCAGTGGGCGTGTCACTCCCATTCAAAGTAAATATTGAATGTCATACATCTTAAGAACTGTAATAATGATAGCCTTGGAACTTTGTCAGACTTCATAGGTTTTTAATGTGATTAGTCGGACAAAAAATGGGCGATATCGAACCAATGGGCGTGGTACATCCTATACAAAATAATATGAAGTACTATGAAAATGACAGTTTTGAAACTTTTGATAATTACATTCATCACCTATGTGAATAGTCGTGTAATATATGGCCGGAATTACCAAAGTCAAAAAACGCCAAAACCGAAAATTGCGACTAAAAAATCGCCAAAAAAAAATTCACCAAAAAAAGCCTAAAATCGATAAAAGCCTAAAATCGATAAAAGCCGAAAATCGCTAAAAAATCAAAAATCGCCAAAATAAACAAAAAAAAAAAACAAAAATCACTAAGTCAAAAATCGCCAAAACCGAGAATCGCCACTAAAAAAATCGCCAAAATAAAAAGTCACCAAAATAAAAATCATAGAAAACAATAAAAGCCAAAAATCGCTAAAATTAAAAATCACCAAAATCAAAACAAAAATCGCCAACATCACAAATAGCAACAAAAAAAACAAAAATCACCAAGTCAAAAATCACCAAAACCGAGAATCGCATATAACAAAAATCCCCAAAATCAAAAATTGCCAAAACCAAAAATCGTGAAAAACAATAATCGGCAAAGTGAATAATAGCCAAAATCTAAAACCACAAAAACAAAATTTTAAAATATCCACTAAGTCAACTTTATTAACAAAATATCATCATTAAGGCAGTTGTCTAAAAAAGGCTTAAGCTTTTAATTCTCATATTGCAATTGTTGTAAAAATAGCCGTACCTCTTCCTGAAACTCACACAATCCGGTCAGAACCAAGGATCAAATTCTGTCAGAATCAGATGATGTTGATTAGCTATTTGTTAATATAACAACCCTCTTCAATATTTCGTTAAGTAACTTATAATATATACAAAAAAAATTACTCGTAAAGCTTTGCAACTAAATTAGTATTCAAATAAAAATGTGTACTATAAAAACAGATTTTTATTTTTATTTCCCCTATCAATATGACAATCCTATGACTTTATTTATGAGAACATAATTCTGTGAAATAACATATGTTTGCGAATTAATATCTAGTATTGAAATTATAATTGCGGACTTAATATTTTCCGAGCACGAATTTTAACCCAGATGGTTCTCAAAAAATTGTACAATCAATATACATGAAAATGAACAAATAATGAAGAAAAAATGCTTGCATTTCCCATAGAATACATTTGAACTCTATTTGCAGTGACATTCAACAAACGGAGATATAAAAACTTAAAAAAGGTGGCTCTACGAAATATATTCTTAGGCTTATTTTCAAGCGATCAAATAATGTGATTCAGTTTAAAAGAGAAACAAATTTGGACCACCTTAATACAAATACACATATTCCTTATTTATTTTGGTTAGATTAATGTTACAATACGGATTGTCAAAGACATTAGCAACAACAGCAACATGAAGAAAGATACATGAAACCCTTGTGTATATTAAGGAATATTGACAATAGCATCATATAGATTTTTAATGCATGTACTCGTAAATATTTCAGTGACTATGACTGATAACAAATAATGTTGTATGTTGTAGTATTTGAGTTTGCGATTAAATGTGTCGATGTGTTTGTGTATCTGTCTAAATCTAAGCTTGTTTATATGTTTATGTTTATGTTTATGTTTATATATGTATTTATACTGTTGCCTTCGTATACCAATTTAGTTTTATGCATAAAATTGGGCTAAAGTTTTTCAATAATCTCTATTTGCCGCATTTCCTCTCAAACACTTACTGCACATCGTAGTCAATATATTACTTTGTTATGTTCGTAATTTTTTTCTCTCATTTTTTTCGAATTGTGTTTATAAATTATCTAAAATACAAGGTTATAAATATTGTTGATATATGTTAGTGTGCCTGTTGGGTGTTATAACGAGTCATTTGGGTTTGAAAACATTGAGAAAAATGTATTACCGTCGGAATTTTTTTTTTATACTGGAAATTTTTTTAACTTGTACCATTAATACACTTTTGTTAGTATTTTGTTAAATTTAAGTACTTCAGCACACTTAAATCTAAGTACCTTGTGAATAAAGGTATTATTAAGTTTGAAAATTTGTTTAGCTTAAATTAACCCAAAACATTTTTAATACTCAAGCAAAAAAATGGTGGCTACAAAGAAAACAACAAATCTAATTTTTTTTTCTTCTTTTTTTTATAGTGCGACGCCGAACAGGTTTAGAACAATTTTATCAACAACTAAAATAATTTATGAAAATTGCTTTAAGTTCTATAGTTTAAATCAAACAATTATCCTAATTGTTATGTTTCAATAAGTTTCACCAGTAACCATTTAATTTTTTTAACAGACATTTTAATATAACGAATGCGTCACTAGATAAGTTTTTTTATATGGAATAGAAACTCGTATGAACTGCTTTTAAAAGTTCATGGTTTATTAATTTAGTTACACACTAATAACGCTCATGGCTCATTGCGGTACTTGGCGTGCTATTTATAGATAATTTAATGACGACAATTATAAAGTTTGTTCCACGTTTTTGTTTCCATTTACTAACTACCACAATTGTTTTTGTTTTTTTTTTATACAAAATTGTATTGAAAATTGATTTTGTGGTTGAAATATGTAAAATATAGAGAAAACAAATAAAAAATTTATAAAGTACTTTGTTAAATGTCCTTTAAAAAAATTGCTTCTTTTTGATAAAAGGTACTTTTTTAAAAAACGTATGGTTTAATAGAAGTTATTTTTTTCAAAAATGTACTTTTTAATAAAATGTACTTTTTAACTAAAACGTAACTTGTTTTAATTCACTTTAAAAAAAAGGTATTGTTTTAATGAAAGGTACTTTTCCAAAAAAAAAATAACTTTTTTTAGAAAGACACATATAATGCATTTTTTAATAAAAAGTACTTTTTTAATAAAGTATTTTAAAAAAAATGTTTTCTTCTTAATAAAAGTTACCTTTTAAATTACTTTTTAAATAAAAGGTACTTTTTACGTTTTCTTTTAATAAAAAGTACTTCTTTTGATATAACAGATATCTTCTTAATGAAAGGTTTTTTTAATGAGATGTACCTTTTTTAATAATAGGTACTTTTTTATAAAAGGTAAATTTTAATTGAAAGGTTTTTTTAATAAAAGACACATTTTTAATAAAAGATATTTTTTAATAAAATGCGCTTTTTAAATACAATGTACTTTTTTCATAAAAGACAATTTTTTGTAAAAAAAATACTTTTTATTAAAAGGACTTTTTTTATTAAAAGGTACTCTTCCAATACCACCTTTTTAAAAAAATTACTTTTTTAACCAAGGTATATATCTGTGGTCACAAGCAATAACCGCCTAAGTCGACTTAAGAAGGTTTTGAGTTATGTATGCTATCATATTCTACTAAAAACGCTTTATATTTACGTGAAATCCTCATTTCTCTATCACTGTTTATGAAAAAGTTATTAATGAAAACATGATGACCTAAGTCGTAATGAAGCCCCATCACATTTATATAAAAAGTTATTTTTCTCGAAAGCATGATGTTCGACTTAAGCATGATGTTCGACTTAGGCGGCTAATGCTTGTGACCACTGATATAAGGCACTTTTTGAATAAAAGTAATTTTTGAATAAAAGGGTTTTCTAAAACAAAAATTCCTTCTTAATGAAAGGTACTTTTTTTAATTATTTTTTAATAAATGCCACTTTTTTAATTATTGTTTAATAAAAGGCACTTTTTTAATAACTTTTTTAAGAAAACGCACTTTTTTGTTCCAAAAGGTACCTTCTTAATAAAAGGTTCTTCTTAATGAAAGGCACATTATTTTAAAAAAGGCACTATTTTCATAATATATATACTTTTTTAGTAAATGGTAATTTTTAATAAAAGGTAACTTTTTTAAAATTCACGTTTCTAAAAAAGGGTATTTTTTAATGAAAGGTACTTTTTTAAAAAAATTACTTTTTTAAAAAAGGTACATATAATGCACTTTTTGATAAAAAAGGCACTTCTGGAATAAAAGGGTCTTACTCAAAAAAGAAGATTCCTTCTTAGTAAAAGGTCTTTTTTAATAAAAAAGTAATTTTTTTACAAAAGTACTACAAACAAATAGTTTTAAAAAAATTGTTTTTTAAAAAAGTGTTTTATCAAAAAATCCATTTTTTTGTATAAGGTACCTTTTTAAGAAAAGGTGCTTTGTTACGAAAAATCACTTTTTTAAGGAAAGATATCTTTTTAAAAAATAAACTTTTTAATACAGTGTACTTTTTTAAAAAGTATTTATTAATCTTCTTTCTTAATAAAAGATAGTTTTTTAGAAAAGTATATTTTCCATAAAAGATACATGTTGAATAACAGGTACCTTTTTATGAAATTTGTTCTTTTAATATAAGGTACTCTTTAATAAAATGTTCACTTTGATGAAAAGGTGCATTTTTAAAAAAAGATAATTTTTGGGAAAAGGGTGATTTTTTAGAAAATTTAGTTTTTAATAAAATGTACATTTTTAAAATAAGGCACTTTTTTAAGAAAAGGTGCATTTTAGTTGCCTTTTGGTACTATTTTAAGAAAAGGTTCTTTGTTAAAAAATATACTTTTTTTAAAAATGTTTTTTTATAAAAGGTACTTTTTTAGAAACATTCTTATTTTTTGTTAAAAAATATACTTTTTTTAAAAATGTTTTTTTTTATAAAAGGTACTTTTTTAGAAACATTCTTATTTCTTTTAAGTTAGTTTTTTTAAGAATATGCCCTTTATTAAGAAAGGTACTTTTCTTAAAGATACTTTTTTAAATAAAAGTTACTTTTTAAAAAAAAGTACTTTTTTAATAAAATTTGCTTTTGTGAAAAATTTTGTTTAAGAAATTTTTTTTGAGAAAATTTACCTTTTAGAAACGGTACTTATTTACGATTAGGCACTTTTTAAAGAAAATGTGATTTTCTGGTAATGGCACTATTATAAGAAAAAGTAATTACTATTAAAAAGGTTGTTTTTTAAGAAAATGTCCTTTTTTAAGAGAGGTACTTTTTGAGAGATACTTTTTTTTAATGAAAGGTTCTTTAAAGGTTCTTTTTAATAAAATGAGCTTTTTGGGAAAAATTTCCTTTTTTAAGAAAATGTATTTTTTAAAGTAAATGTACTTGTTTAAAATTAGGAACTGTTTTAACCCTACGATTCATAACCGGGTACCCGTGTACCTTTTTTGACTTTAAAGTGCTGCTGTGCCTATAATTTTTGAGATATGGACATAAAACTCCGAATCATGAGAGATTTTGGCTAAACTAAGATTTAAATACGAAAAAATTCAAAATATTTTCAATATTTTCTTTAAAAAATGATTTTAAATGTTTTACCCCCATAAACACACAACCGGGGTCCCCGGGTACCCTAATGCAATTCCTATGTAAATGCCGGACATGTAAATGAAAAAACGTTTTTTTGTGTTGTTTTTATTGGAAATAAATGCCTTTTTTATTTATTTTATCATATTTTATATATATTATATTATAATTCATCCGAATCACTATCGTTGTTATTGTGGCAATTGTAGCATTTAGTAATTGTTATGGCGTGCTCATCGCATATCGGCGTGCTACATATGCTGCAATTTTTTCTAGTTTTTCTTCTGCGCTTATTTGGAAGAAGGTTGCACATGTAGCACACGCCCGTATGTACTTTTTTGCCCCTTTGTCGTGCTGACGGAGATGTTGACGGACCTGCAGCACAAAGCACACTCTCCAACGGCCTTCCGATTATGCTTTCAATTGCATTTTTTGTTGAAAATTGGCGCACGCTTTGCACATTTGAAATTCTATTTTCTATAACAGGAATGCCCAGGTTTTCTGCCAGTTGACGCAGGAAATTCTTCCTGCGCGTCGTGGTGTATCGTGCAGTTGGATTATTTCCATAATATATGATGTGTGATGCAAATGCGCTCACATCAATGATGTTATAGAAAAATGCCATCGGCCATCTTCTTGTTTGTCGCTGGGTCGTGTATTCTTGGAGCGTTTGGTCCATTACGTCCACCCCACCTTTTGTTTGGTTATAAAAATTTATAATTTCTGGTTTCCCATTCTCGTCAATTTGTGCATCATCATGCATACTAGAAAGTAGGATGACCGAGTTGGACTTCCGCTGCTTATATGAGAGCAGTGTTACGTTGTCGTAGAAGCCAAATAAACTTGAACCAACGTCTTTTTTTTTTGTCTTCTTTCATCTCCGCAGGGATGTAAGCTTTGTTGCGGCGGAGTGTACCCACAATGCTGAGCTTTTCTACTTTTAGTTGCCTAGCCAACGGCAGCGTCGTAAAAAAATTATCCATTGTTATATTTCGTCCGCTACCGTAGTATGGCCCAACTAAATCTCTCACCACTCTTTCGCCAACACCAACTTCACGACCAGTTTCTTGTTTGCCAGTATATATTTGGCCATGAAGTGGATATGAGTTTTTGGCATCGCAAATCCACCATACTTTTATGCCATATTTTGCTGGCTTCGAGGGTATTTACTGGGTGAATTTGGTTCTGCCACGGTATGGATATAATTGTTCATCAATGGTCAAATATTCTGATGGCACATAATATCTGGTAAGATTTGCATTGAGCATTATCCAAATATCGCGAATTGGCGCCGCTTTGTCTTGACGCTGCCGCTCTACCCATGTTCTGGGGTCGTCAAACAGCATAAAACGCAGTAAATCTAAAAACCTGTTTATTCCCATGGTGGCGCGGAATATTGTGTGAGCCTGTGACGTCCACAAATCTCTTGCGTTTTCGTATTAGAATGATTTGTGCCAGCCATCAAAATCATTCTGCATACTTGTGTCGCTTTAGGTACTTATATACAAACAGAAACCAGTTTTTTTTCCAAATATCAAATTTGTACAGTTGAGGACGCAAAATATAATCAACAACAAAAATATTTACAGGAAAATATTATTTTATTTCAATAAACGCAAAACAAAAAACTTCGGGTACCCGGGTACCTTGGTTATGAAATTAAAGGAGTTTTGCTGGTTATGAATCGTACGGTTAAGGAAAGATACTTTTTTAAAAGGTTTTTTTAGAAAAGGTTTTTTTTTTTGAGAAAATTTAATTTGTTGTAAAAAGCGTATTTTTTTAAGAAAATGTCCTTTTTCAAGAAAAGGCACATTTTTTTAATGTAATATTTTAATAAAGGATACTTTCTTAATAAAAAGTACTTTTTTAATAAAAAAGGTACTTTTTTAATAAAAGGTACTTTTTTAATAAAAGGTACTTTTTTAATAAAAGGTATTTTTTTAATAAAAGGTACTTTCTTAATAAAAGGTACTTTTTTAATTAAAGGTGCTTTTTTAATAAAAGGTACTTTTTTAATAAAAGGTACTTTTTTAATAAAAGGTACTTTTTTAATAAAAGGTACTTTTTTAATAAAAGGTACTTTTTTAATAAAAGGTACTTTTTTAATAAAAGGTACTTTTTTAATAAAAGGAACTCTTTGAATAAAAGGTACTTTTTTTAATAAAAGGTACTTTTTTAATAAAAGGTACTCTTTGAATAAAAGGTACTTTTTTTAATAAAAGGAACTTTTTTTAATAACTGGTAATTTTTTAGTATAGATTACATTTTAATAAAAATTAGTTTTTTGATAAAAGTTACTTTCTAGTAAAAGATATTTTTTAGTTTTGAAAGAAAGATACGCTCATCACTAGCACATACTTTAAAAAGCAAAGAGGACACAATTTACAAGATCTACTTTACCAAAATGCTAATATTTTTTCCATTATTTCCAAAAACTGACGAGTTTCTATTAAACATGTATTATATATTCTCTATTCCATAAAATTTTAGTGCTTTGCAAGGATAATATATACAAAAAGAAAGCAAAGCAATCACTAGCAACTCAACGAGCTGGTACTACTACGAGCATTACACTGGCAATATAAAGTAAAAAAATTCAAAATTAGCAAAAACTGTAACAGCGACTCAAAACAGTATGCCAATACAATAACGTTCCAAAATGGTGTCAGAGATAAACTCAAACGGCCACATCACCCTATGCAATTTTATCAATGTATAATTTCATTACAACATATTGTTCGCAAGTACTCTATGTATATGCACGAATCTTTGTGAAGGGGAAATATTATAGTAAAGATCTAATCTTTTCATGAAAAGCTAAAAAAAAAAAAACAACCGAAAAAACATTGTCCATATACGACTACTAGCATGGCTGAATATACAATACACAATAAGTTTGTTATGCTTTATAATGGAACATTTGTGAAAAACAACAACACCAGCAAGCATAATAACATCAAGAGATAACTAAAATTGCAGTTGCACGTTAATCCGAAATAAGTATAAACGTTTTTGTGTACACGTCCAAAATTCAAGTCATTACACCGGCACTAATACATCCACTTAAAACTTTTGGTCGGTTGATGTAGCCTTTCTGTGTGTTGAAGTAAACCTGGTGTGGCTCTTATCTTTTGACAAAGGTGCCGAAAGTTTATAAATTGTCAGGGAAAAGATTTTGAGTATTATTTTCATTAAAAAATTAATTTTTTTTTTTTTTTTTTGTTAAATTAATAAACGCCTCTAAGAAACCCGACAATGTACTGAAATATTTTAAAATAAAAATTACCAGTAATTTGTTTTGTGAATTCAAGTTCTAAATAAGAAGGACGCTTCTTCGAAGCTTTTTTCTATTTATTTTTTCCTGTACCAGGAAAATTTTTGAGCAAAAGCCGTTACTCTGAAAAGATGACAAATATTTCATACTAGAAAAACACTAATATTGTGAACTGTGAATATAAATTTATTATTAAAAAATATTTACGTATTTCGATCTCGCAATCCTACAATGCACATAATTCCAATGAGTTGTTTCAAAGAGCAAATAATTTTGAATCATTTTCTTCTACGACGCACTGTGGCTGAGACTCGTTTTTCATTGGCCAAAATTCTGTACCTTTTGAATAGATTGATTTTTTTTTTTAACTTTTAGCGTGAAATATGGGTTTTTTATTTTTTTTATTTATTAAAAAATGCCATATTTAGATTTTAATAATAATTATAAGTATTTTTTATAATAATGGAATTTTTTACACCCAAAAAAAATTTTTCCACTCAAAAAAAATGGTAAAATCAACTGGTAATTTTGCTATTATTACTGAAGAATTAAAAATTTTTAGCTGTCAAATTTGGAAAGAATATTTACACTTAAAAAAATGTTAGTATTATTAACTAAAAGTCTTACTCTTACTACAGAAAATTTATAATTATTTGCTGTCAAATATGTTAATTTTAGCAAAATAAATCTGTTGAACGTTAGCGAAATGCTTTCGATTATTTTTTAAATTTTGATATGAAAATATGTGTTTTTATTTTTTGAATCTTTCATCTAGACTAATATAATAAAGAGGAAATGTCTGTTTGTTTGTTTGTTCGGTATAATTTTTTAAATATTTTTGGTAGGGTGGCACCTCCCACACAAAGTAAATTTTTAATATCATATATATTAAGTACTATGATAGAGAGAGCTTTGCAAATTTGTCTATTATTAACGTGAGTGGTCATCTAGTACACACCGCGTTACATCTAGTAGGCAAATGAAGAGAGACGTTTGTGTAACTACCAAAAATATTTGACCTAGAGCCATCGTTTATCATACCGACCTACTCAGAATTAATTTCTGCCCGTTGGTCTGTGTGTCCATGTGTACTTTCTAATCAAACTACAGGTCGCAAATATGAATAAATTTTGACGAAATTTGGTATATCAGCCTCTATCGACCATAAGACAAAAGCTCATGAAATTGTTAAAAAATGCCCCTATGAGATCGATTTATATTGCCATAAGATCCAAATTATCGTATAGACCCCTGTTAATTTTGATTTATGTGTATTAATTACATCTATTAATCAATAGTCCAAAAATAAACCCTTCAGGACAATATTGAGTCCATGTAAGGCTACATCCCTACTTTCACTTAAGTCTATAAAAACCAAAACAATATCTCAACTTGTAACTTTGTTGCAAAAAATTTCCAGTTATTCCAAATGTAATATTACACAAAGTAAAGTGAACATGTTCGTCATCAGATTTTAAATTTATACTTCTGGGTACCTTCTAAAATTTTGCATATAATATTTTTACATCAATTTGAGCAATTAAATTCAAATGAAACAAGTAAGAAAATTATTGTCAATCTTGACCAACTATACGATACCTTATACCTTGGTTTAGAGACCCTAACTCTTCGGTCCAATTAAATGGATTTAGAAAATAAGCATAAACCAAATTTTTTTTTTTTTTTGGCTGCAGATATGAAAAAGTTCATATCGGATGCAATATTTATATGGGGACTATGTCGAAAAATGGACCGATCCTGACCATATTTGGTAAAGGCACTTATATAATGAAAAATATATACAAACCAAATTTGAGAAAAATTTGTGCAATATTTTGGTTTTTGAAAGATTTAAGTGAATATCAGGAAGCAGCTTTATATGGGGGCTATAACCAAGAATTGTTCTATAGGGATTGGTGTTGGACTACTGATTAATGGATATAATAAACACATACAAACCCAATTTGACTGAGGTCTATATGATATTTTGGATCTTATAGCAATTAGTGTCGATTTCATAGGGGTCATTTGTATGGGGACTAGGTATGAACATGGACCGAATTTCACCAATTATTGTTCATCTCATGGCCGATAGCAGCTTATATATATAAATTTCATCAAAATATTTTCATATTTGCGACCAGCAGTTTGATTACAAGGTTTACATGGCTACACAGATGGACGGACGGACTTCGATAATCGACTCAGTAAGTGATTTTTAGTCCATCGGTATAATAAAAGATGGGTCTAGGTCAAATATTTTTGGTAGTTACAAACAGCAGCACAAAGTCATTATACCCAAACCACATAGTGGTATAAGGTATAAAAAATCCTATACATCATCACTCCACCCTAATTTATGATACATGCACGTATTTGTTCGATTAGCATAAAAGAAGTTCAATATTTTGAGTCCATTCGTTCGACAGTATTTAGCATGCATGCTTGCAGTAACAATAATGACCACAATTTTGTTGCGTTGCATGTGGCAGTAAAGTAACTTAAAATAATAAGTTTCTATGTAAACAGAGGCATTAAGAGCAGGCAAAAGGTGAGTAGTGTTAATAGGTGTAGAGAATGATAATTTTTAAAGGGAAGTCTGAAGTTTGGAACATTCCAAAAATAGGTAAATTATTAAGATCAATCGAATATGGTCAGATGTGTAAAGTCTTCTATACAGCGTTGTCAACTTTTTTTCAAGCAAAAAGCGCTAAAAGGTGGTAGATTAGAATGCAATATAAAGCGACATAAAGCGCTGGTATTTGTTTTTTACTTTTTAAGTGTATATCAAACAAAATGTTAAATACGTTTAAATATTTTTATTACAGCTGTTAATTTGGAAGTAAAAGCAACATATCATGTACTTCCTCATATTCAGGCCGAGTATTGTTTTTAAATAAAAATTAGAATTTTTTTACATGTTTTAAGTGAATTAAATCTAGAGCGAAAAGCTTTATTTTTACATCACCACTTCTGTATAGTTTAACTTTTTAATGAGGTACAAATAAAGTTTCTACTTAGCTTTAATTATGTATACCAAAATCAAATGTCAATTTGAATTCTAGGAAAAAAAGGAACATACTCTTTTATTCGATTAGAGAATTTATTTAAATTTAGTTAGATTTTTCACTAAACATATTTAATTTATGAGAAAAAATTTCATATGATAAAATTTGATATATTTTTTTCTGAAACAAATATCATAATTAAACAAATTTTTGTTTAGCTATCACATGGGACAACTAATTTCGAATGTATATGGCAACAATATACAAATTAGAACACTACGACATGTTTGAACAATCTACTACTTATGCACTATAATTTTAGGCATAAATTGTTATGAATTTATACTACTAAATATAAGCTCCAAAAACCATAATAACAACAACAAATATGTATTGAATTGATACCATCAAAACAACAGTATCAACAACTAACAATAAAAGCAGTAAAACACATATGTTATAACTATGTTTACCCAAATACATACATATGTATGTAAGTACATAAACTCGTACTAGATATTTATGTACGACTAACTATCAGTACATGAATATATTTAACACGTATAGAAATGAATGACCAAAAATAAACATAAATAATTGAGACCATGCTCGAAAAGTTGACAGATTTTGTTTAGATTTTGGTACGAATTTATATGTATGTAATAGGATTGCAACAAAAAAATTAATATCATATTATTTTCAAAAAATGCAAAAAAAAAATATTTGTTTAACAAGAATTTTTTTCACCTCGAATAAAACTTAAGGAATTTTTTTATATAAATTCTAGTTTTGGTATGGGCATTTCCACAGAAATGTCAACCGTAGCCCAAAAATTCAAAGTCTATAAAATTATGTTAAAACAACAAGGGAATCTATCAAATTTAACTAATGTAAACAAGTTTTACATGTATTCATAACATATTTTGAAATATTCAAATGCAAAGTCGAACAAGTGAAAAACTTTTACTTTAAACATTTCTGTTGATCGTTTTGTTTTGCTTAATGCTCTTAATGAGAAACATTATGCATTGACATTTGCTGTTTTAAATCTCGGTTTATATTAAAGAAAATGTAAAAGCAACGATACGATTGCCAATCACGTTAAATTTTTTATTTGATTTACCGTATATTTCGATGTCAAGTTTAACATTGAAAAATAACATTTTTTTTATCTGTGCGTCAAAGGTATTTGTACAATGTTCATCAAATATTATTAACAAAGAGATATTTTTTTGCAAATGAAATAAAAAAATTTTGCTCGAAAATAATCAGCGCTTTGCTCGAGGTACTTATTTAAAGTTTGTAGCGTGCGACATCGTAAGTGTAAATGTATAAATTCAAAAAAAAATTTTTTTAAATAAACGAAATATAAATACAAAACATAACATTTTTGAATGTATGCGTTGGAAAGATCTACTTTCACTGATGGTTTAAAAGGAAAGAACATCGAAAAATGTCAACGCATATGAGTTTTACGCATAAGTTTTTGCATCAACATATTGTTGATATGTATGCAAAAATTGAAACTGAACGTTTAAATTACATCATTATGGAAGACCTGATTTTTTATAATTTTCACGTTCCATCCGCAATGGAAAGAATTTAAAGAACATTTATTTGAAGGTCAAGAGCCAGCAGACCAACATGATATAACTGCACGTGTATTTAAGCGAAAGATGAATCGTTAATGGACATGGTGATAAAATTAAAAATATTTGGTGAAGTACGTTGCTGGATGTATTCGATTGAATGGCAAAAGAAAGGACCACCGCACGCACACATTTTAATTTGGATGGTTTATAAAATAACACCAAAAGAAATTGATAGCATTATATCAGCAGAAATTCTTGATCCTGAATTGCATGAAATTGCTACCAAAAACATAATTCGTGTACCATTTGCTACTTTGAATATGAACTCAGTATGTATGCAAGATGAAAAGTGTACAAAAGACGGAAAGTGTACATCCACAAGTATTAGTTTTTGAAACTATTACTGGAGATATTTTGTTAAGTTTATAATTTTTGTTGTAGAAATAAATATATTAGACATATTAAAAATCACTTATAATCTTCTTATGCATATCTAGTTGCATAAAAAGTAAAAAATTATTTATTTATTTATTTAATAACTATGTAATAATAAATTATTACAAAATTATATTAAGTAAGCACTAGCTGCTAAGGCCATCGGCTCATAATTTACATAATTATTTTTTTTTTTACAAGATTTGAGTAATTACAATTCAAAATAATTTTTAGGGTAGTTTTAATTCGGGTTTTAATTATACAATGATCATTGTAAAAAATTTTATATATATATATATATATATATATATATATTTAATTTCAATTCATTAATTATTAATTTAAATTTTGCAAAGAACGAATTAAATTTTATTAAAAATATTTAATTCTTTTAAGAGCTTAATTAAATTGTTAATATTTTCTTTTGAGGTATCTGAAATAATGTTAGATAGGTTATAATTATTTTTAATACAGATAGATTTAATATAAATACATTCATTTATAATATGGTTCATTGAAATAATAGATGATCTACAGAAAATACACTCAGGTGCTGGCTTCTTTTCCATGAGGTGTTGGTGTGTTAATCGACAATGGCCTAATCTTATTCTTAAATACTTTTGTAAATGTGCTCTGGAAGTATCTGGTGGGTAAAAAGGTGTCTTCCCGTCTGGATTGAACTGTTTGTATATGTGTGAATAGCTATCCCACTCATTTTTTTGTTTTTTGTACAAATATTTGTCGATTGCCGAATATATTGAACTTTTGTTTTGAGTTGTGTCCATTATAAGTGGTAATTTTGTTGTATCTTTTGCGATTTTGTCTGCTATTTCATTTCCTTTTATATTTGCGTGCCCAGGTATCCACATAATTTTTATTTTGTTTGGAAACCGAATCAGATTATCTCTGATTTCACAAATAATGTCGTTTGAATTAGATATATTCAGTATTGCTGTCACGCAGGATTTGGAATCTGTGCAAATTATGCATTTTGAACGTTGTTTTTTAACCCATTTTATAGCATTCAATATTGCCTCTGCTTCTGCATAGAATATTGGGTTATCATGATTTAGTAGTCCATACTTAACGGTGTTGAAATTGTTGTCAATTACAGCATAGGATACTCCACTAATGGATTTTGATCCATCAGTATAGCAAAATGTCCAGTTTTTGTTTGTGTATTCATCTTTCTTTTGTTGGAAAAGTGATATATACATATCTTGTGGGGTAGTTTGTTTAGAATAGCACATTAACGATGTCTCAATGCTATCACTCGAAAGTAGCCAAGGTGGACGTAGGCAGTTAAATTTCTTCTTTGATGTTGGATTTATGTCCAATAATCTTATATATTCAGTGATTCGTTGCACAGCTGATTTTAGTTTTTTGTTGCTTGATGATTTTGGACTATAAAGGAGTATTTGATTTTCTGATGGCATAAGTAGTTTTGTTGCAAGTTTTCTTGTGTTTAATTCAATAAGATTATCAAGGGTTAAAAGACCAGATTCTGTTAATATGTTTCGAATGGGAGTTGATCTAAATGCACCGAGAGCAAATCTTGCAGCTGCATGGTAAGTAGATTTGATTTTATTTAATTCTGCTTTTGCAGCATGTCCATATATTGGAAGCCCGTATTCAATTTTTGATACTAGTATTGATTTCACTATATATATTTATTGTTGTTTTTGGGTGTGCATTGCAGTTAAGGCTAGTAATACATTTTATTATGTTTAACCTTTTCTCCAATGAATTTTTTAAATACTTAATATGTTCATTCCATCTATATTTTTGATCAAATACTAGACCTAAAATTTTAATTTTTTCTACCAGGTTAATTTTGTGATTTTGTATATTTATTATTGGAATTACACAGTCTCGTTTGCGGCAAAAGTGTATAGCATTTGTCTTTTCATATGAGATTTTCGCACCATATTCATCACACCAGGTATTAAGTTCGAAAAAAAGATTATCAATTTTAAGTTGGTCTAATGTTTTGTTGTATTTGATTATAATGCATAAATCATCAGCATACATGCAATGATTAAATGTTGGATGTTTGAGTAAAATTGAATTTATTTTTTCATATGCAATAAGGAAGAGAGCAACTGAAATTGGTGACCCCTGCGGTATACCATTTTCAAGAGGAAATGTTGGAGAGAATGTGTTATTCACTCTCACTCTAAATTTTCTGTTGGTTAAAAAGTTAAAAATAAACCTTAGCATTTTGAAACCAATTCGCCAATTTTTAAGTTGTGATATAATAGTATGTACACCTATTCTATCGAAAGCTTTTTCGAAATCCATAGATAGAATTGTTATGTGGTTACCTGTGGATAAAGATTTAGATATTTGTTGGTCCAAAAAGAGTAAAGCATCACTGGTGCCCTTTCGTGGTTTGAAAGCTACTTGTTTAGGATGGATAAATTTGTTTTTCAGTAGAAACCAAGAAATTCTCCTAGCCATTATCTTTTCCATTAGCTTGCTTATACATGAAAGTAGAGATATAGGTCGATATCCATTGAGTTTATTTTTGTTTTTTCCAGGCTTTGGTAGTGGAATTATAGTTGCTATTTTCCAATCTTGTGGTATGTGACCAGTGTTAAATATATTGTTAAATAACTTTAATAAGAACTCTTTACCGGATTTTGGCAAATTCTTTAGCATGGGGTAATTTATTTTGTCGAATCCAGGAGTTTTGCCTTTTAAAGAATCTAAAGCAGAGTGTACTTCTATGAGCGATATGTCGGCATCAGTGAATTTTGCGGAAGAAGTAGGAGTGTATTCGACTGAAATATTTATTCTATTTTTGCTGTTTATAAAACTTTGATTAAAATTTATATTATCAGATTGGAAAGACCACTCTCTTCCAAAAAGGTTGGCTATTTCTCCAGGTTGTGTTAAATTATTGTTTTGGTACTCAATACTATGAATTTTTTGTGTATTGTACTTTCCATGGAGTTTGTTCACATTACGCCAAATGATTTGTGTAGACGAATTTGGATTTATTTCTGAAGTAAATTCATAAAAACTGTCCTTTTTAGCTTTTTTGGCATGTTTTTTGAATAAGGCGTTAGCTTTTCGATATTCTATCTTATTTTCCAAGGTTGGGTTGTTTTTAAAGAAGTGCCATTTATTTTGTTTATTATTTCGAAGAATTGATAAGCTCTTGTTCAACCAGTATACAGTTTTATGAATTAGGTTATTATTATTTTTTGGTATTGATTCGTTGGCTGAAGATATTACAATTCTTTTAAATATTGCAGCGTCTTTATTACTATTATTGCTGAATTGAATGTTCATTAATTTATTGTTGATTAAATTTTTATATTTAAGCCAGTTTGCTATATTTGTTTTGAATTTAAGATGTTTGTTTTTATTGTTATCCATAACATCCATATTCTTTTTGAAAGATATGTAAATGGGGAAATGGTCACTTCCGTGTAATTGAGTATCAATTTGCCATTTTAGGAAAGGTAGTAAGCTAGCTGAGGCCAGAGAGATATCGACATGAGTAAATGTAGAATGAGTGGAGTAATGTGTAGGTTTTCCATTATTCAAAACTATTAGGTTGGAGTGTTGATATAATTGTTCTATCGATCTACCTCTTGAATTAGTATTATTAGAACCCCAGATGGTACTGTGGGCATTGAAGTCCCCCAGTAATAAAGTTGCCGAATCAATATAACTATTTAGAGTATTCATATCTAATGCCGATATGGATCCTGATGGTGGTATATATAATGATATAATATTTATTTTAATTTCAGTTTCAATTTTTATACCGACCCCATAAAAACTCAGATTAGGGTTGTAATGTGAGTGCTGGATTGATTTTTTTACGAGAATTGCTACACCTCCTTTCGCACGAGTGGAGTTAGAATTTTGTAGATAAAAGTCATAGTTATGTATGTTTACTGTATTATATTTGAGATGTGTTTCCTGTAAAGCTATCACGTCTGGTGATTTATTATTTATGAGTAGTTGGAGTTCATGTAAATTATTCTGGTATCCATTTATATTCCATTGTAGAATACTTAGGCCCATAGAGTTATAATAAAATAATTTTTCACCAGTGGTATATGTATATCCGACTGAAACTTTATCTGGTATCCATATTGTTTGCTGGGTAAGAGATATTGTCTGTTTCATTGCTGAAAGTTGATTTAGTGTTTAATATTGTGCTGCTATCGAATTTGTTATTTGTTGCATTATTTTTAAGAGTATAATTTTTAAATGTTTGTTCCGTTGCTAATTTAAGAGAGTTGTTGGTTGATGTGTTGTTTGTATTAGTGTTAGAGCTTTTGTTTGTGTTTTGTAATGTTGTTTCCAAAGAGTTTGTTTCATTCTGTTGTTTTTTTAGTTGTGCTATTCTATTTTTACGTTTTTCCATTGCTTCTTCTAGTGTTTCAGTTGGTATATCTGTTGTTGTTAGTGTGTTAGATTGGTTTACTTTTTGTATAGCTTCATTAAATGAACAGTTGTTCGTTATTTTTATTTTAATAATTTCTTGTCTTTTTTTGATGCTTGGGCATTTTTTATTAAGTGCTCTATGTTCACGTTGACAATTTATACATTCCACCTTTTCGCATGGTACAGGGTCATGAGATCCAGCTGAACAGACCTCACATTTAGATTCAGATTTGCAATGTTTTTTTGTATGTCCTAATTTGAAGCAATTTTTACATTGAAGCGGTTGTGGTACGTATGGGTTAACTTTTACGTTTAAAAAACCAATTTTTAATTCGTTGGGTAATGTATAACGTTCAAAAGATAAAATTTGTAAACAGGTATTTGTAAGTTTGCCGTCAATGAATTTTTTAGTGCGGGTGCAAATACAATTCCTTTACTTATGTTGAGACTAGGGTGTAGCATTACGGTTACTGGGCAAACTCCTATTAATTCTTTTATTTTCAAAAATTTATTGGTTTGAATAGTATTTTTTGTCAATAATAGCAAATCACCATCCCGGGTGAATGATGTTTTTTCTAGTTTATCGGATGTCACTGCTTCTAGTGCTTTTGAAACTAAAAATATATTGAAATCTTTTAAAGACTTATCAATTTTTTTGCTTTTAATTATTATATATTTTGGGTTGTAACTGTTTGGTTTTTGTGTTGAGTTCATTAGAGGAAAGTCATTAGTGTTGTTTAAATTAATGTTTGATCTTCTTTTACGTTTTGGTGTTGGATCTGGGTCTGGATCTGGGTCCAGGGAGGCAAAAAAATTGCCTCCTGGTTAGGAAGACATATTTGTAAGTTTAAATTGTCTCTTATTCGAGTTTTTATATATAAAAAATACTTGTTAAAACACACGGTTTAATTTAGAGAGAAAATTGTGTAAAAAGAAACACTGATTAGAGCAACACTGATATTAAATGCGGTTGTTTGTTACGGCACGTCTTTATTTAATGAGCGATCGTTTAAAACTGAAAAAGTAAAAAAATTAACATAAAATCTATAATGGAACAAATTGTCGCATGCGACATGTAGCGTCCGACAGTGATTAAAATTAAATTAAAAGTAAACTACTAAATATTTTGTAATCAATTAAAAAACATTATTAAGATGCGTCAATGCATAACATTTTAAAATTAGTCGCACTAATATATTCCTTCAGGTATCGCTGAAATAAGTCTTTGAACAGTTCGTCCTGAAAATGACCTCAGTTTTTGTCGCATGGGAATGCCTTGATTTTTTGTAATTATCTTGAAAACGAACAATTGCCCAAAATCAATCTTAGCACCAATTATAGTGCTAATCAAGAGCTATATGATTTGCCTTTTGGCAAAATGAAAAAATAGTGTTTTGTCATATATTATTTTTCACTTTGAATGCATACGAATGTCGCATTCGACATTGGAGAAATGCCCATATGGTAACAAAAAAATTTATATCATATTATTTTCAACAGACACACAGTGCCGCCCTTAGAATAAATGTTATTGCAGAAATCAAAAATTTTTAATAAACTGATCTTATAGGAAATTGTTCAAAGTTTACAAAATTGCTACCTTCAATAAAATCAGATTTTTAGTTGACCGAATTTCAGTTTTCAAAAAATATACAATGTTTAGGCAATTTGGTCCAGTTTAAGGTATTGATTTATGTATTTATTCAGTATATATGTATATTATAGAAAAAAAAATTTAATATTTGCTTTGTCTTTCTCCAGGTTAATCGCTATTTACCAACTGTCTCTTTTTAAACTCTTTCTTTTAACTCACATTCTCTGTCTGTCTGTCTGCCATGGGGCAGCCCCATTCCCCCTTATACAATTGATTCGAAACTTGGCCCACAGTCTTGTTGTGATCATAGATTAGTTCTGGAGTAGTCACGCACAGTCACGGAGTGATTTAAAACCCATTTCGCCTCATCCGATCGATCTAAAACTTTGTCCATAGACTTGTTGTGGCCCAGTATTAATTATAAGATAGGTACGCACAGTCACGGAGCGGTGTACACCCCCATTTTTCTCTATCCGATCGATCTGAAACTTGGTCGATAGACTTGCTGTGAAAAAATATTAACTATGACATAGTCACGCATAGTCAAGCGCACAGTGACGGCGTGATTTAAACCCCATTTCCCCTCATCCGATCGATCTGAAACTTTGTCAATAGACTTGTTGTGGCCAAAGATTAATTTTCAGATAGTCACATACAGTCACGCGTAGTCACGCATAGTCATGCACAGTCACGGAGTGGTTTAAAACCAATTTCCCCTTATCCAATCGATCTGAAGCTTGGTCGATAGACATGCTGTGAAAAAAAGATTAACTATGACATAGTCACGCACACTCATGAATAGTCACGCACAGTCACGGAGACTTTAGAACCTCACTTCCTCTCATTCGATCGATCAGAAACTTTGTCCATAGACTTGTTGTGGCCAAAGATTAATTATAAGATAGTCACACACAGTCACGCATAGTGACACACTGTCACGAAGTGATTTAAACCCTATTTCCCCTCATCCAATCAATCTGAAACTTGGTCCACAGACTTGTTGTCACCAAATATTAAGTTAAAAATAGTCACGCATAGTCACGCACAGTCACGGAGTGATTTAAACCCCATTTCCCCTAATCCAATCAATCTGAACCTTGGTCCATATACTTATGGTGACCAAAGATAAATTTTAAAATTGTCATGGAAAGTCACGCACAGTCACGGAGAGCTTCAGAACTCATATGCATAAGGAAAGAAGGAGTTTTAATAAAAACTTTGTTTTTATTGTTTCACTATTTTTCAACTTTAATGGAAAAAAAAATTTTTATCTATAAAAAATATATAATTGTTAAAAATCTTGTTTTTTTATTTAACATGAAAATTATTTTTTTCATGCCGTTAACAAATTTCAAATTTGATAAAGCATAGGTAAGCATCTAGCAGGCGTAGCAGTTGGTTCACATTATTATTTTATAGGGTGGACAATTGTCTATCATATGCCTTTTAACTCATTTGATTATCTCAATCGGTTCAAAAGTTATTGTTTTTAAAATGAAAAAACTCAAATGATGCCACTGTGAGACGTAAGAAAGATGAAAATAACTGCATGAAAAAGCATTTTGACACCTTCAATTGTTTTCGCCTTCAATTGTAGATTTTGGTACGAATCCATGTGCAAAAAAAAATTATATCATATTACGTTCAACACGATCAACACCATTTAAAAAAAATTCTGAAAAAATTTTTTCACATCAGTAATTTTTTTTTTACTTCGAAAAATTTTGTATTGAAATTTTATATTTTAATACGATTTCCAACAGACACAAAATGAAAACTAAAAATAGAATTTCACCTTTAATTTTTTCACCTCAACATTTTTATCTCGAAATTGTTTCACATTGAAAATTAGATTCCTTCAAGGACTTTTTTAATAAAAATTGCAATCTGTAAAAATTGTTTTCACAATGTGTATTTAGTTGTATTTTAAAATGATAAAGCTAATAAATGCTGATGCCAAAAAAAATTAAAGTACCTTAAAATAAATGCACCTCAAGTTTTTCAACCTTCAAAAAAGAATGTGGATTTTTATATTTCAATTGCTGATTATATTATTTTCATATCATATTACTTTCAACAGAAGCCATATAGATGGATAGATGGTATCATTTAAAAAAAATTCTCTTCAAAGTTTTTCACTTTAATAATTTTTTTCATCTTGAAATATAGTTAATAGTTTTTTATTAAAAAAATTTTTGATTTTAGTATAAATTTCAGCAGAAGCCAAAGGGACGAATGTACTAGTACTGAAAAAAATTCCACCTAAAATTTTTTCACTTCAATAAACTTTTTTCACCTCGAAAATTTTTTAATCTTAAAAATTATGTTCACCCAAACATTTTTTTCTCTTTCAAAATAAATTTTATTTTTTTAACATATACCTATCGTTTTGCCAGTGCAATACTGTAACAACTCAAAATGTTTTTATTTTCCGAAAACTGCTCTATTAGGCTAGAAGGGACTCCAAGAATAAGATGAATATTATAAAGTCTCTAAATTTTATTGTTTTCAGTGAAATTACAATATACATTCTTATATTACACTGAATAAATTGTACTGAACGATAAAATTTTATTTGTTAGATTTATAGTAATTTTTCAGACAATTTGCAATTAATATGCAAATTTTAATTTGGTTTCAATTGTGCGTGGTAAAGAAGAAGAAGAAGAAAGCATATATTTCAAAAATTCATAACTACACTGTATTCTTAATCAGACAGGTTTCTGGCATTAAACCGTAGTATCTCATAGCTATCTATTTTGAGTTGTTACAGTATTGTACTGGCCAGACGATATATCTCTACCCTTCACACATTAGCATTGTACAAAAGGTATTTATGATAAATTTTTAGATTTACAGGAAAAATTTTTTTATTTGTTAAAATGCTTAAAAAATAAATCTTTTGTCGACAATATAGCAGCTAGAGGCGGCATCTATAAGAAATATTTAAAAACCCAGATTTCGAAAACTTTAAATCACCGACTTTTATGAAACACAGTTTTAAATATTTCGAATAACCTGTTTTTTTTATAAAAATTTCAATCTGTAAAAATTGTTTAATAAAATTTATGTACTTGTGTTCGGAAACGAACCGACCCTTAATACAAATGCTGTCATGTAATCGACTTTTTCATTTTAGAATGATTTCATAATTTTCCACACTTTGGGGTTTTTGAATAACTGAAAAACCGAAATTTTAATAACTGCGTTAATCGACATGGTTTTCCAATTATTCAAAAACCAACAATTCTAGGAACAGCCGAGATTAATACACTTACCATACTTGAATTTATAATTTCTAAAGAAATTTTATTATTATTTTTTTTTTTACAATTATCTCAGTTCGCTTCCAGCCACAGGGTTTATACTAAAAACAGTGCAGTGAATGCCAAAAATGAATAGATTGTAATCAATGCACTAAAGTTCACATACAGTCGATACGAGTACAAATCCGCCCACAAAAACACTCAAAGGCAATAAGTTCATATAGAATTTTTACATGTACAACCAATGATAAACTCCAGAAGGCACGGTGTTGTGTGGCTGTGTTAAATGAACTTCATTTCCCAGCGTAATGCGAAATCATTGAATACAGTTTAACATCCGTCGTATCAGTTTCATTTCCAATACAATACACACATAGACCCACCCAGCTTTAATGTTGTTTTCTATTCATTTCAATTGAAACCCAGTTAGAAAAATAAAAATCAGGCCACATCACATACACTTTTATAACAACAACTTGAATTTGATACAACTGCGAAACATAAAAAAGGAAAATATCTCATCGAATATGAACATATTAATAAACGAGCTGACAAATTCTAGCCTTCGGAAGCTCTCAGCATAACAAAATAAAATCGCCATTATATTTAGGATTGGAACCAAGAATTAAGAACTACTCGGCAGTCTCTCTGCTTGCATCATTTATAGTTTTTACTATGGCCGTACGTACAAACAACATGCATCAACAAATTTAGGGATACATTTTTTTATGGATTCCTGTTATTTTTATAGTTTGACATATTTTTTTACTACACACAGTGTTTTGTATGGCGAAAAGTTGGAAACATTTTAGGCTTTCAGAAACTTGTTTTATAAATTTAAATTTTTTTTTTTGGTCTTCCAAAATACTTTTACACTGGTTTTTATACCCTATACCACTATGTGGTTTGGGTATAATGACTTTGTGCTGCTGTTTGTAACAACCAAAAATATTTGACCTAGACCCATCTTTAATTAAACCGATCGAATCAGAATCACTTTCTGAGTTGATTTAACAATGTCCGTCCGTCCGTCCGTCCGTCCGTCCGTCTGTGTGTCCATGTAAAGCTTGTAATCAAACTGCAGGTCGCAAATATGAATATATTTTGATGAAATTTGGTATATAAGCTTTTATCGGCCATGGGATGAACGCTGTTGAAATTGGTGAGAATCGGTCCATGTTCAGACCTAGCCCCCATACAAATTACCCATATGAAATCGACATAAATTGCCATAAGATGCAAATTGTCATATAGATCTTACTCAAATTGGGTTTGTATGCGTTCATTACATCCACTAATGAGTAGTCCAAAAATGATCCCCTTGACCCCATATTGAGATGCTTCCCGATCTTCACTTAAATCTATTAAAAAACAAAAATATTGCACTGATTCTTCTCAAATTTTGTTTGTACATATTTTTGCAAAATACAAGAGACTTTACCAAACATGATCAGGATCGGTCCATTTTTGGACCTAGTCCCTTTATAGATATAGCATCCGATATGAACTTTTTCACATCTGCAGCCAAAAAAAATTAATAAAAATCCCACTCAAATTTGGTTTTTGCTTATTTTCAATGTCCAGTTAGTTGGGCCTAAGAGATAGGGTTTCTAAACGCATGGTATAGGGTATCGTATAGTCGGTCTAGACCGACTATAATTTTCCTACTTGTTTTAAAATGAATTTTGTACTACGAAAAAAGTAATTTCTAATGAAAGAAAAAAAACAAAAAATAATGTACTAAAGGTGTCAGCTTTCAATTTCAATTTCAATTAAATATTCTTCCTTTATTTACATACTTTAACAAATTTTGATATTTACATATGAGATCTTATCTTTACATATAGATATTGCAACAAATAATACATAGTGTTTAAAGATATTAAATAGTTTTTATATTATTTTTTAATGATTTTTAAAGGAAAATGGGAGGAAAAAAACCTTTATATGATAAGGTGTCAGCTTTCATTTCCCTAAAAAAAATCAAAAAATATTCTTATAAAGTAACTTTTCTAAATAACTTGAACCGTACATATTGCTAAAAAAAAAGTGCCTTTTCTTTAAAAATTAATTTTCATAAAAAGCCTTTTTGATAAAAAGAAACGTAACTTTTCATATTAAAAGAAATAAAAATAAATGCGTATTTTTAAAAAAGTGCCTTCTCTTAAAAATGAGCCCATTTTTCAAAGTGCCTTTTTAAAAAAGGGCCTTTCCAATAAAATACCTTTTTGTTAAAAAAGAAATACCATAAAGAAATACCTTTTCTTAAGAAGTATGATTTTTTAAACCTACCTTTTTTAAAAACAGTACATTTTTCTTAAAATAGTACCTTTACTAAAAAAAGTACCTATACATAGAGTAGGACCTTTTCTTAAAAAAAGTTTTTTTCTCAAAAAAGAAATTTTTTTAAAAAATTAATATTAAAAAAACATTTTTTTAAAAAGGCCCTTTTCTTAAACTAGTACCTATTTTTAAAAAGTACGTTTTTCTAAAAAAGTACATTTTTTGAAAAAGTAATTATTCCCAATATGGAATCTTGTTTCAAAAAAGCATTTTTTTTCCTAAAATAAGCTTTGCTTAAAAAAATACCTTTCCTTAAAACAGTAGCTTTTCTTAAAAAAGTACCTTTTATAAAAACGGACCCCTCCATAAGACGCTACCTGTTCTTAAAAGTACCATTTCTAAAAAGCACTTTTTTAAAAAGGTGAAATTTTCTTAAAAAGGCACCTTTTATTAAAAAACATCACATTTTCTTAAAAAGTACCTTTTCTTGAAAAAGTACCTTTTCATAACATATTACCTGTTCTTAAAAACATTCTTTTTAAAAAGTAGCTGTTACTAAAAAATGCTTTTTCTTAAAAGATTACCTCATCTTATAAACGTATCCATTCTTAAAGAATACCTTTCTTAAAAAAGTACCTTTTCTTAAAAATTAATATTTTTAAGCATATTTTTTTAAATATCTTTTATTCAAAAAGGAATTTTTTCTTTAAAATTAATATTTTTTCTTAAAAAATAATATTTTTTTAAAGTAGCTATTCTTAAAGTAGTACAGTTTCTTAAAAACTACCTTTTTCTAAAAATTACAGTTTTTTTTTTAAAAAGTTCATTGACTTAAAAAGTCAATGTTGCTCAATTAAGGACATTGTCTTTTTAAAAAATGTTTTTTTTTCTTTTAAAAAAGTACCTTTCTCAAACAAGTACATTTCTTAAAAAATCACATTTTCTTAAAAGTACATATTCTTAAAAAAGTACTTTTTCAAGAAAAAGTACTTTTTCTTAACATAAGAATATAAGATAATTACCTTTTCTTAAAATTACATTTTATTGAAAAAGTACTTTATCTTATACCTACTTTTTATAAAAAAAAACCTCCTTAAAAAGAAAATTTTTTATACAAGTAAATTTTCGTAAAAAAAAGTATCTTTTCCTATAAAAGAATTTATCTAAAAAAAACATTATATTAAAAATAAAAATTAAAAATTTAAAATTACCTTTTCTTAAAAACGTGCCTCTTCTTAAAAAAGTACATTTCCTTAAAAAGTACTTTTACTTAAGAAGTGCATTTCTTCAAAAGTACCTTTCTTAAAAAACCACCTTTTTATTAAAAAAAATTATTTCTTTTCTTCAAAAGTACATTATTTAAAAAAAATACGTTTATCATAACTTTTCATAAAAATATAAGAAAATTTTTTTCAAAAATTCAATTTTCTGAAAAAGTGACTTTTCCTAAAAATAAAGTACATTTTCTTAAAAAAAAAATACCTACTTATTCTTAAAAATTATCCTTTTCTTAAAAAGTACTTTTTCTTAAAAATTACCTTTTCTTAAAAAGTACCTTCTCTTTAAAAGTACCTTTTCTTAAAAAGAACATTTTTATACCCTATACCACTATGTGGTTTGGGTATATCGACTTTGTATTGCTGTTTGTAACTACCAAAACTATTTGACCTAGACCCATCTTTTATTATACCGATCGAATCAGAATCACTAAGTTATTCGATTTAACGATGTCCGTCCGTCCGTCCTTCCGTACGTCCGTCCGTCCGTCCGTCTGTGTGTCCATGTAAACCTTGTAATCAAACTTCAGGTCGCAAATACGAATATATTTTGATAAAATATGGTATATAAGCTTTTATCGGCCATAGGATGAATGCTATTGAAATTGGTGAGAATCGGTCCATGTTCAGACCTAGCCCCCATGCAAATGACCCCTATGAAATCGACATAAATTGTCATAAGATCAATAGATTTTACTCAAATTGGGGTTGTATGCATTTATTACATCCATTAATGAGTAATCTAAAAATGACCCTATGGGACAACTCTTAGTCATAGGCCCCATATAAACTGCATCCCGATCTTCACTTAAATCTATCAAAAAACAACAATATTGCACTGATTCTTCTCAAATTTTGTTTGTATATATTTTTGCAAAATACAAGAGACTTTACTAAACATGGTCAGGATCGGTCCATTTTTGGGCCTAGTCCCCAATATAGATATAGCATCCAATATGAACTTTTTCATATCTGCAACCAAAAAAATTTATAAAAATCCCACTCAAATTTAGTTTATGCTTATTTTCTATGCCCAGTTAGTTGGGCCTATGAGAATGGGTCTCTAAACGCATGGTATTGGGTATCATATAGTCGGTTTAGACCGACTATAATTTTCTTACTACGATACCCTATACTATGCGTTTAGAGACCCTATCTCTCAGGCCCAACTAACTGCATATAAAAAATAAGCATAAACCAAATTTGAATGGGATTTTTATTAATTTTTATGGCTGCAAATATGAAAAAGTTCATATCGGATGCTATATCTATATGGGGACTAGGCCCAAAAATGGACCGATCCTGACCATGTTTAGTAAAGTCTTTTGTATTTTGCAAAAATATATACAAACAAAATTTGAGAAGAATCAGTGCAATATTTTTGTTTTTTGATAGATTTAAGTGAAGATCGGGAAGCAGCTCATTATGGGGCTTATGACTAAGAGTTGTCCCATAGGGACCATTTTTGAACTGCTAATTAATGGATGTAATAAACACATAAAAACCCAATTTGACTAAGATTTACATGATAATTTTGATCTTATGGCAATTTAAGTCGATTCATAGGAGTCATTTTTATGGGGGCTTGGTCTGAACATGGACGGATTCTCACCAATTTCAATAGCGTTCATCATATTGCCGATAAAAGCTCATATACCAATTTTCATCAAAATACATTCATATTTGCGACCTACAGTTTGATTACAAGCTTTACATGGACACACAGACGGACGGACGGACGGACGGACATCGTTATATCGAATCAGATAGTGATTCTGATTCGATCGGTATAATTAAAGATGGGTCTAGGTCAAATATTTTTGGTAGTTACAAACAGCAGCACAAAGTCATTATACCCAAACCACATAGTGGTATAGGGTATAAAAAACGAAAACTTTCAATTTAGAATTTTGTATTTAAAAAAAATTTATATAAATATATCAATAATATTAAGAGGCTAGGCGATTTCTTGTGACCGATGTTTTCTTCTATCGTTTTATTCCGATTTTGACCAAGCGTATATTATTTGAAAGGTATTTCTTTTTATCCATTTTGCAAATTTACAGATTTTTAAATTTTTTCCCTTATTTTGAGTAAATTTCATTATACAATTATACAATGCTATGTGTGTGTTTATTAAATTTGTTAATGTGTTTGTAATAAAAATGAGTTTGTTTTTTGTGTTGATTTGTGAATTGGCTATAATTGATTAGCATACCTTTAGGGTCTTTATTTAATGAAAAAATAAAATTTCCTAGAATTTCGAGAGCTGGAATCTGCTAGTATGTATAAATATATTCAATTAAAAAATGTAATTTATATACATAAAAAGTTACACAATATTTTTATAAAAATTTTTGAAAAATTCATTAAAAACTTTAATTAAATTTAGAAAATTTGTTTATATTAAAGCTATCACAGTTACCTTCGGTATTAAGAATTATAACATAAAATTTTACAAAAACAATAACACATCAATTAAATGAAATTTAAAATTAAAACTTTACAAAGTATTGTATACAAAATTTATGAAAGTTGTTATAACTTTTTAGAATGTTTCATAAAATATTATTAAAATATGCATTAATTTAATGAAAGTTAACATTTGTTTTATAAAATCTTTTTTTTTTATACAGTTTAAGCAAATTTTTAACGAAGCTCCTAATTTTAAACGTATTGTATCCTCTTCACACTTGCCCTAGTAAATCCAAATTATTGAAAAAAATTTGTTAGTAACTTACTAAATTTGGTTAAGTTGAATACAGAAAAAATATAAGATTTTCAAAACACTGTACCTGCTTCCACAACTAAACAAATGTTCATTCGCATAGCTTACAGGGGGCATTTTCATTTAGCATGCAATTTCCCTTTCCGTTCCCAAAGCAAACGTACATACATACATACCATCGATCAATAATAACAACAACAACAACAACATACTAGCCATTCTTAAGCTAACATGGGAATAGAAATGACATTGGAAATATGACAGCATTTACTAGTTGTTGAACTTTGACAATCCCCAGCCATTTGTTTTCGTATAGAACACGAAGTAGGAAACAGACAACAAATTCCTTCTTTAGCATTTACTTTAACTAGTTTCAGCTAAACAGACTCATACTCTAAGAATGAAGATTAATTTCCACAATTTATATGAATATCTCTGCCATATATAACGTTCAACTACTTATTGTATTCGAATAGTCGTAGTGATAGTGTATGGAATATTTTGTTTTCTTAAACACACACAACGTACTAAACTAAACTATTGAGGAATCGTTTTTATAAGACAAGAACAAAAACAAACAGTGATTTCTATATTGCTCATTCAACGCATTTCAATTGCATCGATAAAGGACTAAAAAACAAACAGCACAACTTAAAGAAATACTATTTTGTTTTCTTTAAAATTCTAATATAAAAGTTGTCTAAAATATTTTAAAGTGGGCAAAGAGTCAAAAAAAGAAATTACTAAAATAAAGGATTTCTGATCAAAGTTTTAATTAATGCTAAGGTGTACTTCAAGTACACTTTATTGTATGTTCTTCATACAAAATTTGTTGTTAAAGTCTACTTGCAGTACGCTTTAATTTTTTTGCCTACGGCCCTAAAAAATAACAAAAGAATTAGTGTGAAATTTTTTTACAGACAAATCCAAGCACTTAACAAATGAAATAGTTAATAAATATGTTGAGAAAATTTAATTTTTTATAAAATGTTGTGCATATAAATAAAAAAGAAAAACAAAACATAAATTAGTTTTACAGGTTAAAGATATATTAAAATACTTAAAAAATTGTCACGTGAATAAATAATAGTAATAAAAAAACTCGTAGTTTTTCAGCCAACACTAAATAAAAAATCAAGCCACCATGATGACAGCTTAATGTGGCGGTGCAAAAATATATGTAGGTGTTTATTATTTTTTTCTATAAAAACATTTTGGCACCACTAACAAAAATTAGTAGAACATCAGAGTTTACACATTAACGATTCCATTAATCCATTCATTGTTTTTCATTATTATTCAACTGGTTTAATGCACATAGAGAAAACATTTGGTAACAGTGAGCCGATTAAACTTTCATGAGTTTCAACCTCCAAGGTTGTTAATATAAAGTTACAATTAAAAAACTAAACTTTCAAAATTGAAATTGAAATAAAATACTCTTTATTAATATATCCGTGTAAAACAAGTAAGAAAATTATAGTCTGTGAATTGATCGTCGCGAACCGCAGTCTGCAGACTGCAGACTTGTTTGTTGAATTATAACGAGCAACTCGCAGCTCGATTCACTTACTGCAGACATTTTTTATAAAAAGCTGTTCAGCTATCAGATGTGTAGTTTGCGAAATTGGAAAGTGTTGTTATCAATTTTAAACGCAAACTAAAAAGAAATAAAATAAGTTGTGAAAATATTATCCGCGAACAAATATTACATTTGCTTCAATTAGAAGTGGAAAAGTTTTATCTATTGGCAAAATTGCTCCTGATTGAAGAAAAAAAAAGTTTGCTGTACGTGAAATATTGCACGAACGTTGCATGAAATGATGCCAATAATGCGTTTAACAGATGTTGAAACATTTAACCCTTTCACGACCAAACCTAAACTGCTGGAAAATTGTTATTTTTTTGTGGATTCGTTCTTAACGATTCAACATTTCTAAACAAAAGTATCGCGCAAAATATTTTTTTTAAATTCCTTCAAGGAAAAAATCCATGGGCCATATATATCCCATTGGTCGTCAACGGTCAAAATTAGCAACTAATTTACTCTGCTCAAAGCAAGTCATTGATTTGTGTTTTTATTTTTTACATATATAACTGTAGCTTTGGTTTTGCATTTGTTCTAAATTTTTATATATAGATCACAGAGAATCGGTTACTACTTTTTTAGTTTGTACTCAAAATGGAAAGAAAATCATTCCTTTTGTAAAAAAACTTTTTGTTTCATAAAAAACTGAAATTGCTTCTAAGATTACCATAATTGATTTTATATTTTTTGAGATATTTAGAATTAATATTTTTCTAAGTCTTTTTATTTATAGTTTAATTAATTGTTGATTTAAAATAATGAATTTTTTTAATTTAATAAATATATAAAACTATAAAACATCTTTTTTACCCGTACTGAATTTTGCTGAATAATAAACCGATTCCAAATATTTTGGTGTTTCTGAAAACCACAAACATTGGTCCATGTCATATCAAAATTTTAATGTTTTCGGTTCAAAAAGGTCCAAATTAATGACATCCAAATATCATTAAAACAAAACACAATTTTCAGACTTTCGGGTCACCGTCTTAGGTCCTGAGAATACATGTGCCATTTTTTTTTTTTTATGCTATCGTCTAAAAGCTAAAACTATATCTGTCGACTCCAGTCAGCTTTAAACAAATCATTTGGAAAATGTGGCAAATATATATATATGTCCCATTGGATATGCGGATCACCGCATGTATCCGCAGAGTTACGTACCTCTGATATAAACTTCTTTAGTTTATTAGAATATGTAAATGCACGTATAAATCAGGCAGCCAGTCAAACCAGTATATATAGAACTTAAACAACTTACATTGTTCCGCCATTTCGCACATATGATGGCATCACAGAAGTGCCAAAGCACCACATAAAAAATAAACATTTCCTAAAAATCCGCAGGAACAAATATAAAAACAAGAGATGGCAATAATTTGTCTGCAGACTGCAGACTGCGTTTCAAAATCAAATTAGTCTGCAGTCATAACGATTTAAAATTGCTCGTTACTTTGCTCTCCTTTTCTATTTATCTAGTAAACTTGATATAAAAAAAAAATAGTCTGCAGACAGCGGTTCGCGGCGATGAATCCACCTTTAGGTCCAACCAATTTGGTTGGTCCAACTAATTTTTTTTTTGTATTCGGATGTGAAAAAGTTCATATCGGATGCAATATCTATATGATGACTATGTAGAAAAATGGACCGATACTGACCATATTTGGCAAAGTTACTTATTCTTTGCAAAAACATATACAAATCATATGAGAGAACCCCGAAGAAATATTAACATATCCACCTTCAGCCGTGTCATGCAATGATGTTGTAATTTCAGGCGACTTTAATCCAAACATTTTATTGGAATCAACTCTCTTAGAATATATGTCATATCCCGGTCTTGAACATACAATACTTTGTTGGACCTATTTTTTGTAAGCAATATTTCTAATGTGTTGCTTTATGACCAAATTTCAGTTTCATGTTTTTCCAAACTTGAATTAATTTGGAGAATAAAATTGTTTGTACTCATACAGAGACTTTAAAAATTTAAATTATAATTTAATGTATGAATACTTTAGATAAATTTATTGAGAGGATCTTTATTATATGCCTTTTGTAAATGATCAACTTTGATCAATTAACATAATAAGTTTACATGACGCTACAGTTCCTTGAATAACTCGATCCAAAAAATTCAAAGCAAAGCCACGGTTGACATCTAATATAAAGCAGTTAATTTCTCCCAGCGATTTAAAACTACTGTGCTCAAAAGAGATAACCATACTGTAAGGAAAAAAGTAAATGACAGCATTAGAGAAGCTAAATCGGTTTATTATTAAAAGTGTTTTGAGCCCGCTATGGACTTCTGCTATATTAAATTTGTTTTATTTAAAAAAATCCTGATGCAGGAAATATTTATAGATTTTCATAAAGAGTCAATTTTACATCAAAAGTACCCCACGGGTTAATTTCAGAAAATAACACCAGAATATTATTTTTAAGAATTATCAAAATATTATCAACAAGTCTTATCGAAATCCTTTCACAAATATATATTTTTTCGATATTTTGTTTGAAAAAAATGTAAATCTCCTTAAATTTGACTTTTGACCTTAAAGAAGGACAGTTTATGGTGTTGCAATTTAACCTTAATTTACAAGATTGAGAACCTATATCAAGTAGTATAATATTCTGACAAAAGATATTTGAAATAAGAAGACATCAAAAAGATGTAGCCTAAAAGTTGAAAAAGTAGGAAAAATTACTTTTTTCCTCAAATCCGCTGAAATAAAAACGCTGCCCTCGCCAAGTTTAGAACAGGATACCTAAAATGTTTGGGATTTTTGATAACATATATTTTGCTAATAAGACCTTAAAGTCCAATCGTTGATTTCGCTAAATTTCTTGGACAAAATTTTTTAAAAGGTAAAATTGGAGATTCTGAAATAGTGCTAAAAAAAAATACGTACCGTTTTGACATTAATTTAGAATGGCATAACAATAGACGAGATGCTTTACATAAGATTATTTTGTGATCAGAAGAATGTAAGAATGTTAATGTTGTAAATTATTTCAATGTCTTTCAAAATGTGAGCTCGATTCTCTTACTCAAGTGGTATGTGGCGCATTTATTGCCTGGGGCACTTGATATAACTTGGCTGTTTTTCAACCGATAATAGATTTTGTTGCTTTACTAGAAAGCTAATTTACTCTTGATTATGCTTTATTAATTAATTTAGTCGAAACGCAATTATTAACATCAAAATTTTTGTGAAAAATTATTTTTTTTTGTCCGATTTGGCTCAAATTGTTTGCGCTAACGTTTTAGATCCAGTGTCATAAAAATCCGACCCGCACACCTCAAAATTCAGCCAAAAATTTTTTTCATACAAACCGCTGTCACCCACACAAAATGCTTTCTAAACCAGCCATTCTGTGAAGTTTGATATTCTAAATCAGGGAGTATAGTAAAGCCTGCAAATGGTTTGAAGTTTTCAGGCCAAAGTATTTTTATGACCTTTTATATTTATTTAGTTTTTCAGCTATAACTGAAGAACTATTGACTATCTCTCATTTCAATCTTCAGAAAAATTGTAGCTAAAGTTTAAATAAATAATTTTTATCAACTTATCATTAGTTATGGGATATAGTTGTATGGAGTTTCTTAGTAACAGGAATTTTGTGAGGTTAGAAAAAAACTGCATCAGTCAAAAACTGCGGGGTGGGACGAGGGCAATTAGCTCCTCATCGAGCTCCAAAGTAGGGCAAAAAGAAAAAGTTGCAAAATTCTCCATAACTGCCACAGAGCCACTTCTTAATTTTTCCTCCCCGACATAGTTTCCGATCTACCCCCTATCACCACTCGATAAAAGGGCTCCCATATAAAATTTAAAATTTTTTGAAACTGCAAAAAAATTGGCTCCCACAGCTCCTTAGATGCTCCTAGGCGGGTAAAATATATGACGGGCTCCCATTACTTTTCCACCCTGTATTTAGAATTTTTAACAAGCTGCCAATCTTTTACCATTTCTAAATCGAAAAGTTGTGCACTATCCCATACGTAATATCAATGTAACAACTCAAGTTGGACTAATTTTATCGAATGAAATCGTCAAAATATTTTAATTTTTTCCCCCTTTTTTTTATCAATTTTTGCCAAAAAAATCTGGCCACAAATGACTGAAAAAATAAAGCCAAAGACAACTCAAAATATTTTTGAGCACGTGGAAATGAAATACGTAATTTTTTGATTTAAAAAAAAATCAATTTCCTTGTAACGTCCTTAGTCGAGTTCTACGAACTATAACTATAGAGAAGCATACGCCACAAATGTTTAGTGTAGTCAACCGTGTTTATACCCTACACCAGTATGTGGACAGGGCATAATTACTTTTAGCTGATTTTGTAACTACAAAAAATATTTGACCTAAACCCATCTTTTGTTATACCGATCGACTCAGAATCACTTTCTGAGTCGATTTAGCAATGTCCGTCTGTCCGTCCGTCCGTTCATCTGTCTGTTTGTCCATATTGTAAGCAAACTACAGGTCGCAAATATTAATATATTTCTATGGAATTTTGTGTATAATCTTCCATTCGACATACGATAAACGCTATTGAAATTGGTGAAAATCGGTTCATGTTCAGACCTAGTCCCCATAGAAATGACACCTATGAAATATCCAAATTATCATATTGATCTCGGTCAAATTGGGTTTGCGTATGTTTATTACATCCATTTATCAGTTATCAAAAAATAAAATCCTATAGGACAATTCTTAGTCATAGCCCCCATATAAAGCTGCTTCCCGGTCTTCACTTAAATCTATCAAAAACCAAAAATATTGCACAGATTTTCCTAAATTTTGGTTTGTATATGTTTTTGCAAAAAATAAGTGACCCTACTAAATATGTTCAGAAGTGGTCTATTTTTCTACCTAGTCCCCATATAAATATAGCATCCGATATGAACTTCTTCGTATCCGAAGGCAACAAAATTAGTAACAATGCCACTCAAATTTGGGATATGCTTATTTTCTATATCTAATTAGTTGGACCTAAGAGGTAGGGTCTCTAAACGCATGGTATAGGGTACCGTGTAGTCGGTCTAGATTTCGTCTTCCTTGACACTGATTTTCCACGAAACGTAATGTTAATAAAAATTTATAGCATCTTCGAAATATTCCTTAAATTTATTTGTACAACTTTAAAAAAATTTATAAAAAATCAATTGAAGTCAAAAAATTTACAAATAAAATTAAATTTTTATTGGTTCAATTTTACTTCAAAAATTTATTAAATTTAAAATAAATACAATAGTATAAAAAATTTATTTTTGCAGTGTTATGTGGGCGTACAAAAACCAAATATATATTTTTTTTGGTTATCAAGTTCCGCCAAAGAAAATTGGCGAAAAAAAATTTTCCATTTGCAATGTTGAGCAAATTAATTGTTTCACACACAAACAAGCTCATCCCCCCAAAACAAAAACAAGAACTATGCAGTAAAAGACTGTACATAAAATAGCTTAAACAAATTCCAATACGATGATCGCAGAAGACAAGATATTTAAATTATTTTTTTTCCTTTAATTGTTGTTAAAAAATCTCATAACAAAGCGAAATAAAAACGATTTTATTTGCGACATGTAACGAAAAGTTTTGAAATCTACAATATATGAATCTGAAAATAAGAAGAAAGGAACATTTCCTAATACTTACAGGAAAAATAATTTTCTTGACAATGGCCAGTTTAAAAGTCATCATTGATACTGGCCAAATTACTAGTTTTCACAGGCATGAAAGGTAAACATTTGTTATTTTAACTCATGATCTTCTATTAAATGATAAAGCAAACTCTATGACAATCTTTTTACAAATACTACCAACATTCCAGTACATTGAGACGTATCCATATCCGAAAAATGATTTAATAAAATTATATAACAGCTATAAAGTAGCGCATAATGTGTGCAACACCGCAAATTGTCGCATCAGGCCAAGCAATGGATTTACAACAAATATTTCTTTCGAATGTGAAAACAATTGCTTGTAATAAATCAAGAGCAGTAGCACTTTCGGGACACAAACAGAAAGTGAAATACTCACATGTGAGTATTTGTTAGTGTAATTTTACATGCTGGTGTTTTGTAATACACAGCTGCAGTTCTATTATTATTTATTTTTTTTTTTTTGTAGTCTTCTGCACCGCTTCTAAAAATGTGACAAATTTTGAACAGTGAACTTATAAATTGTAAAGTTTTCACGAAAACCAACAATTTAAAAAAGAATTATCAAAAAAGGCGTATCTATAGAAAGCATTAAATTTTTTCTAAGGAAAGAACCTATTTTGTTCTTACAAAGAATTTACTTTTCTTAACCAAATATCCCCTTTAAAAATGGACCCTTTAAAACAATGCTTAAAGTAAATTTGTTTCAAAAAGTACTTTAGAAAAATTTTTGTTTATGGTACTTTTTTATAGAAGTACCTTTTTTATAAAAGTACCTTTTTTATAAAAGTACATTTTTTATAAAAGTACCTTTTTTCTAAAAGTACCTTTTTTCTAAAAGTACCTTTTTTCTAAAAGTACCTTTTTTCTAAAAGTACCTTTTTTATAAAAGTACCTTTTTTATAAAAGTACCTTTTTTATAAAAGTACCTTTTTTAAAAAAGCACATTTCCTTAAATATGTACCGTTTCTTAGAAAAAGTGCCTTTTCTTAGAAATTTAACTTTTCTTAAAAGAATACTATGAGTTAAAAGAAAGAGTTTAAAAATAACTTTCTTTAACAAAATATCTCCTCCTAAAAATGGACCCTTTTAAAAAAAATGCTTAAAGTAAATTTTTTTTAAAAAAGCACTTAAAAAATTTTTTTCTAAAGTAAAGTTCAAAGAACCGCTTCTTATAAAAGAAAAGTACCTCTTCTTAAAAAAGTACCTCTTCTTAAAAAATTATATATTCCTAAAAAAAATACCTCTTTCTTAAAAAACAAAACTTTCTTTAAAAAGTAAATTTTCTTTATTAGATTGTCTTTTCTTAAAAAAAAACCTTTTCTTTAAAAAAAATACCTTAGAGAAGTAACTTTTCGTAAAAAGTACTACTTCTTAAAATTGTATATTTAAAAAAAAGACCATTTTCTTAAAAACGACCCCTTTTTATAAAAAAGCCCTTTTCCTAGAAACATTGACTTTCTAAAAAAGGCACATTTTCTAAAATATTTACCTTTTAAAAATGCCTGTTCTTAAAAAAAGATATTTTCTTTAAAAGTACTTTTCCTTAAAAAATAATTTTCTCTAAAAAATTAATTTTCTTAAAAATGTACCATTTCTTTAAAAAAAAAACCCCTTTCCTAAAAAAGCACATTCAAAAAGGTTTACCTTTTCTTAAAATATTCCTTTTCTTTAAATAATGTGCCTTATAAAACAATGTATTTTCTTAAAAAAGGCACTTTTTATAAAAAAAAAACTTTCACTAAAAAAAGTACATTTTCTTAAAAAAACTTTTTAAAAAAATACCTTTTCTTTTAAAAGTAACTTTTCTTAACAAAATATCTTTTCACCGAAAAGTAGTGTTTCAAAAAATAACCTTTTCTTAAAAGAAATTCCTTTCCAAAAAAATTCATTTGCTTCAAAAACTATCTTTTCATACAAAAGTAGATTTTCTTTGAAAAAAAAAAGGTAGCTTTTCCTAAAAAAAATCCTTTTCATATAAACTGCATTTTATTAAAAAAAGGTACCTTTTCATACAAAAGTACATTTTCTTAAAAAAGTACCTTTTCAAAAAACAATACCTTTTCTTAAAAAAAAGAATATTTTCTTAAAAAGGCTTTTTTTTTTTTTTTTTTTTATTTAAAAAACTATCATCATTTCAATTAAAATAATTTTTACATATCGTCTGTGCGCCGACCAAAACTCCTATGTGTATTTTTTAGATTTTTTTTTATTGTATTAGAAAGCCTTATTGGTCATACGATTACCCACCAAAGCGTTTCGCGTTATCTTCATTGGTTCCAAAGTTAGCCAATACTCCTATGTGTAGCTCATAGTACAAATGCTCCAATAAAAACTCCTATGTGTTTTTGTACACATAGGATTTTTTGATATAAAATTAAATTGCATGCATTTGCGTTTGATTTTTTGTTAAAAAAAAAATTATACGAATTTTCCCAAAAAGTTTTCCCTGATAAAGTTGAAGAAAAGGAAAAAAGGAGAAAAGGTCAAATAAATACAGGTAAAATTGAAATTCTAAAAATTTTTCGCATCTCTTAAATATTAGCGACTCTTAGATGAATACAGCTGTCCAAAATACGATGGAAGGCGAAATTAATCTTAATCTTTATTTGAACGAGGAAACGGGAGTTTTTGAAGCAATTGATAAATGTGAAAATGATTTGGAAGAAAATGTGGAAGAATTGTTAAAGACGGAAAGGAAGAAGAAAAACAAAGAGTTACGTGTTTTGGGGAAAAAATATGAACGAAAGGAGCTAGAAAGATGAAAGGCAATTGTTGTGCGCATCTCGCTGAGAAGAAAACAGAAAGAAGCTTTCTTTGTGGAGCTATTGATGAAGGTAATCGTACAGATACTTTCAAATTTTTTTGGAATTTACCCACATGGGATGCCAAAAAAGCGTATATTATGGGTTTGGTTGAATTTCGCAAACAAGCCGTTAGAAGGAGACCAAATTCAAAACACGTAAGGAAAACATCCCATTTTGATTGTTATTTGCCATCTTTAGGGGGAAACAAAATTCGCGTGTGTAAGAAATTCTTTTTGGGAACATTTGATTTAGAAAACCGTACATTCCAATTATGGATAAAATCCGGAGATAAAAAGGAGCAAATAAGAAAGCCAAACCTCTAAAAACAGAATCTCTTCTCAAGTGGTTGGATCTAATACCGAGAGTTCCGAGCCACTATTGCAGAGCAAGAACTAAGAGAACATACGTAGAAGAGATATTTAGGACCAAAACCGAAATGCACAGATTATATATTGAATGGTGTGAGAAACACAACGAAGTTCCGGTTATGCGAAAAAAGTTCAGTGAAGTTTTGAAAGAGAAACAAATATCAATATTTAAACCCCGCAAGCACCAGTGTGATGTTTGTGTTGGTTATAATGAAGGTAATATTGATCAAGAGGAGTATGAGATTCATGTTTTAAAAAAAGACGAAGCCAGGGCCGCAAAAAAAATGGCTGTTGACAACATGTCATCTGACATGTTAGTAGTGACCATGGATATGCAAAGTGTTTTATTATGCCCAAAACTACTTGTATCCGAACAGTACTACATGCAAAAATTAGCCATTCATAACTTTACATTTTATGTAAAAAACAGTAATGATGTGACCTGTACGTATGGCATGAAGGAGAAGGAGGTGTAAATTCAAACAATATTACAACATGTGTTCTTCATTTCTTACAATAATATAGTATTTCGTATAAAAAGGTGGTGCTGATATCTGATGGGTGCACTTATCAAAATAGAAACAAAGTATTGTGCAGTGCTTTAGCTAATTTTTCATCTTCAAGAGACGTAGAAATACAGCAAATAATACTAGAAAAAGGTCATACGATGATGGAAGTTGATAGTGTGCATTCTACCCTAGAACAACTATTTAGTCCACCAATATACTCCCCTGCTGACTACATAAATCTGATGCGTCATGCAAGACCATCTCAACCATATATAATTAAATATTTGGATTATACATTTTTCGAAGATTATGAACATCTTCCAGACAACTACGGTTCTATTAGGCCAGGACGAAAGACTGGAGATCCAACAGTCTGTGATATTCGTGCACTACTTTATATAAATAATGCAGTTATGTACAAATTGCGGCATACAGAAGAATGGAAACCTTTACCTCAGCAAAGAAATCAAGAAGTGCAAGCCGACTTGAAAGCTTTATATAAGATGCCATTAACAATTGATAGAAACAAATATAACAGCTTACAATCCCTAAAACAATTTATGCACAGAGATTATCATCACTTTTACGATAATTTATACCACTAGGTTCATTTATTTAAAATACTTGTTTGCTTGATTGACTTTTGTTACTTAATTCTGTTGTTTAATAAAAAAAATCTCATGTTCCACTATTATCTGTCATATTCGCCAATGGTTGGGTCGGAAAAAATCATTTATATCTTCTATATGAATTCACAAACAAATACTCCTATGTGTATTATAATTTAACTATTCTTTTAAAAAATGTCCGAAACAAAAACTCCCATGTGTAGTTTTTCTTTAAATACCTTTACCACTTCAAGGCGCCAAAAGATATCTGAATTTTTTTTTGATGTAATGATGACAAATGGGCTTTGAAAAAAACAAAAAAATGTGATATGCTAAAAATTTCGCAAATTGGCAAAATAAATCAGTTTTTATGCTCTCCTGAAAACTAGGTAAAATACACATGGGAGTTTTGGTCGGCGCACAGACGATATATTTAATATCTACAGTTTTTGAGATTTTACTAAAAGTATTGCAACAAATAATTTACTTTTTTTTAATAAGTAAAAAAACATTTGGAGCAAGGTAAAAAAGATAGGGAAAAAACCTTTAAGTTTTCTAAGAAATTCTGTCTTTAACCCCTTCTTGCATCTTCTATTCAGAAGTTACAGAAAAAGTTAATTTTACAAATTTCTTATTAAATCAAAACTTGAAGACCTGTTTCTGTCTTCGAATCTTGTTGTTATATTACTAATGACAGTTTTAAACAGATCTTGTTTAGAATTTCTGTGTAGCAGTGTAGTTGAGTATCTTCTAGGCAGGTTGTATATAATCTTCAAGTTTTTATTTTGGATAATTTGTAGCTTTTTAAGGTAAGTGTTGGCACATCTCGTTGACCATACCTGGCAACCATATGTCATTATTGGTCGTATACACATATTATATAATAACAGCTTATTTTTGCAATTTACTTTAGATTTTCAGTTAAGCAGAGGGAAAAGCGCTCTTCCGCACTTTAATGCCTTATCACCCGCTTGTGTGACATGATTTTTGAATGTTAGTTTTTTATCGAAAACAACTCCCAAATATTTGACTGAATCAAGTATTGGAATTTCAGTCCCTTGCATACAAAGTGTTATTTGTGGAATTCTTTTTGGTGATTTGTTAAACGGGAAAATAATTGCTTGTGTTTTCCCATGATTTATCTTTATTTTCCATTTGTTGAAGTATTTTTCAGCATGGCTTAAAGCTTTTTTCATGTTCTTCACTATTACATTTGAAAGTTTTCCACTCGTTATTAATGCGGTGTCATCTGCATAGAAGGCCGCTGTAATGAAGGCTTTTATAAACAAGTAAGAGTACTAAATTCGGCTGTGGTTTATATAGAAATTTTAAAAATAGTTTAGGGTCTATTTTCGTAAGTATTTTCTTATTCAAATGAAATTTGGTGAATATTCGTATATTCAAATTAGTTTAAGAGTTGATTAATTTCATAACTTTTATATATTCTCGAAATCCATGCGAAAGTTTCTTGGTATTAAACTACAGTCAACTGAAGTAGATCCCAAAAATTGAATCCTCCTCACAAACGTGAATGTGTTTATATATAGACAATTTTTATCTTTGTTTTCTTGTAGAGAAAAATAAAATTTAGTTTGTTTTCACCAAAATATGAAACATATATGAAGTGCAATCATGAGGAATGCCGGTGACTACCTATTAAAAGGAATAAATGTATTTTGTTGCCGGTTATTACGATAAATCACTGTAGCAGTTTTGTGCCTGATGCACTTTATGGCGTTTTTGTTCTTTGTTTGTTGCATACATATTTCAAATTATTTTTTTATATAACCTATATATAATATATGCAAATAGTATTAATAAATATGGCAAATTTTTATTGTTTACAGGAGGTGAACAATAGTTAAACAATTATTAAATGTTGTAGACTTTGTTAGTTTCTAAGGAAAAGTTTAGAAATTCAATATTTTTACTGTTTACACAAGGTCAACAATAGGTAAAAAAATTTTCAGTTTCTAAAGAAAAGTTTAGAATTGAAATTCAATATTTTTACAGTTTACACAAGGTCAACAATAGGTAAAAATTGTTTTAAAGTTAATAAATGATGTATTTTAAGAGTACTAAAATATTAAGACTAATATTTTCATTTTCTACATGATGTCAACAATATGTAAACAATAATGAAATGCAACTGAAATTGAATTTTAAAAATAGCTGTACAAAAATAGAATAAAAATGGAAAAGGATAAAAAAAAATTAGATCTTTACATATTATCTGCAAGATGTCAGCAATTATTTAAAGTAGAAAAGTTTGAAAATTCTCTATTTTCTACATGACATCAGCAATAGGTAAACAGTTGCTTAAAGCTCTAATTTAGTCAAAAAGAAATAATCAATTGTAAAATATAATGGAAAATGAATTCTTAGAATCTATAATATTAATAGGCTAGGCGATTTCTTGTGACCGATGTTTTGTTCTACCGTTTTATCCCAATTTTGACCAAACGTATATTATTTGAAGGGTATTTCTTTTTAGCCATTTTGCAGATTTACAAATTTTTAAATTTTTTCCTTTATTTTGAGTAAATTGCATTTAAAGTTGCTACTAACACATATATAAAATTATACAATGCTATGTGTGTGTTTATTAAATTTGTTAATGTGTTTGTAATCAAAATGAGTTTGTTTTTTTGTGTTGATTTGTGAATTGGCTATAATTGATTAACATACATTTAGGGTATTTATTTAATGAAGAGATAAAATTTCCTAGAATTTGCACTCGAATTTCGAGGGCTGGAATCTGCTAGTAACTATGAAAAGACAAAATTAAAAAATTGCGTACATGTTGTCAACATTAGATTTGCTGTAGAAAAAATATAAAAATTATAAAATTGTTTATTATATACATATATTTTTAAAAGATGTCAACAATAAGAATATTTGTGAGTTGTTAGTTAGTTAGCTTAAAAAACTGTTATAAAAATTGACGTCAACAATAGGTAAATAATATTATAACAATGATTAATATTCCAGTTTAAAATATAATCCATACATTTCAGATTTTAGTTGTATAAGTGATGTCAACAATTGGTAAAGAATTGTAAAATTTAGACAATTGTATAAAGATGATAGATCTAGACATTACACTGAAAATTTAATATTTTCATTTTTTACAAAATGGCCAAATAGGTCAACAATTTTAAAAGTAATGGAAATTTACAATTGACAAGGTATTGAAAAATGTATATTTATTAGTTAATAATTTTGTTCGTATACACGATTTATAGATGTTGTGGAATTAATAAAATGAATGTAAAAATTTAATTATTTACGCAAGGTACTCATTAAAGTTAATAAATATAGTATAAATTGAATCTTTTAATTATTTACATGATGTCAACAATATGTAAAAAATTTTAAAGCGAACGAATATTAAATATAAAAATAAATGCTTGGAAAAATCAACAAAATTTAGTTGTTTACATGATGTCGACAATTGAAAAATGAACAAAAAATTATGTGAAATTGTAAAATTAAACAAAAAGCTCAAAAATATATCATTTAAAATAAATGGATGACGTCATTAATGTGTAAATAATGTAAACAATTCCTTAAAGCTAATAAATCTACTATAAATTAAATATTTTAATTGATTACGTGATGTCAACAATAGGTAAACCATGTTAAAAATTAATGGAAATAAAATTTTACAACTAACTAGGGAGAAGAATGAACGTATTGCATTGTTTAAATAATGTCAAAATTAGATTTACAAGAAAAAAGTTTAAAAAAATATTTTAAATAATACAACTAATACTATAAGTAAAAGTCGTGCGTGCAATAACCAAAAATTATTTACGATTTTATACAAAAAAATTCAAAACAATTCTAAATATATTTAAAATTGAATTGAACTTAATCGTGCTCAAAATCAAATCTTTTTACTTTTAATAAAGCAACAAAAATTTGTACATTTGCTTCCAAAATTTATCAATATTCTGCACGACATGTTATACGGCTATTTCGGGTCGACTCACCAACTTTCATCAGTAACCAAACGTACTTTTTTGAAACAAATGTGCCAATGTTGTTTGCTTTATTTAAAGTAAAAACATTTTATCTTGAGTCTGATTAAGTTCTAACTCAATCACTTAAACGATAAGGAACAAAATTTAATTGAAAATAATAAAAATGTATTTAAAATTTTATCGAAAGTAATAAAATGTATTTAAAATTGTTTTATATTTATTTCGCAAAGTGTGCGAATAGCAGCTATCAAAAACACATTTATATTAAAATTATATCAAATATATGAGTATTACAAAGCTAATAAATTTATTAAATGAAATATTTTCTTGCCAGACTTTACAAAAATAAAAAGACTTAATAAATGTTTTAAAACCAAAAAGTTTAGAAAGTTTAATTTTTCCCTACCCTATTCTAATTATAACATATTTTTCTAGCACAGGTAGTTCATGACAGATAAAAGCATTAACAAATTTAGCTCTAGTTACATTTTACAGCTATTTAATGGATTTATATTTAGACATCTTTGTTTTTGCCATTTAAAACCATCGAAAACAATATTTAATATAATGCTAGATAAAGTTAATAAATCTTTGGCTGAGTACTTAACTCAGCCACAAACGTCTCATAAATTCTATAAGATTTTTAATTATGAAACTCAAATTGACCGCAAAATAAACAGTTTTTGTTTGTTATATTTATTCTTATGAAACAAATAAAAAATAATATTAAAATACTTAACGGTTCTACAAAACTGGAAATACCATCATAAATTAGAAATAAAAAAAAAGAATAATAAAAAAGTATAAGAAAAGCCACTAAAAGAATGATTACCACTGCTTAGCGAATGTGGCCTACCTCCTTTATTTTAATTCCATATACATCTCCACCTCAATGTTCTTGGAAAGGGATGAAAGCTTTTGTCAACCCAAAAATTCAGGCTTAATTATTTTCTGCTATTTAGGAAATCGAGCCAATGCATTCTAAATTTTTCTTTGCAGACTTAAGAGGAAAATAGTTTTCTTATATACAGCCACTTTAATGATAAACTTCCTAAATTAAATGATATTAAATATTTACTGAAAATATTTAATTAAGGCTTTATATTCAATTGACACCATTTCAATGTAAAGAAAATTGTGAGAAACTCATTTATAATGATAGACGAGATATTGGTGTGTTGTTTTACTTTTGCTAATGCTTTCTAAATGTACAATAATAATTTTGTTCATTAAATCATAAGATTTTTAACTAAAAACACATACAGTTGCAAAGTTACTAAGCTACATTTAAACAGACAAACATGTACCAATAAACATTAGATCGTTTGGTCGTTAATTTCTAAAAAAATAAGATGAAAAGAAATGCCAACTAGCAACACAGAATCATTGTAAATGAGGAAGAGGTTTAATGAAGGAAGTGAATTTAATTCAACTAAAATAAGGAAACAAATTATAAACTACAAAGTTATGATAATGAAGAGATTTATCAAATTCGTAATAGGCGTATGATTAATACTTTAACGAAACCAATAATAATCATGCGCTTGGGTGTTCGGTTTCTTCTAATCCATTTCCTTTAACCACTTGAATATTTTCTTTTTAATTTTTTTAAGTTGACAAATAATGTACTTTAAGATTACTAAAATATCAGACCTAATATTTTCATTTTCTACATGATGTCAATAATATGTAAACTTTCATTAAATGTAAGTGACATTTAATTTTAGAAATAACTGTACAATAAAATCAACAACAACTTAATAATTGTAAACAAAGATTTAAAAAAATAAAATGCTTGCTTGATGTCAACACTAGGTAAACAATTCTTTAAAGTAGAGAAAGTTTAAAAATTCTCTATTGTTTTTATTTTTTTAGAAAACGTCAACAATAGGTAAATAACTGTATCAGGTTTTAATTTTATTAACAAAAGGTAATTAAATGTAAAAAATTATGGTAAAAATAATTTTACATAACGGCAACATTAGACAAGTAAGAAAATTATAGTCGGTCTAGACCGACTATACGATACCCTATACCATGCGTTTAGAAACCCTATCTCTTAGGCCCAACTAACTGGACATAGAAAATAAGCAAAAACCAAATTTGAAAAAATTTTGAAAAAGCTCATATCGGATGCTATATCTATATGGGGACTAGGTCCAAAAATGGACCGATCCTGACCATGGTTGGTAACGTCTCTTGTATTTGGCAAAAACATATACAAACAAAATTTGAGAAGAATCAGTGCAATATTTTTGTTTTTTAATAGATTTAAGTGAATATCGGGAAGCAGCTCTATATGGGGCCAAAGGGAGCATTTTTCGCCTACTCATTAGTGGATGTAATGAATGCATACAAACCCACTTTGAGTAAGATCTATATGACAATTTGGATCCTATTGCAATTTATGTCGATTTCATAAGGGTAATTTGTATGGGGGCTAGGTCTGAACATGGACCGATTCTCACCAATTTCAACAGCGTTCATCCCATGGCCGATGAAAGCTCATTTACCAAATTTCATCGAAATATATTCATATTTGCGACCTGTAGTTTGATTACAAAGTTTACATGGACACACAGACGGACGGACGGACGGACGGACGGACGGACATTGTTAAATCAACTCAAAAAGTGATTCTGATTCGATCGGTATAATTGAAGATGGGTCTGGGTCAAATATTTTTGGTTGTTACAAACAGCAGCACAAAGTCATTATAGGGTAAAAAACATATGAAATCAACCAATGAGTTGACCGCACCGATTTCGAATTGGATGAATTTTGGTACGAAGGGAAAGATAAACATAATAATAGCGTTTGCCAACTTTCAGTGTCGTAGCTCTCGTACTTTCAGAATTATGGCCATTCCAAGTTGGCAAAAATCAATAAAAATGCACTCAGATGCCTTAACACAATTTTGAATATCTCGAAAAGTGTTCATTGTACGTTAATAATCAAGGGCTCATTTTACAGACTAAAACATGCGCCATTCCAAACAAATTTTTTTTCAGATTTTCGATCAAGGATAATGTAAATAAAAAAAGGACTAAAATTTCCAAAGGATATTTCTCGAAAATCAATATTTTTAAAAATTTCAAAAAAATATATTTTAATTCTTATTATGTTTTGTACAAGTCTGTCAAATTTCAATGTGGAGTCTTTATTACAACATGAGTTATTAAGAAAAAAGCAGGAGAAGGTTTATGTATTTCATGATATGTACCAAAATACAAAAAGGTGACAAATTACAAAAAGAAGGACAAATCAAATGTAAAGGAACTTTTTCGACTTTTCTTTGCTTAAACTCTTTTTCTCCATTGCTAAACCTTTAGTAAAAAGTACATTATGTATTATCATTATTAAACACTTTATTACAGCATATTTATTTATTTCTGAAGGATTTCAATTAAAAAATCTGCATCTGCCGAGTATCGCTTGACTTTAAATTTTTTTTTATCTACAGGTTCAATAGAATGCAGCTTTTGAGTTCCAGGAATAGTACGCAAATCTTTAAAACGAATTTGAAGGAACCGTGCTTCTTCTTCGTGGTCTTCTAGAGTTAAAAACTCGAAATTACAGTTCAAAAGATTTTGCAGGCACCATTCATATAATTGTTTTGGAGTAGTTATTTGACCTTGTAATGGACGCTGTAAACTAGCTCGACGTGCCTCTCTCTTTACGGTACCTCCAAGACCGTCACTTGGGCCTTTTCCATGGCTTGTTGCAAAAAAATGACACTCAGCATTACATCCAAAATCTTCCATATGATAACATAAATTGATAAAGTTCTTTTTATTTTTAAACTGGGCAGCACTACCGTCTGAAAAATACGTGATTTTCTTCGGGGTTGTTTTAAACTTTTTTCTCAAAAATACATTCAGGTGGCGATGGAACAGGTGAACAGCTACAGAATCGTGTACAAGACAATCAGATATTATTATGAAGTTTGTATGTTGTGTTTTTCCATCTGATTTAAAATAAATAGCAATTGGGTATAAAGTGGCCTGAGAGTTGTTCCAGTGAAATCCCTGGACTGCATCCTGAATAGTAAAAGAAGCATTTTCTGAAAAATCGCAAACTGCTATATACTCATTTTCTTCCAAATTTGATTTTCTTTCGCTCAGATATGCTGCCTGCTGTTTTGCAATAAATGAATGAGGTAATAGAATTTCAAGTTTTTCACATAGGGAATCCACAAAAACGTCGGCTTGGCCAATCATGGTCTCCAAATTATCCCTATCTACACTTACCCATTGTTTATATGTTATTTCATCAATATCATTTTGCTCTAGTAATTGATTTAGTTTTGCTTTTAAATTTTCAATTCCTGGACACTTGTTACATTTACGTAGGTGACACTTTGAAGAAGATGGAATGCATGTCATTTGTTTCAAACAATCTTTGTAACATTCAAGCTGATAATTCGGAACACCAGCAGTTAATTTTTTTAAATTTATGGCATCAATCATTAGCTTCACATTTTGATGCTTTGTACAAACACACACGTTATGAGATCCACTCGCATTTGCTAGAATTATATTCCTCGGACGTAGTTGGCAAAACTTGGAAATACCTATTTTTATTCCATCATGTCGTTCCTTGAATAAGGCGTACATTTCTCTTAAGTTTCCAAGCAAAAGTCTTTTATTTTTCCTGACTTTTGTACCATTTTCAAAAACAGACACGAAATCTTTCTGTCCGGGCATACACCTGCTGACGTCATCGGATTCATAAAAGGATTTTACTAAATTGCTTGTCACTGGTGAAATTGGACTTCCCAGTTTTGGGTTAGGCGTACTCATCACACCCTTTGTTTCAACCAAATGCTTAACTTTTCGCGCGATATAGTTTGTAACCAGGAATTCTTCCTCAATTTTATGTATTGCCCAGCTTTTTGGTAAAATTGTTAGCAGTTGGATTTTCTCGCTATTTTTTGTTAATGTTTTAAACTTTTCTTTTAATTGTTCTATTATTTCGGATTGTGGGCACATATGCGAAGTTGATTGTGCTGAACCGTGGAAAATTTTGTCTTGAATCGAATCACTTATTTTCCTGAATTTTCCATCTCTGTACCGTTTTTGATGTAACTTCTTGTTTTTTATCGGAGATTGTTCCAGATACGGTAAAGATTGGTTTAATTTTGAAATAGCAACTTCTTCCGTGCCTGACGCAATGTCATCTACTTCCGTGCCTGACGCAATGTCATCGAAAGTATCTACATTTTCGTTTATATCTGAACCTTCTTCCAAATTAGATTTATTAGATTTCTTCAGATGCGAAAATTTTATTCTACATGTCCAACAAATTTTAAATGAGATCGTAATGTTTTTATCCTTAGTATACTGTATCATCCATTCTTGGACTTGTCTTAAACTTTTATTGCACCCAGTGTGACCGGATTTTTTAAAAGGATTACAGCAAAATGTTGAATTGAGTGTCATATTTTTTATTTAAATACCACAACCGAATGAATTGTGCACGACTTTTTTGTATTGACAATAATTATAATTTATTTAAATATTTAGTCTCTTTTTTTTGTTTTTTCAAACGATCAAGTCACTTTAACACTATAACACTTTGACGTTTAGCACTTTTGAAATCTAGTATTCAACTGAAGTTTGACTTACAGTCCCTGAACTATTTACAGTGTTTTTTTTGGTACAAAAAATAGATTTCAGGTAAAAAAATACACGCCTTGCTTTTCTTGAATTGGAAAATTTGCGTGAAGTACGGGTCATAAAATGTTTTTTAAATAGGGACTGAATTTGCTACTGCCAATAAGCCGACCACAGTTCATAAAATATTTGTACATTTTTTGTGTGAACAGGCAATAAATATATAAATATAATATAAATATATAAATATATATATATCGCCTAGGTTGTAAAGTCGAAAAAGTTCCTTTACATTTGATTTGTCCTTCTTTTTGTAATTTGTCACCTTTTTGTATTTTGGAACATTTCATAAAATACATAAACCTTCTCCTGCTTTTTTCTTAATAACTCATGTTGCAATAAAGACTCCACATTGAAATTTGACAGACTTGTACAAAACATAATAAGAATTAAAATATATTTTTTTGAAATTTTTAAAAATATTGATTTTCGAGAAATATCCTTTGGAAATTTTAGTCCTTTTTTTATTTACATTATCCTTGATCGAAAATTTGAAAAAAATTTTTTTTGGAATGGCGCATGTTTTAGTCTGTAAAATGAGCCCTTCATTATTAACGTACAATGAATACTTTTCGAGATATTAAAAATTGTGTAAAGGCATCAGAGTGCATTTTTATTGATTTTTGCCAAATTTGAATGGCCATTATTCTGAAAGTTCGACGGCTATATGTCTGAAAGTTGGCAAATATTATTGTGCCGATCCATAGATCATGTGTACAAAATCTTATCAAATTTGGAGGTGATGAGGTCACAAATGTTAATATTTTCGGTTGATTTCATATGTTTTTACCCTATACCCAAACCACATAGTGGTATAGGGTATAATTAACTACAGAGAAAATATAAAAACTATATATTCTAAAATTGGCTATTATTTATTTTTCAAAAGGTGTCAACAGTAGGAAAATTGGTTAGTTGTTAGAGAAATTTTCAAAAACTAATATTACAATTGACGTCAACAACTGGTAAATAATCGCATAAGAATAATAAATACCCTAGTTTTAAACATTGTACCAGAACATCTCAGTTCTTAATTATTTACATGATGTCAGCAATATGTAAAGAAATGTAAAACATACGGATTTTTCAATTTAAAAATAATCTGCTTGGAAAAATTAACAAATTTAATTGTTTACATGATGACGACAGTTTAAAATTAACCAAATAATTGTTTAAAGTTTTAAAATTTAAAGTAGAGCTCAAGCACCTAATATTTAAAATTACTGCGTGACGTCAACAATGCGTAAACAATTGCCTGAAGTTAATAAATATGTTAGATTTGGACATTATAATATTTTACATCATCCGGCCAAAATATATAAACAGAGTTATGGTAATGAAGACATTAATCAAGCACCAAATAGGCGTATGATAAATATTTTAATGAAATCAATAATAATCATGCGCTTGGATGTAGGTTTTCTAATCCATATCCAGTAGTCACCACTCCAATATATTGGATTTAAAAAAAAATATTTTTTAAAGTATAATATTACTAAAATATCATACCCAATATTTTCATTTTCTACATGATGTCAATAATATGTAAATATTCGTGATATGTAACTGACATTTAATTTTAGGACTATCTAAAATGAAGTCAACAATAACTTAAAACTTGAAAAAAGATTTAAAAAAATCAAATGCCTGCATGATGTCAGATTTAGGTCAACAATTTTTTAAAGCAGAAAAAGTGTAAAAATTATCTATTGTTTTTATTTTTATTTTTTTTTTTTTTTTTTTGTTTGAAAACGTCAACAATAGGTAAATAATTGTTTAAAGTTAAAATTTTATTAACAAAAGGTAATTAATTGTAAAAAATAAAGGCAAAATTTTACATAAAGGCAACATTCGATTAACTACAGAAAAAATATAAAAACTATATATGTGACCCGGTCTATGAAAAGGCGGCTTTTGACTCAAAAAATTATTTTTCACTTTTATTTTGGTTTGGATAGTTTTTGAGACGTTCTTTCACATTGTGAAAATCCGAAAGTCCTAACTTGCTTAGAAGTGTACTAAAAATGTGGAGAAGTTGCTCTTTTTTTTAATCTTCTTCTGGAGATGAATCCTTACGTTTGCTTGATTTTTTTATTGCAGTTGAATTCGCAGGTTTCTTCAGTTTTTTATTTTTTGGATCGTGATTTGATGATGCAGCTATAAGTTTCGGTTTCTGTTTCGACGACGAAGCTACAGGTTTTGAGGATGAAGCCTTGGGTTCCTTCGATGCCACTTTTGTGGCTGGTAAAGCATCTTCAGATTTTTTTGATGGCATTTTTTTCGATGGCAATGGAGCCAAAATATCCGCATTCATGGGATCTGAAACCAAGCTTCTGAGATTCTGATAAATTTACCACTGACGCTGCAGAGATAAAGCAACTGGTTGGATAATTTCGGGCATGTTGTCATCAACTGGGCTTAAAGACAGTTGAAATGATTCAACATCCTCGCTGTCCGCAAAATTTTTGGTTTTTAAAGGGTGTGTTTGTTCATTATAAAATGGAGAAATTGTGTAATACCAACAAGTGGCTTGTAGAATGGTTTAAAATAACTGTCCCATTCATACCAAAATACATTTTTGGACGATACAGCTGTATTATGGCCACCTTTGCCAATATCATGTTCCTCATCTATTATGTAATTATACTATCGAAAAAAAAAAAATAGTCAAGATACTTTCAAAGCAAGTGATTTGAATTTGTACAATGAAGTCCTAACCTGTATTTTTCTTTTTTCATCTTTAATTCAAAGACTGTGCACTTCTTTGTTGCCTTGAAGTAAGCTATACCCGGTTGTTGAGGACTCACTGGATAATGAACAGTTTGGGCGAAATCAAATGATAAGACCTTTACAGTATCATCAGTATTGTCACACCATTTTTGATAGTATGCACGTTGATTTGTGGAGGTGATCGATAAATTGATTCAGCTTTTCTTCACGTTCAGGGTCAGGAATGTTTTTGGCTAGCATAATTGATATTGTGTTCACTATTGAAGAAAACGACAATTTTAATTATAATAGATACAACTTAAAAAGAAGTAAACAATGGCTTACTTACTACGACAGTAATCACAGAGATCATTCGCTGGTTTCATTACTGTAACATAAGGTATGTATTTGGCCCATATGCGTCGAAAGGAACAAATACTCATCTTCAGTTCATCATCACCGAGTGAAGCAGTGTATTTTCGATAAACTGAGGCCTTTGTCTCATTATATGGTAACTTCATTACATGATAATCTTCGAATTTGGGTAAACGTTCTGGCAGTGGAAGAGCCAATAGATCGGCTATATACTTAATAAATTTTAAAGCTTTTTGGATATCAGATGGTTGAAACGCTCTTCAATGTGTAGATGGTTTATTTGCTAGCGCATGTACCCGTGTTTTGGCACCATGTGTATGAAAATGTCGAAGTAAATTTTCAAAACGTTTTCTTCCACACGCATACACAAAAAGGAAAAATGAGCGGCAAACAGGTAAGTGATAAAAAAAATGAAGATCAATTTATGCTTTTCAACACCGTTACCTTTTTGCCTTTCATGTTACCTCCATTTCGTCATTATTGCTGATTCGATATGGCTCAGCATAACCAAATCAAGTTCATGTTTTGATAATTCTAGATAGTAGTTTCTTGCATTTTCTATTATCTTTCGCGGTATAATTTTTTGACATTTCTTATTACAGCAATCTTCCGAAATAAATTTATTTACCATTCCTTTTCTTTGTTATCTATAGTAGACAAGTCCATTCTAAAAAAACTTTGTTCCACTTCCATTTGATCTTCAGCTTGAAATAATGATTGTAGTTTCTCATCGTAATTGATACCAACATCATCGAAGGAATCATCATCATTCTCTTAATTTTCACCAAAATATTTTTGAAAAACTTCGCTAAATTCTTCATCGACAGACATTATTGTTATGCACTGTTTATCTTTAACAGCTGATTTCTCGAAATTTGGTTTTCATAGACCGGGTCACATATTATGAAATTGGCTATTAGTTATTTTTTCAAAAGGTGTCAACAATAGAAAAATTTTTTAGTTTTTAGAGAAGTTTTCAAAAACTAATATTATAATTGATGTCAACAATAGGTAAATAATCGCATAAGAATAATAAATTCTCCAGTTTAAAATAGTATGCCATTAGCATCTCAGATTTTAATTGTTTACATGATGTCAACAACATTTAAAGAAATGTAAAACATAAGAATTTTTCAATTTAAAAATAATAATTGTTCAGAGTTATATAATTTAAAGCAGATCTCAAGTAACTGATATTTAAAATTAATGCGTGACGTCAACAATGAGTAAACTATTGCCTAAAGTTCATAAATATTTCAGGTTTGGACATTATACTTGTTTCTTCTAAACAGGGAAATAAATCGACTTGCTCGCTTTGCTAGTTACCAATGAACTCAATTTATTTACAATTTTCCCTGGCTTACAGACCTAATTCTTAACACTAACAAAAACACTTAAAAGTAATTATTTACCATAGAAAACAACCTAACTATGGGAAAAACTATTCTATTAATACACACATCATTGAGACTCAATGTCTGACAAATAAATATACACATCATTGACGACTCAATATCTTTCGATTTGTGTGTGTATTGTCTATTAATATATGTGGTATACTAATCATAAACATGCATACAAATAAAAAGAATCCAAAAATACCGACAGTGAAGTTACGCAGATGTATATAAAACACAAAGATGCATTTCTGCAGGAAATTAATGCGTTGGTTTAAATATAACATTCAATTTATTGCTTTAGCTTGGCAGGTTTATTTTGTGTGCTTTTTCAGTTCGTAATAAAAATTCTATAAATAATTTTTATGTTCAAGACTGAACAATACTATTTTCTACTCGATGGCCAAAATAGGTAAACAGAGTTATGGTAATGAAGAAATTAAGCAAGTATTCAAAAGGCGTATGATTAACATTTTAACGAAATCAATAACAATCATGCACTTGGATGTAGTTTGTATCTAATCCATTTTCTTCACCACATAAATTCGTTGGAATTTCTCTATGAAATTTTCAGTTTGTTTCTTTTAGTTGCATAAAGAAAATTTTAAATTTTCAGAATTATCCGAAACCACACTTCTCATAGCAGAACACAATGTACAATTTGTAACGCCGAGTTTCCCTCCGGTTGCTGGGGTATAGCTCGCGGGGGTCAGGGTCGTTGCAGAAATTTATATTCTTGCACGGGACAGAGAGGAATAAAAACGAGTTCTCTCAATGTTTAGAGTGTCGTGGCTTATTTTATTTTATTTTCGATTATAACTAATGATTTACAACTAATAACGGTAATTTATAATTTTACTAAATATAATGGTAGGTTGGTACTCCTCTTGGGAAGAGCGAGAAACCTGGAGTAGGTACTTCTCTAGTTTCAAAAATCCTGGACCCTTGTCGTTGGATAGTAAGACCTGGTGGGAGCACTTCTTTAACTGCCGATAGAAACCTGCGAAGGCACTTCTCTAAACTGCGGGGAGAAACCAGCGAGGGTTTATGTTCTCCTCCCAGGAATTGGAGGGGAGAAACCTGCGTAGGCACTTCTCTAAACTGCGGGGAGAAACCTGCGTAGGCACTTCTCTAAACTGCGGAGAGAAACCTGCGAAGGCACTTCTCTAAACTGCGGGGAGAAACCTGCGTAGACACTTCTCAGAACTGCGGGGAGAAACCAGCGAAGGCACTTCTCTAAACTGCGGGGAGAAACCAGCGGAGGCACTTCTCTAGACTGCGGAGAGAAACCTTCGAAGGCACTTCTCTGAACTGCGGAGAGAAACCTGCGTAGGCACTTCTCTGAACTGCGGGGGGGGGGAGAAACCTGCGTAGGCACTTCTCTAAACTGCGGGGAGAAACCAGCGGAGGCACTTCTCTAAACTGCGGAGAGAAACCTGCGAAGGCACTTCTCTAAACTGCGGGGAGAAACCTGCGTAGGCACTTCTCAGAACTGCGGGGAGAAACCTGCGAAGGCACTTCTCTAAACTGCGGGGAGAAACCCGCGTAGGCACTTCTCAGAACTGCGGGGAGAAACCTGCGAAGGCACTTCTCTAAACTGCGGAGAGAAACCTGCGAAGGCACTTCTCTAAACTACGGGGAGAAACCTGCGAAGGCACTTCTCTTATGATGAAGACACGCGCACTAGTACTGCGATGTGTACTCGACCACCGTCGACGATCGACTCCCCTACTTTGGTTATTGTTTCACCTTTTATAGTATGTTGATGTGGTGAACAATTTTATAACTCACCTCGGAGTGGTGTGTTTATCTTCCTTCTCGCTCTAACATATAAAGGCTATAGTTTAGAGAAGTAAATGGGGATTGTAACTACTGTTATTTACTGCTTTTATATATTAATATATAAATGAAAAATTTATATATATAAATAAGTGAGGTGTAGACGAAAACGAGGTGTACCGACTTTCGTCGTTACAAATTGATCGTGCAAATTATCATATTTTGAGACAGTGAAAATCAATTTTTATTGTAACAGAGAAAACAAAATCAAAATTAAATTAAGTTTTCATAAATTAAAACAAAAGTACTATGAATTTTTTAGAAAATAATCTAACGGGCTTTTAAGGTCCTGTTTCAAAAATCAAATAAAAGATTATTTTCTTTTTCCACCCAACGTTTCGTTGGGATTTCCAACTTCTTCAGGGATCTTTATTTAATCTGGCAACAATATTAATATGCAAAGGAATTCTCATTAGCACTATAATAAGATAACTCAACATTAATAACAAACAAACTAGCATATAATCTTTCGTCAGTTTCATATTTAACACATTTAGTTTTTACGACACAAACAATACGACATTAAAAACACAAAATTGTATAAATAAATGTAAAAATAATTTGAAAAACAAAAATATCACAGTAATAATTTCCTAATGCTTTATCTTTATACTAAACTATAATTTGCATTCGTTTTATCTTTATCTTCCTTTGTATTTATTGCACAATTAAGCTCTTGTTGAATTCTTAGACTTTTAAGAGTATATTTTTTATTTTCTCTTTTCTCTTTGTCTAATATTTTTACGCTTTCGAGATCAGCTGAGTGTCCAGTATCGAAACAATGTTGTGCTAATGCTGTTGCTAATTTATTTTTCTTTATGTCATTTTCATGTTCAGCTAGTCTTGTGCCTAAGCTTCGTTTTGTTGTTCCTATATACACTTTATTGCAGGTTTCGTTTGTCTTGCCTACACATTTAATTTGATATACAACATTGCTTCGTTCCTTTTTGTCGACTATAGTTTTTGTTTTTGTGTGAAAAGAGAGCTTATTGTTTTGTTTGGTTTGTGCGCTAATATTACTTGTTCATCATTGATTATCTCCTTTAGTTTATTACCGTCTGTTAGTTTTGGTACAAATGCGAGGCTGTAGAATTTGGTGTTACCAGATGTTTTTTATATTAGTTTTCCCTGTCGTTATGTGTTCTCGTATTATTAATTAAATTATTTATTTTATTTTTGGGATAGTTGTTTTTTATAAGGATATCTCTGATTTTAATTGTGTTGTTTTTTATAAATTTGTTATGGCTTAGTTTTTTAGCTTTAATAACACTGTCCAACAAATTAAGACTTTTTGAATGGAACAAAGTGTAATGCTTGCTGAATACGTATGGGGCTTGTACAGAAACCTTGACCCATCGGAACATTCACGTCAAGCTAAATACAGGAAAGCGTATTAAGTTTAATCTTTAATCCACTGTCATACTACTGCTATTTCCCAATTCCCTTTTACTCGAAAATTTGAAACAAAAAAATAAATATGTACATACTATAATAAACCAGTATTAAAACAAAATTATAATTTTTTTATAGAAGTTGGCGTGTAATTTTACTAATTAAGCATAAAGAGCTTTATTTACAACAATGGTATCTTTGGTGACCCCCACTGAAATTTTTCGGCAAACATTTTCGTAGAATATTTTAATCCTTAAATGTCCTTTTTTAAAGGATATTTTTTGATTTTCTCGAAAAAAGGGTCAAATTGACCCATAAAGAGACCACTTAGAGGGTTAAGATCTTCCACAAAAATAATCCTCATACAATTCCACGATACAACTCTGACCATAAGAATTCTCTCAGACATTAACTTACAGCATTTTTTTCATAAAGTATAATGCTCCCTTCGGCCAAAAAATTAAAACTTTGACCCACTGTAAAAAAAATACTCAGACGTGCTGGACCATAAGTTTGTTCTACAAAAATGATCTACTCAACATACCCTTTCAGAATTATAGGGTCGCTATTCTGTTCCAAAAATGCTGTTGGACAGTGTAATTAAGTTGGTTGCTGTATTTATTTCCTGTTTTTTAAGGTTACGTTGATAGAAAATTGATAAGGTGTCCAGATGAAATTGATTTTGTTTACCAGTCTGTGATAATTTTGCCATTATCTCTACGTAATTTATGGAATTGAGCTTTCACTGTCTTCTCTTTCTATTGTAAATTGTATTTTCTTGTGATAATTGTTGAATGTCTTTAATATTTGCTCATCGTCATACTGATTTATCACTGGGAATAAATCACCTACGTATTTTACTATTAATTTTATACAAACCTTTTCATTTCGTAGGTCTTCTATAGTCTGCTCTAACAATGTGTCAAGAACAATGTCGGCTATGGTTGGCGATAAGGGATTTCCCATAGGCATTCCATATCTGATTGTACATTGTATCTCTGTATATGAAGTAATTGTTGTCGTTTAAACAGAATTTTAATATTTTCAAAAATTGAGTTCTAGGTATCTTCGTATGACTTTGGATGGTATTTCACTGTGCCATAATATTGTTGATCGCTAAGTGGATGGGTATATTGGTGAATAGCGATACGTCTAAAGATATCAGAGTCTCTTAATATTTTTATAGGTTGTTTTGTCTTCCAATAATTTTTCTGTTCCCTTTTCATATTCTTTTCGGTATATTATTACCGTTTTGTTGCCTTTATCTGATTTGGTCACCACAATATCGCTTTTCTATTTTCTTAAAAAAGATTTGGTTTCTAAAAATATGTTGAAATCGTCGCTTCATAAACTTTCAATAATTTATGATTTCTAAATCATCTACCAGAAACAACAGTTTAAAAGCCAAAAACTCACAAAAAAAACGAGAGCTGAAAATTGGCGAACAGGCTTATTCCGCATGACAATTTAATATGGAAAAATTTGAGTCCAAAAATTCCGTGGAAAATACTAAAAAGCGACATAAAGCATGGATTTAGATAAAATTCAGGATTTTACGATTTTTTAAAATAACTATTCAAAATTTTCCGACAAATAATTTTTTAACCTATGTGAGGTCAAATTAATTATATTAACAAATAAAGTAAATTTAAAACATAAAAACATAAATAGTGCCTTCCACTATTATTGAAACAATCACAACATTAAAAAAGTAAAATAAAAGCCAAAAAAAAAAAACAATTATTCTACATTACGATCCGTCATTCCTCTAGTCTATCTTTCTAAAGAAAAATTAGGAAATATTCGTTAGTACTTTTTGCTTTTTTTTAAATTTTATTCTTTATTTCAATTTTTACCTTTCTAAGAGTCATTAATCTTTATAATTTTATTTCAGTTTATTAATTTAAAGAAATTTAAAGGCGAAGTCAGCAAGTGAGCGATCACCATACCGTTTGATGATACGATTGTAAAAGTATTTCAAGACAAAAAAACACACAAAACATTAAAATGTTAAACGGCCAATATTTTTGTATACACAACCACACACACATACAGAAATACTTAACTAAATATTAGAGTGAGACAAATTTTCTAAAATTCCTTTTATTACTTTCGAATGAATTTGAAAAATAATTTTAATTGATGAAAATATTTAATTTGCAAGAAAAAATATTTTGTAAAAAACTTTTAAAATTTTCACATTTTTCCAAATAAAAGTTTGAAGTTGTTTGATAAATAAAATTTTATCGGAAAAATTGTTTATAGCCTCCGCAGTGCAGAGGGTCTAAACTAGTTTATCATTCTGTTTATAATGCACCGAAAAATTCATTTATATATTCTTGATGTTTATAACAAATCGAGTCGATATAGCGATATCCGTCTGTCCACCTGTCCTCATTAAAAAAAAAACAAATAATTTAGCTGGGTAAATTTTGAATAATATTATTTGTCATCAGTTTTTTGACACAAAATTTTATCTAACATAATTTTTGATGCAAATTAATTGGAAAAAAAAATATCTTTGTAATTTTTTGAACAAAAAATTCTTTTTATCATTCCTTTTACTAATTATTGAAACTTCTTTGGGAAACAAAATTGGATTGAAAAAAAAATTGTGATTTAAAAAGTTTTTGTTTCAAAAATGCCTCAAAAAAAATTTATTTATTAACATATGAAAAGCTCATTACAGTTTTTTGACACTAAATTTAATCGAAATATATTTTCGGTACAACAAAATTTGAGAAATATTGTATTTATAAAATTTGTTGACAATAATATTTCAAAATTTAATTATCACTTAAAATATCTCTTTATCATTTCAGTTATTTGTTATTTTATTTAAAGTTTTTTCATCGAAACTAAAATGTTAAACTTATCTAACTTATTAAATTAATTAATATATTACTATATTATTAATTTATTTTTATAAGGTTGTTTATAAGGAAAATTTCTTTCTTGTCTAATTCGTTTACCAATAAATCTTGATCTACACTTTATTACTCGAATCTTTTATCCTTTCTATCACTAAACTAATTCTTTACAATTCAAAATTTAAAAGCAAAATTTTCCAAAATTTTCTGATCTAATCTATATTATAAAACTCATATAATCTTTTTATCCAATCTGTCAGTTAAATTTATTTTTGTTTCAAGCAATTTTAAATTAAAATTCGGCCCTCCCTAATAAACAGCTTTGCAAATTAAATACTTATAATACAAGAGGGAAGAGAAAATGTTCACAAATAAATCACAAAAAGCAAATACTTCAAATGAATAAACTGAGTAAAAAAGAAATAAAATGATACAAACAACAGCAAGAGTAAGAGAAAGAACAATAACAAGAAAAACAATAGCCAACAACTTTGTTAAAAAGTACGCTTAATTTTATAAACAAATTAATGTCCAGTAGTTTTATAACATAATAAAGAAAAAAAAACCAACAACAACTAACATTTTTATTAAAACAGTAATTGGTTATTGAAGGGAATAGGCAGAGAGACAGAACATAATATACGATACAAATTATATGTATAAGCACAAGGCACAACACAATATCTTTTATAAAATATTGCCAAGTCCTGCCTTAGTTAAAGTTATCTGTTTATATCTTGAACAAAAAACATTGTAAAATGTTAGGCCAGCTAAAACCAAGAAATTTTAATAAAATTTTTAAGTACCGAGTATTTGAAAAAACAGTCGGGCATTAGCACATGGGCTACATTAAACAAAAGTGCAGCTGTTAAAATCTTTTGGATGTTATTGTTATTATTTTTATGTTTTTAGTAGGAATCCCAGATTGCAGAGAGAACTTTATTGAAAAATTATATAGTTAAACTTGAAAACAAAAACAAAGTAGATAAACCATGCTTTTAATACTGAAACATTCAAATATTTCAAATTATAATAAAAGAGAAATAAAAGTTTTTTTGAAAGAGAATTGTTTATAAGCAACTAAGAGTAAAACAAAAAAAAACCTGTAACTGACAAAGTTTCGAAGTACAGCTGGAAGTTTTTCTTTAAGTTTTAAAAAAATAGCTTATTGTATAGATTTATGCTCTCTAGCAATATTCCTCTTTCTACGTTTCGCTCACTCTCTTCTCTCTCTCTCTCTTTCAGCACTACTTTAAAACTCTTATGGTTCTGTTCAAGCAACCTACGCCAATATTTCTAAAGAGTGTAAAAGGTTATTTCTTTAGTTAGAAATCAAAAAGCTTTCGTCATAATTTTACTTTAGACTTTTGCTATTAGTTTTTGATAGAATAATATGAAAAAGAATTTAACTATAGTATAGAACATATTCATATACTAATTATATATCAACATACATACATACGTACATATGTAAATACATATATGTATGTATATTCTCATATTATATGTTTAAGTAAAACAACAACGAAAACACATAATGGAAGAAAAACATCAAGTTTTGTGCACTTGAATAAATTTTCTTTCAGGAAAAGATTAAAAGAATTTTAAAGAGTGGAAAGTTTAGCAGGGAATTCTAAAAATTATTCAGAAACCCTTCTAAATCGCACTAATCAAGTGTTACACTCTTGAGCTAATAATTTAAACCAATTTCTTAACTCTTTATAATATGTTTAAAAGAATTTGCCAAGAATTTTGGAATATATAGATAATAGAAAAGTAGTATAAATGCATTAATAGATTGTATAGAGGTAATAATAGACTTCATAATACAACTGAGGTACTAAATGGCAAGTGTAGGCCTTAAATAATATGCGAACACCTTGGAGATTATGAAAAAAAGCTCCTAGATATTTAATACATGACTTTCAAACTTATTAACACCGGATTACACAGCATTTTGTATTGTCACAAGAATTCAAAAGTAGCTTTTAACCAAAATAGTTCGTAAACATGTCACCTCGGTAAAGATCTTTAAGAACTAAGAATTAACATCCATACGAACAGGGGGATAAAAAATGAAAAATAAAAAAAATGCAAAATAAAAAATAATATGAAAATGAAAAATGAAAAACAAAAAATGAGAAATTAAAAATAAAAAACAAGTAAGAGTGTTAAATTCGGCTGGGCCGAATCTTTTATACCATCCACCTGCATCTTAAACTCAATATTTCCATCAATATTGGTTACGGCTACCACTTTAAAACTGTTGTCGGTACTGAAATTTAAATTTCGAATACCAATTAAATTTAAAGTTAGTTGCTTTTGTTGTTGGCCTGTTTCTATTATAATTCCTTGTTATAAAAAACAATGATCGTGTCTTCTTTAGAAAGAATTCGTTACTATTTGAAAAATGGCATTATTTTTCTTTTACTAGAGTTGAAACCCCATAATAAAAATCATTATATAAAGCCAGCATTATAGCATCCAAAGTTTTATCCCTATAAGAAAGCTTTGGCGATAATTCATGATAATTCAAAAAAAAATCAACTGATTCTCGGCTTAAAATTTCCAGATATTAATATTAGAAAAAGCAAATTTTAAAATATTTTTATCTGAACTAGCTAGTAATTATTTTTTTTTTTTTAATTTTCATTTTGCAATGAAGTAATAGAAGACTGACTACAGAAATGATCCTGTGAATTATTATAATTATTAATTTTTAATTTTTAAATTTAATTTTTAATTTTCCATTTTACATTATTCTTTTTTCATTTTCAATTTTCCATTTCCCATTTTTCATTTTTCAATTTTCAGTTTCCATTTTCCATTTTTAATTTTCAATTTTCATTTTTCATTTTTCATTTTTCATTTTCAATTTTCCATTTTTAATTTTCCATTTTCCATTTTTCATTTTCCATCTTCCATTTTTAATTTTTCAAATTTCATTTTCCAAACTCCATTTATCTTTTTTCATTTTTACATTTTATTTTTCAATTTTTCATTTTTCATTTTTCGTTTTCCATTTTTCAATTTTCATTTTCCATTTTCCATGTTTCATTTTTAAATTTTCAAATTTCAATTTTCATTCTCCATTTTCTGTTTTCCATTTTTAATTTTTCGCTTTTCATTTTTAGTTTTTCATTTTTCATTTTTCAATTATCATTTTTCATTTTTCAATTATCATTTTTCATTTTCCATTTTCCATTTTCCATTTTCCATTTTTCGTTTTTCTTTTTTCTTTTTTCATTTTCCAAATTCCATTTTTCATTTTTCAATTTTCAAGTTTCATTTGTCGTTTTTAATTTTTCAATTTTCATTTTCCATTTTTCATTTTTCGTTTTTCATTTTTAGTTTTTCATTTTTCAATTTTCAATTTCCATTTTTCATTTTCCATTTTTATACCCTATACCACTATGTGGTTTGGGTATAATGACTTTGTGCTGCTGTTTGTAACAACCAAAAATATTTGACCTAGACCCATCTTTAATTATACCGATCGAATCAGAATCACTTTCTGAGTTGATTTAACAATGTCCGTCCGTCCGTCCGTCCGTCCGTCCGTCCGTCCGTCTGTGTGTCCATGTAAAGCTTGTAATCAAACTGCAGGTCGCAAATATGAATATATTTTGATGAAATTTGGTATATAAGCTTTTATCGGCCATGGGATGAACGCTATTGAAATTGGTGAGAATCGGTCCATGTTCAGACCTAGCCCCCATACAAATTACCCATATGAAATCGACATAAATTGCCATAAGATCCAAATTGTCATATAGATCTTACTCAAATTGGGTTTGTATGCGTTCATTACATCCACTAATGAGTAGTCCAAAAATGATCCCTTTGACCCCATATAGAGCTGCTTCCCGATCTTCACTTAAATCTATTAAAAAACAAAAATATTGCACTGATTCTTCTCAAATTTTGTTTGTACATATCTTTGCAAAATACAAGAGACTTTACCAAACATGATCAGGATCGGTCCATTTTTGGACCTAGTCCCTTTATAGATATAGCATCCGATATGAACTTTTTCATATCTGGAGCCAAAAAAATTAATAAAAATCCCACTCAAATTTGGTTTATGCTTATTTTCTATATCGAAGTAGTTGGACCGAAAGATAGGGTCTCTAAACCATGGTATAGGGTATCATATAGTCGGTCTAGACCGACTATAATTTTCTTACTTGTTTAGTTTACATTTATCATTTTCCATACGCCGTTTTTCATTTCTATTTTCCATCTTTCATTTTTCATTTTCCAGTTTTCATTTTCCGTTTTTAATTTTCCATTTTTCGTTCTCCATTTTTCATTTTCTATTTTCCATTTTTCATTTTCTATTTTCCATTTTCCATTCTCCATTTTTCATTTTCTATTTTCCATTTTTCATTTTCCATTTTTCATTTTCCATTTTTCATTTTCCATTCTCCATTCCCCACTTTTCAATTTTCAGTTTTCAGTTCTCATTTTTCATTTTCAATTATTTATTTTCCAGTTTTCATTTTCCATTTTTCATTTTCCAGTTTCCATTTTCCATTCTCCATTTTTTCATTTTCTATTTTTCATTTTCCATTTTCCATTTTTCATTTTCCATTTTCATTTCCAATTTTCAGTTTTCATTTTTAATTTTCAATTATTTATTTTCCGGTTTTCATTTTCCATTTTTAATTTTCCATTTTCCATTCTCCATATTTCATTTTGTATATTCCATTTCACATTTTCCATTTCCCATTTTCCGTTTTTTATTTTTCATTTTCCATTTTTCATTTTCCATTATTCATTTTTCATTTTGAATTTTTCATTTTGAATTTTTCATTTTCCATTTTTCATTTTCCGTTTGTCATTTTCCATTTTTCATTCTCCATTTTTCGTTTTCATTTTTTCTTTCATATTGACGATTTTTTTTTTTTTTTATTATAACGTGATAATGATAAAAAAAAATATGTGGCAATACTACTAACATAGTTCATGGCAGTTGTGTTTTTTGGTATGATTGCATCATTTTTTTGTGGCTTTTTTGAACTGTGAATGTTGTTGTACAACTATTTTCTTCAACCACTAAAATATTACAACAAATGGGTTTTATGTTTTTTTTTTTAGAGGTTTCTACATATTGTTGCTCGTATCTAAGCGAAATCATGCACGTTTTAGCCCATTTTCAATACCAAACTGCTGGGAGTTATGGCAAATGATATTAATGTTCCCTTATCCAGCTATATGGTTTTTTTTGTGAAGGAGCGTGATTTCAACAGACAGACGGACAGACAGACATCACTATATCGACTCGAGCTGTTATAAGGATCAAAAATGTATATACTTTATGGGGTCGGAAATTAGTTTTTCGATGCGTTACAAACGGAATGACAAACCTATATATACCCCCTGCCACTGAGGTGTGGAGGGTATCATAAGAAATAAAAGATGAAAAATAAAAAAATTTAAATACAAAATGAAGAATAAAAAATTAAAATGAAACATGAAAAACAAAAAGTGAAAAATTAAAAATAAAAAATAAAAGATGAAATCTAAAAAAAATCTGTGTTTTCTGGTTTTCCACAAGGAAGTCATCTTTCTTGGTCCAGCAATTTTCACTTTATTTATCAACTATTTTCCTTCTGTTATTCAACACTCTAAAATTCTCTTATATGCTGATTCGATTGTAGCTGATTGCTACAATTCGATTTATATAATTTTTGTGGATTGCGCAATGTAAACCTTATGGAGCTCAATATAAAAATATTCAAGCATATCGCACCTTAAATACAAAAGAGTCACAACTCAAAATTTTCCAAAATTGCCTTTTTTCCATAAAATAATTCACAGTACACATTTCTAACTACTGCAAAAATTTATTTCTCATAACTATCTTCTTTAACAGGAAAAATGCTGTTATATCTGGGGCACAACTTGAGATAATGTCACTAATCAAAAGAAAAATTTTTAAATAATACAATAATTTTTACATAAACAGTTTTTTGCCTCTCCTGAAAATTTGAAAATTTTGAGTTGTGACTGTTTTGTATTTAAGGTACGATATGTCCTTTTATTTATTTATTTTTTTTATTAATTATTTATTTATTCGTATCTTGGTCTATGGGATTAATCCTTACAGACTATTTACAAATAAAAACATTTTAAAATTAATTTTAGTATATAGCTATTCATGAATTTAGAAAGCATACAGATATAATAATCTACGATATTATTTTGTGATTGAAAGTGAATTGGAATCCGTTGATACATTCTCAGATCTTGGCATTTTATTTCAAGACATGCAAGTCGGATTATTATGGCACTGGACATAAAACGTCAGTGCGCAAAATCTGAGCCAAATCGAACAATGCTTTCTGGCCACGCATTGAGTTCAAAGTTCAAATATGCATTTATATGTAAAAATTATCAAAAAAAAAAACAATTTTCGCAAAAATTTTTGATATTTATAATTCAGTTTTAATTAAGTTAATTAATTAACAAACCATAATCTAAAGTAAATTATGTTTCTAATAAAACAACAGAATCTATTATCGGTTGAAAAACAGCCAAGTTTATCAGGTTCCCCAGGCAATAATTGCACCGCAGACTACTTGATTAATAAAATTGAACTCACATTTTTAAACACATTGAAATAATTTACAGCAACAACATTTTTACATTTTCCTGATCCCAACATAATCTTGTAAAGTATTTTGCATCTCGTCTATTGTATTTTCTAGCACTATTTCAAAATCTCCAATTTTACCTTTTAAAAAATTTTGTTCAAGAAATTTACCGAAATCAACAATTGGACTTCAAGGTCTTATTAGCAAAATATATGTTATTAAAAATGCCAAACATTTTAGGTATTCTGTTCTTAACTTGGCGAGGGCAGCGTTTTTATTTCCGCGGATTTGAAGAAAAATGTGATTTTTCATACTTTTTCAACTTTTTGGCTACACCTTTTTTGTGTTTTCATATTTTTCAATACCTTTTGTCAGAATATTATCCTACTTGATATAAGTTCTCAATCTTGTAAACAGAGATTAAATTGAAAGATTATAAACTGTCCCTTTTTAAGGTCAACAGTCAAATTTAAGGAGTTTTACACTTTTTTTAAACAAAATATCGAAATAATATATATTTGTGGAAAGATTTTGATAAAAACTTGTTAATAATATTCTAATTATTCTAAAAAAAAATATTCTGCACTTATTTTCTGAAATTAACCCGTGGGGTACTTTTGATGTCAAATTGACTCTTTATGAAAATCTATTAATAATTTCTTCATCAGGATTTTTTAAATAAAACGAATTTAATGTATTCATAAAATTCCTAAAACTTGTTCGTTATTTTATGAAAATATGTAGATTAATTAGTTTTTATATTTAATACAGCATAAACAAATTTGTATATCGAGGGCTTTTATTCAAAAAGTGCTATGTGCATCATTAATTATTTTAAAGAGAGCATGCAAAATCAATTTATTACTAAGATCTGAAAGTATTTGTCGATCGATTTAGCACAAGGTCTGTAAAGAAATAGTCGTATTAGTCATGTATGATTCCAAAACTAATATTATATTTGACAGTTATATCAGACAACAGTTTGAAATCAAAAATTAATATTGCTGTCAAATGTAGAGAGCACTTTTTAATATAATATAATATAAGCCCTCGATAACCTTTATAGAAATATAATAATTCTGAGAAAAGCAATTAAAACTAGGACACATTCTGGCATACGCGAATTGTATATGAAAAATTTTAAAACTTTTTTATTTCAGAAATAAATTAAATAATTAAAACAAGTAAGAGTGTTAAATTCGGCTGTGCCGAATCTTTGATACCCTCCACCTCGGTTTGTGGCAATACTATTAACATAGCTCATGGTAGTTGTGTTCTTGTTATTGTTAATATGTATGAATCACATTTTTTTTGTGGCTTTATTTATGTTGTTGTATGTTCAACCACTAAACTATTACAAGAAAACACTAGGTTTCATGTTTTTTTTAGAGGTATCTATAAACTTTTGTTCATTTCTCAGCGCAGAGGCTCCCGATTTACTCCGATTTCAATACCAACCTGGTGGGAATTATGGCAAATAATTTCTTCGTAACCTGACCTAAGTAAATGCTTTTTTTTTTGAATGAGCGTGATTTCAACAGACACACGGACAGACGGACAGACGGACAGACGGACAGACGGACAGACGGACATCGCTATATCGACTCGAGCTGTGATAAGGATCAAGAATATATATACTTTATTGGGTCGGAAATTAGTTTTTCGATGCGTTACAAACGGAATGACAAACCTATATATACCCTCTGCCACTGAGATGTGGAGGGTATAAAAAAGATAACTCTATAAATCGTAAACTTTTTGTATAGATTTGTAAATTTGCAAACAAAAATTAATAAAAAAATTAAATTAACACACACGTAAACAATATATAGTTACTTTCATTAACTGTTGTTTCTGCTCCTCATCTTTTGTAATTTTGCCATGTTATTCTTGAATCAACTTTATGCCCCTTTCTCCAGTATACCCCACGGTTTAATTTCAGAAAATAAGTCCAGAATCGTATTTTCTAGAATTATTAAAATATTAACAAGTTTTATAGAAATCCTTCCAAAAATATATATTATTTCGATATTTTGTTAAAAAAAAATTTAAATCTATTTAAATTTGACTTTTGACCTTAAAAAGGGACAGTTTATAAGGTTCAATTTAAAATCAATTTACGAGATTGAGAACTTATATATATATATATATATATATATATATATATATATATATATATATACATATATATAAGTAGTATAATATTCTGACAAAAGATATTGAAAAATATTAAATAAAAAAAAGATGTAGCCTAAAAGTCCGCTGAATAAAAACGCTGCCCTCGCCAAACTAAGAACAGGATACCTGGAATATTTTGCATTTTTAATCACATGTATTTCGTATATAACACCTTAAAGTCCAATCGTTGATTTCGGTAAATTTCTTGAACAAAATTTTTGAGAAAGTAAAATTGGAGATTTTGAAATAGTGCTAAAAAATACGTACCGTTTTGACATTAATCTAGAACGGCATACCAATAGACGAGATGCAAAATACTTTACATAACATCATTCTGGGATCAGAAGAATGCAAAAATGTTATTGTTCTAAATTATTTCAATGTCTTTAAAAATGTGAGCTCGGTTTTCTTAATCAAGTGGTCTGCGGCACATTTATTGCCTGGGGAACTTGATATAACTTGGCTGTTTTTCAACCGATAATAGATTTTGTTGTTTTATTACAAAGATAATTTACTCTAGATTATGGCTTATTAATTAACCCATTAACCGCCAAAATGAAACTAGCAGTGATAATTAACAAAAAAGTTTTTTTTTTATTCATTGTATACAAAATTAATATAAAAGTATGAAAAAAATTTTAAAAAAATAATAAATGGGCGGAGTAGGGTGGGTGTACTCAACTGAGTACAGTGGCGACTTACAGGTGAAAATTTTCAAAACATTTTTTTCATTGCATAATGTTTTTAAACACTTCTTGCATTGCCAGCGAACTCTTGCATGACATAAAACACATCTTAACTGCTTTTCTAACTTTTCGGGGTAATGACCTATACCATCTTGGGGTAGTCCTAAGACCAATGAAGAGGAAAGTCGAGATTTATTTTGCTCTTTTTGGCGTAAATAGTACCTTGCAATGGAGCGTCGGAATAAAAGTTGATCCATGCTATCGTTATGACTCATTACATATAACCGCCAAGCGTTTGCAATTGCCATATCTATTATATAGGTAAACAATGCCCACCACCATTTCTTACCGCGAATGGCAATTCTGTAGAGTGAAATGGATTGGTCCAGTTCATCTACTCCTCCCATATGTTTATTATAAGACTGAAACACCTTTGGTATGTTGACATCAATTTTTTTTTCGTTGTGTAGAAGACCAACGTTTTATAGCTCCTAATGGCTCAACTGTGTAATAGTTTGTTGCCATTGTACAGACGCTATTGTCTTTCCATTTTACCAAAAGAATTTCATTTTGCTTGTCGAACCTATAGTCATATGACGCTCGCTCTTCTTTTTTCGTTTCTTTCGTACTTCTCAATGGATACTTTTTTGTTCTGTTCTCTCTAATGGTTCCAGTCGCACGAAATCCTTTTTCCTTGAGATCTGCCATGAGATTATAACTAGTAAAAAAGTTATCAACAAATACTTCATGCGATGCTGAGTCAGTCTCCATTTTCTCAAGCAAGTTTTTTACTACTCTTGACCCTAAGGAATCAGTATAATTTTCCTCCGATTTTCCACAATAAAAATCGAAAGTGTAGCAATATCCGGTAGAATTAGCTGCCACCCAGTTCTTAAAGCCAAATCGTACTGGTTTTCCACGTATAAACTGCTTAGTAGGATGATGACCAAAATATTTTACCATCGACTCATCAATGGAAATATGCTCGTGCAATACTCCTCACTGAAGAAATTTCTTCATTATAACTTTAAACATTTTGTCTCTAGTAGTGTCAGCTTCGTCATTGTTCACAAGATGAAGATTCTTGTTGATATCTCGATATCTTTTCCTAGACATTAATTTTGATACCATTTATATGACAACATCCTCATCGTAAGACCAGTATAAATCCTCTCTGGGTAATTTGTGATACCCAGAGAATATCAGTACACCCATAAATTTTTTTAAGTCGACGGGGTCAAGTTGAAAGTGATGTCTATTATTTTGATTGGCATATAAAATTGTATTGCTGATAATCAAACTAGTCACTTCTTCATCAAATATTTTCTCAAATACTTGTACTGGGTTGAGATTACTAAACATCTTCTTTACATCTTCTTGTCTTTCGGGCACATCAGTCGATACCCGAGATGTTGAAGAATATGCGGCTTCTCTTTACCTTTTCGGCCAACGGTTCATCATCGCTACTGTCGTTGTCATCACTTAAAATTATATTATTGTTGCGTTTAAACACCTCAACGTTACCTGGCACATCTCTCGGCAAGTTGTCAGCTACCATGATCTCATCACCACCTTCTTCTTCATCTGATAAAACACTCGGCTCCGGGGGAATGATTGCGAAATCATATAAAGAATCACTGTCACTATCTTTCAATATTGTGTTAACAGCTTCTTCTATTCCTTTGAAACCATTACAAACTTTAAAGCGTTTAGCACTCATCGTAAATAACTTTTGTGCTCTAACCTTATAGTCTCAACACAACTTATAAATGTTTAATCTAACACTAAACAGCTTTTTTCAAATCAGTCACTACCAGAAGAATTGATATTTTGGGAATCCCCTTGTTACATAGATAAACACGTAAGTATGTATTGCAGAAACACTCAAGTATGCATTTCTGTAAACATAACAGTGATGCCACAATTTTTATATGGATTCCGCCGTTGTACTCAATTGAGTACAGTTGTATTTAAAATACGATAAGTTTGTAAAAGGAAATGGCAGACCATTTTTTTTACATATTTTATAAATAGAAATACTTGCCTAAAAAAAAAAAATTCCAATACAGTAAAAGCAAAAAAAAAAAATGGAAAATCTGAGTTTATCTCGCCACACCAATTTTGTATAAGTTTAAGAGTCCATTTGTGACAGTTGATATGTATATACCAAACTTTTTTTTGTTACTTTAACGAGGTGCGGGATTCTTTTAAGCTTAAAACGCAAAAAAACCAAAAGCTTTAAAAATTTTAAAAATTTCACATAATGTTTAGGTGGGTTAATTAAATTAAAACTAATTACTGATATCCAAATTTTTGTGAAAAATTATTTTTTGATAATTTTTACATATAAATGCATATTTGAACTTTGAACTCAATGCGCGTCTAGAAAGCATAGTCCGATTTGGCTCTAATTTTGTACACTAAAGTACTAGATCGAGAGTCCACCTCAAATTTCGACCAACAATTTTTTTTCATAGAAACCGCTGTCACCCTAATATATGGGATCCGTGTTACATTATTCATATAAATTTCGTCGAATCTGTCCAGAAACAATTTCTTTTATTCTGTCTACGTGGACATGGATGGAACTCCCGTGCCTTACCCTCTTATGAATCCAGACTTGCTCTTATCAAGTTACCGACACTGAAAAGCCGTAGAACAATGCTTAGTATTTCCTTTCTACTCAGTTTATTCCATGGCGACATTGACTCCAATTACTTGTTAAGTAGAATTCAAATTAATATGCATATACTCACAAGATTGAATACATTATCAACTGTTGTGTAATTTTTCCTGAAATCCGGTTGGTATTAATTTAATATTGAATATTTATCGACCCAGTCAGAAATCCGATTCAAAATTATATTGCTAAAGATTTTGCACAGTGAATCCATCCATCCGCGATAATTCGTAATACAGTTCGGATCACCTTTTTTTAAAGTGCTATCACTATGGTAGTTTGGAAACTTGATGAAATCCTCTCATGTAAAAATATAATATTTAAAACCGAAAGTATTTCCGAAACAAAGCTGACAGGAGCAAATTTGTAGTATTCATAACTTATGCCATCGTAACCAGGAGCCTTTTTAGAATTTAATTATCTTAAAACTGACGTTAGTTCGAAAATCTCTATTGGCGAGTCAAGAAATATATCAACATAATATGGCATGCACCAGTGAAGTTGATTTCACTGATTTCTGTTTTGCAGTATATAACTAAAATGTATACGAAAATTATCTGCATTTAGATTTCCCCTTAATAATTGTGTACGAGTTGCACGAACTGTATTTGGTTTTTCAAGATTTTCATTATAAAACTCAAGTTTTCTCAAGCGACAAATATTTATATATTTAGATCTGGCAGCATCATATTTAGATTTATTAACAATCATATGTTTTTTTTTCTTAAATCTTTAGGAGCTTTCAACATATTTTTACGAAATCGCAAACATTTCCAGTTGAACCATTTTTGCTTGGGTTCAAATCCATATTGGTTTTTTGTTGTTACATTTGCTTTTTGAATCTTATTTTTAATAGACATTACAATGTCATTTACTAGTACTGCGTACTAATTAACTTTACTTGACTTTCACAATATTTTAAAGCAAATTTATCATTACAGTGAAGCCTTTGATAACCTGCATCTGATGAAGTTATTCTATTATTAGAAGTTGGGCAATTAATTGTGAGCTCAAGTGGCATATGATCAGAATATGGTTTGGAAGCGATACTAAAAACATCAACATATCTGAAGAGACTGTAAGATCAAATACTTGAATAACTGAACTAACAGCTCCGCCGTAAAAACTGTAATTGCCATTTGTATCACCAATCATTCTGCCATTAAGAATTATTCCACCTAAGTTGAAAATTAACGACAAGAGCTGTTTTCCTTTTTGATTCCATATTTTGCCCATCGAGCATCTTGTTTGGTAGGTCTTGACGGTTAGGAGCTCTTGAAGTAAAAATGTTTCTACAACTTGTTCTTCGCCAATACGAGCATTTAAATCACCCACTACACAAAAAATTTAAGGAGAAAGTTCTATTAAAAGACTTTCAAATGATTCCATATCTGCTTTCCAATTTGTACAATTTAACTAACGTGGAACGAAATAAAACAACTTGTCATCTATATTGGCTGTTCGTAAGACACATGACACATGACACGTAACATGAGTAGAAAATTTTATATTAAACATTTTTTGTATTTTTTTTTTTTTTTTGTATATCACGACCAGCATTTGGTTTGAATGTGTTTTAGCGAAAAATTAGTGACATTACAAAATATGATCATATGATCGGTCCATTTTCCGACCTAGACCCCATATAAAAATGGCCATTCAAATTTGGTTTGTGCTTGTTTTCTATATTCAATTAGTGGGACATAAAAAGTGTAGTTGGTCAACAGAGACCGACTATAATATTCTTATTTGTTTTTTTTTTTTTTTTGTATTATAAAATTTCATTTCCCCTGTCACTATCCCCAATAACACATATTGACAACATATATTTTGAGGTTATTTGGATTTACAATACAGAAATGAAAGTTAAAAATAATTCATACTGTCATTTACCATGACTAGAAACCCGCTCACGCACACAGTTCGAATAGAGTAGAAGAATATTTGTTTAGTACTTTAAAACTGGAAAATCCATGACAAAAGCGATAAGAGGATATAAGTGTACTATGTCTAACTGTATAATAATAGCAACAAGAATAAAAACAACAACAAATATAGAAGGACAGCAAAATATTCTCAAAAAAGCCATTTTAGTAGGAAGAAGTCGAAATCTAAAACAGAGTCTAAATCAAAAAAAAATAAATTTTATTTTCAAATTGACAAAAAAAAATTTTCAAATATTCAAAAGGTTTATTTTGGTACTTAAGCTTTATTGGCGGTCATGGCTCTATTCTAATATTCATGCATATTTTATATACCATTTAGAAAAATTGGGTGGGGAGGGAATCCCTAAGAAGAATTATGGCTCTTTTAGTTTTTTCTCTCCTCTCAAATGTCTAAGTTACACAGTATTTAGAGATATCTTAATATTAATAGGCTAGGCGATTTTTGTGACCGATGTATTGTTCTACCGTTTTATCCCGATTTTGACCAAATACATACATAGAATTATACATGTGCTATGTGTGTTTTTTAAATTTGTTAGTGTGTTTGTTAATAAGTTTATTATCTTCATTCGCAATTATAATAAACCATAAAAGTGTTGGTCTGTGAATTGGCTAAGTTGAAAAATAAAGCTGCCTAGATATTGCATTCAAATTTCGGGCGCTGGAATCTGCTAGTAGTATTTTAAAAGGCGATTGAATATTCATTCGTTACACTGTAATTTGAATCAATATCAGCAATTAAGGACGATTTAGTGGACCTTACAAATCATTGAATATGTTTTACAATTTTATAGTTTTCATTTTTTTTTATTTTTTTTTTTAATTTCGAAATTTTTTAAAATGGTTAATTTTTTAAAAGGTCAAAAAATTAAGTGGAAATGTTTGTTTTTTAGCAATATTTTTTAAATATCTAGTTATTTTTACAGCAAGTCTTTGATAAGTTACGAATGGCATGAACAGCTTAGCCCACAAAACTACACACGATAGAGTGTGTTAGTAGACAAAAAATCCAAAAGGATAAAACCAGTTTCATAGTAAATCAATCGCAAAAAAATACCAAAATCAATATTGCCTGAAAAATCTTAGCAACAATTTGTACATTTATTGTATGTAGTTGCAGATCTGGAAGTATTACATTGCAGTACTATTGAATGAACCAATATTGCTTTTGTATTTTAAAGAATTTCTGAACTGTATACATTAGGATTATGATGGACACTATACATGCAAGGCAAGTGCTGACAAACAAACTCGAAATGTGTACCACTTCAAATGTCAGCTTGTGTTAAATTGAGCAAAGAAAGGGAAATTTAAGTAGTAAATGGTATTTCTTTTTTTTTTAATATAAAACATTCCTTAATGTATACAAAATCTTTTACATTAAAAGGCATTTTTTTTTTTTTGTTGGAAATAATAATTCTAAAAAATAAACAAACAAACAACATTAGTGAGATGATGATGACCTTTAAGCATACAAAATATTAATAACGGAAGTTTGTCATAAATACGAGTATAATAAGAGTACTTTAAAGTCAAAATACTCGAGCCACCAGAACAAACAAAGCTACGAACGCTGTCATGTTCATGTAACAACAATTAAACAAAGGAACAATTTTAAATTTCCAAGTTGCCCTTTCAAACTTCCAAAACGGAAACTATAAATAATACAACATCCTTGAAATACACAATAAAAGTATATTTTTGTGTTAATGTGTGTGAGTGTGCATGAGAGTTTGCACATACTCACAGCTGGTGGGTGCAAGCAGAAAGTTGTTAGAAAAACAGAAAATTTATGGATTTATATTTAAGAAATTTTTAAATTTAACGACCTGACCCGGCCAAAAATTATTATTTTATTCCAGGATTTGTTTTAGTATTCCAATTACGGTATGAATTTTTTTAATATGAATATAAAGAGATTCAGTAGTTTATTCATAATGCATATTGCATATTCGATTTAATAAATCTTGTTAAACATAATACAATGTTCGTAAATAATAATTTAATGTAAAGCCAATGTGTGGGCAATTTTTTGTGTTTATCCACTTTCGGTCTATACAAACAAATTGTTTGTTTTACCAACTCGGGAGCAGGCTAAATACACACTACCGTCCTAAAGTATTTTCCAGCCCGCCTCCTTAAATTTCAAATGTCCACATCTCTCTTACTTTTTAATGAAAACTCTTCAAATTTAAAGTATATGTTATATGTTATTTACTTTTACCATTTGCAAAAATATTTATTGAACCATATTCTTAAATTTTAGACTCACCAGTGTGACCGCCTCCATTTAGTATAATTTCCCAACAAAGTTTTGGGATCCTTTGAATCAATTTTTCTTTAGCTGTTAGGCGACTATTTAGTTTACTTGTCATTATTATTATTATATGATTCTCAAGTTTTTTTTTTGTAACTCTCGACCGACCGGTTTGATGTTTATTCGCAATTGCACCATCTTCTTTGAATTTTGTTCCTTTGCAACTGCTTGATTGGTTTTCCCAATTTTGTGGACATCAGATATTAATATGAGTAGTCAGATAAGATGAGATCGGATTAGTGGGCATGGCGCCTCCTATTCAAAAATATATGAAGTACTATGAAAACCACAGTCTGTGAATATTGAAAGGTACATTAATTACCAATGTGAGCAGTCATGACAAATATGGGCGTAATCACCAAATTCAATAATAGCCGAAAATCGCGAAAAACAAAAGTCGCCAAAAAAAAAAAATCTCCTGAATCAAAAATCGTAGAAATCAAAAATCGCAAAAATCAAAAATTAAAAATTGCCAAATGATGTGCTAAATTCAAGGCCAATCGTTAACTGAGCTGTTATTTTTGAAAGTGGTCCACTTTATGACTATAAAATGCTATTATGAAAAGGTTTTTTTTTTGATAGTGGAATAAGTCCCTTCCTAATAACTATAATTAATAAAAAAATTTTTTCCAATTATTATTCCTTATGGTGTGTTCAGTTTACACTGCTCTTTAGCAGTGTTAACAAAAACAAAATTGTTAAAAAGATAGCGATATTATTCCGCCGACTATTTCACTGATTATGTTTAGTTTTCTTTCACAAGTCCTTTAAGAAGAACTTAGCATACATTTAGAGGTGCGCATGAAATAGCATCTTGCTGACTCAAGCATATTCAGAATTGTACCCAAGACCACATCATAGCATACAGTGATATGTGTACCGGACAAAATCGAAATATTAAGCTCGCACTGCTGTGGTTTAAGATTGTTCAATCCACTGATAATGCCATATATTTTATTGACCACCATTTCTTCTAAACGACAGAGATAATTAAAGAAAAATTATCGATTATATACTGCTCAAGACTATAATAATGCAATAAAAACTTGCCGGAAAAAAATAGCTTAATTTTGTATGAAATAAAAAAAAAAGATTTTGTTTCGACCAAACAGGAAAAACTATGGACAGAGAAATTGCACATTGCACAGTAGCTAAAAATATGCTGGATATGGTTTAAAAGGGATGAATCACACATATTTTTTTTTCCAAAACTAGTATGCAAGAAAATACTCCATTTAAAGCAATTTTGTTATTTGGAAAATAAACCTCAGAAAAATTACTAAGTTTCCACTGTATAAAAATTGGAGACCTATAACAAGAGAGAAGTACAACGATATGACGAGTTTGCTGTCTTACATACTATACTACCAATTTATCATAAATACTTCATTGCGCTAACTGTGATGGAGAAATTAGTTTAAAATATATATATTTTTTTTTAGTTATTTTGACAAAGGAATTTACATTTTATTTATATCGTCATTTTAATATGACTGCAATTAATTCTTAATAAACTTCGTGTTTCATATGTGTAAACGCCTCCATTTTAATTATAATTCTCTACACTAATAAATGCATTTCAGTGAAGCTAATGTCTGTACAAATACGGAATAAAATTTCATCTTGATTCTATTTCTTATAATATGTTTGTTTTGTTTTAAACAATATTTTAGTACTTAATAATAAAATTTTAAAGGTGCATAGTGTTAAAAACATCACTCGAATTGATTAACGTTTGCCAATATTTTTAAATTAATTCAAATAACGGGTGATCCAAGTAGAGATACTTTTTTCAATAGCCTTTTTTTGACAGATCACGTGTGAGTCGTGTCATGCTGTCATGTTATTTTTGTTGAGTATTGTTTCGCATTTCATCATGGAAAGACTTACGCCTGAACAACGTTTACAAATTGTTCAACTTTATTACGAAAATTCACGTTCTGTGAAGAATGTGTTTCGTGCACTTCGCTCAACTTATGGTCAACAAAATCGGCCCACTGAGCATACTATTCGCAACACCATCACACATCTTGAGACCCAGCATTCATTATTGGATAATATTCGACCGAATAGACTACGTCCAGCACGCAGTGAACAAAATATAGCGGCCGTAGCTGAGAGTGTACACGAAAACCATGGAGAGTTGATTCGGCGCCGTTCGCAGTAACTCGTTCGCAGTGACGTATGATGCCTGAAATTGAAGCTCGTGATCTCGGCTACATTTGGTTTCAACAAGACAACGCATAAATCAATGGATTTATTGAGAGAACACTTCGGCGAGCAGATAATTTCACGTTTTGGACCGGTCGATTGGCCACCAAGATGGTGTGATATCACCCCGTTAGACTTTTTCCTGTGCGGATATGTAAAGTCTAAAGTTTATGCGGACAATCCCGCTTCGATTCAGGCCTTGGAGCAAAACATCACGCGTATTATTCGCCAGTTACCAGTTGAAATGCTCGAACGAGTCTTCGAAAATTGGACTCAACGGATGGACCATCTGAGACGTAGCAGCGGCCAACTTTTGATAGACATAATCTTCAAAAATAAATGTTCTTTCAAATGATAGTAAACATTCCCCATTAAATTTCAACTTTCTGTGTTTTTTTTTTCTTTAAAAAAGTAGGGAACCTCGAAATGGATCACCCTTTATGGGTGGACTTATACCAATTTCAAAAATAACAGCTCACTTGTTGCCGGATTTAGTTTGGAAAATTCCTATTTTCTGATGGGTAGCTAGCTATATGTAGCTTGCTCCAGAATAAGAACGCCGAAAATTTTGATAATTTTTGCACCGAATTAAAAAGTAAGAAATTATCGTCGGACTAGATCGACTATACGATACCCTATACCATGGATTAGAGACCCTAATTCGATATAGAAAATAAGCATAAACCAAATTTGAGTGGCATTGTTATTAATTTTTTTGGCTGCAGATATGAAAAAGTTCATTCGCATGCTATATTTATATGGGGACTAGGTCGAAATATGGACCGATCCTGACCATATTTAGTAAAGTCACTTATATTTGAAAAAATATATACGAACCAAATTTGATAAAAATCTGTGCAATATTTTTGTTTTTTGTTAGATTTAAGTGAAGATCGGGAAGCAGCTCTATATGGGGCCTATGCCTAAGAATTGTCCTATGGGGATTATTTTTGGACTACAAATTAATGGATATAATAAACACATATAAACCCAATTTTACTAAGAACTATATGATAATCGGATCTTATGGCAATTTATGTCGATTTCATAGTGGTCATTTGTATGGGGACTAGGTCTGAACATGGACCGAATTTCACCCGATTTCAATAGCGTTCATCCTATAGCCGATAAAAGCTTATATACCAAATTTAAAAAAATATATTCATATTTGCGACCTGTAGTTTGATTACAAGGTTTACATGGACACACAGACGGACGGACGGACATCGTTAATCGACTTAGAAAGTGATTCTGAGTCTATCGGTATAATAAAAGATGGTAAAATATTTTTGGTAGTTACTAACAGCTGCACAAAGTCATTATAAAAAGATATTGTATATAAGGAATCATTGAAGAAAAATATATGTATAATATAAATAAAATAAAATGTTTTAATTGCATAATACAAAGTTCATAGGAAAAACTTATTAAGGGTACTCATGATAACGCTTAAAACCCTCGTAAACTGTGCAAACTGCGCATTTTTCCACTCTCGCAAATGAACTGTCAAAAATTGTTTTAAAATTCACTTGCACAACTCTTTTTAATTTTCCAGACAATTTAGTTTCGTAAACTTCAACTGTTTAATTGTGCAATTGATAAGTCAGTTGTTTTGTGTTTAAAAAAATAAAATAGTGATGTAAAAAATTTAAATATCTTGCGTTGTTTATCTGCAGAATTATATCAAAGTGGTAAAATATTAAAAAATATATGTAAATAAATTATGATTACCGTCATTTGGTCCAAATTTTAAAGTTAATAACTCACCAAAAAGGATGTTCTCAAAGACCCTACGCAATTTAGTTTTTTCGCTTACTTTGTGCATTGTTATTGTTAGATAAAATATTTATGCTTTTTTTATTTAATTTATTTTTTGTTCTGATATTCATATCGAATTGAATTAAAAATTGCACAATAAATTAATAAGTGGCTACATGACAATTTATTCAAAAGAATATGAAATATAGAATTAATATAATAATATAAAATTAAAGAAAAGCAATCATTATTGCAAGTCGTAAGTGATTACAGAAAACAATTTGAATCGCATAATAAATCATCCTAAATTACACCAAAATAAATATAATTAATTTTATATTTCATATACTTTTGAATAAATTGTCTTTTGTTAGCTTTGGATCATTTGTGAATCATTTTATTTTATTTAAAAAAATATAGATAGTTTTTATACATAAAATAATTTTATAACAATAATTTTATATTCGCGGGCAATAAGCAGATAATTGCACCAAAGATATATCACAATGGATTATTTTGATTCCAGGAGCACTGAAGGGTTAAATAAATAAATATTAGTCGAATTATTTTTCTTAAATTCGAAATAGTGGTTTCATCGAGTTTAATAAAAAAACTCGTTTTCCGTAATTTTTATTTAAAAATATCTTAAAATCCAAAGCTTGCCTTGGCAAATAATAAGTTAACTTTGTCGAATTTATCCCAAGTTTTAGGAACTGTTCTACACATTAGGTTATTATATTCTGAGCATCGCATCTAAAAATTCAACAGCACTTACAAAATATTTGAATTTTTGGAATAAATTGTCTTTTAATAGCTAGGGGTCATATGTGACCCCAATTCCAAAGGGTTAATGGTCATATTATTCTTATCCGAAACCCTAGGCCATTAAGATAAAATATAACATTTAAAAGAAGACAAGTGATGAATTTTTGATACAAAGTATTTAGAAATAAATAGTACATTTACAGAATATTTTACAAAAATTCCATTTTTATCGAAATCAGCAAAAATAAAATCCTTGCCAAAAAATTCTGGCATAGGGCTTTACCTAAAAATTCACACAATTAATCTCTAACATGCATTTAACAAAACCTTAAAGAGCTAGATCAATTTTTTTAAATTTTGTTTAAGAAAATTTTTCAAAACTTGAAAAAGGAGTTTTCAAAATTTTATTTAAAAAAAAATTCTATTTTCGGTCTCAATGCTTAATAGGTTAACAAGGCGGTAATAAAACAATACTTCATATCTGAGTACTTACAGGTATAGAAACTAAAACAAAATGTTGGCTTTAATTAATTTCTTAAAGTTGAAAAAACTGCCATCAAATTTCATGACCTAGTTTTTTTTGGCACAAAAGTGGTCTGGGGCATTTGCTATTTCTTGGCGAGTTTTTATTCAATTTTGAAGTTTTATATCTCTTTGGAAAGACAGTTTAATATTGATTTCGAATTATATAACAACTTGTCGTTTAAATTAAACTATAGAACGAAATTTTCGTAAAATCTAAAAAAAAGTCATATTTTCCCATATAAAACACACTTGAAATTTTCAATCGCGTTGAGCCACCTCTAAATGTTTTTTGATTGGCCCAAAACTTTGTATTTCTCACTTTTGCTATTCGCATATTTCTAGGGGGTGCGACCGAGAGTTTGAACACCTTTTTTTTTCTTCATATAATGAAGGGCCACCCTAGTGTACATGTTAATAAGTGTCGGTAAGTCGTACACAAAAACTTTTTTACAATATTTTCAGGACAATAATCACTTTGAAGGGAAGGAATAAAAACGGTTTTCAAAAATAATTTCAAAATAACCTTTGACTTAAATAGTTTATTCGACATGAGTTGAAGTAATATCCAGAAGGATGCTGACGATGAACAATTCGTGTTGTTCGAAAGTGCTAAACTGTGCCTAAATGAAAAAGTTACTTTTCAAACCCGCAAAGTGGTTTACCTATTTGGGAAAGTAACTATGCCTGGTATTCACTATGTCATTTTCAATGTCAATATTTGTCAATTGTTGTCAGTAGTATGAAAACGGCTTGTAATGTCTTGTCATGTGCAACCCTTGGCAATATTTGACATCAAAAAGGAAATTGCCAACATGTTGGTAATTTGTTTTTGTTTGACAGCCAGATTTTTTGTAAGTTGACAAGATGTCAGTAGAGGCAATTGTTTCTTGTCAGTTCATATGACATAGTGAAAGCCAGGCATTACATTTGTAGAAGTCTTTTTGACATCTATGTCATTTGTTGTTAAACAGAGAATTTCCATCAAAATTCGTCTGCGGAATGGAACGTCTGCATTATTTTGTCCAAAAGCAAATCTTAAAAAGCAAACAATTGTACTTGAGCTGAGTTTAGTAAGGCATTCTAAGCTGCACTATTTTTTAGTTACCTGTTAAATCGTTCCTCGTTAAATTTTTATTCACCGAAAACCAAACAATAAAATTGCGAAACAAAAAAAAATGAAACATAATGTTCCACAAACAGGCAGACAGATGGACAGACGGACAAACAAAACAACATTCAGTCATCCATTCACGCTACGAGTATTTTTTACCGAATGAAATGCATCAAAATGTGTCATTTTGCAAAGAGAAAACTCAACGAAACATAAACAAAGTTAAATATCACAAGAGAAATCCATTAACCTTTTCTTATTTTTCCTGTTTTCAAGTCTTTCCTTGTTGGCTCTTTATTTCATTGTGTTTTATTTCATTTCTTTTTATTTATTTATTTTTTTTTTTCGGTACAAACGTGTTTGTTTGCACAACAAAAAGATCCTTAAAGCATAAACGAGTCTGAAATTTAACGGATGCTGGCGAAATTATTATTGTGTTTGTTGTTATTTAGTAGTCGATGTTTGTGTCTTGTTTGTTATATTGTACTTGATGTGCTCTTTCCCATGAACAATACAATACCATTCTCATCGTTCTTCTGTGTTTGATGGTTACAAGTGTAAATAAGTTTTGTAGATTGTTTGGCTTACGCTTATTCTTACTCTTGTGCAATATTTAAATGAAGAGGCAAAGGTAATTTTGGTTCGTAGTGCGACAAATGAAGTGTCGTGAATTTTTGTTAGAAAGCACGTGCTTGATTAAAAGTTATTTATTTGTTTAATACATAATGTTCAATTGTTTGGGTAAGAAAAGGCGGGTTTTAATATTATAACAACTTCCTAGGGAATAGAAAATAATACGTTTGCCTTTGCTCAGGCTAAGTAAGGTTCAACAAACAAATTATGAAAATAAGTAAAGAAAGATGTTGATTAATTAAATTGAGGTTATATATTTTTAATAAAATAAAATTTGTAGACAGTTTAAGAAAGAAAAAGGCCCAATGTTATTACCAAATTTAAAATATTTCAAAAAAAAATACTTTCTTAAAAATTTCAAAAAATTCTCTAATGAATATTTTTATTTGATCTTAATTTTTTAAAAGAACTTTGTAAACTTCTGGCCAATATTTTAAAGAATTTATTTTGTAACTTCTACAACAAAACATTTGTCTTAAAAAGTAGAAATCTTATGCTGTTATAAAGTAATTTAACAGGAAAAAAAACAATTACATACAAAATAAAATTTTTAACTCTTTTGCGAAATACATAATATAGTTTACAATTTATAAACAAATAATCTATTATAATAAAACATATTCTATTGAAAAAATAAGTTATCTATGAGTAAAATTCAAATAATTTTTATACCCTACACCCCAGTGGGCAGAGGGTATTTATAAGTTTGTCATTCCATTTGTAATAATTAGAAAAAAAAAATGTTGGACCCCATAAAATACATATATTTGTGATCCTTATAACAAGAGGAGTTGATATAGCGATGTCCGTCTGTCCGTCTGTGGAAATCGCGATGACGGCTTTAATCGGGCAGCTGGGGTGCTCGTTGGCATAAAAAATGATTCATTTGCATCCTGAGAAGTTCGCTATTTAAAATCGTCCAAATCGGTTGATTAGGTCCCGAGAATTGAATGCAGAAGTAAAAAAAAGTCTTGAAAAATATGATTTGTCTATGTTGTTCTTGTCACGATCACGACCTCAACAGGATAACTGGGGCGCTCATTTTTAGTGAGAATGATTGACTAATATCATGAGAAGGTTTCATTTTGAAAAATCATGAAAATCAAAAATCAAAAAAATCATATTAACTTTTTGTTTTGTTTACAAAATAGAGTTACCGAGTTCATCAATGAGATTTTTGCTTTCAAAAGAGTTCTTCATAGTTATATAAAATTATAATTCTGCTTTACCTAAAAAATATCTGATTGCGATTACATATAATTTTTAAAAATTGTTTATAATTACTAAAGCATTACTATTGACATAAATACAAATTTTCCATATAAAATTTAAGAAAATATCAATTCTAAAAATTGGAATTCAGATTTCAAATTATAAATTAGAAAATATTAATTCGATTTCAGAAAATCATATTAAAAATTTAAAAAAAAAATGTTTTCTTAACAAATAACCATTACAAAAAACATATTTTCCTAAACAATTACATTTTCTTAAAAATCTACCCTTTTTTAAAAAGACCATTTTCTTAAAAAGTATTTTTTTAAAGTACTCTTTTTTTAAAAAAGTATCTTTTTAAAATGATAACTTTCTTCTAAAAGTAAATTTTCTTAGAAAGTTACCTTTTCTCAAACAAGGATCTTTTATATAAAAAAAACTTTGTTTAAATAATTTTTTTAAAAAAGTAAATTCTTTTAAAGTACTTTAAAACAAGTAAGAAAATTATAGTCGGTCTAGACCGACTATACGATACCCTATACCATGCGTTTAGAAACCCTATCTCTTAGGCCCAACTAACTGGACATTGAAAATAAGCAAAAACCAAATTTGAGTGGGATTTTTATTAATTTTTTTGGCTGCAGATATGAAAGAGTTCATATCGGATGCTATATCTATAAAGGGACTAGGTCCAAAAATGGACCGATCCTGATCATGTTTGGTAAAGTCTCTTGTATTTTGCAAAAAAATGTACAAACAAAATTTGAGAAGAATCAGTGCAATATTTTTGTTTTTTAATAGATTTAAGTGAAGATCGGGAAGCAGCTCCATATGGGGTCAAAGGGATCATTTTTGGACTACTCATTAGTGGATGTAATGAATGCATACAAACCCAATTTGAGTAAGATCTATATGACAATTTGGATCTTATGGCAATTTATGTCGATTTCATATGGGTAATTTGTATGGGGGCTAGGTCTGAACATGGACCAATTCTCACCAATTTCAATAGCGTTCATCCCTTGGCCGATAAAAGCTTATATACCAAATTTCATCAAAATATATTCATATTTGCGACCTGCAGTTTGATTACAAGCTTTACATGGACACACAGACGGACGGACGGACATTGTTAAATCAACTCAGAAAGTGATTCTGATTCGATCGGTATAATTAAAGATGGGTCTAGGTCAAATATTTTTGGTTGTTACAAACAGCAGCACAAAGTCATTATACCCAAACCACATAGTGGTATAGGGTATAAAAAGCACATTTTCCTGGTATATGGCAAACCCAAAATTGCCACGAGATTTAGAAACTTTTATTTTGAAATAATAATAATTTTTAGCTCTCAAAACATTGAAAAGTATTATTCCTTATTGTGACTATTGGTATTCTGTTGTAACACATTGAACAATGAATTGCGAACCCATAAGTATTTGTATTCTTAATCCCTAGTCAATATAATGTCCGTACATGTGTCAGTCTATCTGTCTTTTGAAATTACGGTCATTCAACAAAATAAACCATTTACCTGGTTAAAGTTAATATAATATTGTTTGTCATTGCTACGAGCAGGTTGGTATTTCAAATGGGTTAAATCGGGCATCACTGTGTCAAGATATGGTCTAAAATATGGAGATACCTCCAAAAATGCAAAAAAAAAAAATCAGTGTATTTGCTGAAAGTAAGTTTCAAAAATTGTTCACTTTTTCAAATATTTTGTTTATATTTATAATCATTACTCAAACCGTGGTGGAGGGTATCAAAGATTCGGCACAGCCGAATTTAACACCCTTACTTGTTTTTTTAATTCTAACGCGTTGCTGGTTTTTTTAATTGTTGGAGGAATAATATTCCAAAGCCATAGTGCAGATATAAAAAATTCTCATTCGGATATCAATGTACGATGACTAAATTGAAGTAAATTTCTATTTCTTCTGAGTTGACTAAATCTCAAACGATTAAAAAGATATTATGGCTCTCGGATTATTATAATTTTATGAAGAATTATTAAAGTTCTTATTTTTAGCAGGTCTTCGAATAACACACCAAATATTCTCTTAGAGTAAGGAGTTATATTCAGGTAATCTCCATTAGTTCTATAATTACTGAGACCATAAACGTGTCTTGCAATGCTGTTAGAAGTAACGTTTAATTTTGATTTGCTAGTGCCATCACAACTTGCAAAAATCTCACATCCGTAGGTAAAAGTAGGTATCAGATACGTTTTAGCAAGCAGTAACTTTATTTTTATTGGTGTGTAATATTACGTAATCTTAGAGAGAGTCAGAGTTTTACTAAATATGATACCAAGATTTTTTGCTTTATTAACCATTTCAATTTGTTGTTTGTTAATACAAACACTGGGACTTTGAATAATTTTCTTTGTCCTATTATGTATAATAATACATTTGGGTTTTTTAGGATTTAAACTTATACCTTTCACATCCGCCCAGAGAGAAACACATTATTCAATGTTTCCTTGTTCTTTGCTTTTGTACAATTGGACGTCATCAGCATACATTTTAATTCCTTCAGGAATCATTTGCATAAATGGAAAAGAGGACAGGCTCGAGAATGGCGCCCTGTGGAACACCCCTGATAGCGGGAAGAAAGGTTGAGGTTGTTAATGGTTTTATTTCAACACACTGCATTGGATCCTTTAGATATACCTCAATTAATTTGGTAGATGTTGAGGAAAAATTCATAATTTTTTCTAATTTTTGAATTAATATGGTGTGGCCGACGGTATCAAAAGCCTTTGAATGGTCCAACAACACAAACATTGCAACCAGAGTTCAGAAAAAAACACACACTGAACAAAAAACTCGTACATATGTATATGTAAACAAACATAACTTAGACCAACACACACATATTTTTATTTTCATACCAATTATGTTTGTTTTTAAATTTTCTTCGGTGCCCAACACAACCATGACTGTGTTCGTTTTAATATTTCGTTATTTACACGAACATTTTTGTATCACATACTTTTTGTTTCAATCACACATAAAGCACACATTTTTGAGTGTTGCTTTATTTGAAGTTCATGTTCTGGTACGTGTACTGAAAAAAAACACAGAACATGTACAATAAACAGGTTCGGGTTCAGTTATATTTTAAGTCGTGTTGTGGCTCGTGTAGTAAGAAAAAACAGAACATGTACAATAAACAGGTTCGAGTTCAGTTATATTTTAAGTCGTGTTTAAAATATAACTGAACCTTGATTGCAACACAGCCATCGTCAGTTTCCTTTCTGAGATCTTCGGCTACATCAGTAAGAGCTTCGGCTACATCAGTAATGCAACCATGTTTGGCTCGAAATCCAGATTGGTTATCGATCAACAAATTATGATGATTTATGTAATTAGTTATCTACAAACGTAGAAGTATTTCAAATACATTTGACAGATATGAGAATATTGCTATGGGCCGATACTCAGTGGGTGACTTTGGTATTGGAAGAATTTTAGCCTGTTTCCATCTTAGTGGATAAGTACTTTTCATAATAATTTTATTGAATATATTTATAATTACTAGCAGATGCCAGCCCTCGAAACTCGAGCGCAAATTCTAGGAAATTTTATTTTTTCATTAAAAGTATGCAAATCAATTATAGCCAATTCACAAATCAACACAAAAAACAAACTCATTTTCATTACAAACACATTAACAAATTTAATAAATACACACATAGCATTGTATAATTTTATGTATGTGTTAGTACCGGCTTTACATGCAATTTACTCAAAATAAAGGAAAAAGTTAAAAATCTGTAATTTTGCAAATCAACTAAAAGAAATACCTTTCAAATAATATACGTTTGGTCAAAATCGGCATAAAACAGTAGAACAAAACATCAGTCACAAGAAATCACCTAGCCTATTAATATTATAGATTGGTAGAAGTGACGGGAGAATAATGTTTATAAAACCGGGCTCGATACCATCAATGCCTGAAGCATTTGATTTTATGGATAGACAGCTTTTTAATACATCTAACGGACTTACACTGTCGAAATTGAATAGGCTATGCGGAAGATTGGCAGCATGATAGATAATATCATAACTATGGATTTTCAAACAATTCTCTCAAATATTGACCATAGGAATTCCTCACATGTGTTTTGCGAAGATAAAAAATATCTAAGATCATTCCAACCATTATTGAACCAGCCAAGATATAAAGTTATTATATCACGAAAAAAAAAGTAATGTTATCTTAATTTTTTACAAAAAAAAAAATAAATAAATAACAATCATCCCTCTGAAATTGATACCACAAAAATGTGACGTTAATATTAAACGTATATATTACATGTAAAAGGTGTCAAGACACTTTTTTTTGTTGCGCAAATTTCTATATAAAACTAATAAAAACAAAAATAATAAAAAAAAAGATAATGAACAGCAACATTAGCTTTATTATTAGTCGAAATTTAATGGAAATAAAACAATCGCCCCTGTTCTTGAAACCACTATCACAAAAAATTCTTAAATCTACGAGTTTTTTGCTGTTCTCTTATTTCAATAAGAATATTTTTTCTCGTTTTAATTCACATAGAAAAGGCTTTGTGAAATCAAAACAAATGCCCTTTTTTTCTACTAAGCAGATCTTAAGAGATAAAAAAAACTAATTGATATTTAAACTCTAACATGTTTTTTATTGAACCTAGGCATTATTTTAAAAAATTAGACATTAATTTTATGAAAAAAAACGATTTTAAAAAACGTCTACATTTTGCGCTGATTTAAAAAAAAAACTCGTAATCAGAGTAGTCAATGTTAATAAAACACACTTTTGGAGATGATTTTGTTCTATAACTATAATAAAAACTTTTTATTTGCACAATCTATTTTCCATTATAATTTTTTCAATTATAACATAGATTCTTTATGTATTAATTATTACGAATAAAGGAATTTAAAATTATATTACACTCAAATCACATATTTTTATTTTTTTTTTTTTTTTTTTTTTTGCATATGACTGCCACAACTTTGTTTATATTCGAAACAGTAGTGATGCCAGTCAAATCCAATTTATTTGAATTTCGAATTTTCTTTGGGGATGCCTAACTTATTTCAAAACGAGAAGTCATTCTTAATTGAATGAAATTGAAGAATAAAAACAATTAAATGAACAAGTAAATTGTTATTTTAAAAGAAAATATTTTTTTTTTACTTTCTTTATAATCTTAAGGAAAAACATGCAAAAATTACTTAAGGTTTTTTTGTGAAAGTGACTAAAGAACCATATGACACCTCGGTTTCTAGATAACATATGGTTCTGAAGCTAAACCATATGCTTCATGTCATTTGATAATAAAAAATATGATTTCGAAAAATACTTCGAAAAATATAAAATTTGTTTTTTCAAGAAACCCAAAATTTCAATTTCATGTTATTTCAAATTCATTCTGATTCAAATAACAACGTTTCAAGAACAGGGCTGAATAAGTTTTGTTATTAATTTTCTTGGCTGCAGATATGAAAAAGTTCTTATCGAATGCTATATTTATATAGCCATCCTGACCATATTTGGTAGTCACTTATATTTTGAAAAAATATATACAAACCAAGTTTGAGAAAAATCTTTGCCATATTTTTGTTTCTTGATAGATTTAAGTGAAGATCGGGAAGCAGCTCTATATGGGGCCTATGACTAAGAATTATCCTATAGGGATTATTTTTGGACCACTGATTAATGGATATAATAAACGCATACAAACCAAATTTGACTGAGATCTATATGATAATTTGGATCTTATGGTAATTTATTTCGATTTCATAGGGGTCATTTGTATGGGGACTAGGTCTGAACATGCACCGAATTTCACCAATTTGAATAATGTTCATTCTATGGCTGATAAAAGCTTATTTACCAAAGTTTATCATAATATATTCTTGTTTGCGACCTGTAGTTTGATTACAAGGTTTACATGGACACACAGACGGACAGACGGACATCGCTAAATTGACTCAGAAAATTATTCTGAGTCGATCGGTATAATAAAAGATGGGTGTAGGTCAAATATTTTTGGTAGTTACAAACACCAACACAAAGTCATTATACCCAAACCACATAGTGGTATAGGGTATAAAAACGAGATAAAGAAGTCAATAGTTTTTCATTACAAAAGGCATGTTTTTGTTTAGAAGAAATTGATCAAAAACTACGCAATGTGTCATTTCAATTAACTCAATGAACGACATTGCACATACTTATACAATTCTTAACTAACATCATACTGAATAACAACACTCGACTCCATCAGTTTAGATGAAAAACTTTAAGCTGTTATTGGGAAGACAATATTAAATCAATACATGAGCAGTAGGGCGGGACGATTTAAAAATCACCCAAGTGACAAGGAAAATCGTATTCTAGGGATCAAAATAAGAAACTTTGCCCAATAAACCATACCTCTAAAACGAATTCTGATGTCCCGACTTTTGACCTGTCTGTTTGTCTGTCTCACTTTGACCCATTTAGAATGCCCAATCGAGTCCACATGTATGATCGACCCCCACTAATTTTGGAGGGCCGACCCACCCATGCAAGTGGCATACACTTAAAAAATCACCATTTTTTGTTTAGAATTGGGCTGACTATGTTTGCTTTACTATTAAAATTTACATTCATACGTATACGTATCTTCTACTCTGTTAATAAATAATAATCATACGCCCTGACTATGTTATGTTATTCAAAAAGAACGATCGGATGAGGGTAAATAACTTTTAGATCACTCCGTGACTGTGCGTGACTATGCGTAGCTCTGCGTGAATGCCCCAAATTTAATCTGTAGTCACAACAAGACTATGGACCGAGTTTCAGATCAATTGCATGAGGAGGAATGGGGTTGCCCCATGGCAGAGAGACAGACAGACAGACAGGTCAAAAGTCGGGACATCAGAATTCGTTTTAGAGGTATGGTTCCTTGGGCAAAGTTTCTTATTTTGATCCCTAGAATATGATTTTCCTTGTCACTTGAGCGATTTTTTTGCCTCCCTACAAATCGACCCGCCCTAATGAGCAGCAACATTATCAACAACAATTCCCCGATGTTCTTAAATTAAATATTAGGGTTATACTTTTCGAATGACTTAATAAAACAAGTTTTTGATATCTAGGGTATAAATCATTATTTTGAGTTCAGAAACTCACTAGACCGAGCATTTTTTTCACTAAGAAAAAAAGTCCCTGTTTCAGATAATATTTTGAATAAAGAAGTACGATGTAGGTTCCGGTTTGGGTTTGTTAGTCGAACTATATGCAGACTTTAGTTTAATAATTTTTCTAATTACAAACCGAGTCATTTGTTTTTGTTTATGCCAAATATATTATACCCCTAAACATTTCTTCCTCTATTAGTTTGAGTTTGGTTGCTTTATATGTGTGAAAGTGTTTGATGGTACTAAGGAAAAACTTCACGAAAAATATATCTCCAATAAAACAACAACTAAATATTTATCACCAGTCGTAAACACAAATTATGTTTAATATTGGCTACAGATACTAGAAATGTCAACAGCAAAATACGAAAAGAAAAGTATACAAATAATAAAATAAAATAAATGAAGGAACTAAATAAAATAAAGAAAAAGTCAATTCATACAACAATATTTCTTATTTGAAACTTATGCACTGTGCTAAAACAAAAAAAAATAAATCTGGGAAAATTCCCAATGCTGAACTGATGCTGCATTGAAAACAAGCAAACTTAGAAATGAACCATCCATTTATAAGATTGTTCAGTCGTATGTTTTAGTTTATGGTATTGGACAACTTGAGGAGAAAAAACATAAAAGAATATTTTCTAAACATGTTCAGTGGCTGGCACAGACACAAACTAATAATATGTAGTATACACTGAAAAAACAACACAACACAAATACAATAGTTTTCTCAGGCATGAAAAAATTGAATTTTATTTAAAAGAAGATCATTTTTAGCAGCAAATTATGCGATCAACATACGATAAGCTAAAATTATGTAGACTCCAACTTCTTTTCTCTAAGTGAACTTTCACTCTTGCTCTCATAAACCTACACGATGAACACACACACACACACACGCACTCACACTCTTCTTATAGTTTGACTTGCAAGTATATAAAAAGAAAGGACTACAACTTTTGTTCATTGAGATAAAGTTTGAAATACTTGCATTTTGATTAAAATGAATGTAGAAAAGTTGGCGAAACAAATGTTGGCAAAACAATAGTCAATTTACGAATTTATTTTTTAAATCCTTAGCGCTCTCTGTCCCCTCCCCGCAGAATCGTACTTTAAACAACTGATATATTTTATGTAGGTCTTGTTCTTAGAACTTTTCAAATTGAAAAATTGAGCTCCGAAGTAATAGCAGAAAAAACACAGAACAAAGAGAAACACTATATAAAACAAGAAATTGCATGTACAAGTGAGATAAACCGTAGAAGAGGTAAAAAGAGATTAAAAATAAAGTGAATTAAGCTTTAGATTCTGTTTGTTTCCGAGTTGGTTTGCATACGTACGATATGCTCAAAAAGTATGGCAAAATGTAATTTATTAATGTAAAATAGCTGTTTTTTTTACCGAAATATTAAAAAAAAAAAACAATTACGAAAAAATTGTTATTATGTGAAAAATAGTTACAAGTCATTATTTATTTTATTTACTTAAGAAAATATATGTTTTCTGTGAAACAAAAAAAAAAAATGCAATAATTTAGAATAAAAAATAAATAATGGTAAATTATTGTTAGATACAAAAATATCACGGAAATTTTTTAAGATAAAAAAAGAATCTAAAGTAATTTTTATTTATTACAATGTTAAAAAGAAATAACGAAACCAATTTTTGAAGCTGGAAATAATTAGGACGAAAAAATATGTGTAAATGTTTTTTTATTTAAAAAATAAATTAATAATAATAAAATTTTTAGGCGAAAAAATATTAAAAATTTTTTAGACGAATACAAAAATTTTATTTTAATCTTTATTTCTTTTAATGCGAAAAAAAATTCATGAAAAAAAATTTAAGTAAACAAAAATGAAGTTGCAGGGTTGCAATACAATAACTTTACTGTGATATTACTTTAAGCTGGGTACTTGTTATTAATTTACGTTCAACGTTATTTTTGTTTTTTATGTTGAATGTAAATTAAATTAATTTTTAAATGTGATAAATAATACTCATGTTACTAATTTCCATGAAAAAGTCAACAAAGATTTGATGAAACATCGGAAAGAAATGTAATTTAAATGCAGTTTTATTTACATTAAAAATCTTAGGCCGTATTAGCTTATTTTGTAATAAATGAAGAAATTATGTTTTTTTTTTTTAATTTATATAATAAGTTTTGTATGATATATGAGTAACGAAAATATATGTTTGGGTAAGAAAATCATGAAAAATTTTTAAAGATGAAAAAAAATATTCTCAAGTCTGTTTCAATGTGCAAAAGTAATAATTAAACCAATTTTTAAGCTACGACACACATTTGATTACAGAAAATATAAGAAAATATATGAAAAAAAAATATATTAATGAAAAAATATTTATAGAAAAATACATAAATAGATAAAAAATTTATTAAGATGGAAAAACAATATCTAAGTAATCCTCTAATGTCTAAAAATAATGAAACCAATTTTTAAGCTAAACAATCGTAGTGTATAAAATATAGGAAAAAAAATTTGTATGAAATAAATAGATTAATGAACAAATTTTTTTTGGGTGAGAAAAAAAATAACTGAGAAATTTTTAGATGAATAAAAAATTACCAAAGTATTTATTTTAGTGTAAAAGAATAATAAAAAAAAAGAAAATTGCAGTGAAAAAAATTTACGAAAAAACTAATTTTTTATAAAATGGGTTTATGAAAAAAAAAATTTATTTGTAAAATAAATTTCCGGAAACTTTTTGAATGAGGAATAAATAACGAAGAATTATTTTTGTTTAAAAAAAAAAAATTAACAAATTTCTTAGAATAAAACAAGTAAAATATATAATGCAATCCTTATTTATTTCAATGTCCAAAAAAATAATGCAACCAATTTTTAAACTGCAAAAATGCATTGAAGTGAAAAAAAATATAAAAAAGGAATTTTTTTATAAAAAAATATTTTTGGAAAAAACTTCGAAAATTTTTTAAGATGAAAAACAAAATTTCGAAGTAATCATTAACTAGGTCAATGTTAAAAAAATTAAATCATTTTTTTAAGCTAAAGAAAATTGTAGTGAAAAAATTATAAAAAAAAAATTGTTTCAAAAAAAAATTTTTTTTTTGTAAAATAAATTTTGAAAAAATTTTTCGGGTAAACAAAAAATTCAAAATTTTTTGAGATGAATATAAAAATTCCAAAGAAATCCTTAAATGTTTTAATGTGAAAAATAATAATGAAAAACTTTGTTTAAGGTAAAAAATATTTTGAGTGAAAAAATAACTAAAAAATATGACATAATTTTTGAGCGAAAAAAAATATTACAAAATTTAGACCAAAATATTTGTAACCTCTCAAATGTCGTATAAAAAATATGAATTATAAAATAAATTGGAGTGAAAAAAATAAAGAAAAAAAATTTTACTTTGATTTTTTTTTTTTTTAAATAAATGTTTAAAAAAAATTTTTTTTTTTTTTTTTTGGTAAATAGAAATTTAAAAAATCTCTTTTAGATGAATGAAAAATTTCTAAAGTAATCTTTATTTATTTTAATATTAAAATAATTTTAATTAAAAAAAATAATGTAAAATAAGAAAACAAAATGTATTTAATAATTTTTGTGAGAAAAAAAATTTAAAAAAAAATTTTAAAAATTTAAAAAAAAAATTTTTTTTATCAAAATATTTGTCAACTCTAAAATGTACTACATTAATTATGGAAAAAAATATATATATGGGGGATTTCATGTCAAGTGCAAAAACTTTTGAAACCGATGTCTTCCGATCGGGATGAAATTTGCACCAAGGTTAGTCCTATTGGATAGTAGTTTAGACACAATTTTTCAATAAGATCGGTCAAGAGCTCTCTGAGTTAGATGGGATCAAAATTTGACATTTTGTCCAAACAGGTGTTTCTTCTCATTCATGTAACTTATTGTTCTTAGAAAATTTTCTCCCAAATAGTTTAGATAGCTATTTCTTCAATATTTCGTAAAAAAATACTTTAAAAAAAATTTTTTTAACCTTTTTTTTTGCTAAATTAAAGCATTTTTTGCCTTTTTTTCAAAAAGTGAATTTTTTTTTTTTTTTTTTTTCATAAGAAAGCTTAGAATTTTTCCTTTAAGAGCTTTTTGGTCGCTTAGTGGGATGGGAGTGGGATATCTATCAAAATAAATGTTTTGTAACTCAAGGCAACGGTTTTTCTATTTTTCACAAATGCACTATTTTGAATTTTTTCCTATTTGTGTGTAAAACCTTGCAAATAAAACTTATAATGAGAAACTAGACAAATTAACCTTTCCGAAGGTATGTAACATACCTTCATAACATAACAGAAGAGAATGGTTCTCTGTAACGTGAAAGAGTTATTTGCAACATTTCAATCTGAACACGAGGATGTTAAAATTGGCTTCAGGAAATTTACCCAAATGAGGCCAAAACATTGCGTTTTGGCAGGAAGAAGCGGAACTCACACAGTATGCGTTTGCATTTACCATGAAAATGTTAAACTGATGTTGAAGGAAGATTTACACGAAGAAGATTTACACGATTACCGCGATTGCCTTAAATTGACTATGTGTCTTAATGCAACAACTTCTTGCCACTTAGGTGAATGTACCAATTGCCCGACAACCACATTCATCAAAGAAAATTTAATCAACTCTTTAGATCGAGAATATATAGAGGATGTCAAATTTGATTCTTGGATTCAGACTGACAGATACACATTGAAAACAATCATTTTAAATGGGGATGATTTTGTGGAAGAAATGTGTACAGCACTGCTAAACTTGAGAACCCATGACTTTTTAGTCAAAGATCAATGGTCATTCTTCAAGGATTTGAAGATACATTTGAAGTCTGGTGAATTCGTTATTTCATATGATTTCGCAAAAAACTATAAATATGTTCTTCAGGATGCCATACAAGCATTCCACTTCAATAACGACCAAGCATCTATATTCACAGTAGTTATTTACTACATGAAAGATGAAAAACTGGAACACAAAAGTATCGCAATCATATCCGACGATTTAAAACATGATACCGTTGCAGTTTATGAGTACCAGAAGAGAATACTAAAATTTCTAAAATCTAAATTTACAGTAAAGAAGGTATACTACGTTTCGGACGGAGCTCGTCAACATTTTAAAAACAAAAGTAGCTTGGCAAATCTTATGGCCCATGAAAAAGATTTTGGAATGCCAGCTGAGTGGCATCTTCATCATACTGCTCATGGTAAAGGAGCATGCGATGGTATAGCAGCAAACTTTAAAAGAAATGCAGCGAAGTATAGCCTCCAGTGCTCTCATCAAGATCGCATCTTAGATGCGACTGCTTTATTCCATTAGGCAAAAAGTTATTGTAAAGAAACTAAAATAGTTTTTAGTAGCAAAGAGGATCATCAGGAAACATTGAAAACACTGAAGAGCAGATTCGATGCTGCGGTAACAATCGATGGCACCGCTGAATACCATGCTTTTATACCGCTTATCGATGGAAGACTCAAGTTGAAAAAGTTTTCTGCCTCTATTCAATGCGATTTCTTTCCAAAGACACAAATAAACCAGCAGCGAAATCGACAGCTGATCCTAGTAACGCCAAGAAAGGATTGACAAAAAAAAACGCAGTAAATAAAGGCGACAAAAAAGCTGGATGAAAGACTGGGTATTTAAAAATTTACAAGACTTAATTAAATACTTCATCAGCTACAATAAATTAAGTATAAAAATAGTTATGATATAAATGGATCTAATGCAATTAAGATTAAATTCTAATAAACTATTTATCTTTTTATTTTTAATATTATTATTATTATACATTAATTTAATTATTATTAAAAATAAATAAAAAATAATAATTTTTCAACATTTCTATAGAAAAAAGCGATTTTTTTTCCTGAGGTTAACATATTCTGCGTATTACAGTATCGAGGGTATAAAATTTTAGTTAGGTATGTTATATACCTTCGGAAAGTTTAGTTTATCTAGTTTCTCAGTTTAAGTTTTATTTGTAATGTTTTACACACAAATAGGAAAAAATTGAAAATAGTGCATTTGTGAAAAATTGACAAACCGTTGTCTTGAGTTACAAAACATTTATTTTGATAGATATCCCACTCCCATCCCACTAAGCGACCAAAAAGCTCTTAAAGGAAAAATCCTAAGCTTTCTTATGAAAAAAAAAATGCCCTTTTTGAAAAAAAGGCAAAAAATGATTTAATTTAGCAAAAAAAAAAAGTCAAAAAAAATTTTTTTTTTTAATTATTTTTTTCCGAAATATTGAAGAAATAGCTATCTAAACTCTTTGGGAGAAAATTTTCTAAGAACAATAGGTAATAAGTTACATGGATGAGATAAAACACCTGTTTGGCCAAAATGTCAAAATTTGATCCCCTCTAACTCAGAGGGTTCTGGACCGATCTTGTTGAAAAATTGTGTGTAAACTACTATCCAATAGGACTAACCTTGGTGCAAATTTCATCCCGATCGGAAGACATCGGTTTCAAAAGTTGGTGCACTTGACATAAAAATAATCATAGTGGAAGGAAAACTTATTAGAAAAAAACAAATTTTTTATTTTATTTTGTAAAATAAACTTATCAAAAATTTGCTCGGGTTATTAAATTTTAATAATAATATAATTTTTGTTGTTTAATGAATAACCAAAAGTGTTTTAATGTGAAACATAAAAATTTAAAAAAAAATCTGTAAGCAAAAATTAAGTAAAATAAATTTATGAAATAATTTTTAATAGAAAATAAATTCTAGACTAAAAAAGATTTAGTCAAAAAATATAATAGCCATCGAGAGAATTGAGTTAATAATATTGTTTATGAGCATGTGTTTGTTGTACTACACTGATCGAAATCCATGTACATAACTTAATGCCGATATTAAATGGGTTTGTGTAGATTTTGTATGAATGTGTTTATGAATGAGTAAAAGGGAAAATAGTTGAGCTCGCGAAGAATATGGTAAAATTTTAAATAGATTTTGTTGTTTTAAAATTTTAAATCTTACATTCTGAAAGTGTTAAAAAATGTGAAGAACATTTTCTTTTATCCTTAAGTTTGAAGTTTATTAAATCAAATAAGTAATAATAAATTACTCATTTCTTTAAAAAACAAAAAAAAAAAAACAAAAAGTAGCAAAACTTAAAAAGATAAGAAATTTCAAAGGTTAATAAGTGATATGTTACCAAAAACTAAAAAAACTTAACAGCCTGCAGTAACTGGATATTTTTTAATATTAAAAAAATGCATAAAAGACAGCTATAATGTTGTCAAAAGGAGGCGACGTATGTAATTTATAGAAAATGTATAATTTAAAGCAGATTCAATTGCTATGCCGAGCACCAGCGTGTTTGGTACGGCCTTTACTGCTCTATAATGTCGTCACAAAAATACTATAAAAATATATAAAATATCAAAAAAAAATTAGAGTGAAAAAATACAATAAAAACAAGTAAGAAAATTATAGTCGGTCTAGACCGACTATACGATAACCTATACCATGCGTTTAGAAACCCTATCTCTTAGGCCCAACTAACTGGACATAGAAAATAAGCAAAAACCAAATTTGAGTGGGATTTTTATTAATTTTTTTGGCTGCAGATATGAAAAAGTTCATATCGGATGCTATATCTATATGTTGACTAGGTCCAAAAATGGACCAATCCTGATCATGTTTGGTAAAGTCTCTTGTATTTTGCAAAAATATATACAAACAAAATTTGAGAAGAATCAGTGCATTATTTTTGTTTTTAATAGATTTAAGTGAAGATCGGGAAGCAGTCTATATGGGGCCAAAGGGATCATTTTTGGACTACTCATTAATTGATGTAATGAACGCATACAAACCCAATTTGAGTAAAATCTATATGACAATTTGGATCTTACGGCAATTTATGTCGATTTCATAGGGGTAATTTGTATGGGGGCTAGGTCTGAACATGGACCGATTCTCATCAATTTCAATAGCGGTCATCCCATGGCCGACAAAAGCTTATATACCAAATTTCATCAAAATATATTCATATTTGCGACCTGCAGTTTGATTACAAAGTTTACATGGACACACAGACGGACGGACGGACGGACATTGTTAAATCAAATCAAAAAGTGATTCTGATTCGATCGGTATAATTAAAGATGGGTCTATGTGAAATATTTTTGGTTATTACAAACAACAGTACAAAGTCATTATACCCAAACCACATAGTGGTATAGTGTATAAAAATTCTATAATTTCTTTCTTTTTTGAGATTAATTATGAAAAAAATTTTTGGGTAATTAAAAAATTATGAAAAAAAATTTTAGATATATAGATAATTTCTAAACTAATACTTATTTATTTTGATGTAAAAAAACTAATGAAAAAAATTTTTTAAAGTCAAAGAAATGTCGACTGAAACCCCTGCAATTTCGTACCAAAAATATGAAGAAATTATATGAAATATATAAAAAAAAATGGAGTGAAAAATCTTCTTTTCTAAGAATTTTTGGTTTCTTTTTTTTTTATTTGATTTATTTTCATGTGAAAAAAAAATTTTAGTATTCTCTTCTGGTACTCATAAACTGCAACGGTATCATGTTTTAAATAGTCGGATATGATTGCCATACTTTTGTGTTCCAGTTTTTCATCTTTCATGTAGTAAATAACTACTGTGAATATAGTTGCTTGGTCGTTATTGAAGTGGAATGCTTGTATGGCATCCTGAAGAACATATTTATAGTTTTCTGCGAAATCATATGAAATAACGAATTCACCAGACTTCAAATGTATCTTCAAATCCTTGAAGAATGACCATTGCTCTTTGACTAAAAAGTCATGGTTTCTCAAGTTTAGCAATCCTGTACACATTTCTTCCACAAAATCATCCACATTTAAAATGATTGTTTTCAATGTGCATCTGTCAGTCTGAATCCAAGAATCAAATTTGACCTCCTCTATATATTCTCGATCCAAAGAGTTTTCTTTAATGAATGTGGTTTTCGGGCAATTGGTACATTCACCTAAGTGGTAAGAAGTTGTTTCATTAGGACACATAGTCAATTTAAGGCAATCGCGGTAATCGTGTAAATCTTCTGCCGAATCATATATTAAATACTTTAAGTAGATTTCGTTCAACATCAGTTTAAGATTTTCATGATAAAAGCAAACACATACTGTATGAGTTCCGCTGCTTTCTGCCAAAACGCAATGTTTTGGCCTCATTTGGGTTAATTTCGTGAAGCCAATTCTAACATCCTCGTGTTCAGATTGAAATGTGCAAATAACTCTATCAGGTTACACATAACCATTCTCTTCTGTTATGTTATGAAGGTATGTTACATACCTTCGGAAAGGTTAATTTGTCTAGTTTCTCAGTATAAGTTTTATTTGTAAGGTTTTAGACACAAATAGGAAAAAATTCAAAATAGTGCATTTGTGAAAAATTGAAAAAACGTTGTCTTGAGTTACAAAACATTTATTTTGATAGATAACCCACTCCCATTCCACTAAGCGACCAAAAAGCTCTTAAAGGAAAAATCCTAAGCTTTCTTATGAAAAAAAAAAAAATGCCCTTTTTGAAAAAAAAGGCAAAAAATGCTTTAATTTAGCAAAAAAAAAAAGTCTAAAAATTTTTTTTTTTTTAAGTATTTTTTCCGAAATATTGAATAAATAGCTATCTAAACTCTTTAGGAGAAAATTTTCTAAGGACAATAGGTAATAAGTTACATGGATGAGAAGAAACACCTGTTTGGCCAAAATGTCAAATTTTGATCCCCTCTAACTCAGAGAGATCTGGACCGATCTTATGAAGTTGGTGCACTTGACATGAAATCCTCCATATATAAAATATCAAAAAAATTCGAGTGAAAAAATACAATAAAAAAAATTCTATAAATTCTTTCTTTTTTGAGATTAATTATGAAAAAAATTTTTGGGTAATTAAAAAATTATGAAAAAAATTTTTGGGTAATTAAAAAATTATGAAAAAATTTTTTTATATATATAGATAATTTCTAAACTAATACTTACTTATTTTGATGTGAAAAAACTAATGAAAAAAAATTTTTAAAGTCAAAGAAATGTCGACTGAAACCGCTGCAATTTCGTACCAAAAATATGAAGAAAATATATGAAATATATCAAAAAATGGAGTGAAAAATCATCTTTTCTATGAATTTTTGGTTTCTTTTTTTTTTTATTTTGAAAATAAATTTATGAAAATATTTGTAGGGGTGAAAAAATTATTGAAAAATAACTAAAGTAATCCTGATTTATTTTCATGTGAAAAAAAATATAATGAAAAAAACTTGTTAAGATAAACAAAAATTTCGAGTGAAAAAATAAGTCAAACAATTTTTAGTGGAAAAAAATATTACACTAAAAAACGTTTCTATCAAAATTAAAAATATATATAAAAAAAATTGTTTTTATCTTTTCGAATATAAAATTGTATCAAACCAAATACCAGAGCGGGTGAATAGCTCCAAAGAAAGAAAGCAGTTTTTCACAAGACAAGTATGAAGTGACCATGGCAAAATTCAAAAAATCGGACTATGGACATATTCTATCCCTGTAACTATTTTCTATTTCCTAATGAAAAGAAATAACTCTGGAGAATAAGATTTAGCTCCAATGATGATATCATTGATCAAACAAATGCCTGTTTTGAGGATCTTAAGAAATTCTATTATTATCAAAAATTGATAAAAACGTTCGATTGAACCAGAGAAATAAAGTATTTTAAAGTATTTTTTTTTTTTGAGAAATAAAGTATTTTTTACTCAAAAAGTTTTTTTATCACGAATTTATTTATCCGCCCTCGTACTTTAATTTTTCCTCATAACTTATGATGTTAAGGACCATTAAGCCCCTAGAGAATTATTTATACTATTTATAAAATTTAAGTCAGCCAAGAGAGTATAATGCTTGACGTGACCATGATATTAGAGAAAGATGGAAAAAGATTCAAACATAGATTAAGTCATAGGGTCCTTGATCCATATATCGGTGCTTTAGAACTGGACTAACGAAATTATAATTTTCAGACCGAAGTCCTCTGTCTCCTAATTGATACGAATATAGTAACGTACACTTTTTGGCCAGAGTTAGAGGTTTATTTTTTCATCTGTGTATGCATGAGCTGAGATGATTGTCAAAAAGTTGTAAATTGTATTGACTGTATGACTGGCTTATACAGTTGCGAATTCAAATGTATGTAAGGGAATTTACAAAAGTTTTATTCCTTCTCGTATTTTTTTTTTTTCTTTTTTGTTAATATATTTCTTCGTCATCAGAAAATGTCAAAGTTTTTTCTTTCTATTTGTTTCTTTTTTTGTTCTTTCCAGTAAATTATTGTCTTACTTTTTAGTTTATTTTTAGTTTATATTGTTGAATTTATATAGACAAAACTGATGCATTTAACTTTAACATTTTGTATATGTATTGTAAGCTCTTACAGTATGGACTGTAAAAGGCAATTTGTAGCAGATTGAATGCTACAACAACAACAAATTGTTCGCTTAATCACATTTGAAGTATTGCAAATGGATCAGCAAAGGTGAATAGAGCATTAAAAAGAATTTTAATTTAAATCGAAGTGTTTTAAATATATATTTCATTCAGCTTTTAACTGGCATTTTTAGTTTACAATTTTTTTAAAGACATTGATGGCTGAAATATAATTTAAATAAACTGAGAGATAGAACAGCTATTAATTTTTCCTATTGAATAATAGTGAAAGAGCTGTAAAATTGTAAGGTTTGTATACAAAATTTGGTAATGTCAAGATAATTATTTTCACTCCATTAAGTATTAAACAAACAAACAAATTTAATTCTGAAATCGAAGACTGCCTTATACTTTTTTATCGCGAATTTATTTTATCACTTTATTTTTAAGATTCCAATATTTTATTGTCAAAACAAATTGTTTAAAATTTTTACTCTTGTACAAATTTATGATAATATAAAAAATATTTTTTGAATAATAATTTGCAATCACACACACACACACACACCTCTCGAAAACCTGATAGAAAATATTATAAAGTATTTCTCTGGAGGAGCATTCCACGCTATTGTGCGGGACAACTGTACTCAATTTTCAGTGTTTGAAGTACAATATTACAATTTTTTTTTTTTTTTTAATTTTTAAAAATTTTTTTTTTTTTTTTTTACTAAAGTACCCATTTAATTTATAATTGCAATTTGTAAAAATATATATTTTAATGATAGTGATATGTACATTCCATCTATATATGTACTTAATAATAAGTAATTATAAACGTTTTACGTAACCTGTTGTGCGGGACAGTGAAACAACCAGGCTTGCGATTGCTACTAATAAATTCGATTATTTAGCGAATTGGCAATGGATAATGAAACAATTTTTTTTTTACTGTTGTACTAAAGTGGAAGGAGTAAATTGGCTTGAACAAAACTAAAAATATGCCGAAAACTTCTTGTAGAAAAAAATAAATTCCCCATCTGTTGTGCGGGACGAGTACAAATTGCAGTAATAAGGGTATAGCCAACTGCGGCCACCTGAAATGGAGTTTGAAGTTTCCTTGCATTTTTTACTTAAAAGAATAGTAGAAACCGATTTCTAGGTTCCTATTGCGCAGTATCCTTGAAATATCCTTGGAAAATCTTTTTTATTAAGCCCATTTTCTAAATTTTATATCTCAAAAAGTTTCTGTTTTTTTTAAATACCCCTAAGTATTACCTATCGACAAAAAATTCTCAAAATAAATAGGTATAAAGGTTTGTGAAATACTTACAATATTCATTATCAATTAATTTTAAATTAATTCGGTAGAATGAAAAATAATGATTTATAGAATCTATAATATTAATAGGCTAGGCGATTTCTTATGACCGATGTTCTGTTCTTCCATTTTATCTCGATTTCGACTAAATGTATATTATTTGAAAGGTATTTCTTTTTAGCCGTTTTGCAGATTTACAGATTTTTAATTTTTTTCCTTTATTTTGAGTAAATTGCATTTTAATTTGCTACTAACACATCCATAAAATTATACAATGTATGTTTGTGTTTATTAAATTTGTTAATGTGTTTGCAATAAAAATGAGTTTGTTTTTGTGTTGATTTATGAATTGGCTATAATTGATTAGCATACTTTTAGGGTCTTTATTTAAAATTTCTTAGAATTTGCGCTCGAATTTCGAGGGCGGGAATCTGTCGAAAAAATGTTTATTTGGAATTTAAAAGCTTAAAAACTTTAACATCGTCGCTTAATCGTGGTTTGGAGCTAGAATGTCGTTGGAGACACAGCACATTACATGAAAGTTAGATATTCCAGGTATGGGTTTCATCCAGGTCCATGGCTTTTCTCGGTCGATTACAGCTGCTATTTGCAACTGAGAAATAAAAATTATTTCGGTGGTCTTTATAATTTCTCTAGCCACTTTGACGAAATCTTCCGCCGATTGGACCACTATTCCAGCCTGACTTCACATTTTTTGCTTTACCATTCTTTTAACGTTACCTCCCATGCCATCTACAACTCCTCTCCCATGGGACGTCGCCGAATACTTCCATACAATTTTTCGGTTGTATTTACGGCTCAAGTGATTGAGCAGCTTCACCATAAATTTATTCATAAATTCAGATGAAGATCCATCACTCCAGATGACGATTTGGATGTTGGAAAGATTATTGTCTTTAAATATAATTTCAAAAAGGTGCAAAACGAAAACGAATATCGTATCCTTGTCTTTATTGCGACTGTCTGAGCAGATCACATAAGTTCGACATTGGTTTTGGAAAAAGTGCCCAAAGTGCACTTTGCACAAAATCTATCTGAAGAATTCTGGTATCAGGGCTTTTTTTATCTTTTTCAAATTCTGCACTCTGTACTCGTTTGAAATTAACATGTGCTAAAAATTTTGAAAAGTCTTCCTCAATTTTGTTGCAGAGTTCCGCAAAAACCCATTTTTTTTAGAGCTAGTTTCACTCGCCCTGAAGAATCCTTTTCCCATTCTCTCCAGCCAATCGGCTGTTCCATGTTATTGTGTTTCGGTGGATTAAACTTTTGCATATCAGCACACGATTCACACTTCTGTTGCCAACAAGCAGAGTTTATGGAACAGTCGCATAAAAGATTCTGCAAAAAACTTGGTCGTACTTAATTTTCAGTGCTTTTAACTTCAAAATAAAATTTCGTGTATTACACATTTGCACTGCTCACTTGGAGTATCAAAAGAAGGTCATTTTCAGGACGTAATGCGCTAGACTTAGGAAATCCTATTTTGCTGAACGGATTTTCCTCCTTATATATTTGGAAGGTTTCAAATAATATTTAGCAATTTTTCTTTCTTCCCGCTTTTCCAAGATGTCATGTAATCGTTAATTCCTGGACATATGTAAACAATGTCTGGACGAAAATAAATATGTTTAACCGATGTTTCGTCAGACTCCGAATTTTCTTCATCGTTTTGCATCAAGTCCCTTTCCATTTCTTCGGCTAACTTGATTCCAAAACGACTACACATACCTTTAATTACATAGTCACGTTTGGTAGGAGAAGATGGTAGGGCCTGAACAGCTCTCCGTATCGCCTTAGAAGCAGTTTGTGGACACTTATATGGTGGGCGCGGAAGTGCTTTCTGTTTCGGCCGATGTATTTGCAATAGAAGAATTGATTGACTCAATAGTTTCCCTTTTTTTCCCTCTGTCTGCGTTTTTCTCTCTTTCGTACAATTTTACTTCTTCAATTCTTTATTGGTCATAGCTTCTTTTTGCTTTTTATGCCCTATACCACTATATGGTTTGGGTATAATGACTTTGTGCTGCTGTTTGTAACTACCAAAAACATTTGACCTAGACCCATATTTTATTATACCGATCGAATCGGAATCACATCTGTGTGTCCATGTAAACCTTATAATCACACTTCAGGTCGCAAATATGAATATATTTTGATGAAACTTGGTATGTAAGCTTTTATCAGCCATAGGATGAACGCAATTGAAACTGGTGAGAATCGGTCCATGTTCAGACCTAGCTTCCATACAAATGACCCCTATGAAATCGACATGAAGTGCCATAAGATCCAAATTGTCATATAGATCTTACTCAAATTGGGTTTGTATGTGTTTATTACATCCATTAACGAGTAGTCCAAAAATGTCCCTATGGGACAACTCTTCGTTATAGGCCCCATATAGAGCTGCTTCCCGATCTTCACTTAAATCTATCAAAACACAAAAATATTGCACTGATTCTTTTGAAATTTTGTTTGTATATATTTTTGCAAAATACAAGAGATTTTACCACACATAGTCAGGATCGGTCCATCTTTGGGGTCCCCATATAGATATAGCATCCGATATGAACTTTTTCATATCTGCAGCCAAAAAAAAATAATAAAAATCCCACTCAAATTTGGTTTATGCTTATTTTCTATGTCCAGTTAGTTGGGCCTATGAGATAGAGTCTCTAAACGCATGGTGTTATATAGTTGGTCTAGACCGACTATAATTTTCTTTCTTGTTTTATGTTAGATATCCGAATATTTTCATTTTTCGGTAATTTTGATCTTCTGCTTTTCTTTTCGCGCAGTATTTCTTTACATATTTAGAATTGTTTTGGTCAGATATTGCAAAAGAAAAAAGATTAAACGTGTTCTCGCGTCGATTGTGTCTTATTCAATGCCTTTTCTCATATCATTCTCAGCTTAGAGTAGCAGGTACTTGTTGTAGGAGTGGGTACTTTTCATAGTGACGTGTAAAACAACATATCTTAACCATACCCCCACTAAGCTTAAACTTACGCTACAAAACACTTATTAGCTATTATACAAACTGTTGTGCTGGACAAAACCTTTCAAGCCGAGTTCAATAAACGCTTAAGAGAAATCAAATAGCGCGTACGTCTCTCGATACCTACTACCAAACTATGTTTACTGTGTGAACTCCAATTATAAATCTTTCCCCCAATTATAATTCTGTTGTGCGAGACAGCTTCATTAGGGTATTATAATTTAAGTTAGAACTATGAACATACAGGCTATAGAAAATGAGCAAAAATTTATCACGGTGGAAGAGAAATAGTTGATGATTTAAATCGATTTTTTAATAATGATAAATAAAAAAATTTTGTCTACCAATCTTTTTAATTAGTGCTTGAATACCTAAAGTATCCGTTGATAATGAAATTATGTCCATAATGTAGCTTTTAGTTTTCAAGCCTGTGGTGGCATTGCTCGTGGAATGCTCCTGGAAAGAAAATAAATCTGTGTAGTTTAAATATAAATTTTCGTAAGCTTTTAGAAATATATTACCTTACCTATCCAAAAAATGTGTGATATTTATAATTCATTTAATCTTTCTTCAGTTTTTTCTGTTTTTATCAGTTTTTATCTCATTAAGGTCAAAGGTCAAATTGTAGGGGGAAATAGTGATTTTTAAAACTTATTTAAATATTTAGGCCAATAGTTTTTATACCCCATACCCCTATATAGTCAGGCTATAATGAGTTTGTGCTGACATCTATAACTACCAAAAATCTTTAATCTAGATTTCTTTTTTATTATACTGATCGACTCACAGTGACTTTCTGAATCGATTTAGCAATATATGTCCGTCCGTCCTTTTAAACCATGCAAATTTGAATATATTTTGATAAAATTTAGTACATAAGCGTTTATTCGCCATTGCAAGAACGCTACTGAAATTGATGAAAATCTATTCATGTCTAGACATAAGTCCCATACAAATAATCCCTATGAAATCGACATCAATAGCCATAAGATCCAAATTATAATGTAGAACTAGGTGAAATTTGGTTTGTGTATGCTTATTGCACCCATCAATTAGTACTCCAAAAATAAACCCTGTAGGACAATTCTTAGTTATAACCCCTAGATACATAAAGCGGCTTCCCGATTTTGAGTTAAATCTATCAAAAAACAAAAATATTACACAGATTTTTCTCAAAATTTGGTTTGTATTTGCTTTTGTAAAAAATAAGTAACTTTAGCAAACATGGTCACGATTGGTCCATTTTTCGACCCAGTTTCATATAAACATTGCATCCGATATGAACTTTTTCATATCCGCAAGCAAAAAAATTAATCAATATTCCACTTAAATTCGATTTATGCTTAATTCCTATATCCAGTTGGTTGGACCATTTCTCTAAATGCATGGTATTGGGTATCGCATAGTAGGCCAGGAATTTTCTTATTTGTTTACAATATCTTATTTACAATATCTTTAACCAAAATAAATACAAATACAAGAAGTCTTCAGTTCGGTAAATAAAAATGCACTAAGTTGGCGTCCTTTAAGGTAAATGGTCAAAATTAGTGTAATTTATTTACCATTTATAAAAAATTTTTTTTTGGCCAGAATATTATCTATATTAGGGCGGGTCGATTTGTAGTGAGGCAAAAAATTCGCTCAAGCGACAAGGAAAATCATATTCTAGGAATCAAAATAAGAAACTTTGCCTAAGGAACCATACCTCTAAAATTCTGATGTCGCGACTTTTGACCAGCCTGTCTGTCTGTCTGTCTGCCATGGGGCAACCCCATTCCCCCTCATGCAATTGATCTGCAACTTGGCCCATAGTCTTTTTGTCACTACAGTCACGCAGAGTCACGCATAGTCTCGGAGTGATCTAAAAGTTATTTACCCTCATCCGATCGATCTTTTTGAATAACATAACATAGTCAAGGCGTACGGTTATTATTTATTAGCAGAGTAGAGGGTACGTATACGTATGAGTATTAATTTTAATATTAAATCAAACATAGTCAGCCCAATTCTAAACGAAAAATTGTAATTTTTTGAAATGTTTGTATGGGGACCCCTAGGGGTTTCCAGGGGTGTGCCACTGGCATGGGTAAGTCGATGATACATTTGGTCTCGATTGTGGCACTCTAAATGGGTCAAAGTGAGACAGACAGACAGACAGGTCAAAAGTCGGGACATCAGAATTCGTTTTAGACGTATGGTTCCTCGGGCTAAGTTTTTTATTTTGGTCCCTAGAATACGAGTTTCCTTGTCAGTTAAATCGACCCGCCCTAATCTATACATATAAAATTTAAAATTTGTTTGTTTGTGGGTTTTCCATAGGACCGATCATTTTAAAATGATCGCAGTGTGTGAGTTTGTATCGGAAAAGTAAAATAAGCTATTTTTTTAATATATGAAGTGGGCGTGGCACCTGCCCTATATATAAAATATTTTTAACATCACATATCTGGAACTCTATGAAAGCAAAAGACCTGAAACTTTGTAGGAGTACATAAATTTGTAATGTTAGAAGTCGGGCTAAAAATGGGCCTGATCTACCCAGTGGGCATGGCTCCTCCCATACATGGTAAATATATATAATCATATATCTAGAGTACTGTGGTTGCCAGAGTCTTAAAACCTTCTGCACGTCAATCGGTTGTCATTGTAAGTAGTCGTACCAAAAATGGGCTGGATTGGGTTAGTGGGCGTGGCACCTCCCATACAAAAAAAAATATCTGGAGTAGTATAAACTCGACAGTCTTGAAACTACATGTGAGTTCACGAATGAAGAGTGTGAGAAGTTATGTGAACAATGGGCGGGATCCAACCTATGGGCGTGGCACCTACCATACATGGTAAAGACATATCATCATATATCTACAGTACTATGGTGGCCAGAATCTTGAAACCTTCTGCACGTCAATCGGTTCTTAATGTGAGTAGTCGTTCCATAAATGAGCTGGATTGGGTTAGTGGGCGTGGCACCTCCCATACAAAAAAATTATCTGGATTACTATAAACCCGACAGTCTGGAAACTATGTGTGAGTTCGCGAATGAAGAGTGTTAGAAGTTATGTGAAAAATGGGCTGGGATCAGGCCATAATTAACAACGAAAATATTCAGTAGAAATAAGTTATATGGCAAAACAACGTTTGCCGGGTCAGCTAGTACTATATAAAACAAGTCTTTAGTTTTGTAAATGAAGGCAATATTAGTGCACTCTAAACTAGCTCTCTTTACGGATAAATGCCAGATCCACTTAGTCTCGATGTATAGGGTCGTATCTTGGCCGTAAGTCGAGGAATATCTGTACATAAATTTTTAATATTTTTGACTATTTTCAAACATTGATAACTTTAACACTAAAAAAAAACTTTTTCAATATTTTAAAAATTCACATGCTGCTGCCAATTAAAAAGAAAAAAAATCTGTATCAGTTTTAACGAAAATCCTAAGGTTTGTCTTGGAATGACTCATATGCAAATGCAGTATACATTTTCCGACAATAAAATATGAACTTAAGAAAAAAAAATAAAATACAAACTTTAAATTGAAATCCTAAAGAATACGAATGTGGTTGGAAAGAGAATAGAACTCTTAACATTGTTAAGTCAAGGTAAGAGGAATAAGAAAGATTTAGCTTATGATGTTTTGTAAAATACCGGAAGTCAAACAATATGGAAAACTTTTATGGACAAGTTACAGTTGAAGTGATGTTTCAAGTTATTTTTCTTACCTTTTCGCCACTTGTATGTAAAAGAGACTATAAAACATTGAACAGAACTCTTCAGGTTTAATTCAGCAACATAAAAATGAAATAAAATTGCTAGATAAATAAAAAAAAGTCTACTTGCCAATAGAGTTTAGAAAAGATTTAAATAGATGGAAACTCGTTTCAGTGCATCTTTGAAGACGATGTTTTACTAGATGCCAAGGCAAGCATGAATAGAATGGCTTGTTCTAAGAACTCTAAAGCTGACATATAAAAATTTACTACTCATTTTTGAAGGAAAACAGTGGCAACCTACAAGAATAAAAGAAAAATAATAAATATAAATATTTTTATTTTATATATAAAGTTCCTTTCAATAAAAGTTTAATTCAATGAATTTCTTTACAAGCTTAAATTAACCATATTTTAGGCTTGAAAATAAATATCTAAAGCTTTCTTGATTGAAACCCTTACAACATTATCAACCATTTGACAGTAAAGGCTTAAAATTTCATTTGGGGTTAAAGTTTAACTTTCTACATCAACACAAACACACACATATAATATACACACATATAATATATATATATATATATATATATATATATATATATATATATATATATATTTGAGAAACAACAATATTCTTAACCTTTCACTCGGGCAAATAAATAGCTATAAACTTGCACAGATACTCGTACACCAACCTACAAACTCACACGCCTACCTAATATCAAAGGATACTCACATGGATATAAAACTCTGTGTATTATTATCAATTGATAAAAGAATGTAAGGTTAAGTACATCATCAAGAATCTCTTTAGTGCTATCATCGTCTCAATACCTCCCCCATTCACGCCGTCATCGCCATCGTTTCTACTCACACTTCAAAATACCGTTATATGACCATTAAAAGGAAACCAAATGAAGGAATGAATGGGCTTTTCAAGAATGTATTTGTATGATTAACAATAGGATGTACATGTGTATGCATGTGTGTATGTATAGAATATGCTGCAAGGTAGAAGTAAATCAATGTGTATTGTAAAACAAATAAACGAACAGAAACAAAAGAATAAATACATATGCACACAAATTTCTGTGGCGTATGTATCAGTATTTGATGTACGAGTTTTTATATTTGTATTTGCTGTATTTGTAAGTATGTTTGTTTTAGATTTAGTGTACATGTATTATTATTATAAAAATATTAAAACAAAAGCTTTTACATTTCGTTAATCTATTTATTTATGTTTAAGTAATAAGATTAAGCGACAGTGCAATTGCTCATATCTAATTTCGGCTCTCCGATCATATAATAACATTCCGCTTCTTCAGCAAGGTCGGACAATCGTGGAATGCTACGCACCAACGGAGAATGCTGAGGACTCATCTAAAGATGAGTTCTACAATCAGTTAACTGCCACAATCCGCAAATTACCAAATCGTGATATCCTCTTGATGACAGGAGATTTTAATGCAAATATTGGTATTGACAACCATGGCCTATCTCACATCATGGGAACACATGGCATGGGAATTAAAAACAACAATGGATACAGATTTATAGAATTCTGTCAAACTTTTGATCTGGTGGTTGGTGGTTCAATCTTGCCCCACAAAGATATTCATAAATATACGCGGACATCCCCAAATGGTAATGCATGGAATCAGATAAATCACATCTGTATTCGTCGAAAAAATTAGTCGAGGAAAATTAGTAGAGTGCGCACTAAAAGAGGCGCTGATATGGGTAGCGATCACGAGATATTGGTAGCAACAATAAAAATTAAACTTAAAAGTATATTCAAGAAAAATACACAGCAAATACATAAACGCTTAGATGTCACCAAACTACGTGATAAAACTAAAAATGATAGAGTTAGAGAATTGTTAAGAGATTGTTTAGCATCAAATAACAGAACATGGGAAGAAACATGCAACCTGCTTAGGAATGTGGTAAAAGACGAAGTAGGATACAAATATAAAGAAAATAGAAAAATATGGATACCAGACATCACTTGAAATTTAATACAGGAAAGAAGTCGCTTAAAACAACAGCAATTGGAAGACCCAAATCAAATACCACAATACAAAACCTTAGCAATGGCTGTTAAGACATTAACCCGAAAAGACAAAAGACAAATACTGATCGACTCAGAATCACTTTCAATATATTCTTCTTCTAGCTCATTAACCAGACCTGCAGAGATGCAGTCAGGTCCAGAGAGGAAGCATTCAGATATTGGCGTGAAAATAAAAATTCCGCCACTGAACTGCAATGCAAACAGGCGAGAACTGAATGTGCCAAAACACTAAGGCGCCAAAAGTTTCTTTACGATCAGCGTCTTCATGCTAAAGTTCTCTCTGCTCCTCGGGATAGTAAGAGGTTTTGGTCATTTGTTAAAATGGTAAAAAACAATGCTAGTTCTATCCCAACTCATCTAATGAATGACCAAATATTCACTGAACCGGTTGATAAGGCTAACCTCTTAGCTGAACTTTTTGCAAAAAACTCATTTTTTCCGCATAGCGATCAACCTCTGTCTGAACTTGAAAGTGTATCTTGTACCATGCCTGAAATATCTTTCACGTGCAGGTAAAAAGGTTCTTTCGGATCTCAACATTAATAAGTCTTCGGGACCGGATGGTATACCAGCACTGGTGCTGAAGCAGTGCCCTTCGACGCTAGCCAGTCCATTGGCCAACATTTTCAGCCTTTCGTACCGTGCGGGAGTCTTTCCCTCTTGCTAGAAAGTTGCTAATGTCAACCAATCCCTAAAAAGGGTGCGGCTAATAACCCTGAAAATTACCATCCAATTTCAATCTGCTCTGCGCTCTCAAAGGTGATGGATCAATGGATCATGATCAATTTCCATCTTGTGAACTACTTAGAGGCAAATTCACTTCTTAATGATCGACAGTATGGCTTCCGTAGAAATCGTTCCACAGGAGACCTGTTTGCTCTACTTTCTGTGCGCTGGAGTCGATCCATTCGCAATTTTGGCGAAAGTAAAGTAGTTGCTCTGGATATTTCCAAGTCATTCGATCGTGTGCGGCACGGTGCATTGATATGAAAGCTTATTGCATTTGGGTCGGTAATGACTTCTCTCGATTTATATCAAGTTTTCTCAGCGACCGAACAATACGTGTTGTTATTGATGGGGTCTTATCTAATGAGTTTCAGCTTAATTCAGGGGTTCCGTTCAAGGTTCCGTTCTTTCTCCTTCCCTTTTCCTTAACTTTCTGAACGACATTCTTGGTCAAACTTTTAATTCTGTTTACTCTTTCGCAGATGACAGCAGCATCTGTCATTCATTTTCCTTTAATTGTAGGCCAAGCCTCTTGGAGGTTGGGGGCAGAGGGCAGACAATGAATGACACACTCAAACAAGACCTGTTAACAATCTTCGAGTGGGGTAAAGCGAATAGGGTTGATTTTAATGCGCTGAAGACTCAATGTTGTATCTTGACCCATAGGACCATGGAATCAAAAATTTCATCTTTATATATGGGTGGTATAGGTATTGAGGAATCGGATACTCTTGATGTTCTAGGCATGAGAATTCAATGTGATTTTCGTTGGAACGAGCATGTTTTTCAAGTGTCGAAAGAAGAATTCAAGTGTCTTGGTTTTCCAAAACTGTGTAAAAATTATTTCACTCCTTAATATCTATACCACTTACATCCGACCGAAAATGAAATACAACTCCCATATATGGGCAGGAGCTTCAAAGTCTATTTTGGAACTACTAGACCGTGTGCAAATGAGGGCGTTGGCGCTCATAAATGACAGTAGGGTATCCAACTCTATTGATTCATTGGAACATCGTCGGAATGCGGGTTGTGTAGCACTGTTCTATAGATATTACCTTGGGAAATGTGCTTCTGAGATTAGCGAATTTATTGCAAGTGCTCGATTTTCGGTTCGCTCTACCCGCTTCTCTAGTACATCACACCCGTTTGAATTCTATTGTCCAGTTGACTGCACAATGCATTACAGAGAGAATTCGTTTATCAGTCGAACTAGCCGTATGTGGAATAAACTCCCCGCACGGGTCTTTCCTGACAGTTATAATCTAATAAAATTTAAGTCAAATATCCACAAACACTATTCACTCTTTCCTCCTTCCCACAACCTATTTTCCTGAGATCAACACAATGCACTAAGGGACATTTGTAAGGGACATCCCCTGAGTGTTGGTCAATATAAAAAAATAAAATTTACCCTTTGTCAAAAAATTTCTCAAATTTCCTATCTCTTCCAAATAAAATAATTTCTCAAGGATCCTAAAATATGTATTTATTTGTACTGTTATCTGATCGATTGAGGTAAATGTGATTAAGCTCCATCGAGCCGTTAGCTCGCCGAGCTATTTCCTTAGGTTTGCAAATAGAAAATAGTTACTAGACTAAATCCGAGATATGAGGTGGATGCGGAATTTTCATGGAATTTCACAATGGCGGACAGTTTTTTAAAACACAACTTATTTTTTCAATCGAAATCCAATTAATCTGAAACTTGGTCCAGAAACTTCTAAAGATTAATCTGAAACTTGGTCGGTAGACTCGTCGTCACGGAGAGATTCACAACTCATATGCATAAGGAAAGAAATAGTTTTACTGAAAACTTTGTTTTTAGGGGTTAGATTATTTTCAAAAGTAACAACTCAATGACGCAGCTATCTCAAAATTTGTTAGTAGCGTATAACAGATGGTAGTTGATGGCAGCATCCTTTTATACCCTATGCCACTATATGGTCAGGATATAATAACTTTGTGCTGATTTTTTTAACTACCAAAAATGTTTGACCTAGACCCATCTTTTATTGTACCGGTTGAGTCAGAATCACTTTCTGAGTCGATTTAGAGATGTCCGTCCGTCTGTGTGTCCATGTAAATCTTGTAATCAAACTACAGGTCGCAAATATGAATATATTTTGATAAAATTTAGTATATAAGCTTCAACCAGCTATAGGATTAATGCTGTTGAAATTGGTGAAAATCGGTTCATGTTCAGATCTAGTCCCCATACAAATGGCGCTATGAGATCGACGTTAATTTCCATAATATCTAAATCAGTGAAGGCCGTGCCAAACACACTGATGCTCGGCTTCTTATATGTATACAGCCGAACGAAAACAAAAATACTCACCAAAGAGTAAAAGTAAACAACAATTTCATTCAGTCTTATGAAAGCTTTTGAACAAAGCAGGTCTATGTCGCATTGCCTTTTGAAATTCATATATATTTTTTTTAATAGGTACACAGAGAATATTTGTTTAAAATAAACCAAAAATGTTGAGAAAATTTCGACGACTTGATAAACTATAAATTAAACATTTTCTATAAATAACATACATCGCCTCCATTTGACAACATTATAGCTGTATATACCACTTAATAACCTTTGAAATTTCTTATCTTTTTAAGTTTTGCTATTTTGTGTTTTTTTTTTTTTTTTTTTTTTTGTTTCTTAAAGAAATGAATTACTTATTATTACTTATTTGATTTAATAAACTTCAAACTTATGGATAAAAGAGATTAAATGTTCTTCACCTTTTGTTTTACCTATTCAGAATGTAAGATTTAAAATTTTTAAACAACAAATATATTTAAAATTTTACCATATTCTTCGTGAACTCAACTATTTGCCCTTTTATGCATTCATATAAACATTCATACAAAATCTACACAAACCCATTTAATATCGGCGTTGTGTTACGTCCATGGATTTCGATCAGTGTAGTACAATTAACACATGCTCATAAACACTATATATAGATCTCGGTCAAATTGGGTTTGTGTGTATTTATTACATCCATTTATCAGTAGTCCAAAAATAAACCGTATAGGATAATTTTTAGTTAGAGCCCCCATATAAAGCTGATTCCCGATCTCCACATAAATCTAACAATACTCAAAAATATTGCACAGATTTTTCTTAAATTTTGTTTGTATATGTTTTGCAAAAAATAAGGGACCTTACCAAATATAGTTAGGATCGGTCCATTTTTCGACCTATTCCCCACATATATATAGCATCAGATATGAACTTTTTCATATCCGAATGCAACAAGATTAATAACAATATCACTCAAATTTGCTTTATGCTTATTTTCTGTACCTAATTAGTTGGACTGTAGAGATATGGTCTTTATACGCATGGTATATGGTATCGTATAGTCGGTCTAGACCGACTATAATTTTCTTACTTTTTTTTAAATTATTTTCATATATGAGTGTACGACCAGTCTAGGAATTCCAAAGTGACTGTTGGAAATCTTAAGACACCTCTAAAACTATAAAATATTTATGTGACCCCAGTAGCATGTCATTGGAAATGGTGTTTTTATGTATGCAAGAGTATATCTCCATAATTTTGGTAGTTGTGCACTGTACACTCTAGAATATACATATATATTGTATATGTAAGTACATTTTGATTTTTAATTTAATCTTTTTATGAAACAATTTTTTTTCGTTTTATAGATTTGCTGCTGCTCTTTAGCATAGTTAAAACGATGTAGTATGAATGTATTTTTTTTTTTTTTTTGTAGAAAAAATCCATGCAGAAGCAACAGCAGCAACAACTCTGATATTCCAAGAAAATGGTAATAACAACTAACAACACGATAAACTAAATGAAAAACGTAGGAAAAAAACTCTAGATATTGTATTTTCTTGCTTTTTTCCACATCTCTTGTTTTTAGAATTTGCATAAATATCTTCACATTTTTTGCATTGCATTAATAAATACTCGTACATATAATACCAACCTTAAGAGGGAACATTTATTGAAAGTTAAAACTTAAATTTTATAGTTAAAAGTTTAAATAGATCATGAGTTAATTCATTCTAAAAGAATCATTTTTACATTGCTGCAGAAGTAACAATTTCTTTGGATGTGGTTTTAAACGATTTTCAAAGATTCAAACACAAAGTTATTATGAAAAACCACACTTTCAAGTCTTCACAATATCATATAGAAATGGGGATTATCTAAATTTGTATTGGGAATTACAAATTAAATAAAGTGAGACAATAATTTGATACAAAAAATAAGCACAAACCAAATTTTAGTGTCATTGTTATTAATTTAAGGCATGCGCATATAAAAAATTTCATATCGCGTTATTAATACATGGGGACTAGGCCGAAAAAGTAACCGATCTTGACCATATTTGGTAAAGTCAGTTAATTTTCTCAAAAACATGTATAAATCAAATTTAAAAAAATGTATGTAATATTTTTATATTTTGATAGATTTAAGAGAATTAGCTTTATATGGGGACCATGACTAAAAATGTTCCTGTAGGGTTTGTTTTTGGACTACTGATTAGAGCGTATAATAGACACACAGATTGCGAGAACTTATATAGAACTATCGAAAGGGTTAGCTGTCAAACGAACTGTCATACTGTGCTCACTTTTTGACACTTATGATCAGTATATTCTGGCAAATCAGCACGAATAGATTCGTGTTTGAACAACGCTACGAAATTGTCCAAATTTACTTTAAAAATCACTCATCGATTTGAGCAACTTATAGAAGTTTTCGTGATTAGTATGGCGCATAAACGCACTTCGTCAAGAACAGCCATGGTTGCAATATGCCCGGTAATCTTCAAATATTAATGCCATGTTTTGGTCTCTCGAATAAAAGCATCTTTTTGATTAAAATTTAATTTTTTATGTTATTCTTTACAATTTGAAGTTCTATCGGGTTTAAAAACACGATATATATAATAATCTGAATCTTACGACCATTTTAGTCGGTTTTCATTAGTTTCAAAAGCGTATGGTCAATAAAAGCTTATACTAAATTTCATCAAAATATATTCATAGTTGTGACCTGTTGTTTGATTACAAGGCTTACATGGACATTCGGTCGGATGGACGGACGGAGAGATGGATATTGCTAAACCGACACAAAAAGTGAATCTGAGTCCATCGATATAACAAAATGTGGGTGTAGATCAAACATGGTGCGTAGTTGCATATATCAGCATAAACTCATTATACTCTGGGTACTTAGTGCTAAAAACATTTAAAAAAGGCCTATTCAAAATAAGTTAATTTTCATAACATTATAAGCATAGAAATGAACTCTAAAGGAGGATTCAACTTCTCGCCACATCCAGATCTCAAGAATAGCATCTAATTCACTTCTTCTGGTAATCCTTTTTCTCTAAATATTGATCTCGAACAACGATCTTTATGGCGACCTGATCGTTTAAAAATAAACTTCTTTCTAACCGTGTATAGTACCACATCGGAAAATACTTAAAACATAACATTTTAATATGTATGCGTATTTATAATAAATAGTGTGTACCAAAAAATACCGTTATTATAAGTGGCAACCTAATGTTTACCTTAGCAAAGCATAAGGAGTACACTGGAGCTCAACCATTACTGACAAGTATCCACAACAAAAGAAAAGCAAGTAAAAAAATGTTCATATACATGATGTGGTTTTATATAAATATAACATAACATATGCATATGTATGCACACTGAAAGAAAACATATATTATATATAAGAAATATCTTTAAAAATGTTTGAAAAATATGTTGCGATATACTAAAACTGTGCAGCAAATTTAGGGTTTTGTTCTTAGTAGGGATGTATGGGTATATAGCAAGGTTCAGAAAATACACACATGAAACACACAATGTTCTGTTCAAAAGCAGCCAACACATATTTTTATTTTCATATCAATTATGTGCGTTTCTAAATTTTCTACGGTGCCCAACACAACCATGACTGTGTTCGTTTTAATATTTCGTTATTTACACGAACATTTTTGTATCACATACTTTTTGTTTCAATCACACATATAGCACACATTTTTGAGTGTTGCTTTATTTGAAGTTCATGTTCTGGTACGTGTACTGAAAAAAAACACAGAACATGTACAATAAACAGGTTCGAATTCAGTTATATTTTAAGTCGTGTTGTGGCTCGTGTAGTAAGAAAAAACAGAACATGTACAATAAACAGGTTCGAGTTCAGTTATATTTTAAACACGACACCAGACTGCCAGTGCAACTTGTCTTCTGAGTTATTTTTGTAACTGAATATCCACTATGAAATTTCACGATAAATAGTTTCGTTTTTAACCCTCTTTATAACGTATGAGGGTCAAAAAATATATATTAAAAAAGTCCTTCTAAACGGGCATTTAAAGGGCTAAAATTTTCTGTAAATATGTTCAGCTGCAAATTTCACTATAGTTACACATCTGGGCAGAACTAAAAAACTGCAGAAAATTATTTCACAAAAAATTAGTATAGAGTGTGATAGGACTATATCAGCGCTTTCAAGAAAAATCGCTAACGGAATTTTCGACATATAGCTATTTGAGCGATTTTTCCGCGAAGACTTATAGAATTTTTTGGCGATTTTTTTTGTTTTTGTTGGGCCATTTTTTTTATTATTTTTATGTTAATTTTCCTTTTTAAATAATTATTTTAACAACCTAGTAATTATCTTTATTATATTTTATATATAATATGTTTTTTTCTCTAATTCATTTTATATTTAAATATATTATTAAGTTAAATATGAAATGAATTAGAAATAAAAACAATACGTATATATAAAAAATTAATAATTATCAGCTGCGTTTAATTAATATAATTTTGTAATAATTTATTGTTATTTAATTATTAAATAAATAAATAAATAAATTATCTATATATTAATACGTGAAGGTAAATTTTTAGTTCCCTTTTTAAGCAACATGCGGGCACGGAGGAGTGTGAAAATTGGCATAGTTATAGTTCATATGGAGGAGAGGCTGAGAATGCTAAAAATTATGTTCAATCCGCCTTAAAAATATAATAAATTAAATAAAATAATATATTTACAATAATTCGTTACACCCTGTTAATGCGAATGATTTAAATTATATATCAGACGCTCTGTGTTGAAATTGATTAACATACCGTTAGACTCAGTTAAATATTGGTAAATGTTTTATATATATAGATTAAAAAAACATTGGGAGACAAAAATTTAATGAAAAATAATACTTCCTAGAATTTGCACTCGAATTTCGAGTGCTGGGCTAGTAAATATAATTATATTAAATATGGAGTAAATTGTATTCACAAACGAAGTATTTTTTTAGTCTGATCCATGTTGTATTGCACAGATTCAGATGCCTGTTCACTCCACGGTCCCTAACTGAAATTGGTTTTAAAACATAATTCAAGCACATGATAAGTACATGCATGTTTTATAATAGTAAAAGCCTACAATCTTTGTGTGACTCCTAAACTTATTGTTAGCAGTCGAGTAAAAGTGGGAGAGATCCTACCAGTGCCCGTGGCAGCTAGCATACGAATACTAAATACTTTACTTATTATTAATTTAAATATAAAATGTTTTAAAAAGCCATATATATATACAGAATTGAAAGGACTACTATATCATTAAAAAAATTAATTAAAAAACAATTAAAAATCTATAATATTAATAGGCTAGGCTATTTCTTGTGATCGATGTTCTGTTTTACCGTTTTCTCCCGATGTTGACCAAACGTATATTATTTAGACGTTTTGCAGATTTACAGATTTTTAAATTTTTTCCTTTATTTTGAGTAAATTGCATTTAAAGTTGCTACTAACACATATATAAAATTATACAATGCTATGTGTATGTTTATTAAATTTGTTAATGTGTTTGTAGTAAAAATGAGTTTGTTTTTTGTGTTGATTTGTGAATTGGCTATAATTGATTAGCATATCTTTAGGGTCTTTATTTAATGAAAAAAATAATTTCTAGAATTTTCACTCGAATTTTGAGGGCTGGAATGTACTAGTAAACATAAAACTAATAAAAAAAAATGTTTTATTAATGCCCGTTACACGAAAATCGGTCCAACGATTTTTTCCTTTTTGGTATTGAAAAAAAAAAATAAAAAAGTAAAAAAATAATAGCACAAGAAAACAATGAAAATAGCCAAAAAAAAAAATTCTATTAAGTCTCGAAAAATCACTATTTCTGCTTTTTTTAAACGGTAATATAGTGGAATCAAACCCATATACTAACATTTTGTGGATTTTTTTGTGTGGTGTGGGTCACCACAATGTCAAATTTCATATGGAATATGTTTAATCCCGGACCAGTGGGCGTGGCACCCCCATACTAAATAAATATTAAATTACATATATCTGGAGTACCTAAGAGCAAAAGCCTTAAAACTTTGTCTGAAGTTCATGAGTTAATAATGTAATGGTCGAACCAAAAATGGGCAGGATTAGATAAGTGGGCATATAATAAATAATACTTAATATCATATAACTCGCGTACTATTGTAGAAAAAGCCTTGGGACTTTGAACAAAAAATGAAAATGACAGTCTTGAAACTTTTGACAAGTACATTACTTACCAATGTGAGTAGTCGTGGAGAATATGGGTGAAATCGCAAAAATCAAAAATCGCCAAAAACCGAAAATCGGGAATAACAAAAACCGATAAAATCAAAAAACGCTTAAATCAAAAATCGCTAAAAAAAAAACAAAAATCGCAAAAATCAAAAATTGCAAAAAAACAAAAATCGCTAAAGCCAAAAATCGGCAAAATCAATAATCGCAAAAACCAACAATCGACAAAAAAAAATCGAAAAAAAACAAAAATCGCAAAAAACAAAAATCGCTAAAGCCAGAAATCGCCAAAAGTCAAAAATCGCAAACAAAAATCACCATAATCAATAAACGCCAAAACTGAAAATCGCTAATAACAAAAATCGGCAAAAATCAAAAATGCCAAAACCGAAAATCACCAAAGTCAAAAAGCGCCAAAATCTAAAATTGCAAAACAAAAATCGACAAAATCAAAAATCATCAAAAAAGAAATAAAATGTTTTTTTAAAAAATGTATTTCCAGTTTATTTATTTCGGTTACGATGGGTGTAGCGTCGGGTTATTGCTAATTATAAATATATAAATTTTAATTATAAATATTTATGTTTGCTTTATAATTTTTCCAAGCGTATTTGGTACATATTAGTGTGTTAGTGTTTGCCAGTGTATGTTTACAAACTTCATTTATAGTAAAAGTAATATGGATATGCTAATATTATACCAAGAATTTTTGTGTATGGTATGGTGCGGTGTGGTGTAGAAAATGAATCCATAATTTATGCGCATTTATGAGCGAGCCAACATATTCATACTCGTACATACCACATGCATTTATTTAATATAAAAGAAAAATGTAAGTACTTTCCTCTTTATGAGTAAATAATTATGTATGTATGTATATAACATTAGACATTCGTGAAACCAATTCTAACGTAGAGCAATAATTATAGAGATGAAAGTCAAAAGATTTTAAATAGTCCAATGGTATATTTAAGTAAAGTTAATATTAAAAAAGTAAAGAAACCTTTGTTGCATGTGAAATGAATTCAGCAGACAGCTCCGCCATTTTTACAGAAATTCTGTCAGTTAAGGCCAGTTTACACTATCAAACTTTGTAATACGACCTGTCAAAAAGTCGAGTATTATAAAAAAGTCGTATCAAAATAAAAAGCCTATGGTAAGAAATTGACAGTCTGTAGGATTTTATTTTTGGAGTCCGATGGTTTTAAAAACATTTTCATCGGACCAGAGTTTTTTTTTTTTTGGTAATATTAAAAAAAAAGGTTAGCAAAAACAAGGAAAGTGGAAATAAAATATAAATTTCAAAATAAATTTTCTTGTTATTCTAAACAGCTGTTTTCATAGTGTGATGGTGTAAATGGCCTAAGTATGCAGAAATAATGTACGGTACGACTTTATGACAGTCCGATGAATTTCATCGGATTTATTTAAATCATACGACTGAGTGATATCGTGTAAATGGACCTTTATTAAATAAATTGTATTATCTAGCTTGAGGGGCTGCTGTAGATTTAATAGGCCACCTTATGTATTACTTAGTTTTTATATTTAAATAAGCATTTTTTATTTTATTTTTTTTATTTAACTAAAATTAAAAAATTTAAATTATTTAATACATACAAGATTTTGAGAATTTACATAAAAGTATTACAACAAATTAAAACTAAAATTTTATTAACAAAAAATATCAAAAATTAAAAGAATATAATTTATGGTAAAAAGATAGGAAAAACCTTTGAATAATAAGCATTTTTATAACTATGGCCAAAAATAAAACCATAGAAATTATATCGAGTCCATACTATAAAATTGTAAAATTAGCTTAAGTCACTTTTTACCGATTTTCAGTTGTGGATGAAAATCGATAGGTATACGAATTACTGTTACGAATTTAATGCGAAAACAATTTTAGCTTAAATGCCACATAATTTGTTTATATAAAAATTAAAGATAAACCAAGGATAACACGGTGCAATAATTTCAGGATCATTGTGTGGCGGGAAAGAACTAGTCTTGGTGAAAGAACTAGGCCAGTATAGTAAAACGTCCAGACTAAAATTTTTATGACCTTTTATATTTTTATGTTTACTATTCTGAAAAATAATCTAATCGTGAAATCGGTAGAAAAATGGGACGAAGTCAGAATGTGATAATGAATTACATAAAACATCTTGAAACATTGAATCAAAATAGAAAAAGGGACTTACATAGCGCTAACACCACAGGACAAGCGAAAAATTCTTCGAATTTTCTCAAATTCAGCCCAATCTACACTTAAAATTAAGCATTTACCAGGAGTAAATGTAAGTAAATGAACAGTTCTATTTATGAACAGTCTATTTTAAGCAGTGAAACTGCTGAAGAAAAAACCTCCATTAAATGAAATAATATATATATATGACATCGGATGTTCAAAGTCAATTAAGTCATAATGATAGGCGAAAGGTAATTTTTCTGATCAAGAAAAGTTTAATTTGAATGGTCCCGATGTCTAAAACTGTTTTTTAACGATGTGCGTAAAGAGGAAAAATTTTGGAAGGCCTGCTATTGACCTTGTTGTTCAAAGTACCCGAACGACCAGAAATAACTACAAAAATCTATTGGAACAGATTTTCCCTAAGATAAAAGTAATTTTTGGATCACTAGAGTGAATTTATCAACATCATAACATACCTATACACACGGCACGTGTAGTAAAATCGTAGATTGTCAGCAAAAATTTTGAGACCTTAAATTGGCCGCCCTATTCGCCCGACCTTAACATTATAGAAAATGTGTGCGGTTGGCAGGGAAGGAGCAAAGTAGTACGAAACCGAAGACGAGCTAATTGATGGAATAAAAGCTGCATGGGTGAAATAACCCTTGACTATTTTAAATACATATACGAATCAATGAAAAAAGGAATTTATGAAGTTATTGTGAATAACGGATTATTAAATTAATATTTAAAGGAAATAATTACAATAAAATCAATAAAGTACACAAAAGTAGTTCTATCCTGTTGAACCAAAAAATTAATGAAGAATTTTATATTTGACTATAAACAAAGATCGAAAAGCACCGTTATAATGAATTTTCATACGATATTTTCGGTTTAAATTGGCACTTGAAGAATCAATTATTTTTCTGCAGAGCTAGATTTTTGTATTTTTTTTTTTTTTTGTATTTGCAATTTATAGAGTTTTTTTTTAACTTTAAAATATGTTGGTTCTATCCTGATGAATCACATATCAATTCATCAAGTGGACATCGAAACTAAGTCGATGCATTTTATCTTTACTTACAAAACATTCATCAATAAACCAATTGCCAATCAATTATTATAATTACATTAAAATAAATATCTATTTGATAACAAACTTTGCATAGCCGGACGGACGGACATCCTTAATATAAAGCTAAAAAGTAAATGAATAAGACAATGTTACCCATAAAAGTTTAAAAAAAAAAATTGCAGAAAAATGTTTTTCCAACAACAACAACTGTTTCAAACTTAAACATGTTTTTTGGCTTTCAAATAGACATTTCTGGAAAGTTTCCAGACGAAATTATAACCTACAACTACAACAATAAAGATTTAAAACAAATGCAACGCATCTGTTAGTGTTGAAATGATTTAACAAAAAAAAAAGAATTTTTAAATTATGTGTGTTTTCGCAAGGAACATGTCTTGGCACCCACATCATCGTCATCATTCTCATCATCATCGTCATCGACATTCATACGAGTTATATCAGTAGGACAAAAACCGGCGCAGTGTTAAGTGCGTAACAAGCATAATTACGAATTTATGAATTTTAAAAATAAGTGGTCATTGAAACAATTTTTTTAAATACTTTTGAGTTCTTGACATGAAAACAACGAACAACACACTCGCCAAGAGCACTGACATCGGCAACAATACTAAATACATTTCATTTAACAACAGACTTAATATCAAACTTACATGAAATACTGAAATACTAAAAAACCTAAAAGCAAGAAACCAAAAACATGTTAACTAATACAATAGAAAAAAATTAAATGTTGTTCAACAGAATTTGTGGTTGTTCTAGTTGCTGTTAAGTTCTAAGTTTATTTATAACTAACAGAGCTTAAAAGAAAGTTTTTTTATTTTAAATAAAAATAATTATTTGAAAGAACTTTTAACTGTGATAATTCTTGGATAAATATTCTATACAAAATGGTCACAGAAATGATCTAGAATATTCTAGATCTAGACAAATTTGTTAGCCTATACTTACAATGGAGTTCTCATTTTGAGGTATAACAACATTTTAAAAGGTTTTATTAGCGAAAGGCAAAAGGTTATTATCAAAATTTCATTATGGAATATCTTAACCCATTTCCTTCCACTACTAGAAAACGTTAGAATTTTTTATGAAACTCTCAGCGTTTTCTCTTTTAATCTGGACTTCTTAGTAGTGACAGCTCTCAAATTTTGTGTGGGTCAATAAGTAATTTAATATGAGTAGTCGAGCTAAATATGAGCTGGATCGAATCAGGAGCAATGCACCTTCCATACAAAGAAACCTCCCTGGAGAACTATGATAGTGAGTGCCTTTTTAAACTTTGTGTGAGCTTATATGGGATAAGTCGTTTCAAAGCATTTGGTTTGGCACATCTCATGCAAAGTAATTCGAATGGAGTTCGTAATACTGAAAGCCTTAACATTTTGTGTTTCTATGGGTTATTAATGAGAGTAGTTGACCTAAGAATGGACGAGATCCAACCGATGGCATGGGACTTTCCATAAAAAGGAAATAATCTGAAGTATAATAGTCTTGAAAATTGGTGTGAGTCGGTGGGTTATGATTGCGAGTAGTAGAGTCAAAAAAGGTGAAAAATTGAGCGTGTCACTGCTTTATCACTCAATACCTTGTGAAAATAAATAAAATCCGATTAAAAATTTCAATAACCTGTAGTTCAATTTAATTACATGTGTCTGAATTGAATAAATCAATTTCGGTTGTAAATACCATCAAAATATAAATATACGCTTACACAACCAAATTTTTTATTTTTGCTGTAATTAAAAAAAATTAAATAAATAAAACAAGTAAGAAAATTATAGTCGGTCTAGACCGACTATACGATACCCTATACCATGCGTTTAGAAACTCTATCTCTTAGGCCCAACTAACTGGACATAGAAAATAAGCAAAAACCAAATTTGAGTGGTATTTTTATTAATTTTTTTTGGCTGCAGATATGAAAAAATTCATATCGGATGATATATCTATATGGAGACTAGGTCCAAAAATGGACCGATCCTGATCATGTTTGGTGAAGTCTCTTTTATTTTGCAAAAATATATACAAACAAAATTTGAGAAGAATCAGTGCAAAATTTTTGTTTTTAATAGATTTAAGTGAAGATCGGGAAGCAGCTCTATATGGGGCCAAAGGGATCATTTTTGGACTACTTATTAATGGATGTAATGAACGCATACAAACCCAATTTGAGTAAGATCTATATGACAATTTGGATCTTATGGCAATTTATGTCGATTTCATAGGGGTAATTTGTATGGGGGCTAGGTCTGAACATGGACCGATTCTCACCAATTTCAATAGCGTTCATTCCATGGCCGATAGAAGCTTATATACCAAATTTCATCAAAATATATTTATATTTGCGACCTGCAGTTTGATTACAAGGTTTACATGGACACACAGACGGACGGACGGACGGACGGACGGACGGACATTGTTAAATCAACTCAGAAAGTGATTCTGATTCGATCGGTATAATTAAAGATGGGTCTAGGTCAAATATTTTTGGTTGTTACAAACAGCAGCACAAAGTCATTATACCCAAACCACATAGTGGTATAGGGTATAAATATAATACAAACAAGTAAGAGTGTTAAATTCGGCTGTGCCGAATCTTTGATACCCTCCACCTCGGTTTGTGGCAATACTATTAACATAGCTCATGGTAGTTGTGTTCTTGTTATTGTTAATATGTATGAATCACATTTTTTTTGTGGCTTTTTTTATGTTGTTGTATGTTCAACCACTAAACTATTACAAGAAAACACTAGGTTTCATGTTTTTTTTAGAGGTATCTATAAACTTTTGTTCATTTCTCAGCGCAGAGGCTCCCGATTTACTCCGATTTCAATACCAACCTGGTGGGAATTATGGCAAATAATTTTTTCGTAACCTGACCTAAGTAAATGCTTTTTTTTTTGAATGAGCGTGATTTCAACAGACACACGGACAGACGGACAGACGGACAGACGGACAGACGGACATCGCTATATCGACTCGAGCTGTGATAAGGATCAAGAATATATATACTTTATTGGGTCGGAAATTAGTTTTTCGATGCGTTACAAACGGAATGACAAACCTATATATACCCTCTGCCACTGAGATGTGGAGGGTATAAAAAAGAAAAATAATTTACAATAATTTGTAAAAATTTAGTTTATTTTTAGTATTATTATTGCACAAAATAATAATAAAATCTAGAAAGAGACAAAAATATGTTTTTTAAACTCTTTATTTTAACTCATACTCTCTCTCTCTGTCTGTATGCCATGGGGCAAAACCATTCCCCCTCACCGAGTTGATCAGAAAATTGGCCCATAGTCTTGTTGCGACTACAGATTCATTTTGGGATAGTCACACACAGTCACGGAGTGATTTAAAGCCCCTTATTCGATCGATCTAAAACTTGGTCAATAGAATTGATGTGAAAAAAGATTAACTTTGATATAGTTGCACAGTCACGAAGAGTCACGCACAGTCACGTAGAGATTAAAACCTCACCTCCCCTCAACCGACCAATCTGAAGCTTTGTCCAAAGACTTGTTATGACCACAGATTAACTTTAAGATAGCCACCCACAGTCACACATAGTCACACAGAGCACAGTTAAACCCCATTTCTCCTCATCCAGTTAATCTAAAGCTTGGTCCATAGACTTGTTGTGACCAAAGATTAATTTGAAATAGTCACGCACAGTCACGGAGAGATTCAAAACGCATAAGGGAAGAAAGAGTTTTAATAAAAACTTTGTTTTTATGGGTTACATTATTTTTACATGTAGATCGTATCGAAGTAGATTCGCCTTAAAATAAGACCACTATCAAAACGAAAGAATATTGAGTCAATGGAATTAATTGTCCCTTTTGTAATCATAGAGTCTTATGAGGGTTAAGTTGATAAAAGATATAATGCAGTTGGATGTGTTGCCGTGACTATATTGAAGATTTTCGGATCATAATAAATTTTCTTTCGGAATCAATAGATATTTATAACTATTGGCCCGATGCTTGTGGCATACCTGCAGGAAACACGTCGGAATCATATGCTCCAATCCGATATATTTGTATATAATTACTCTAAGCATATTAAATTAAATACTTCAACGACATGTAGATAGATAGATAGATAAATAGGATTCTTTATTTTCTTCATTTCAAATATCGTTACAAAAATTATTATTTCCTTAACTTATTTATGTAATAAAGAACGTACAACATGGTTTAAACCCGTCCGCTGGAAGATTGGCTTAAACAATTTTTATTTACAATTTAAAAAAAAGAAAATGAAATTCAAAAAGTAAATTCATTTACTAACATATTTCTATATTTTAAAGCATTTTTTGCATAGTTAAACAGACTTTGCCAACATGTATCATCGCCACCATTTAATTCGTGAACTATCTCAAGATCTGTTAATATTATACGCTGAAAATATTTTAACCTTATGAAGTTAAGCACAGGGCATTTACCAATAATGTGATCTGTCGTTTCAACCTCGTTCAGATTACGCAATGAGCAAATTTGGGCCCCTCCTTCTCTGTATTGGTTTCCGTTTAGCCAGAAGAGATCTCCCCTTGCCTTCATTACATATTTTATTTATTTTAGATTGAACCTTTTATTACAATATGTTTGACCTTTTGAGTGACCTAAGTGTTTGTAAATTCTTTGCTGACTAAGTTTCGCACTTACTCCTGTTGATATATTCTTATCTCCATCGACTCTATTAAATTTATACAAGCTTCATTCCAATTTAGTTTATTGTGTGTTTCATAATATTGTACTCTGTATTAAACTCCTGCAATTTTCTTTTAGTTTAGTTTTCAAAATATACTGAAGATGTAAACTATACGAGTAAAAGTGACCTTCTTCTTGTTCAGTTTCAAAAGATATCACATAATTTGGTGTATTAACAGAAAGTTTCAAAATACGTTTGGTGAAAAAACGCTGCAACTTATCGATTTCCTCAAACCACGAGTAACTCCATATTTGTGCACCATAGCACTGAATTGATCTGCACACTGCGAGAAACAGTTTCCATTTTGCCTTTAGTGAAACTACTTTTCTACCTATAAAGCCTTTCCACGAAGCGTTTATACTGGCTTTAGATCTGTGGTTTTCTGCAATAACCGCGTATGTCCATTTTTGTCAGTTTTGAGTTAACGATGCCAAATATATTAATTTTAACGCTCTTTACATGTGTTAAATTTTTTTAAAAAAGATATTGACCATTTTTGAGTTTTTTCTTTAAATAACGACGTAACTTAAATGTTTATTAAATTAATTTGCAGCACTATCGATGTGTGTCAACCTACGTTTGATCGCTGACAAATTATTTTCTCAGAAAACGACACATAGCGACATATTTTGTTATTAATGAAAAAAAATGCAAAATAATTTTGTATTATTTTTCAGTTTATAACCACTTATAAAAACTTGTGTGTTTATTTCTATTATTTTTTGTCACTATTATTCTTGATACGTTGTTATATTCTCATCCCAGTCTCGTTAACTTTTTGTTGACGAACAAAGAAATCCATTTTCCAAGCAACAACAACTTATGTCTTCATGGGTGGTTGCATTGGTAGTTTTCTTTTCCAAAGAATACGACGTTTTTCGACATAAGTTGTTTTGTCTGCACACACTTTAAGTGTTATTTACATGTTGTTCTATTCCTCTGAAGATTTTTTACTCAAAATTTTACATAAAGTATTTATTGCCCATATCTACAGGACTGTTAAATAAAAAGCTCTAAAAACTTTGTATCGAGCCCATAATTTCAAATATAACGTTTTTTGGCTCCCCTGAACATTTTGATTTTATGACATACGCGGTTATTCTAGAAAACCACAGAGATGCTTCACTTTTGACTTTTAATGTTCGGCATAAAACATTTTTGGTGTTAATAATATTCATACATTCCGACATGTACGTACAGTTCATTAAAAAAGACTCTCCGATTTGGTAAGTTATGTATACATAAACTCTGTGGTTATTCACACAGAAAACAGATTAATTGTGGCTACCGAATTTATTACCAACCGAATTGCGATAATGCTAATAACAGATTTTCGGGTTCACGATGATTAGAATTCTATTGCCTTAACAGCAAATTTTTTATCGTAATAGAAAATTTGCAGATGATATTAAACTTATGTTCATACAATCGAATATACAGTTGTTCCATCTTAGAACAATTCGGTTGGCAAATATTTTTTTTGTGTGTTGGAATCCAAAATATCAATTTTTTGGGGGAGTGAAAAATACTTTTAAAATAGCACATTAGGGTAACTATGCCATTATAGGACAATTTTATAGAATGGAAAGAGAAATTTTATTTATTAATACTATTGACTTATTTATCTATAATATTAATAGGCTAGGCGATTTCTTGTGACCGATGTTTTGTTCTACCGTTTTATCCCGATTTTAACCAAACGTATATTATATGAAAGGTATTTCTTTTTTGCCGTTTTGCAGATTTACAGATTTTTAAATTTTTTCATTTATTTTGAGTAAATTGCATTTAAAGTTGGTACTAGCACAGACATAAAATTATACAATGCTATTACATGTTTCTTAAGTTTGTTAATGTGTTTGTAATAAGAATTAGTTTGTTTTTTTGTTTTGATTTGTGAATTGGCTATAACTGATTAGCATACCTTAAGGGCACTCGAAATTCGAGAGCTGGAATCTGCTAGTTGTTATTAAAAGTCAAGCCATAATATGTATATATGTTTTTTCAGTAGCTGCTATTTATTTTTGCAGATATTATTTCCTAATTATTTAAATAAATCTGTGGAGTATTAAATTCAGTTAATTAAGCATTTAATTTGTATATACTATATTGCATGACAGTGAAACATAATAAATTAAACTAAACCTAATAGTTTATTTAATGATATAAATAATTTAACAAATTCTATTTCCAAAAATATATGACTACAGTTAAAAAAAAAAAAGAATATTGATTTTAATTTCTAAGACAAGCACAACAATCATACATATTAAAGTTAAAAGTGAGATTAAATAAATTACACAAGGGAACAAGGTTTTTGCTATTTAAGAACTGAATATTGTTTTTAAGGTTATTTGGGACGCTGAATCCAAATCTGCAATTGGTTTTTTTCTATCAGCTCTCCTTTTCGTGATATACCGTTATGTCCAAAATTAAGGCACTTCCATATTGGAATAACTTGAAAAAAAAATCAAAAACTCGTCAACAATATTATTTTTGAGCCGTGCTTACATTGGTTTTAAATTTTCCCAGTACTTTCAGAGATATCGTTGAAGTTATGAAAGAAATAACAATTTAAAAATATAAAAAAAAATTTTTTTTTGTAACGAAGCAAGATAGAACATATTTTTAGATTATGAATAGAAGCTCCCAATTTCAATTTCCAAAAAAAACATTATTTCAAAGTTCTGACCGCTAAAACAATAAAACCCACGTTTCTCTGTTAACAATAGTTGTAGCAATAGTTGTGTGTGCTGATTTAAATTAACATACTAAACTCAGATTAATGTGTTTTGTAGACGTGTTTGTGTTTGGTTTGTATGTGTATGTGTATGTGTATGTGTATGTATATATATAATTATATACTCCATTACCGCATATCTACTACTAAATTTGTGTTGCCGTTTTATTTAGTCCATAAATATTAGATAATGTTTACCTTTGATGATAATTATACATAGACTTTACCAATATCAAGTGGCATTAACAACTTAAAATTAGTTTTTGTTTTTTTTTAATGTGAGTGTGTGTGTATGTGTTGTTTTAATTTATAATTCGTACCCTTCAAGTCATGCCATTTGGTTGGTTGGTGCGACGCGACCACCATGAAGCGCTTTGTAAAACATTTTCCTATATAAATTTCTATCTGTATATGTCACCAACACGTACTCATACATGTCACTTGTTTAACAGCAGTCATTCGTTCAGGTCTATCAATTCAATCATACATGCATGCATGCATGCATGTCAATTACAATTGCCGTATGGCACATTTGTCAATTAAAATTGAAATATATATATATATACACACACTTGCTACAAAAAATAGCCGTATACTTTAAGATGTTAATTTTAAACTTTAACAAAAATTTTAGTAAAATATTTTCAAATACGAATATTTTACCATTGATATAAAGGAAATTTTATTTTTTTTTCATAAAACCTATTGAAAATTTTTACTAAAATTTTTAATCTAAAATGCAAAACATAAAGTTATAGTTGCTATATAAGTGCCAAAAAAAAAAGTGTTGAGGATAAATCTTTTCATGCAATAGCTAAGACTATAGGCAGAAGCCACTACTCAGTGCATTACATCATTCAAAACTAAAGATCCACCACTTCAATTTTGTCAAAACCTCATTCTGCTCGCCTCTCCAAACTAACTAAGAGCGAAAAGCGAACTATTTTGGCATAAGTAAACAGAATCTTAGAATTACTGCTTCCAAATTAGTTCTAAATCAAAGAATCCTTCAGCAACGTTGTCATGAAGACACTGTTCACAAAAATATCATAGTCATGTAGCACGTAAAAAGCCATTAATTTCCGATTTCATTAGAACAAATGTGTGGCCTTTGCAAATGAGTATGAAAACAAGGCTCCAAAATTTTGTGGATCGTGTTCTTTTTTTAGATGAAAACAACTGGGCATTAAAATAAAAAAATTAGTTTAGCGAAAAAGTGTAATTGCATCAAATGAAGAAAATCCAAATGGTTAATTTGGAGGTGGCATTATGGTTTGGGGTTCTATGGTTGGCAACGGGGTTGCAAAACTCGCGTTTATTGAGTCTATAATGAATCAAGTTGGATACAAAAAATTTTAAAAGAATATTTAATACAAATCCCATAGGATAATGATGAAGCTGTGGTTGCTCTACCATACTGAAAATCAATTTAAATTGACCGATCGTAACCTTATAGAGAGATTTTGCGATTTATCGGAGCGCATAGTCCGTCAGCATAAAATAACTTCAAAGGAAATGTTAAAAGCATCATTGCGGATGAGTGGGGTAAAATAAAGAAAGAGGGTACCTTAAAGTTGTTTAAGTTGGTGTAAAATTGGCTTACATAGGTCATCAAGTGCAACGGATATCCTACAAGTTTCTAAATTAAGCAATATTTTATATAAATTCAGTTTTTTTTTATTTATATTTAAAATGTACGAATACTTTTGCTTACAATTTTTTTCTTTTTCACGTTTTTTTACCTGCACATGATGTATTAAAAGCCTAAACCCTTAAATAATTTAAAAAAAAACTAATAAACAACTTAATGATTTGTTATTTTTTCTTTTTCTAGCAAAGCCCAGCCTGAAATTCGAGTGCAAATTCTAGGAATATTTATTTTTTTATTCAATTATAAATATTTATTGAACACACTGAAGATATTTATGTAACTGCGTTTATTCGTAAATAATTAATTCAATTCAAATTCAAAATTCAACACAAATTTAATGCATGTGTTGGTAGCAACTTTAAATGCATTTTACTCTAAAAAAAATGTTGCAGATGATGCAAATCTGTAAATATGGTGCACAACTTAAAAGAAATACCTTTCAAATGGTATATTTTTTACCAAAAGCGGTTATTATTAAAGTTGTAAAATCGGTCACAAGAAATCACCTTGCCTACTAATATTATAGATATATATATGCCTTTCATTGAATCCATTTAAATTGTCTGCAATATTTTAAAGACTTAATGAATGTTTATATTTTTTTTATAAACAATAATAAAATATTTATTATTAAAATAAAAGGAAAGAGTGCTTTAAACTGAAATCAAAAATTTTCTTTAAAAATTTGAGTAAAGCTCCATTTGAAGGGAAAGTTTTTTAAGAAATAAATTTTGTAAAGCCCAAAGATCGTACGACGAAAGATTGCAAATACGTTGTAAATACGGTCTTTGTCCACAGCTGAGTCGTAATTTTAGCGACGCAGACGAGACATATCCACATTTTGGCCATAACTTGGTACAGTGACGCCCGATTTACCCCATTTTCAATAACAACCTGCACGAAATAAGGGCAAACAATATTTTCCTAAAAAAATTTGCCAATAAAGTTCTCCAATTTTCGCTTTTTAATGATTTGTATCATTGCTTAGGGTGTTTATCTGGGAAAATATTTCTCATAATACGAGGAATACAGGGAAATTTGTTCATAACGATTTAGAAGTCAATATCTTGTGGTCATATTTTATTTTTTATTTATGAAAATTTACCACAAGTTATACCCTGATTAGTACTACCATATATACCTTCAATGATAATCTTAGTAGAATTATTTAAACCACAGAGTGGTATCGTGGTCAGGGTCTAAAGATTGACTGCTTGTGTTTGGAACTACCAAAAATATCTGGGTCTACCACCTTTTATTATACCGATCGACTCAATTTCACTCTGGAAGTCTAATTAGCGAAATCTTTTCATTCGTATATCTACATGACTGTCTGTCCGTCCGTCAAAATAAAAAAAAAATGTAGTTTCGAAATTTAAATACGCTCTTAATAATTCTGTGGCAGATTTTTAGGGTCATTTTTTAGGAAGTGAGTAATTCCTGGTCAAGGTGAAGGTACTTGGCGAGTAAAGTAAAACCCATAAAGTGTTTGGCGTTCTCAGGCCTTTTCATATTTTCTCCTCATCTTGATGTTTGTTTGCTTAGTTTTTCAGCTACCAGTATAACTCAAGAACCACTAACGATTCTCATTTTGTTCTTCAGCAAAATTGTTGCTAAAGCTTAAATAAATATTTTTTATTAATATATCCATGTAAAAGATATGATCCCTCCGGGGAACCTGTAACCCCTACGGTACGCGTCCCCTGGTGGCGGATAGAAGAATGGCTCCCAGATATGGGTGGTAAGACAGAAATGAAATACGTCTCGCGGACCAATAAGCAGCTGCATCCGTCTTACATTAAGCGGCAGCAAACAGCGTCTGTATTCCAAAAGAAGCGGCTGATTACTGAAGTAATATCCCTTGAAAACCTTACAATTATGAATCACAACAATGATACAAAGCCCTCTTTCTCCGGAAATACGAGGGTGCCAAGAACCCCCGCAGGTAAAGCAAAAAACAAACTCAACATCGGAACGTGGAAAGTACGAAGTCTACATGAAGCTGGAAAATTAGCTAATACCACATCTGGAATGAATAGGCTCAAAATTGATATCGTTGGTGTATCTGAAACGTGGTGGCCAGATAATGGAGAAATTGGTACCCAAAATGTAAAGATGTTTTACTCAGGCAACTAAACCATAGTATAATAGTAAATAATAATAACAATAGTAAAAAGCAATATAACAAAATGTGTAAAAGGATTTATTCCAAAGTCTGACAGCACCATGCAAATAAAGCTGGAAGCTAAAGAACTCAACACAAATACTAACAAATCTATGCGCTAACTGCTGAAAAAATAAGGAAAAGCTACGAAACATCACGAAACAGCTATCATCCAAGGAGATTTAAACGCAAAAATAGGTAATGACAGAACCATATGGGTTGGGCGAACGAAACGAATGATATGACAGACTGATCCAATTCAGCCAAGAATTTAAAATAAAAATAACGAATACGCTCTTCTGTCTGTCTCCCCAGGATATATGAGGAAACATTGTAAGAAATCGAATCAGCTATATTTTGATAAACCAGCACTATGGCTCCTCCATAAAGAACTTGCCCAGGAGCAGATGTACCGTCGGACCATAATCTCCTAATGACAAACATGCGAGCAAACCTCTCCGCTGTTATTAAGAGAAAGTTGCATAAGAAGTTAAATTAATGCCTTCGGGACCGGACGCTAGCCAGTTCATAGGCAAACCATTTCAGCCTTTCCTACCGTGAGGGAGTCTTTCCCTCTTGCTGGAAAGTTGCTAATATTCAACCAATCCCTAGAAAAGGTGCGGCTAATAACTCTGAAAATTACCGTCCAATTGCAATCCGCTCTGCGCTCTCAAAGGTGATGGAGAGCATGATCAATTTCCATCTTGTGAACTACCTAGGCTAACTCACTTCTTAACGATCGAGAGTATGGCTTCCGTAGAAACCGTTACACGGGAGACCACCTAGCTCTACTTTCTGGAGTCGATCCATTCACAATCTTGGCGAAAGTAAAGTGGTTGCTCTGGATATTTCCAAGGCATTCGATCGTGTGTGGTATGGTGCATTGATATCAAAGCTTATTGCATTTGGGGTCGGTAATGACTTCTCTCGATTTATATCGAGTTTTCTCAGAGATCGAACAATACGTGTTGTTATTGATGGGGTCTCATCCAATGAGTTTCAGCTTAATTCAGGGGTGCCCCAAGGTTCCGTTCTTTCTCCTTCCCTTTACCTTATCTTTCTGAACGACCTTTTTAGTCAAACTTTTAATTCTGTATACTCTTTCGCAGATGACAGCAGCATTTGTCATTCATTCTCCTTTAACTGTAGGCCAAGCCTCTTGGAGGTTGGGAGAAAAGGCAGACAATGAATGACACACTCAATCAAGACCTGTTAACAATCTCCGAGTGGGTTAAAGCAAATAGAGTTGATTTTAATGCACTGAAGACTCAATGTTGTATGTGTACCAATAGGGCCATGGAATCAACAATGTCATCTGTATGTATGAGTGGTATAGGTATTGAGGAATCGGATACTCTTGATGTTCTAGGCATGAGAATTCAATGTGATGTTCGTTGGAACGAGCATGTTTTTCAAGTGTGGAAAGAAGCATTCAAGTGTCTTGGTTTTATAAAACGGTGTAAAAATTACTTCACTCCTTCTGATCTCCTTAATATCTATACCACTTACATCCGACCGAAAATGGAATTCAACTCCCATATATGGGTAGGAGCTTCAAAGTCTATTTCGGAGCTACTGGACCGTGTGCAAATGAGGGCGTTGGTGCTCGTCAATGACAGTAGGGTATCCAACTCTATTGATTCATTGGAACGTCGTCGGAATGTGGGTTACGTAGCACTGTTCTATAGATATTACCATGGGATATGTTCTTTTGAGATTAGCGAACTTATTCCAAGTGCCCGAGTTTCTCTTCGCTATACCCGCTTCTCTAGTAGATCACATCCGTTTGTAGCCTATTGTCCAGTTGACCGCACAACGCATTACAGAGAGAATTCGTTTATCAGTCGAACTAGCCATATGTGGAATAAACTCCCCGCAGAGGTTTTTCCTGACAGTTATAATCTAATAAAATGTAAGTCAAATATCCACAAACACTACTCCCTCTCTCCTGCTTCCCATAACCTATTTTACTGAAATCAACACAATGCACTGCATTAGCACTGCATCCCCTGAGTGTTGGTTAATTAAAAAAAAACGGAAAGGCTCAATGATCCAGCTATCAGAGCAAATATAAAGGTACGCATAAATTTGGAAATAATCAAAGTTGATAGGTAAAATGTAGAGAATATATGTGATAAACTTCAGCATACGCTTAAGTCAATTGCGGAAAATACTCTAGGAATCAACAAAAAGCCCCAAAATAACGAAAGGAGGAGAAATTAAATACTGCAACTAATGGAAGAACGTCGAAAACATACAAATTTAAATTATGAGCTATATCATGAAATTAACAAGGAATACCTATAGCCAAGAATGAACACCTTAACGGATAATGCCAGGAAATCGAAAAACTACAAAATTTACTTGGCGATTATAATTTACACAAAAAATTAAAAGAAGCCGCCGGAATATACAGAAAGAAACCATCTAGTATTTTATATAACAATAACAATGAAGCTGTATTTCATATTGAGGAAAAAAGAATATTGAGAAAGGGTATATAGAACAAGTTTGTTCGGACAGCGGTCGCACAGTTTTTGATACACAGACAGATTTGCCGCCTACAGAAGCTTCAATAATGAAATACAAAGTGGATTCTATTCATAATGTCACTAACAGATAAAAAAAATCCACTGGCCCTGATGAGATTCCTTCTGAGGTACTAAAACTGATAGATATGGATAATATTGACATATAACAAAGTTGTTTAATCATATTTATGATACAGGACAAGATCCACAAGACAAATTTATAACCATACCCAAGAAAAACTGAGCAAAATGTTGTAATAACTACAGACTTATAAGTCTAATGAGCCACTCCCTGAAAATATTTCTAAAAGTAATTCACTCGAGAATATACTGAAAATGCGAAAAGGAAATGGGGGAATCCCAGTTTGGGTTTAAAGAAGGAATGAAGAAGGAAAGGAAAGAAGATACTGGTCGAAAAATGTAGAGTTGTACAAAAGGATGTTTTCTTATGCTTCGTAGATTATGAAAATCCGTTTGACACAGTGTAACAGGACAAACTAATGAACATCCTTATGTCAATCGGTATTGATGACAAGGAAATCCGATGGATCAAAAGCCTTTATTGGTACCAATCCACAGAAAATGAAATTAATAGAGAGCTGTCTGAGCGTATTTCAATATCGAGAGGCATTCGGCAAGGTTGTATACTATACCCACTAATGTTTAATATATATTTCGAGAGGATCTTCCAGAAATCCATAAACAACATATCTGGGGGGTATTTTTATAGGCGACATATATAGAAATAATATTAGATAGGGCGATGATACCAAATACTAATTGATAGTATCACTGATCTCCAAGATTTAATGAATAAGTTGGTTACATACAGTGAAATTTATGGTTTGAAAATTAATATTCGGTAAACCAAATATACGGTTGTGAGCACAAAAAATAATTACGGCACAGCGAACTTAAAAATACAAAACTTTTCCATCGAAAAGGTTCACAACTTTTAATATCTTGGAGTACTGATCAATGACCAATGGGACGGATCAGAAGAAATACGACGACGGATAGAAATGGCAAGAAATGCATTTTTTTAATATAAAAAAGTTCTAACAAGTCACGATATAAACCTATATATGAAAATACGGTTTATCAAAGCATGTGTATTAGGGCGGGTCGATTTCTACGGAAGCAAAAAAATCGCTCAAGTGACAAGGATAATCATATTCTAGGGATCAAAATACGAAACTTTGCACAAGTAGCCATACCTCTAAAACGAATTCTGATGTCCCGACTTTTGACCTGTCTGTCTGTCTGCCATGGGGCAACCCCACTCCCCCTCACGCAATTGATCTGAAACTTGGCACATAGTCTTCTTGTGACTACAGGTTAATTTTGGGGTAGTCAGGCAGAGTCACGCAGAGTCACACATAGTCACGCATACTCACAGAGTGATCTAAAAGTTATTTGCCCTCATCCGATCGATTTATTTGAATAACACAACATAGTCAAGGCGTATGATTATTATTTATTAACAGAGTAGAAGATACGTTTACGTACGAGTGTTATTTTTAATATTAAATCAAACATAGTCAGCCCAATTCTAAACAAAAAATGGTGATTTTTTGAAATGTTTGTATGGGGAACCCCCCAGGCGGTGTGCCAATGCCATGGGTGGGTCGGCCCTCATAAGTTAGTGGGGTTGGACTCGATTGGGGCACTCAAAGTGAGACAGACAGACAGACAAGTCAAAAGTCAGGACATCAAAATTCGTTTTAGAGGTATGGTTACTCGGGCATTTGGATCCCTAGAATACGATTTTCCTTGTCACTTGGGCGATTTTTAAATCGACCCGCCTTAATGTTTATGGTCGGTACTACTGTACGCAATGTAGGTATGGACCTTTAAAACAAGAGATGCGAAAAAGCTAGAATCCTTCGAAATGTGGATTTATCGCCGGATACTAGAAATACCATGGACCGATTTTATATACAATAACGAGGTGCTGAGAAGAAGGCATCGAAATAGAGAGCTCATAAAAACTATAAAAAACGGAAAACAGCCTACCTTGGACATATTATGAGAAATCCAAAATATAAATTGTTAAAAACCATCACGAAGTCGAAAATAAACGGAAAGCCTTCTAAAGGAAGAAAATAAATGGCTTGGGTTTCAAATATTCAGGATAGGACTGGATTCCGAAATGTAGGATATCTTCTGAGTGCGGCAAGAGATAGAGGAGTGTTTGTCGAAATCCTGGGAATCTTTGGAAATATTATAAAATTTTTAAATTATATAACATGTAATTACACGTAATTGTATTGGTCGCCAACATTCGTATGACGAATAGGCAAATAAAGAAGAAGAAAAGGTATGAAAAAATTCTGTTTGATTTACTATTAAAAACATGACTCACACGTTTATACATCTCTTCTACTCTACTAATCTATAATATTAATAGGCTATGCGATTTCTTGTGACCGATGTTATGTTCTACCGTTTTATCCCGATTTTGACCAAACGTATACTATTTGAAAGGTATTTCTTTTTAGCCGTTTTGCAGACTTACGGATTTTTAAATTTTTCCCTATATTTTGAGTAAATTGCATTGAATGCTGCTACTAACACATTCATAAAATTACACATATGCTATGTGTGTTTCATTAAATTTGTTAATGTGTTTGTTAACGAGTTTGTTATATTCATTTACAATAATAATAAACCATAAAAGTGTTGGTTTGTGAATTGGCTAAGTTGAAAAAAAAGCTTCGTAGAAATTGCTCTCGAATTTCGAGCGCTGGAATCTGCTAGTATATAATTATTATACGAATAATTTATCATACGCCTCGATAAAATTAGTTTAACTTTATTTGCTAAAAAAAATGAGCAAACAAAAATCATGATAAGAAGGTTCTAATATACTGGTTAAGAAATTTCACCCTGACATGGAATTTATAATTTACAATTTATTTTCGCTTCTTTAAATGCTTTTTAATTGAATTCATTAAATCTTGAAATCTCTACTCCCAAAAGTCATAGATTAAACACATTTATTAACATTGTGAGATCAAATGCATTTATTTTAATTTTCGTTCTTCTCTTCCTTTCTAGAATTAAATAACCAAGATTTTTTACTCAGTTCTTTGTTTCAAAGAATGTCGAACAAAAAGTCTTGATTATTTTGTAAACAATTTTTTTTCTTTGCTTTTAAACTTTCAGGCATATCTTCTAATTAGTAAACAGTAAAGGTAGCAGTCCATAGTGGTGTTATAGCAAGATAACCTGAAATCATATCTTGCATTCTGTTGTTTTCTTTATTATATCTGTTTAGTTTTCTCTTTTTTTTGCATTTTTACAAAAAAAAAAAAAAAAATATCATATAACTTTAGCATTTGTTAAAGGAATTCCATTTGCCAACAGACAACAAAAACTAGCAACTAAGTTATGGAATTTTTTATATTAATTTTGCTGGCATTAAAAAATAAAAACTAACAACGACAACAAAGAAGAAAAACATGCAGCTTGAACAGTGGAATTATAAAGAAAAGAAAAAAAAAAACAAAACTTAACCATAATGGAAAAACAAAAAACTGCCAATAGCAAATTTCAAGTCAATATGATGACGAGTAAATGGAAAACAAACACAAGACTTGAGCAAACACAAAGCGATGATTGTTCCGTTCGGGGTATTCCAAAGCAGTAATTGCAAGGCTTGGCTGTGTTTAAAACGAATTTTACAACGAATAAATTTTAAAACAACATTAAGCGAGTGAAAATATTTTAAAGCCTTAAACAAACTTTATTCTAATATACAAAAGGATTTTTCATAGAAAAGCATTATTAATCGATTAAATCGTATTATGGTTTTATAAAGCATAATTTTAAATTTAAATTATTAGAAGACTTATTTGTTCGGAACAGAGTGTTCGGCTGTTTTTTTTTTTTTTTTTTTTTCTAATCCAAAAAACGACACAACGAAAAAGTTCGAGTTCAATTTACGTCTAAGAAAATCAATGTTTTGTATTTTTTTCCCAATCAAAACATGTTTTACTACTCAGCTCTCAATAAATTGAAAATGTAAATTTCTGTTTATTGTACCCTATACCACCATGTGGTGGTCCGTCTGTCCGTCCATCCGTCTGTGTGTCCGTATAAACCTTGTAATCAAACTACAGGTCGCAAATATGAATATATTTTGATGAAATTTGGTCTATGAGCTTTTACCGGTCATAGGATGAACGTTACTGAAATTAGTGAAATTCGGTCCATGTTCAGACCTAATCCGCATGATCCATAAGATCCAAATTACCTATAGATCTCAGTCAAATTGGGTTTGTATGTGTTTTTTATATCTATTAATCAGTAGTCCAAAAATAATCCCTATAGGACAATTATTAGTCATAGGCCCCATATAGAGCTGCTTCCCGATTTTCACTTATATCTATCAAAAAAACAAAAACATTGCACAGATTTTTCTCAAATTTGGTTTAAATATATATTTTTTCAAAATATAAGTGACTTTACCAAATACATATGGTCAGGATCAGTCCATATTTCGACCTAGTCCCCATATAGATATAGCATCCGATATGAACTTTTTCATATCTGCAGCCAAAAAATAATAACAATGCCACTCAAATTTGGTTTATTCTTATTTTCGATATCGAATTAGTTGGACGAAGAGATAGGGTCTCTAAACCATGGTATAGGGTATCGTATAGTCGGTCTAGACCGACTATAATTTCTATTTTTTTTTTTTTATTCCATGAACACATCATCATACATCGATTGATAAAATGGCTAAAGGTAGAAACACAACTGTGACGAACGACGAATTTCGCACAGCTTTATTGCTTTATTTTTACGCAACGAATTGTTGCCGAAAAATTCGTCGAATGAAATACAATTACGACGAATTCACATAGCAGCTGTAACGTCATTAACAAACAAGTAATTTATATAAATAAATATTGGAAAAATATGAATAAAAGAATTTTTAAATTTGTACGAGTTATTACAATTGTAAGCATCATGTTCACGATGGTAAAAACTTTTATTTTTGTACGGCAGCGTTTAAATTTCTGAAAAAATTTCACAAATTGTAATTAATAAATTAATTTTATGTCATTTTTGTTTATATGTTGCAGCTGATAGTGTGACCATATTTTAAAAAATCATGTGAGTCCGATTACAGGAGATATGTGTAAACATCTAGTAATTAAAGATTTTTTAATGGCACTTTTTTAAAATCAAACAGAAAGCGTCTTCTATGTATCACTTATAGCAATCAACTGCAGGGGCTCTGCTAATATAAAAATATTTATTATTTCAACCGGTTAATTTTTAATTTTTGTTTTTTATTTTTCAATTTTCATTTCTCAGTTTTTATTTATCATTTTTAATTTTTTCGTTTTTGGTTTTTCATTTCCATTTTTCATTTTCCATTTTTTATTTTTCAGTTTTCATTTTTTAATTTTTCATTTTTCGTTCTTAATTTGCCATTCTCCATTTTTGATTTTTCGTTTTTCATTTTTTATTTTTTATTTTTCATTTTTTATTTTTTATTTTCCATTTTTAATTTTTTTTTTTCCTTTTTAATTTTTCGTGTTTCATTTTTCATTTTTTATTTTTCGGTTTTCACTTTTTATTGTTCATTTTTCATTTTTTATTTTTCAATTTTCATTTTGCATTTTCTATTTCTTATTTTTCTTTTATAATTTTTCAAAATTTACTTTTCATTTCTTATTTTTCATTTTTTCTTTTTCATTTTTCTTTTTTTATTTGTCATTTTTAATTTTTCATTTTTTATTTTTCATTCTTAATTTTTTATTTCTCATTTTTTTTTTTTAATTTTTCATTTTTATTTTTAATTTTTTTATTAATTTTTCATTTTCCATTTTTTATTTTTTATTTTTAATTTTTTATTTTTCATTTTTTATTTTTCGTTTTTCGATTTTCATTTTACATTTTTTATTTTTATACCCTATACCACTGTGTGGTTTGGGTATAACGACTTTGTGCTGCTGTTTGTAACTGCCAAAAATATTTGACCTAAACCCATCTTTTATTATACCGATCGAATCAGAATCACTAACTGATTCGATTTAAAGATGTCCGTCCGTCCGTCCGTCTGTGTGTCCATGTAAACCTTGTAATCAAACTGCAGGTCGCAAATATAAATATATTTTGATGAAATTTGGTATATAAGCTTCTATCGGCCATAGAATGAATGCTGTTGAAATTGGTAAGAATCGGTCCATGTTCAGACCTAGCCCCCATACAAATGACCCCTATGAAATCGACATAAATTGCCATAAGATCCAAATTGTCATATAGATCTTACTCAAATTGGGTTTGTATGCGTTTATTGCATCCATTAATGACTAGTCCAAAAACTACCCCTATGGGACAACTCTTAGTCATAGGCCCCATATAGAGCTGCTTCCCGATATTCACTTAAATCTATCAAAAAACAAAAATATTGCACTGATTCTTCTCAAATTTTGTTTGTATATATTTTTGCAAAATACAAGAGACTTTACCAAACATAGTCAGGATCGGTCCGATTTTGAGCCTAGTCCCCATATAGATATAGCATCCGATATGAACTTTTTCATATCTGCAGCCAAAAAAATTAATAAAAATCGCACTCAAATTTGGTTTCTGCTTATTTTCTATATCCAATTAGTTGGGCCTATGACATAGAGTCTCTAAACCATGGTATAGGGTATCATATAGTCGGTCTAAGGCGACTATAATTTTCTTACTTGTTTATTTTTAATTTTTATTTTTCATTTTTATTTTCCATTTTTTATTTTTTATTTTTCATTTTTATTTTCCATTTTTTATTTTTCATTTTTATTTTTCATTTTTTATTTTTCACTTTTTATTTTTCATTTTTCATTTTTAATTTTCAAACATATCATAATTTTTTCAGCAATACAATCATAAGTCACACCGATTTTGTCTTAAGGCTCACATGTTACGCTGTTTTTGAAATTTACCCCCCTGCGTGTATAGATGTTTACACATCAAAAAAAAGAAGCAGTAAACGAAAAATAATAAATATTAACAAAAATTATGTAAAAGAAAATTATATAATTAAAAATAGATTTTATTTAATTTATAGGTTATAAATAAAATATAAAACAATTCTTAAAAACAAAAATAACGTTCTTTACTAAAATATTTGAAAAACTAAAATAAAATACGGCCACTCAACACCAATCGGCGTACAAAATAGAAATAAACCTATCGCAGAGTTCGTTACGCACTACGTATTTCGTTCAACGCACTTATGTGTGCATTTTCATACACACAAATATGTTTTATTTCTGATGAAAACGTAAACTCAAATTTAAGGTATGTACTATAACAAGAGCGAATAAAACAACACGCAAAAACATTTCTGTAAATCGTTATATTATGGATTATACTTGTATTGTTCTTTTAGCTTCGTCCTATACTCGATATTATAAATCAAAAATTTCTGCAATTTGGTGTTTGACACGAAATTTTATCCATAGATGAACAAATGATTCCATGTTTTGGTAGGCACAGTTCATTAGAGGCAAACCAATTCGATTTGGTTATAAATTATGGGATGTCTGTGTTCTTCTTCAGGTATTAATTCTGATCTTCTGATCTTCTTGTAATAATCCGATTTTGATATATATTTTCCCTTGTTATATACAGGTTATTTGTATTCTTTTATACCATAATGTAGATCAACTGATCAATATAACAATGTTGTTGGATTGGGAGCGAATGTTGAATATCCAATGCGACATGAAGTTTATTTTGACAACTTCTTCACATCATACCACTTGTTTTGTTCGTTGGCTGATAAAGGGTTTTGTGCGTCGGGAACTGTTCGTTCCAATCGACTGGCTGGTGGATTCGATGAATTGAAAGCTGGTAAACAATTATCAAGGGGTGATTATGATTATGCGTTTGACGCCAAAAAAAAAATTTGCTATGCAGATGACAGGACAACAAAGAGGTGACCATTAAGGTGGCCCTTCAATGTATGGGCAAATTTAAAACTCATCTGTTCCAAACACGCAGGTCATTTTTGTGTGAGGTTAGGAGAAAAAAAATTTTGACAAAAATTTGGGCTCGATCGGTTGAAAATTCGCGTGCCGCACAAGGGTTAAAGTTCGTGAGAACGAGCAAAATTTATAAAAAGAAGCTCATAACTACTCAGGGGTCACCCCTATGGAGGTAAAAAGTAAGAGCGACCCCCATTATTTTTGTGTCCCAAATATTTCTCTAGAACAAACTTACCCTCTATCTCCAACCCTTAAGGGGGTTCCCATACAAAAAAAAAAAAAAATGCACGAAAATTTACCAAAATAGAAAAACAAAATATATGAGCATTTCAACGAGAATTATTTCTATGGTCTCCGATTTTGATAAAATTTGGTGAGTGTGCTTGGAATCGAACGCATATTTCCAAAACATTTTTTTTTTGAACACTGTGGCAACCCCGAATCTTTGAAATATTGTAAAATTATTTGTTGTGTAAGAGATATTTAAAAAATTCTTTTTGTGTAAAAATAGTGAGAGTTTTGGGGTTCTGATATTTTATAAAATAAAATATATAAAATGGAAAAAAATTTTTGTGAAATATGCGTTCGATTCCAAACATACTCACCAAATTTTATCAAAATCGGAGACCATTGAAGTAAAATGGAAATGTTCATATACAATTATTGCAATAAAATAAAATGGTTTATTGATGCTATTAATAGGTTTATTTATGTATAACATAATTATTAATGCTTTAAATTAAATTACTTTTGCCATAACTCGGATATTTTTTGCGATAATCACTGACAACTTGAATTAAATATTGCTTCTCCTCTTCGTTCCTGCACAATATTTTATTGTAGTCCTCCATCATTTTCACACCTCTCTCGGCGATGTCGTTTACAACGTGAATTTTGTCGACAATTTTCAATGCTTGCTGAGAATCTTCACGCTGTGGCCACGTTTCCGGTGGATATCGTAAAAATTCATGCGGCAAGTTGAAGCGTTGGAAAAAGTTTTTAGTTTTTGAGGTTACGAAAGCGCTCAAGTTATTCGACAAAAATTGTTCATTTACTTCTGCAAATTTAAGCACAATTTTTTTCTTACTACGGATAGGGCCTTCAACATCTTCAGAGCCATCAGAGGTACCACAATCATCATCTTCTCCAGTTTCTTCATGAGTATGTTTTTGTAGTTTGACTTCCCTTTCTTTTATTTCAAGGCTTTCTTCTCCATCCTCTATGTACATAATAGCCAACATTTTTCGTTTTATGTCACACGAAACATCTGAATCAAAGAAGGCTAGAGCTATAGCCTCCTCCGCTAGATACCACAAATGTCTAATAAACTTTGTTACCATTATTTTCGACAATTTCTCATCTAAGTCTGCATACGAGTGAAGAGCTTTCAAAAAGTTCAAGTCCTGATTCGGCGCTTTGACAGCTTCAGTACAGTTATACCAGACTTTTACGTACAAACAAACCATAAATATACAGACATCTCGAATTCCATCCAATTGTGACTTTGGCAGTTTAAATTGGTCTCTGAACATAAATATTTTCAACGAGTAGATTGCCTAGGACATCCATCGTGCGTGGTGAATGGGTATGAGTTGTTTAAACTTATATGCGCCCAAATCACCGCCAAGGAATAAAACAACCAATTCCAATAGTTCCTTATAGTCGTTGCGACGTTGTCTTTTCTGTAGTTTGGCCATGCAAAATGTAATGATGTCATCTGGTGCAGTTATTAATTTCGAAACAACGATTTCATCGCTTACTCCAGTTTCAAATGACTTTTGATAAACATTTTCCCAATTTAGCTGGAAACGCCGAAACAGGCCAACATCTGGCGCAGAAGTGTTTCCAATTTTTTCTTCGAAGACTGCTCTTAGCACCAATTCGTATATGTGATGTCGACACGGTAGATACATCAAATCTCTCTCTAATAACTGTTCAAGTAAAATTGCAGCTCCTCCGAATTCACAAGTGTTTGACGATGTCGTGTCAAAAGACATTGCTTGAACTCGATTCGCAATCTTCCATTCTACCAGTAGGTGTTGAACAGCCGCTGCAATGTTTTTACCTTTTCCACAATCTAATTTTGGAACGCCTAATATTCGTTCCATTTCTCCATTAGTTACAATAACTGGAAGGCGATCAATCTTATTCTTTCCTGAAATCTCTTCCAGTATTTTGCCATCGCAATGCACTATAAAAAATGCTGCTTCCTTTAACTGTAATGAAAAAATATTTATATGAATATTGAAAATAAATAGGTATGAGAAGAATAATATTACATATAAGTTCTCCTTTACAAAACCAGCTATTTTTTGTCGATTTGCATTACGGTATCTTTGAATTGACGAGCGATTCAATACCAAATTTGATACGTTGTGGCCAAGGCCTTCAGCTACTGCAGTCATTAAATGCATTGCATTTCGGTCTGATATCATGCATTTGTCCAAAGCAGAAACGATCCGTTCATTGATAAATGACTGTGTTCCTCTTTTTACAATTTTCGAAGTCGACGGTAGAGCGTCCAATTCCCATTCCATTCCACCATTGCCACCATTGTCTGACGATTCGGTAGATGATGTTACTTGCACTGTAGTTGAATAAATATTGAGTACAAATAATAAAATTGTGCGTCTTCTGCAATTTACAATACTTACCCGTTGATACGGTATTAATTTCAGTAGTCGCTCGTAATCGCCGTTGTTCTTTTGTCTCTCGTTCCATTTTTCTTTTTTCATAGCCAACTAGAGCCATGTCAATGCTAATCACGCTGCCTGGACGGCCTTTTTTCCTCTGCGCAAGCAAAAACTCTATATCCTCCGGTATTGTAATCGTTGTAAGTGCATTAACATGGGCAATATCGAAGAGGTCGTCTAATTCTTCGACAAACTTTTCTTCTTTTACCTTATGAGAAGGTCCTCCTCTTGTTGCGCTCTTGTTTAACTTCCTCCAATCCTGGTACAATTTGCCAATTTGTTTTATGACGGCAGATTTGTCTCGCGTCGGAATTCGCGCCTTATCCCAGAAAATGAGCACTTCGTTTGCAGCCATTGTTATACTTTTTCGCACTTCCAATTTTAGTGTACGAGTGTGAAAAAAAAATACACCAAGAACTTCTTTTTTAGACGGCAATTTTGATCCCAACAGCTGCGGAATAACATGTTCAATCAAATAAATGCTGGGCTGTTGCGATCTCAAATCACTATTTTTCATATATGATGCCATTGAAAATCAAATGCGCACCTGCTATTTTTTAATGTAGTTTTTATCTTTTAGTTTTAAATGTTTTATTTTCCTTTTATTTCACTTTTTGATTTCACATTTTCCTGGGTTGCTTTTAGTTTTACTTGAAAAGATGAATTATTCACTATCACAACACATAAAGAAACTTTAAAATAACACTGCTTAGCTTTAATTTTCCGCTCACAGGTTGTATGTTTTAATTGCAAATGTCATAGAACAACTAGAAGGTCAATACGTGTACATAAAAAACGTATCTAACATAAACAAAAAATTTAAACTATAATTCGGGGATTCCAGAAACTAAAAAAGTATAACAATAAATTTAGCGATAATTCAAAGCTTCGGGGTTGCCGCAGTTTTCAAAAAAAAAAATTAAAAAATGTTTTGGAAATATGCGTTCGATTCCAAACACACTCACCAAATTTTAACAAAATCGGAGACCATAGAAATAATTCTCGTTGAAATGCTCATATATTTTATTTTTCTATTTTTGGTACATATTCGTGCATTTTTTTTTTGTATGGGAACCCCCTTAAGGGTTGGAGATAGAGGGTAAGTTTGTTCTAGAGAAATATTGGGGATACAAAAATAATGGGGGTTGCTCATACTTTTTACCTCCATAGTGGTGACCCCTTAGTAGTTATGAGCTTCTTTTTATAAATTTTGTTCGTTGTCACGAACTTTAACCCTCGTGCGGCACGCGAATTTTCAACCGATCGAGCCCAAATTTTTGTCAAATTTTTTTTTCTCCTAACCTCACACAAAAATGACCTGCTTGTTTGGAAAATCGAAAAAAAAAATAAGGGCCACCTTAGTGACCATGGCAACAAATTTTGACCGCCTTGCCTTTGCACAATGTCCAACGTTGGAAAAAAACATCAACATCAAAAAAGAACCCCGAAGCTGATATATGTCATGTACGGTCAACCAGCCACCATGTTACATAATTATAACAAGGGCACGACAATGCAATCCAGAACTACAGAATCAATATACGTGGAACGAAATGGTATTGTTCTCTGTGGTGCACTACTTTGAATTCGGCATTTGTAAGTGTTTGGAAACTGCACTATATGATTGCAAAATATAAAGCTGAGAAACCGATGAATCAAAAATAATTCAAAGTCTTTGTGACAGAAGCTCTTCTTTTGACAGAGAGGAAAGAAACTACCGATGATGACGTCGTCGACCATGAGGGTCACCGACCACCAAATCTTACAAAAGTTGATGGGAACCACATTATAATCAGAAATCCCTAGGGAAAACATCGTCGTTGTCAACTGAAGGGATGTGGTAAGTCAACAATTTATATGTGCGAGAAATGCAATGTGCATCTGCAATACAATTTATCCACTACTTTTCTCTCGGCTATGTTTTTTGATCTTACGATTTTGGTTTTCAAATAATAACAGTATGGATTTAATTTAATATAATTTTTTACTATCTATTAAAATTTTTGTACCATTTGATTCGAAAGTAATGAAATTAATTAATTAAACAGCAAATTAACCAAATATTTTATTTACGTACAAAGTCGACATATAGGATAAGCGCCAGTGTTCGAAATTTCGAAAAGTTTTTCGATCAGATTTTTGAATTCAGCGGGTCCTAATCACAAGAAACTACCTACCTTTTTCCAAAAAATAAAACTAATATTGAATCTTGAAGCGAAATGTGTTAAAACCTTTTCTTTCAGTATGTTTAAATTTTTATACCCTATACCACTATGTGGTTTGGGTATAATGACTTTGTGCTGCTGTTTGTAACAACCAAAAATATTTGACCTAGACCCATCTTTTATTATACCGATCGAATCAGAATCACTTTTTGAGTTGATTTTACTATGTCCGTCCGTCCGTCCGTCCGTCCGTCCGTCCGTCCGTCTGTGTGTCCATGTAAACCTTGTAATCAAACTGCAGGTCGCAAATATGAATATATTTTGACGAAATTTGGTATATAAGCTTTTATCGGCCGTGGGATGAACGCTATTGAAATTGGTGAGAATCGGTCCATGTTCAGACCTAGCCCCCATACAAATTACCCCTATGAAATCGACATAAATTGCCATAAGATCCAAATTGTCATATAGATCTTACTCAAATTGGGTTTGTATGCGTTCATTACATCCACTAATGAGTAGTCCAAAAACGATCCCTTTGGCCCCATATAGAGCTGCTTCCCGATCTTCACTTAAATCTATTAAAAAACAAAAATATTGCACTGATTCTTCTCAAATTTTGTTTGTATATATTTTTGCAAAATACAAGAGACTTTACCAAACATGATCAGGATCGGTCCACTTTTGAACTTAGTCCCCATATAGATATAGCATCCGATATGAACTTTTTCAAATCTGAAGCCAAAAAAATTAATAAAAATCCCACTCAAATTTGGTTTTTGCTTATTTTCTATGTCCAGTTAGTTGGGCCTAAGAGATAGGGTTTCTAAACGCATGGTATAGGGTATCGTATAGTCGGTCTAGACCGACTATAATTTTCTTACTTGTTATATGTGAACAATAAGAAAAACTATGAATTTTAATATAAATTTCGATTTTTCACATGTGTTCATCAAAAATTTAAATTTGTCGTTCATGCTTTGAATATAATGCATTTTGTTTTCAATACTTGAAAAACAAGCTTCACATGTAAAAAGAAAGCCAGCTATGGAGAAAATGGCATATGCGAATATATACATGTTCCCACCCTAATAACATATGACATGCAATGTTTTCATATGAATGGAAAACAATGTAATGAATAATTTTGCTTCTCTGGTTCTTTTGCTTTTCTGCTTAATTAAGAAAAGATTTTTCTTGTAATCAAGACATCACAAAATGTAAATTTTATGTTAATGTTTCCAAATGAGTGCGTTTTTTTTTTTTGTCATAAAAATTTAAAAAAAAGAACCTACTGAAATTATGTCAGTAGAAAAAAAGTAACATTAGAAGAACAAAATTTATGAAATAAAATAAGTTCCACCCTACTGTACTTGTCTATGAACATTTTGTCGCCTTTAAACTAAACATTGAATTATTCAAAATGTTGTTAATGTACTCGTTTGAGAGTGCATGAGTGTATGAGTGAGTGAGAGAGTGAGTATGTGTGAATTTTGTATAATACGTACATGACACTTATTTTGTTTTTAAGTATCTAATTATTGTGGTTTTGGTATAGATGTGTGTTTGACAGTATGCACATGCGAGGGGATTCCCAGAACAAATCGACCTGACAAAGAAAACACAAAAAAATTTAGAAAAATTTTCTTAATTTCTCCTTTTAGCGTGCTGCACTTGTCCCAGCGATATTCAATAGCTTCGATGCCCTGGTTATAGAAAAAACTGTCTCGCTACATAAAATACCTGTAGCCTTCAACCACAGACTCCACCTGTTTATTGTTGGCAGAACTTTTACCACCGAGACATTTTTTCAAGTTTGGAATTAGAAGATAATCTGAGGGAGATCAGTCTGGCGAATAAGGTGCGTGATGAAGAAATTCGAACTTTATATCATGGATTTTGGACATCGCAATAGTGGAAGTGTGAACTGGTGCATTGTCCTGATGAAACAACACTTTCTTTTTTGCCAAATGCTCGCCATTGAATGTTTTTCGTTTTTCCTTTTTGAAGATAATCAGTAAAAATTATCCTACACGCATTCAAAAAAAAACCAGACAGTCGTCGCCTTCTTTGGATCCGATTCTCTCATTTTAGTACATGGTTTTGACTGTTTCTTTGTGTTAGGTGTGAAGTGGAGATCCCATGTCTCATCCATGGATACGAATCAATGCAAAAACTCGTCTTTGTTGCGGTGAGACATCGTCAAATACTCTATTGAAACATCTTCACGGCGCTGCTTTTGTTTTATTATGAGCAAACGCGGCACCCACCTTGCAGACAGCACTCTTAAAATGCACTTTTTAAATGTCTATTATTTCATCAGCCAACGATCCTCCTAAATGATTTTGTAAATTTTCTTAACCGTTCGTCTATGCAGCTCTTGGCCTCGTTTGAACTCTGCCACCCAATATTTTGTAGCCCTAAACGAGGGATCAGACTCCCCAGACAAGAATTTAGCTTAGCTTTAATATTGGTTTCAATTCACTGAGATCATTTAATTTTGATCGCTCCAAAAAATACTAAAGAACGAGGTGCCTTGAAACTTAAAGCTTGTTTTATAAAGTTGCCACTTTTCACTAAAGTATTTTTTTTTTTAACTGATGCCGCCGTGTTATTCTGAGACCTCCCTCGTACATATGTGCATGCCGCCTCATAGATTGTTGCATTAACTTTATTCAATGAAAATTGAAACTATGAATTTATTAAAACCCCGTAAAGTACGTGACAGTCTCAAAAGTCTCTACAAAGTGCTTTTAATTAAATAATGACACATGCACACACATGTAGACACATACACGCACATATGATAGCTTAAAATGTTTTAGAGGTGGGTTACTTTTAGGTCGACAGGCTACAAAAGAAAGGAATTTGTAAAACAAAAATATTTCGGAATCAATTACTAATAATCTAACCCGTAAAAGCAAAGTTTTAATTAAAACTCTTTCTTCCTTATGCTTTTAAATCTCTCCGTGACTGTGCTTGGCTATATTTAAGTTAATATTTGGTGACAACAAGTCTGTGGACCAAGTTTTAGATCGATTGGATGAGAGGAAATGGAGTTTAAATCACTCCGTGACTGTGCGCGACTATGCGTGACCATGTCTGACTATCTTAAAATTAATCTTTGGCCACATGTCTATGGACAATGTTTTAGATCGATCGGATGAGGGGAAACCCATTTCCGCACTCCGTGACTATGCGTGATTAGGCGTAACTGTGCGTGAACACCCCAAAATTAATCTATAGTCACAACAAGACTATGGGCCAAGTTTCAGATCAATTGGATGAGGGGGAATGGGGTTGCCCCATTCAGACAGACAGACAGAGAGTATGAGTTAAAAGAAGGAGTTTAAAAAGGACTCCAGCATTTCAATTTAGGCTCAAGATAAAAAATTTAGGCTCAAGATAAAGATCAAATGTTGATCTATATTCTGTAAGACAGGTGATATTGCTGTTTCGGGTCGAGTCACCAACACTCATCAGTAACCAAAAGCAGTAGATAGTTTATTTGGTAAAAAGTTAGGTTCATGTGCCTTTGCTGAAAATAACTCAGAGAGAGTCCAAGCAAACCTGTTCCAATATAACAAACTAAAATATAAAAACGACCTTGAAACATAAAGAAGTTAAATTTTAAATATTTCTGGAAAATATTGGATATAAAAATTCAGTTCTAGATATATAAAATAAGATAGAAACATATGTTTTATAATCTTGTTCTATAACACGAAAATGCTAAACATTTCGTTACGTTTCGTTTCATAGAATGAACCACTTAATCTTTCAAAACGTCAGATTGTCATTGTACAATAGTTTTTTTAATTTTCCATAATTATTGACATAGCAATTTCATAGAAATGTAAATATGTTTAAAGAAATTTTTATAAAATAACACATGCTGAATTCTAATTAACATTATTTTCCTTTTTTATTTAATTTTTTTTTTTAATGAATTACATTTTCAATTAATAGAGCATAATTAATTAAACTAAATATTATGCATAAATTACTTACAAATAAGCACAACATTATATAGTAATTACAGTTAATTTAATTTAATACCAGAAGGTACTATTATTTAAATTAGATAATTTCTTTTATACATCAATGCTTAAATAATTTATGGAAATCACAAACAAGAACTAAAGCCGTCTGCTGTAAATTTGAAATTTTAATTTAAAACTTTCAAAGCCTTGAAGAGGAAGATGCAGCAGGTTCTTATAGAAAATAATATACAGCCAAATGAAATGGCTTAAAAGCTTTAAGCTTAAATATCTAATAAATAAAGTAAGTCAGAAGAAGAAAATTAAATTTTTGTTATCCAACTTACAAGCCAGTCACAGATTTGGACTCAGATTTTATTCGATAGCAGATCGCTGAATTCGTAAACATCTTAACGAAAATCAGTGGTTTAATATGTAGGAGAAGGACGAATATTCAAGACATATATCCAAGTCAAATAAATTTAAAGTGGGTGGATTTTAGTATGATAAAGTTAAGTTAATTTTTGTTTGTTGTATTATGCTCAAAATAAACTGATATAAAAACTGATAGCTTCTGGATTTATGATAACTTAACCGGAATTTAGCTTTGGGCTGAGGTTGATCAGTCCTGTCTAAAGTCTACTTAAGGATCCTGAAATCTTACGTAATGATAAAACGTTTAATTTATCTTGTCTAGGGTATTTAATTACAACTGTTGATCTTTATTCATGTTTCAATATATTTATAATCTACAATATTCATAGGTAAGGCGATTTTTTGTGACCGATGTCTGTTTGTCAGTTTTACTCCTATTTTGACCAAACATCCCTCATTTGAAAGGTATTTCTTTTCAGTTGTCCACCAGATTTATACATTTTTAAATTTTTTTGGAGTAAAATGCATTTATAGTTGCTACTAACACATACATAAAATTATACAATGCTGTATTTGTGTTTACTAAATTTGCTAATGTGTTTGCAAAAGCCCTGTGTTGAACTGAATAATAATTTTGGACATAAACCAATAACGACAATAAAAAGTGTTGAATAGGCAAAAATTGATTAGCATATCTTTAGGGTCTCATAAAAAAATTTATTAAAAAGTAGAATCTCCAATAATTTGCACTCGAATTTCGAGGTTGCGATCTGTTAGTATAAAATAATTCATCTTCAATCGGCTTCTTCTCCGTTTATGACAATCGGCTGCCAAAAGGAATCGGTAGTATCGGTGGAGCATCCTCCTCAAAAGTGCCAAGTTTTATTCTAAAAAAATTACAGAGAATTTTCAAATTTAAAAAATATAGTGGTTATCTTTGATATTTTTTGTTGCATAGCATAATCGATAACAACAGGAATCGTTAATCATCAGGAATCGGAGGAATCGGTAGACATCAGGAATGGGTATATATCAAGAATCGTTAATCATCAGTAAATAGCAATGTCCAAACGGAGTGTAGGCGATGGTCGGTAGATCGGGAAAGATAAAGAGGTGATTCGGTTTAGCAAGTACTTCGGCAACATGTGGGAACACGGTATTGACTATGAAAAAAAATCACGTGAGTCCGATCACAGGGGAGATGTGTAAACATCTACTAATTAAAGATTTTTAATGGCACTTTTTTAAAATCAAACAGAAAGCGTCATCTATGTATCACTTATAGCAATCAACTGCAGCAGCTCTGCTAATAAAAAAATATTTATTATTATTTATTTATTATTTCATCCGGTTAGTTTTTAATTTTTCGTTTCTTATTTTCCATTTTTCGTTTTTTATTTTTCATCTTTTATTTTATATTTTTCATTATTCATTTTTAGTTTTTCATTTTTCATTTCTCATATTTTATTTTTCATTTTTTAATTTTAATTTTTTATTTTTGATTTTTAATTTTTAGTTTTTTATTTTTAATTTTTTATTTTTCATATTTGATTTTTTATTTTTCATTTTTAATTTTTAATTTTTAATTTTTAATTTTTAATTTTTAATTTTTAATTTTTAATTTTTAATTTTTAATTTTTAATTTTTAATTTTTAATTTTTAATTTTTAATTTTTAATTTTTAATTTTTAATTTTTAATTTTTAATTTTTAATTTTTAATTTTTAATTTTTAATTTTTAATTTTTAATTTTTTATTTTTTATTTTTAATTTTTTTTTTTCATATTTCATTTTTTATTTTTTATTTTTCATTTTTAATTTTTAATTTTTAATTTTTAATTTTTAATTTTTAATTTTTAATTTTTAATTTTTAATTTTTAATTTTTAATTTTTAATTTTTAATTTTTAATTTTTAATTTTTAATTTTTAATTTTTAATTTTTAATTTTTAATTTTTAATTTTTAATTTTTAATTTTTAATTTTTAATTTTTAATTTTTAATTTTTAATTTTTAATTTTTAATTTTTAATTTTTAATTTTTAATTTTTAATTTTTAATTTTTAATTTTTAATTTTTAATTTTTAATTTTTAATTTTTAATTTTTAATTTTTAATTTTTAATTTTTAATTTTTAATTTTTAATTTTTAATTTTTAATTTTTAATTTTTAATTTTTAATTTTTAATTTTTAATTTTTAATTTTTAATTTTTAATTTTTAATTTTTAATTTTTAATTTTTAATTTTTAATTTTTAATTTTTAATTTTTAATTTTTAATTTTTAATTTTTAATTTTTAATTTTTAATTTTTAATTTTTAATTTTTAATTTTTAATTTTTAATTTTTAATTTTTAATTTTTAATTTTTAATTTTTAATTTTTAATTTTTAATTTTTAATTTTTAATTTTTAATTTTTAATTTTTAATTTTTAATTTTTAATTTTTAATTTTTAATTTTTAATTTTTAATTTTTAATTTTTAATTTTTAATTTTTAATTTTTAATTTTTAATTTTTAATTTTTAATTTTTAGTTTTTAATTTTTAATTTTTAATTTTTAATTTTTAATTTTTAATTTTTAATTTTTAATTTTTAATTTTTAATTTTTAATTTTTAATTTTTAATTTTTAATTTTTAATTTTTAATTTTTAATTTTTAATTTTTAATTTTTAATTTTTAATTTTTAATTTTTAATTTTTAATTTTTAATTTTTAATTTTTAATTTTTAATTTTTAATTTTTAATTTTTAATTTTTAATTTTTAATTTTTAATTTTTAATTTTTAATTTTTAATTTTTAATTTTTAATTTTTAATTTTTAATTTTTAATTTTTAATTTTTAATTCTTAATTTTTAATTTTTAATTTTTTATTTTTTATTTAAAATTTTTCATTTGTTTACTATTTATTTTTTATTTGTCATTTGTAATTTTTAATTTTTCATTTTTTATTTTTAATTTTGTATTTGTCATTCATTTTTTTTTTTATTCATTTTTTATTTTTCATTTTTAATTTTTTATTTTTCATTTTTCATTTTTCGTTTTTAATTTTTCATGTTTCATTTTTATTTTTTATTTTTTATTTTTCGTTTTTAATTTTTTATTTCTCATTTTTAATTTTTAATTTCTCATTTTCCAATTTCCATTTTTCATTTTTTGTTTTTAATTTTTCATTTTCCATTTTTCATTTTCAAACAGGTTGTTACATATCATAATTTTTTCACCAATACAATCATAAGTCACACCGATTTTGTCTTACGCCTCACCTGTTACGTTGTTTCTGTGATTGTACTGTGAAATAGAAATTTACCCACTGCGCGTATAGATGTTTACACATCAAAAAACTTAGTAATTGTGTCGTGGCACGTCGGTGTTGTCTAAAGAGATAGGAATAATTAGCGTAAGCAGTTAGCCAAAGCTATTGGATAGGCGGGAGTAGTCAGCCGAAGTCGCTATTACAGAGAGCAGTCTGCCGAAGCCGACGAATTAGCAAGAGCAGTAAGGCAAATAAACTGATTTATTAGTGACAAACGGAGTTGATCGCCACTTTAAATAAAGTGTATTAAACCTTTAATTTATGTAAAAATATCCCAAATCAAGGCTTGCCAAAACAATGCTCTCATCCACACCAACTTTACGTACTAACCTTATTAATTTATGAAGGGTATGAGAATTGTAAGTGTGGTTTTTCATTTATAAATTAGGTAATATCAATTTGACATATCTGTGCCTGCGTATGTGTTTGCTTGAGTAATGCAAAGTCGGTGTGAATATTTTCTTCAGTGTACGTTATTCTTTTATTAAAGTACATATCTATAAAATTAATAGGCTAGGCGCTTTCTTGTGACCGATGTTTTGTTCTACCGTCTTATCCTGATTTTGACCAAACGTATATTATTTGAAAGGTATTTCTTTTTAGCTGTTTTCCAGATTTCCAGATTTTTTAATTTTTTCCTTTATTTTGAGTAAATTGCATTTAAAGTTGCTGCTAACACATACATAAAATTATACATATGCTATGTGTGTTTTATTAAATTTTTAATGTGTTTGTTAATGAGTTTGTTATCTTCATTCACAATAATAATAAACCATAAAAGTGTTGGTTTGCGAATTGACTAAGTAAAAAAATACAGCTGCCTAGAAATTTCCCTCGAATTTCGAGCGCTGGAATCTGCTAGTTAATATTATTATTATAATAAACAAATAACGTAAATAACCATAAAAACAAAGTTTTTATGCATATGAGTTTTGAATCTCTCCGTGACTGTGCATGACTTTGCGTGACTATCTTTAAGTTAATATTTGGTGATAAAAAGTCTGTGGACCAAGTTTCAGATTGATTGGATGATCACTCCGTTACTGTGCGTGGCTATGTGTGATTATCTTAAAAATAATCATTGGCCACAACAAGTTTATGGAGAAAGTTTCAGATCAATCGAATGAGGGAAAGTGAGGTTTTAATCTCTCCGTGACTGTGCATGACTGTGCGTGACTATGTCAAAGTTAATCTTTTTTCACAGAAAGTATATCAACCAAGTTTAAGATCGATCGGATAAGGAGAAATGGGTTTTAAAGCACTCCGTGACAGTTCGTGACTATGCGTGACTATGTTGAAGTTAATCTTTCTTTACAGCAAGTATATCGACCAAGTTTCAGATTGCATGATGAGGAGAAATCCGTTTTAAGTCTCTCCGTGACTGTGCGTGACCATGCGTGACTGTGCGCGGCTAAGTCAAAGGTAATTTTTTTTAACAGTAAATGTTTCAGATCGATCGGATGAGGGGAAATTACATTTAGATCACTCCGTGACTCTGCGTGACTGTGCGTGACTACCCTAAAATTAATCTGTAGTCACAACAAGACTATGGGCCAAGTTTCAGACCAATTGGATGAGGGGGAATGGGGTTAAAAAACAATATAATTTAAACCACCAAAATATATCGTATATTCCAAAATATTCTGAAATATTAAAAATTTAACCTTTTATGGCAAAGAGAAATTTCAATCAACATTTAAGACAAATAATACATTGAATAAGTTGTTCACTAAGACCAAATCCAACTAGAAACTGATGAAAAGTCAAATGTCATATACAAAAAAGGATTAAATGGATTCGAGTGTAATATATGCAATATGTTGGTGCTACAAAACGGAAATAGCATCATATAAATCTGACCAAAAGGCAATAAATAAAACAATTGACCATAAAACTGCACTTGCAAAGTAATTGTACTTTGGCTAAACATAATAATGAAGAATTTAATTGAACTAAATAAAAATTTTAACTATTTCGCATGAATGTTTGTAAAATACTGAATTTTATTAAACTATCAAACTTCTTATTGAAGTTATCTTATCAATTATCTTAAAACCAAACTAGAACTAATTTTCCATACTCACACGACGCATTCAAATGTGTATTTGTCATCATGCAGACATTAAATTTATCATTGTATGTGATGCATGACCTAAACTGATATACGTTACAGTATGATAACATATTTGGGAATGTCCAGTATTTGGGAATCTTATATGAATAAAGATTAAAGATACATTAAACAGAAATATTTATGGGTTACAAGTAATATCTGAACTGTACTTTTTCTGCAGGAAATGAAATAAATATTTTTTTCTATTTTACCTCAAATATTTATTTTCAACTATAAATGTTTAAATAAATTGAATTAAAACAAAATATATATATATACCAAAATGGTAAGGTACCTCATGAGCGTAGGTTTTTGCATCTGATGTGGATAACAAGGAAATTCGGATAATAATTACACAGTACAACATTTTTAAGCTCATTAATTTGGGACTCAATTCTGAGAATTGCAACTGAAAGTAGCCCCAAAAATAAGAATTTCTACATCATTAGTTTTGTCAAGTTGGCTGCCATTATAATTTAATGAGCATACGAAGTTTTTTGCTCAAGGTGGATTTTTATCACTTTTTGTATATTTTAACACGGTTATAACTCGGTTACCGTACGGAATATCTCTTTTTTGTCTGAAACAAAGTTGTAGAAGTTCAATAGTAGAAATAAAAAGCGGAACAAACCTACCCGAAAAAAACCTGCCCTAAAAATAGCAGAAATGCCCATTTTTCCCCCATTTTATCTCCATTTCACCTTTTTTATGCTAAATAACTGGAATATATTTTTTGTGTCTGAAACAAAGTTGTAGATATTGAATAGCAGAAAAAAAGCGGAACAAACCTACCCGAAAAAAGTGCATCCAGTGCCCTAAAAATTGCAAAAATTCAAATTTTTCCGCCTTTTTCCCCATTTTCACCTTTTTTGCTAAATAACTGGATTACGTCCCTACAAATATGCTGTTTTTTTCTTTATTAACTTTATTTTGCACGAAAATATAAGATTTCTATTTGTTATCTATGCATGGAAACAAAAATAGGACAAAACGAATGGGGCTACTTTCAGGTGCAATTGTCAGAATTGAGTCCCAAAATCATGTGTTTTAGTATGTTATGATGAAATGATTCACCATTCGCTACAACTCCGAAAAAAGACAGAGGACAAAATGTTTGTATTTAAAAAAAATGTTTTTAAGTGAAACAAGATAGTGCAACTTGTCAGGTCTGTTATGGCAGAATTACATTGAAAATCATCAAATAAGCTGGTTTTATGCAAAAAATTTATTAAAAAAGAAAAAAAATTACAATTTGTTTAAGATTTCATTCGATAATATTAGCTATTTGCTGAAGACTAAAATGAGAAATATTCAATGGTTGTTGAGTTATAGCTGAAAAACTAAGCAACCAAACATCAAGACAAAAAAAAAACAAGTATTATAATTGGTTTAGACCTACTATACGATACCCTATAACATGCGTTTAGAGACCCTATCTCTTAGGCCCAACTAATTGGATATAGAAAATAACCATAAACTAGATTTGAGTGGCATTGATATAAATTGTGTTGCCTTTTAATATGATAAAGTTCATATCGGAAGCTATATTTATATGGGGACTAGGTCCAAATATGGACCGATCCTGAAACACATTTGGTTAGGTCACTTATTTTTTGCAAAAATATGTAAATACCAAATTTGAGAAAAAGCTGCGCAATATTTTTGTTTTTTAAGAGCCAATTTTTGGAATGTGAATTAAACTTGGTTTAATTGTCTTGTAGTTAAACTCAAAACAATAGTAAACTGGCTTTAATCTCTCTTATTATTTTTCAGTAGTAGTTTAAGGATCGACAGAAAGGATAATGCTGCCATACTTTAACCCAAAGAAGTAGTGGCACCATTAACAATTTCTTATCAATAATATGGTAATATTACAAATGCCAAATAAAAACAAAAACAAAAAACAAAACAACGCGTGTGATACAAATTCTAAATTATAATAATTCTAAATTATAATAATTCCAAAAATAATAAAAAAGTAATAAAAAATGTTTGAAAACAAAAGATCATCGAATTTTTCAACAGCAGAAATTAGTTTCTTATTGGAATTGGTGGAAAAAGAGAAGGACACATTTAAATGCAAGAAGACAGACCAGACTTCGTCCGAAGAAAAAATATGAACAAGTTATTGGACATGAGTCCATTTACGACGATGATTTTTTATCATCCGATAGTAAGTACATTTTTTTATAAAAGCATTTTTTATTATCATTTTTTATATATCTTTTCAGAATTCGAAGCATCAGAAACAAATGGAGAACAAGAAGTGAAATGTATCTTGATCGGGCGGGCACCAGAAAAAAGTCGGACAAATATTCTCCTAAAATGTTGAAAACTGACAAACATAACTCACTCCAAACTGGGAAAAAACAAAAGACGTTTGAGTCGAAGTTGGCAAAATGAAATTAAAAAAATTGAAGCTGGGAGTGGAATTTAAAAAAAATAAATTGGAGTTGGAAATTAAAAAATTCAGAATAAATCCACAAAAGTCTATGGAAGAATAGGGATTGGTATGTTCATTACTTTTCCTTGGCGTAGTTTTGTATCGCGTTTAAAGAAAAAACCATGAATTGCAAACATTGTACTTTTTTTCTTAATAAAAATAATACTAAACAATTTTTGTTTTATCTTTAGTTTTATTTATGATTTAATACAAATATTAATGGGGAATAAATTTTAGAATTCCGAAAAATATTAGAATCATGGGCTGATCCTTGCCAACGAGCTACTATATTTGCGATGTTGAGATTGGCATCACACGTCGTTTGCACATTTATGAAAAAAACATTTTCTGTTGTGATAGATCTCCCCATTTTCCCTACCTAAAATAAGTTAAAAAGTTTAAAGTAAAAATATTTAAAATAATTTTCGTTACCTGGGGATATAATTTGAACACGAATGCAGTCAATAGCTGCAACGACTTTTGGAAATTTTGCAATTTTATAAAAATCCGTTTTGTATTTTAAAATTTCCTGTTGTAATTCGGGAAACTTTATAAAATGGGCTCTTAAAAGGACAATATTATGAGAAACTTTCATCACTACTTTTGAAATGGTAGATTTAGATACTCCATTAAGATCCCCAATCGTCATTAACATTCCCCCAGCAGTTGCATACAACCGCAATGTTATTAATAACATTTGTTCTTCCTACAAAGCATTGTTCCTAAAAATAATTTGTTAAATAATATAAATATAACAGGCCTAAGAACGCCATCCCTGAGATGGCTGTTGCACTATGTACTTTAGGCAATTCTTACAGCAACCTCCTAGGCAGTAATGAATAACTTTTTGATAAGATGTAAAATAGGCGTCACTAAAAGTGGAGATCATTTAAATTCAAATAATTGTTAAAAGCCATTAAAAAGCCTTGAACAATATGAATTATTTTTTCAAATGAATAAAGAAAAAATAATTTATATGATTTAAAAAATAATATTCAGTTTCTTAATGTTTTAAAATTTGTTAATGAATTTAAGATTGATTTAATAGAATGGATAGATCTGAAATATGATAGAAGGTTTAAGGGTTTTTATTTTCAAAAAAAATTGTTATCAAAATATTGAAATATACATACCTTCGTTCATAGAGCATAAAAGATTTAATTTAACTAATAATTTTTCGTAAAATTTAAAATTTTAAAATTATTGGTGACAAAAAAAATTAGACTTTTGGCTAATGAAATCAAAATTTCATCCACAGTGCACCGGTAGGTGTTGCTTTTTGGTCTCTTATGAAGGAATCTTATAGTTTATCTTCTCTAATAATACAAAAATAATGAAATTTTTCAAACAGAAATTAATTATATCTATAAAAAACCATAATTATTTTTATAAAAAAAACGATATATAAAAAATTATAATAAATACTGGTAAAAAAAGAAAAACAATTATATTTAAATTCAAGAGGTATTAGAATTTAAAAGCTAATTATTGGCAACTTTATGGAAATGGTAATGGTAGCCAGCGGTGGAGGGTATCAAAGATTCGGTAGAGCTGAATTTAACACTCTTACTTTTCTCTCTAGAATCTGCAATATTTAATAAAATTTTCTTTTATTTAATTCCCAAGAACTATACAACAAAAGTGTTAAAAAAAAAACAATAAATAACAACAAAAGAAAGTAGTTTATAAAGAGTTAAAAAAAAACAAATTAATTTAACTCACTCCTCAACTTTAAACAAAATTAAATTAAAAAAGCCACTAAAATAAGTAAGTAAATAAGTTTCTAACAAATTTTTTCCAAAATAAATAAAAAAAATAAATTATCTTATCTTAATATTATTCTTCTTTTTTTATAAGTATTTCGAAGTTTTAGTTTATTATGGTGAACCTAAAACTCTGGTCATTTTTATTGATGTGACCTTAAGCAAACTTAAAAAAAGTTTTGTTTGATTCTTTTGGCTTGATTTTGTAAGCGAAAAAACATCGTTTATTCTTGTAAATTTTCTTTATTTCTTGTAAATTTTCTTTTTGTACATTTTTTAACATTTCTTAAAATTTTCCTACAGCTAAATCCGTACAACTGGAATTTGTGGTCATGTATAATAGTTTTTTTTCATTTTATTTATTTAAACAAATTCTAAATTTAATTATTTACCATAACTTTGATGGTTCCTTGTAACCTCGGCAACAACTGCAACCCACACAGCTAAAGTATTGAAACCTTTTTTCATATTTTTTGTTTAGCCACAGAGATTGCTCTTTTGCCTTTAAGAAAAAGCAGAAGAAGAAGAAAAAGAAGAAGATGTAGAAGAAGACAACAATGTAAGACAGTTAAAGTTAATCTAAAAATATACAAATAGCATTAACAACAGAAACAACTTAGAAAAGAGAAGTGGGCAAAGCAAAATCTTATAAAAGGAACAGAGGCAACATTGAGGCAGGCAGTCATCCCAAAATTCAATTTTGCATGAAAATTGAATTTTTTTTTTCTCGTATTTAGCGTATTTTTACCTTTGCATACAGCAAAAAGAAAGACAAGCGAACGAAATATCGTTGTACTGCTTGTTTTGTTGGAAATTTAAGGATGAAGGGTATTGCATGGTTTTTGGCCTCACCGAGCGCAGATGAAAAATCATTGTGTTGTATTTTTCTTCATTAAAAAAAAGTATTTTATTCATCGTTGTTTAGTTTTATGGTGTCTAAGTTGACACTTATTCTGACATCTGTACTTAAACGTTTATTTAAAAAAAAACCCCTTGATATAAATAAAAAATGTTGTAATTTTTAATCGAAAATTTTGTAGCGATTTTTTTTTTATTATTCTTACGCTTTGACTTAAGAAAACTAAAAAAAGATAAGAGATCATGCAAATAAATGTCACATTTATGTTGATATTTATATTTAAAGGTCTTCCGGGCGTATAATGAATATTTGATTATATACATTTTTTTGCAATAAACACGGTCGGTCGGTCGGTCCATCATCGTACGTAACGTTTAGCAATCATTAAAATTTTCTTTTTTGTTCGTATTTATTTTTATTGCGGAATATTCATCACAATTTTTATGTCGTCCTGTAACGTACTGTAACAGATTCCCTTGGTTCGTTTCATGCACTATGGGCCTGCGATTATAGTTTTTAATCGTTTTTTTTTTATTTTTTGTATTTCCATTTTAAAATATGTGTTAAAGTAGTTATGGATTTCGCATACTGGAGATTTTATGCTTATATTTAATATTATGTTTAAGCAGAATCGAATCAGTTAAAAACAATAGATTAAATAATATTTTAAATAATTTATAAATTAAGTATTTTTCAATGATCAATCGATTTATAATGAACATTTTGAATCAATAAAATCAGTTGTAACAAAGGCTAACCCTGAAGATTCTATACTTGTTTTTGGAGACTTTAATCTGCCGTTAATATCATGGACATTTTTAATTGATTCTTTTTACTACACTGCTACGGTGTCAAATGAAGATAACGATAATTTCATAAATAATTTATCGGACTTGTGTCTTTTTCAAATTAATGGTGTTCATAATGATCATGAAAGGATTTTAGACTTAATTTATGTTAATGAGCCAATAAACTACTCTTTATCTCGCGCAGATCCTGTTACTATACCAGAAGATCGTTACCATCCTACCATTGAAATAAACTTGAATTTGCCATTTGTTTCAAAGTGTAAATCAAATAACTTAAAAGTTTTTTGTTTCAAAAGAGCAAATTACAACGATTTAAATTATTACTTCAGTAATACTGATTGGCTCCAATTATTATCTATTACATCTGGTTCTCCCACATCAATCGATACAATGATCAAGTTATTCTACGAAACTGTTCTATTTTATATGAATGAATGCATCCCGAAGTTTACTGTTTTCAACCACTCTGGCCCTCCTTGGAGCACAAAACAATTGTCGAGTCTTAAAAACTTAAAAAATAAACGACACAAAAAATATAAAGTGTCTGGTATTTTATCTGATTATACGAAATATTCAGTTACACGTGCAGAGTATAATATTCTAAATACAAAACTTTATAAGAATTACATGGAAACTATGAAAATAAATTTGAAGAAAGATCCAAAATCATTTTATAAATTTGTAAACTCTAAAAGGAAATCTACTGGATATCCAACTGAAATGAAGTATCTTAATCGTGAATCCCGTGATGATGTAGTTATTAGCGATATGTTTGCTGATTTTTTTAGCACAACTTACTCTGATGTTCAATATGACATTTCAAACATATATCCATTTCCAATTATGGAACATCAATCAATTTCATTTCCTTTTATAAAGACTTCGGATATCAAAAATAACTTAAAAACATTGAAGAATTCAACTAACGGAGGACCTGACGGTATTCCTAGCTGCATTTTAATCAACTGCGCCCAAACTTTGGCTGTTCCATTATGCATTTTATTTAATTCATCCATTAAACATGGGCATTTTCCTACATTATGGAAAGATTCATATATTATTCCTTTATTTAAATCTGGAAACAAATCGAATGTAGCTAACTATAGAGGAATAGCTAAGCTTTGTGCTATTCCCAAACTATTTGAAAAATGTTTAACGGATAATCTCTGTCATCAGGTTTCTTCTATAATATCACACTCACAACATGGTTTTCGTAAGGGGTGCTCTATTTCAACTAATATTTTACAACTTGCAACTTTGGTAAATCGGGGTTTCGTCAATGGGCTACATACCGACGTTATTTATACTGACTTCAGTAAAGCTTTCGATAAAGTAAATCATGATCTTTTACTCAAAAAATTATATTTGATGGGCTTTACAGCAAACAGCATAAGCTGGATAAAATCTTACTTGATCAACAGAAATCAACGTGTTTATTTTAATAATACTACTTCAAAGAATATTATAGTTAAATCTGGTGTGCCTCAAGGAAGTCATCTTGGACCAATTTTATTTACTCTTTTTATAAATGATCTACCAAGTATAATAAAAGCCTCAAATGTTCTTATGTATGCTGATGATGTCAAGATTTTCTTAAGCTATAAGAAATATTGTGAACAAATTCACCTACAACACGATCTAAATAATTTTTGTAGATGGTGCCACATAAATTTAATTGAATTAAATTTAAAAAAATGCAAACACATGCACTTTACTAGAAAATTAGGTGAATTTGGTTGTTACAAATTTGGAGATTACCAGTTGGAGCAAGTAAATAAAATCCTGGATCTGGGTGTTCTTTTAGATGCCAAATTAGAGTTTGTTCAACACATTTCGATGATAATTATTAAAGCACATGGTGTACTGGCCTTCATTAAAAGATGGGCAGAGGAATTCAATGACCCTACAGTTACCAAACAACTATACATCTCCCTAGTAAGACCAATTTTAGAATTCGGGTCTGTTATTTGGGATCCACTATCTAATATTCGCAGTGCCAAAATTGAATCGGTCCAGAAGCAATTTCTCCTTTTCTGCTTAAGACGTTCTTATCCAAGTTTTGTCAATCTGCCATCATATACAATTAGACTTTCCCAAATTAAACTGCCGTCTTTAAAAAGTCGAAGAACAATGCTTAATGTTATGTTTTTATTTAACTTAATTCGAGGCGACATATGCTCAAACTTTCTTATGGACAACATCTCCATGAACGTTCCGGCACGGTCAACACGTTTTTATACTCCACTGTTTATCCCAATCTGTCGTCAAAAGTTTGCCGATGCTGATCCATTTAGAAGAATTTGCCATGATTTCAATGATCTATACAATTTAATTGATTTTTCTTTAAATGATGATATTATTAAACGCAATATTATATTATTTTTAAATACATAATCTCAAATTTTTGATTTAAGGATTTGTATATATTATTTTTTTTTCTCTGTATTAGACTTAACAGTCTGTAAGGTTTTACCATAGACTTAATAAATAAAAAAATAAAAAAAAAAAAAAAATTTACCCAATATTATTTTTACATATAATTGTTACAAAATCAGCTTAGAGCCAAACTGTTAAAGCAAACGATTGCTATGCAACTCCATCCTAATGTTTATATTTCATTTACTTTTTTTATTTTTATACCCTATACCACTATGTGGTTTGGGTATAATGACTTTGTGCTACTGTTTGTAACTAATAAAAATATTTGACCTAGACCCATCTTTTATTATAACGATCGACTCATAATCACTTTCTGAGTCGATTTAGCGATGTCCGTCCGTCTGTCTGTCCATGTAAACCTTGTAATCAAACTACAGGTCGCAAATATGAATATATTTGGATGAAATTTGGTATATAGGCTTTTAACCACCACAGAATTAACGCTGTTGAAATTGGTGAAATTCGGTCCATGCTCAGACCTAGTCCCAATACAAATGACCCCAATGAAATCGACATAAATTTCCAAAAGATCCAAGTTATCATATAGATCTCAGTCAATTCTTAGTCATAGGCCCCATATAGAGCTGCTTCCCGATCTTCACTTAAATCTATCAAAAAACAAAAATATTGCACAGTTTTTTCTTAAATTTGGTTTGTATATGGTCAGGATCGGTCCAAAAAAATTAATAACAATGCCACTCAAATTTATTTTTTTGCTTATTTTCTATTTCCAATTAGTTGGATCGGAGAGATAGGGTCTCTTAACCATGGTATAGGGTATGGTATAGTCGGTCTAGACCGACTATAATTTTCTTACTAGTTTTTTTTAATATTCTGAAAAATTGACCCGCAGCAGGTTTTCGGTACATAAATTTTAAAGTGCGCAACAAATGTTGGTGGCATTTGCTTACTTGCCTACTGACTCTTTTGGGGAGTTTTCTCGTTAAATTCTGATACATTTTGACGGTGTGGAATTTTACACGTTGACCCACATTAATAATTCACATTGCGTTTATTTATGTTTGTCATGTCACATGAATTGAGTGAAATATTAGTATGGTGTGTTTGTATGGATGTATGTTTGTATGTGTGTATAGTGTACAGTACTCTGTACACATTGTTGTAGTTGTATGAGTATCTTTAGTATTGACTTTCAGCATCATTAAATAAAAGCAATCATATACTTGCCAACCCTCACGCATACTTTCTTAGAAAACAAAAACAACAATACATCACATCTGTGACAATGAGGTTGTCATTTCATTTGTTAGTCATAGAAATAAATTTTAGAAATCCTCATATACACTATTTATTATTGATTCTTATAACAGCCAGAGTGAAGTAAACAATGCCCATCTCTCTACTGACATAACAATCACGTCTTCATATTATAACCAGGTTCATTGGAATTACCCAAATCAATTAATTGGATCAACAGTTACAAGTGAAAATGTAAAAAGACCTCTAAATAGTTTATATAAAAAATTTAATGTCATATTATCATTGGTGTTAAAAATTCTATTCACCCTAAAATAATTTTTCCTTCGTAAAAAGTGTTCACCAGAAAATTTGTTTTCACATTAAAAATTGTTTGTAACAGTTCATTTCTTTTTATCATCGGTAAGATTTTCTCACATAAAAAATGGTTTACCCTCAAAATTTTATCACTTTTTCACCTTAACATATCTTTTATCACATTTAATTTTTTTTATAAAATCAAATATTTTTATGCCTTAAGACTTTATAGTCACCATTAATTCCCTTTTCCCCTTTCATTTTGAGTTGAAAATTGTAGTGAGCGGACTTTTGTTGCAACATACAAAATTTATTCTCTAAAAAATAGTTTTCACCTTGACCTCAAAATTATTTTACCTTAAATTCTTTTTCCAGCTCAAAATTTATCTGTAGCCTATTTGTTAATTAACGCAAAAAATTTTTTAGCTCATAAAATTTTTCACCTAATCTATTTTCACCTTAAAAATTTATTGTCACCTTTTTTTTGCAACCGGATTTAAATAATTTGCGCCTCAAAAGTTTTTCACCTCATATTTTCTTTTCAACATTAACATTTTTCAAATATTCAAATATTTTTCACTTCAAAAATTTTTTTCATTCCAAAAATTTTTTTAACCTTAATTTTTTTTTTAATGCATTTAATTTTTTTTCATAATCTCGAATTTTTTTACCTTATGGTCACCATTAATTCTTTTTCCAGCATATTTTTTTTTGACATTAACAATTTTTTGTCACAATTAAATTTTCTATAGAATAATTTTAGCTAAAAAATTTTCACTTAAAAAATTTTTCATTTCAAAAAAAATTTTTCTTTTCAAAAATTTTTCATTTCAAAAATTTTTTTCACTTCAAAAATTTTTTTCACTTCAAAATTTTTTTTTCACCTTAATTTTTTTTTATACATTTAATTTTTTTTTTTTTAATAACTCGAATTTTTTAAATTAATTATTTTTCCAGCACTAAATTTTGAGTTGAAAATTATACTGGCTTTTTTTTACCATAGGAAATGTATTCTCGCAAATTATTTTCTCCTCAACAATTTTTTTCACCATTATTTTTTTATCATAACCTCAAAATTTTTAAATTATTTTACCTTCAAATTTTTCTCTGCGCAAAATTTTTGGGACGTTGTTTAACGTAAAATTGAGTTGACTTTTGATTCACCGGAATTGTTTTTCACCACATCAAATGTTTTTCCCTCAAAATTTATTTTCATCTTAACAATTTTTTTCACTTTTATTTTTTTGTACAACCGCATTTAAATAATTTTCCCCTCAAATTGTTTTTTCATCTCATAAAATCTTTTCACCTCTTAAAATATTTTCATCTCAAATTGTTTTTCATTTCATAAAATTTTTTTCACCTCATGAAATATTTTCACCTCAACATCTATTTCTACCTTTACAATCCACATTAAATAATTTTCACCTAAAAAGCTTTTTCTCTTCAAATTTTTTTTTTCACGTTAACAGTTTATTTTGTTACATTAAAATTTTCTATATCCTCTTAAATTTTTTCTGTTTTAAATTAGTATATCCCCTCAGATTTTTTGTCACCTTTAACTTTTTTCGCCTCAAAATTTCCACCTTAAGAATTTTTTATCATTTATTTAAAAACCGCAAAATTTTTTTCACATTTAAATAGTTTTCACCTCAAAAGTTTTTCTACTTTTTTCACCTCAACTTTTTTGCACCTGAGCATTTTAATTATTACTTTTAACTATTTTTATAACCTCAAAGAAAATTTTACCTCAAGAAATTTTTCTTCACCTTCAAAACTTTTTTAACTTAAAATTTTCTTGAAATGGGTCCACACGTACGTGAACTGGTAAACCAATACAAGGATCGGGCCATTTGTATAAAAATCAACGTTGACAAATACGATGAATTATGTAATACCTACAAAGTCAAAAGTTTGCCCACATTTGTTTTCATAAAAAATCAAAAACGTGTGCTTAGTGTTGCAGAAGCTGATCCCAAACTATTTACTCTCAAAATGGCGTCCCTAACAAAATAATAGGCCAAGTGTGGCAACGACGTAATTTTTATACCCTATACCACTATGTGGTTTGGGCATTAGGACTTTGTGCTGCTGTTTGTAACTACCAAAAATATTTGACCTAGACCCATCTTTTATTGTACCGATCGACTCAGAGTCACTTTCTGATTTGATTTAGCGATGTCCATCCGTCCGTCCGTCCGTCCGTCCGTTCATGTAAACTTTGTAATCAAACTACAAGTCGCAACTACGAATATATTTTGATGAAATTTGGTATCGGCCATAGGGTGAACGTCACCGAAACTGGTGAAATTCGGTCCATTTTCAGACCTAGTCCCCATACAAATGACCCCTATGAAATCAACATAAATTGCCGTAAGATTCAAATTATCATACAGATCTCTGTCAAATTGGCTTTGTATGTGTTTATTATATCCATTAATCAGTAGTCCAAAAATAATCCCTACAGCATAATTCTTAGTCATAGGCCCCATATAGAGCTGCTTCCCGACCTTCACTTAAATCTATTAAAAAACAAAAATAAAGGTCTAAGGTCTGTTAATCAATTTTAGCAATTCACAATTCAACACAGAGCGTCTGAAAATCATTCGCATTAACAGGCAGTAACGAATTATTATGAATAATTTATTTTATTTAATTTAATATATTTTTAAGACAGATTAAACATAAATTTTATCATTCTCAGCTTGCAAATTTTCGCACTCCTCCGTGCCCGCATATTGCTTAAAAAGGGAACTTAAAATTTAACTTCACGTATTAATACATATAATGAGTTTTTTCTGATGTCTGATGATGACCCACCTTTAACTATAGCGACTAACTTAGAACCAGTCGATTAGCAATGTCCGCCCGTCCTTCCGTCTGTCCGTCTGTCAAACTACAAACTACATGTCAAAATTATGAATATATTTTGATGATGCTGTTGAAGTAGGTAAATATCAGTGCATATTCAGACCTAGCTTCCATACAACGACCCTAACGAGATTGAGTTAAATAGGCCTTGGATCCAGATTATCACAGATATCTCTGCGAAAATTTATATATATGAATACTCATAAATCTATTGGCCAAAAATAAATCCTGTACGGCCATACCTACTCAAAGTCCCCATATAAAGCTTCACTTAAATCTATCGTTCAACTTATAAATTTTCCAGCCCTTTTGTAGTTAACTAAGAATTTTTTTCCAATAAAAAACTGTTTGCTTTTTAGTCCTTTGTTTATAATAAGCAATAAACTATATTAATTAATTTTTTACTTAATAACAATCTAAGGTATTTCATTTTGTTTCCAAGAATAAACAAATCTTAAATGAGTACTAAAGATGAAGGTATTAATTAAGTTATAATTTTAATTTTATACTACAAAAGCATTAATGCCAATAAGCTTATACATAGTTAATGAAATAAAATAGATTTAACTTAGTTTCAGTTTAACAACGATGATGGTAACGATACTAAAAAAATAAAACTTTAGCCTGCCTTTCGGATACGCAGATTTACAATATTATTTTCAATCTTGTTCTTTTATTATGATCAAACTTTAACAATAATGTTAGTTGATTCAATATTTGTTGTTTATTCTATATTATTATTATTATTCTACTAAGTACACATATAGTTGGAAAACATGATGAGAGTTTATATAATACACACACATACATACATTCAAACAAATCGTAAGAAAGTTTTCGCATAGAGTTTTCATTTAATTGAAATCTGCGGCGAACGTGAAATCAACTGAAACTAAAAGCGATTTGCTACAAAATGTTCCTTTATGCATACAAATTAAATACGCACACACATACACACAAATACACTCGCTCACACACTCCACTAGTAAACGTGCTACAACTAGATATGGAGCAGCCGAATATCATAAAAAAAAGTGTAGACATACAAAGTTACTTAATGATGATGGTTTTTGGTATACGAGCAGAGTACACCAATATCAGTATTCATACTCGCACCAGATAATATCAGGCCGCATATTGAAAAGCAAAAGTAGTATAAACATGCTTATCATATGTTATGCGGAAAAACCAAACACACTTAAAATGTTGAAGAGGTAAGCAGGTATGAATATCTTAATCGCTAAATACAGATAATTTCCGGTTTGTGAAAATATTTTTGCTTTTTTGGTGCGTTTTTCATATTGAAATATTTTAATAAGTAGAATTTTCTATGCTCAATCGTAGATTTCTTTTTAGCCAATTCCAAATAATTTTGTGATTTACTCAATTTCAATTTCTTTAAATAATTGTTATCTAAGATATTAAAGCAGGTGTTCATTTATAGATGATTATGGATACTGAATTGTGGTTTGTTTCAGTATCTCCCCTTTTTAAAGAATTTAAAAATTTGAAGGATATAAAAATTTCTAAAGTGTCATTTTAATAATTATATTGTTTTCATTTTTCAGTAGGAATTATTATAAATAATGTCCTTTGAACATTTTATTCTTTCATATCCTGGAGAATTTCCAATATGTGTTTCTAAAAAATTATATGTTGCAACCTCATCTACACTTTACTACATACTTCAGTTTTTTCCTATATTAATTATTAATTAAGCCTTAATAAAAAAATCATATTATTAGTCTAATATTTAAAAAAAAAAATGGTGAACGGTAAGCAATCATGGTTACAAAAATACTGCACAGTACTTGCTGGACTTGAACTAGACCACATACACGTGAAAATAGGGATCATGTATAGAAAAACTGCTTTCTCAGTTTCTCATTTTCTGATATTTTCTCCTTTTTAAAGGACTTCAAGGTTTTAGGGATATAAAAATTTAAAAAAAAAATTATTTAAACATTTCGATCCATATGCCAGTCAATATGGTTCTCAAATTAAAGAGGACGATCTTTGGAAACGAAATCTATTTTTGTGATTGAGTTATAAATTACATCAGGCTCAAAATCAAATGTTATTTACTTTAAATAAAGCAAAAAAAACGCTGGCACATTTGTTTCAAAAATTGATCTATATTTTGCATGCCAGGTTATACACCTGTTTCGGATCGAGTCACCAACACTCATTAGTTACCAAAAGCAGTAGATAGTTTGGTATAAAGTTAATTCATATACCTTTGCTGTGAAACCAATGCAATGAGAATCCAAGCAAAGAGCTATACTATTAAACCTTCCCCAATGTAACAAACTAAAATATTTTTTTATTAAATTCATTTATTTACAATGTGTTTTCACAACAATAAGTAAATTTAATTATCCTCTTTTTAGTTAACTTAGTCTGGATCTTTATCCAGTAAAACTATGTATCTCCAAATGAATAAATTTGAGATTATTTTCTGAAAGGTAGCTCTATGATGTGATACCTCTTAAGTCTATTAACTTCTTCACTTTCATCTAATAAGCATACTGCTAATGTATTGCTATGACTACTAAGTCTGTCTAAGTATTTTGTGGCATGTTTATTTATCTCGTCTTTAACAGATGGAATCTAAAAGTCCTTGTGAATATTGTCGTTAGTTGTGTACCAGGGAGCATTTGCTATTAATCTTAGGGTTTTGGATTGGTATCCTTGAAGAATTTCAATGTTTAAATTACTAGCGGTTCCCCAAAGCTGTATTCCGTAAGTCAAAATTGGTATCAATATTGTTTTGTAGAGTAAAAGTTTATTTTCCAGGGATAACTCAGATTTAGAACTAAGTCACCATTACATTTTCCTCGTTTTTATCTTTAATTGTTCTCTTTTTGTCTGAGTATTTTTTTCCATGTGTTTTGACGGTCGCGATGGAGACCTAAATATTTGACACTTGTTTGTTTTGGAACTTGCATTCAAAACAACAGCTGAGCAATCTTGACTTCTTAACATAAAAGTAGTATGAGTGGATTTTTCAGTATTTACTTTTATATTCCATTTTTTAAGTCACAACTCAATATCATATAGTTGATTTTGAATAATAATAATAATAATAATAATAATTTCAGGCGCGTCATTTGCTGCTATTAATGATGTGCCATCAGGATCTGTTGTGTAAAGAACAGGTCCTAGAACACTGCCTTGAGGACTCCCCGAATTTATGGGATACATATCCGAAATTTTGCTGTTGACTTTACGTTAGTGTATCTTCCTTCTATATATGATTTGAAAAAAAATCATATGGTCATATCCATCAGTTTGTTGCTACTAAGCACCTCAATTTCTCCTCATTTTCTTCTTGGACATCTTGAGGAGGAATTTGAGTAATCGGAAGATCCATTTGAAAAGGACGACTTAAATACTCTTCTATTTCTGTAACATCTATCATTACTACATCTACTATTCTGAATGTAGCACAAAATTTCAAGTAAATCGGAGCAAAACTTAAGAAGATACAGTTTTTCCAGCGACCGACCTCATATGGTATATCGCATATAAATCAGTTTTTTTAAAACTTTAAATCGATTTCCTCGTAAATAAATGTTCGAAGTCCGTGAACATCGAACTCAAAATCTACTTGACCGATTCTTTTGAAATTTAACAATCTATATCTACACATAAATCGTCAGGTAACCACGAAGAGTTTTTTTATTTTCCATTTTCTTCCCCATTTTTTAAGAACAAATTCCCGAAATGTTATAGCAAAAATCGTGTTTTTTTACTTCAAAATGCTGCAAAAAAAAAAAAAATTAAAAAACTCTTCGGCGCTACCTCAGGAAATTAATTTTTTTATTTCACATGATCCGGTAACGAGTTATGATGTTCACCGCAAAACAACAACACCTCCGGAGATTCGCTGTCACGGACTTATTTATTAAAATTTATAATTGAAAATTTTTTCGATGATTCTACAAATGTTATGTTATAACGTGTATATTAGGAAGGATCAATTTAAAAATCGCCCAATTGACAAGGAAAATCATATTTTAGGGAGACCAAAATAAGAAACTTTTCCCGAGGACCCATACCTCTAAAACGAATTCTGATGTCCCGACTTTTGACCTGTCTGACTGTCTGTCTCACTTTGACCCATTTAGAGTGCCTCAATCGAGTCCAAATGTATGATCGACCCCACTAACTTTGAAGGGCCGACCCACCCATGCCTGTGGCACACCCCCTAGAACCCCTGGGGGGTACCCCATACAAACATTTCAAAAAATCACCATTTTTGTTTAGAATTGGGCTGACTATGTTTGATTTAATATTAAAATTAACACTCATACGTATACGTATCTTCTACTCTGACAATATATAATAATCATACGCCTTGACTATGTTATGTTACTCAAAAAGATCGATCGGATGGGGGGTAAATAACTTTCAGATCACTCCGTGACTATGCGTGACTATGCATGACTCTGCGTGACTACCCCAAAAATAATCTGTAGTCACAACAACACTATGGGCCAAGTCTCAGATCAATTGCATGAGGGGGAATGGGGTTGCCCCATGTCAGACAGACAGACAGACAGGCAGGTCAAAAGTCGGGACATCAGAATTCGTTTTAGAGGTATGGTTCCTTGGGCAAAGTTTCTTATTTTGATTCCTAGAATATGATTTTCCATGTCACTTGAGCGATTTTTTGCCTCCCTACAAATCGACCCGGCCTATTGTATATGAAATAAATAATACAACATTATTCATATCTTCAAACGCGTTTAGAGACCCTATCTCATAGGCCCAACTAACTGGACATAGAAAATAAGCATAAACCAAAATTGAGTGGGATTTTTATTAATTTTTTTGGCTGCAGATATGAAAAAGTTCATATAGGATGCTATATCTACATGGGGACTAGGTCCAAAATGGACCGATCCTGATCATGTTTGGTAAAGTCTCTTGTATTTTGCAAAAATATATACAAACAAAATTTGAGAAGAATCAGTGCAATATTTTTGTTTTTTGATAGATTTAAGTGAAGATCGGGAAGCAGCACTATATGGGGCCTATGACTAAGAGTTGTCCCATAGGGATCATTTTTGTATTACTCATTAATGGATGTAATAAAAACATACAACCCCAATTTGAGTAAGATCTATATGACAATTTGGATCTTATGGCAATTTATGTCGATTTCATAGTTGTCATTTGTCTGGGGGCTAGGTCTAAACATGGACAGATTCTCACCAATTTCAATAGCGTTCATCCTATGGCCGATAAAAGCCTATATACCAAATTTCGTCAAAATATATTCATATTTGCGATCTGCAGTTTGATTACAAAGTTTACATGGGCACACAGACGGACGGACGGACATCGTTAAATCGAATCAGTTAGTGATTCTGATTCGATCGGTATAATAAAAGATGGGTCTAGGGCGAATATTTTTGTTAGTTACAAACAGCAGCACAAAGTCATTATACCCAAAACATATAGGGGTATAGGGTGTAAAAAGAATTATGAAAATACGACTTTTTTTAACTTTTGAAACCTTAAAAATACTTTCTAAGAATTTGAAGTATGCATCTGCCTTACTTTTATCAGATATGCACCAGGTTCTGTTAATATCTTTAATAGGGATGTTTTTAAAACTCTTTGTTTTAACTCATTCTCTTTGTCTGTCTGTCCGTCGTGGGGCAACCCCATTCCCCCTTATCCAATTGATCTGAAACTTGGCCCAAAGTCTTGTTGTGACTAAAGATTAATTTTTGGGTAGTCACGCACAGCTACGCATAGTCAGGCACAGTCACGAAGTGGTCTTAATGTCATTTCCCCCCTTCCGATCAATCTGAATCTTAGTCCATACACTTGCTGTGAAAAAAAAGATTAACTTTCACTTAGTCGCTCACAGTTACGCATGGTCACGCACAGTCACGGAGAGATTTAAAACGAATTTTTTTTATTTTTAGGGACATAAATATTTAGGCTTTTAAGAAAGTTTCCCGTCTCTTCGTTTTTAATTTCTCGGAAACGGTTTTTTACGTCACTGAAGGCCCGGTTAAAAATTCTTTTGTCAATTGTGTACACTTTGCATACTACAATGTACGTGTTTTTGTTTTTCTTGACAACTGTTTGTTTTTGCTAAACTCACATTATCGTTACCGGCGGGCCCTCCATATTTTATTTTAAAAATTCTCATTTTCGATCTAACTAATTTTAATAAATGAGTTAGAAATTAAATCAGGGTCAAGCTCAAATGTTATTTACTTTTAAAAAATCAAAAAACCCGAAACAGCTGTCTAACCTGTCATGCAAATTTAGATCAATTTTTGAAACAAATGTCCCGGTGTTTTTTGATTTCGATTTATTGGGGCGAAAAGTTTTTTTAAAAAAAGTGCTTTGAAATGTACAGTCGGCTCAAAAACTGAGTGCTCATCACCAGTTTTAATTTTCAAATTAATACCTTTATTAAACATTTATATTTTGTCGAAACTTTTTGATATTTTTTTATGTACTATACTATAATCTATAATATTAATAGGCTAGGCGATTTCTTGTGACCGATGTTTTGTTCTACCGATTTATCTCGATTTTGGCTAAGTGTATATTATTTGAAAGGTATTTCCTTTTAGCCATTTTGAAGATTTACAAATTTTTAAATTTTTTCCCTTATTTTGCGTAAATTGCATTTAAAGTCAAAGTAAACAAGTAAACAAAATTTTAGCTTCAAAAAGTGAGTGCTCACTTATGATTGTTCTTAAAAAAAGGCTTCGAATACAGAAATTTTTATAATTTAATACTTAGTATGAGGTCTTTTATTTTTAATTATGGCTTATAATCGTTTTTGGCCAGAATTTCCCAAATTTTGGGTCATCTCCGCTGGAATTTTCGCCTATTCTTCCTGCTGAGGTTTAACCAGATCGTTTTTGTTGTGAATTTCTCTTTATCATACCTCTTGTCTCTTTATCTGACCCCACACCTCCAAATTTGTAACCGAATGGCTACAATTTAATGCAGTTAGTGTTTAGGAATGGCCAGCCCAATCACCAGATCTCAAATTGGGAAATTGTAGATCAAAAAATACGGACACGTAATTACAAAAACAAGAGAAATCTCATAGAGGCAGTTAAATCAGATTAATCAATCTAATTAACTCCATGTCTTTACGTTATGAAGCAGTACTAAGAAATAATGCGTACTAGGGCGGATCGATTTAAAATCGCCCAAGTGACAAGGAAATTCGTATTCTAGGGATCAAAAAAGAAACTTTTCCCGAGGAACCATATCCCTAAAACGAAATCTGATGTCCCGACTTTTGACCTGTCTGTCTGTCTGTCTTCCTACAAATCGACCCGCCCTAATGCATACCCAACAAAATATTGAAACAAAAAATAGAGGGAAAGATTTCAACTATTGTATAGTAAAGGTTTCCAATGTTTTGTCAATACTTTTAAGTTTTCTGAAGTTAAGCTATTTTACGTTATAATATTTTTCTTCTTTTTTTAATAAAAGAGTTTTTAATTTTATAATTCAATTTCTTGACTTTTTAAGTCGGCAAAAATATAGTTTCGAAAAGTTTCCTCACTGTATATCGTATAACTATGGTGTACTTGTATTTATTATACCCATAGGATGAACGCTACTGAAATTGGTGAAAATCGGTCCATGTTCAGGTCTAGCCCCATACTAATAACCCCTATTAGACCGACTAAAATGGTCGTAAGATTCAGATTAGTATATGTATATCGAAGAAATTTGGTGTGTGCATGCCTATTTTACTCACTAATAAGTAGTCCAAAAATAAACCCAATAAGACCATTTTAAGTCATAGTTCTCTCATAAAAAACAAAAACAGTGCATAGATTTTTTTTCAATTTCGATTAATATAATTTGTTAAGGAAAGTAAGTGACTACTAAAAAGGTCATGATCGGTCCATTGTTTTTTTTTTTTGTTAGTTCTAGTCCCCATGTAAAAATAACATTCGATATGAGCATATGTATGTACACTAGGGTGTTCCTAATTTTGGCATCTTGCGAATTTCGACCGTAACTCCCCCTAGAAATATACCTTAAACAAAAAAAAAAAAAACATGCTCTGCAAAATTTTAGCCATATCGGATAAGGGAAAGACGTGCCGGATTTACCTTGAATTTATAAAAAGTTATTATATGGGAAAAAAATTGTTTGTTTGGGGTTTTTTTAAGAAAAATTTTCTTAAATGTACTTTTTTCAACCAAGTGAGTACAGAATCGTAATCAATATATATTCGTCTTTCTAATATGGTACATAAAATTAAAATCGGTAAGATAATATTAAAGTTATTCCATATTCCCTTCTTACAAAGTAATCATCACTTATACTGTGTAAACAAAAGACAGCTGTTTGTTAATATAATAAAGGGAATAAGGAATAACTTTAATATTATCGTACCGATTTTAATTTTATATACCATCTTAGAAAAATAAATATATATTGATTACGATTCTGTACTCGCTTGGTTGAAAAAAGTACACTGGCTCAAATTTTGCAGAGCGTATTTGTTTTTGTTTAAGGTATATTTCTAGGGGGAGTTCGGTCGAAATTAGCAAGTTGCCAAAATAAGGAACACCCTAATATACACGCCACAAATTAATAGCAACAACAGTAAAATTAGTTTTATGCTTATTTTCTATATCCAGTTATTACCTCAGCAAAGTTGGATCCAAAACCATCTCTTCAAGCTTAAGATATGATCTACGAACACTTTAGTAAATCATTGCAAAATTTTTCATCTATAACTGAACAATTTTTTCTTGCACTTCCCCGATGATTGTTTCCTATCGACTAGCGAACTTATCATACTACCCTTATTTAGGATATGTTCCATTAAATCAAGAAAAACTCTTTTTACACCGTCAAAAGCAAAAAAGAAATGTTAAGTTTTTTATTTCCTTTATTTTCCCACACACAAATAATAATATTAAATATTCATTAGAATAATAAAGATTCTACTATGAACAAACATGTCGAGCATATGCATGCAGTCACTTAGCTTGCCTGTTCACAACCATAACCACTAATATCCAAGTAAAATAAATTTACCTCTACACAGACATAAAATTCGTAAAACAGACAATAATCATTAAAGCATTTACATGTTTGGAATTGGAACTAATAGCTTAAAACGTGTATGTTCGATATGTTAATTGTTTTTGTTGTTTTTGTTTGTTCAATCATGGTTTTTTGCATATTGAGTTTAACATTTAATAATTTTGGGCTTATGCTTAGTGTTTTTCCTTAATAGTTTTTAAGGATTGGTTTAGAAAACCGAAATTGTTTGTAGGTTTTAAAAATGGTGGACAACTTGAAAAATTTAAATCGTAAAAAACTCCGCTGATAAAATATGCTACACACTTGGTCTAGATTTTTCACAAGAATAATTCATTTATTATTTTCAAAATGGATCCTTAATCTAGCTTAATATAACAGTTTTAAAATTTCCCAAGTTTTTCGACAATTAGAATTTTACGTTAATGAACAGTTGGGAAAAGAAAGTATGAGTATTTATGTTAAACAATGAAATTAAAGAAAAAAGTAGTTAAAGTTAAAAATTCAAAATCAAACAAAAAAATAAGGAAAGAAAAGAGATAATAAAGGATCTAGAAATTACGAAACACTTAGTATTTAATCAATGTTTAAACTCAACTAAATATACGATTTGATGTGTAAGTAAACATGTGCCTATGTGTATGTATGAGTGAAACTTTTTCTTATGTGCTGGTTGCGCTTCGGCAATGCAATAATTTGGGTGTGTTGCTGTGTATTTCAATTGACTTGTGCATGATAAACAAAATTTTGTACAATGCGCCAAGCGATGTGCAAATTTAAAAAAACAAATTTGGCTTTAATGTCCCGAATACCGCTCACCTGTGTCTTAAACTCAATGTTATAACCAATGTTGGGTAGGGCTACCATTTCAATATAGTCGCCGATACTTAACCTTCAAATTCTAATACAATTTAAATTTATAATTAATTGTTTGCTTCTTTTGACCAGTATTAATTATAATTTCTTATTTATAGTTTTTTATAGGAAAAATTAACTTCTATGTGAAAAGCTGAATCTTTTCCTTTGATCTTGAGTCTGAATAATAAACAAGTGTGCCAACGTTTTCGCTTTATTCAAAGTAAAAACATTTGACCTTGAGCCTGAATAATTCCAAACTCAATCATTAAAATGATAAAGATCGAAAATAAGATTTTTTATTTTTATAAAAAATAATAAAATTAAAAATACGGAGGGCACGCCGTTAACGCTAAATGTAAGTTTAGCAAAAACAAATTGTTTTTCTTGTTTTTTCAATACAAAAACAAACATCTATATTGTAGTATGCAATGTGTACTCGTATACAATCATATTTGTTTCAAATTTGTTCTGTATTTTAGTTTGTTATATTGGAAGAGGCTTAAATAGTATAACTTTTGCTTGAATTCTCATTTGGTTGTTTTCAGCAAATATATATGAATTTAACCTTTTACCAAACAAACTATCTACTGCTTTTGTATAACCTGTCATGCAGAATATAGATCAATTTTTTGCAACAAATGTGCCAATGTTTTCGCTTTATTCAAAGTAAAAATACTTGATCTTGAGCCTGAATAATTTAAAACTCAATCATTAAAATGATAAAGATCGAAAATATGATTTTTTATTTTTATAAAAATAATAAAATTATATCAAATTTGTATAGCAATTTTATTGATATTTCTAGGCTTTACAAGTTTAGAGTTAAGAGTTAAAATTTATTGAAAAGATGTAGAGATTTTTTTATTTTTGTTTATCAACAAATTAAAATATCACTGAGGATGACTTATGAGTTTAGTCGAAATATTACATATTAAAAATATGTTTTTGGACCCAAAGCCGAATAAATATGATCATCAGAACAATTTACATTATGTTCTGTCAAAGTTCTTAAATGAACAGATTGTAGATAAAAAATTAACGATAAAAAAATACCAAATATGTGACTAAAAATAGATAAAGCAAGGGTTGCTATCCCTAGTGAATTTTTCTTGAAGTCTACGGGAAATAATTTTTTAGTAACTTGCCTAAAGCTTCGTTAGATTTGCGATTATAAAGGAAAAATATTAGAATCTGAAAAATATTAAATAAAAACCATTAAACGTATTTAATAGGATTTTTATTTAAAATGCTTAAACTTTCTAATCTGAGAGTTTTTCTACGAAGCAAATATTTCGAATTCATCAAAACATGATAAATTGCATACAAAATGATATAAATTATAGAAATTGGAAATTTGTTCAAATTGTTGACGTTTGGCTGGTCACCCTACATATGGTTACCCCAATGATGTGATCATCAATTTGAGATGCAGAGGGTGTTGGCGTCATTAAGTAATTTAGTACTTAATTTTTTAACGAATGTTTCTTATTGTAGTTTTAAGGTCGAATCGTTGGTTTATTTTTTTATGAATATCAATCGTTGTTTAACCCCCAAAAAGTAAAGTCCTTAAATAAAATTGAAAATTTTTTTAACTAAAAAAGTGAAATTTTCTAAACAGTAAAATGTTCTATACATCAGCAAACAATAAAGGAAAGTAATCTCGTTTAACTTTTTAATAGAGTTCAAAAACAAAATTTAATTGTTGTTTCTCTTTTTTTTCGGTGTCTCCTTGTGCGCTCCAACAGGTACCCATCAAATCAACCCCTATAAGTTGTTGAATAAAAAAGTTCAATCGGAATTTTTCACAAATGAATGAACATTTTTCTTAAGTTCAAATTTAGAGTTCTTAAAATGAAAACCAGCTTAAATCTAAATTGTTCAATAAAAAAAATATGAAAATCTGATTAATTTTTATTTTTATTAGAACCTATAAATAGTTATTTCAGTTTTTGTAAATCTATAATATTAATAGGATAGGCAATTTCTTGTGATCGATGTTTTGTTCTACCGTTTTATCCCGGTTTTAACCAAACGTATATTATTCGAAAGGTATTTCTTTTTAGCCATTTGCAGATTTACAGATTTTTAAATTTTTTCCTTTATTTTGAGTAAATTGCATTTAAAGTTGCTACTAACACATACATATGTTAATGTGTTAATGAGTTTGTTATCTTCATTCACAATAATAATAAACCAAAAATTGTTGGTTTGTGAATTGGCTAAGTTGAAAAATAAAGCTGTCTAGAAATTGCACTCGAATTTCGAGCGCTGGAATCTGCTAGTAATAATAAATAAATAAGGTACTTTTTCAAAAAAATGCACTTATTACACCTTATATCACTACGTGGTCAGGGAATAATGAGTCTGTGCTGATGTTTGTAAGTAACAAATATATTTGACCTAGACCCTTCATTTATTATACCGATCCATTCAGAATAACTATCTGAGTCGATTTAGCGATGTCTGTCCGTTTGATCGTCGACTCTTCGTCTGTCCGTCTGCCTGTGTGTCCATGTAACCCTTGTCATCAAACTACAAGTCGCAAATATACAAATATTTTGATGAACTTTTGGTTTATAATCTTTAATCGGCATTAGGAAAAATGCTATTGAAATTAGTGAAAATCGATGCAAATGTTCCCCATGTGATCGGGTCAAATTACCATAAGATCCAAATTATCATATAGATCGCGGTTAAAATTGGTTTGTGTGCGTTCATTACACCCACTAATTAGTAGTCCAAAAATAAACTCTGTAGAACAATTCTTAGTCATAGCCACCATATAAAGTTGCTTCCCAAAAATATTACACAGATTTTTATCAAATTTGGTTTGGATATGTTTTTGCAAAAAATAAGTAACATTATCAAATGTGGTCAGGATAGGTCAATTTTTCGACCTAACCCACATATAAATATAGCATCCGATATGAACTCTTTTATATACGCAGCCAAAAAATAATAATAATAATGCCAATCAAATTTGGTTTATGCTTATTTTCTTACCATTACTTTAAATGCATGGTGTAGGTTATCCTATTGTCATTCTAGTCCTTCTATAATTTTTACACTTTTTAATTATTATCTTTCTTTCATATTATCTTTCTTTCATAAAAATAAGTGTAGCAATCCCAGCCTAAGCGAATATGACGCTTGGAGTATATCAATACATACACGCTCACTAAGTAAATACTACGAACGCAGCGACACAACAAAAGCAACACAACTACAGCTATATCACAGAAATTACTGAATTTATAATAACAAAAGTAACAAGAACAACATGGAAAAACGTATTTTATCAAGCTCTTTTTTACATTTTCATTGAAATCTCGGGATCTATCACACCAATTTTGGTGATTTCGAATGAAATATTTTCAATAAAAATAAGCAACCAAGCTTACCTATTGAAGGTGTGATCGTGATTTCCACAGACGGACAGACAGACATCGCTATATCAATTGCGCTTGTTAAAAGATTCCAGCATAGCATAGTATATGAATAATTTATGTATAATTTTATGTATGTGTTAGTAGCAAATTTAAATGCATTTTACTCAAAATAAAGGGCAATTTAAAAAACTGTAAATCTGAAAACAGCTAAAAAGATATACCTTTCAAATAATATACGTTTGGTCAAAATCGGGATAAAACTGTAGAACAAAACATCGGTCACAAGAAATCACCTAGCCTATTTATATCATAGATATATATTATGGGGTGCAGAGTTTTTTTTATTATGAGAAACAGAATGGCACTGTTGTGGAGGTTATAAACGGCATTTAAAAATTATTGTTTCCATTATTATACCCTCAACACCGCTGTGCAGAGGGCATATATCATTTTGTCAGTCCACTTGGAACTCATCGAAATAAATTCCGGACACCCCATAAGCTATATACGTTATTCAGTCTTATAATAGGAGAAGTCGACTTGGCGATGTCCGTCTGTTTGTCTGTTAAAAACATTCTCCTATCCGTAATAGGTTGAGTGGGTCATACAACTTAAAGTGTTCGTCATAATCTGCAGCTGTTAATTCTCTTATTAATTTTAAACACCATTGCCAAAAAATCCAATCTTTTTTGTCTTAATGTTGACAACCTCGGTTATAATATTGTATTTAGAATACGGGTGGAGGCTATCTTACAGCCGAATTTAATACTCTTACTTGTTTATCAACAAATTTATCAAATTGTCTCCAATATGGTTTAATTTTAAGTATAAAAATGAATTAATACTCAATAATTTATCTTCACAACTGTCAGCCCATAGTGATGCCTGTAAATATAATTTTTACGTTATTTTTCCAGTTTTTCTAACTAAACGTGATTGGAATTCTAAAAAGTTTTCCAAGTAAATGTTTGCATGTATTTGCGTTTGTATTTAACAAACAGTCATTATTACAAAAGTTATACGAGTGTGGATGTATGCGAGGGTGAATATTCGCAGCTGTGTGTTAATGGTGATTTCTTAACATTAACATCAATTTTCTTATAATTTTTTTTCTTTTTGGCTTGTAATTTCTTCAATTTCTTTTATGTTGTTTTTCCATTTACAATTAAATCTTAAATGTTATCTTAATTATGTTAAACTGTTTTTGTTTTTTGTAAATGATTTATGTGTACTACAAAGTACTTATTCAAAAATACACAAAACAAAAATTCCTTCCGGTGTTTGCGTAATAGAAACTACAAATCCTGTTTCAGAAAAAAAAAATTTTACCAAAAAAAGAAAAAGAAAAAAATTGCTTTTCTCATTTTCTTTACAAAATAGAAACCATTTTATGAACTTTAGCAAGATAATGAACTCATAACTGTTGTCCGGATTGTCTATTTCTGCCATGTAAATAGATGACATCTAGAACAGTGATTTGGATTATTTATTTAGAAGTCTACATTTATCAAATCTTAAGACATCAAATTACATTATAACTATTCTATACGAATTATAATTTAATATTCCAACATCATAACTCTTTTCCGAATGAATATTTTTTGATTTTTCAACATTTTAAAATTCCTCTTTCGACAGTCTTATGCGTGCAAATTCATTTCATTTAACCACTGTTTACTCTTGTCATTTGAGTCTCTAGCATTTATAACTTGACCAACAAAACAACAAATATTTTGTTCAAAAACTCTAAAGAATACTCGTTTAATATAAAGAAGAATTGAAAATGTCTAAATGCTGACAACAATAGTTGGTCTTTTAAAACGCATTCATTTTATTCAAACACACATTTTTGTAGAAAATTTTTTTCTTGTGAATGAGCTATATAGATATTTATATTCTACAGCTTTAACTTCTTTGTAGTCTAGTAATACTTTGGGGACTTTGATAATGGAGTAGAAGTAGTTGATGCTCCCAGCTGGATGCTGGACATATTAAATTTTGTTCTACTTGAGACTGAAGTCCATTTAGTTGGTTCAGCAATTATTATTATTATTGAGTCGTTCATTATCTTTTCGTTAGTTTGCTTGTGTGTGTGTATGTGTGTGTGTTTGCCTGTGTGTGTACGTATTTGTGTCTTTATGAATAACAATTATATTTCCTTTAGCTTGCCTCTATATTTTAAGTAAAGTTTGTATGTTTTTATGTAGTGGTAGTAGATTTAAAATGAATTTATTTCGAAATTTCATAGAAAAGAATGTCAAATATACAAATAATGAAAAAAAAAATAATTTAAAAATGAAAAATAGATTTTGAGGAATACATACATAGACAAATGTTAGGAAAAACTAAAAAATACCATGACAAAGGATGAAACATGAACTCCCATTGTAGCTTTAATAATGAGCCGACTACTAGCACTTACATAAAACTTATTCTGGAATTTATTTCAAGTATCTCAAGGTTGTATGGTTGCTAAAGAAAGTTCCAGAACTGCTTCTAAACAATCATTTTAAGTGTACAATCATTTTATACAAAAAACTAAACAAAACCCTAAAAATTTTATAATTGCTCAGGCCGACCAATAACCCACGTTCTGAGTTTTGAGAAAGTGTTTAGCTCCAAAAACTAGTAAGATCGCAACCATATGGGGTAAGACATATTTGCTAGCAATTGATTCGTTAAAGCTCATATAGCTTCAAAAGCCATCGGATCATGACATTATGTTTTATATGTTTTTTTATATAACATATATCTGTGGTTTTCTAGAACAACCGCGTATGTCCATTTTTGTCAGTTTTGAGTTAACGATCCAAATATATTAATTTTTAACGCTCTTTACAAGTGTTAAATTTTTTTTAAAAAAATATTGACCATTTTCTTTAAATAACGACGTAACTTAAATGTTTATTAAATTAATTTGCAGCACTATCGACGTATGTCAACATACGTTTGATCGCTGACAAATTATTTTCTCAGAAAACGACACATAGCGACATACGTTGTTATTAATGAAAAAAAATGCAAAATAATTTTGGATTATTTTTCAGTTTATAACCACTGATAAAAACTTGTGTGTTTATTTCTGTTATTTTTTGTCATTATTATTCTTGATACGTTGTTATATTCTCATACTAAGTCCCGTTAACTTTTTGTTGACGAACAAAAAAATCCATTTTTCAAGCAATAACAACTTATGTCTACATGGGTGGTTGCATTGGTAGTTTTCTTTTTTAAAGAAAACGACGTTTGTCGTCATAAGTTGCTTTCTCTTCATACACTTTAAGTGTTATTTACATATGGTTTTTTCATCCTTCTCTAGAATCTATTCCTCTGAAGATTTTTGACTCAAAATTTTTTATAAAGTATTTATTGCCCATATCTACAGGACTGTTAAATAAAAAGCTCTAAAAATAATTTCAAATATAACGTTTTTTGGCTCCCCTGAACATCTTGATTTTATGACATACGCGGTTATTCTAGAAAACCACAGATATAACAAACGAATGAAGAAGGAGCATGTTGGATTAAATAAATACATATTTATTTATAAGTTGTCTGTCTGCCATGGGTGGACCCCATTCCTCCTTATCCAATTGATCTGAAATTTGGCCCATAGTCTTGTCGTGACTACAGATTAATTTTGGGATAGTCACGCACAATCACGCGTGGTCACGCACAGTCACGGAGTGATCTAAATGTCATTTGCCCTCATCCGATCGATCTGAAACTTGGTCCATACACTTGCTGTGAAAAAAGATTAACTTTGACTTAGTCACGCATAGTCACGCATGGTCAGGCACAGTCACGGAGTGATCTAAATGTCATTTGCCCTCATCCGATCGATCTAAAACTTGGTGTGAAAAAAGATTAACTTTGACTTAGTCACGCGCAGTCACGCATGGTCACGCACAGTCACGCATGGTCACGCACAGTCACGGAGTGATCTAAATGTCATTTACCCTCATCCGACCGATCTGAAACTTGGTCGATAAACTTGCTGTAAAGAAAGATCAACTTCTACATAGTCACGCACAGTCACGCATAGTCACGCACAGTCACGGAGTGATTTAAAACGCATTTTCCCTTATCCGATCGATCTAAAACATGGTCGATAGACTTGCTGTGAAAAAAAGATTAACTTTGACATAGTCACGCACGTCACAGAGGGATTAAAACCCCACATCCCCTCATCCGATGGATCTGAATCTTTGTCCATTGACTTATTGTAGCCAAAGACTTATTTTAAGGTAGTCACACACAGTCACGCACAGTCACGGAGATATTCAAAACTCATACGCATAAGGAAAGATGGAGTTTTATAAAATTTTTGTATTTATGGGTTAGATTATTTAAGTAAGCAATTAAATGTTTTTCCACGGTAGATGCCCGTTTCTCCAACTTATCCAAAAACTTTCAATTGGTCTTATTGTAATGTAATATGGAAAAGTGGGGGCAGAAAATAATTTTGTTTCGTCGATGGTATTTTTCTTTAAATTTTTGAAGAATTGGAATATATTTTTTCATTAGAGTTGGAAACACAACTGGGACGAACGAAGAATTTTTCGTTCCGAATATTCGTCGTCAGAAATAAAACACACTTGTGTATATGAAAATGCACACAATCAGTGGGTCGAACGAATACGTAGTGCGTAACGAACACTGCGATAGGTGTATATCTATTTCTTACGCCGAAGAACGACGAATAAATTGGTGTAGAGTGGCCATATTTTATTTTAGTTTCTCAAATGTTTTAGTAAATAAAGTTATTTTTGTCTTTAAGAATTTTTTTATGTTTTATTTATAACTTATAAGTTAAATAAAATCTATTTTTAATTATATAATTTTCTTTTACATAGTTTTTTGTTAATATTTATTCTTTTTCGTTTAGTGCTTCTTTTTTAAATATGGTCACACTATCAGCTGCAACATGTAAACAAAAATGACATAAAATTAATTTATTAATGAAAATTTATGTAATTTTTTCTAAATTAAAAAAAATATGATTATAAGTGAAGTAATCATAGAGAATGTCAAAAAACATGATGTTTACAATTGTAATAACTCGCACACAGTTAAAAATTCTTTTGTTCATATTTTTCCAATATTTATTTATACTAGCAGATTCCAGCCCTCGAAATTCGAGTGCAAATTCTAGGATATATTATTTTTTCATTAAATAAAAACCCTAAAATTATGCTTAACAATTATAGCTTATTCACAAATCAACACAAAAAAAAACAAACTTTTTTTTATTACAAACACATTAACAAGTTAAATAAACAACACATAGCATTGTATAGTTTTATGTATGCATTAGTAACAACTTTAAATGCAATTTACTTAAAACAAAGGAAAAATTTAAAAATTTGTAAATCTTCAAAACGGCTAAAAAGAAATACTTTTCAAATAAGATACGTTTGGTCAAAATCGGGATAAAACGGTAGAACAAAGCATCAGTCACAAGAAATCGCCTAGCCTATTAATATTATAGATTTATAACAACTAGCAGATTCCAGACGTTATAGCTGTTATGTGAATTTGTCGTAATTGTATTTTATTCGACGAATTTACGCAACGAATTGTTGCCGACAAATTCGTCGAGCTGTGCGAAATTCGTCGTTCGTCCCAGTTGTGTTTCCACGTTAACAGCCGAACTTTGAAGTATTGTAAATGACGTTTCTTCTTCATATTTTTTTGCTTTAATTCAATTGAAAGATTTTTTTAATTCTATGTCCTTGAAATGGAGAAAATTTTGTTTTTTACGGATTTTCTTCGCTCTAATTCAGTGACTCACATATTGAATATCAATTGATCAAAAAAAATAATTAGGTTTAATTTTAAATTTTCTTTTAAATAATATAGTTGTATTTTTTAAAAAAATTTGTTAACAAACCTTTTTGTTTATATGCGAACCCGGTTTTTTATGTTTATCAACCGATTTTTCATTATATCTTCGAAATGACTTCACATTTTGGTTTTTTTTTGGAAATTGGTCAACAAAAAATCTTAATAAACGGTTAACCAAAAACAGTTTTTTTTTTTTGTAATCGGTTAACCGGTTTTTAATTACGTCTTCTCTATATAAGATGATTTAGTTTCTTCCTTATACGAAGTATTTTCCAAAAAAAATTAGTTAAAAAGCGTTTTTTTACTTATATCTTCGAAATATCTTAAAACTTCAGATTTCGTATAAACTGGTCAACCAAAAATCGTAATTTAGGTTTAATCAAAATCCGGGTTTTGTAATCGGTTAACCGTGTTTTCATTACGTTTTTTGTATATTAGATAGTTATAATTAATAGTTTTTCTCGCTATCTTCTTCATGTGTTGTATTTTCCAAAAAAAAAAATATTAAAAAAAGTTTTTTACTTACGAAACCCGGTTTTTTCTTGGTATTGATAAACCGATTTTTCATTATATCTTCGAAATATCTTAAAACTTCAGATTTCTTCCTAATTGTTCAACCAAAAATCTTAGTTAAAGGTTAACCAAAAACCGGTTTTTTGTAATCGGATAACCGATCTTTCAATATGCTTTCTGTATGTAACATGATATAGTTAAAACAAATATTTTTTGAAGCTTTCTTCCTTATACGTTGCATGTTCCAAAAAATTTGCTATTAACAAACCGTTATTTTTATTTACGAAACTCGATTTTTTTATGTTGATCAACCGATTTTTCATTATACCTTCGAAATGACATTTGGTATTTTTGTAAACTGCTCAACAAAACATCTAATTAACGGTTAAGCAGAAACCGATTTTTTGAAATCGGTAATTGGTTTTAATTATGTTTTCTCTATATAAGATGATATTTGTTGTCGCTTTATTCCTTATACGTTGTTAAATTAGGTAGCAGTTAATTAAATATCTGGCAATTTATAAACCACAATTCGTGACATTCGTTAAAGCCCTATGCTCCTTATTGGAATGATGGGAACATATATATTTATATTATTAATATTTGTGTTTGGTTTAATTAAAGTTCAACTGGTAGTTTCACTTAAAATCTTGGATTTTCAGTTAAGAACTTTGAAAGAGTAACAGTTTAGAGTATTAAACTCGGCTGTGTTGAATTTTTTATACTCTCCACCCATGTTGTAACCACATTATTATAACCAAGGTTGTCAAACTAATAGACAAAAATGGCCAGATTTTTAACAATGATCTCTAAAATTAATAAGATAATTAACAAAAATTTTAGGTATTTTCGTGTTTTTTTTTTTTTTTTAATTGAAAGCAATTATAAATTACAATTCGCATAAATGTAAATACATATATCTAATAACATTATTGTTTGTTTAAAGGGAGTGAGAGCATAACAAGATGATTATGATGGTTATGCTCTTCCTCTTATCGATAAACCATTCGTTAACATTTGCACAAAAAACATAAACAACAAGTAAACTAAAATATCTATGAACATGTTTTGGTACGTATAACCATTTTTTACTACGCATAGTATTTTATATGAAATTTCACAGTGTTTTTTAGGGGTGTCTACATATTATCGGTCATATCTTGGCACAATTACGCCCGATTTATCCCATCTTCAATACCAACCTGCTCAAAATAATGGAAAACAATAATATCCTAACTTTACCCAATTAAATGGTTTATTTTGAGAATGAGAATGATTTCAACAAACAAATAGACAGACAGACAGATGAACATCGTTATATCGACTTGGGTTGTTATAAAGTTCAAAAATATATTTACTTTATGGGGTAGAAAATTCATATTTCGATTGGTAACATACGGAATAACAAACTGATATATAGCCTCTGGGCAATGGTATGGAGGGTATAAATATATTGATAGAAATCAATGATCTGACAACTTGCAGTTCCGTAAGAGGTTACTTTTTTTAAATCTACTGTAGTAATTAGAATTGTAGACAATGAAACCAACTGTGATAATTTTGACATTTTTTCAAATACCGCCACCTTAAATCAACAGCTCATTTCAAAATTCAAGTAAGAAATGCAAAATTAATCGTTCTACTAACATTAAAGTCTTCTCAGTGACATCCATCCGTCTTCCTGTATGTCTGTCTGTCCGATAAAATTTGATATATAAGATTTTATCAGCCATAAGACGATCGCTATTGGTTTTTCGTGAAAATCGCAGTAGCCTAGTACACATACAAAAAACCCCTTTCAGGCTAACATTGTTATAAGATTCAGATTATCATATATACATTAGGGTGGCCCTTAATAAAAAAAGTGTTCAAACTCTCGGTCGTACCACCTAGAAATATGCGTATAGCAAAAAAACTGAGAAATACAAACTCTAGGGCCAACCAAAAAACATTTAGAGGTGGCTCAACGCGATTGAACATTTCAAGTGTGTTTTATATGGGGAAAATATGAATTTTTTCAGATTTTACGAAAATTTCGTTCTATAGTTTAATTTTTTCGAGATCAGTATTAAATTGTCCTTCCAAAAAGCTACAAAACTCCAAAATAGAATAAAAACTCGCCATGAAATAGCAAATGCCCCAGACCACTTTTGTGCCAAAAAAAAAAACTAGGTCATGAAATTTGATGGAATTTTTTTCAACTTTAAGAAACTAATTAAAGCCAATATTTTGTTTTAGTCTCTATACCTATAAGTACTCAGATAAAAAGTATAATTTTATTACCACCTTGTTAACCCATTAAGCATTGAGACCGAAAAAGGAAAATTTTTTTGATAAAATTTTGAAAACCCCTTTTTCAAGTTTTGAAAAATTTTCCCAAAAAAAATTTAATTGAAATATAAAATTAATGTAATAATATCAAATTACCGAAAACAATTTGAATCGCGCACTAAATCATCCTTAAATACACCAAAATAAATAGAATTAATTTTATATTTGATATTCTTTTGAATAAATTGTCTTCTATTAGCTTTGAGTCATTTGTGGGTCTTTTTATTTTATTTAGAAAAATATAGATAGTTTTTATACATAAAATAATTTTATAACAAAATTGGTTAAGAGTTCTTTTAATTTATATTCGCGAGCACTAAGCAGATAATTGCACCGAAGGTATTCAAAATGGATTATTTTGATCCCAGGAGCACTGAAGGGTCAAATATATAAAAACTAACCGAATTATTTTTCTTAAATTCTAAATAGTGTTTTCATCGAGTTTAATAGAAACACTAGTTTTCAGTAATTTTTATTTAAAATTATTTTAAAATCCAAAGCAAGCCTTGGCAAATAATGGCTTAACGTTCTCGAATATATCTCATATTTTAAGAACGAAAGTTCTGCACATTTAGTTATTATATTTTAAGTGCCTCATCTAGAAATTCAATAGCACTTACAAAATATTTGAATTTTTTGAATAAATTGTTTTTTATTAGCTTGGGGTCATATGTGACCCCGATTCCAAAAGGGTTAATGGGGTCTTAATATTTTTTTACCGAAATAGGCTATTAAGACAAAATATTACATTTAAAAGTAGAAAAGTGACGAATTTTTGATACAAAGTATTTAGAAAGAGTACATTTACAGAATATTTTACAAAAATCCCATTTTTCTCGAAAGCCGCAAAAAAAATAAAATCCTTGTCAAAAAAATTCTGGGATAGAGATTTACCTAAAAATTAACACAGTTAATCTCTAACATGCATTTAACAAGACCTTAAAGAGCTAGATCAATTTTTTTAAATTTTGTTTAAGAAAATTTTTCAAAACTTGAAAAAGGAGTTTTTCAAATTTTATCAAAAAAATTTTCCATTTTCGGTCTCAATGCTTAATAGGTTAACAAGGTGGTTATAAAACAATACTTCATATCTGAGTACTTACAGGTATAGAGACTAAAACGAAATGTTGGCTTTAATTAATTTCTTAAAGTTGAAAAAAATGCCATCAAATTTCATGATCTAGTTTTTTTTTTACACAAAAGTCTGGGGCATTTGCTATTTCTTGGCGAGTTTTTCTTCTATTTTGGAGTTTTGTAGCTTCTTGGAAAGATAACTTATTACTAATCCCGAAGTATATAACAATTTGTCGGAAAAATTTAACTATAGAACTAAATTTTCGTAAAATCTGAAAAAAGGTCATATTTTCGCCATATAAAACACTCTTGAAATATTCCATCGCGTTGAGCCACCTCTAAATGTTTTTTGATTGGCCCTAAACTTTGTATTTCTCGGTTTTTTTTTTTTTTTTTTTTTTGATATTCACATATTTCTAGGGGGTGCGACCGAGAGTTTGAACACTTTTTTTTCTCCATATTATGAAGGCCCACCCTAATATACGTACATATATCGATAAAATTTATTGTATACCGGCTAATAGGTCATCTAAAAATAAACCTTGTAAGACCATATACAGCTGATACCCAATCTTCACTTAAATCTTAAAAAAAATAAAAATAGATTTTTTTAAATTTGGTTTATATATGTTTTTACTAAATGTGGTCATGATCGGTTAATTTCACAGTGCAACAGCCATTCTGGAGGGGTGGTAAATTCTAAGTCAGGCTGAAGGCTCAAGGTCAGTTTAGAAAAAACCAAAGAATTTGGCGTTTCAGCTATATCTCCAGAATCATAGATGATTTCTCATTTCATTCTTCGGCACTTCAAGTTACTCTAATTTTACCCAATAAAATCTTCGACAACTGTAATTTTGTCCCCATTTTATAACCAATTTTTTTTATAACATAACATATTCAGGGCGTATGATTATTAATTATTAATAGACTGATATTTTTTAAAATTAAATCACATTTAAATTAGTATTTTTTATTCCATTTTATATATCTTCATAAAAATTATTAATTTGTGCCTTAGCTACAATTTTGCTGAAGAATGAAGTGAGAAATCATCAATAGTTCTTGAGATATAAAAATATAAAAGTTTATAAAAAATAAGTTTGCCCTGAGAACACCAAATCCTTTAACTCTTTTAGCGACATTGGTTGTAAAATTGTACCACATAATTTCAACGTTTTGCGCAGCAATGGTACATATTTTAAACCACAAACAATTGGCTATATTACAACAGTCGCAAGGGTTCAAAATACAAAATGTAAATATTGTATTTTGAATTTTACAGTGTTTGTGCATTGAAACTCATGTTTGTGTGAGGAGTGAAAAAATATTAAATTATATAAATATTAGTGATATATTTGGTTTTATTGGTGCAAAGTATTGTTTTGGTAAGTATCTTATTGTGTTTGAATTATTTATAATAGGTAATAATTGTCAGAAGTGATTTATGTTGTGGTACTTATTTTAGACCACCAGGAGCTTACGTTTTTTTTTTGCATTTTCATGAAAAAAAACTTTATTTTGTGTAGAGAAAATATGAGCCGACAGAATTTAACTCAGGACGATATAATTGGAGTGCTGGATGAAATCGAGCAGATGCATTTGGATTGTGTGGAAATAGCATCGGATTTTGAGTCTATTCAAGACGACTTGGAAGATAATCCAGATTCACCCAATAATATTTACACAGGAGTTGATTCCGTCGACGACATTCCACTGTCCCATATTTCAACCGCAGCAACAAAATACAAAACTTCTATAGCTGAAAAAATAAATCCCCCCATGTGGACAAAAATACCTTCTCCAAGTTCGGATTTTTAAAGTGAACACGGTTTGACTTCGTATGTTTAGGAGGTTGCAGCAAAAACTCCATATAACATCTTTAAATTATTGTTTACGGACAATCATATAGATCACTTGGTCTTCCAAACGAATTTATATTGCCAACAACGAAGCATTGCAAATGGGATAAAAAATACCCAAGTTATAAGGATTACTGGTCAAGTTATATGCATTTGCAAGACAGCTATATAATTCGTATTATGAGTTTGAAACGTTTTGAATTACTTTTGTCTAATTTTCATATTAACCACAATTCCGTAATACCGCCAAGATCTAGTAGCTCCCATGAGAAATTTATAAAGTATGTCCTGTTTTGAATTCATTAGCAGAAACTTTTACAAAATGTTTGCATCCTTCTGTGGAGATAGCCGTAGATGAGTCGATGATTAAATTCAAAGGATGCAGCTCCTTGAAGCAATATATGCTTAAAAAACCCATAAAAAGAGTCTATAAAGTTTGGGTTTTAACCGACAAAAATGGTTATTGCTATAAATTTGACATATATACTGGCAAAACAGATGGCACCGTCAAAAAAAATTTTGGAGAAAAAGTTGTAAAAAATCTGTCTGCGGATCTTGTCGGTAAAAAATCTTTACTTATATAATTTCAAATCAACATGACCCACAAAAAATGGTTGTATTGCAAAGGAGAAATAAAATAGGAGATATGAAAAATATTCCGGCACCCGAAATGGTGCAGGATTATAATAAAAACATGAATTTTGTGAATAGATTTGATTAGTTATTGGCAAGTTATAAATGTGACTGAAAGAGTCAAAAGTGGTGGTACCGCATTTTTTTTCTTGGACATTTGTGTTGTCAATGCATACGTTTTATACAAGCTGCCGGATCAACCGCCACTCAACCACAAGAAAAATCGCTAAGAAATTATTGAGGGCCTGCTAGCTGAAACCTTTGTTGAAAGAAATATTAAATGGCACAGCAGTTCTTTCACAGCAATAGCTGTCACCGCGATAAAAAAAAAATTAAAACCTTATGTATCAGAGCATAGAAGAACAACTCAAGCTGGACATCAGCCCCAACGCAGCACACGGAGACGGTGTGCTTTATGCAGCACCGTAAAAAACAGATAAGAACAGACTGGATCTGCGGAACATGTAATGTACCACTTTGTTTGGCAAAAAATAAAACATGTTTCCAAGATTGCCACAAAGCCGGTAGAAGTGGCGATAGTCTATAAACTTTTATTTACTGTTTTATTTTGTAATTATTTATAACTAGATGTAACCCGGTGTGCTTCGCTACACCCTCGCCCTCCCCCCCCCCCTTCCGAATCGTTATGAAAGGACTCACGCAAAGTCCCAAGGCTCTCACTAATACAGTAATTTAGATATATCACATTTAATATTAAGTTTGTGTGGGGGTACCACGCGCATTTGTCTAATCCTGCTAATTTTTTTTGTCTGACTACTCGCGTTAATAATATTTTTGTTTTTTGGGCGATTTTTATTTTTCGCGATTTTGGGTTTGGCGATTTTTGATTTTGGCGATATATTTTCAATGACAAATCACATTGATAACTAATGAACTTGGCAAAAGACTCTCGCTTTCGTAGTGCCTCATATTTTTACATAGCAGATGCCACAACCACTAATCCCATCCCGCCCAATTTTTATTGGACTACTCACATTAATATCTGATGGACTCATGCAAAATGTCGAGTCTTTCCCTTTTATAGTACACCAGTTATATGATATTAGATATCAACTTTGCATGGGCGGTGCTACGCCCACTGCTCCGATCACGCCCTTTTTTTTGTTCGACTAATCACACAAAGAACCTATGGGCTCACGCAAAGCCACAAAGCTCTCTCTTTTACCGTACTCCAGAAATATTACATTAAGTTTCTACTTTGCATGGGGAGTGCCACGCCCATTTGTGTGAACCCGCCAGTTTTTTGTTCGACTACTCATACTAAGATCTGATAGGCTCGTGCAAAGTGTCAAAGCTTCCTTTTTTAGCACACCAGTTATATGATATCATATATTTACTTTGTATGGGTGGTGCCACGCCCACTTCTCCGATCACGCCCATTTTTTGTCTAACTAATCAAATGAATAACTTATGGACTCACACAAAGACCCAAGACTCTCACTATTACAGTACTGCAGATATATGGCATTTTATATTTAATTTGTATGGCAGGTGCCACGCCTATTGGTCCGATACTGCCCATTTTGCGTCCGACTACTCACATTAATAATAGGTGACATCAGAAAAATTTGAAAAGCTCTCTCTATCACATTACTCGAGATATATAATATTGAACTATTACTTGAATGGGAGGTACCACGCCCACTTATCCGATCCCACCCATTTCCGGCGTAGCTACTAATATTAACAATAGGTGACCTCACACAAATTTGCAAAGCTCTCCCTACCATAGTACTCAATATATGTATATGATATTAAAGATTTACTTTGTGTGGGAGGTGCCACGCCCACCAAAAATATTTAAAAAATTATAGCCTATAGCACTTCCCATATCCGCAGTAAGACTCTGTGAAAATTTCAAGAAGATCAGATGAGTAGTTACGGAGATTACCTCCTACAAACAAACAAACAAACAAACACACATTACCTCTTTATAATATTAGTATAGATGAATAATTTTTTTAATGTTTTTCTTAAGTTTTGAAGTGTTCTGAATGAATTACAAATATAAAAAACAAAAAACAAAAATTTATTTTCTGTGCCACCCTAGGGGGTAAAAAATTTGTGAAAATATTGTCGCTCAAAGAGTTAAAATTTCAACTTAATGGCCTAGTGCTTTTACCCTGACTTGGAATTTCTTTTTTTATGCGGTATGTGTAATTTGAAAATTTGCATATATCGCACAAAAAACAAGTAAGAAAATTATAGTCGGTTTAGACCGACTATACGATACCCTATACAATGGTTTAGAGACCTTGTCTCTTGAGTCCAACTAATTGGATATAGAAAGTAAGCATAAACCAAATTTGAGCGGCATTGTTATTATTTTTTTTTTTGGCTGCACATATGAAAAAGTTCATATCGGGTGCTATATTTATATGGGGACAAGATCAAAAAATGGACCGATCCTGACCATATTTGGTGAAGTCACTTATATTTTAAAAAAATATATACAAACCTAATTTGAGAAAAATCTGTGCAATATTTTTGTTTTTTTAATAGAATTAAGTGAAGATCGGGAAGCAGCTCTATATGGGGCCTATGACTACGAATTTTCCTATAGGGAATATTTTTCGACTACTGATTAATGGATATAATAAACACATAGAAACCCAATTTGACTGAGATCTATATGATAATTTGGATCTTATGGCAATTTATGTTGATTTCATAGGGGTCATTTGTATGTGGACTTGGTCTGAACTTGGACCTAATTCCACGAATTTCAAAAGCGGTCATCCTATGCCCGATGAAAGCTTTCATACCAAATTTCATCAAAATATATCCATATTTGCGACGTGTAGTTTGATTACAAGGTTTACATGGACACACAGACGGACGGACGGACATTGTTATATCGACTCAGAAAGTGATTCTGAGTGGATCGGTATAATAAAAGATGGGTCTAGGTCAAATATTTTTGGTAGTTACAAACAGTTGTACTGCTGTGGTATAGGTTATAAAAAGCACAAAATACATCGCACAAATAAGAAATCGCACAAAGACAGGTTTGAGTGTAAATCAATTAAATTTTAAAATTTTCACCAACAATTTAATGATAATCATATTATTTATTCTTCACCGTTTTTATACTTTGACCCATATAAAATGATCAATAATATTCAATGACTTTAATGTGCAGTTATTGCTCTGATTGTGGCTTGTGTTAATAATGCAAATTATTGTCTGTTTTAAATTTATGGTGAATAATTAATTAAATTTTTTATGGCCTGTTATATTTAGAAGAGCATATTGTTCTTTATGTCTGTATGAATGGGTTAATTGTAAAAATAAAACAAAAAGAGTATTTATGTTTTAAAAAAACATTTATTATATTATTATCGCTGTCACCATTGTTGCCAATTGCTGTTAACGTGCGTGTCAAAATTTTTATTATATTACCGTTATCCAATACAAAGTTGTCGACATCAATGGCCTATAAATGGCATAAACATAAAAATATACATTCATCAAACTTACAGCCTTCCAAATTCCACAAAATCAAATGCGGAAGAAGAAACTTTCTAAATGGTTAAAAAAAAACTAATCTTTTTTACCCCCCAACAGCCTGTGTTATCTCGAAAAAAAAGATGAAAGAGAAAAAATGAAATATATTACAGTATGAATGAAGGCAAAAGGAAACAGATTTCATAGAGTTTCATGAAAAGCTTAAAGAATGGCATCTCATTTTTACTTATCACAAAATATGGATGACATCCATTACAAGCACTGGCTATGTGTTTGATGGAGATAATATGGAATGACAATGAAACGGATTTTGATGGTGGATATTACTTTACAGCAGCAGCAGCAGTACACGTGTCAGCGTTAATATTCTTACATAAATATTATTTGATTTTATAATTTCCGCTTTTTGCACAGTTGTTGTTTTGGAAATTATTTAAGTAAAAGAACACTAAACAGAAAATGCCAATCATACATGTGTTGCATTGAAATTTGAATTTTAATAAAAAAAAAAGAAATATATAATATTAAACAATTTATAAACTTGGAATATTTATTATTGTGTTACTTATGAAAACAAAAGGGGGCCCATAATTTAATATAAAAAGAAAACTTTTCATAATACACTTAACGAAACTGTAGCTAGTCCTGAAAATTTAAAAAGTTTATATCTAAGGAGTGAGATCGAAAAAATCTTAACATATATAATATGTGGGAGTAATAACACTGTACGATAACAAAAAATTTTCTGAGAAATATACGGACTTGACCAAAGGGTAGTAAAACTCTATACTTAATTTGGCCAATTTTTTTTTATCGACCGCAAAAGATTCTGAAAATCAGTCCCTCTAAAAAGGTGTCATCAGTTTTTATACAACAGTTAATTTTGACTTGGTGATACCACTTAACAATATTTGGCAATGATGTCGCTAAGAATCCGTTGAATAAATTTTATTAACATTTTCAACAGTCTTTTGTAAATTGCTTATTTTCCTACTTCTTGGAAGAATCATTTATTATACCTTTGTATAAGTCAGGTGGTAAGGCGAATGTACTATAGGGGAATAGCTAAGCTAAGTGTTATTCCTAAGTTAATGGAGAAACTTGTTGCTGATTATCTCTCTTATCAACTAAAGTCGGCTATGTCTCCATTTCAACATGGCTTTTTAAAATCAAGATCAATAGTTACTAATCTTCTAGAATTTTCGACTCATGATTCAAGGGTTGGGTCTGTGGTCAGCAGACAGATGTGATATACACTAATTTTAGTAAAGCTTTTGATAGGGACTCATTGGCATACATGAATTTATTATGGTGTAGATTGAATCGTATCTCACGTTTAGATCTCAAAGGGTCTTGTTTCGCAATATTGAATCTGAAATAATAAGAGTTACTTTTGGCGTTCCCCAAGACAGTCATTTGGGCCCGTTATTGTTTTTACTATTCGTAAATTATCTTCCGACTGTAATTTCGAATTGCAATGTCCTTATGTATGCAGATGATTTTAAGCTATTTCACAGTTTCAATGACATAAATGGTCATATTACTCTAAAGATCACAGTAATTTCTGGTTATCTAATATCCCAATGAGTAACACAGTACAACACATACTATGCAAACCCTTTTTGTGCGCGGTTTTCGGAGTATTTAGAAGTACTTTTTGACCTTTTAGCAATTTTGAGGCACTATATACAGTTTTTTCGGGTAAGTTTGTTTCACATTTTTTTCTCCTAGTCTATGGCTACAATTGTAACGAAAACAGAAAAACTGAATTTTAATTGGTTTCCGAGATATAGCCGTACAAAAATTGCATCTTCTTTGGAAAAATCAAGTTTTAGCCAAAATATACCAGAGGCCATAAAATTCGAACATCAACTAAACTAGCAACACCCAAATGAGGTCTTGTTAGTTTCGATAAGTACTTCGAAAAACCGCACAAGAGCCCAAGTGCAAACTTCTGACTTAAAAAATGTTACACTATGTTATTTAACATATACAGTGTGCGACAAAACATATGCACAATGTGTGTGGTTAATTCGAAATATCTTAATAACAAAGACAAACATATTTCGTTTTCGAATTATTTTATTTATTTATAAAATCAATGAATTAAAACAAAACCAAAGCAAACAAAATTTGTTATCAAAAAAAAAAGAAAATCACAGTTTCTTGTACGCGACAAAACATAAACACATTTTCAGTTTCTTCACTAAAAACCAGAGTTCAGAAACAAAACACACACTGAATAAAAAACTCGTACGTATATGTAAACAAACATAGCTCAGACCAACAAACACATATTTTTTTATTTTGTTATCAATTATGTGTGTTTCTAAAGTTTGTACGGTGCCGAACACAATCATGACTGTGTTTCGTTTTAATATTTCGTTATCAACACGAACATTTTTCTATCACGTATTTTTTGTTTCGAACACACAGATTCGTGTGTAGCTTTATTTTAAGTTCGTGTTCTGGTACGTGTACAGCGAAAAAACAGAACATGAACAATAAACAGGTTCGAGTTCAGTTATATTTTAAATTCATGTTCTGGCTCGTGTACTGTGAAAAAACAGAACATGAACAATAAACAGGTTCGAGTTCAGTTATATTTGAAGTCCGTGTTCTGGCTCGTGTACTGCGAAAAATTAAAAAATCAATTCGCGATCTGATACACCCGTTTAAAAACGACGACAATTGTTTCAACCGAATTTACTCAAATTTTATTGAACCTTTTTATGACTTACGTTGAAATTGTTTACAATTGTCAAACATTTTCAAATTTTATTGACCCTTTTTTACGATTTACGTTGAAAGTGTCTACAAATGTTTACAAAAAATCGTTGAGAAAAGGATTGTGCATTGACACTAGTTGGTTCGCAAATTAAGGGTGGGTGATTGTGTTAATGGATGCAAAACATCCTAAGTGTGTTTTTTATAATGAAAAATTGTGTTCGTGTCTAAAGTTATTTGTTACAAAAAAAAAAAATGTTTGCAAAAGATCCTAACAACCAACAAGTGTTTCTTTTATGCCTCAAAAGTGGGTTTTTCGTCTACGAAATGAAATGAAAATTACGAAAAAAAAAAAAGTAATTGTAAACAATTGCAACGTTAATCATAAAAAAGGATCAATGAAAAAAAAAGCCATGAAGCCTTACCTTGAAAAAAGGATAAATATTATTTCTATTGACACTCATTGGTTGGCAAAATAACAGAGGGCGATTTGTGCTAATGTATGCAAAACATCGCAAAAAACCGAAACAATAAAAACAATATGTAATTTTAGAAAATAATTGTAAATTTTTTTGTAATAGGCTTCATAAAATTCTTTTCTGAAGAAAGTTACACAAGTGTAATATTTATGATGCTAATTTGGAAAAAAAAAAAAACATTGTTTCGTGCATCATAAAAAATGATCAATATAATTTCACAATAAATTCTATTGACACTAATTGGTTGCGAAAATAGGGGTGGGTAATGTAAACAAACCTAACAACCAACAAGTGTAACTTTTATGATGCTAAATAGTGTTTGTGTTTTAAGTCTTTTATTACCATCTTTTATTAAAATGAAAAACAGTCAATAAAAACAATTGTAAACAATTTCAACGTAAATCATAAAAAAGGTTTAAAAAAATTTAAATAAATTCGGTTGAAACAATTGTCGTCGCTTTTATTGGGGTGTATCAGATCGCGAATTGATGGTATAATAATTTCGCACTACACGATCCAGAACACGTACTTAAAATATAACTGAACTCGAACCTGTTTATAGTTCATGTTCTGTTTTTTCACAGTACACGAGCCAGAACACAAACTTAAAATATAACTGAACTCGAACCTGTTTATAGTTCATGTTCTGTTTTTTCACAGTACACGGGACAGAACACGTACTTAAAATATAACTGAACTCGAACCTGTTTATTGTTCATGTTCTGTTTTTTCGCTGTACATGTACCAGAACACGAACATAAAATATAGCTACACACGAATCTGTGTGGTTTATGTGTGTTCAAAACAAAAAATACGTGATAGAAAAATGTTCGTTTAGATAGCGAAATATTAAAACGAAACACATTCATGATATGTTCGGCACCGTACAAAATTTAGAAACACACATAATAGATATGAAAATAAAAATATGTGTTGGTTGCTTTAGAACAGAACTTGTGTGTTTCATGTGTGTATTTTCTGAACCTTGGTTTTTTGCCTTTTGTGTTTTCCAACGTGTATTGGCTTTAATTTTCCACACCAAATAGTCTTTTTTCTTGGCCTTACAAAAATTGTGTGTGACCTTTCCTTAATCCCGAACCATGTTTCGATCTCACTTCTTATGCTAATTTCTCAATACTTGAAGGGAAATAATTTGGAAATACCTACTTTAATTTTTTCGGTTTTTTTTTTTTTTTTGTTACAAAAAAGATAAAACTAATTTTTAAGCGTAATTCTCTTTAATTCAAAATATTGGCCATCTGCTTATACACATGTCGCCCATCTTCCAGATAAATTATGAATACCATGCCAGAAACACTAATTGTCCTTTGCGCCAAACCATTCATCGAGCCATTTTCCAACTTTTTTGGTTTTGCTGTGTGAGACGGTGCAGTATCGTGTAACATGTAACACTTTGCCATATCTTCGGGCCCATTCCGGTCGTCTTTCGATTAATACATGGTTTAAATTAATCATTTGTTGACTAAAGCGTTGTGTATTAATGGTTTCGCCGAACTTCAAGACGGACCAGTTTCGCCAGATGAAAACCATGATTTTTCAATTCGGGTTTTAAAAATAAATAAATTTTTTGCCACCTGTCACAATTCGATACAAAATGATTTCTTTCGAGGCGTTTCAGCATCATTGCACGAGTAACTTTGTGATTTTCTTTTTGGCGTTCATTCAAATCATGTGGGACCCATTTATCGAATTTATTAAACTTCGCCATTGCTCATTGTTTCTTGTAGCACATGTAATGTTTCTGCTAATTGCGATGCTTAACGCAAATTTTCTTTTACAGGCACAAAACTCGAAATGACACTGGGCGACAAAACAAAGACGTTTGTTTTTGGCGGACTCAACTTATGTAGTTTGTAGTCTGATGAACAAACTGAAGTATGTGTCAAATTATTCCGCTGCGTACTTTTCGCTGGCTCCATCTCCGGGTTAAACCGGGAAAAAACTTCTGCTTACCCTGGTATATGGAAAAGCGCTTAAAAACGCGTTAGGGTCAAGGGGGGTAATTGTGAACAGGGGTAATTGTAAACGCACTTTATTCTACAAAAACCGGTTTTCCATCGAGGCATGCCATGACATTTTTTGAAAATATGATATATTCCCGTTATGCTGACACGTGCCAGACGTAATCTGTAAAAAGATTAGTTGCAGTTTGATCGTTGGCGTGATTTATTCATTTTCGTGTGTTTTCAAGTTTTTTTGTGTTCAGTAAAATTGTTTTAAAACATAAAATTAGTGATCAAAGTAAGTAACTGTTTTATTTATAATAATGTTAAATATGAGTGTTAATGCATGTGATGTGATTTTTAATTCTATGTAAAAAATTAACAGTGTGTAAACAATTATCAGAAATTATAAAATGTATTTCAGAAATTATTAAAAGTATTTCAGAAAATATCAATTGAATTTCAGAATCAAAAAACAGTTTACCCTACAATACCGAAAATATTTACCAACATTTGGACATATTTTTTAAGCACTGGAAAATAAACTAACAAGGCCGGACTTTTCATGGGTAGAAGAGAAGGACTCAATTTTTCCAACAGCTACAATAGAATAACTGGGATATGAAGATATGGTTTCGAAAAAAAAACACGTATAAAGAAATATTAAAATTAGAGTGTAATGATTAAAAAATATATTTTGACCACATTTTTGAAATTAAATTGATATTTTCTGAAACACATTTGATAATTTCTGAAAATCAATTGATTTGTTTATACCCTCCACACGACTGTGCAGAGGGTATATATTAGTTTGTCATTTGATTTGTAACGCATTGAAAAAAAATTTACAACCCTAGAAAGTATATATTTTTGATCCCTATAATAGCTCGAGTCAATGTAGCGATGTCTGTCTGTCCGTCTACCTATCTGTCTGTCTGTCCGTCTGTCTGTTGAAATCACGCTTATTTACAAAATTTAACATTTGCCTGAGCAAAATTGGGATAATATTGTTTGCCATTATTTCTACAGCCGAGGAATTACGCACAAAATGTAAAAATAGCCCGATAAAATTTAATATAAACAACTGAAATAGTGAAAAAAAAATGGTGAAAAAGTAGCAGAACATCTATAATATTAATAGGCTAGGCGATTTCTTGTGACTGATGTTTTGTTCTACCGTTTTATCCCGGTTTTGACCAAGCATATATTATTTGAAAGGTATTTCTTTTTAGCCGTTTTGTAAATTTTCAGATTTTTAAATTTTTTCCTTTATTTTGAGTAAATTGCATATAAAGTTGCTACTAACACATACACAAAATTATACATATGCTATGTGTGTGTTATTTAAATTTCGAAATGTGTTTGTTAGTGAGTTTGGTTTCTTCATTCACAATAATAATAAGCCATAAAAGTGTTGGTTTGTGAATTGGCTAAGTTGAAAAATAAAGCTGCCTAGAAATTGCACTCGAATTTCGAGCGCTGGAATCCGCTAGTATAGATAAGTATTCGCGATGCATATACATTTTTGCACGTTCACATTAAACTACACAAAAATTAAAAACAACAAGCGAACAGAAATATGTATTCAAAGTTGATAAACAAAAAAACAAAATTCTTAAAATTTTTGTTAATTATTTTATTAATTTTAAACATCATTATAATTTGAAATCTATCCTCTTTTGTCTCTTACTGTCGACAGCCTTGGTTATAATAAATGTGTTTAGAACACGGTCTAGCCGAATTTAACGCTCTTACTTGTTTGATATTTGTTTTGATATTTGTTTTGATATTTTCTGAAAATCAATTGATGTTTTATGAAATACAATTGGAAATAGTGTAGTTGTCAATTTCAAAATAAAACCACATTGTTTTTCTAAACAGTTGTTGTTTAGAATTTCATTCAATTATTTAGAGCGTTTACATTCTTTTCCGATAAAAAATCAGTGAAATATATAAAAAAAAAACGGTAAGAATTTTATGATCGATTCTTCACGAGGATGAGCTGATTATCGTAACTATGCTGGATGTGGTCATTAACAGACGTAGATAATAATTTAATATCAAATTTAATTGAGATTACCACTTGTCGCCGGCGGATACTCGTATGTTAAAGTTCACATCGGATGTGATTTCTATACGCCCGATCATGACGATATTTAGTAAGGTCCATAAATTATATTTTCGGCCGAACAGGGTCAAAAGTATGTATTTTGTAGAATAATGCATTTCTTAAATTTTAATGTTTTAATTTATACTAGCAGATTCCAGCACTCGAAATTCGTTGAAATTTCTAGGCAGCTTTATTTTCCTACTTAGCCAATTCACAAACCAACACATTTATGGTTAATTATTACTGTGAATGAAGATAAACTCATTAACAAACACATAAACATATTTAATAAAACACACATAGCATATGAATAATTTTATGTAGCAAATTTGAATGCAATTTACACAAAACAAAAGAAAAAATTTAAAAATCTGTAAATCTGCTAAAAAGAAATACCTTTCAAATAATATTCGTTCGATCAAAATCGGGATAAAACCGTAAAACAAAACTCACTCGCTCACAGAAATCGTCTAGCCTAATAATATTATAGATAATATTAAATATAATCTCATATCAAAAGAATTATAAATTTAAAAACATTTTCTATTTTGTGATTTTATTAACATTTCCTTTCATTGCATAATTAATTAATAAACATAATAGTTTGTATATGTAAATTGTAAACAATTAAATAAACTGTATTTATTCATTATTAAGCTTGACCTTTTAGAGCTTTGTATTTATATTTTGGAAAAAAAAAATTTTCAAATAAAACGTATGTTCAAAGTTATCACTACATTATTTGTTATTGTTTTATATACATATTTATTATATTTTCCATAATAACATAATATTTAATGAAACGAAATATGTAGTCCTTTTTATGGTAACTATATTTAAAAACATAAAACAAAACAAGTAAGAGTGTTAGATTTGGCTGTGGCGAATGTTTGATACCCTCCACATGAGTTTTTCGTTTACAATAATATCTGAACTTATACATATATACCCTCTGCACATTGGCGTGGAGGGTATAAAGATAAAGAAAAGTTGACTCCTATATTTTTAATAACATTCCATAAAGTTTATATTTAATTATATAAAATTATATTTATTCATAGAAAACTTAGAATTTTTTAGAGTAAAAATTTTTTGATATAAAACAATTTTGAGATAAAAAAAACTTTTTTTAGGTGAATAAACGTTTAAAAAAAAAATCACTTTTTTTAAGTTTAAACAAAATTTTTAGTGAGAAACTAAATTTGGAGGTGAAAATAAATCTTAAGCTCAAGAATAATATGAGACATTTTTTGAGGTGAATGTTTTAAAGCGAATTTAAATATAATTTTAATTTTTGAGAGTGACAGTGAAGAAATATTTTAAGGTCAAATGAAAGGTAAAAATAATATTTGAGTTTAATAAAATTTTTAAGTGTCAAGATGAAAAACAATTGCGAAAATTAATTTTGAGATACATAAATAAAATTCGGATGCCCGTACGTGCCCGTTTGGCTTCTAGAGGTAAAAAAGGGTTAAAAAGACATGGTTTGAGAAATTGTATGGCGTGCATCCGTTACATGTTTTGACTGACAGTAGTTTGATCTAATAGTTTGAAAATTGCATTTTAAGTCGGTTGTCTACCTGTGAGCCTCTGCCAAAGTCTACTCCCAATATTCTGTTACAGACACAGGATGCACAAAAAACTACTCATTGAAATTCGCAGGTACGCACCTCACTTAAAAATTACTTTGGAGTACAAATGGGCAAGAACAATATTGACTTATGATCCCTCCAGGTAGGCACAAATCTTATTTAGACACGAGCATAATATCAAAATTGCATAATTCAGCCTAAATCTATATGTATGCAGGGAACAGGTAAATTTTTAGGCATGGTAGCATAAGCCTATATATTGCAAAATAAGCATAATGCCTGAATTAGTCTACGACTGAAAGTTGGCGCAACAAGTACTGAAACCATGGCGTTAAACAATTTAAGTACTGAAAACATGGCGTTGAACAATTTAAAATTATTTGAACTGTTTAGAAGGTCAACCACACCAAAGTTTTTCACGGAAGCTGCTTTAGAAGAACTTGATAGCTTATAGGGAAATATTGAGAGAAGCGAAATTATAAAAAATAATTTTTATCTGATATATGCAAATATTAAGGCAAAATGGGTGAAATCTAATCGAACCATTCAGAACTTCAACTCCAAATACGAGGACTGGCTTAATGAAGACACCATCCTGGATATATTGGCAGTAGATAAACCCACCACATCAACCAGAGGAGCAAAAGGAAGGCCAAAAAAAGTATTGAGGAGTGTTCAATTTTCACAAGAAAGAGGAAACTTGCCGATGCCACCAATGACTTGACCACGAAGCATTTATCGGACGCGCTGTCTATTAAATATACAAAGGATAGTGAAAGAGTTAGGTCGCAGATTACAAAATCTGTTGCTGATGCAAACCCATTGCGACTAAAAAGGATTAAGGAAAGCATTCCCACGCCCACAAACGCACACATTAAAAAGTATGGTTCCGAAGAAGCCTTGGCCTTGTTTATGGACTTACAACTTTCCAAAGAAAAATATGAGATACTACGGGCATCATTGATGCGACACGGGGCTGACGTTTTACCAGGATACAAGCATATTACGCAAGCCAAAATAAATTCACGACCACTGCATACGGAGTTTACGGAAGTCTCTGTGAAAGCCAATCTGCAGGATCTCATGGGCCATACCGCAAAACGGTTGTTGGAGAGTCTTCCTGCAAATGAGGTGCAAATTCTTCCTGAGAAACTGGCATTGGTCAGCAAATGGGGCTGCGATGGATCATCCGGACAAAGCGTTTATAAGCAAAGGATATCTTCCAATGACGCTACAATATCGGACGGAAATATGGCATCTGTTGTTCCTTTGCAGCTAAAATCTGATGTTTCCCTACACTGGAAAAATCCACGTCCGTCATCAGTGCATTATTGCAGACCAATAATGTTTCAGTTTGCAAGGGAATCGGCAGAACTCATAAGGACCACGGTGAAGGACATTGAAGAACAAATAAGCAAGATTAAGCCTACAAAGCTGCAAATTGGAGAAGGAAAATATATTGAATGCAATTACGAGTTCCACCTGACCATGGATGACGGAAAAGTCGTAAACGAACTGACAGGAACAACCGCAACATTGTCATGCCCGATTTGCAAAAAGAGTCAGAAGAACTTTGGTAATTTAAACGGTTCTACAAACGAGGAGAATTATGAATATGGAATGTCACCATTGCACGCAAGGATCAGGTGTATGGAGTTATTGCTAAAACTGGCGTATACCCTACCACAAGAGGAGGAAAACTTCGATGAAAATACATCAATAAAGGATAAGGAAAAGATCAGAAAGAAGCAAATACCGGATGCTTTCTTTAAACAAGTTCGACTAAAAGTAGACTGTCCCAAGCACGGATACGGTAACTCAAACGATGGAAACATTTCTAGGAGATTTTTTGAAAATGATGAGGCAGTAACTAGAATCACTGGAATTGACAATCAAATCGTGAAAAGATTGGGAACGATCTTGAATGTTTTAAACTGCAAAGAAAATGTCAATTCTACAAAATATGGAGAATATGCATCGAAAACTGCATCTCTTTTAGTAGAAATGTATCCACAGAAGAAGTTGACCCCGACCGTCCCACTGTGGTCAATATTTTGAGATAGCGGCCAAAACTCCTTTTGGTTTTTGTTCTCCGATTTTAAAGTTATTAGACTCATATGAAAGTAGACAGTAGTAAACCTCGGGAGCCAAAAAATTAGAACTCTATTTCAACTATTTCACTGAGAACAGGGTGGTCCAAAATGGGCTTTTTCAGAATTTAGTAAATTTATGATATTTTTAGTTAATTTTTAAAGTTTAAATGATCATAACTTTTTTGTTTTTCAAGATTTTTGGACGAAATAAATTTTGTGTTGTAACTTAACTTATTTCCTATTACTGGTAGAAATTGAAGCTCTACTATTTTCAGAACAATTTATTTATTTTATTTTTTTTTAAAGGGTCAAATTTCTCGGAAATTTCCTACTTCATAGAGCACAACTCCTGTGAGTCAAGCTGAGTCAAAACACAAATTTACTATTTTGTAGTCCTAACTCTCCCCTACATTCCTATATATACATGTCCATGCATCGGGACTGCACTTTTTGAGCTACAGCAATTTTTCTGACCCAAGGTAAGATATTCGGTACAAATGCACGTCATATTTTTTGAGAAGTTATATGTATGTGAAAGTGGCTATTATGCATATATTTTGATGAAATTTTGTACAAGAGTTCTTATTGACCCAAAAAATAATTCTGTTGAAATTAGGAGAAGTTGGCCCATATTTGGACCTAGTCCATATAGAAGGGTGTATCAAAATTTTGACAAAAATGGTAATAGAACTCTCAAATTATGTGGTATCTGGCAATTCATTTGGAAAAGGTAAAAAAGATTTTATTGCCATCTAATATTACACAACTTAAATACGTGAAAATTGCAAATAAATTTAAAACCAATGGAAATAACTGGTAAAACCAAGTACCCTTTATATTATTACCAGTACCTGTTAACTCTCAAATTATGTGGTATCTAGCAATTCATTTGGAAAATGTAAAAAAGATTTTATTGCCATCTAATATTACACAACTTAAATACGTGAAAATTGCAAATAAATTTAAAACGAATGGAAATAACTGGTAAAACCAACTACCTGTTATATTATGTTGCAAAGAGGTAAAAAAGATCATGTTGAAACTTCGAGCAATAGTATATTAATCCATGCATTCATTTTTTTTCTTCATTATTGTTTAAACAATGGCTAAATTCAGTTATAGTGTTCTATCTGATATATATTTTGAACGGAAAGATGAAAACGACATTATTTTACATATAATGAATAATCCATTCTTCAAAATATGCGACAAACAAGAAATTAAAATTCATAACTTAAAAATAAAAAACTTTTTAAATACTTTAAGAAAACGGTACAATCAATGTTCCAGAAACAAGAAATTGTTTTACTCATGCAACCAAGAATGGCTAAGAAATAAACTTATTTTTAAAAAGCCACCAGTAACTACCACGGAAACTGGAAAAGGTGGTCGACCAGCAAAGCCAATTGATAATTGTAGTGAAAGATCACGAAGACGCAAGCTTAAACATATCAATGAAGAAGTTTCTTGTAGCATCATAAAAAATTCATTTCTTCATCAAATTCAACCATCGAAAACTAAAAAGGGTAAAATTGCTATCATTGAAAAAATAGTGGAAGCAAGCCCCAGACGCACAAAAAGGATTTTAGAAAGTATGCCGACACCAACTGAAGAAAATAAATTTACTCCAGAAGAAGCATTTGCACTATTTTTGGATTTGAAAATGACTAAAAACCATATACAGAATTGCGGAAGCGAACCAATGAAAAAAATTGTGGAATTTTTCCATCATATCGAGATATAGTTTCTGCCAAAAAAGATTGCTTACCTTCACCAGCTGCTATTAGTGTAACTTCAAGTTCAGCAGAAATAAAATTGCAGGATCTTCTTGAACACACTGCAGAACGATTATTAAAGACATTTGATGCTGACTATTTAAAGAAGTTTAAAAATTGCAGCATGACTTTAATTTCTAAATGGGGATGTGATGGGTCCTCTGGCCAGAAACTATACAAACAATGTAATGCGGAAAATTCATCAGATGTCAATTTATTCATGATTTCTTTCGTTCCATTACGTTTAACAAAAACTTATATTGGTTCAGAGCCGTCAACTAGTAGAGCTGCAGAGATAGATGTATGGAAGAATGAAATTCCCTCGTCAACAAAATTTTGTAGACCAATAAAGTTTGCTTACAAAAAGGAGACTCAAGATGTCATAGATGAAGAAGTTCGAAAAATAAATGATCAAATTAAAGAACTTCAACCAGTAACATTTAAATTTGATGACCAAGACATTGAAGTAAATTTTAAAATGTGTCTCACAATGATTGATGGAAAAGTTGCACAAGCTTTACCCAAAACAAAGTCATCGTCAAGCTGCACCATATGCCAAAAAACATCAAGTCAATTGAGCCAACCACCAACACAAGACGATAGTTTTAGTGAAGCATATGAATTTGGAATGTCACCTCTTCATGCTAGAATTCGTTTTATGGAGCATATTCTTAAATTGGTATACGATTTGGAATTTGGCCCGTTAGGCGAAACAGTGAGAAACAACAAAGAAAATTTGGAAAAAAGAAAGCAAAAAAAAAAAAAGATATTCAAGAAAAATACCGTGAGATAGGCCTTATAATTGACCAGCCAAAGCAAGGAGAAGGAAATTCTAATGATGGAAACACAGCAAGGAGATTTTTTTCCGATCCAGAAACTGCAGCTTCTATAACTGGAGTAGATTATGATTTAATACGACGATTCCAAATCATATTACAAGTTATAGCATGTAGCAAAAAGATAGATGCAAAAAAATTTGGTCAGTATGCTAATGAGACAGCAACCCTTTATAACCAAAAATATTCTGGGAGACATATGCCAACCACAGTTCACAAAATTTTGTTCCATGGGGAACAAATAATTCAGCACAATATGCTTCCAATTGGAGATCTCTCAGAAGAAGCCCAAGAAAAAAGGAACAAAGACTACAGATTCTTTCGCGAGTACAATACAAGAAAAATTTCCAGATATTGTACTAATGAAGATCTTATTAACATTTTGTTGTGCACATCAGACCCATATATGTCCAGTATTCGACAAAAATGGAAATCAAACTCATTAGAGTTAGATGAAGAAGCTAAACAACTACTGCAAAATGAAAATCAAAGCTATTTGGAAGAAATTTTTACTAATATTGTTTAAATAATACTAGTTTAAAGATTATAATTTGTTTCTAATTTTAGTATAAATTTTTATTAATACATTTAAATAAAAAGTTTACTTAAAATTTTATCGATGTTGTGTTCTGTATATAATACATCCAAATGGTATTGATATTGTTGGGAATTTCAGTGTTATCTTTCAGTTTAATCCTCACAAGAATTAGCTTTCTTCCAAAGAAACCAACCTTTGGCCCCTGTGAATATTGACACTAAATAAATGTCAGGGGCCAAATGTTGGTATTTTCTGACCAAAATTAAGTTTAGGAATAATAAATAAGTATTGGTTGTAAAATACGATTGAAGAAAATAAGAAATTATAAAAAAAAATACCTATTTAAAATGTCAAAATATTCAACTTTTACATGGAAACTCAACAAAAAAATAAAATGCATTTTTAACTCCAAATTACTTACGTTACTATCAGTCGATTTTTACGTTTGAACACGCAAATTGAAGCTTAAAGTCCCTCCTATTGAACAAAACAAATTGCGTAAAAAAATACCAATCCGGTATCTCGCGAAATTGACCACTGTGCGTCCATAAAAAATTGACGCATGGCAAAGATATAATTGAGTACCAGTCTTTGTCAATTGGAGAGCTTTCTGAAGAAGCACAGGAGTCTCTTAACAAATTTTATAAAAAATATAGATTGCAGAACACATTCAAAGCATCAAGGGTAAGGCAAAATGAGGACCTCTTCAACATGTTGGCAGCATCTTCCGATCCACTTATTTCTTCCCTGCGGCATGTGAAGTCACGAATAGATTTAGAAAATATAGTTTAGAAATGATTAGTCTTTTAGATATACCTTCTCTTACGAATTGTGATGAATATTTTACAGAAAATTGAAAAAATAAATTTAAAAAAGAAGTAATTTTTTTTTAATTTGTTGGGTAATAATTTAAAACTTAAAACCCTAAAGAAAAAAAATAAAAACAATCTAAAAATGTAAAAATAATTTTTTTTAGTTACCATAAAATTGATTTTTCTACAAATTTTAACTTTGGTAACCCATAAGTAGGCCCCTACAAAGCGTAGCATCCTTTTCAAACGCTCATTTCATATGCTGAACAGTTATCTATCATAAAAGATATGATTTTTGCAACGAAAAAACTCAAATGGCGCCACTGTGCGACACTTTAAAATCAAGAGAAAATTTTCACTTTTTTATATATGATAAAATGGATAGGTCTTCAACCAAAAAAAGCAAGAAATTGTAAGTACATTTACAAGACTTTAGAAACAGAAACAAAATAAGAAGCTGCATGTGGTAGTGCTGATTCGGAGGAATGAGTTTTGGTAGCAAACGCCAAGCCTGGTAGAAATAAACGCAAAAAAGGTTTTTCTAAGGTAATGAAAAAATGTATTTGTATTTATTTGTAAAATAATTATTTTATAAGTAGGTACGTAATATTTTACAAAGTCGCAAGACAAAAAGCTTGCTAAATGCAACAAATGAGGCAAGGAATATAAAGCTAAAGGCAATACTAGTAAATTTCTGGATCATTTAGCCAGATTAGACCCAAATTGTGATAATGATAATGATGACGCTTCTGAATTAACTGCTTCCACTTCCAGCACTACGAATAGTTGTGGACAATCCAGCATAAGATCGGATCGGATATATATATATACGTGTGTGTGTGTATGTGTGTATGTAATATATATTAAAATTCAAACTAAAAATCAGTTTTTAAAGATTTTTTATTTAAAATCAACAAAATAATAAAATATTTCGCCCGGCCTTTTCACTTTTTTAAACTATCGATTGTTATCGATGGTTCACTAAAAGCTATCGCATACTATCATAGACCACGACTGCGGTTAAATAAATATGGCATCAATAACTTACATTGTATTCACATAATCATACCGTTATAATATTTTTTTGGAGAAAGTAATCAAGAAAAGCATAAATTCAAAAACATAACATAACATAACATTACACGAACAAAATTTTAAGTACAGCCTAACAAAAAGTTATTTTGATGTTATTTTTGGCATGTGGCCAAGCAAACTTCGCTCACTGTACTTTAAATTTGTGTAATTGTGTTAGTAATTTTAAGCATCATTTTACAAAATCTAACCATGATAATGTACAATCAATCCTTTTTTGTCTCTTAGAGTTGACAACCTTGATTACAATAATGTGTTAAGAATACGGTTGAAGGGTATCAGAGATTCATCGCAGCCGAATTTAACACTCTTACTTGTTTTTAAATCTTTTTGTAAAGATTTTTTTGTAAAAATATAATAGATGTTACACATGGAAATGTTACACATGAAATGGCCAACTTGCCACCATCATCATCTGGCAATCTACAAAATAGAATATTATTTTGCTGGAACATGCTAGTATTTGTATGTTTTTTTTTTTTTTTTCTTTTTTCATTAAATTATTTCAACATGCACACCAAAACTAGGGCTGCCATTATATCGCACTTATTTATAATTTCGATTTCAATGAAAAATATTTGTCTTGGCCATCGAGATAACACCTTAAAAAATCATTTCTATTCTCTTTTCTTTTTAGTGCACAGATTCTCGTGTACAGTAGTAGCTAATGAAAATATGAGCCCTCCTAATATTTATGAGCCTATTTTGGATTTATATTTTTACAACAACTACATGACTATTTACATAGTCGGCCGTAAATTAAATTTATTTTATTTATTTATTTATTTTTTACATAAAAATATCATCTCGTATTTAAGTACAAAGTTAGTAATAAAAATTTTTATTATAACTGTGATATTTATTAACAATTTTTTGTTTTTTGGTGACAGTTTGCAACATACTGTTATAGGTAACAATTAGTGGGCAGAACTTATATCATTATTATACGAAATATCCAACAACAATCTAGCAATATCATTAAAGACAGCAGAATCCAAAAGATCTGGGGTCGAATAGTCACATTCGTTATGGAAAATTTTCGATCAAAATTATTTATTTATTTTCCAAAATCAAATCCTAAGAGTAATTTTACTCTGTCACAGCTAACGAATTATGGTTCGTAGGTAATAGCAAAAGTGAAGCGAGGTCTGACGATCGTCCGTCTTCTTTAAATAATAAACAAAAATGTGGAATTTCGATTGGTTTTACTCGATATCGTGTACGACGATTTGACCCCTGGTATCCTTCCTAAGTCACTTGCCCAAAACACCAGAACTAAGATCTTCGTAATCTAATAATTTATATTAAATCACCAGAAAACTTATTAAATTTTAAAAAATCACGCATATTGGTACTAACCAGATCAAAAGAATATATGACTAGAAAAACTGGTTTAAATATGCTTCATTTTTATACTCTATATCACCATATGGTGAGGGTATAAAATTCTGTTCTGATGTTTGTAACTACCATAATTATTTGACCTAAATTGTAATCAAACTACAGGTGGCAAATATGAATATATTTTGATAAAACTTCGTACTTAAGCCTCTACCGGCCATAGCATGAAAGCTGCTGAAATTGTTGAAAATATGTGTATGTTCAGATTTAGTCCCCATAAAAATGACCGCTATGAAATCAACTTAAGTTGTCATAAAATCCAAATTCTCTTATAGATCTTGGTCAAATTGGCTTTGCATATGTCTGTTACTCCCATTAAGCATTAGTCCAAAAATAAAACCTATAGGACAATTTTTAGTCTTAGCCCCCAGATGAAGCTTATTTTGTATATTGTATATGTTTTTGCAAATAAGGTCAGTTACCAAATATGGTTACCAAATATGGTCAGAATCGGTCCATTTTTCGAACTAGTCCCTGTATAAATATAGCATCCGATATGAACTTTTTCATATCCGAAGGCAAAAAAAGTTAATAAAAATGACACTCAAATTTGGTTTTTTTAGACCTAAGAGATAGGGTCTCTAAACACATTGTATAGGATATCGATAGTCGGCTTGCTGGCTCAATTTCATTATAAAGGGTGATTTTTTAAGAGCTATAGGAAAGTTTTCCAAAACAAAACACATAAAATTCAGAAAAATGCATGAAATCTTTACATGAATCAATAGCACGGTCCATATAATTTAATGTTTGAAGATTATTTCATGCAAATGCTGACCGTGTCTGCGCCTCAAATGGTCCATCCGCTTAGTCCAATTTTGGCATACTCTTTCCAACATTTCGGCCGGTATCTCACGCATAAATACTTCAATGTTGTCTTCCAATGCGTCAATTGGATCAGAATAACTGATTCGATTTAACGATGTCCGTCCGTCCGTCCGTCTGTGTGTCCATGTAAACTTTGTAATCAAAGTGCAGATCGCAAATATGAATATATTTTGATGAAATTTGGTACATAAGCTTTTAGCGGCCATAGGATGAACGCTGTTGAAATCGGTGAGTATAAATATTATTTGCCAAAAAAATAAAATGGTTTTAATCGGCTAGAAAACGCATTTACATACATATGTATATATTACTTATATTCTTTATGAGCATTTTTTTATACTTGTAAAACACATATATATATATTAGTTATTAACCTGGAGCTTAGGATTGCAAAACGGGTTTAGAGTCTACAATTCCATGCTGTAGGGATTATAAAAATCTATAATATTAATAGGCTATGCTATTTCTTGTGACCAATGTTTTATTCTACCGTTTTATCCCGATTTTGACCACACGTATATTATTTGAAAGGTATTTCTTTTTAGCCGTTTTGCAGACTTACAGATTTTTAAAGTTGTTCCTTTATTTTGAGTAAACTGCATTTAAAGTTGCTACTAACACATACATAAAACTATACAATGCTATGTGTGTGTTTATTATATTTGTTAATGTGTTTGTAATAAAAATGAGTTTGTTTTTTTATTTATGTTGATTTGTGAATTGGCTATAATTGGTAAGTATACCTTTAGGGTTTTTATTTAATGAAAAAATAAAATTTTCTAGAATTTGCACTGGAATTTCGAGGGCTGGAATCTGCTAGTTGCAATAAATTTATTTAATGGCAAACACTTGGTTGTCAATGTTTAGTATTACGAGCGCGGCTAAAAAAGCCCGTGACTTTTTGAACTTCCCTTCTAGCTAATTAAATATCAAAACTGCACCCGTAAACTACCATCTGTTAATAGAGTACTGTCAAATTTTGAGCAAGCTCAAGCCAAGACCAAGCCACAGTTTAAACAAGTAAGAAAATTATAGTCGGTCTAGTCCGACTATGCGATACCCTATACCATGGTTAAGAGACCCTATCTCTTCAGTCCAACTAATTAGATATAGCAAATATGCATAAACCAAATTTGAGTGGCATTTTTTATTAATTTTTTTCGTTGCAGATATGAAAAAGTTCATATCGGATACTATATTTAAATGAGGACTAGGTCGAAAAATGGACCGATCCTGACCATATTTGGTAAAGTCACTTATACTTTGAAAAAATATATACAGACCAAATTTGAGAAAAATCTGTGCAATATTTTTGTTTTTTGATAGATTTAACTGAAGATCGGGAAGCAGCTCTATATGACTAAGACTAAGAATTTTCCTGTAGGGAGTATTTTTGAACTACTGATTAATGGATGTAATAAACACATACAAACCCAATCCGACTGAGATCTATATGATAATTTGGAACTTATGGCAATTTATGTTGATTTCATAGGGGTCATTTGTATGGGCGCTAGGTCTGAACATGGACCGATTCTCACCAATTTCAATAGTGTTCATCCTATGGCCGATAAAAGATCAAATACCAAATTTCATCAAAATATATTCATATTTGCGACCAAGTTTGATTACAAGCTTTACATGGACACACAGACGGACGGACGGACGAACATCGTTAAATCGAATCAGATAGTGATTCTGAATCGATCGGTATAATTAAAGATGGGTGTAGGTCAAATATTTTTGGTTGTTACAAACAGCAGCACAAAGTCATTATACCCAAACCACATAGTGGTATAGGGTACAAAAACAGGTTTCTTCGGGTAATCCAGCAGAAGTTCAAGGTGGGCCTATGAGCCATCAAGGTTATGACTGCATTTTTCTGCGATTTACGCGAAATAATTCAAAATAGAAAAATAAAAAAAGGTTAAATTTATGCACGGTTGCACAGATGCGAAGTCGCCATGACAAAATTCCAGAAATTGGGTTACGAATTGCTATCTCATTCATCGTAATCTTTGAATTTATCTTTAATTTTATAGTTTCCCACCTATTTTTTGAACCTAAGCCGAGAGCCCTTGATTTTCTTTGTAGCTAAAACTTTAATTTGCTCTTAGTTGGGCAACATTTGGGAATTAAATTCTGTTGGTACAAATTCCATTTTTGTCTTTTTATGTGGTCAGGGTATATGTGCTTTTTTTCGATTAAGCGATGTCCGTTCATCCGTCTGTCCGTCTGTGTGCCCATCTTAACCTTGTAAGTAAACTATAGGTCACAAATATAAATATATTTTGACGAAATTAGTTGTATAAGCATTTATCAACCATAGGACGAGCACTATTGAAATTGCTGAAAATCGGTGCATGTTCAGACCTAGTCCCCATACAAATAACCCCTATGAAATCGACTTATATTGCCATAAGATGCAAATTTCATATAGATCTCTCAAATTTGGTTTGAGTATGTTTATTACACCTATTAATCAGTTGTCTCAAAATAAACCCTTTAGAATAATTCTTAGTCATAGCCGCCATATAAAATTGCTTCCCGAACTATAAATAAATCTATCAAAAAACAAAAATACCCAATATCATGCGTTTAGAGATCCTATCTCTTAGGTCCAACTAATTAGATGTAGAAAATAAGCATAAACCAAATTTGAGTGTTTTTTTTTTGCCTTCGGATATGAAAAGTTCGTATCGGATGCTATATTTACATGAGGACTAGATCAAAAAATGGACCGATCCTGCCTATATTTGGTAAGGTCACTTAGTTTTTGCAAATACATATACAAACGAAATTTTAGAAAACTCTGTGTAATAATTTTTTTTTTATAGATGTAATTGAAGGTCGGGAATCAGCTTCATATGGGGGCTATGACTAAGAATTGTCCTATAGGGTTTATTTTTGGACTCCTGATAAATGGATATAATAAACATACACAAAACCAATTTGACCGAAATCTATATATTTGGATATTATGGCAATTTAAGTGGATCTCATTTGTATGGGTTCTAGCTCTGAACATAACCGATTTTCACCAATTTCAATTGCGTTTATCCTAAAACCGAATTTCATCGAAATAGATTCATTTTTGCGACCTTTAGTTTGATTAAAAAGTTTACATGGACATACAGACGGACGGAAGTACAGACTGACGGACGGACATCGCTAAAGTTATCGGTATAATAAATGATGGGTCTAGATCAAATATTTTTTGTAGTTACAAACATCAGCGCAAAATCATTATATCCCGGCCAACTTAGTGGTGTACGGTATAAAAATAAATATGCAAACATATTTATTAAACATAAAAGTGTTTTTGCCGCTTCACTGTGGCTGAAATTTTGATTTCATTGGGCAAGAGTATAATTTTTTTGTAACCGATTTTTAAAATTTTAACGCCTTTTTGTAGCTTATATATCTAGATAAAGGTAGCCAAAAAATTAGGTTAAACTATTGGCAATTGTGAGCGTGGCATGCTGTCAAACTCAACTGTTTTTTTAATTTCAGAAAAAGGTATTTTTTTTTTGTTTTTTATAAAAAATAAATGGTTACTACTCGCAAGCTATCATAGATAATGACCTGCAGTCTTTTTTATAATGTTGGTAGGATTATAGTCTTTAGTTGTTGTAAGTGGTCACAGCTCTGCCGTTTAATGTTAGGGGTGTTATGAAATATTTATGAAACTACTATATTTTTTCGAATTTCAACTTTAGTGGAATAGAACTTCTAGAGAACAAAAGGTAACAAGAAACGTATACCACCCGGAGAGAGGTGAAAGAGTCCTCTTTAACCCTATATATACTTTTGCACCCGTGACGACCCGTACTCATACACAATGGTGTATTAAATTTATGCTTTAGGTATTTTATAGCTTCTAATAGTCATTATTTATTCTATTACCATAATATATTTGTAAGTAAGAATGTCAATACACAGAGGCTGTAATTCATTAGTAACCTGGGTTTTTTTTACAATGCACTAATGCTAGTAGTAAAGAAAACACACACAGGTAATTCATTTGTATAGTGGGTTTTTTATATATTAGTTTAGGTAGTAATGCACTAATGCCATTTTCTTACCTTTTTATTTTACCCAGAAACATAGTATGATGGCTTATGAGAAGGCTTATAAGAAAGCGAAATTTGAATACAGTCGCAAATAAAAATATTCAGAAAAAAATGAAGAGCTTCAGTTATGTAGCACCGAAATACAAGAGCAATTATCTAATTTCGTCAAAGCACTAAAAAAACGCTACAAAGAAGTTATCTACAGTAAACAAAATTTTTATATAAAAAGTGCAAACTGGTTAGAAGGCCAACTTACTATCGCTGCAGAAACAGCAAAGCAAGGTAAGGCTGGAAGACCTCGCAAATCATTGGACAACTGCAGCGATAGATCTAAGAGGCGGAAACTTAAAGATGTTAACGATGAAATTGGTTGTACAAATATAAAAGAATCTTTCCTACATCAATTACGATCACAGAACCAATTAACAAAAGTGGATATCATTGAAAAAGTTGTTAAAGCTAGTCCAGTGAGAACAAAACGGATTCTTAAAAGTATACCAATTCCGAGCGATGCAAAACAGTTCACAAATGAGGAGGCATTAACATTATTTCTGGATTTGAAATTAACAAAACAGCAATATATTCAGCTCAGATTGCGTGCGATTGAAAAAGGCTCAAATATGTATCCAGCATATCATCACATAACCGCTGCTAAAATGGACTGTTTGCCATCAAAGGACACTATTACAATCGCACCAATTTCGGCAGCGGTACAACTACAATCTCTACTTGATCACACAGCCGAACGCTTGCTTCAATCAATAAAAGGAAATGAGTTAAAGAAATATGGAAACACAAAGTTAATTCTTTTTTGTAAATGGGGATGTGATGTTCTTCGGGACAGAAACAATACAAACAAGTAGTATGTGAAAATATTTCGGACTCAGATATGTTCATGGTATCATTTGTACCATTGCGATTGAAAAGCTTTTGGAAGATTCAGAGCCTTCGACTAGTACAACGCAAACAAACGATATCTGGAAACTCATGATGCCATTAACAAAGAAGTTACTGATATCAAGGCCAAATTGCAACACTACAGCTGGAAAAGTGGGCCAACAGGAGTGGATTTAAACCTTATTTTCAGATTTAAAATAATCCTAGAAGTACTTGCGTGCAATGAAGAAATTGACTCTAGAAAATTTGGAGATTATGCTAAGGTAACTGCAAAACAACAGTTCACAAAATCCTTTATCATGGAGAAGATGTCATTAAATATCATTTGGTGCCACTTGGAGATCTATCAGAGGAAGCTCAGGAAAAAAGGAATAAGGATTACAGATTTTATAGAGAGCAGAATACTAGAAAAATTTCACAAAACTCCACAAATGAAGATCTATTTAATATATTAATGGCAACGTCAGATCCGTTCGTCTCCAGTATTCGAAATCAATTGAAAGTGGAACATCGGGACTTAGATGAAGAAGTCAAAAAACTACTAAAGAACAGAAATAACACAGAACAATATATGGAATATTTGCAATCAATATTTGAGTCAAATGAATAATAATTATAATTGCCTTTCATTGTTATTTAAGTACGAAAAACATAGTATTAGTAAAAAATAATAATAAAATAATAATTTAAAATGTTTTTTAAAATGATCAAATTTGATAGCCAAAAATAGTAAATTTTTCTGTAGTAATAGCAAGATTTTTAGATAGTATTATTAACGTTTTTTTTTAAGTGTAAATATTCTTTGAGTGTAAACAAATTTGCAAATTTGACAACAAAAAATTTTTAATTTTTTAGTAATAATGGCAAAATCTCCAGTTGATTTTACTATTTTTTTGTAGTGTAAAAATTTGTTTGAGTGTAACATTAAAAAAATCCCATTATTACAAAAAATTTTTATAAATATTATTAAAATCCAAATATTAAATTTTTTAATAAATAAAAAAATAATAAACACATATTTCACTCTAAAAGTTAAAAAAATCAAAAGTTCAACTTTGACCTAGAATTCCTTAAAAAGGCCTCGATCAATTTTAATGTAATTTAAACTGAGTCAAGCTGATCTATCCATTAAAAAAAATTACTTAAATATTTTGATCGGTTCAAAAGTTACAGAATTTTGGCCAATGAAAAATGATTTTCAGCCACTGTGCGCTTGTACCTTATTTAATTTGGCATTGACGCATCAAGCCAGATTTGCTAATATAAACTTTTAATTTGATTAAATTCTGCATAAGATTATATGGAGATGATCGATTGGAAAAATTGTGACCTTACTCCCCCTCCACTTCTTTCAAAAATATCTGATAAGGATCTAAAAATAATGTTTAAAAATAACTGCTTAGAATTACCCAATTTACCATGCCACACTCAACGCGTAGAAAGGTGCGTCCAGTCAGTCACGCAGGCTTCTCTTAGTGTAGTAGGTCCAGAATCAAGAGATGGATTAATTCGTAATAGAATTCAATCTGCTTTTGAGTTTAAAAAACATTTTTTTTCAAATCGTTAACTACTGTATTTATTTTTGCTTTAGCATAACCGTTAATAAGTTTTGTTTTTATATTAAAAAAATATATTGTTGCTTTTTTTAATAATGAATTATTTGTTATTTTTTTTTTTTTCTTTGTAAAAATATTTAATAAAATTTTGAAACCAGTATCAAAATAACAAATATTTTTATTATGTTTGTACTTTTTTGCAATATCTAAAATAATTGAAAGCCATTTAACATTTTTTTAAATAGTTTTAACGAAAGCGCTTTGTTTTTCGTAGCTTTTGAGACTAATTATTAAAACAAGCAGATTCCAGCCCTCGAAATTTTAGGAAATTTTATTTTTTCATTAAATAAAGACCCTAAAAGTATGCTAATAAATTATAGCCAATTCACAAATCAACAAAAAAAAAACTCATTTTTATTATAAACACATTAACAAATTTATTAAACACACACATAGTATTGTATAATTTTATGTATGTATTAGTAGCAACTTTAAATGTGATTTACTCAAAATAAAGGGAAAAATTTCAAAATCTGTAAATCTGCAGAACGGCTAAAAACAAATAGCTTGCCAATTATCGGGATAAAACGTTAGAACAAAACATCGGTCACAAGAAATCGCCTAGCCTATAATATTATAGATTTTTCCCGGAATGTACTCTGTATTACGCTACTTTTGGCATCAATGTTTTGAAAATCGAAAATATTTTTGTTTTTTCAAAATGCACTAGGATTGCAATCTTTAGGATCCGGTAGCCATCTGGGTTTTTGTTAAAAATTTTTTTGCTATTTTTCCCGTAAAGGGGTCCTAAATCCCCATCATTTGGGGGGGTAAGTTAAAAAAAATAATTCGAGACACGCTAATGTTTACACATCTCCCCTGTGATTGGACTCACATGATTTTTTATTTTATAGAAATAATTTTATTCAATTTATTATTAAATTTATTTAATTTGTAATGAAAAAATATATTAAAAAATTAAATTAATTGTTAATAATGTTATTCGATAGTTTAACGTGGCAAATTTTTCATGTTCCAAAAATTGGGATTTGGGAGTTCCCATTTCTCATTACTATTACAGACCCATGGGAATTATAGTGAAAGGATAATAAAGCTCCGAATTCAATTTGTCATTGTAGTTTTATTTTGGGTTTTACATAGATTTATGTGTGTGCGAATAGGATTAATTTTATTTTTAAGTTTCACCGTCAATAGATTATGTTGACAATAAACAACAAAGCACTGTTTCAGTTTCGGGTTTTTAATACCTTTTATACTCGTATATGTATTATGTTCATAAACAATAACAACTCAAATATGGGTTTTATTCTTCCCAAAGTCTCAACAATGTATTCTAACTTGCACGTGTGTGAGAAAGTGTAGTCACTTGTCAATTTTTGTCTACGTTTTCATCGTCTAAAGTAATTTTTATGCCCTATACCACTATGTGGTTTGGGTATAATGACTTTGTGCTGCTGTTTGTAACAACCAAAAATATTTGACCTAGACCCATCTTTAATTATACCGATCGAATCATAATCACTTTCTGAGTTGATTTAACAATGTCCGTCCGTCCGTCCGTCCGTCTGTGTGTCCATGTAAACCTTGTAATCAAACTGCAGGTCGCAAATATGAATATATTTTGATGAAATTTGGTATATAAGCTTTCATCGGCCATGGGATGAACGCTATTGAAATTGGTGAGAATCGGTCCATGTTCAGACCTAGCCCCCATACAAATTACCCATATGAAATCGACATAAATTGCCATAAGATCCAAATTGTCATATAGATCTTACTCAAATTGGGTTTGTATGCGTTCATTACATCCATTAATGAGTAGTCCAAAAATGATCCCTTTGACCCCATATAGAGCTGCTTCCCGATCTTCACTTAAATCTATTAAAAAACAAAAATATTGCACTGATTCTTCTCAAATTTGTTTGTATATATTTTTGCAAAATACAAGAGACTTTACCAAACATGATCAGGATCGGTCCACTTTTGGACCAAGTCCCTATATAGATATAGCATCCGATATGAACTTTTCATATCTGCAGCCAAAAAAATTAATAAAAATCCCACTCAAATTTGGTTTTTGTTTATTTTCTATGTCCAGTTAGTTGGGCCTAAGAGATAGGGTCTCTAAACGCATGGTATAGGGTATCGTATAGTCGGTCTAGACCGACTATAATTTTCTTACTTGTTTTTTATATAAAAAATATGAAAAATAATCTTATTTATCATCTCAGCTAAACATCAATGTTTGCATTTAAGTTTTAGCTAAGAATGTGTGTAAATTTTCATGTTGTTTCTAACAAAGTAAAATAAAGTAAACAAAAAAAAATAGAAAAATCCAACAAAATAGGATTATTTTTGATATTATATAGACGTAGTCAGCTTCATGTGATTACAGTGCACAAATCATTTAATATTTAAATTAATGTTTTGTTAATTTTCTTAGTAAATACTTTTTCCTTTTAGCTTAAATTAATTTTCATTATTTCTTTTTTTTTTCAGCGTAAATAAAGCATAAATAAGATTGTTTTTTATGTTTCATAAATTTAATTATAAGTTTGTTGTTGTTGCTGTTTTTGTTGTTCTTTCATAAAGTGTATTAAAATTGTAGTTAATAAATTATTCGTGTAAAGCAGCTTGCGAAGCATACATAAGCGGGCATATTGTCTTTTATATAATGAAGAAAAATATTTACAAGTTAATTGAGGTCTTTTAATACAGAATGCTTTAACAGATTATTTCTAAAGACCCATGACTAATTAGATGTGTCAGATTTTAGAAAAATTTTAAAGAATTAATAGAAAGTAGCAGATTCCAGCCCTCGAAATTCGAGCGCAAATTCTAGGAATTTTTTTTTCATTAAATAAAGACCCTAAAGGTATGCTAGTCAATGATAGCCATTTCATAAATCAACACAAAAAACAAACTCATTTTTATTACAAACACATTAACAAATTTAATAAACACACACATAGCATTGTATAATTTTAATTAATTTTATGTATGTGTTAGCAGCAACTTTAAATGCAATTTACTCAAAATAAAGTAAAAAATTTAAAAAATCTGTAAGTCTGCAAAACGGTTAAAAAGAAATACCTTTCAAATAATATATATTTGGTCAAAATTAGGATAAAACGGTAAAACAAAACATCAGTCACAAGAAATCGCCTAGCCCATTAATATTATAGATCTAGATGTATACAAATCTTTGATGAACAAATCGTGTAAAACTCGCTTTAAAAACAAATTCTTATATCACTTGCATGCAAATTTTTATTCATATAATGCTTTTCACTATGTCATATAAACAAAAAACAATTGCCTCAACTGACAACTCGTAATTTTCTATTAATTACGCTTGTATTACATCTTATAAACTAAGAACAAATCCGGCTGTCAAACAAAAACAAATTACCAACATGTTGGTAATTTAATTTTTGATGTCAAATGTTGCCAAGACATTACAACCCGTTTTCATACAACTGGCAATAATTGACAAATATTGACATTGAAAATGACATAGTGAAAACCAGGCATAAGCAAGAAAGAATTTTTTTCAAACATTTTTGAAGAAAATTTTAAAATATTTAACACAATAATTTTAAAGACAATAATTATTTGATCTGGCTAAAATACTTTTTTAGGAAAATGTATTTTTAAAGAACATATATTTTTTTTAAAGAAAATGAACTTTTGTAAGAAACGGAAATTTCAAGAATTAAAAAGAAGTAAGAAAAAATGTCGGTCTTGACGATACCCTATAACATGCATTTAGAAAAAGGGTGTCAGGTCTAACTAATTGGATATAAAAAATAAGCATAACCAAATTTGAGGCGAATTGTTATTAATTTTTTTGCCAACAGATATAAGAAAGTTCATATCGGATGCCATATTTATATGGGGACTAAGTAGAAAAGTGGACCGGTCCTGAACACTTAGTTTTTGCAAAAACATAGATTTTTTGATAAATTTAGCTGAAGATCGAGTAGCTACTTTATATGGGGGCTATGACTAAGAAATGTTCTACAGGTTTTATTTTAGGACTAATGATTACTGAGTGAAACAAATACAAAAAACAAATTTGACAGAGATCTATATATGGTTCTTTGGATCTTTAGCAATTTAAGTCCATTTTGTAGGGATATTTGTGCTGAAAATTGAACGATTTTTACCAATTTCAATAGCGTTCGTCCTATGGCCGATAAAAGTTTGAAGACCAAAGTTCATTAAAATATATTCATATTTGCAAGCTGTAGTTTGATTACATGGACATATAGATGGACAGATAGACAGACGGATGGACTCAGAAAGTGATCGATCGGTATAATAAGAGATGGACCTACGTAAAATTTATTCGTTAGTTACAAACATTAGCGCAAACTCATTATGCCCTGACAAAAAGAAATGGTACAATTTTAATTTAAAAAATATACTTATTTAAGAATAGGTACTTTTTGACAAAATGGTACTTAAAACAAATAGTTTTTAAGAAAGTGTGTTTTTTAAGAAATTTAAATTATTTAAATTTTAGAAATTTTAAGAAAATGTCATTCCCTTTCCCTTTATAAAAAAACGTACGTACGTATTTTTTTTGAAGAAAATTTTTTTGTGTTGTGTAATTGTTTGGTTTTAGGTCATAAATAATGAAATAAAAGAAATAAAAAAATAAGAAGTTTTTATATTTTATTTCGCTGATTTTATTCTTCCGATATTTCGATCTGCTTCGCAGATCATCTTCTGAGAACTGACAAAGATACATATATAATAACGATAATAATATTACTAATAAATCACAATAAACGCACAAAATGTTTTTATAATAACAATAATAATTAGATTTTTAAATTTTAATTAGGTGGTTGCGTTGAGTTGAAAAACTTCTCTCCTTTTGCAAGTTTTTTACCAACTAATCTCTGGTTTGATCGTTTGTATCTATCTATTTTTTTTTTTCTATTTTTTTTTAAGAAAAGGCACTTTCTTAAGAAAATGTACATTTAAGTAAATGTATTCTTTTTTTTTTTTTTTATAATACAATTTTAAGAAAATGAATAAATAGTTTTAAGGAAAAGACACTTTTATAAGAAAAGTTAAATTTATTCAGAAAAGGTAATTTTTTTAAGAAAATTTTCTTTAAAAGGGCGCTATCTTTTTAAGAAAATTTATTTCTTAAGAAAATAACTTTTTGAAGAAAAGATACATTAAAAAAATTTACTTTTTATCAGGTATTTTTTAGAAAATACATCATACAAAATGGTACTTTTTAAACAGTTATTTCTTTAGAAAAAAGTATTTATTTAAAAAAAAAAAATATTTTAAAAAAGTTACTTGTTAAAGAAAACGTAGTTTTTAAAAAATGTACTTTAAAAAATTAATTTCTAAGAAGGGTTGTTTTTTAAGAAAAGTTACTTTTAACAAAAAAAGTTATTTTTAAAGGAAAGGCAATTTTTGAAGAAAAGGTACTGAAATAATTTCAAAATTAAAATAGGAATTATGAACTATTAAAATAAAACTGTTAGAAAAGATATCTAAAAAAATACATAAAGTAAAAAAAGAACTAAAAACAAATATCTATAATATTAATAGGCTAGCCGATTTCTTGTGACCGATATTTTGTGCTTCCGTTTTATCCCGATTTTGACCAAACATATATTATTTGAAAGATATTTCTTTTTAGCCGTTTTGCAGATTTACAGATTTTTTAATTTTTTCCTTTATTTTGAGTAAATTTCATTTAAAGTTGCTACTAATACATACATAAAATTATACAATGCTATATGTGTGTTTCACTAACTTTCTTAATGTGTTTGTAATAAAAATGAGCTTGATTTTTTGTGTTGATTTGTGAATTGGCTATAATTGATTAGCATACGTTTAAGGTCTTTATTTGATGAAAAAATAAAATTTTCTAGAATTTGCACTCGAATTTCGAGGGCTGGAATCTGCTAGTTAAAATAAAACTGTTAGAAAAGAGATCTAAAAAAATTACATAAAGTAATAAAAGAACTAAAAACAATTATTTTAAAGATTGTTAAAAAAAAAAGTTAATTTCACAAAAAAATATTTTAGAAATTTACCAATTACAATTTGTTTAAAACCAATAATATTGCTACAAAAGTGAACAAAAAATGTTATTCCAATTTGTATTTGAATTTAATTTCTAAAGTTGAATACAATGGAAAAAGTAAGAAATATTAAAAATAAATTAAACGTTGAAAAAACGAAATATAATGAGAACGCAAAAATAAGAATAAATAAAATGGAATTATTATCAACAATACACGTACGTACGTACACCTACAGATTTACATAAGTATTCCATATAAATATATTAAAAAACTCAAACATGCACAGGATATCCATAGCCATATAAATACACACACTCATACCCAGCACCGTTTTTAAGAGGACTTCAAAGCTCTAATGTAATCCTAAAGAAGTTCCTTTCCTATCTCGTTCAAAGTTTGTCAAGCTTTGAAAAAATAATATATTTAGAGTAGTGACCAAATATTCAACAAAAATAGCAAATTAAAGTTTGTTAGTTACTGTGATAGTTACAGAAAAATAAAAATACATTTTGCAATTTTGTTAGAGAATAACATTTAAATGGTAGAGACAAAACATTTTGCTGGGAGTTTCCATTCAGATATGGTGCGCGCGCCAAGAAATGGCAAAGGATGGAAATAAGAATGAAAGTTAAACAAACAAATAAATAACGAAAAAATCTTTAGGAAAAGTGTATTACCATAGTAAACAGTCAATGAATTTTATTGCAATTATATTCTGCCACACATTGCACTATCGGCGAAGAACTTGGATAATTTTTAAAAAATAATAATTTTAAATATGATGGCTTGTTAATATCAGCTCATGTATTAAATAAAATCATAAACATTGCGAGTGCGTTGAGGCGGACAGAAAGTACTTTTTTTAATTACTTTTTTCTAATAAAAGGAACTTTTCTAATTAAAGGTATTTTTTAATATTGTAAAAAAAAGATTTTTTGTCAAAACGTACTTTTTTAATAGAGCGAACTTTTTTAGTAGAAGGTAATTTTTAATAAAAGATACCTTTTCAATAAAAAGTACTTTTTTATAAAAGGTAATTTTGTAAAATGTACTTTTTCATAAAAGCTACTTTTTTAATAAAAGGTAGTTTTTAGATCAACAGTACTTTTTTATAAAAATTACTTTTTTAGTAAAAGATACTTTGTGAATAAAAGGCACATTTTATAAAAGATACTTTTTTAATAAAAAGTACTTTTTTATAACAGATACTTTTTAAAAAAAAGATTTTTTTAAATAAAATATACTTTTTTAATAATACGCACTTTTTTATAAAAGGTACTTTTTAATTAAATATAATTTTTTAATAAAAGCTACTTTTTTATAAATGGTCGATATATGGTAATAAAAGAAACATTTTTAATAAAAGGTACTTTTTATAAAAGTAATTTTTTGTGCAAGGTACTCTTTTATAAAAGGTACTTTTCATAAAAGGTACTTTTTTATAAAAGGTACTTTTTTAAAAAGGGTACTTTTTTATAAAAGGTACTTTTTTATAAAAGGTACTTTTTTATAAAAGGTACTTTTTCATAAAAGGTACTTTTTTATAAAAGGTACTTTTTTATAAAAGGTACTTTTTTATAAAAGGTACTTTTTTATAAAAGGTACTTTTTTAAAAAGGGTACTTTTTTATAAAATGTACTTTTTTATAAAAGGTACTTTTTTATAAAAGGTACTTTTTTATAAAAGGTACTTTTTTATAAAAGGTACTTTTTTATAAAAGGTACTTTTTTATAAAAGGTACTTTTTTATAAAAGGTACTTTTTTATAAAAGGTACTTTTTTATAAAAGGTACTTTTTTATAAAAGGTACTTTTTTATAAAAGGTACTTTTATATAAAAGGTACTTTTTTATAAAAGGTACTTTTTTATAAAAGGTAATTTTTTATAAAACGTTCTTCTTTAATAAAACGCACTTTTTAAATCAAAAGTACTTTTTTAGTAAAAGGTACTTTTTTAATAAAAGGTACTTTGATAGATAAAATGTACTTTTTTTGATAATAGGCACTTTTTATTAAAGGTATTTTTTAAATAAAAGGTACTTTTTTTAAAAAAAAGTTAATTTTTTAAATAAAAGGTCCTTTTTTACAAGACGTACTTTTTTATAAAATGTACTTATTTAATAAGGTACTTGGTTATAAAAGATACTTTTTTAATAAAAGATACTGTTTTAATAAAAGAAACTTTTGTATAAAAGGTACTTTTTTACAAAGGGTACTTTTTCGTAAAAGGTTCTTTTTTATAAAATTTACTTTTTTAATATAAGGTACTAATTTAATAAAACGAACTTTTTGAATAAAAAGAACATTTTTTAATAAATACTACTTTGTTGACGAAAGATACTTTTTTCATAAAAAATTTGTTTCCTAAAAGGTACTTTTTTCATAAAATTTACTTTTTTATTAAAAAGGTTATTTTTTCATAAAATGTTGTTTTTTGATAAAATTCTCTTTTTTTTCATAAAATGTACTTTTTCATAAAATTTCCTTTTTACTTTTCTCATAAAAATATTAAATTTAAATTTACCTTTTTATTATTTATTTTAAAAAAGGTTATTTTTTCATAAAATGTTGTTTTTTGATAAAATTCTCTTTTTTTCATAAAATGTACTTTTTCATAAAATTTTCTTTTTTACTTTTCTCATAAAAATATTAAATTTAAATTTACCTTTTTATTATTTTTTCATAAAATGCACTTTTTTGATAAAAATGTATTTTTTTTATGAAATGTTTTTTTTTTATAAAATTTACTTTTTACTTTTCTCATAAAAATATTGTTTCCTAAACAGTACTTTTTTCCTTAAATTTACCTTTTTACTAAAAATTTTATTTTATCATAAAATGTACTTTTTTGATAAAATGTATTTTCTATAAAATGTTATTTTTTCATAAAATTTACTTTTTACTTTTTTCATAAAAATGTTGTTTCTTCAAAGTCACTTTTTTCATTAAATTTACTTTTTTATTAAAAAGGTTATTTTTTCAGAAAATGTACCTTTTTGATAAAATGTGCTTTTTTCATAAAATGTACTTTTTTCATAAAATTTTCTTTTTACTTTTCTCATAAAAATATTATTTCCTAAACGGCACTTTTTCATAAAATTTACCTTTTTATTACTTTGTACTTTTTGATAAAATGTACACTTTTTTATAACATGTTCTTTTTTCATAAAATTTACTTTCTACTTTTCTCATAAAAATATTGCTTCCTCAAAGGCACTTTTTTCATTAAATTTACTTTTTTATTAAAAAGGTTATTTTTTCATAAAATGTACTTTTTTCATAAAACTTATGCTTAAAAAAAAAACAATCTTTAAAAAAGGTACTTTAAAAAAAATACTGTTTAAATTATTACTTTTTAAAAAAGGTAATTTTTATTAAAAAATACACTTAAAAAAAAAATATTTTTATAAACAAAAGGGCTTTTTTAATATTATAGTTTTTTAATAAAAGTCACTTTTCAGAAAAGTTTATTTTATTTTAAGTAAAAATTCATTTAAAAATGGCCCATAGTGCAATGTTCTACTTTGATGTGACATACACACACAATAATAAATAAATTAAAGAAAATCAATGTTGTGAAACTGAAAGTAGGCAATGGGAGCAAATTGCTCAAATGCATAAGGAAAACGAATAATAAAAATACAAACACCGTAATGCTTGAATTTATTACACAATTCCCAAAAATTAGTGGAGTGGAGAAGATAGAGATTGATGACGAATAATGAAATGCCAATTTTTAGTTCAAATGATATAATATCTACAAAGTTTCACGCAACACAATAGATCATGTTTATTGACATACATATTTTCAAAAGGGTCAATGATAACAATGAGATAAAATATGTTAACAAATTCCAATGAATTGAATGGAATTTATTATTATTTTCGAATCTAGCAGTAGCTGGTATTAATATTTAAAACTAATTTTCATACTACAAAAACTAACTTTAACTTTAACTCTTTATAAATTTAACAAAAAAAAAAAAAAAACAAATCTAACTGCAATATTTCTTGCTTGGCTTCTCCGTAGGATACACAGAGATTACAACATTAAATCAATTTTTATCCTTTGCAAAACTATCATCCACATCAGCAGAATTGTTGTGGTGCTGGCTTGCCAACACAGATTAGAGTTTTGTTACGTTTTAGTTTATTTTATTTCATAATTTATTGACTTTTCAGCTGTAAAATAGCACACAGCTATCAAAACGACAAATGGAACTACGTCGTGATGGACAGACGGATGTATAGTATTTGAAAGTAGTAAAACACACGACATTAATTTTAATACAACCCATAAATGTAAAAATGGCGCCACGACGATCAAATCGTATTAAAGTTTAAGTATTAAATGAAAATAAAGAAATATGTCTTATGCAGAACGACACTAAAAGTCGACTAGAAACGGTTCGGTCCAAACCGAATAATCGATCAATCTGAAACTTTGTCCATGGACTTGTTGTGGCCAAAGATTAATTTTAAGATAGTCACACACAGTCACGCATAGTCACGTATAGTCACGCACAGTCACGGAGTGATTTAATACCCATTTCCCCTAATCCCATTAATCTGAAACTTGGTCCATAGACTTTTTGTGTTGACATGCATAAGAAAAGAAAGAGTTTTAATAAAAACTTTGTTTTTATGGGTGTTAGATAATTTTCTAATCATTGTTAAATCGGTCCAAAAAGTTGGTATAATTTCAACGTTTGATCATTCATTTTTCTCAAAAACTAAGCTAGATATAGAAAAAGGAGGCTTTAATTTGAGATCACCTACAAAGCATTTCATTTTATATGAAAAATCAATCAATAAGCCCACATTCACATTTTTCGGTGGTGTTTCCCCCGCACATTGTTTAGAGGGCTACTTACTCTGCAGTGTAATGCAATTGCCATAAAACGCATTCATATTATTTAGTTGAACAACGCTAAATGCTGTTCTGAAGATGTCATGTTTCTTTTGGACAGCTTTCTAAAACCCAACCGATCATTTTAAATCGATATGGTATGCCTGCTGTTAAAATCAGTATTACACGCAATTTTGAATACGGCTACCACTTTAAAATTGTTGCCGATACTGAAACATTTATATATACCCTCTGCCACTGAGGTCTGGAGGGTATAAAAAATAGTGGTAAATTTTTATACGTAACAGACTATGTGTATATTAGGGTGCTCCAAAAAAAAATTTGTGAGTTATTGACTAGGACGCCCCCTAAAAATAAGTATTTGGGTGTAAAATAACGTCTCCCAAAAAATTAGGACAATCGGACAAGAGGAACACGTGCCTCAACGGCCCTGAAGTTGGAAAAACGGTATACATGGGAAAATATGATTTTTTTTAAATTTCTTAAAATTCTTAATATTTTAAATTGAGCTTGAATTAAAAAGATTAGAAAATCGTAATAAACAGTAAGTTATCTTTCTAATAAGGTAATAAAAACCAAAATCGGTTTAAAAAAACTAATGTGTAACAGAACGCTTCATCAAGAAGTTCGAGCCCAAATTTTGAAATTTTGTAGAAATAATGTAATGCAAAGACATTTTTGTATATTATTAACTCCAAGGTACTCAATTAAAAAGTATTTTTTTATCATGTGCTTTGCAAACTCCTTTTAAATTAAAGCCAAAAAGTCTGAATTTTTAAACACTGTTTTCAAATCTCCAATTTTAAAGTTTCAAAAAATTTTTTAAAGAAATTTAAAAAAAATCAACGATTGGACTTTAAGGTTTAATTAAGCACATATTAAGGACTAAAACCTCCAAAAATTGAAGTTATTCTTCTCTTCATTTGGCCAGTGCAGCGATTTGACTTCAGCTAATTTCGGTAAAACAGCGTTTTTTTTCACTTATTAAGGTTTTATGAATTTTTGTATTCTTTTTTTCAAACTTTCATGTTGCATAATGTAAAGTTGATTGTGCACGCATAACTTTCCTCAATGAATTTAAACAGTTAATAGCTCAAAAGAAAGAGCTTGATCCACTGAGTGTTCTTTGACTTATGTCAACAGCCTACGTTAATTAGAACTCTAGTTTGAGTGAAGGAAAATATTGAAAAAATCTTGAAAAAAGTATAACTTGAGTAAGGTGGGAGTTGAGTAAATTGCAATGTTTGATGACATATCTGTGTCTAAATACCTTTCATCTAAAAAAAAAATATAAAGGAAATCGGCCGGATAGAACGGCCAGACGGACTGACTTTAGTTTTCATAAATTGTTTTAATATATAAGATATATTAATACGTGAAAGTAAATTTTTAGTTCCCTTTTTAAGGAATATGGGGGCGCTTAGGAGTGTAAAAATTGGCATAGTTATAGCTGAGAATGATAAAATTTATGTTTAATCTGTCTTAAAACAAGTGAGGAAATTATAGTCGGTCTAGACCGACTATACGATACCCTAAACCATGCGTTGAGGGACCCTATCTCTTAGACCCAACTAACTGGATATAGAAAATAAGCATAAACCAAATGTGAGTGGGATTTTTATTAATTTTTTTGGCTGCAGATATGAAAAAGTTCATATCGGATACTATATCTATATGGGGAATAGGCCCAAAAATGGACCGATCCTGGCCATGTTTGGTAAAGTCTCTTGTATTTTGCAAAAATATATACAAACAAAATTTGAGAAGAATCAGTGAAATATTTTTGTTTTTTGATAGATTTAAGTGAAGATCGGGAAGCAGCGCTATATGGGGCCTATGACTAAGAGTTGTCCCATAGGGATTATTTTTGGACTACTCATTAATGGATGTAATAAACGCATATAAACCCAATTTGACTGAGATTTATATCACAATTTGGATCTTATGGCAATTTATGTCGATTTCATAGGGGTCATTTGTATGGGGGCTAAGTCTGAACATGGACCGATTCGCTCTAATTTCAATAACGTTCATCCTATGGCTGATAGTAGCTTATATACCAAATTTCATCAAAATATATTCATATTTGCGACCTGCAGTTTGATTACAAGCTTTACATGGACACACAGACGGACGGACGGACGGACATCGTTAAATCGAATCAGATAGTGATTCCGATTCGATCGGTAAAATAAAAGATGGGTCTAGGTCAAATATTTTTGGTAGTTACAAACAGCATCACAAAGTCATTACACCCAAACCACATAGTGGTATAGGGTATAAATATATTTAATTAAATGAAATAATTTATTTCTAATAATTCGTTACACCCTGTTAATGCGAATGATTAAAATTGTATATCAGACGCTCTGTGTTGAATTGTGAATTGCTAAAATTGATTAACATATCTTTAGGCTCTTTTAAATATTCGTAAATTTTTTTATACGCATAGACTAAAAAACTTTGAGATAAAAATTTAATGAAAAAATATTTCGTAGAATTTGCACTCGAATTTCAAGTGCTGGGCTATGCTAGTATGAATAACAATGTGTAGCATGGCTAATAGCCTTTTTGTTTTTAGCTATGACAACCTGGTATATAATATTGTGTTTAGAATACTCTTACTTGTATATTCTATTTTTATACCCTCCACATCTCAGTGGCAGAGGGTATATATAGGTTTGTCATTCCGTTTGTAACGCATCGAAAAACTAATTTCCGACCCAATAAAGTATATATATTCTTGATCCTTATCACAGCTCGAGTCGATATAGCGATGTCCGTCTGTCCGTCTGTCCGTCTGTCCGTCTGTCCGTGTGTCTGTTGAAATCACGCTCATTCAAAAAAAAAAGCATTTACTTAGGTCAGGTTACGAAAAAATTATTTGCCATAATTCCCACCAGGTTGGTATTGAAATCGGAGTAAATCGGGAGCCTCTGCGCTGAGAAATGAACAAAAGTTTATAGATACCTCTAAAAAAAACATGAAACCTAGTGTTTTCTTGTAATAGTTTAGTGGTTGAACATACAACAACATAAAAAAAGCCACAAAAAAAATGTGATTCATACATATTAACAATAACAAGAACACAACTACCATGAGCTATGTTAATAGTATTGCCACAAACCGAGGTGGAGGGTATCAAAGATTCGGCACAGCCGAATTTAACACTCTTACTTGTTTACATTAATATATTAATAAAAATTATATAGCCTTAGCTAAAATTTTCCCAAAAAATGAAATGGGAAATCATCAATGGTTGTTGAGTTATAACTGAAAATCTAAGCAAACAAACATGAAGATACGAAAAAAAAATATAGGACAAAAAAAGGGTTGACCTGAGAACGTCTAAACAAGATAATGTCTCCACACACTTCTTCAACCTAAAAAAAATTGGTTTTGTGAGGAGAATTTGAACGTTTTAGATTGGCCAGCCCAAAGACCTAACTCAAACCCAACAAAAAACCTATGCAATAAAATCTTGGTTGAAATCGCAAAGGAAAATCATAAAAACATGGACGATCATTGATCTGCTGCACAAAAAGCTTGGTATGCCATACCCAAAAAAAAGAAAAAAAAATGCCAAAAACTCATAGAGAGTATGGGTCGGATGTGTGAATCCATCATAAAAAATTAAATATTAATGATTAAATTTTAAAACGATTTTTATAATTATTGAATATAAATGTTTATTCTTTGGAAAAAACCAAGCACTTGATTTTTGTTAACAATAATTGCGATAATAAAGAAAAAAAATGTATAAAAAAAGTGCCATTTATATGTCCACTGCTGTATGTATTTAATAAGAGTAAAATACTTTACATTTGTATATTGGTTGGATTTTTTTTTTTTTGTTTTTGTTTTTCGTAACTAAAATTGCTAAATGTAGCATCACCTGATGAAGCAACTGTTGCTCCACATTTGCAAATTTGAAAGCCCTTATTCTCTTTTGGCCAACAAACAAAATAAAACAAAGCACATTGTTTAAACTTGTCTCGTTGCTATCAGCTGAAATCTGAAGGGATACTGAAACATAAGCCAACGTTTAACCGGTTTCTTGTGCCGCAGTTAAGAATGAAATCCTCTTCTTATTGTGAACTGCACAAGAAGGGTTGCCTCGTTTTCAAATTATAAACGCATTTCAGGGATAAATGGATGGATCATATGAAATTTAATTTGAAGAATGTATTCAATTCAAAAAAATATATCTGTGGTCACAAGCGATAACCGCCTAATTCGACTTAAGAACGATTTGAGTTATGAATGCTGTCATATTCTACTAAAAACGCTTTATGTTTACGTGAAATCCCCATTTCTCTAACACTTTTTATTAAAAAGTTATTAATGAAAACATACTGACCTAATTCGTAACAAAGCCCCATTACATTTATATTAAACAGTTATTTTTCTCGAAAGAATGATTTTCGCCGATTTGAGTTATGTATACTATCATATTCTACTAAAAAATCTTTATATTTACGTGAAATCTCCATTTCTCTAACACTGCTTTTTAAAAAGATATTAATACAAATATTCTGACCTAAGTCGTAATGAAGCGCTATTACATTTATATAAAAAGCTATTTTTCTCAAAAGCATGATTTTCGAGTTAGGCGGTTATTGCTTGTGACCACATATATAGAGTATAGGAATGAGTTTTAAAGCTAAATCGGGGTAACTCTTATTTATTATTCACAAAATACCGCTTTTAGACTATATAAAAAACAAAATTTTTAAAGCAATAATTAAAAAAAAAAGAAATTGTTTTCATTTTTATTTTAACAAAATCATATGTCAGCTATAAAATAATTAAGAGAAACAGGTATAGTTGGTCTAGACCGTATACCATGCATTCCAGAGAAGGTGTTGAATAGCATAAGCATAAATCAAATTTTAGTGTTCATTTAATTAATTTGTGCCATGCAGGTTTGATCAAGTTCATATCTGATGTTATTTTTATGTGGGGGCTAGGTTAAAAAATTAACCGATCATGACCATATTTAGTAAAGTTACTTGTCTTTCTCGAAAAAATATATATACCGAATATATAAAAAAAAATCTAGGCATAAATTTTGTTTTTTTGATAGATTTAAGTGGAGATCGGGAATAAATTTTATATAGATACTATGACTAAAAATTGTGCTACAGGGTTTATTTTTAGATTAATGATTAGTGGGTATAATAGTAACACATACACTAAATTTTATCGATATGTATATGAGAATATGGATCTTAGGACCATTTTAGTCGGTCTGATACGTGTTATTTGTGTGGAGAGTGGGTCTGAACATACAATAGAATTCTTCCTATGGTCGACAAAAACTTGTAAAGAAAAGTTCATCAAAAATTATTCATATTTCCTACCTCTAGTTTACATAGTTTACATGGACATACAGACGGACGGATAGACAGATAGACGGATGGACATCGCTAAGTCCATGCTGAAAGTGATACTGAGTCGTTCTGTAAAACAAAAGTGGCGTTTAGTTCAAATATTTCTATACACTATACCACTATGTTTATGCTAATGTTTGTAACTACAAAATATATTTGATCTAGACCCATTTTTTTATTATACCGATCGACTCAAAAGCACTTTCCGTCCGTCCGTCTGCCTGCCCGTCTGTCTACCTGTGTGTCCATGTAAACCTTGTAATCAAACTACAGGTCGCAAATATGAATATAATTTAACGAAATTTGGTATATAAGCTTTCATCAGCCATAGGGCGAACACTATTGAAATTGATGAAAATCGGCGCATATTCAGACCTGGTCCCCATACAAATGACCGCTACGAAATCGTTTTAAATTGCCATAAGATCCAAATTATCATAGAGATCCGGGTCAAATTTTTTTGTGTGTGTATTTATTACACCCATTAATCAGTCGTCCATAAATAATACTGTAGGACAAGTCTTAGTCATAGCCCCCATATAAAGTTGCTTCCCACTCTTCACTTTAACCTATCAAAAACAAATATATTGCACAGATTCCACTCAAATTTGATTTTCATATGTTTTTGCAAAAAATAAGTAACGTTACCAAATGTGGTTAGGATAGGTCCATTTTTCGACCTAACCCCCATATAAATATAGCATCCAATATGAACTTTTTTATATCCACAGCCAAAAACACTCAAATTTGGTTCATGCTTATTTTTTATACCCAATAAGTTGGACCTAAGACGCATAATATAGGGTATCGTATAGTCGTTAATTAAGAACGTCAAAACATACTTATTATACCCTCACCATATAGTGGTATAGGGTACAAAAATTGCGTAAATTGAAAATGAAATTGATTCTATATTTCATTCAAAATATGTAAAAAAAAAAAAAAAAAATCCAGCAGTTCTTCTCGTTTGTCAGCCAAATTGCAATTGATCTCTTTTTTTAAAATTAAATATTTATTTTAAGGGAATTAAGGGGAACCTTTGTTTCAAGTCATGTAGAGGTGGTCTTGATCCCCAATAAAAGATTGCTAAATACATTTTTCTTAAAATATCTTAAGCCATAGCCCATATAAAAAAGCTTCTTCTCTCCTTGACGAGCATAAAGACACACACACACACACACAGTAGATGAATGAATGAGAAGATTCTAACATCACTCTCATTATTGGTTTTTAATTTCATTCATATTGATCTTGTGTTACTTCTCTTCTCAAAATTTCATTAAATTACCACAAATTGTATCAGTTAAAATTCATCTACGTAAGGGTGAACATCATCTTGAAAAAAAAAACACTAACAATAAAAGAAAATTTCGGTCGTATTAAACTGAAAAAAAATACAGAAAACAGTTATAACATAAAAAATAATATTTAATTTAATTAAATTTAATTAAAGAAAAAAACAAACATTTCTATTTGATTTTGATTTAAATCTTCAAAAATTCATACAAAAAAAAAACTATAAAGTTAAATAAATTGAACTACTTATTCATTACTTACTCATCTATTTAGAGGTCAAGTTTTCAATTTAAAACAATTTAATGACGACACCGTCACAGTTCTTACACAAAATTACACTACTCGTTCTTTAAAGAGACAGTAAAATAAACTCAGCTGTTGTCTAATTGTTAGTTAGTGAAAGTATTTATTTAAAATTTAGAATTTTGTAAGAAAACCAAACAAAAAAAAAAAAAACAAAAACAAAAATGTGTAAAATTTCCCAACATTTGATTTCGACTTTATTGTTTATATCAACGACTGCGCTGCTGGTAGCGGCCAAACAGAAAGATGTTTTACTTAATGAAATTGTTTGCAAGTCGACAACAGTGAGATCTGTTCAAGATTTTAATCGATTACAAAACTGCACTGTTGTGGCTGGTCATGTTCGTCTGGTGCATATGAAATTTACGAGTGCCCTGCTCGAACAAGTTGAATTTTCAAATATTGAAGAAATCACCGGTTATCTGTTGGTGTATCGTGTGGAGGGTTTGGAGAGCCTAGAAGTTCTCTTTCCCAAATTAATTGTTATACGCGGTGTTGAGCTGTTATATGATCAGTATGCTTTAGTTGTTAATGAAAATCGAGATTTATTAAATATTGGTTTAGTGGCTTTGTTACGTGTTTTAACAGGTTCGATACGTGTCGAATCGAATCCATCGCTATGTTTTACAAACACCATAAATTGGGTATCGATTTTGGGAAATAATACAAAAAAATATAACTACGTAATGAAGGTAAGTGTTAGCATAATATGAATATGTATTGTGGAGCACTAAAAAAATTTTAAAATATTCAATTATACGGTTGGTTTGAGAAATCAGTGAATTTTTAATAACAAAAATTTTTTTTTGCCAAAAAGCCTTTTATTTCTCAACGTAGTGTCCTTTTAGCTCGATACACTTAGTCCAACGTTTTTAAATTTTTTTATTTTTTATTCCCTCCAAATAATAGTTAATAGGTCTCCAAAATAGGCGTTTGTTTCAGTGATGACCTATTTAGTCGAGCCATTTCTTCCGTTTTAGAAACAGGAATAAGACAAAGTGCCCAATTTATGAATTTTTGCCATGGCGACTTTTGCTGGTGCATCGGTGATATCATGGTAGAAGACCACTGTTTTCTGCGCCAAATGCAATTTTGCAATAATATTCGCCGGTGATCATTTCACCCTTTTCAAAGTATGAATGTAAAGCAAATGTACTTTGTTAGGAAATTCTTTTTAAGACAATTTACTTTTTAAGAAAATCTACTTTTTCAAAAAAGTTAAGAAGAGATACTTTTATAAGACAAGGTACTTTTTAAGAAACTGTGCGTTTTTAAGAAAATAAACTTACTTAAGAGAATGTACTTTTTTAAGAAAATTTACTTTTTTTAAGAAAAAGTACTTTTTTCAGAAAAGAATCTTTTTTTATAAAAATGTACTTTTGTAACAAAATGTACTTTTTAAAAAAATTTACTTTTTTAAGAAAATGTATTTTTAGAAAAGGTACTTTTTCAAGAAAATGTAGTCTTTTAAAAAAGATACTTTTTCAATAGAATATACTTTATTAAGAAAAGGTATTTTTTTAAGAAAAGGTTCTTTGAGAAAATGTACTTTTTGAAAAAAAAAGTATTTTTTTATGAAAATGAACACGTATTTTTTTAAGAAGAGGTACTTTTTGAGAAAATCTACTTTTTAAAAAAGGCACTTTTAAGTGCTTTTTTAAGCAAATATACCATTTTTAAGAGAATGTATTTTTTTAAGAAAATGTGAGAAAATGTACTTCTTTAAGGAGAAGTACTTTTTTAAAAAAGTAATATTTTTTATAAAATGTACTTTTTTGAGAAACATATTTTTAAAACATTTACTTTTTTAAGAATATGTACTCTTTTAAGAAAAGGTACTATTTCAATAAAATGTACTTTATTAAGAAAAGGTATTTTATTAAGAAAAGGTAAATTTTTACGGTACTTTTTGAAAAAAAGTACTTTATGAAAATTTACTTTTTTAAGAAAAGGTATTTTTAAGAAAAGGTACTTTTTAAGATGGTAGTTTTTGAAAAAAAATACTTTTTTATGAAAATGTACTTTTTAATAAAAGTTATTTTTTTTAAGAAAATATATTTCTTTAAGCAAATGTATTTAATTTAAAGTATCTTTCCTTTTTTAGGAAAAGGTACTTTGTAAGAAAATTTACTTTTTAAAAAAAGTTGGTTCTTTAAGAAAAGGTTCTTTTTTAATAAAATGTGCTTCTTTAGAAATAGTAAATGTTTAAGAAAAAATACTTTTTTTATAAAAGATACTTTTTAAAGAAAATACATTTTTTAATAAAAGGCATTTTTGAAAGAAGAGACATATTTTCTTTTCATATAAAAATAATTTTTAAATTAATTCAACTTCAAAAATATTTCAAATTAGGATTTTTTACAAAATTAATATACATAAAATTCGATTATTTTTAATTAACTTGATTGAGTCTTAGAAAGTCCCAGCAATAACATAAAAACAGCAGACAAAGTTGCAGCAATAAAAAGAGCAGAAAAATAAATGATTAAACTAGTGACCTGGACGTGATGAAAAATGGGATCATGGTCACTGAGTATGACATGAGCTTGACATACGGAAGCTTTAATTTATTGATCCTATTTAGTTAGAGTACATTTTAGCTAGACCCTTGGTTTTATTTAACAATTGAAGCTGTGAATTTGTCATTACAAATCTTATTTTTTTCCAAATATCAACTTTAAAATTTACTCAAAAAAAACACAAAAGTTATTAAGTAGTTAAAAATAAATTGACACTTGGGAAAAATCTGCACCAATATTTTTAATTAACGTGTTAGTAAATTGTCCTATTAAACAGTATTTGGTGTTGAGAATGAATGAGAATGTCACATTATAGAAAGACAAAAGAAGCAGTTTTATATAAAAATCAGAATTTATTAGTTTAACAAGACAATGTTCTTTTAAAAACAAAATAAAAGTGAAAACAAATATTTCAATGAATTTTTTTTGGTTTATGAAGACAATTTTAAATTTATAACGAAGATAAACATAAGAACTTACTAATATCAAAATATTAACATGAAAATTTTTTATTTTTCATTTTTTATATTTCATTCTTAATTTTAATTTTTAGTTTTTATTTTTTTATTTTTAATTTTTTATTTTTCATTTTTGATTTTTCACTTTTCATTTTCTATTTTTCTTTTTTCTTTTTTCATTTTTTATTTTTTATTTATTTTTAATTTTTTATTTTTCATTTTTTTTCATTTTTAATTTTTTATTTTTCATTTTTCAAAACGTTTTTATAACGCTATTCGCTCCGTGATTTTATCTCCAAATAATTCTTAATAAAATCGTGCCTTCATTTTATCTCCAAACACTTCCTTTTTACTGTCATTCGTTTATTTTTTATTTTTATTTATGTTTGATTAGCATCAATATTAAATGCAGTGATAATTGTGTTATATATATGGAAAAAATTATAATGTTAAGAATACTTTTAAATGATTGAGGAAATTAATTATAAATGTTTATAAAAAGTAAAGAAATATAATGCAGAACACAGCAACAAAAAGCTTATTACATATCATAATTTTTTCACCAACACAATCATAAGTCACACCGATTTTGTCTTACGTTTTACATCTTGAGCTGTTTTTGTGATTGTATTGTGAAATAGATTTTTACCCCCCTGCGCGTATAGATATTTACACATCAAAAATAATTATTTTTCAAACCCTATAATATTCGGGAAAATATAATTTAAATGCTCCACTTATAAAACAGTTTTTGAACAGTAAAAACTTTAAACTTATTTTAATACCAATGAATTAAATAATATTAATATTTGAGTGAGTAAAAGATTAAATATTTGATAATTTTTTCATATTTATAAAAATTTATAATAATATATAATCTGTTGGAATTATATTATTTTTATTTAGAAAAAAATAATAATAAATACTCGTATAAACGAAAATCTAAATTTTAATTTATTTTTTCATTATATAAAAAATTAAAAATTTCAATAATTGGCAACAAATTATTCTGTTAGTATGGCAAATCCACTTTAGAAAATATGATTACCTAGGGACAGTATAATTACTCCATATGACGAACCCATTATTAAAATAAAATTGTTAATTGTTACTTGTTACTATTGTTAGTTGTTACTATTGTTCAATATGACAAAACCGTTATTAAAATATATTTTTAAATATTAAGAATTTAAAATTAAAAATAAATTTATTATATTAACATAATCGGTTGTTGGTACTTTTTCAATAAAAAAATTAATTGTATTTACAAAAACAGTATTAATTATGATGATTGAGTTGTCGTAAATTGTTTGTATGTAGCTATGTCTGTCTGTCCGTTTTCGCAATTTGCTACGACTTTAAAATATTTCCATTGCCATTAAACGCCTTTAAGGATTAAGAGAAATCTTTATTTATTTTCAGAATAATAAACCAGGAAATTATTGTCCTCTGTGTTACACCCAGCAGAATGAAATTGACTTGATAAACGAAGATCATCATAAACACTGTTGGTCATTGGGTAAATTGCAACGTTACACAGCCGACTACAATGATGGAAAAAAATGCAACAAACTAGAACGATCCACTGGTAATTGTTTGACATCATGCTCCGATCACAACTGTCGACATTGCGTAAATTATGTAACGGACAAAGGCTGCATCAATAATTGTCTGCCACCGAGATATAAGCTGGTATTTTATAACTGTGAATGAGTTGAGATTGTTAGCACTGAATTGGACTCGAACATGTTATATACAGTTCAGTGCTAACAATTAAAAAATTCTCTCTGTGTTTTAGAGTAAACAATAGATTTTATTTTTACAGGCTTATAAAAGACAATGTGTATCCGATTGTAATCGTTTAGGTCTCAAAACATTCGGCACAGAATGTATAGAACAATGTCCTAAACATTATCAAGAAGAAGTAACACAAAACGGCCAGATAATTTGTGTCATTAATTGTACGGGAAACTTTAAAATACATACCGTGGAAGATTTAGATGGCTTCTCGGATTGCTCGACAATACAAGGATCTTTAACAATCGAATTATTTGACATAAACAGTAAGATGCTTTAGAGTATTCTCAACAATTTATTTAAACAATTCTTTTGTTTCTTAAATATTACAGAACCCATTATTAATCATTTGGAAGAAGCTTTTAATGGCATAAACGAAATTACGGGTTATTTGAGAATTTTGCGTTCGCCCCAATTGGTTTCGCTAAATTTCTTCAAAAGTCTACATACCATTAAGGGAGAGAATTTAATAGAGAATGTGTAAGTGTATAGGATTTAAAAATAAAAAAAGTATTTTTTTTTTTTTTTTTGGTTAATTCGATTAAAATTTTCAGATATTCCCTGTACGTAGTGGATAATCATCATTTGGAAAAATTATGGAATTCAAATCAACAAGTAGCCATTCTTCATGGTCGTGTGTTTTTTCATTTGAATCCTCGTTTGTGTTATAGCAGCATTATGGACTTGCAACAAAATCTCAAAGAATCACCAAAAATATCCATAATGGATGCTTCGCGAAATTCAAATGGTGAAAGAGTCGTATGTAAGTAAATTTTTTAAAGACAGATATTAACAGATATTTTTTTAAACTAAAAAAAACTTGAAAATTTTCCTTAAATATTTCCGAACATCTTAATATATAAAAACGTTGGTGCGTATGTTGGTACTCTAATAACTGTTGAACCACTAATGCTAGCGACTTCGTATTCATACCATATGTTCCTTTGGTTCTCCGATTTGCATAACTTTTTTTTGTACCCGGTAGGTGGCACTGGGGTCGAGATTTTCCCAAAAAATTTATTTACGGTCCAATTTAGCTCAAATTTGCAACATATATTATGTACATAAAACTAAAGTTGCTGACAAAGTTTTTCACCTGTAGGTGGCGCTGGTGTTAAAATATTCAAGAAAACGTATATTTTTTTTCAGTCATATTCGTAATATTATTAAATCGTGCTTTACTTTTGCCCGACACTCGGTATTAAAATTTAGATGCAATATAAAATCCAGATGTTTTCTTCGGGCCAGCAACGCGGACCAGACTCAGCTAGTTTTAATATAAAAATGTTTTTTTTTTAAATAAATATGAAAAAAGTTATAAAGACATCACACTAATAGATTAACCGCGAGTAAAGGCCTAGTAACCGTAACCTAACGTGTCAGTGTTTTTTTTTTTTTTTTGTTACATGAAAAGCATTTACAACAATAACCGAACTAAACTGTCATGTAACCGGAACGTCCAAACCTGTTGTAAGTGACATTTGTGAACAGCTGATAAATTTGATTAATTTTACACAGCACCATGCTGGTTCGTTTTTTACGTTCTATAACTGCACTAAATACTAGCGTTACTTTTACGGCATGGTTAATTTTAACAACGTGTGGCTAACTCGGTCTTAATAATGATCAAATCATGTAGAAATTGATTTAATAAATGTTGAATGTTTGAGAGCTGTAGTTAGTCGGGAAGTTAGTGAAAATTCAATTACGAAAATGCTTTTTCAGGTTAACTGAGACAAATAATTAACAAATTGTGTAACAAATAATGAAATAATATTTTGTCATCCATTTGAAGTGAATACTAAAAGTTTTGAGCTATAGTCGGGAAGTTGATGAAAATTCAATTACATCAAGTAGACCAACTATACTTATATACAAAATTTTCTAAAAATATATTTATATTTGCGACCTGTAGTTTGATTACAAGGTTTACATGGACACACAGACGGACGGATGGACATCGCTAAATCGACACGGAAAATGATTCTGAGTCGATCGGTATAATAAAAAATGGGTCTAGATCAAACATTTTTGGTAATTTCAAACATCAGCACAAACTCATAATCCCTGACCATGTAGCTGTATAGGATATAATGAAATAAGTATAATATTATCTTTCATTACTGACTGATTTCGTAACGCTGTGAGATGACGCTAGGAATTTGTTTTTATTCTAAATATAATGAAAACGTAATAGACAGAAAATGACGAGTTGTCAGTTCAGGTATTTTTTTATTTTTTGTCAGTGAATTTAACATAATGAAATACAGGCACTACAATTACTAGAATCACTTTCAGAGTAACAAAAAGAAAAGGGTATCAAAAAATATTTTGATAGCCGCCACACCAGTGTGCAGTGGGTCATTGCGTTTGTAATAATTAGAAAAAATCTGAACCCCATAATTATATATATTCCTGATATTCCTGGTTGAATCACGTTCAAAGTGGCGCTTAATTGATTTTTTAAAACTCAAGTTTTCTTATAATTATAATTGGTACCGGGTTACAGTATATTAAATTACTAATCGCTACTGGTCATTGTTCCAAGTTACATAATTTTTCAACAGTGAAGTGTCAAAGTAGAACAATTTTTCGAGTTTTTGAAAGAAGTGACAAAAAGTGAAATTTAACGATTTCAAGTTATTTTTTTTTTTATGTAAAACTTCAGTTATTTTAACTTATAGTTAACAAATTTTTGTTTCGATTTTTGTTGTAAAAATATTTTTGTTATTTTTATTTGTAATGTTCCAAATAAAGAGTATTTTTTATGTTTGATGGAATGGAACTACATATGTTTTAGGTTCTTTGTTCTTATATTATTTTATAAAAAAAAATCAACATTACAGCTTTCATATTCAGGAAAAAATATTTGCGTGTTTTTGCGCATTTTTTTAATGTTTTAAGTAAAAATACTTGTGAATTAAAATTTTTATATACAAAAATATTTTGTTTTTTTATTTTCTTTATTTTTTTTTTTTTTTATTTGAGTTACTGTTGTTGTTGTTAAGGGCACTATACAGTTGTCAAATTCACCATCAAGCATTGTGGTGTTATTAGTGAAAATTTGTTTGTATGTGTCACACCGACGATGCTTGATGGAAAATTAAAAAAAAAAGATTTTTTCGGTGACACACATACCATAAAATTTTCACTACTACCACCATAACGCTTGATGTGATTTTGACAAGTGTATAGTGCCCTCTAGTATGTTAAATTTTATTAGTGATGGTCGCGTGAGTTTTACAAAATTGCGTTCACTCACTTAAATATATTAATGAGTTATTTTTATTACATATAAAGATGATACTTTACTTTAATTCCATATAAAACTGTTTAAGATCAGATTTATTTACAATTGACGTAACTGTTAATAACTCTAATAAAGTATTTTTATTAATATATATTTCTCAATCTAGCTTTTTGAATCTTGCGTGGATGATAAACAAAAGTAGTCTCACTCACACACCCCAATTATAAGTTGTTGATAATGTATGCCCTACAAACAAAGTTCTAATAATGTTTCCTATGTTACTGATCTTATATTTTATTAGTAACTTATTGTATGCCAATAAATTTATTTTAAAGAGATCATTTACAACAACGCAGAGAAGAGTGTTTCAAATTCGGCTAAGTCTAATGACTGAATATTTTTTTTGTTTTGATTGTGATATTTAAGTAATTTGTGTTGAAATATGTTTTTTTGACGTTTTAGAAATTGTGATGTTCTTAAACTTTTGAAAGTGATGTAAGTTGTGTTTGTGCCAGTGATCTTCGGTTTTTATCACATCTCTTGTACCACTAAAAATGGCTTGCAATAACAAAATTATTTGGCAAAACCCTCGAACTTTATCTACTCGATTTTGTAGACCACTGAAAATTGAGTTCACTAAAGAAACTGCTACCGTCTCAAAACTAGAAAAAGCAAGAGTAGAAGAAGAAATAAAATATTTATTAGATTAATTTGCATCAGTAGGAGAAAGATCTGTAAGAGTTAGTCACGTTTTACTGTTAGTGATGATTGATGAGAAAGTATGCAACGCAATAACGGAAACATCATCTACCCAAAGGTGTTACATTTGTAATGCAACAAGTAAGCAATTCAATTTAGTAGAAGATATGATTGCGAGACCGGTAAATACAGAAAATTTGCAGTTCGGATTATTTGTTCTTCATGGACGGATAAGATTTTTTAAATGCATTCTACACCTGGCATATAAACTCCCAATAAGAAAAATATAAAGCAATGACAGATGACGACAAGAAAATTGTGGCTGAAACTAAAACACGCACTCAAAAAGAATTTAAAGAGAAAACCGGTCTTACTATCGACCAGCCAAAACCTGGTTTTGGTAATTCGAATGATGGCAATACAGCCAGGCGCTTCTTCAGAAATGCAGAGCTATCTGCAGAAATAACAAAAATCGACTTAGAGCTAATAAAAAAGTTGCATACAATATTAATTGTTATTTCTTGTAGTCAGGAAGTCAACATTGAACGTTTGCCCACAATTCTGCAAAGTATTTTGTTGAAAAGTATCCTTGGTATCCTACATTGCACAACTTTTTTTATTCATGGACCTGAAATAATAACTTAGGTACTCTTGCCAATTGAAAAACTTTCTGAAGAAGCGCAGGAAGGCAGAAATAAGGACTTTAATAACTACAGAGAACATTTTTCACGTAAATCATTCAAAAAAAGAATAGTGAAGATACACTAAATAGGTTTCTTCTAAGCTCGGATCCAATTATATCACACATGTAAAAGATATATGAAAAGAAAAATACACTGTTGCCACAGTCCGCTCTGGATTTATTAATTCTTCCCAGTAATTATGTTAATGTGAAGGTAATAATGTTGACGATAATAATGATGATTATAATGATCACGATGATGATGATGATGAGTATGATGGTGTTGACAGTAATTATTATAGTGAAGGTAATAATTGTTGATCATAATATATATAAAAAAAATAATTCAAATTTATAGAATTTAGTATATGTGACCTTCTCCGAGAAAAGGACGGGTTGTGTCAAAAACGGTGGATTCTGGTACCTAAAAGGGTGTAGAAACTTTAAATGCGTTTTTTTCTCAAAACTTAATTTTCACACACGAGGTCCCTTTTCTCGGAGAAGGTCACATATATATTTCCTTTTATTAAAAAATAAATAAAAAATAAAATCTTTATTTTCAAAAGTGTTTTTTTTTTTACTTAGAAAGACATAAATTAAAAAAAAATATATAAAAATAATTCTATCGCCATTCCCTGAGTTAAGCGTCACTTTGGACATGATTCAACCCAATGTGCAGCGTTGATAAAGCGATATCCGTCTGTCCGTCTGTTGCTATTTAAAAACATCGAAGTCGATCCCGAGATTTCAATGAAAATGTAAGAAATTCTTGAAAAAAATATATTGTTATTTTTATTGTTGTTAATCTAAATTTTGTAATTTATGTGCGTTAATTGTAATTGTTGTTGTTGTTGCGGTCGTTATGTTTGCAGTATTTGCTTAATGATCGTTATACTCGACGTGTCATACTAGTATAGGCTTGGTATTGCCACACTTATCTTTGCGATATCCCGAAAAAAATGCAAAAAATTGAAAATATGAATGAAATAGAATTACAATAACACAAAAGTATTAAATTTGGCTATGCAAATTTTTGATACCCTCCAACTGGGTTTTACGTATACATTAATTCGCTATTTTTAACAAAATTAAAATAAAATATTTGAAAAATTAAACAATTTGATAAACTTAAGTATAAAATAGTACATTCTCTTAAAAAAGTACCTAATTATTTGAAATAAAATTAAATAACTATTCATAGATTTTCAAAAATGTTAAACAAATTTTCTTCAAAAAAATTTTTTTAATTCTGTTGATTTCCTTAAAATTATTTAATTTTTTTTTTATTTCTTTAAAAATAATTTTTTGAAATTAAAACAAAAACATATTTTTTATATTCAAAAAACTTAACATAAGTTTAGATATATAAAGATTCAAACAATAGTTGTGTTACCGTGCGTTACCAACTTAGCTAAAAGCGTTGCCGAACTCGAAATTTTAGTAACTGAGAGCGCTTATCTTTTGAATAAATTGTCTTTTATTAGCTTTGGGTTTTTTGTGGGTCTTCTTATTTTATTTAGAAAAATATAGATAGTTTTTATACATAAAATAATTTTATAACAAAATTGGTTAAAAGTTTTTTTTATTTTTTTTTTTTTTAATTTTATAATAATAAGCAAATCTTATAATATTTAAAATTAACTTGAAATTATTGAGTTCCAATGAACTCAATAAAAATATATATTACATTAATGTATTATTCACTTCTAAATGTATTTCCATATTTTTATATATCGCTACTTCCTAAAAGGTAGATCAAGTACATGAAATCTTTTTAAAAGTTGTTTTAATTTCTATTCGCGAGCAATAAGCACACAATGGATTATATTGATCTCAGGAGCACTGAAGCCTTAAATAAATAAAAATTAACCGAATTATTTTTCTTAAATTCTAAATAGTGGTTTCATCGAGTTTAATAGAAAAACTCGTTTTCGGTAATTTTTATTTAAAAATATCTTAAAATCCAAAGCTGGCCTTGGCATATAGTGGGTTAACATTCTCGGATTTATCTCAAATTTTATGAGTGGAAGTTCTACACATTTAATTATTATATTTTAAGCGTCGCATCAAGAAATTCAATAGCACTTACAGAATATTTGAATTTTTTGAATAAATTGTTTTTTATTAGATTGGGGTCATATGTGACCCCAATATCAAAAGGGTTAATGGAGTCATAATAGTTTTTTCTGAAACCCTAGGCTATTAAGATAAAATATAACATTTAAAAGTAGAAAAGTGATGAATTTTTGATACAAAGTATTTAGAAATAGTAAATTTACAGAATATTTTACAAAAATCCCATTTTTCTCGAAATTCGCAAAAATAAAATCCTTGGCATAGGGATTTACCTGATAATTCACACAGTTAATCTCTAACATGCATTTGACAAGACCTCAAAGAGCTAGATCAATTTTTTTAAATTTTGTTTAAGAAAATTTTTCAAAACTTGAAAAGGGAGATTTCAAAATTTTATCAAAAAATTTCCATTTTCGGTCTCAATGCTTAATAGGTTAACAAGGTGGTAATAAAACAATACTTCATATCTGAGTACTTACAGGTATAGAGACTAAAACAAAATGTTGGCTTTAATTAATTTCTTAAGTTGAAAAAATGCCATCAAATTTCATGACCTAGTTTTTTTTTTTTGGCACAAAAGTGGTCTGGGGCATTTGCTATTTCTGTATTGTTAGAAAAATTAAACTATAGAAAGAAACTTTCGTAAAATCTGAAAGAAAGTCATATTTTCCCCATATAAACACACTTGAAATTTTCAATCGCGTTGACCCACCTCTAAATGTTTTTTGATTGGCCCAAAACTTTGTATTTGAGAATTTGAACACTTTTTTTATTAAGAGCCAACAAAATTGAACTTTTTTGGTGTTGACTGGAACTTTATTGCAACTTTTTACTAATTTTAAGGTCGCTGATTTCAATTCTAATCTCGAGTTTTCTCCATCAGCTCACATTTTTAAGTTACAGGTACTAATCGCATTTTAGACTTTTTTAAAAAATTGTTCTTTTTTCAAAACTTTCAACGATATCTTTGAAACTACGGGCAAATTTAAAACTAATGTAAGCACGGCTTAAATAATAATAAAGGGGTTTTCAACTGGGACGCTACAAAAGTAGAAAGACAGGGACAGCAAACGACGCCATATTCCTTGCCGCACTTTTGACATTTCTCTTCAGTAAGGTTTGCCATTTCATGATGGAAAGATATACGAGCCAACAACGAGTCGAAATTATTAAAATTTACTACCGAAATTCGGAGTCAGTGGCCTCAAAGTTAAGAGCGCTACGTCCAATTTATGGTCGTCATAATCGTCCTAGCAGATCAACAATTGAGCATCTAGTGGAAAAATTTGAATCCACAGGCACAGTACAAAATGTTCCCGTGCCAGTGAGACAAAGAAGTGCCCGTAGTGTCCAGAATATTGCTGCCGCTGAGGCTTCACTTGAAGAAAGCCCTAATGTGTCTCTCACACGTTGTTCTCAAGCGTTGGGCATCTCTGTGACGTCGTTGTGGCGAATTTTTGCGAAAAGATCTTGGCCTACATCCTTACAAGATCAAATTGACGCAAGAACTGAAGCCGCTTGACCACCAGAAGCGTCGGATGTTCGTGAATTGGGCTGAGCAACAACTTGAAAATGATTCGGATTTTCATCGAAAAATCATTTTCAGCGATGAGGCTCATTTCTGGCTGAATGGCATCGTCAATAAACAAAATATGCGTTATTGGTCAGACAGCAATCCACACTTACTCCATGAGTCATCATTGCATCCCGAAAAAATTACGATTTGGTGCGGTTTATGGGCCAGCAGCGTCATTGGGCGGCGTCATTGTAGAACAATTGCCTTAATTTTGGATATAACGGTATATCGCGAAAAGTCGAGCTGAGCTGAACCAAATGCAGATATGGATTCAGCGTCCCAAATAACCTTAAAAACAATATTCAGTTCGTAATCAACAAAAACTTTATTCTCTTGTGTTATTAATGTGAGTAGTAGAAAAAAAATAATCCGGATCGGAACAGCAGGCGTGATCCCCACACCCGTACGAAGTAAATATTAAATGTTATGTATCTGGAGTACTGTAATAAGAAGGGCTTTGGAACTTTGCGTGAGCCCACAAGTTATGCATGTGATTATAACTGGAGTACTATAAAAGGAAAAGCCTTGACACTTTGTACGAGTCCATTAGATACTAATGTGAGCGGTCAGAAAAAAATGGGGATAGAATTAGTGGGCTTGGCACCTCCTTTAGAAAAAAGTACTATGAAAGCGACAGCCTTGAAATTTTTGGCAAGTAATTTAATTTCGCCAAAATCAAAAATCACTAAAACCGAAAATCGCAAAACACAAAAATCTCCAAAAACAAAATTCTTCAAATTCAAAAATCGCGAAAATCAAAAATCGCTAAAATAAAAAATTCCCAAATAATATTCTAAATTCTGGGCCGATTTGGTAAATCCATGCTTTTCTTATGGGCAGCTATATGTAGCTTGCTCACGAAAAATTTGATCATTTTTGCAACGAATAAAAAACCAAAAAGCGTTGTATGTAAGGCAAATTAAGGGCTTTTTAAAAAAGGCACTGAATTTTATGCGCAAAAATCACTAAATCTAGCGCGAAAAGCGCTAAGTTGGCATCGCTGCTCATTTTGTCGTACTTTACCTGTTGTTTACCTGAATCAGTTCTTTACTTCAGGGGGGGTCAAAATCTATTTCACAATACAATCACAAAAACAGAATAAGGGCAAATCGGTGTGAGGTATATGTAAGTGTATTGGATGCAAAGATTATGATTTAAATTTATTTAGCTGATTCAACAGCCAATACAAAGCACCATGAATGTATAGCAAACAACTGCAACCATCAAATATAACAACCATAGCAGATGCTTTCTATACATAGATGGCGCTTACTGTTTGATTTTAATTGATGTGTAAATAGATGTTTACACATCTCCCCTGTGATCGGACTCACATAGTTTTTTTTAATTTAAATATTACCTTCGGTCCCAATTGGATATATGAAGGTAATTTTTTTAAGAATATTTCTGTGTAGAAAAAATATTTTTAAAATTCCCCAAGGCACAGAATAAATTTGTTATACTCGAATTCCCATTTACATTGAAAACGGTTGTTTTTCATCTTGGCTGGTTTTTTTTTATAGTAAATATCGCGAAGCATATTAAAAGTTTCAATAAAGCCAACTATTATGCTCCTTAATGTTTTCAATTACAGGCACTGACTTTCCTCGTGTTCTATCTGCTAATGTCACCGATTACAACTCGACTTCAGCACTCATTCTTCATGAATTTTTGGATAATGAAGATTTGACTTTAATTATCGGTTACATATACTATTACAAAGAGGCACCGCATAGAAACGTTACCGGCTATGATGGTCGTCATGGCTGTGGACAGGATGGGTAAAAAGAAAATCCTTAAATTTTTTTGATTTTTTCCGATTCTTTTTTTTTTTTTTTTAAAGATGGTTTATGGATATAACTAAAAGCAAACAAGTTCGGCATATACTAAAAGATTTGAAGCCTAACACTCAATATGCGTATTTTGTAAAACCCATGACACTGGTGGACTATCATTATCAATTGGAGGCAATATCGGATATACAATATTTTCGAACTTTACCCGCAAAGCCAGGAGCAGTAGCGAAATTCTATAGTCATTCTTTATCGACAAGTGAAATTGTAAGATATTAATGAATTTTCCTTAAGTGAAAAAAGTTCTATCAATAACAATTTTTTGTTTTAAAAGGAAGTTTTCTGGTGGCCACCACGTCAACCCAACGGTGTTATTGAAAAATATATTTTAAAATATGAAATAACAGGTAACTTTTATTAAAAAAAATAATAATAATAAACAAAGTTAATAATAAACTATTTTACAATTCACTAGATCTTCAAATGCCAGATTTGGACTTTGTTAACGCCACTCAAAATCGTGAAGAACTATGTGAGTGTCCCAAATTAGAATCCGAGCTAAGTGGTGGCACGCCCAATGAAGAAAATTACTACAAAAAAGAAGAAGTGATTTATACAGATGCCCTCTATAACTTTATGTTAAGATTTAAAGAATTTTTTTTTTAATTTAATAAAAAATATTTTTTTTTTTAATTTTCAGTCTTAGAAAAGATGAATCGAAATCGAAATCGAATGCAACTGTCGAAATGAATACAGATATAACACTAAATACTACCATGGAGGAAAGGTATTCATTAGCTATCGATATACCTCAACAGAATGCCATCCGAACTCAAGATCATTCAAAGGAGAAATTCATTATCGATCATCCGTATCCGATTTGTAATCTATCGAATCCAAAAACACAATATCAAAGTGAAAACAAGTGTATACCACTGGATACCTATGAGGACAGTATTAAGGTGGCTGCACAACTACATACATACACATTCACCAATTTAAAGCCCGAACTAGTCTATCGTATTAGTATACGAGCTTGTGTGGAAGATTTACCGAATGGCTGCGGCCCGGAGAAGGTCCTATTGGCTGAAACTGTGAGCAAAAGTTTGGAATCATTTTTGAAATCCTTTAAATTCTACAAGTCATAAGGTGTTGTTTATTGAAAATTCACAGCAATAATTTTATATTAAATAAAAAAGTAAAAAAAAAATTCAAAAAAAAACACATGAAAAGTATTTAAAATGAAAATAATTGAAAAAGATTTTTATTTTTAATTCGCAAAATTTTTATATGGCGAAGCATTAGTTATATTAAAATATACAAAATCACAAATTATTTCTTCATTATGTTTCATTTTTCATGGTTTAACGAAAAAAATCATACATATATACTAGTATCTAAATTGTATTACATCACCTTAAAGGGTTACTATTGCTATTTAATGAAAAATCAAACTTTAAGGTTTTGGTCTTTGCTAACACAGAGTTGTTATAGAACATTCATATTTATTTTGACAGCTAGCAAAACTATTGTGATTGTTGCCACAAGAAGAAGCAATGACATTTTGCCTGTAATCACATTCATTCTTTGAGAATAGTAAGTTGCTTACATTTTTTTTATCCTAACAAAAAATTATTAAATTATGTGACGTAGTATATCGAAAATTGTTGCAAAAAAAAACAAATATGCGAAACGTAATAAAAAGTAGTCGGAAAATAACAAATGTTTAAAATGTGCCCTTTAAAAAGATTAATCATTGTTGGAACTTGTGCGTGTGTGTTAATTTGTTTGGTTTGAGTGGCTGCCTGTTTCGAGCAAATAGAAAAAAACCATTAAAAACTTTTACGTCAGCATTATCTTTAAACAAATTTGCTTTGATTTATTTACGACAATTTGTTATATGATTAGAATGTAGCGAACCTCAGAATAGAAGGAAAAATTGTTTAAATTTATCTGAACATTCATTTATGTACATAAATATGTATGTACACTACAAATTTTAATAAGCAAAGCTATAATGTACATATAAACAAATAACACCGACCAGTAAAAAAGTTTATTGAAAACAAATTTTGTTATTTTTTAAATAATTTTTGTTGCTTTTCTTAAAACGAGCTAGCTGCGTTGTTGTTGCTTAATTTTAACAGTAAAAAAGGAATCGAATGAAAGGGGGATAACAAAGTGTGTATGTGTTTGTGTGTGTGGTGATTGTTTTTTAATTGTTCTTTTTTATACGCAGCCAGTTAAAATCAACAATATACATATATTTTTAATATTTTATCTATTAGTCTCCGTTTGCCCTCTACCTGGCATTAAAAACAATCATTTCAGTGTTAATGCTCCCCATCTGTTTATTATTAAAGGTAATTTCATATTCCGTTATTTTTTATACCCTATTCCCCTATGTGGTAGAGCAAAATGACTGTGTTGATGTTTGTAACTACCAAAAATATTTGACCTAGACCCATCTTTTATTATACCGATCGACTCAGAATCACTTTCTGAGTCGATTTAGCGATGTCCGTCCGTCCGTCTGTGTGTCCATATAAACCTTGTAATCAAACTACAGGTCGCAAATATAAATGTATTTTGATGAAATTTGGTATATAAGCTTTTATCGGCCATAGGATGAACGCTATTGAAATTGGTGGAAATCGGTTTATTTTCAGACCTAGTCCCCATACAAATGAGGCTGTGAGATCGACTCAAATAACACTGTGGAACAAATTCAGGTGAGAGTGAGGGGTGAAAATTGAGACTAAATTAGAAGACCCGTATCGCGGCATTTGTTTATGTTAGTTCGAATTTTTTTTAATCTACCTTCGAACTTTGCAGTCAAATGCCGATTTTCAGCATATTGTTTATATGGTTTTTTGACTATAACTCGTCGACTAATTGATATTTTTTCAATCTGTAAAAGCCAAATTATTGCTAGAGACCTGTGCAACAATTAAAATTTTTTAAAAAATTGATTTAGAAAATTTTTGTGGTGCTTATAAAGCAAAATATTTTCAAAAAGCATGAAAAAAAAATAATTTTTCCAACATTCATATTTCATTTCTAAATATAATTTTTCCAACATTTTGTTTCATAAGCACCACAATCAATTTTTCTCTAGCAATAATTTGGCTATGATGAGAAAAAAAATATTACAATCTAATCATTTTAATTACTAATTTATATTATTATGTATGCGAATATAAATATGTATAGAGGTTTATAAAAGAAAATTTTATATAACGCGAAATGTTATTTAAACGATTGAATCAAAAAAAAAATTTTTTTTGGTTTTAAATTATTGGAAAAAAAAATAAAATTTTTACCCATTTCAAATCTTCTGGTATTAAATATAATATTTGTCTCATGATATAATTTTGTAAGGTTAGGTTTGAACGTGTGGTTCTTGAATATGTAATGGTCGGTTGTTAATAAAAGAGGAAAAAAACTTACATAATAATGCGTTTACATCTGAGGAAAATCTAGTAGATTTTGGTTGAAATCTATTTCAAAATCTATACCGTTTACATCTAACTTTTTTGACATTTTGTGAGTTTTTTTCCACAAAAATAAACAGCTGGTTAAAATAAAATATAAACTAGAAATACCAAAAATAAACAAAACAATTGGGAAATGGAAATATGGAAAATTCTAAAAAGGAGCAGATTTTATAATTATATTATGTATCAAAAATGAAAAAACCACAAACTGAAATAGAAATTATGCGAAAACATCAGCATTTGTTAAATGTAATATTTGAACAGCAAAAACAAATTCATTTTGCACAATTATTATTTAGCAATTGCAAAAAGTTATAACTTTTCAATTACTACATATTTCTATTATAGATTCGTAATTTTTTGTTAATATTTAATATTTTATTTCCTTTTTATTCAACTTGTTTGTTTTTGTTTTTAAATGTCAATTTTTCAGTCACTGCGTTATAATTTTCTACTACAATATTTAAAAAAACACAGTAGTATCATTTGTAGTGTCCAAGTTTGATAAGATTTTGTGAGATTTTGCACAAATTTGGTAACGAGCTAGATTTTGTTTTATATGTTAAATCTAGTAAAAAATGAGCTAGATTTCGCTCGAAATCTCGTATATACTAGATTTTGCTTAGATGTAAACGCACTATAAGCTAAATTGATGTAGTTTTTAACTGGGTTTTGGTTTGTATTAATTGAATTTTTACACCATATGCCTTTTCTTGTCACCAATTGGTATTTTGCTGGCTCCATCCGTAAAGTACGCACCTGCCGGAGACTATGAATTTTAGCTGCAAATATACATAGAAAATTTTTAATATTTTGAAAGACAATTATGGATGGTTTTATTCAATTGATCACTAATGTATGGTTACTTTTTTCCCTCCTTTTAAATATTTTGTTTTTTGACGTCATGTGAGGTTGTAGCAAAAAAAAAAAATACAATGAGACTATTATACATATATTCCAGTGAATATTAATTAAATTAATGGAACACATTAACATCCAACTGTCATGCGTTCCCTTCGTTCTCCTATTGCGATGTCGTCACCAAATAAATAATGTTACACTCCTTTTTTTCTCGGTTCATCTCCTTTTGAGAGCCCTTTTTCCAATTTTGCTTTATGTCCTATTCTTTGATTCCAATAAAATTTTATGAATGAGGATTTTCATAGATGGAATACTGAATTGTATTGTTGTTGGACAATCGCACGCACTTATAAAGCACGTGTATATAAAGATACAGTGGTAAAATTTGTATGACAGCTGTAAAAAAATTTAAGTTAGTTAAGGCATGGTATAATAATTTACCCTACGAACCTTTTATTTTTACTGTGTATGTTATAGATATTAATATATCAAAGGAACTTTTCGCCAATGGAATGCTGCGATATTTGATGTTTACTTCGATTTATACACTGATTTTAATAGACTCACTACAAGGTGTCTAACCGCACTTTTCTTTTATTTTTAAGTATAAATCTATTCCGGATGGAGTTTCGCAAAAATAGAATGAACTCGTGGGTCAGATCTATTGTGTGTTTCTTTTGATAGATCCGTCAATTCAACGAGGTGAGGGTGTGGCAATTATTATTAGAAAAGCAATCCGTTTTCAACAACTGCAGTCTGTCAGAACTAATATTATTGAAAATATAGGAATTGATCTCTTGTTAGATCAAATTAATTTTAAAATATTTCGAGTTTATTTTCAGGTGGCCGAGATTCATCTGACATTTTACCAATTTACAGACGTTATATAAGAAAGTCGATTAGTATTCAGGGAAATTTTATTTCAAAGCCTTACTGGAACATTACTAAAGTTCTGAGAAAACGGGTTTCAAATATTCCCTCATTAATGGATGGTCTATAAATACTGATAGCGATAAGGCTAATGCGTTTGCAGAAAACTTTCTTCAAAATCATCATATTTCAGACAACCTTGATTGCCAGACATTAGGACAACAGGTCGACAACGTATTAATGAATAACAGTTCCCTAACTATATTACACCTGGCTCGGAATACATTTCAGCGGATACAATTAAAAGTCATTTAAAAGGTTTAAAACCAGGTAAATCTTGCGGCCTTAAAAATAAGTTTTTAAAAAACCTCTCACTTTGTGGAATAATATATCTAACGTGTATTATCAACTCTTGTCTAAAACTTCAGTATTTCCCAACATGTTGGCGAATTGCTAACGTAATACCTATTTTAAAACCGGGCAAGCCCATAATGAAACGGGAAGCTACCGGCCTACTAGCTTACTTAGTAGCTTAGGTAAAATTTATGAAAAAATTTTAAAAGAAAAATTACTTCTTTTTATTGATGAAACAAATATTATTCCCAAGGAACAGTTTGGTTTTCGTCCCTTTCATTAACACAACACAATAAATCAAAAGAATTACAAATTTCATAAAAAATGAGTTTATAGACAAAAAGTCTACCGCTATGGTACTTCTAGATGTTGAAAAGGCCTTTGATACCGTATGGCACAATGGCCTTGTATATAAATTAATTTCCTATGGTTTTCCTTTCTATCTGGTTAAAATCGTACAAAGCTTTTTGACAAATCGTACAATGTTTCATTAACTCTTCGTACTCAGAAAACTACAATATTGATGCTGGTGTGCCTCAAGGTTTTGTCTTGGGGCCTTTGTTGTACATTTTATATTGAGCAGACGTTCCTAAAAGTCATATATGTAACTATGCTTTCTATGCTGACGATATTGTTTATTGTTCTGATGTATCATCACAACCTATTATTGATAATATACAACTTGCTCTTGACAGTCTTTTCAATACTTTGAAAATTCAAATATATGCTGGAAAATCACAAGCTATCTTTTTTACAAGGAAAAGAAGCTCTTGTAACCTACCCAGCTCAAATTTATCTTTGAATGGTATAGATATTCCCTGGTCTAACAATGTTAGATATTTCGGAGTTTTTCTAGACCGACGTTTAACTTTTAATGAACAACATCAGTCATATAATCAGAAAATGTAATATTGCCATTAAAATGTTATACCCTGTAGTAAATAGAAAGTCCAATCTCAACACCGATAATAAAATAACCATTGTCAAGACAATTTTTCAGTTATAGCTCTATATGCATGTCCAGTTTGGGGAACATGTGCAGTAACACATGTTAAGAAAATACAAATCAAACAGCCAGAATAAACTTCTCAAAATGGTTATGAATTTCCTTGGCACTATTGTACACAAAGATTACATCGGCTTTGTAATGTAGAATACATCAGTATGCGTATTCAAACTATAATAAACAAATTCCAAACTTCATGTAATCATTCAAACAATGATTGCATTTCTAATTTATATTAGTTCCAAAACAAATTATCATTTATATTATTGTTTATGATTTTTAATTTTTTTTTCTCAGTGGTAAAACCGCTTCTATCACACTTGTTTTCTCATATACATTTTTGCTTTTCTGTATGTACAATACATTCCTTCCTTTAATAATTTATTAAAGGTTTTCATAGCGTAATTATTTTCCTTCTCCGGTGAAATATTTGTTTCTTACAAATCATTTGCATATTTATTAACTGAAAATTATTGTTGTAGACGTAAGGTAGTTTTTAACCATCTCTCTTTAGGTTTATTTTTTTATGTATGTTTTATAAAAATTATTTTTTGAAAATAAAATAAAATAAAAAATAAAAATCCGTCAATTCATATACATACATAAATAAAATTGGAAGTGTTCAGAAACAAAATTTTTCATTACTAAAGCTTTTCATTACACTCCACAAAATCTGTAACAATCTCGGTCAAATTGGGTTTGTGTATTTTTATTATGTCCATTTATCAGTAATCCGAAAATAAACCCTATAGGACAATTCTTAGTCACAGCCCCCAGATGCTGATTTCGGATCTTCACTTAAATCTATCAACAAAAAAAAAATATTGCACAGATTTTTCTCAAATTTGGTTTGTATAAAGTGACCTTACCAAATACAGTTAGGATCGGTCCGCTTTTCGACCTGGTCTCCATATAAATATAACATCCGATATGAACTTTTTCATATCCGAAGGCAAAACAATTAATTACAATGCCACTCAACTTATTTATTTATTATTTATGCTTATTTTCTATATCTAATTAGTTAGACCTAAGAGATGGGGTCTCTAAACGCATGGTATAGGGTATCGTATAGTCGGTTTAGACCGACTATAACTTTCCTACTTGTTTTTATTCATTTTTTTAATAATTTTGTATCATTATCATTATCATTATCAATTAGATAAATTGTTGTCTTCAGTTATAATTTTATTAAGAACTAGATGTAACCCGGTGTGCTTCGCTACACCATCCCCCTGTAGCGAAGCACTTCCATATCCGCAGTAAGACTATGTGAAAATTTCAGAAAGATCAAATGAGTAGTTACGGAGATTACCTCCTTCAAACAAACAAACAAACAAATATTACCTCTTTATTATGTTAGTATAGATTATTAGTATTGATTTTTTTTATTTCAATGCTTGCTGATGCTGATATACAATGTTTTTTGTTTTTTCATTCGGAGCAAGATACATCGTCGTTCGTAAGTTATTGTGTTCTATATGATTTTTTTTGATTAATCCATGTTTAAGTTCTAATGCTTAGAGGCGTTTTCAAAGAGGATTTTTTTTAAACAGAAAAAACCACAAACTATAGTACTTTCCTTGGTAGGAAGGTCGCAACAATTTTATCGGTTCAGTTTTTTTTAATTAGCAACTAAACTTTAGCAACTAAACTTTAACAAAAAGCATATAGAACACAATAATTTACGAACGACGACATGTAGCTGCCCATAAGAAGAATATGGATTATCCATATTAGATCTGGCAACACTTAACTATTGGCCTTGAACTTAGAATATCATTTGGCAATTTTTCGTTTTAGCGATTTTTGATTTTGCCCATTTTTGATTTTGAATATTTTTGTTTTTTGGGCGATTTTTATTTTTCGCGATTTTTGGGTTTGGCGATATATTTTCCACGACAAATCACATTGATAACTTATGAACTTGTCAAAAGACTGTCGCTTTCGTAGTGCTTCATATTTTTACATAGGAAGTGCCACGCCCACTAATCCCATCCCGCCCAATTTTTATTGGACTACTCACATTAATATCTGATGGACTCATGCAAAATTTCGAGTCTTTCCCTTTTAAAGTACACCAGTTATATGATATTAGATATCTACTTTGCATGGGCGGTGCTACACCCACTGCTCCGATCACGCCCATTTTTTTGTTCGACTAATCCCACAAAGAACTTATGGGCTCACGCTAAGCCACAAAGCTCTCTCTTTTACAGTACTCCAGTTATATGACATTAAATAGTTACTTTGCATGGGGAGTGCCACGCCCATTGGTCGACTAGTCATACTAAGATCTGATAGGCTCGTGCAAAGTGTCAAAGCTTCCTTTTTTAGCACACCAGTTATATGATATCATATATTTACTTTTTATGGGCGGTGCCACGCCCACTGCTCCGATCACGGCCATTTTTTGCCTAAATAATCAAATGAATAACTTGTGGGCTCACACAAATTCCCAAGACTCTCACTATTACAGTACTCCAATATATGGCATTTTATATTTACTTTGTATGGCAGGTGCCACGCCTATTGGTCCATTTTGCATCCGACTACTCACATTAATAATCAGAAAAATTTGAAAAGCTCTCTCTATCACATTACTCGAGATATATAATATTGAACTATAACTTGTATGGGAGGTACCACGCCCACTTATCCGATCCCGCCCATTTCCGGCGTAGCTACTAATATTACCAATAGGTGACCTCACACAAATTTGCAAAGCTCTCCCTATCATAATACTCAATATATGTATATGATATTAAAAATTTATTTTGTGTGGGAGGTGCCACGCCCATAAAAAATATTTAAAAAATTATAGCCTATAGCACTTCCCATATCCGCAGTAAGACTCTGTGAAAATTTCAGGAAGATGAGATGGGTAGTTATGGAGATTACCTCCTACAAACAAACAAACAAACACACATTACCTCTTTATTATATTAGTATAGATATGTTCTAGTTTTAACAATAAATACTCGTTTAATACTTGTTTTAATTGCGAATTAATGTTTTTAAATTGCGTTTGTAATGTTTAACCCTGGACTTGTTAATTGAAAGGTAAAACAACAATTGTTCTGTTGTTGTTTTAACCAAAATACGATATTGCCGTTTTTGGAGAAATCGTATGGCAGCAAAGTTATTGACTTTCAATATTTTAAAAATTAATTTTTAAATTATTTGTAATTTTATTTTATCAAAAAAAAAAACCTAATCGTTTGTTTGTTGATTCTAAAGAAACTTGAATAATTAAATTAAATATTTTTGTTTTAATGTGTATATATATACAGCGACTGCCATTAATATTCCTTATACCCTATACCACTATGTGGTTTGGGTATAATGACTTTGTGCTGCTGTTTGTAACAACCAAAAATATTTGACCTAGACCCATCTTTAATTATACCGATCGAATCAGAATCACTTTCTGAGTTGATTTAACAATGTCCGTCCGTCCGTCCGTCCGTCTGTGTGTCCATGTAAAGCTTGTAAGCCTCTATCGGCCATGGGATGAACGCTATTGAAATTGGTGAGAATCGGACCTAGCCCCCATACAAATTACCCATATGAAATCGACATAAATTGCCATAAGATCCAAATTGTCATATAGATTTTACTCAAATTGGGTTTGTATGCGTTCATTACATCCACTAATGAGTAGTCCAAAAATGATCCCTTTGACCCCATATAGAGCTGCTTCCCGTTCTTCACTTAAATCTATTAAAAAACAAAAATATTGCACTGATTCTTCTCAAATTTTGTTTGTACATATTTTTGCAAAATACAAGAGGCTTTACCAAACATGATCAGGATCGGTCCATTTTTGGACCACGTCCCTATATAAATATAGCATCCGATATGAACTTTTTCATATCTGCAGCCAAAAAAATTAATAAAAATCCCACTCAAATTTGGTTTTTGCTTATTTTCAATGTCCAGTTAGTTGGGCCTAAGAGATAGGGTTTCTAAACGCATGGTATAGGGTATCGTATAGTCGGTCTAGACCGACTATAATTTTCTTACTTGTTTTTTTTTTTACTTTTTGAAACTTTTTATAGTAGTTATTGAAATAAAAGTTAAACTTTTTTTATGAAATAGGTCACATATACAGGTTTGGACAGAGATATAGCACACGTAAAACAAAAAAAGTAATACAATTTTTTATCATTATCATTCATAGTTTTTGTTGCTGGTCATTTAACTGATTAAAAACAACATTGCAGTTGGACAGAGAAATAGAACACGTTGTTTTAATGATCAGTAATCAATCATCTATCAAACATTGTAGTCAAATTGAATCAGTTTTAGTGTGCCCGTTAAATATAAATTTTATATTTGCCAAAATTGGTAGATGTCGCCATTACACTCCAGAAAAAAGGAAGATAATATACGCATTATTCTAAAAAGGAAACAAATCCGTCGCAAATCGCCAAAATAATGGATTGCTATAGAAAAATGATATTCAATGCCATCAAATCGATAAAGGATAACCCAGATTTGATCAATAAAAATAAAAATCGCAAAGCTCCAGCACGTAAAAGTACGAACCGAGTTTATAGAGCCATAATCAGAAAGACCACCATTGACTCTTTCAAGTCTTCGCGAATAATAATGGCAGAAATAAAAGAGGAATTCGGCACAAAAGTTTCAAGTAGACTTGTAAGAAGACGACTAAATGATGCTGGACTTATTGGATGCACCAGCAGATAAAAGCCGCTTCTTTCAAAAAAAAAAAAAAGTATATATATAAAAGCGCGGCTAAATTTTGCAAAGGATTATATAAAGGACGTTAAATTTTGGAAAAGAAGACTTCGAAACGACGAAACGAGAATAATTCTCATTGGTCATTATGGAAAGACATTTGTGCATCGCCCACAGTACCAAGAATTTCATTAAAAATACACTATTAAAACTGTTAAGCATGGAGGCGGAAGTCTCATGATATGGGGCGCATTTTCTTGGTTAGGAATTGGGAGGTGAATTGAAGGCGGGATGGACCAAAATGCATATTTAACCATTTGCGTTTGAATCCATGCCAGTGAATTGGATCTATATGCATGATAACGATCCAAAGCATACGGCTAATGTGATCAAAAATTGGATAATGACAGAATAAATTGAGGTCCAGAGCTGGCCAGCTCAAAGTTTCGTTCTTAACCCAATTGAGAATCTTAGGAATGATGATCGGGATAAAGAAATACAAAAATGCGGATGAACTTTGGGCAGGTATCCAGGAAGCTTGGTACCCAATCAGAAGCCCAAAAGTTCGTAGAGAGTTTGCCAAGCAACTATCAAAAACCGTGGTCAGACTACGAAATACTAACATGGTAATTAAATGGAAGATATTTGGAGAAGGTTTTTCAATAAATTGTTTTCTTTTATAACGTGTTCTATATCTGTGTCCAACCAATATCTGTGTCCAATCGTACCAGCTTTGATTTAAATAGCTTAAACAAATCAAAATGGAGTAAAATAGTACCAGTTTTTGTTATTTTTTAATCTATGGATTCAAATTATTTATCTTACTTTAATAAACAAAAAAAAATAAAAAAAAATACAAAATATGGAAAATATGAAAAAAAATTTGACTTTTAAAAAAATTATTTAAAAGTGAGCTATTTCTCTGTCCATAGCTGTATAAATTTTGAAATTTGAAAATAATGATTTTTTTTAAGAAAAGCTTATGCTTCATTTATTGTTTTAGGGAAATTTTAACAATTATCGTACGATATAGTATTTTGGTTACCGTAACCAATTGAAGTGAGAAATATATTTTTTTGGTAATGAGAAACTATTATAGCAACCAAAAAATTTTTTTGCTTACCAATAACCATTATCGAAAGTATTTTTTTTTTTTTTTTTGGGTATTCCTACCCGGATACACATCGTATTTTTGACTTAATAGATGCATTTCTAAGGGGTTTGTAGGGCAAAGAATCAAAATATCTTTGGTAAAGTAAACAAAACGGGCAGTTTTGTAAGAATTGTTTATTAATTTTATAAATAAAATATTTACTGAAAAAGTGGTCAATTGAGAGCAACCGCAGCACCCATCTTGCAGATAGCTTTCTTAAATCCAACCGATCATTTAAAATCGAAACCACACTGCCATATGAAATGCATATGGCATCAACAATCTCACGCACTTTTACTCTTCGATCGGCCAACACCATATCGTGGATTTTTTCGACATTTTCGGGTGTATTGACCTCAATAGGCCGTGCAGAACGTTCAGCGTCATTTGTATTCGTGCTACCACAACGAAAGTCAGTAAACCACTTTTTTTACCATTGAAATCGATGGTGCAGAGTCCCCATAATATTTATCAAGCTTTTCCTTGCTTTGGTTGAAGGGTTTTTTTTTCGCAAAAAATAATGTTTAATGAGCACTCGAAATTCACTTTTTTCCATTTAAAAAAAAACCACGGGTTGTATGTTTTGAACAGCTGTTAAACAGTAGTCTATTAACAGGTGGTATTTGATGGGAGCAGTGTTGCATTTCATATAACTACGAGGGAAGTTCGAAAATTCACGGACTTATTGAGCCGCCCTCGTTCCACATTTTAAAAAATTCATCTTTTGTTCCAATTTCTTCTAGGCAAGCACATTCAACATCTTCTCTGAAATCCTCAATATTTTTATTTTGGTTAAAGAAAAATATCCTTCTACCAAACTAAAGCCTGGTTTTCAATTCAATCTTCACCGAACTGTTTTTTTTTAAAAAGATTTTCCACGTCTTCTCTTTTGTCGGCGAGAAATTGAAAAAGGTGTTTTTCCTCGGTTCAGCAAATTTAAATTGGTATTTCGTTCCTCAGCTGATTCAAATTTAAAGGACTCGAAAGTTCTAATTAAACACTTTGTAGTACCATTTTTCAAAACATTATTTTAATATTTTCAATCTTTTTATAAATTGATTCAAGATCTTTTATATTGAGAATACTCCAGTCCTTTCTCATCATTAAAATTTGACCATGATTAGAATAAATTTGACAATACTCCTTTATTGTCGTTATAACAGCATGTTTTTTAGGTCTTTTTCAATGCGACCAAATACTCCATCAGCTGGTAAAAAAAACTATGTCCTCTTACTGGGAATGTTATAGTGGTATTTTGTAAATGAGAAGGTGATTTCGTTTGGAGCCAAAACATAACAGTTCGAAGTATATGAGAATTCTTGTTTTGACCACCACATCCATCACAAAAAAATCTTATATAATTAATATCCTTTAAACTGACAACATTTAAATAATGAAGCAAGACAGAGCCAATTTCCGAAGATTCTCGACCAGTCTGGGTTTCGGTCCAGCAATAATACACAAATTGTAAAAACCTATTTGACGAGAGTAATAAGATTCTTGAATAGGACATTTGGGCAACATTTGAACTTTTTGCATATCAAAAACTAATGTCTGTGTATTTTCTAGTCTCGCTTTCATTATTTCGTAAAATGCTTAGAGCTAAGTTATGAATTCGTAAATCTGTCATAAATTCGTAAATCTGTCATAAGCTTTACTTTCTTCTGAGCATCAACCTCAGCTTTAATTTTATTTCGTGTCAAATGACACACTGTGCAGACGTCTGATGCCGGTAATGAAAATCCGATATTAAAGTTGTTAAAAAAAAATTGACTAACTTTTAAATTACACTAACAGATTTGTTGTACATCGAAACAATTTCGCAATGTAAAGGCTGCTATCTACATATATACGTTTGGATTTAGATCGATTATAATGACTGTCAGTAGCAGGAAAGGAATTAATAAATTTATTGACACTTTTGTTTTTGGCAATAAATTTATGAGAACGATGATCTCCACCTCTTCGCTCAGTTGGAATTCCAGCATTAAATGTGCGTTTAAAAAGAAAATCGAATCTTATTTTAGTGATTGCAAATACTTTCATAAAGTATGCTTTACAAACTAATTCGCGCTTACCATTTTTTATTAATTATATTTCGACGTCTTGTTGTTCTGTCTCAATGTTTTGTGGCTTCGGCGAGGTTTTTTGGTTACTATTAGTCTTGTTAAGTAAATTTCTTGATTTATCTTATCTGTATTTTTATATAATAATCGACGATTTCACTAAAATTTTTGCATTGAATCTTGCTAGTCCCGTGTGACTGCAATTATGTTTATGATTTTTAGCAGTTTTTAGCAATTATGTTTATGACTTTAAGAACTTGAACATAATAATTTATACTAGCAGATTCCAGTGCTCGAAATTCGAGTGCAATTTCTGGGCAGCTTTTTTTTTTTAACTTAGCCAATTCACAAACCAACAACTTTATGGTTTATTATTATTGTGAATGAAGATAACAAACACATTAACAAATTTAATAAAACACACATAGCATATGTATAATTTTATGTATGTGTTAGTAGCAACTTTAAATGCAATTTACTCAAAACAATGGAAAAAATTTAAAAATCTGTAAATCTACAAAACGGTGAAAAAGAAATACCTTTCAAACAACATACGTTTGGTCAAAATCGGGACAAAACGGTAGAACAAAACATCGGTCACAAGAAATCGCCTAGCCTATTAATATTATAGATATTAAATTCAAAATGTTAAAAAATAACTAAATATTTATTTTTTTGTGGCATTTTTACATTTTTGCTTCTTACGTGTTCCCACATTTAATTTTGTTTCTATGGAATCTTGTAATTCTTCCATGTTTTAATTAAACTATTAAAATTTTTTAAATAATACTCAGTCATCAAACAATAGTAAAATTATTATTTATGTAACTGTTAATTTGAACGAAAATGGAATGACTTACATAAATAGACGTCAAACATATTGAGAATAATTTGAAATGTTATGAAAACAAAATAATAAAAAGAGAGCCAAAAAGTAGAGTTTTTGTTGGTTTGACATCTTTTAAGTCTATTTTTTTTTTTTAGTTTTATTAATAGGTACATGGATTGCATCTTTCATAGAAGCAAAAGGTGCAATTGCACGAAAAAGTGACAAAGACTATGGAAAAAGTACGATTTGATAAAAAATTTAAAAAAGTGCGTTTTTTATGCACCAAGTTTTTAAGAATCCATTTTCTTGGTTAAAAAATATTAGATTTTTTTAGAAGATTTCAACCCAAATATTACAAAAATGTAAAAAACCCAATTTGTCAAAAAATTCAAAAAAGTACGTTTTGTTCTGCGGCTCCTCATATGTATGAGCATATGCTATTTATGTGAACAACACTGTATGCATGTACATAAAATATAATTGTTTTTTTAATACAAACTTAACTAAGAAACGTATTGTAGTTCACAACTAAGGAACCTGTATTTGCACAACATGACCAATTATTTGTACTACATCGCTAATTGAGTTGCCAGCTTATATAAATGGTTTGAATTACGTAAACCTTAAGTAAGAAAAGAATGACTAACAATTAAATAAATATTGATAAATTCTTAAATTTAGCAACACGCATTTAATGTCTAGTGAAGTTGAATATTCACAAAAAAACAAAAAAACAAAGAAAACAATAAAAGGAAAAATAAGTCAGCAGTTTTGTAGTCCACGAAATTTCCCATTGATTAAAAATGTATATATTTGTATCTTTTATACCCTACACCAACTATCACTCTCTGGTCAGGGTATAATGAATTTGCGCCGATGTTAGTAATAACCAATAGCAAATTTATCGAGGCCCACCGTCCATCTAGCCTTTTACTCAAACCATAGGTCGCAAATGGACTATATATTTTGATGAAATTTTGTACATAAGGACAAACGTGATTGAAATTCATGAAAATCGTTGCATAATAAGATCTAGTCCACATACAAGTTTCGCCTATGAGCCCGATTTAGATTCGTAGATCCTTATTATCATATCTATCTATCTTGAGAAAATTTGGTTTAAGTCTGTTTATTACATTTATAAATCATCAGTCTAAAAATAAACTGTATAGTCATAGTCCCCATATAAAGCAGCTTCCCGATATTCACTTCTATCTGTCTTAAGATATAAAAATATATACATATTTTAATCAGATTTGGTTTAAATTATATACACTTGTCGTTATTATTACATGATCCTCACGTTTTGCTGTTACTTTGGGCCGACCGTAATATTACACCATCCTCTTTGAATTTTTTCAGAATACAGTCCACGGTTCGACGCAATACTTTGAACTCCTTTTCAACTGCTTTATTGCTTTTACCAATTTTTCAATGGCAAATAAATGATGACCAGTTTCAATTGAAATCTCCGCAGTTTCTGTCATACTTCAAAATATTTTAGCTTTTCGCTTTCGTGTGTTAGGTCTTAGTTACGACGTTTTGTTTGATGTGTTTCAATTTAGATTTTTTCAATTATTTATACGTCCTTTCGGGTAAAAAAATTAAAATACCTGCCACTAGCGGGCGTTTTGTAAACAGCCCACACTAATTCCTTATCCAATGAGGGAATTTCCAAGAAAAAAAACCTCTTTTCACCAAAAAGAAACAGAAAACGGAAAACCAAATAATTTTTGACGGTAGAGTGTATTTAGACTTTATTAGTCACCTAACAAAATATGTTCATGATCGCATTATTTTTAGACCAATTCCCAATATGATATGAACGTAAATATATCACCAGACTAATACGTGACAACAATATCAGGTCTAATTAGCTTAATAAAAATATAACTTAAAGAAACTACAATTGACCAAATAATTATAATATCAATCAAATTAGTTTTTTTTTATACTGATTTTCTCAATATGTATTAAAATTGACCATTTATCATGATCATGGTATTAAGGTATAACTTTTTTACTTGCAAATGCGAATTTGAAAAACACTTCACATAAAAGAAAAAGCAGTAACAATAATTTATTTTAGCATACGATCGTATTTTAAAACATAGTTGATCAACAAAGTTATCTTAAAGTTTTCTGAATGTAATCAGAAACTCTGCAAAAACTATTAAAACAACCAAAACCAAGTAATATTGATCTATTTGATACTTAAGTATAAGCATTTTAAAATATTGTACGGTACCTGACTAGAACTTAGCGAGTACTAACTAGGGCATCCTCTCGAATAATTTTCGTTCGAAAAATCGAGTAAGACATTAATCGGTGGAAAATTATTTTCATGCATTATTTTCAATAAAATATGTATAGAAAAATAGGCCAATTCGGTTATTATTTTCTTTGTCATGTTTAGTTTATTTGTACAAAACCAAAGAAATAGATTGTGACAAAAATTTTGTTTATAATTTTTCAAATATTTTCGATAATATTTCAGGGATAAATTTTAAAGAAAAATTAATTCTATAATTATAACAAACTAAAGGTTAAAGTCTTGACATTATAAAACACATTCTTTGGTCAAATGGTCGCAATATAATCTCCAAATTTTAAATAAAAATTTTTAGAAAATTTATTGAATATCAAGTTGAATTTTTTAAATTCCAGATGGATATATTTTTTTTTTTTAATTCAAATGGATGTTTTTGAGAATTATGTGGAATTTATACAATTTTATTTGAAGTTTTTTGGATCCAAAAATAACTGCCAAAAATATTTGACCTTGACCCATTTTTTATTGTACCGATCAGAATCACTTTCTGAGTCGATTTAGCCATGTCCGCCCGTCCGTGTGTCGATGTAAACCTTGTAATCAAACTACAGGCTGCAAATTTGCTATACACGCTTCTATCGGTCATGGGACGAACACTATTGATACATATTAATGAAAATCGATGCATGTTCAGACCTAGTCCCCATACAAATGACCGCTATGAGATCGTCTTAAATTACCATAAGAAATATCAATCATATAGATCTCAGACCCATTAATCAGTAGTTCAAAAATAAACCATGTAGAACAATTTTTAGTCATAGCCCTCATATAAAGCTGCTTTCTGATTACTTAAATCTATCCAAAAACAAAAATATTGTACAGATTTTTCTCGAATTTGTTTTGTATATGTTTTCGCAAAAAATAAGTGACTTTACCAATTATGATTCGGATCGACCTAGTCCCTATCTATATATAATATTTATACGATAGGCGATTTCTTGTGACCGATGTTTTGTTCTACCGTCTTATCCCGATTTTGACCAAACGTATATTATTTGAAAGGTATTTCTTTTTAGTCGTTTTGCAGATTTACAAATTTTTAAATTTTTTCCTTTATTTTAAGTAAATTTCATTTAAAGTTGCTACTAACACATACATAAAATTATACATACGTGTGTGTTTTATTAAATTTATTAATGTTGATGAGTTTTTTATCTTCGTTCACAATAATAATAAACTATAAAAGTGTTGGCTAAGTTGAAAAATAAAGCTGCCTAGAAATGCACTCGAATTAAGAGTGCTGGAATCTGGTAGTATACATAAATATAGCAGCCTATATTAACTTTTTCGTATCTGCAGGAAAAAATTAATAACAATTCCATTCAAATTTGATTTATGCTTATTATACCCTCAAAACCTCAGTCACAGAGTGTATTTAAGTTTGTCATTCCGTTTGCAACGTATCGAAAAACCAATTTCCGACCCCATAAAGTATATGTATATCCTTGATCCTTATCACAGCACGTTATAGCGATGTCCGTCTGTCCGAGTGTCTGTTGAAATCACGCTGATTCACAAAATAAACCATTTACCTAGGTAAAGTTACGATAATATCATTTGCCATTATTCCCACCAGGTTGGTATTTAAAATCGGATAAATCGGGCGCCATTGTGCTTTAATACGTGCAAAAATATGTAGACACCTATAAAAAAAATAAAAAACCTTGTGTGTTTGTTGTAATATTTTAGTGGTTGAACATAATAGTTGTACAACAACATTCACAGTTCAATAAAGCCACACAAAAAATGATACAATCATACCAACAAACACAACTACCATGAGCTATGTTAGTAGTATTGCCACATATTTTTTATCGTTATCACGATATAATAAAAAAAATCGCCAATATGAAAGGAAAAATATAATGCCTGAAAAATGAAAATGAAAAAATGCAAGATGCAAAATTAAAAATGAAAAATGTGAAATTAATAATGAAAAAATGAATAATGAAAAACAAAAAATGAAAATTGAAAAATGAAAAATTAGTATTGAGAAATTAAAAATGAGAAAAATTGTAAATTAAAAATTAAAAATTAAAAACTAAAAATTAAAAATTTAAAATTTAAAATTAAAAATTGAAAACTAAAAATTAAAGATTAACAATTAAACATTAAAAATTAAAAATTAAAAATTAAAAATTAATAATTAAAAATTAAATATTAAAAATGAAAAATGAAACATGAAAAATTAAAAATTAAAAATTAAAAAGTTAAAACTTAAAAATTAATAATTAAAAATTAAACAGCAAAAATTAAAAATTAAAAATTAAACATTAAAAATTAAAAATTAAAAAGTTAAAAATTAAAAATTAAAAATTAAAAATTAAAAATTAAAAATTAAAAATTAAAAATTAAAAATTAAAAATTAAAAATTAAAAATTAAAAATTAAAAATTAAAAATTAAAAATTAAAAATTAAAAATTAAAAATTAAAAATTAAAAATTAAAAAATAAAATTTAAAAATTAAAAATTCAAAAATACATTTTTTTAATTTTTATAATGGACATTTTTGAATTTCATACGATTTTTTTTTTTATTTTAAATTTGAATTTTTTTAAATTTCACAACTTCTAATTCTATATTTGAATTATTCAAATTCATGCTATTTTTTTTTCTATTAAAAATGTAAATTTTTAAATTTCAATTTAGATTTTTTGAATTTCGAATATGAAGTTTTTTGTATTTCAATATATACATACATATGTATTTAAAATGAATTTCGAGTTTTATCGTATGGGTCGAAATTAAACGTTGGGTTCGTATCTTATGAAATAATAAACTAAACATACATGTTTAATTATTGTTAAAAACAATGTATTTCCTCGATTTATCTGCATGCCACACTTGAAAAGTCACGTCCATTTTTTATTGATGGGACGATAAGATTTACCCACGTTCACATACACTTTAGATTAAATAATAAATAAATAAAAAAACAAAATTGGAAATTGATTACGTATTCATATTTAATCTTTCTGATCTATTAATATTTTTGATATATTATATTTTAAAAGGCCAATAATTTTACATTTTTGCTAAATTGTTCGGATTTAATATTGTTATAATTTTGATGTAAACGGAAGAAACCCTTTAAACCCGAGAAGTCTTTGTCGATTTATTAATAATCTGGGATATATTGATTTTGAAATAGATCAAATCATTCTCAGAAGTAGCTGGCCTGGACACATTGTGTTTAAAGCGTTGGCAAAGCAATGGCATAATAAAAAGTAGAGTAGTTTTCTCTTACATAAGGCAAAAAAAAATAATATTTTTTTTTAAATTAGTTGGGAAAACGTCCCCAATAAGTGCTTTGTTTTCTCTTTTTCTATCACTAGCATTTTCTGACTAGGTAAATACAATGTTTAAGATAACCATTGAAGTCAGTCTATTAATATTGGCTAAACAAAATTAAAATATGACATTGGGTGTAGGGTAGGGAATACACAAATCTCAATTGTTTTGTTTAACTGATATTATAAGTTTAAATTGAACCGTATTCACTCTACAATCACAAAAACACACTCTCACACTTTATCATATACGAGTATTTATGTACATATGTATGTATGTAATACTGAACGGTGTTGATATACCATATAATTGTATATAATAGTATGTTAAGTTATCTTGGCATTTAAATCAACAAGGGATTTTTGATAGTAGATACGACCAACCACTGGCTGTGAAAATACAATTTAATGCATGGACATTTTCTTAATGAATTTTTTTTTTTCTTATTTCAGTACTCAAAGTGTAGGGAACGGTAATTGACTGTATCCCTTGAAATTCAAACAATTGATTATTTGTAAGCGGAGATACTTCATCATCCAGAACGTAAACAAAAGTATAAAGTGAAATAAAATAAAATAATTAACAAATTTGGACGATTTTGTTTTTGAGAAAAAAAACTCCCAATCAACCAGAAATATGTCACAGAATCAATCTTATTTTTGGCATACCACCAGACGTAATGTCTATTTAAAGCGTACGGCCAAATTAAATATGTTACTGGCCTTATTGGCTGTCTTGACGTTTTCTACGATATGTATAGCAGAGGTGGGAGCAGAATTTGTAGATGACACGGCTGTGGCCATGGAAATGCCAGCAGTAAGTAAAAATAGTTAATATGAAAAACGATGTTCAGATGTTTATCATTTGTTTACTAATTTAAAAAAAATTTAAATTTTTAAAGTTTTTAGAAAAGTAAAGAGACTTTTATACAGTAAAATGATAACGAATTCTTTTTAGAAGTAAACTTTGTTGAACCTTTCAACAAATTTCATACTTAATTTAGTGAAACTGTTTTAATTTGTTTAATAGTGACTGATGGAGTAGAAAAAGCTTATAACTATGCAGTGTTTGATAATACAATGGAAACTTTTAACAAAATATATTTTTGACGTTTTGTGAACGGTCAATACCAAACAATTAGATCATACAATTAAAAACTCTTTTATTCATATAAAAATTTGAATATATTATTTATATAAAAAAAGAAAAAATATTAACAGAAAAAAAATAACAAAACTTAAAAGTATTCATATGGTGTTGACAAAACATTTGGAACCTTTTACTATACAATAATTGACAACTTTCCCTCTATTTTTGGTTTCAATATTTTGTTAGATATCCATTGTTTTTGTACTGCTTCACAACGCGCAGGCATGGATTCAATTAAATTGTTGAAATTTTTTGCAACTCTGCATTAACTGCTTCTATGAGATCTTGTTTGTGTAATTTGGTGTCCGTATTTTTCGATCTAATATTTCCCATAGATGTTCTAACTTCATTAGATTGTAACGCTAACTTCATTAGATTGTAGCTATTCGATTACAACTTTGGAGGTGTGTTTTAGGTCATTGTCATGTTGTTGAAACTTTCAGACCAGGGACATATTTTCCTCTGCGTATGGATACATCATTTAAAAATTGTCTGTTCCAATTCCAGTTAGAGTATATTTTAATACATGAATTGGAGACATTCTTTGGCCGAAAAAGCAACCCCATGTCATAATATTGCCACTTAACAGTTTTATTTGTGTATTTTGGGTCTAGGTTTTTTATACCCTCCATACCACAGTGGCAGAGGGTCTATATAGGTTTGTCAATCCCTTTGTAACGCATAGAAAAACTAATTTCCGACCCCATTAAGTATATAAATTAAACTCCTAGAAGGATTTTAGTTTAAAAAAATTAATTGTTGTGCGCTGATGGCGACACATTCTTTCGCTCGTGCATTGCTGTTCCATGTTGTTGGTGGGAATTTACTACCTTGCAGAATTTCTGTGTTTTGGTAATCATGCCGGATGGCGCGTTCAATGGTATTATTGTGAAATAACTGTTTTGTTGGATTTACATAAGACCCAACGTCAGCTTGTGAACTAATTTGTGTATTTTTTTCTGCGGTGTTGTTGTCAGCGAAATATTTATTTTAAATATATTCTAATATATTTTGCGTTAAATTATATATTCTTGCTCCTTATCACAGCTGAAGTCGATATAGCGTTGTCTGTCTGTCCGTCTGTCTGTTGAATTCACGCTCACTCACATAATAAACGTTTTACCTGGGTCAGGGTACAGTAATAATATTTGCCACTATTCCCACCAGGTTGGTATTTAAAATGTTGTAAATCGGCCATCATTTATTTAATTGTATTTTTTTCTAATAGATCACGTCTCTTTGTCCAGTTGACCACACAACGCATCAGTCGAACTAGCCATATGTGGAATAAACTCCCCATACAAGTCTTTCCTGACAGTTAAAATCTAAACAATTTAAGCAAATATCCACAAACAATTTTCTCTCTTTCCTCCTTCCCATAACCTATTTTTCTGAGATCAACACAATGCACTGCATTAGTAGGTGGCATCCCCTGAGTGTTGGTTTATAAGAGCTATAAATAGACGTCTATCTAAATATAAAACGCTTTAAAATGGAACGTAATAATTTAACCCATAAAAACAATGTTTTTATTAAAATTCTTTCCTTATGCATATGAGTCCTGAATCTCTCCGTGACTGCGTGACTTTGCGTAACTATTTTAAAATTAATCTGTGGTCACAGCAAGTCTATGGACCAAGTTTCAGATTGATTGGATGAGAGGAAATGGGGTTTAAATCACTCCGTGACTGTGCGTGACTAACCGTGACTGTGCGTGACTAAGTCAAAGTTAATCTTTTTTCACAGCAAGTCTATCGACCAAGTTTCAGATTGATCGGACAAGTGGAAATGTGTTTTAAGGACCAAGTTTCAGATGGATTGGATGAGGGAAATGACATTTAGATCACTCCGTGACTGTGCGTGACTATGCGCGACTACAATTAATCTATAGTCACAACAAGACTATGGACCAAGTTTCAGATCGATCGGATGAATGAAAATGACATTTAGATCACTCCGTGACTGTGCGTGACCATGTCAAACTTAATATTTTTTCACAGCAAGCCTATCGACCAAGTTTCAGATCTATCGGATAAGGGGAAATGGGTTTTACATCACTACGTGACTGCGCATGACTGTGCGTGACTAAGTCAAAGTTAATCTTTTTGTCACAGCAAGTGTATGGACTAAGTTTCAGATCGATCGGATGAGGGGAAATGACATTTTGATCATCCCGTGACTATGCGTGACTACCCGAAAAATAATCTTTAGTCACAACAAGACTATCGGCCAAGTTTCAGGTCAATTTGATGAGGGGTAATGGGGTCCACCCACGACAGACAGAGAGTATGAGTTAAAAGAAAGAGTTTAAAAATGATACAAACCGGAAAACTTCGTGAAAAAGAAAAATAATGATTTTGCCAAATTATTTATAAATATTATTTTTTTGTTTTCAACGGCCTACTTGAAATTGTAGAATTGTAGAAAAATACCTCCTATTAATATGTTTGGATGAAAGAAGTTTGGCTAAAACCAAAAAAAGGGGAAAAAATAAAAACAAACTATACCACAACATAAAGCAAAAACAAAGAAAAATTATCTTTTCTGATGATGTATAATAATTTTACTCGTCTTCTGAAAAATTTTTGTTCACGAATATTGTGAAGAGAATCTAAGCCGTATTTTCTGTACCCTGTACTCACTTTGTGTATTAAAATGTTTTGCTGATGTTTGTAACTAACGAAAATACTTGACCTAGAATAACATTTTGTTATCGCGATTTACTTAAAATCACTCACTGCGACCATTTAGATATTCGTCCGTCATATATATTGTAATCAAATAACAGATAAAAATATTTCAAGATATTGATGACCTCATGGTTTTGAAATTCACTGATAATTTGGTATTTATGACCTTAAAAGAAAATTTAATTTATTAATTTACTTAAGTTTATACAAAAAAAAAATATTTTTCGGTAGATTTGACGTCACATTTTCCGACATATTGCAATTAATACTATAATTAATAGGCAAATTTTGACTTTCTTTCAATGGTGCGTGGTAGAGAGGAAGAAAGCATATATTTCTAAAATTCATAACTATAGTTATGAATTTTACTCTACCCCTCCATTTATGCAGCAAGTAACTGGTTTCTTTACGCAATTATGAAACGAGTTACTTTACCTCCTACATGTAACAAATTACTTCAATCCCTTCATATTACCTATAAAGTAATTAGATATTTGTACCTCTACCTATTAGGGTTCCGGTAAGGCCTTTCCTCCAATGACACCTCCATGTTAAAATAATGGGTTTTGTAATGGAGAGGTAACAAGTGAACACTTTTGATTTCTTATTCTAAAGCTCATTACATGTAACGGAAATTTTTGCTGGGTACACTGTATTTTTAATCAGACCGGTATCTGGCATTTTAGCCTTCATCAGTGATTTTATTGAACATTGTGATAATTGTTATGTTATAATTGAATAGATTGATTGAGGTTTGAACCTGCGTCTATCTCACTATACCACACTCACTTAAAGTCAGGCTGTTAAGAAAAAGTTTTCTACCATACAGTTTTTACTTCGTATTAATATTAGAAGATACAACACTGTCAATCATACAATCGTTATTTTTGGATTTAGAATATTTATGCATTTATACTTGTAATTTCCGCTCTTATCAGTTTCGTAAGAGTTGCAAGTGTTGAAACTATTCGTAGGAGATTGCGAGGCAAAAACTTAAATGCATGTAGTCCCCGAAAGCGTTTGGAATATGCTAAAATTCGTTTGAACTGGCCAGCTGAAAAGTAGAGATGTGTTCTTTGGACAGATGAGTGAAACGGCAAGAGACGACGTTCTTACGTCAGAAGACCTCCTAACCAGAATTCAATCCAAAATTCATATAAAAAACAAATAAACCTGTGGGTTCTTACATTTTGGTATATGGAAGCTTTTCCTACCATAATTGGTTCAAAACAATCACGGATAAAGCAGTTTACGTTAATATCCTTCAGGAAGTAATGCTACCTTAAGTTTTTGAGAACATACCACTCAGTGTGGTGACCCGTAGCACAAGAACAAAGTAGCACAAATGGTGGTTTCTGGATAATAAAGTGAACGTAATGGTCCCCAGATCTCAATGCAATTGAGAACTTATGGACCGATATAAAGAAGAGAGTGCCTCAATTACAACCAATTAGTAATCAAGCCCTTTGGATTGCTGTTCAGCAAATCTAGAAATCGATTTCGAATATAGATGCCAAAAAACTCGTGAATTCGATGCCAAGACTGTGTAGAGGTTATCTGTATGTATTAAAAACGAAAATTTGTTTGTTTTTGGATTTGTGGGTTTGACATTAATAGGTGGCTAAACCATAGGACCGATCTTCTTGAAATTTTCACAGTGTGTAAGTTTGTATCGGGAAAGTAAAATAGGCTATGTTTTTCAATATATGAAGTGGGCGTGGCACCACCCATATATATAAAAAATTTGTAACATCATGTATCTGGAGCTCTATGATAGCAAGAGTCCTGAAACTTTGTAGGAGTACATAAGTTATAAAAAAATTTTAACATCATATATCTGGAGGAAGAGTCCTGAAACTTTGTAGGAGTACATAAGTTAGTAATGTGAGTGGGCGTGGTACCTTCCATACATGGTCAGAGTCTTGAAACTTTCTGCACATCAATTGGTTGTTAATGTGAGTAGTCGTACCAAAAATGGGCGGGATTAGGTTATTGGGTCTGTGGTACTATAACCTGACAGTCTTGAAATTAGGTGTGAGTTCACGAATTACGAGCGTGAGAAGTTATGTGAAAAATGGGCGGCATCAAACCATTAGGCGTGGCACCTCCCATACATGGTAAATACATATCATCATATATTTAGAGTATTCTGGTGACCAGAATGTTGAATCTTTCTACACGTCAATCGGCTGTTAATGTGAGTAGTTGTTCCAAAAATGGGCAGGATTAGGTAATGGACGTAGCAACCCCCATATAAACCTAACAGTCTTGAAACTTCGTGTGAGTTCACGAATTATAAGTGTGAGAAATTATGTGAAAATGGGCGGGATCATATCAATGGGCGTGCCACCTCCCATACATGGTAAATACATATCATCATAATTAACAACAAAAATATTCACTAGGAATAAGTTATATGGCAAAACAACGTTTGTCGGGTCAGCTAGTTACTAATAAATGTTATGCAACAAAATATTAAAATAATTAAGTAGGCATCTTAAAAATACTAAATTCAAATTATATCATTTATTTTTAGCTTTAGTACTTTTAACGGGTGATTTTTTAAGAGCTTGATAACTTTTTTTTAAAAAAAACGCATAAAATTTGCAAAATCTCATCGGTTCTTTATTTGAAACGTTAGATTGGTCCATGACATTTACTTTTTGAAGATAATTTCATTTAAATGTTGACCGCGGCTGCGTCTTAGGTGGTCCATTCGGAAAGTCCAATTTTGGGCAACTTTTTCGAGCATTTCGGCCGGAATAGCCCGAATTTCTTCGGAAATGTTGTCTTCCAAAGCTGGAATAGTTGCTGGCTTATTTCTGTAGACTTTAGACTTGACGTAGCCCCACAAAAAATAGTCTAAAGGCGTCAAATCGCATGATCTTGGTGGCCAACTTACCGGTCCATTTCTTGAGATGAATTGTTCTCCGAAGTTTTCCCTCAAAATGGCCATAGAATCGCGAGCTGTGTGGCATGTAGCGCCATCTTGTTGAAACCACATGTCAACCAAGTTCAGTTCTTCCATTTTTGGCAACAAAAAGTTTGTTAGCATCGAACGATAGCGATCGCCATTCACCGTAACGTTGCGTCCAACAGCATCTTTGAAAAAATACGGTCCAATGATTCCACCAGCGTACAAACCACACCAAACAGTGCATTTTTCGGGATGCATGGGCAGTTCTTGAACGGCTTCTGGTTGCTCTTCACTCCAAATACGGCAATTTTGCTTATTTACGAAGCCATTCAACCAGAAATGAGCCTCATCGCTGAACAAAATTTGTCGATAAAAAAGCGGATTTTCTGCCAACTTTTCTAGGGCCCATTCACTGAAAATTAGACGTTGTGGCAGATCGTTCGGCTTCAGTTCTTGCACGAGCTGTATTTTATACGGTTTTACACCAAGATCTTTGCGTAAAATCTTCCATGTGGTCGAATAACACAAACCCAATTGCTGCGAACGGCGACGAATCGACATTTCACGGTCTTCAGTAACACTCTCAGAAACAGACGCAATATTCTCTTCTGTACGCACTGTACGCATTCGTGTGGTTGGTTTAATGTCCAATAAAGTAAACTGAGTGCGAAACTTGGTCACAATCGCATTAATTGTTTGCTCACTTGGTCGATTATGTAGACCATAAATCGGACGTAAAGCGCGAAACACATTTCGAACCGAACACTGATTTTGGTAATAAAATTCAATGATTTGCAAGCGTTGCTCGTTAGTAAGTCTATTCATGATGAAATGTCAAAGCATACTGAGCATCTTTCTCTTTGACACCATGTCTGAAATCCCACGTGATCTGTCAAATACTAATGCATGAAAATCCTAACCTGAAAAAAAATAACCCGCTATTTTAATACAAAAGGAACAGTAGTGCTATTTTTTGACTGATTGTTTTTGTGTTTTTTTTAAATAATAAAATAAGAAACAAAATTAATTCTTTTCCCTTTAATATTCTTACACACGCTTGTGAGTATCTTATGATACAATTCCAATGAAATCTGTTTAATTATTTAAAAATATTGACATAGAAAAAAAAAATGTTTTGTGCGTGGTGCTATATATTTGACCGCAGCTATATACTGACAAAAATTCCATCCAAAAAGAAATGCATTAAAATGAATTTAAAAAAATAAAATAGTTCCATATTGAATGAATTTATTTAATTCTCAATTTTAAATGTTTTCGACAGAATATTCAATATGTGTGTTATTCGACCTTTTTGTTGTAATTTTAATATAAATAATTATTTAAGCTCAAGGTCTGTGTTTTTATAATTTTTTTTTTTATTTGTTAAAAAAATATTTTCCAATATTTCGCCACCCACTGGATAGCATCATCAGGGATCTACAATTATATTTTACAAAACATCAAATTTTACATTAAATAAACATACATTGTACCATTGTGTCACATCTAAACAGAATATAACCCACAAAAATATAAAAACATAAAAAGCAAACAAACTTACAATGAGGAACAATAATAAAAAACACGTCACAAACGATTTTACATTTAATATTGCACTAATTCTTAATTCTATTTTTGTTTATTATATGCCTATATGATTTTGCTGAGCTTGTTTCTAAATCGCTCTTAAAATTCATCCGGTACTCTTTACTTATATTTATTATGTTTAACATTTCAAGTGTATAGCGTCTATGGTATTTTTCCTCTCTTTGCAATATCTCCACATTATCAAAGTTTGGTGTGTGCCCTTTAAGGTGCTATTACATGATGTGTTTTTTACATATGTACTGTCAAATTTTCCCACAACAAAAGTTGTACACATCGTGTGATACATATGAAACATTGTTTATGTACAATACATGAGGAAAGGCACATGTACATTTTTCAATTAGAGCAGGTTCTATTTTTGTATGACAATCATATGAGAATACAACACTGCTTGTGGGGAAAGAAAAACAGAGTAAATTATAAAGATTAATATTGAAAGAAAAATAAATTGTTTAATATTAATTAACAATTAAAAAATATATAACTTTTTTTTAACAATAAATTTTTGTAAATTCACAAATTAAATCAGCTGTTGTTTACATTTAGAGGTTATGTCATACGTAAATACATATGCACGTGTGATAGCAAAAATTATGAATCGTATGTAAAAGACAATTTTGACAGACATGAGGAATTTCATATGGATAAAAAAAAGTGACAGTACATATGTAAAAAACACATCGTGTAATAGCACCTTTATCTGCACAATGGGATAAAAGTGCCGTTTTTTGTGTAGATGTTGTATTTATATTTTTTAAGTCAGATTTATGTCAGAATTTAAATTGTAGCTCGTTGAATGATTTAATAGTTTAATTAAACCAAAAATTCATAAATCAGACCGATAATTTTTCATTAAAAAAAAGTATAATATCAATAATTTTCTAAAAATTAAATTTTAATTATTTTGTTTTCTAAAAATTAAATTTTAATTATTTTGTTTTGTTTTTTTTTTTTCGAATTTCTTAGAAATTGGCTGTTGATGAGGCAATACTTGTCAAAGATGAACAATTCGATGTGGCAAATAATATACCAAATGCAGAACCGACAAAGGAAACTAAAGCAAATGCCGGCTTTTTGGACGCATTTACAGCGTCCATCTCTGTAATTTTATTTACAGAATTAGGTGATAAGACATTTTTCATAGCAGCCATTATGGCCATGCGCCATCCCCGCTTAGTCGTCTTTACCGGTGCCATAACGGCCTTGGCTTTGATGACCGTTCTCTCGGTGGTGTTCGGCATGGCTGCTACTATTATTCCTAAGGTCTATACATACTACATTTCAACGGCGTTGTTTGCCATTTTCGGTTTGAAAATGATATACGAAGGTTATTTCATGAAAGCCACCGATGCTCAAGAGGAATTGGAAGAAGTGCAATCAGATTTACGTAAACGTGAAGATGAGGTAAGTTTGTTGTGTGCTCCAAGATTGGACTATATAATTTTATTTTTTTTTATCGTTTTTGTTGTTTTTGCATGTAATGTAAAAGTAGTTATTTGATTGTTTGTATATATATCTTTTTTATATTTGTTTAATTTGAATTTTTAACCACCGGCTTTAACTAACAACAGTATCAATGAACAAAATCACTGCTGTAAATTATTTTACAATTTATAACCTAAAAAAAAAACATTCCTAACATTGTATAAATAAAGGTTATTCAATACATCTCTACCTTAACACCTCTCATATTTCCCCCTCTTAATTTCTGTATAACATTTCAAAATTAACTAAATTTCTAATAACTAAAGAGAAAAAAATAATTAACAAATTTTCATTTTTACACGTTTAAATGAAGCAAAGAAAAATGACAATCGTAATGACTGAAGACAAATAACTAACCAGCACTACCTACCTATTTTCAAATATATCATTTCAAATATATGTACACTAGCGAGTAATAGTGAGCGCATGTTCAGTATATTTTTACTTAAAGTGTTATAATATGGTAAATAATAAAGGAAATTTTATGTAACTTTCAAAAAAATACAATATTAAATATAATAATAACGGAACAAAACCAAAAAAATTTAAAACAAAAACTTATGGCAACACTATTCACTCAGTTTTGAATAAGTGAAATAAAAGTAAAGACCAGTTTACATTATCACACTTTGTAATACGACCTGTCAAAAAGTCGAGTATTATGAAAAAGTCGTATCATGTAAAAAGCCTATGTTATGAAATTGACATTCTGTAGGATGGTTTTAGATACATTTCTAAAAACTTACCATTTTCATCGAACCAGTTTTTTTTGGTAATATTGAAAAAAAAGGTAAACAAAAACAAAGAAAGTGGAAATAAAACATAAATTTCAAAATAAATTTGCTTGTTGTTCTAATCAGCTGTTTTAATAAGACTTGAGTGTGATGGTGTAAATGGCCTAAGTATGCAGAAATAATGTCGGTACGACTGACAGTCCGATGAATTTTATCCGATTTTTATTTCGAAAAATCATACGACAGTGGTATTGTGTAAGTGGGCCTTAAGCTTGGCTTTTCTGAGCAATTCCATTCGATTGTTTTTTTGTTTATTGTTTGTTATCAGTAGTAGCAGATTTGAATAATAAAATATAGAAAAAAATTAGGAATATCAACATAGATACCAACTCTGCCAGTTAAGAATATATACCACAGAGGATTGAAAACGGGTTATTTGGTCCGATGGGAGAAAAAATAAGTTATTCCAATTCTGGAGTAGACATCAAGAACTTATTAAAAAGCATCATGTAAAACTAACTTTCAAACCTGGCGGAGGTATCTTGATAACTTGGGGTAGTTTTACTTGGTGGTATTTGGGACAGCTTGTAAAAATTAATGGAATAATGAACAATGAAGACTACCTCAAAATTATTTAAACCATTTACACGATTTTGTGGACCACAGCGCCTATCCTGCGGAAGATATTTCTTTCCAACAGGACGGAGACGACAAATATTGCTTAAACTAGCTATCTGGACAAAAATTTCAGATGATGAAATGTCCTTCACATTTGGTCTATATTGATTAGGCGATTGGGACAACACAATAACATAGAGGAGCTTTGGAACCGTGTAAAGATAGAATGGGAAAATATTCCAAGTGAATTTATGCCAAGGCGTATGATAAATGTTATCAAAAACTAGGAAATGTAGATACCGTACTAATATGAATAATTTATAGTTGCACCAGAGAGTTGCCTTATGTTTTTGTATTGATTTTTTTTTTTTTGTGTACATTATATTGAATATTACATTCTTTTGCCAATAAAATAAAACATAATTGCTGCGAGTTCAATAAACGTTGGTCCATTATTCATCTCTTTATGGCAGGCACTGTAAGTAGAAATATACTGAACATGTACTCAGTTTTGCTCGCCAGTGTACGTGTTTATTTTTTAATTAGACAATTTTTTTTTTAATATTTCACGGTATTCCAGAGTAGTACTTACTTCTTAAGTTGTCCTACCGACAGAATTTGAAAGGGTATTAATGAAACATCTTAAGAATGGCACTTGATCTTTTTTTTTTTTGTAAATTTATTAGCTAAAAACAAAAAAAAAATCAAATTTAAAAAACTAGGTATAAGTTTTTGGAAATTTATGATCACTTAACTTATCTCTATTTTAACTGAGGTTAAGATCAAATCTCAGTTAAATAGAGATGTCGAAATCCCAGATTTTAAAAGATTTAATATATTTACACCGTACAACACATGATTTTTGGATTCCATTCTAAGAATTTTACCTGAAAGTAGCCCCCAAAAATAAGAACTTTTGCATCATTATTTTTGTCAAGTTGGCTGCATAATTTAATGGTCATACCAATTTTTTTGCTCAAGCTGGATTTTTATCACTTTTCCTAAATTTTAGCACGGTTACATCCCGGTATACCGTACGGAATATCTCTTTTGTGTCTGAAACAAAGTTGTAGATATTGAATAGGAGAAAAAAAGCGGAACAAACCTACCCGAAAAAAAGTGCATTCGCAAAAATGCTCATTTTTCCCCATTTTTCACCATTTTTGCTCAATAACTGGATTAAAAATCCACAAATATGCTGTTTTTGTTTTTCTTTATAAACTTTATAAATAAAAATTCCGATTCATATTACAGCTAATCTTACACAGAAAATATGAGATTTTTATTTGTTATCTATGCATGGAAACAAAATTTAGAACATTTTCAAATATTGTCAATATTCATCCTCGTTGAAGTTGACGCTTGTGGTTCTGATGATCTTGTTTTCCTCGTAGGTTGTTCATATTCATGTTCTGAGTCTGCATCATCATCCGAATTAGACATAATATTCAAGGGCAATTTTTATTCAGTGTGCACCAATTTCAGTGTCATCTTCATCTTCGGTGATTACCTCTTCAAACTGCATAATTTTAGAACTCCACCAACAAACCTCCGCAAGCAATGCATCTAATTTTTTGCCTTTGAATCGTTTTTCCATTGGAATGGTCACCTGGTAGAACCTCTCTCCTTATTCGTCCGATCCCTGAGGTAATTGTGCCAAAACGATATCATGGTGGTATCAGCAACTTGTCCACTCGTGTCTGTATGCCATCTCGCTGTACAATGTTCTTTCTTAAAACGCCTTCGACGACTTTTTTCAATGCGTCCCATTCTCATAGGTGGTTATAATGGTTCGAAAGCATATTTGTGAAAGATTTGCTTTTCATTAGTTTTCGTATATCCGGTCCATTCAGAGTACTTGTTTGAAATAAAAAAAGCATTTGCGACAAAATTATTATTATTATAATGCGAATATATCGAAGTGAACAGATTTAGATATGACAATATTTGAATACAGACGTATCGTACCTTCTCTAATTTTAGCTTCACTGAGTTTTGGAAAGATGGATTTCAAACAGTCGTAGGCGTCCTCAATATCTTTGACTATCACTTCAACGAATTTCCCAGCTATTCCTAATTTCAAATGGAGCGATGACAACAAAATATCATCAACATTCTTTATCAAAGGTTCATTACGTAATTTTAATTGTTTCTCGAGCTCGGGAATTTTTGCTTTCCAATCTTTACATTGATATTGTATATCGCGAAATCCAATTACAAAGGAAGCAGAAGTATTTTGGAAAACCGCTCTTTAATATAATGCCTTCTATTATGTTGCCAACCTTTAGATTACAACAAATCTTCCATTTGTTTACATTGTATTTGATTTTCTCCAAAATTTCGCCCAATGTTTCATACGTTTCCTTCGTAGTTGTGCTGAATCCCAATGGAATGGACGGTTTTTAGTTTCTTTTGTGCAACAGCACAGCCTTCAAACTTGAAACTGAACCGTGAATAAACGTAGGTCGCCAGCGATATAATCCATTCCCATTTTTTTCACTAAACCTGGAATATCATGGCAGTAAGTGAACGTATTTGCTTCGTCTTCGGTATGATGTTGCGCTGACATTTTGCTCTGAGTTTTTTACGCTTCAAAAATGATGTCAAAAATTCTGATTTTTTTTTTGTGATAGTGCTATCTTAGCCACAATGTAATCCATTTCGATTTGTGTTTGTGGTTGTGGTGCATTATTTTCAATATCGGTTGTCCAATCTGCATTGGTCAGATTGGTGAAAACGGTTTCGGCTTGCAGAGACACACAGTATCCAGACTCGGAGGTTTAGGTGGATCGGTAGCAGTTGTATTGGAAGTGTCGCAGTAAAAACGGGAATGTATACTTTTGTTTTCAATTTTTTTCTGTTCAATCCATAACCGGAATTTAAGCATGCGTAGCACCTACATTCATCATGTCCAGTTAGATCTTGCACCCAAATTACTGGCTTCTTAAAAGGAAACTGTACGCCTTTTCCATTTATTCACATTATAAGGGTATTGTAACAACTTTTGCACACTGTGTCAGTAAACAAGTTTTGCCGATCCTGTTTGTCTATTTTTGGGACGATGTGACCACAAACGTAACAAAAATCATCCAATTTTGGGCACTTGTTATTTTCCATATTGAAATATTCAATGTTCTTCTGGTTCTAAAATGTAATTCACTCTGAACAGAAGGGTTGTTTATTCCACAGCTTTCAAAAGCGAAGTATGTATGTATGTATGTATATGTATGTAAAAACAAGTTAATGAGTAAAACAAAACACAAAATAGCCAAACCAATTGAGTGATAAAAAACAGCATATTTGTGGATTTGTAGTCCAGTTATTGAGCAAAAAAGGTGAAAAATAGGGAAAAATGGGCATTTATGCGATTTTTAATGCACTGGATGCACCTTTTTCGGGTAAGTTTGTTCCGCTTTTTTTCTCCTATTCAATATCTACAACTTTGCTTCAGACACAAAAGAGATATTCCATACGGTATACCGAGTGTAACCGTGTTAAAATATAGCAAAAAAATTCGTATGGCCATTAATTATTATTAATGCCGCCAACTTGACAAAAAATGATGCAGAAGTTCTTATTTTTGGAGCTACTTTCAGGTGCGATTCTCAGAATTGAGTCCCAAATCAATGAGCTGAAAAATGTTGTACTGTGTTATTCAATATACCACCAAGTAGTCAGGGTATAATCAGGTTGTGCTGATGTTTGTCACTATCAAAAATATTTGAGATATGATTTTTTTCATATCTGCAGGCAAACAAATTAATAACTGTGACACTTAAATTTGGTTTATGCTTATTTTCTATAGCCAATTAGTTGGACCTAAGACCTAAGTCGGGGTAGATCGACTATAATCTTCAAACTTATATTTTATTAATTTTTTTTTTATCTAATTATAACTTTTGTTTTCTTGCAGATACGGTCAAATTTTAGTTAAAAGAAAAAGAATGACAGATTTTGTAAATTTAAGTATGTTTCTTTCAAACTTCACCGTTACTGACCCACACCCCCTTACAACTACTCACCATCCAAAAGTGCTGGCACCCCGGATTTTTTTATGGATATATATATCTCTTGTGCCCTAGAATACGAAACAAATTTTTTTAAATCTTTCAGCATTCTATTTTGATGTGCGTACGAAATACAAAAAAAAGATACTACTTACTAAAGTAAATTAAAGATAAAAATTGCAATAATAAACAGATAGCTTTGATTTTACGTTTAATTTTTAGTATTATTTGAAATTTCATAAAATATCGAAAATAAAATGTTTAAACGGAAGATTCATCATAATCATGCGTTATCGCATTATGAAAATCGCGAAAGAATTTACTTTGTATGTTTTAAAAAATCAAAGTTAATGTTTCATATAAGTGGAGCTTTAAAAAAACATTTAGAAATCATTCTTCATTGTAATTTATCTCTCTATTTAAATGACGAACGATTGCCAAAAGTTCTATGCACGTCGTGCAAAAGAAGCATTTATAAAGAAATAAAAAGTGTTAAAAATAATGTTGACTACATCCAAAAACTAAAATTACCAGATTTTTCAAAATTTCAATTTCAAGCTATTGTAACCAGGTCTAATGAAAACACGAAATGTAATTGTTTATTATGATGATCTTGATAGTTCAATCTATTAATTCTGAAACAAAAAAAAGTTGTTGACATAAGTGGAAAAAAGTGTACCAAATGTTTTGCTAATTTAAAAAAAGGACTCTCACATTTGCGTACCTTCTGCTCATATCTTAAATTTGCAACAGCGTATACAAAATAATTTACCAACGAAACAAAAGCAACAACTTGTTTCCGGAATTGTAAAGAATATGGTTCATAATCCATTTGAAAATGGCGAAGACAAAATAATAAAAAGAGCTGTCAGTTTGTCACAGATCCAAGATGGTGAGCAGATGAAACTATTTGTAAACATGTCAAACATTATGGAAAATAAATTTAAAATTACAATTGACAATTTTTGTAAATTGAAAACGAAATAAAACTACAGTACTACTAAAACACTTGCGTTAGCTGGTGCATTGCGAGTAGCAACAGATAATAGAAAAATAATCGAGCCCGGACTTAGTGTTGCTCTTAAGAGAAAAAATAAAACTTTGAGAAATTATTTTGCTGCAAAAGATTTTGACTGCATCAAAACTATTTCAAATCGGGCTGTTACTCAAAAAAAAAACCTTTGTGTACTGCAAAGATTTTAATAATTTTATTTCTTTTGTAAACGAATACAGGAATAACAATGTTGTCCATTTAAAATTTGGCATCGACGGAGGAGGACACTTTTTAAAAGTGTGCTTATCTGTACAGTCAGTCATCTATTAAGATTCGTCCATTAAAGAAAGATTCCCTAAGCGTCAGAAATATAGTGATGGGGTATGCGCAAATGATTTTAAAGACTCAAGCGTTAAAAAATTATTTATTCTAGCCTTATCCAAATCTACTCAATAATGTTACGAAAATGTTGACAAAATATGGAAACAACTTCAAATAGATATCTCTAGCGGCACTATAGCTACTGATTTAAAGTTAGCTTATATTTTATTGGGAATTATGTCATACTCAAGTTGTTAACCTTGCACATGGTGTTTTATAAATTAAGAAGATCTACAAAATGTAGGTGAAAGCCGTGCAGTCGGAAATATCTTGGATTACTATAATGCATGCTGCAAAGCAGGATCCGTAAAAAAATATGCTAAAAATTTCAAGAATTGCACAAATGCGCCTATCTTCTCAGCTAGTAGTGACACCAAAATACTAGACATTATTCCTCCTCCTGAACTCCATTTTTATTAGGAGTGGTGAATACAGTAGTAAAGCATATGCAAATTGAATTTGAGCATTGTACTTTAAAATGGTTACACTTATGTAATGTTACGAGACAAGTTACCCACGGAGGCAGTGGTTTTAATGGTAATGGCTGTATCAAACTTTTAAAAAAATTAGATTTTCTGAGAAGTATTTGTCCGATTGAATGCTTAAAATATGTAGATGTACTGCAATCCTTTAAGAAAGTTGTTGAGGACTGCTTCTCTGTCGAATTAAAGCCATCGTTTGAAAATAGCATTGAGAATTTACAAAAAAATTATCTGAGTTGAAGAATTTCAGTAACTCCGAAGGTTCATGGAGTTTTCTACCATGTAAAGCAATTTTGTGAACAGACGAAAAAGGGTCTATCTTTTTTCAGTGAACAGGCTATGGAGTCAGTTCATTTTGATTTTAATCAAATTTGAGCAAGATTTTCTGTACCTGAAGGGCATCCAGACTAGGAAAATAATCTTTTAAATGCAGTTATTGAATATAACAGCAATCATTTGTAATGTTTATATTACATATTAATAACATATATTTTTAACCTTAATTTCCTTTAGAAAATAGTTTTTATTGTTTAAATGTATATATATATCTTAATCTAAAATAAATAAAAACATTGCTGAATATTATTCATGTGAAAAAATTATAAAAATATTAAAAAAAATAATAGAATTTTTTTTTTACTTTGTGATTTTTGTATTTCGTACGCACATCAAAATAGGACGCTGAAAGATTTTAAAAAAATTTCTTTCGTATTTTAGGACACAATAGATATATCCATCAAAAAATCCGAGGTGCCAGCACTTTTGGGTGGTGAGTAGTTGTGGAGGGTGTGAACCATGAATTGGTGAAAACTTTTTAAAAACTGTAGTCGATTTATGAACGAACAAAGCCAATTTGCGTTAAAAGAATGATTCAATAAAAAAAACTTAATTTTTTTAAGTCTACCTTTACCGTTACTGACTCATTATGACTTGAAAATCTTTACTTGAATTTTTGGTAGAGAAAGTCAAATTTTTGTTTACGAAATTAGATAATTATTTTTTTTTTTTTTTTTTGCTTTTTTGTAAATATGCCTTAAACTTTGGCTTTTGACAATACTTATAAAACACAACAATTTTTTTTTTTTTAAGAAAGACAGATTTTAACAACTTAACGTTACTGACTAATCACGACTTTTAAAAAACTTTACTCGAATTTTTGTAACATAAAGTTAAAACCTAAAAAAATACTTTTATTTATTTATTATATTTATATACAAATTTTGTTTAGTAAATTACACATTAACCTTTGTCAGACAATTCTTATAAAAGACCAAAGTTTGTGTAAATAAAACCAAATTTTTTTTTTAAATACGACGACACATTTTAAATACTCAAATGTATTTTTTTTTAATTTAACTGACTGACCATATCGCACCTGTACCTCTAAAGTGAGTCAACTCAAAATTTACAAATTTTCAGTAGAGGCAAAAAACGGTTTTTTTAATATTTACTATAAAATTTAAAAACAATTGTTTCATTGTAAAGAATTGCGAATAATAAGTTGTTTTTGCGAATTTTTCAGTGATAATCAAAAATAACAAGTTTTTTGGGTGCAACTCAATATATGTCTTTTTAATGGATTCTAAAGAAGCTACTCTTATAACACAAAGAGGGTTATAACTGTATTTTTTTTTTTTGCGAAAGACTAGAAAACCGATGTAAGATTTTTACAGTGGATAGATATGACCACTGTGTATCGTTTTCTTGCAAAAAGTGAAAATTGAAAAATTTTGAGTTGACTCTCTTTAGAGGTACAGGTGCGATATCGTTTGAAAAAATTTACTATAATTGTTGATAGATAGACTCCTACTGACCATGACTTGTTGTTATTAACACCGTTTCTTTATTTTGTTGCTCTTTATTTCTTTTTGTAATGATTTTAAGTCAATATCTGAATCCATACTGATTCCTTAACTCCTCCCACCAAACTTTCCTTCCAAACTATAAATCCCAATACAGGCACATGACATAAATTTCTTTTTGTTTGAAGCGCAAAATATTTCTTCCATACTTAACAAAAAAAAAAAAAAGAATAATAAATAAACATATTCTATTCTAATGATGATAATGTTTGATGTCGAATCGTGTTTTAATGCGATTTTTATTTATTTTTGTATATTTTTTCTTCTATTGAATGTGTGTGTGTATGTGTGTACATCCACATCACCAACTCCTCTTCTACTCCTTCCAACTACTATTACTACCAACTACCCACCTATTATTTAACAAAACAAATGCAAATTCTTCCCAAACGACAACGAAAACAACAACAACCACCACAACAATTGGCAAATTACATATAAAAATGAAATCGTTTGTGTTTGTGTGTGTGTGTGTGTAGCTCTATCGTTCCCAACGTGGTGGTGATAGTGAGGCCAAACGTAAAAATAGTAATTCGGATAAGGAAGATGCAGATATTGAATGCGGCGCTGGCGCCTCAACTGCTTTGCCTACAGCCACTAATCCGGAAATGCAACATCGCCAACGTAAACAACTTTCATCGAATCATAACACTATTAACAACAATGGCTGTGAATTGAACAAGGATAACAACGATGATGACGACAATAGTAATGCTGCCGTTAACAATAGTGAAAGTGAGGCTTTCCTCACCGATGAGGAGGCCATCAAAATGTCAACGTTCCACAGCAGTCCAGCATTATCGGCGTCCGCCTTATCGAATCAAACGAATCAAACAAATTGTGATGATGATACTTCTAGTAATCATAAGTTTAGAATTAATAACAATAATAATAATAATGCCAGCAATGGTGGTACGCCTTCGAAAAAGTTTGGCGATAAAATTTTGATACATTCAGCTTCGGCTTCTGCCGGACTGCTTAAGTCTTCGGTGAACAATCAAACGAATGGCAAGGCAATGGCTTTGACCACCGGCAAGGGCAATAGTATCGATAGTTTAACTAGCTTGGGCATCAACTCTCCTACAGCAGGTGCTGCTGGTCAGGCCAATGGCGAGTTGAAACAAGTTGGCGGCAGCAAAAAACGGGTTAGCGTCTTTCCATACTCATTAAGACGTTCTTATTTGTTTCTTTCTTTGTTTTATTCATAATACTCATTTCATGATTTCTCTACAATTTTCATTGGTTGCTGCACATTCACATTGTTTAATCATTATTCATACTGATTTTTTTTTCTTTTTTATATTGATTCAAATCACTTATCTAACAATCATTAATTTATTGTGAAAATATTATTATCATATACATATATATAATTCTTTTCCATATCATGCTCATTCTGTAATTTATTTGTTTTTTTTTTTTTTAATACTAAAAATGTTTTACAGTTTCGTTTTATTTTATATATACATACATATATGTATATAGGGTGAATGGGTATGTCTGTATGTGTTCGTTTACAATGTGATTAAATTCAGAGTTATGTCTATTTGTAATTCTTTTACAGAAATTATTTAACATAATCATAATGCAATTATTGAGGTTAGACTATTTCGAATAGTTGCAGTTACAAAAAAATAATTAATAACCAATTATAATTTATAATATAATAACAACAAAAAGGTCGAATAAACACTAATATTTATTAATACTAGCAGATTCCAGCGCTCGAAATTCGAGTGCAATTTCTAGGCAGCTTTATTTTTCAACTTAGCCAATTCACAAACCAACACTTATGGTTTATTATTATTGTGAATGAAGAAAACAAGCTCATTAACAAACATATTAACAAATTTAATAAACACACACATAGCATTGTATAATTTTACATATATATGTGTTAGTAGCAACTTTAAATGCAATTTACTCAAAATAAAGGAAAAAATTTATGAATCTGTAAATCTGCAAAACGGCTAAAAAAAAATACCTTTCAAATAATATACGTTTGGTCAAAATTGGGATAAAACGGTAGAACAAATCATCGGTCACAAGAAATCGCCTAGCCTATTAATGTTATAGATTTATAACCATTTTGATGATAAATATATATAAATAAATATAAAAATCAACAACTGGAAAAAATTAAAGAAATGTGAAATAAAATCAAAAATTTGTTGCCATTTAATATTATTGCCAGTTAAAATTCCAACGAAACTAACTTTTTTTGGAGATGTCTTTTCTTTGCCTTTATAACTGATGTTTTTTGCTCGAAAAAATAAAAATCAATAAATATCTTTTTTTTTTTTTTGTAACTTTTATAATGAAAGGTTATAACTTATGATGCCTGCCTTTGACAATTTGCTAACTGACATTTAATAGATTGTCTTGAAATTATAGGTTTACAACTTTAACAGATAAGCGTAATTAATCTAGACCAATTCAGTGTGTTTTTAATGCGTCATATTTCACTACGTGGGCTTACGGAGCAGTTGAAAAAAAACTCCTTTGTCTGCATAGCCCAAATGCTGCCGTCATCTTGTGAAAACAAAAAAATGTTTACCAGATCCGGTTTCGTTTTGCTAATTCCAACGAATATCGCTTTAAATTTTTTTTTATATAAAACTTAAGGACTTCAGTTTTCCATAAAATAATTATTTTAAAAAGTAATAAATAGGAAAAAATTACCACTTAAAAAATTATATGTCTGAAATAATAAAAGTTAATGGCGTCGCTTGAGAAGACTACAAGTGTGGCAACGCTAGTTCAAAAACTTTACCTTGTCAAATTCATAAAGTTAGCAAAATACCCAAAGCTCTGATTCTTTTTAAACTCGTTCTTTTAACTCATACTCTCTGTCTGCCTGTCTGTCTGCCATGGGACAAAGATTAATTTTAAGATAGCCACACACAGTTACGGACAGTCACGGAGTGATTTAAACCCCATTTCCCCTCATCCAATCAATCTGGATCTTGGTCCACAGATTTGTCACCAAATATTAACTTAAAGATAGTCCCACCCAGTCACGGAGTGATTTAAACCGCATTTCCCCTCATCCAATCAATCTGAAACTTGGTCCATAGACCTGTTGTGACAAAAGATTAATTTTATGCAAAGTTACGCTCAGTCACGGAGAATGTCTCATATGCAAATCTCATATGCATAAGGAAAGAAAGTTTAAAAAAACTTTGTTTTATGGGTTAGGTTATTTAAACATATCTGACTGCATTCAATTTAGGGCAAAAACGGGCAATTGTTTGTATTTTACGAGCTTATCACGTTAAAACCTTTTATGTATTTTCTGAATAAGGTCGGGTTTTTGGAATTTCAGTTAAAAAGTTCAGTTTTTTTAAAATTAATACTTCGCAAACAATTTGAGTAGAGTTAAAAATTGGAATTTAACTAAATTGATATATAGTTGACAAGATGTCAACAAATAAGCTATTTAACTAAAGGTTTAAAAATCGTCAATTTAATCAAATGAAATTTAACTGGCATCCCAAAAACTCGGACATTCTAAAAAGTAGATTTAGCGAAGATTAATGATTTTTACAAAATTGTTAAGCATTTGTTTTGATCGAATTGAGGGGAAATATCTTTTTTTATACCATATACCACTACATATGTGGTTAGGGTATTAAGACTTTTGCTAATTTATGTAATTGCCAAAAATATTTGACCTAGACCCATCTTTTATTATACCGATCCAGTCCGAATCACTTTCTTTAGCGATGTTCCTCCGTCCGTCTGTGTGTCCACGTAAACCTTATAATCAAACTACAGGTCGCAAATATGAATATATCTTAATGAAATTTGGTATATAAGCTTCTATCGACCATGGGACGAACGCTATTAAAATTAATGAAAATCGATGCATGTTCAGACCTAGTCATCATACAAATGACCCCTATGAGATCGACTTAAATTGCCATAAGATCCAAATTGTTAATCAGTAGTCCAAAAATAAAGCCTGTATGACAATTCTTAGTCATAGCCCCAACATAAAGCTGATTCCCAATCTTCACTTAAACCTATCAAAAAACAAAAATATTACACAGATTTTTTTTCAAATTTGGTTTGTATGTTTTTTACAAAAAATAAGTGATTTAACCAAATATGGTCAGAATCAGTCCATTTTTTGACCTAGTCCACATATAAATATAGCATCCGGTATAAACTTTTTCGAATTTGTAGACAAAAGCATTATTTTTATAACCAATTAGTTGGATCACAGACCAACTTTCGTAACGCATAGTGTAGGGTATCGCATAATCGGCTTAGACCGACTGTAATTTTCTTGCTTGTTTTTGTAATGCAGCAAACAAAACCTCTCTAAACTCTTTCCAAGTTTTTTTTGTATGTTATATAAAGGAAAAATTTGAGAAACAGTTGTTGTAAATAGTTTTACAGTCTAAACTTTTTTTGTATGCCCAAAGCAGGTTAGGATTTGCAGTAGGTGAAATCGTAATCAATTCTATATAATTTTCAAAATCATAAAATGTGGTCATTGAATATCACACACTTCCAATAAAAATAACAACTCTCCTGTCATCTTAGTATACTTTCCCTACTATTTCCAAAACTAAACTAAAAGAAAGTCCAAATAAAATTTCATAATTCAACTAAATTTTGAGCAAAAATCTTTTTAACAAAATTTAAAAAAAAATCAATTTTTTACAGCTCTGATTTTAATCACTCACATACTTAATACACACACAGGACACACAAATATTATCAACATTATTTTGGCTTCATATGTGTTTTATTATCATTTTCCCGATCCCTGTCTTGAAATCATACCTTTCGTTCTTTTTTTTTTTTCAAAACATTCTTTACCGTTCACAAAGCGAACATTTATATTAATGTGTTTTCTTTTTGACTCTCCCAATTTACAGCTGGAACGTGATGTTAGCTCCACCTTGGTCCAAGATCCTGAAAGTGGTGTTGTACGTAAGAATTCAAAAAAGAGCGCTGCTTATTTAACTACCCGTGTGTTAATGCAAGCTTTTACAATGACCTTCTTGGCTGAATGGGGTGATCGTTCCCAATTGACTACTATTATTTTGGCTGCTAGCAAGGTAAATTTGAATGAACTTGATCCATAATTATAATTGAAAAGAAAACATAAAACATTTTTGAGGTGGAAAAAATATTTTATGGTGGAAAAAAGTTTTGAGGAGGAAAGGAATGGTTTTTGAGGGAACAAAATTTTGAAGATTGAAATATGTTATGAGGGAAATATAAATTATTGTAAACAAAATAATAAAGACTAATGCCGTTTTCTTTTCTGACAAAAAATGTCACCCTTTTTTTGCCCTCTTTTGAAAAAGTGTATTTTTTATATATTCTGAATTAAGAGCAACCTTGTATTATATATCAATCGAAAGGTCTCAAAGTGCTGTGTTCATAAATACAAAAAATTTGATTATTATCCTCTTGAAAGTCATAGGGTGAAAATATTCAAAAAAGGGGAACAATGGGGAAATATTCTCCCACTATGGCCTGAAAGAAGTCAATGGCTCGAATTTTTTGTGATTTATGAGGGCTCGACTTTGAGACCTTTCGATTGATATATAAGATAAGGTTGCTCTTAATTCAGAATATATAAAAAAATACACATTTCGAAAAAAGGGTGACATTTTTTGTCAGAAAAGAAAACGGCATAAGTGTAAACATAATTTTGGGGTATAAAAAATTTTTTTTTTGGTAAATAAAATTTATATACACATTCGGTCAGAAAATGGCACCATCCAAAAAAATTTTGTTCTTTATTTATTTTTAAATTATTTGAACAGATTTCGTTTAAATTTTACCATAAGATAATCTGAAGACAATATTAAATAAAAAAAGGTTCTTTCGTTTTTTATTTATTTTATTATTAATTTCTAACTTAAAAAACACTCAGCCAATAAAATAACACTACTGTTTATTTCGCACTAAAATAAAGTACATTAACTGAAAATAAATAAAAGATTTTGAATTCAATAATTTTTTTTTATGTCTACTTCATTATATTTATATTTTGTTGCATGACCTTTATGAGCAGAGGTTATTGTTCATAAAGGCCATACAACGTTTTGAGCTCACAAGATTTTGGCATCCTTTCTTCGAAATTGAATTCCAGATTTGCTGAACAGCAGTCCAGAGGGATTGATTACTGGTTGGTTGTAATTGAGACACTCCCTTCTTTATATCTGCCCTTAAGTTCTAAATTGAAGTGAGATTTAACACTGAGCACGTTCACTTTATTGTCCAGAAAACACGTGTGCAAGTTTACTCGCACACTTCGGGTCATTATCTTATTAGAAAACCCAAATAAGTGACATATTCTCAGAAACACAATATAGTATTACTTCCTGAATGATAACGAAATCTGTCTCATCCATGAAAGGATACCATACCATAATCCAGAATCCCCAGTTTAATTGTTTTAAGTGAGAATTTTGAATTCAATTCTGGGGCAAATGAGTTTTAGCATACTCCAAAAGCCTTGCAACATGATAAAGTGGTTGTCTCGCAATCTCCTACGAATTGTTTGAACACTTACTATAATATTTATTCCCTTCTTTAGCTCTGTAGCTGGCATAAATGGGACTTTATTGCATAGTCTCACCCTACGATAAAACATTCATGGTGACAAAATTCGTTTGCGTCCAAGTTTTTCCAACTTTTCAATATTTTTTTTTTACATTTACAATCAATCATTTAGTTAGAACATCCAAACATTTTTCATATTTCTGAAATCATATCTTTTATAATATCATGTTTTTCAGGCGTACAATGCTCTCTCCGTCCAATTTCTTGAAAAATAACTACATAACAAAATGTTTGATGAATTTTATTAATTACAATCTTATCCTTATTTTTTTTTTTCTTTCTTTTTGTTTTGTTTTAATATTTAATATTGGTATATTTAATTTTTTAACACATGTTGTCAATCGGTGCTGTAATTATTTTTTTTAAGAGTGATCTTGAGTAGACAACAGTGAACATTTATACTTAGTATAATCGCATCGTAAGTTATATTCAAATAATAAGCACACATTTTGTTTTATTCGAATGAAAAATAATATTTTTTGGTGCAGGACTGTCAACACAGCTAACAATGCTGCTACAACAACAGCATATAAAATCGTTACTTTTTGCATACTTTTAAACCAATACACCGATTTTTGAGAAATTTTATAGGTTTAAATATTTAATATGTTTTTTGATATGTTCAACAATTTTTAGGTGAATAAATTTTTCACCTCATTAGAGTCATTTGAGAACAATGTAACATTCGATATTATTCCACCAGATGCTTTTTTCACTTTAAAATTTATTACAATATTTACCGCCTTCGTTGGTTTTATTAAAAAAAAAAAAAAAACAAGTAAGAGTGTTAAATTCGGCTGGGTCGAATCTTTGATACCCTCCACATTTTCATTTTCAACTTCCATTTTTTTTAGCATAATCCATTTTCAATTTTTCACTTTTTAATTTTAATCTTTCGTTTTTAATTTTTAGTTTTTCATTTTTAATTTCTCATTTTCCATTTTCTATTTTTCAATTTTCATTTTCCATTTTTAATTTTTCATTTTCCATTTTTCATTTTTATATTTTCATTTTCCATTTTTCATTTTCCATATTCCACTTTCCGTTTTTCATTATACCCTATACCACTATGTGGTTTGGGTATAATGACTTTGTGCTGCTGTTTGTAACAACCAATAATATTTGACCTAGACCCATCTCTAATTATACCGATCGAATCAGAATCACTTTCTGAGTTGATTTAACAATGTCCATCCGTCCGTCCGTCCGTCCGTCCGTCCGTCTGTGTGTCCATGTAAAGCTTGTAATCAAACTGCAGGTCGCAAATATGAATGTATTTTGATGAAATTTGGTACATAAGCTTTTATCGGCCATGGGATGAACGCTATTGAAATTGGTGGGAATCGGTCCATCTTCAGACCTAGCCCCCATACAAATTACCCATATGAAATCGACATAAATTGCCATAAGATACAAATTGTCACATAGATCTTACTCAAATTGGGTTTGTATGCGTTTATTACATCCATTAATGAGTAGTCCAAAAACAATCCCTTTGACCCCATATAGAGCTGTTCCCGATCTTCACTTAAATCTATTAAAAAACAAAAATATTGCACTGATTCTTCTCAAATTTTGTTTGTATATATTTTTGCAAAATACAAGAGACTTTACCAAACATGATCAGGATCGGTCCATTTTTGGACCAAGTCCCTATATAGATATAGCATCCGATATGAACTTTTTCATATCTGCAGCCAAAAAATTAATAAAAATCCCACTCAAATTTGGTTTTTGCTTATTTTCTATGTCCAGTTAGTTGGGCCTAAGAGATAGGGTCTCTAAACGCATGGTATGGGGTATCGTATAGTCGGTCTAGACCGACTATAATTTTCTTACTTGTTTTTAATTTGCCATTTTTAATTTAAAATTTTTCATTTTCCATTTTCCATTTTTCACTTTCCATTTCCCATTTTTCATTTTTCATTTTCCATTTTTCAATTTTTCAATTTTAATTTTTCATTCTTAATTTTCCATTTTTAATTTTTCGTTTTCCGTTTTCCATTTTTCATTTTCCATTTTTCAATTTTAATTTTTCATTTCCCATTTTTCATTTTCCAGTTTTCATTTTCCATTTACAATTTTAATTTTCCATTTTCCATTTTTCATTTTCATTTTTCATTTTCCATTTTTCATTTTCCATTTTCGATTTTCAATTTTTCATTTTCATTTTCCATTTTTCATTTTCCATTTTCCATTTTTCATTTCCCATTTTTCATTTTTAATTTTTCAATTTTCATTTTCCATTTTTCATTTTCCATTTTCCATTTTGCATTTTTCATTTTCCATGTTTCATTTTTTATTTTTATTAATTTTTAATTTTTAATATTTAATTTTAATAATAAAAAAATATGTGGTAAAACTTGCTTAGGCCAATGTGACACGTGCAGTATTAATATACACACAACTGTAATGACTTCAACAATACGAAGAATTACAACATATACAACACATCTTAAGAAAAACAACAAACACACTGAAAAATTTTATTTTTTCAAGAGTTTTTTCAAAGTTTCATTCATAGCTCGTGAACCCTTTGACCGATTTTGATGATTTTAAATAACAACTCCTTTGGGATGTTAATAAACGATTTTATACAAAAACGAACGGTTTAGCTTAGTTATTGACGGCGTGATCGTGATTTCCACGGACAGACGGACAGACGGTCATCGGTAAATCAACTTCCCTTGTTATAAGGATCAAGAAAATATATTTTTTCGGAGTCTCAGGAATTTATTTCGATGCGTTACAAACGGAATGACAATGATCGTGATTTCCACCGACAGACGGACAGACGGTCATCGGTAAATCAACTTCCCTTGTTATAAGGATCAAGAAAATATATTTTTTCGGAGTCTCAGGATTTTATTTCGATGCGTTACAAACGGAATGACAAACCTATATATACCCTCTGCCACTGAGGTGTGGAGGGTATAATTAAATTTAAAAGGTTGAAATATTTTAAAAGTAAAAATACAGTTTTGAGGTGGAAAAAAATATAAAGTGATAAAAATTTCCAACTACTTGAAGTGAATTGAAAACATAAATGGCATTCATATTGGATAACTTTTAATTTCACAAACCTAATTTGCCTTGTGGGCGTAATTGAAATTGTGAGACAGACTGAAGGATATCCCTTTTTATTAGAACTAGAACGCAAATTCTAGGAAATTTTTTTTTTTTTTTTTGATTAAATAAAGACCCTAAAAGTATGCTAATGTATTATAGCCAATTCAAAAATCAACACAAAGGACAAACTCATTTTTATTACAAACACATTAACAAATTTATTAAACACACACATAGCATTGTATAATTTTATATATGTGTTAGAAGCAACTTTAAATGCAATTTACTCAAAATAAAGGAAAAAATTTAAAAATCTATAAATCTGCAAAACGGCTAAAGAGAAATACCTTTCAAATAATATACGTTTGGTCAAAATCGGGAAAAAACGGTAGAACAAAACATCGGTCACAAGAAATCGCCTAGCCTATTAATATTAGGAATATGTAAACTTACTTTATGGGATCGTCGCCTTAAATTTTCGATAACTTGAGGAGGATATATAAAAACAGATGATGTATCAGGTCTCCTTCCTATTTATAAATGATTTTAAGTCAATTCTAGTAATGCCTATTATTTTTTTTTTTTTATATATTTATTTTTTTAAGAATTTGCAAATAATTTCGTTCGTCTTTCTCTGCATTATAGGACGCTTATGGTGTTTGTGCTGGTGGTGTTATTGGTCATTCCATTTGTACCGGTTTGGCTGTGATTGGTGGTCGGATGGTTGCCGCCAAAATCTCTGTGCGTACTGTTACCATTGTTGGTGGCATAGTATTTCTATGTTTTGCCGTTTATGCCCTTATAGTACGTCCAGATGACATTTAAACTCCTGATGCGATGTTAAAATAACGATTTATATAATTGATGACCATCAATCCAAAGTATTACCTGCATTGTAATATTTATTTGTATGACACTCGTACAACACTTATTAAATTTTATATTTATTATTTTGTTTAATATGCAGTAGAATTTTTTGTGTGTATATTTATAGAAAAATAGTTAAAATATTGATTTGCAATTTGCAAAGAAAAATATAGTTTCTAAGTATATAAAGATTAAAGATTATATAAAGAATTAAAAATTAAATTTAGCATTAACTTAATGGTTATTCAGAATGAAATTGCTGCAACTGGCTATGTTTTTTCCATTAAATTTTTTAAATTTTTATATGAAAAAAATTAAGCTACAATTTCATTACGCATATGGGTAATAACGTTCTCAGTTTTTTTTTTTAGTTTTTTTTTACGTTATTTTCATTTAAAATTGCCTAAATAAAAATGGAAAAATTTTTCCAATTTTATCCCTTATAGCATGTTCAGACGGCAAAATGAACCACTTCAATGAAATGAACCAAGTAGGTTCGATCTCAAAATTTTGTATGGCGAATCATGTATTAATTAATTTTTTGATTTTTCTCTGTTTATATACTTTTGACAGCAGGTTCAGATAAACTAGCGATAATTTTTTATCAAAATTGTGGATGACACTCAATTTTTCTAGGTTCACAACTAGGTTCAAAATGAACCAAGTAGGTTCGATCTCAAAATTTTGTATGACGAATCATGTAGATTCAATCATGATTCGGGCGCGAACCATTAATGCGAGAGCGAACCGCGAATCTTGCTGTCCGTGTGAATATAGCATTAATCTAATCAATTTTATCTTAAATCAATGAAGAAAATTTAATTTGATAAAATTTGAATTAAATGAATGAAATAATTTCATTTTTGCTTCAGCTCTACCAGTTCATAAAATATGTCGAAAAATAAAAAAATAATTTTAAAAAAAATCCTATTAATCAAATAATTCTAATTGAGGTCTCATTTAAAATATATTGATATATTATTACATGTTCAAAGTTTTGTGAAGAAATATCTTTTTTATATATAGTATATGGTGTTGCTAATTGTCTTCTAAACACTTATGTTAAATTTAATGAGTTTTTTTTTGTTTCTTGAGTTAAAACTAAAACAGCGATATTAAATGGACATTATTTTAAATTTAATATTTGTATCATTTCGTTTCCCAACATATAAAATCCAAATAATAAAAACTTAAGTTGGAGTAGAGCTCCCATAACTATTTTTTATATAAAAGATTAAATTTACCTAACTGTGTTTTTATTTAAAAAGATCTAAAATAAATATATCAAATCTACTTTGAATTCTTATTTATAACCAATACGAGCTCACTTAATCAAATATAACTTTTAGAGATATACTTTCCATACTAAGGATCAATTGATTATGGCAAACAAAAATCAATTAATTTGTAACTTTAAAGGCGATTCTAATCCACAACACAGCTCGACTGAACTTGTAGCTAGAATACATTTAAAGATAATGATTTTTCAGGAACTATAGAAGCTAGAGACCCAAGTGTTTGGTGCAACATTTGTAACAATTTTTTAATGATTTTTAAGGAAATGAGGGAAACCCGTTCATTCATTATAAATAGAAGTTCCCATCTGTTATTCGGTAGAGGTCTTATATATTTAAGCACTTACAGCAGACACATATTTTAAACTGGCCAGAAAGGTCTCATAGATTTTATACGAAATATTTCAAATTGCTTTTCATCAGGAAGGAAACGCTATAAATGTTTGTTATAAGGTTTAGTTTTATATCCTATACCACTATGTGATGAAAATCGCTCCATCCATACCAATACTTAAATTCCACATTGTTATATACTTAGATATCGGCCACATTTGGTTTATTATGCTTATTATTTATTTATTTATTCACTTCATGTACAATCCGAAGCCAATAAAGGCCTAATGATTGTGGGGTATGTAATTACAATGGCATTATAAACTAAATTATATTACATTAAAAAGAGATACTTACAATACTTATGAATATATTATTTCTTATAATTTTTAATAAGATATTTAAGTAGTTAAATAACACGAACAATTTAGAGTAAAATGATAAAATTAGGGATAAATTTAAGTCAGTTCAAACACACAATCATAAATAGTTTATTAAAATATCTTTAAACTTCCGTAATGAGTGTCTATCACTACAAGGAAGAACCGTATTCCATAACCTACCAACACGAACTGTAAATGAGCGTTGCATATATATGTAGTGTAGAAAATTGTGGACATATAGTTCTACATGAACTCATAAAATTAAACCTCTCTACAATATAACTAGGCGCTCCTACTTTAAACGTCTTATAAAAAAGTAAGAGTAATCTCGTATTTATAAAGTCCTCAAAATTCGTTCCTAAAACCTTTATCAAATACGGGGTTACATGTGCCAGATATCCCAAACCATACACATAACGGATCATTCTGTGCAAACAAAGTTTAAACTTATATAAATTCTCCCTGGATGTACCACTGTAAACTTCGATACCATACAAAACTAATGGCATTATCAAGACATGTCCTAATTTTTTTCTTATAAAAAATGGCAATTTAATATTAATTGAGTAGAGTCTTTTCAGAATCAAAGAAAATCTGCTTATTATGAAGTTAGTATGATAATTGAAAGAAATGTTACGGTCAATTTGAAAACCTAGGGTTTTGTAATGATCCACATCCACAATTTGTTCGTCCCCTATCTTTAAGGTAATCCCCAATGGATATTTACCAAAAAACATGACTCGTTTTCGATGGACTGAGATTCAAAAAATTTTCCTCAGACCATTTAGAAATTCTCAACAAATCATTATTCATTTGATCCACGAAATTAGAAATGTCATTGAAATGTGATACCCCAATTAATTGTACATCGTCAGCAAAAACGTGGGCGACACTAAAAGGACAGCAATTAAATATGTCATTCATATAAAGTGTAAAAAAAAAAGTGGCCCTAAAATTGATCCCTGAGGGATTCCTCTATGTCTCACAAGCTGCGCCGACCTTACGTCCCCACACTGTACAAATTGAGACCGATCATAAAGAAAAGAATAAGCCAACTTACATGCCGATGATGAAAAACCAAAAAAGTTGTACAATTTATTAACTAAAACCATGTGACTAACAGCATCGAAAGCTTTGCTGTAGTCAAGAAACACAACAGATGCCAAACCACCCTTATCCATAATCCCTCTAACCGTTTCTGTCATATCCATAATTAAAGTCGTATTATATCCTGCTCTGTAACCTGATTGATAATCTGATATCATTCTGTTAGATTCCAAATATTCACTCATCTGATCCCTCATAATAATTTCCATTATCTTCGAAAATACAGAAAGTATACTTATAGGTCTGAAGTCCGCCATTGAAGAAGTATTACGAATTTTAGGAATGGGTATGACCCTGGCGGTTTTCCAAATTTTTGGAAAGTTTGATGTCGTGAGGATAACATTAATTACATGTAACAAATGTCTAGCTATTACCGAAAGAATTGTCCGCAAAAAACGCAAAGATACTCCATCCGGTCCGATAGAATTTGACTTAATGCAATTAATTGCACGTAACAGCTGTAACTCATCTATACAGTGAAAAGAAAAATTTTCCCCAAGAGCGCTATCAAACAAACACTGAGGTTCATTTAGTATGGGTGGTAGAATAGAGGACGCGTTAAATCCCTCCACATCAATGATGGTAGATGGGGAAGAAACTCCAGTTACGCCCTGACTACGCAGTTTCATCCACATTTGAGATTGCGAACAGTTCGATATCTGTGTTTTCTTATTATTGACTTTAGTCTATTTCTATAATGACAGTATACAGTCCAGTTGCATCACATCGATTTTCACAAAAAGCTATATATGCAAAATCCCGCTTTTGTTTATATATCCTTATTTCATCATTGTCAAACCAGTTATCAGCTCTATTCTGAAACACACGCATAGGCACAAAAGCATCATATGCATCATAAATTATTGAACTCAATATCTTCGCTAAACTATCAGAATCCGAAGATTCATATAGAATTGAATAATCAATAGATTGTAAATGACTTAAACACCTACTCAAATCTAACCCATTATAATCCCTGTATCTAAATTTTCTTGAACATTCAACCACTGAGAGCGAATAAGAAAGATAAATCAAGGCGTGCGCTGAATTTAAAGTCGGCACCTGAACTTGTCCCTTGCAATAAACCGCATATGAGTTGGACACCACGAAAAAATCGATAAGAGTTCCTGTGTTACCATTATTGCTAGCATGTGTTGGACAACTGTTGTGTAACACTTCTAAATTGTTAGTATTACAAAAATTCCTTACTCTACTAGCATCACTAAACAGGTTTGTATTAAAGTCCCCCATAAGAATAGCATGTTCATACCGAACTGCAACATCCGCAAAAATATGCTCATAAGCCGAAAAGTTTCACCTAGGGAGATAAATTACTCCTACTAGTACTCTTTTAGAGGGACCCAAGTCCACCTCCACATATATCGCTTCACAATTACCTTCATCCCTATGTTCGTGGATAAGTTTCGATTTTAGGTTTTCAGAAGTATATAAAGCCACACCTCCGCCCCTTTTAGCCACTCTATCACTCTATTAGTTACATTTTCTTTTATTTCTGTAACAAACGGGATTGGAAGCGAAGATCTTATGAAGTAAAACTTTCAAGATGTACATTTTCATTTAAATTGCACGTTAATTGCTGAAAACTAAGCAAACAAACATTAAGAAAAAAATATATATATAAAAAGTCATTAAAAGACGTTTGGCCTGAGAGCTTTTGCTATTCTGGCCTAGTACTTTCATCCTGACTTGAAATTTCTCACCCCCACTTTATTATTAGTCAAAAAATAAACCCTGTAACCCCATTTATAAACATACATAGTTCTCATATAAAGCTACTTCCCGTCCTTCACTTCAATATATAAAAAATTTAAGAAAGTTAAAGTCGTTCTAGACCGGCAATACGATACCCTAAACCATGCATTTCGAGAGAGAGTCATGGATCCAACTTTGCTGAGTATTGAAAATAAGAATAAACCAAATTTTAGTGATATTATTATTAATTTGTGAGTGCAGATATGAAAATGTTTATACCTGATGATATGTGTATATGGGGACTAGGTCGAAAAATGCACCGATGATAACCATATTTAGCAAGGTTGCTTACTTTTCTCAAAAATGTGTACAAACCAAATTATAAAAAAATCTGGCAATGGTCCTACTGACAAAATTTTATCGATATAATATGATAATCTGGATCTTACAATAATTTTCGTTGGTCCGGTAAGTGTTATTTGTTTGGGGGCTAGGTCTGAACATTACTTATTATCACCAATTTCAATAACGCTTGTGCTATGGCCAGGCCAACAAATCATATATACTAAATTTCATCAGAAGATATGTAAATATTTTATTTATTTATTTATTTCAATACATAGGATGCCTTCAATGCCAATTATACATGTATTGTTGGTTAATAACAATGTTATACAACAAAAATATTAGATTATAAAAGTATTCATACAGGATAATTAATACAGATAAATTGTAACTTAAAACTATATTTCAAAAAATTTGTACAGCATAAGTGGCTCCCCAACCACACAAACATTACTTAATGTAAAAAAAAATAATAATTTTTTTTACTGAATCAACCTTTAAATCCGTTACTTGCCAGAGACACAGTTTTCCATTTATTTTTCAGTTAAATTCAGTTTTCTTTTCTAAACTTCTGAAAACCAATTTAATAGCATTCTTTTATATGTTATAAGGGAATAAGAAAATAATCTTAGAGTAAAGGGCAAATGGTTCCAAACACGACAGACTCCAATTTTGAAAGAACGTTCTAGGATTGAAAGATGTTTCAGAGGTACATATCTCAAATCGTACATTGGTAAACTCATCCACAAGAAATATAGATTTCATAATCTTGCAAAAAATAAGCAGTAGGCGTAAATATAAATAACCATGAAATTCACAACCTAAACATTCTGGAACTAATGCTTTAGAAACACCAACATCAAAAACATACCGAACAACTTTTCTAACAATCCTCTCTATATAGCCTAAGTTACCAGACAACGTTCCAGTAAAAACGGTATCTTACAAATTTCGATGTATATGCATTTAAGGCATATAACCTTAAAATAAAAGAAATTCGATTTGATAAAGAATTGACATGATTTTCAAAACCAAGTTTTGAATCAACAATAACACCAAGGAATCAACATAACTAATTAACTGATCATTTATACAAACTCTAGGATAAACAAGATGTTGGTTAGGTAAATGAAAGTATATCGCCTTGGTTTTAGTAGAATTAATTTCCAATTTCCAATTTAAATTCATCCAATTTATGACAGCATTAAGGTGATTGTTTAAGCAGATTTCAGAATTAATACCCATTTTGGAACCAATATTATATAAAAGAAAAATATCATCTGCAAAAACATATCCATGAGAGATATACAATCATTTAAATAAGCCAAAAATAGTGTAGGATCTAATACTGACCCCTGCGGCACACCTGAGATAACGGCACCAATACTAGAACTTAATCCTCCAAGGGAAACATACTGCTTTCTATTATCCAGATAGGAATATAAAAGCTGATTTAGAAAAATTAAAATTATCCCGTAGTTTGCTAATAACAACATTATGGTTTACACGATCAAATGCCTTGGTTAAATCAAGAGATACCATGACACAATTCTCATGTATATCAAGTTTTGTCTTATAGAATCAGTAAGAGATATAAGTAAAGATGTTGTGTTGTGGTTTCGACGAACAGCATATTGATTGGGGTGAAAAAGTAAGTAACGTTCACAATGTGATAGAATTTGCAGTTCCATAATGTTCTCAACAATTTTCGACTTCGCCGGTAAAATGCTAATAGGCCTTAACTTATCCACATTATAGTTATTATTCTTAGCAATCGGTACTACACGACCCAATTTCCATGCATCTGGAAATTTAGAAACTGTGAACATAGTATTTATAAGATGACAAGGCTAAGTTGAGATAAGCGGGAATATAATTTTAAAAAATTTTATCATGCCCAAAATCACTTGACTTAATGGAGTTAATAGCAAGAAAATTATCAAATCCCGTTATCCCGTTTTCACCATCAACAAAATTATAAATACCAAAGTTATTAGGATTAAAGTTATTTAAAAACCCATTGGCAATCGACTCAACGTCAGTTTCATCCAGTTCAGGCCTCTCACGACAACCCGACTTACGTACATTACTCCACATCTGAGTGTTGTCAACATTAGCAAATAAACTCTTATCATAATTTCTACGAACTCTTATAACAGATTTGGCCCTGTTTCTAAGTTTACAGAACGATCTCAAATTATCAGCCGTAGGATCCCTAAGGTAAGTACCATACGCAGTGTCCCGAAGCGATTTAGTATGTACAATTTCCCATGAATTCATCCAGTTAAAATCACAAGTACCCAGTGTAGTTCTAAAGGTAGGGACAAAATTATGCAAGCCTTTAACCAATGCGCTAATATAGAAAGTTGTAGATCCACATCATTTGAACAATACAAGGGGGATGTGTCAAATTGATCCACATATCGAGTAAATTGTTCATAATCTATCCGTTTATAGTTTTTCAGTTACACGACATTGTCCTTAAAGAAATGAATACAAGGTTATTATGTGAAGAGAAAAAGGGAAACAGCATTTGTCCCTTAGATGCAACTAAAGACGGTTGGCTCGACATAAAATAATCAATCAAAGATGTACTATTGTTTTGCACACGTAAGTGTGTAGACAAACAATTATGTAAACATGAAAGACCACATCTTTGAACTTAAAGAACGAGACTTTACAGATATTGCAACATCAAATAGATCACAATTGAAATCCCCCATTATATTTATATTATCAGCATGGACTTCTTCAAAGGCATCAATATCACCATTTGGCAGATATATCACCCCTACTACAGCAGAAAACCAGTAACCAAAAACCCCAACAAATAAAAACTCCGTACCGCTCACTATGATACACATATTTTCTTTTTGTTTTTTTTTTTTTTTTTTTTTAAGCCTAGTTCCGCGAAGCCGAGTGGCTTGTCTGCAGATTCTAATTTGGCTAGTTTTTTTTTTTTTGCAGCGACAGACCAAAGCCTCTGGTGGGAATCGAACCCACGACCCCCGCATGATAGGCGAGCACGCTACCTACTCACCTACCGGGGCGCTATGTACAGGCATACACCACCAGATCTACACCCATCAGGGCGATCGTTCCTCACCAGATTGTAACCTGAAGAGTCAACGATTAGGAACAAGTATCCGATTTATACCAAGATTCTAAAATTCCAATTATATCAAGAGGTGAATGCATAAAAATAGTTTTGAATTCTTCAAGTTTAGCGTTAGAAACTGACGGGTTTAGATTTTGAGCATTAACACGACCAATATTTAAATTTTCCGAATATGCAGAAAAATTTGATTGAAAAGTAATCTTCTTAGAATTTTCGACTAATGTTTTCAAAGGTTTCATCCGTGGTGAGCAGACAGATGTGATATACACTAATTTTTTTAAAGCTTTTGATAGGGTGGATCATAATATTTTACTTCTCAAACTAAGATTGGCATACATGAATCTATTACTCTGTGGATTAAAGCGTATCTCTCGTTTATAAGAGTTACTTCTGGCGTTCCCCAAGGTAGTCATTTGAGACCGTTATTGTTTTTACTATACGTAAATGATTTTCCGACTATAATTTCGAATAACAACGTCCTTATGAATGCAGATGATGTTAAGTTATTTCACAGTTTCAATGACATAAATGGTGAACCTGATTTATTATTTCAATGATGTACACGCAAAGAAAAAATATTGTTGTGGCAATCATATTCGGATGGCAACATACTATGATTGGGTATATGATTGTAGCCAATCATAATAAAAATATCTTATATCATCGCTACATTATCATACTATGATTTGGGCATTATCATAATATGATCACTATATAACCATACTATGACTTGGGCATTATCATAATATGATCACTAATTAATCATACTATGATTTGAATATGATCCCTAATAAATCATATATATTTATATATATATATATCACTATATAATCATGCTATGATTTCTATTATCATAATATGATCTATAAATAAAAATAAATTTTTTATGTGGAAATAATATTAAATATATTTATTTTTATAATTTTCTCATATTGATTTAGTTTAACATTATATTTTCTTTATTATCGAATATTTTTGAAGGCCCTGGTACAATTTTTTCGTTTGCAACATCGTTATAATTTATCAAGAAATTTAGTAGTTTAATCTGATATTTAACATAAATTTTAGGCGTCGAATGTTACCTTTTGTTAAATGGCCTTTATAATACGGCACGTAGTATGTTTCCTTCATCTCAGAAGGAAAAATATCCACGATGGATTGAGCCAATTGCAAGAAATCTTCTCTTATTAATCTAAAATTAATTAGAGTTAATTATATTCGAATTTATATTAAAATAAAATATTCATACTTTTTGTCCGGATGTATCTTTAGTATAAATGTTATAAGCGCCTTTGCTAATTTTGTGCGATGTTTATTTTCCAAAACTTCGACTTTTACTAGATCTTTAAAGTCCGAAATAAGCTTGATGTCCTAAAAAAATTTTAATTTATTTAACAACTAGTTGAACTACACTATATGTATAATGTATGTATGTATAGTTACCTGAGTGGAATGAAGTTCATGAATTAATATGTATATTTCCTTTGCTAAAATTTAAGAATTCAGTTTCTCCAACGCACGATATCGTCTGGTATATTGGAATATAATATTGCGATAGTGATGCTTCTGTAGATTGCTGCGAATTATTGATAGTTGGAAAATCCAAATCGTAGCCAGACTCTGAATCTGTAAAAGATTGAGAATTACAAGCAGAACCGAAAAAAAATGGTTATTACAGTACTATATTAACTTTAATATCATAATTTTATACTTACTTTGCAATTTTATATCCAACACGAAATCGATGGAAGAAATAAATTGAAGAAGTAAATCAGAAAATATATCTGGCTTTATTTTAAAATCTTTACTTAATACATCCATTTCAGTGTCCTCCGGTAAATTACTCGTATAAGTTTTTTTAACTAAAATTGATAAGAATTTATAAGTTTTTTTTTTTAACTAAAATTGATATGCAAACAAATTTTCTTAAACACAACACTTTCACAGTTTCAATGACATAAATGGTGAACCTGATTTATTATTTGAATGATGTACACGCAAAGAAAAAATATTGTTGTGGCAATCATATTCGGATGGCAACATACTATGATTGGGTATATGATTGTAGCCAATCATAATAAAAATATCTTATATCATCGCTACATTATCATACTATGATTTGGGCATTATCATAATATGATCACTATATAACCATACTATGACTTGGGCATTATCATAATATGATCACTAATTAATCATACTATGATTTGAATATGATCCCTAATAAATCATATATAATCATATATATATTTATATATATATATATATCACTATATAATCATGCTATGATTTCTATTATCATAATATGATCTATAAATAAAAATAAATTTTTTATGTGGAAATAATATTAAATATATTTATTTTTATAATTTTCTCATATTGATTTAGTTTAACATTATATTTTCTTTATTATCGAATATTTTTGAAGGCCCTGGTACAATTTTTTCGTTTGCAACATCGTTATAATTTATCAAGAAATTTAGTAGTTTAATCTGATATTTAACATAAATTTTAGGCGTCGAATGTTACCTTTTGTTAAATGGCCTTTATAATACGGCACGTAGTATGTTTCCTTCATCTCAGAAGGAAAAATATCCACGATGGATTGAGCCAATTGCAAGAAATCTTCTCTTATTAATCTAAAATTAATTAGAGTTAATTATATTCGAATTTATATTAAAATAAAATATTCATACTTTTTGTCCGGATGTATCTTTAGTATAAATGTTATAAGCGCCTTTGCTAATTTTGTGCGATGTTTATTTTCCAAAACTTCGACTTTTACTAGATCTTTAAAGTCCGAAATAAGCTTGATGTCCTAAAAAAATTTTAATTTATTTAACAACTAGTTGAACTACACTATATGTATAATGTATGTATGTATAGTTACCTGAGTGGAATGAAGTTCATGAATTAATATGTATATTTCCTTGGCTAAAATTTAAGAATTCAGTTTCTCCAACGCACGATATCGTCTGGTATATTGGAATATAATATTGCGATAGTGATGCTTCTGTAGATTGCTGCGAATTATTGATAGTTGGAAAATCCAAATCGTAGCCAGACTCTGAATCTGTAAAAGATTGAGAATTACAAGCAGAACCGAAAAAAAATGGTTATTACAGTACTATATTAACTTTAATATCATAATTTTATACTTACTTTGCAATTTTATATCCAACACGAAATCGATGGAAGAAATAAATTGAAGAAGTAAATCAGAAAATATATCTGGCTTTATTTTAAAATCTTTACTTAATACATCCATTTCAGTGTCCTCCGGTAAATTACTCGTATAAGTTTTTTTTAACTAAAATTGATAAGAATTTATAAGTTTTTTTTTTAACTAAAATTGATATGCAAACAAATTTTCTTAAACACAACACTTTCACAGATTTTTGTTATTTTATAACTTCTTTGACAAACAAATAATAGTTATCTTTGCCACTAAAATGAACACCAATAATCTCCTTACATTTTCCAAATCTGATTTTTATTAATTGGAAGCAGTCCATTTAAAATTTTATTATTTGTCTAACAACACCATGCGAATTGCACAAAACTTGAAAAAAAATGACGCTAATCAATGTGAGACATCCTATCAGCATTTTTAACAACAACTAAACATATCATCTCTTTCAACCATACAATACTTACCGAGAGCATAACATGGTTTGCATGTTTGAAAGAGATAATTCTATGATTGAGAGCTGTCATGCTATGCTCTCCATAACTATTATATGGTTGAAAAGAGACCATTCCTTGGTAGCTATCAATCCTATTATTTTTGGTTTTGTTAAAAATGCTGATAGAATGTCTTATATGGTGTCCACACTACGATATTTTGAGGTGTTTTAGCTCATGTTTTCCAAACCAAACACAGTCGTTCACACTTGTTTTTCAAAAATAAAAAACAAAATAATATCATTAAATTGGCGGCCAACTACTTTAATTATATTAATGATGAAATTATCAATATAGATGTGTTATTTTAATTTTTGTAATGTATTTTGTATTGTATTTTTTTTTATTGTAATGCCACTTTAATAGTAATGTTAAAAAAAACAAGGATGACATCTTGGCAAAAATGAACAATATTGCACTGAACATGCGCAAAGTTAAATACAACTCTGTCATTTTTTCAGTTTTTGAGATGTTTAATGGATGAAGCACATAGACGACTGCGGCTACACGAACACACGACTACAAATGCTGCTGGCTGCAATTGTAGTCGTGTAGTGAGCTACTTATTTTTTTTAACACGACAGCAACATATAACAACAATATAAACAGCTGTTTTTATACAAATGCATTTTTATTTCAGTAGTGCCAATTATATTTTTTTACTTTATTAAAATAGAAAAATATGCATATAAACTTGACTTAAATATACAATTCCTTATTTATAATGCATTATTATAACGTAAAAATAAATAAATAAATTTATTTAACCTCTTTTGATTATTAATCGAATTATAGCATTTCATTTTGCGATGTTTTTTTTTAACAAAATAAAATATTTCAAAGCACTAATTTCTTTTACATATTTTGTTATATTGTCAACACTATTTATACCCTATACCACTATGTGGTATAGTTGGGCCTGAGAGATAGGATCTCTAAACGCATGGTATAGGGTATCGTATAGTCGGTCTAGACCGACTATAATTTTCTTACTTGTTTTGTTTTGCAGTCAACAAAAATAAAAATTATCCTAATATGGCGTTCACACTTAAGTGTTTAGCGAAGTGTTTAGTGTTTATGTGATAAACAAGTCAAATTGAGATGTTTTCCCATACATTTTTTCGTTGGCTAAACATCTCAATTGAGATGTTTAAATCTTAAACACCTCAAAAACCGAAAACATGACAGAGTTGTATTTAACTTTGCGCATGTTCAGTGCAATATTACTCATGTTTGCCAAGTTGGCATCCTTGTTTTTTTAACATTACTATTAAAGTGGCATTACAATCAAAAAAATACAATACAAAATACAATACAAAAATGAAAATAACGCATCTATATTGATAATTTCGTCATTAATATAATTTAAGTAGTTGGCCGCCAATTTAGTGTGAACACCATATAAGTTGACTACAGTGACAAAAGTTGTCGTGTAGCCGTGTAGCTGTGTCGGTGTCAAAATAATCGTTTTCATATGAACGTGTGTATTTTATTTTTGACAGGCTGTAGTCGTGTAGCCGCTGTCGTTTATGTGTTTCATGCATAAGATTTAAACATCTCAATTGAGATGTTTAACCAAACGAAAAATGTTTATCGCATAAACACTAAACCCTTAAGTGTGAACGCCATATTACATTGATTAGCGTCGATTATAAAGATTAGAAGAGTTTCTAAATTAAATAGTTTTCCGACATGTTAGTTGTGCGTCAAACTATTTATATAGTTTACTTACCTTTCAACTATTCTCCAATTTATATTTTTTTTAACAAAGATTTTTTCAATTTTATTTTTTTTTAAAACACTTAGTGAAGACAAACGAACTGACTGCTTACCGACAATGCACTTAAGTAACACAAACAAAAAATTGATTTTAAAATCTGATGATTGTATGAATGTACATATCAAATAGCTATAGTATTATTGGAAATACCATATTTTGCTTCCTTCATAATCATATTTTGTTCGTGGCAAGAGCTTTCTGAACCATAACATTGTTTCAACCAACCATATTTCAAATTTTAAAATGGCAATCATGTTATAACTAGTAAAACATTTAACTATATAATATTCACAGCGATCATAATATTATTAAAATTAAATTGAAAAGACTATAATATGATTGCGACAATCATCTATGATTGTAGAGAGCATAGTATAATTGTCGTCATCATGTTGTAACCATATCTTTTCTCTGCGTGTAATGTGAACTTGATGGAACTGAATCTTAAGAAATGTAAACGTATAGTATTTCACAGAAAGAAGATAATTTCTAACAAGTATTGCATTAATGGAATGGTGTAGTTATGGATGGGAAACTTGATTTCATTGGTCATATTGATATGATTTGATTGCAATCAATTGTTTATAAGGCAAGATCTACTCATGGTTTCGTTAAAAAATGGGCTAAGGAGTTTTCAGATCCATATGTTACTAAACAGCTTTATACAGCGCTTGTTAGACCAATTTTGGAACATGCATCAATAATATGGAATCCATATTATCAGGTTCATGCCAATGCAATTGTCTACGTGGTTTAGGTTGGAGTTATGATGACTTACCATCATATACTAATAGACTAAAGTTGATCAAACTCTTGAGCGTAGGAGGACCATGTTGGGTATCACCTTTGTTTTCAACCTTGCGAATGGTGACGTTGACTCGGAGTTTCTTTTATCAAATTTAAATTTTAACATACCTTGTAGATTCACAAGACATTTTAATCCGCTTCACTTAGACTATTTTAGGATTAATTATGCTAATTTTTATCCTTCCGCAGAACTTGTCAAGATAAGAATGTGTTACACATGTATTGAAAGTAAAGTGCGATATAATTGAATACCTCAATTAACTATTTTTTTTTTTTTTGTTTTTTATGTTTTTTAAGTTTGTCTGTACCTAATATCAGCTGATGACATAGCCTGTAGCTGATTTACGAAAACACAATATACTTGTCAGCTTTTGGAATCCGCCAGGGTTCGGACCATGGTGTGTACGCCGTCCCCACGTTAAGGGGGCATGTCCACTAGGTCGGGTGGGGTAGATAAGTGTGAGGCGGTGTTTGGTCTTTATAACGCAAAAAAGAAAAATTTTACTCTTTCACAGTTAACGAATTATGGCCCCTGGTTATTAATAAAAGTGAAAAGGGGTCTGAATTTTGTCCGACTTCTTTAAATAATAAACCAAAATATGTAATTTCGATTGCTTTTACTCGATATCAAATGCGGCGATTAGTTCCCTGATTTTTCACGTAGAGTCATACTGAACTGTACTTGCAAATCTGTAAATTTTTGTTTTGTAATACGAACTATTTCGTCAATTTCCATATAGGAATGGAGTTATTATTTCCCTCTCCTTTCTGGTAGTTTCCTCTGATTTACGGTACCATCTTCTAAATTGTAGAATTTTCTAACGTTTTTTTTACAAAAAATAAAGAATTACAACAAATACTTGCCGGTAAATTAAATTTCCTCAATAAATCGCATTGCTATTAGCGAAAAATTTCACGAAATGTGAAACAGACGATACCTTTTCTTGGTGAAAATCTGACTTTCAACAATTTTTTTGTATTTCTTGCAAAATTTATAAATGACATTAATAAAACAGATATTTGAGACTAAATAAGAAAAAAAAATTTTTTTATGAATAATTCAAAAGCCTGCTAACTGTGAATGATTTCTTAAATCTATAATATTAATATTAATATTAATTTTCTTCCAATGAATATTTATGAATATTTACAAATCTGTAAATCTGCAAAACGGCTAAAAAGAAACACCTTTCAAATAATATATGTTTGGTCAAAATCGAGATAAAACGGTAGAACAAAACAGGCGATTTCTTGTGACCGATGTTTTGTTCTACCGTTTTATCTCGATTTTGACCAAACATATATTATTTGAAAGGTGTTTCTTTTTAGCCGTTTTGCAGATTTACAGATTTGTAAATTTTGTCCTTTATTTTGAGTAAATTGCATTTAAAGTTGCTACTTACACATACATACTTAAAATTATACAATGCAATGCGTGTGTTTATTAAATTTGTTAATGTATTTGTAATAAATATGAGTTTTTTTTTTTTTTTGTATTGATTTGTGAATTGGCTATAATTGATTAGCATACATTTAGGGTCTTTACTTAATGAAAAAATAAAATATCCTGGAATTTGCACTCGAATTTCGAGGGCTGGAATCTGCTAGTAAATATAAATCGACGAATACATTATTTCTTCCTGTTTGGCGTTACCGGTTTTTATTTTTTTTTACATAAAAAAGGGAACTTTACAATAACGTGATTTAATCGCTTAAACGAAATTTTCTTCCAATGAATATTTAGTCGGTTTCGTTTAAAATTTCATAAAATAAATATAAGAAAGAAGCGGATAACTGATTATTCAGTGTTAAATTCACAAACATAGTTGATAGACCCAACGCTTAGAAAGTTTTTCACATGATTTGTTATTACAACAGAATATGGGACCATCGGTTTTTTTCAGTTGCTACAACTGAATCATTTGGTTGTTGGTTATTTAAACTGTTGATCTTATAATTCAAATTCAAAGGGTTAATTTTTGGTTGCGACAACAAAGCGGATACAAATTGAGTGTCCATAAAAAAATCCATTTTCCCTGTGTACTACGATGTCTTAATCCCCTTGCATTTAAGTTGTTATTTAACACAAATTATTTGAAAGCTGTTTAAGCTATTTTATTGTTTTTTATTGTTGAGTGTACGCAGTATTAAGCACACTGCATACTTCTGCTAGACGAAATTTTGAGGTTGGCAGAAGATTTAATATAAAACAGCTACACAACAAGCATTGGTTAATGTCGTTGTACTCAATTTAGTCATGGTTGTGTTTTTCAGTTTCGAAACAAAAACGAAAAATAAATATGTTATGCCCTACACTATTATGAGGTTTGGCGAAAAATAATAAACTTTGTTTATGATGTTTTTACACCAGCAAAGGTACTAAATCAACCCTCTCATTATAGTTGATTTATGAGTGCTCATCTGTATATGTGTTCGTGTATGAGGTTTCAAATATAAATTTGTTTTGATGAAATTCGACACATACTCGGCTCAATTAGGAAACCATTTGGTTAATATTAAATAGGACCTATGTATTTACGCTCTAAATATGACTTCATTTTAAGCTGCCACAAGAAATCATAATTTCAGATATTTATATACACTAGCAGATTCCAGCCCTCGAAATTCGAGTGCAAATTCTACTAAATCTTATTTTTTCATTAAATAAAGACCCTAAAGGTTTGCTAATCAATTATAGGCAATTCGCAAATCAACACAAAAAACAAACTCATTTTTTTTACAAACACATTAACAAATTTAATAAACACATACATAGCATTGCATAAATTTATGTATGTGTTAGTAGCAACTTTAAATGCAATTTACTCAAAATAAAGGAAAAAATGAAAAATCTGTAAATCTGAAAACGGCTAAAAAGAAATACCTTTCAAATAATATGCGTTTGGTCAAAATCGGGATAAAACGGTAGAACAAAACATCGGTCACAAGATATCGCCTAGCCTATTAATATTATAAAGTTTATTTTTGGATCTTCTCATCTTAATACAAACAAATTTAACATCATTGTATTTTAAGACGGAGCCCCCGTACTTAATAAATATTCCCAGCTATAATTAAAATAAATTGCGTAAATTATGAAATAGTTTAGGATATGTCATGGTCGTACGTAACCGACAGGTTTTTGCGAATTGTTTTGTTTTATCGTTGTGTTTTTCTGAAAATGTACTATAATAAGTTAATATATGGGCAATAATTTAGTTGCTTTACACGGGAAGAATATTTTTTTTACTTCCCACGGCTTTAAAAAAATGAGGACAATTTCATGTAAAACAATCAGAATTGTCCTATAGGGTTTATTTTTGGACTACTGATTAACAAGATCTATATGCTAATTTGGATCTTATGGCAAGTTAAGGCGATCACATAGGGGTCATTTGAACCGATTTTCACCAATTTCAATGGCGTTTATCCTATTCATATTTGCTAACTATAGTTTGATTACAAAGTTTACATGGACCCACGGTCGAACGGACGGACGGACATCGCTAAACCGACTCAGAAAGTGAACAAGGGTGATTTATGAAACATAATTGTAACCAATTACATAGATGTTGTTCTAAATGCAATTTCCAAAAAAAAAACTTCGGTTTATGCTACCACAGCAGCGGTTAAAATTTTCTTTAATTTACAGTGTTAAAGATTTTTTATTAAAATTTTCAACTTTAATTTACAGTTGATTTTCACCCAGAAAACGTCTTTAAGTGTACAGATTGACATTGAAACATTCTCTGCTCCACAATCAGCTACGTTATCATTTTCAACATCATACTCGTATCAAAAAAAAATTACATGACTTTCTACATGATGCTTCTTATCTTGGAATTTAAAACAACAAGGGATTTGCGATAAACTAGATCATTAGCCAGATAAACGTAAAACGTAAAAACAATATCATTTTATTTTCTTTCAGCAATTTTTAATTCTTTATAATTTTAACTTTCAAAGTGTAACGAACGGTAAAAATACGATATCCTTAAATAAAAAATAAAATATTATATTGCGTGTTACTGAATATCATTTAAGAAATTGAATAGAAAATTTTGGACGTTTTTTCTTCCGTTTTTGAAAAATCGAAACCATTTATAAAAATATGTCACAGAATCAATCATATTTTTGGCAAACCACTAGACATAATGTTTATTTGAAGCGATCGGCCAAATTACACATGTTGCTGGCCTTAATGGCGGTCTTAACATTCTCCACGATATGTATAGCGGAGATAGCACCAAAATATAATGATGAAACGGCCGTAACAATGAGAATGACAACAGTAAGTAACCAATGTTTGGAAAGTTAACCAATTTAATTTTTTTAACTTAAAAAAATTTTATAAAATTCGAAAATTTTTAACCAGTTTTTTGAATAGCCAGCAAATAATGTATGTACACGAAATGATTTGGTCGCAAAGAAACTAATTATATATTATTTACCAGCACAAGAGTGAAATAATTCTTAGATAATGATTTCTTTATTGCTTTAATATAACGAACTTCTTTGGATGTGGTTTTAAATACGACACATAACTTCCGAAGATGTCAATTACAAAGTTATTATGAAAATATTACAATTATAAACATTCACAATCGCAAATAGAAAAAAAGATTATCCAAATTAATATTTAGCACTACAATTTTAAATCGAGCAATCAAAAAATATTCCAAAATAAATTGATATAAAAAATTTATATCAAAACATAAATTAATATGTATTTGGGAAAACAATAATAGGAGGAACTGATATTGAGTTAATAAAAGCTTAAATTACGAAAATAAAATGCCATAAAGTACGTAGAAAAATGGGTCTATAAAATACCTATTGCGCAGAAGTGATTTGGCAATAGATAAAGTGCACTTCACAAAATCTATAAAACATAACTTCCAATTCATGTGAAATTCATTGGTGATTTACCAACTTTTCACCAAATTCGAATTCGCACAATAACATCTATTTCACTTTTTTAGGTGAGATTTAAAAAAAAAATAATAAAACATGCTTAAATACGAGTATTTACAATGATCTTGTTCTCATTTTGACATTTGTACATTTTTTTATTATTAAATTAAATCAAAAAGTTAGCAATCGTGTTATTGTATAAATTAAAAAAATTTAAAGTGTCACACAATAAAAGAAAAGTAGTGGCACAAAAACGGCTTTAAAAGATGTACAGTGAAACAATAAAAAACTTGTACATTATTCTTACTCATGTTTGTGCTGCATAAATAAGTATTCCGTACAAGTTTTTTATTGGTTCACTCTAAGTGATTTCAGAAGTAATTTCTAAAACAAAGTAGGAACATAATCATGAAATATACAAAAAGTGAATTTGGATTGTAATCGTACAAAGTGAATTCTGCCCCAAACTAAACGATAAACAAAACACCAGAGTTTAAACGAGAAATTGCAATTAGTCAAAAAAGTTTACGTACACCTTAAATTTATTATACAGCTATAAAAAGTTTGATGGCATCGTCATCGGTAACGACACTTCTGTTTAAAAATTAAAAATTAAAATTAAAAATTAAAAATTAAGAATTAAAAATTAAAAACTAAAAATTAAAAATTAAAAATTAAAATTAAAAATTAAAAATTAAAAATTAAAAATTAAAAATTAAAAATTAAAAATTAAAAATTAAAAATTAAAAATTAAAAATTAAAAATTAAAAATTAAAAATTAAAAATTAAAAATTAAAAATTAAAAATTAAAAATTAAAAATTAAAAATTAAAAATTAAAAATTAAAAATTAAAAATTAAAAATTAAAAATTAAAAATTAAAAATTAAAAATTAAAAATTAAAAATTAAAAATTAAAAATTAAAAATTAAAAATTAAAAATTAAAAATTAAAAATTAAAAATTAAAAATTAAAAATTAAAAATTAAAAATTAAAAATTAAAAATTAAAAATTAAAAATTAAAAATTAAAAATTAAAAATTAAAAATTAAAAATTAAAAATTAAAAATTAAAAATTAAAAATTAAAAATTAAAAATTAAAAATTAAAAATTAAAAATTAAAAATTAAAAATTAAAAATTAAAAATTAAAAATTAAAAATTAAAAATTAAAAATTAAAAATTAAAAATTAAAAATTAAAAATTAAAAATTAAAAATTAAAAATTAAAAATTAAAAATTAAAAATTAAAAATTAAAAATTAAAAATTAAAAATTAAAAATTAAAAATTAAAAATTAAAAATTAAAAATTAAAAATTAAAAATTAAAAATTAAAAATTAAAAATTAAAAATTAAAAATTAAAAATTAAAAATTAAAAATTAAAAATTAAAAATTAAAAATTAAAAATTAAAAATTAAAAATTAAAAATTAAAAATTAAAAATTAAAAATTAAAAATTAAAAATTAAAAATTAAAAATTAAAAATTAAAAATTAAAAATTAAAAATTAAAAATTAAAAATTAAAAATTAAAAATTAAAAATTAAAAATTAAAAATTAAAAATTAAAAATTAAAAATTAAAAATTAAAAATTAAAAATTAAAAATTAAAAATTAAAAATTAAAAATTAAAAATTAAAAATTAAAAATTAAAAATTAAAAATTAAAAATTAAAAATTAAAAATTAAAAATTAAAAATTAAAAATTAAAAATTAAAAATTAAAAATTAAAAATTAAAAATTAAAAATTAAAAATTAAAAATTAAAAATTAAAAATTAAAAATTAAAAATTAAAAATTAAAAATTAAAAATTAAAAATTAAAAATTAAAAATTAAAAATTAAAAATTAAAAATTAAAAATTAAAAATTAAAAGTTAAAAATTAAAAATTAAAAATTAAAAATTAAAAATTAAAAATTAAAAATTAAAAATTAAAAATTAAAAATTAAAAATTAAAAATTAAAAATTAAAAATTAAAAATTAAAAATTAAAAATTAAAAATTAAAAATCAAAAATTAAAAATTAAAAATTAAAAATTAAAATTTAAAAATTAAAAATTAAAAATTAAAAATTAAAAAAGATTTTAGTTTCATTCTTTAGTTTCTTAAAATTATTCTAAAATTTCCTTTTTTAATATTAATAACTAGCAGAGCACTGCCCTCGAAATTCGAGTACTAATTCTAGGAAATTTTTTTTTTTATCATTCAATTTATTTCTTTCAATGTTTTTTAATCTATTTAATTCATTAAGTTTATTTAATTATAAATATCTGTTGAACACACAGAAATAAAGGCCACATTGTATGCTACCTAAAGGTATTAAAATTTTTGGAATTCACAATTCAACACAGGGTATGTGTGATGCTGTTATTGTAATGAAATCTGTACGTTAACTTGCGTGTTGCATAATGTAAAGTTGATTGTGCACGCATAACTTTCCTAAAACTCAACTATTAATAGCTCAAAAGGAAGAGCTTGCTCCACTGAGTGTTCTTAGACCAACAGCCTACGTTAACTAGAACTCTAGTTATAGAGGTTTAAGTGAAAGAAAATATTGAAAAAATCTTGAAAAAATTGAAAGTAAAGTTGATTGTGCACGCATAACGTTCCTTAAACTCAGCGAATTTAAGCAGTTAATAGCTCAAAAGAAAGAGCTTGATCCACTGTGTGTTCTGAGAGTGAAACGATCAATATCCATTAATTAGACGAGGAGCTATGAAAATTTGAATTGCTTGAGTGAATGTGTCCCATAAGAAATGTACAGGGAAGAATCGCGTTTGAGTATAACTTGCGTAAGGTTGGAGTTGAGTAAATTTCAATGATTGACATATCTATGTCTAAATACCTTCCATTAAAAAAAAAAACTAAAGGATATCGGCCGGATAGAACGGCCAGACGGACTGACTTTAGTTTTCATAATTTGTTTTAATATATAACATTTATATTCCATTTATTTCTTCTGTTTTTCTTTAGAAAGCTGCCGGTGATGATCCCATGATTATTATAGATAATCAAATCGATGTGGCAAATGATGTATCAAGTACAGAAATTACCGTAGAGGCCAAAGGATATATACGCTTTTTGGACGCATTTACTGCGTCCATCTCTGTAATTTTATTTACAGAATTAGGTGATAAGACATTTTTCATAGCAGCCATTATGGCCATGCGCCATCCCCGCTTAATTGTCTTTATCGGCGCCATTACGGCCTTGATTTTGATGACCGTTCTTTCGGTGGTGTTTGGCATGGCTGCTACATTTGTTCCTAAGATTTACACATATTACATTTCGACGGCGTTGTTTATCATTTTTGGCTTGAAAATGTTGTACGAAGGTTGTCGTATGAAATCTAGCAATGCCAAAGAGGAATTGGAAACAGTACAATCAGATATATCCAAACGTGAAGATGAGGTATGTTAATTTTCGCGGTCTATTCTTCAAGTTTTTCCCAAATTTTATTATGGAAGAACCGAAATATGGAAAAATATTTTCATAATTATTTTTTGAAAAGAGTTTTTTAGTGGAATTAAAATGATTTTTTTTTAGAAATAGAATATATTTGTGAAGTGAAAGTGAAAAATATTTAAAGTTGAATGCAGTTATTCAATAAAAAATTTCATTAAAATTATTGCCCTTTTAAAAAAATTGTTTCACCTCAATTTTTTTTCAATAAAAAAAATTTTTTCATGTCTGTATTTTTGCGCAACAGTAAAAAATTTTATTAAAATTTGAAAAGAAATTTTTTTGTACAAATAGGAATAATTTAGATACTTATGTAATAAAAATTTTAAATGGAAAAAATCTTTAAAGATGAAAAAATTTTTATGAGGCGGGAAATAATTATTAAAAATAATTTTTTTTAACAATTTTTCATCTCAATATATTTTCAACTAAATTTATATTGTAAATTATTGCCATATTAAAAAAAAATTTTCTCCTCAATTTTGTTTTCATGTAGAAATTTTTTGCACTACAGTAACAAATTTAATTATTTTAAATTGATTTTTTTACAAATAAGAAATAATTTGATTTGCGGAGAATTGTTCGAAAACAATTCTTCAAAAAAACAATTCTTTGGATAGCAGTTCTTCGAATAACAATAACCACAGAGGTTTTCATCTATAGCGGGGAATAACCATAGAGGTTTTCAACTATTGTTGTTATTCGAAGAACTGCTTTTCGAAGAATTGTTTTTTCGAAGAATTGTTTTCGAAGAATTGTTTTTTCGAAGAATTGTTTTCGAAGAATTTTCCGCCGACCAATAATTAAGATATGAAACAAACTTTAAGATGGCAAAATCTTAAAGATGACAAAAGCTTTGTGAGGTGAGAAATAATGATTGAGGTAAAAAAACAATTACTTCACCTAGAATTGTTTTTTTAAAACATAATTTTTAATCAATTTTTCACTTAGAAATATTGAAAATTATTGCCTTTTTAGAGAAATTTTTTCACTTCAATTTTTTTTCACAGAAAAAAAATTTTTTTTTTTGATGTCAATATTTTTTTTTTTTTTGCACAACAAAAAAAATTAATTAATTTTTAAGAACACAATTTTTGTTCATATGGTAAACAATTTGGAAATGAAAAAATGGAAAAATAGTTGTGAGGCGGGAAATAATTATTAAGGTAAAAAAAAATTATTCCACTTTGAAATTTTATTTCAAAAATTGATTTTTAAAAAATTTTTCACCTCAAAATATTTTTCGAGTATTTTTTTTTGAAAATTATTTCATTTTTAAAAAAAAGTCCATAAGAATTTTTTCCGTCTTAAAAAATTTTTCCAAAAAGAGTTGTACAACTGAAAAATTTCAACCAAAAAAATTTTATTGTTGCTGAACCAGAAATCGGCACAGCCTAATTTAACATTATTCACTGCTTTTGATAATTTATATTTTTCTTTAACTTTCTACCTTGAATTTTTTTTAAAATTCATTTTTAACAATTTATCACCTAAAAAATATTTTACAACTTTTTTCTTTCAAAATTATTTAATTTAAAAAAAAATTTTCACAAAATTTTATTTTATTAAAAAATGTTTTACAACAAATATTTTTTTTAAAATTTTTTCACTTTTAAAAAAATTTCCTCGCAAAATTTTTTTTACCTTAAATTATTTTTCCTCTCAACAACAAAATTCCAATCCAAAAAAATTTTGTTGTTGCTTGTTTTTGATAATTTATTATTTTTTTTTTAAATTTTCTTAATTTTAAAGCTTAAACGTAATGCTATCACCTCGAATAATCCGGAAGATCCTGAAACTGGTCTGGAAAATAAAAATACCAAAAAAAGTTTTTCAACAACAAGTGTGTTAGTGCAGTCTTTTACCATGACATTCTTGGCTGAATGGGGTGATCGATCCCAATTGACTACTATTATTTTGGCTGCCAGCAAGGTAAGAAAATATTAAAATCCCGTGAGATTTTTTTTGAAAAATCAAAATGAATTTATGTGTGCTTTTTTTAATTTAGGACGCTTATGGCATAATTATTGGTGGTACTCTTGGCCATGCCATTTGCACCGGTTTGGCCGTAATTGGCGGTCGTATGGTTGCTGCCAAAATCTCTGTGCGTACAGTTACCATCGCTGGTGGCATAGTGTTTCTATGTTTTGCGGCTTATGCCTTAATTTGGCGTCCAGATGACATTTAATACTGCTCAGACAATATTTTTGTTATTTTTTTTTTGGACCAACATCCAACACCCATTTTTTAACTACATGCATTTTAATTATTTTTCTTATATAAAAGAATACTAATTAATTAATATGTTTTTATTTTGTAATTATTTAATAAGAGGTTTTTTTGTGTATATATTAAAAAAATAATAAATTTATATTACTTAATTATCATATTTCAATTTGCAATCACAAAATGTAGTTTCTTCGTGTAGCTGCTTAGATTGAATTGTAAAAACTGAGATATTTTGTGTGCTATAAAATTTTTTCGTCTCAGAATAATAAATTTACTTATTGTCTTTTAACATTTGAATTTAACGAAATTTGTTGCTATTTTTAGCTGATGGGAACACGACTTACATGCCATTATCATAAATATAGTTTTTCTATTAATTAAAATTCTTATGATTATTATGTGAATTATTTGTTATTTCACTTATCGGAAATAAAACTAGGATCAATAAATCCGTGACTTTTTAAATAAACCTGTTTTTTAACAAAAAAAAAATTATTTCTCAATACATATAGGGTAAGTTCGAGTAATGTGGACCTCCTACTTTATTTTTAAAGATTTCCACCAAAGTTATAAAGGAAAATTGACGAATTCAGTTGTTATCTCTTTCTTATTTAATTTCCCATCTGCATTGAAGATGAAATAATTATAAATTAATATTTAGAACAGTTAGGTACCTCGAATTAAGCGTTTTCAAAATTGGAGATTGCAATAGTTGCGAAATTTTGAAAACTGACTTATACGTCGATAGAAGATCGAAAACAACATTTTCATTCAAAAATCATTTTGTAAAGTGTAGTTCTGGGAACGTGAAACGATTTTTTTTTTTGTCAGTTAAAAGCCCCATTTAAATATGTTTAATAGATTTTAAACTTGTTGCATATTTCTGAATACCATTTCAGAATTTAGATTTTGTATTCGTGCCGTTTTTTAGGTTTGGAAATGGAAAAATAAGCACTGGGGGCTAAATCCGGAGAATATGGCGGATTGACAGTATAGCCAATGTGGATATATCAAAAACCCGTCAGCTTGACCTTGTTGGGCGATAAGCCCACTAGGAAGCGAAGCAATTTAGCGCCTTAGCCACTCAAAAAACGTTAGCGCCTTTTAAATACAACAGTTCATGTTAAACAAAATTGTACCTATTTGAACAACTTCACTCCAAATTAAAATTTTTGGTGAAAGATACTTATAACACTGTGGAGTATTTTCGGTGTTATTGCATGGGGGGGGGGGGGGTGAGAAATTCCAGGCTAGGGTCAGTATTCTAAAAGATCTAAATGATTTGGAGATCTCAGGCTCATATATATTTTTTCCTTATCTTGAACGTTAGTTTGCCTAGTTTCTCAGTTTTAACTCAAGAACCATTGTTGATTTCTCACTTCCTTCTTCAGCAAAATTGTAGCTAAGACATATATAAATAATTTGTATTAATATAAAAAATTTAATAAAAAATACTGATGTATTTAATTTAACTAGCAAATTGCAGCCCTCGAAATTCGAGTGCAAATTCTAGGAAATTTTATTTTTTCATTAAATAAAGACCCTAAAGGTATGCTAATCAATTATGGCCAATTTACAAATCAACACAAAAAAACAAACTCATTATTATTACAAGCACATTAATAAATTTAATAAACACACCTATAGCATTGTATAATTTTATGTATGTGTTAGTAGCAATTTTATATGCAATTTACTCAAAATAAAGGAAAAAATTTAAAAATCTGTAAATCTGCAAAACGGCTAAAAAGAAATACCTTTCAAATAACATATGTTTGGTCAATATCGGGATAAAACGGTAGAACAAAACATCGGTCACAAGAAATCGCCTAGCCTGTTAATATTATAGATATTAAAAATATTACACATACGTACACATATCTTCCTTCTACTCTACTAATACATAATAATCATACGCCCTGAATATGTCATGTTATTCAAAAAATTGAAAAAAAAACGAAAAAATACAATACAATTAGCTGAAGCTATTTGCTGACGAATAAAATTAGTAAGACTTCCGAAGGTAGCACTAACCAAATAGCATTCTATAGAAAGGACCATTGAAGTAATAATGGAAATCTTGAGTTGAAAACTTTTTTTATACGCTCCACACCACTATGCAGAGGGAATATATCAGTTTGTCATTCCGTTTGTAACGCATCGAAAAATGCATTTGGGACCCCATATAGTATATATATATTCCTGATCCTTATAACAACTCGAGTCAATATAGCGATGTCCGTCTGTCCGTCTGTCTGTTGAAATCATGGTCATGCACAAAATAAACCGATTACCTGGGTAAAGTTATAATAATATTGTTTGGTATTTTTTCGAACAGGTTGGTATTAAAAATGGACACCATTGTGCCGCGATATGTCCAAAAAGATGAAGACACCTCTAAAAATTTTAAAAATTCAGTGTGTTTGTTGTAATAATTTAATATTAAGTTTACCAAATTATCAAACTGTTGCTTTTTTAAATATTTTGTTTATATTTGTTATAAATAGTGCAATAAGTCCAGATATTAATGTAAACGTAAAACCGATGTGGAGGGTACCAAAGATTCGGCACAGCCGAATTTAACACTCTTGCTTGTTAACCTAGTGAGTGCAAAATCGCTAGAGACGACATTGTTAAAAAAATATGTAAAATGATTCCAAAAACTATATTTATATAACGTATTTGGCTCGATTTTATCAGAAGTGCAATAAGTGAATCTGGTTTTCGAAGCCCAAAAAGTGGGCCACACAATACTTATACCAGCTATTAAAAAGTTTACCAAATAGGATAAATTGGAGCTACAAGTAAATTTGATTATTATTTAACACAAAAAAAAATTATTTACTCAGCGTGGACAACACTTATTAAAAAATCGGTGAGGAAACAGCTTTTTATAGTCATTACTGGATGTAATAAACACACGCAAACCAAATTTGACCAAAATCTATATGATAATTTGGGTCTTATGGCAATTTAAACCGATCTCATAGAGGTCATTTGTATGGGGACTAGGTCTGACCATACACCGATTTTCACCAATTTCAATAGTGTTCGTCCTATCCTAAAGCTTATATATCAAATTTCATCAAAATATATCCATATTTGCGACCTGTAGTTTGATTTTAAGGTTTACAGGGACACACAGACGGACGGAAAGATAGTGATTCTGAGTCGATCGGTATAATAAAAGATGAGTCTAGGTCAAATATTTTTGGTAGTTATAAGCATCAGCACAAAGTCATTATACTATATCCACATAATGGTATACTCTATCCACATAGTGGTATAGAGTATACATAATGTAATTGTATACATTGAACGGCGGAAATTTATATTTTTAATGCGCACAATTGCTTTAAAAATAAAATAAAAATATTTGGCAGTCTTTAAATATGACTTTTGAAAAATTTCCTTTCCTTTCCTTCCTTCCGATAGTCTAGATTGATGGTTTTGTGATTCCTTGGATAAGATATACAGAAATATACAGAAACCTTAATATTGAATTATAGCAACAAACACACCGAATTTTTAGTATTTCTTTGGAGGTGTCTCCATACTTTGGGTCATATCTTTGCACAATGATGCCCGATTTACCCTATTTTAAATAGTTACCTGCCCGAAATGTCATTGGAGGTAGCTAGTTACCTAGGAACTCATTATTTTCACTTTGAAAGTAATGCAGTATGCAAGGAGCTGGCATGAAATATAAGTAGCTGTATAACGCATTATTAATAACGCCTTATTTTCACTTTAGAAGTAATGCAGTGGGCAGGGTTAGGTCATTATTGGTAATGCAAAAATCAGTGAGCTGCTATTATGAAATTTTTCCTGGGTGAGTACTGAAAACATTCATGATACTCATAATTAACAACATTTAAGAAGTTATTACTTTAGACTTTCCTTCACTCAAAGGTTATATACGGTGAAAAATATGTATGATTCGAATACGAACATTCAAATACTTATTGTGAGGTTGTGCGTTTGCTCTGTTGCCTTAGTATGGTAAATATGCATGTATACATGTATAAATATGCATGTATTTGTAAATGGATGAATTGAATGAGTTAAATCAATTGCAAGTATTATAAGTATTTTTCTAAATTTTCTTCTAAAATCAAACTGACATGATTTATGACTCAAACAGATTTGGGATAGTATGAGTATGATGCAACGTCAGATTCATATTTATAGCTACTTATCTATAATAATAATAGGCTAGGCGATTTCTTGTGACCGATGTTTTATTCTACCATTTTATCCCGATTTTGACCATACGTATATTATTTGAAAGGTATTTCTTTTTAGCCGTTTTGCAGATTTACAGATTTTTGAATTTTTTCCTTTATTTTGAGTACATTAATTGCATTTAAAGTTGCTACTAACACATACATAAAATTATACAATGCCATATGTGTGTTTATTAAATTTATTAATGTGCTTGTAATAATAATGAATTTGTTTTTTTGTGTTGATTTGTAAATTGGCCATAATTGATTAGCATACCTTTAGGGTCTTCATTTAATGAAAAAATAAAATTTCCTAGAATTTGCACTCGAATTTCGAGGGCTGGAATCTGCTAGTACTTATAAATCAGCATTATTGTGAGTATGAGTAAATCATAGTTGAATTGCAATTATCTATACCCACGTATACTTAAAATGAGTGACTATGAGTTGGGAGGGTATAAAAATATCAACAACAAGGTCATTTTAAAGATTTAAGGGGAGATTCATATTTTATTGAAATTGTATTTATTGAAATTGTAACCATCAGAATTATTTTACTAACGCGATGATGCGTGAATGAAAGATAAGACTTGCGTTAGTCAATATTTTTTTATGGGGCTAATTATGTAACTTTATTAAAGATAGCCGTTTTGACGATAAGCGCTATCATTTTTTTTATTTTTTTTTTATATGTACAACTATAGCTGTCTTGTCCTCTATCGTTTATTTTTAGACTCTTAAATTATTATTTACTAAATTAAATCAATTAGTTTCTAAACACAAAACAATAATGATTTCATTATCGTCAACAAACGTTCAAATAATTTTGACAAGTTTAAATTTTACATAAAGGTAAAAATATATCGTCGAAAAAAGATAATTGTTTAAACATTTAATACATATAATTTATAATTTAATAATAATAGTCATAAGATGATGTTAGCAATTTAATTTGTTGTTTATTACAACTTATAAAAATAAATAAATATAAAAATTAAAGATAACAGAAGCGTGATCTAACAAAAGCATAAAAATATAATAAAAACATAACAAAAATATGTTCATATTTCATTTCATAAATATGTCACTGGTTTTTTTTTAATACGAGTATAAAAAATTTTATGTCTGGTTCACTTTTTGTGAATTTTAGTCTCATATTTGTTTCCAAATTTAATGGTGTTCGATATTTAATTTAGATCATCAATATTGATGAAAATCTTGTTTTACACAATTATGTATGCTTGATGACATAACGAATTCGTTTTATATAAAAATTCTTGAGTTGGAAAACAAACTTTTATGTTGGATGTTGGATACAGAAATGATTTTTGTATCCATATTCGTGTATAATATTCGTGGCTTTTTATACACTCCACACCACTGTGCAGAGGGTATATCAGTCATTCCGTTTGTACCGTATCGAAGAAATTATTTGCACCCCAGAAAGTATATATATTCCTGATCATTATATCAACTTGACTCGATGTAGCGATGTCCGTCTTTCTGTCTCTCTGTTGAAATCACGCTCATTCAGAAAATAAACCATTTACCTGTCATTATTTTGAGAAGGTTGGTATTGAATTTGGAGTCTCTAAGCCCAATAGGTGAGGAATGACGTAAGTAAAGATACTCCAATAAAGTTTTAGAAAAATAACAAATAATAGCGAGAAATGTTTATGCGTAACAAAACATGTGCATATAGATATGTATGTATCACCTATGCATATTGTTTACTTGATGTTGTTTTTTAATGGTTTATCGATGAGAGTACGAGAATAACAAGATGGTTATTCTCATACTCGCTTTAAACACACAACAATGTAAACTAGCAGATTCCAGCCATCGAAATTCGAGTGCAAATTCTAGGAAATTTTATTTTTTCATTAAATAAGGACCCTAAAGGTATGCTAATCAATTCTAGCCAATTCACAAATCAACACAAAAAACAAACTCATTTTTATTACAAACACATTAACAAATTTAATAACACACACATAGCATAGTATAATTTTATGTATGTGCTAGTAGCAACTTTAAATGCAATTTACTGAAAATAAAGGAAAAAATTTAAAAATCTGTAAATCTGCAAAACGGCTAAAAAGAAATACCTTTCAAATAATATACGTTTGGTCAAAATCGGTATAAAACGGTGGAACAAAACATCGGTCACAAGAAATCGCCTAGCCTATTAATATTATAGATGTACCTATGTATTTACATTTATGCTGATTGCATTTAATAATTGCTTACAATTAAAAAAGCACCAAAATAACTCAAATACATTTTTTTGTTTCCTAGTAGTGCCAACCGTGGTTATAATATGATGTTTAAAACACGGGTGGAGTTTATCACAGCTTCGGCACAGCCCAATTTAACACTCTTACTTGTAACGTAATTGTGAATTCAATCACATTTTCAATAAGAAATTGTTACAAGCTTTTAAAATGATTCAAAATTGTTATGTTAAACGTCATTTCCAATTTAATTACTTTTTTAAAATTACACCTTTTATTGATCCATTCACCTCATACGATGTTTTCGATGAACCTTCTAAACTTGAATTTAAATTATTTTAAAACGAGAAAATATCTTTAAAAAAAATATATAATATAAAATATCTAAAAAAAATATTGCTGTAATTATTGTTCATTTGTGATAAAAAAAAAAATATGAGTATTTGACTTTCTGGTCGTAGCTCTACAAGAATAAAAAGCAGTTCTCCTCTATGGTAAATAAATTACCATATGCATTGCATTATACATACACTAGTCGGCATAATTATTTTGACAAAAACAAAATGATTTTTAGTTGTCTTTATGGAAAATAATTTTATTTTTTGTTTTGTTTAGATATTGCTAATATTAACTAAAAAATAACTCAATAGAGTTTCTTTCATAAAAAAATAAAAAGACATGAATGAAAGTAATTTTGCGGTGTTGGCATAAGTATTTTGACAAGTTATTTTATTAAAAAAAGAAGCTTAATATTTAACAAATGTATAGAAATTTGGTTATGAGTTAATAAAATGTATAACCCCCTTTGGGTTCAATAACTTTTTGAAGGCGTCTTGGAGCTGAGTCCCGTAAATTTTGAAGGACCCCTGAGAATATTTCATTTCAAAGGGAAGTGACCTCGGAAATTGTCTCTTCTTTGATTTTATGTAAATAACCAATTCTTTTACGTTTGATAAGAAACCACACGGTTTCAATGGTATTCAAGTCTGGACTTTGGGGTGGCCAATCCAGAGTAGTAACACCAACATCCTTCAAATATTTGGATATCATACTGCTTTTGTGGCATGGGGCGTTGTCCTGTTGCAGGATAAATGATTATCCGATCAACTTGTCACCGGAAGGGAAAGAGTTATCATTTAGGATGCTCAAATATTGGACTTGGTTCATCGAGCCGGCGATAGGAACCACGTCACCCAACCCATTGTTCGCAATGTACCCCCAGATCATGACAGAGCCTCCACCATGGCTCACTTTTTAGCATTCGTACCTGTGGCAGCCTTACAAAAATCTTTTGTTTTGTTGAGTTGAACTCAAAGGAGCTTTGATCTGTTCATAGAACGTTTCTCCAAAACTTTTTTGGCTTCAAAAGATGCTCCTTTGGGTGGGCCAATCTTTCCAGCTTGTTCACATCTGATATGGAGGTATGTTCTTGCTTTGTATGTTTTAAAATCTCCGTCTTTTAAATGTCGCCGGTCACTATGCTCACTGTCACTATTCTTGGCCGACTGATTCCATTGATTTTCAGCAGATTGAGGCTTTAGTTGATTATTTCTGTGAACGTTTCTCCAAAACTCTTTTGGCTTCTGAAGATGCTCCTTTGGGTGGGCCAATATTTTCAGCTTGTTCACATCTGATATGATATGCTTTGTATGTTTTAAAATCTCCGTCTTTTAATTCACTGATTGGATTCTTGGCCGACTGATTCCATTGATTTTCAGCAGATTGAGGCTTTAGTTGAGTATTTCGGTCTTCAATTAGCGTTGTTTTGCGTTTAGCACCTAATTTAGGTAAGTTTCTGTTGTCATTATGTTTGTTAATTTGATTGTGTACTGTTTGGCGCGACAAATTAAATTCAATTACAATATCTTTTACTGCGACGCCAGAATTATAAATTGCTAATATTGAAGCTCTAGCAACACAGCTTAACTCAGCAGTTTTCCCATGGTCTCCAATAACTTTTATTCAATATTTTATTTGAATGTTATAAAAAAATGTCAATAAAATTTAAATACCAAAGTTATTTGATTGTCACTTGCTAAACCATGCGAGAACACTGCCACAAAGATTTTGTCAAAATACTTATGCCACAAAAAAATTCGCTGTCTGCTTGCTTTCTTATCAGCAGAAAGAGAATGCAAAGCATAAACGACAAAACATTGGGCACGCGTATAGCTATAAATATGAATTTTAGTTTATTAATATTGTGAATGAAGATAACAAACTCATCAAAAAACACATTGACAAATTTAATAAAACACACATAGCATATGTATAATTTTATGTATGTGTTAGTAACAACTTAAAGGAAACAACAACAAAACAACAAAATAAAGGAAAAAATTTTAAAATATGTACATATATCTGCAAAACGGCTAAAAAGAAATACCTTTCAAATAATATACGCTTGATCAAAATCAGGATAAAATGGTAGAATAAAACATCGGTCACAAGAAATAACCTAGCCTATTAATATTATCCATATATATAAAATTCATTTTCTGTTTGTTTGTTTGTTTGGCCGCAAATTTTTATTTTTCAACGGATTTCTCTGAAATTTGATACACACGATCTCTGTACCCCAGAGAAGGTCGCCATATGCTTTTTATACACAATTCATTTTCTGTTTTTTGTATATTTGTTCGCTACACAAATTTTATTTTTTCAATGGACCAGAGAAGGTCACCATCTGCTTCTTACCGGCCACGCCTACTTTTACGCCCGCTATTTTTAATTTTTACGGGTTTCCCTCGAATTTACTGCACATTATTCTCATATCCCAGGCAAGGTCGTCATATATTTTTATCGGCCACGCCCACTTTTTTAATCTTCTATATACGCTGTTAGTGTATATAGAATGGACTTTCCTTAAACTTTGTGCATAAATTTCTCTCTTGAGTTTAAATAAATATTGTAAATCAACCTATTACATATATTCCCGTCTTGCCTTTTTTACTATATGAGTTGTAACACCCCAAAATTAGTGCAGGTTTATTTCATGGGTGCACAGATACAGGTTGGCTACCGCTGTAGGATTCCTCTGATGCGGTTAATTCATACAAATATTTCCATCAGCCTTTTTAACTACATTGGAAAACAAAATATTACATTTATTTCCATCTCGCCTTTTGGCTACATGGAAAGCAACCTATTACAAATATTTCCATTTCATCTTTTTTACTACATAAATGAGTTGTAAAGGTGGAAAAAGAACTATTTGCAATTGTGACTTGCACATGAAAGCATAGCATTTAGACCGTACTACCTCAAATGCAAAAAGGCTTAGACTAAACAGAACTCTAGGGAACCCGATCAGACCCAAATTCGTATCGAGTCTCAACGAGTTAGATAATCTGAGTCGAGATATGCAGAAACACCTGAGCAAACCCAATAACGTCTTGAAGCCCAAAGATCAAGACAAGCTTTGTTAAGAGAAGCGAAAATGTCTGAATCTACTCAAGTGCGTCTAGAAATCCAGCGGCTAAGACAAGCTGAGTCGAGGAAATGTGAAACTCCCGAAACGACTCAACAACGTCATCAGGCCCAACGGATAAGACAAGCTGACTCCAGGGAATGTGAAACTCCTGAAACTGTAATATCCCTACCACAAGACTTTTATAAGTTGGTACTTCATTACAAGAGATGGTACAAAAAGTTGTTCCTAACATAACGTACATAAGAGGACAATCTCTTACGGCAGCAGGTATCAACTTAGAATCTCCCTGTCTTTCTCATAGACAATTATATGCTGCCTGCTCCCGAGTTGGGAGCCAGCACAATCTCTTCGTATATGCAGCAGAAGGAAAAAACAGAAATGTTGTATATCCCAAAACTCTAGAATAACTAAAATTCGTAACTTTTAAACATCATACACTCAAAATAACCCATGCATACACATAGTTAGTTGTAATGGTAAGCAGGCGCTGAGTACTTAGTCCCCAATGAACAAATTCCAAAAAAAAATTAACTTATTCCCCAAAAAATTGGGGAATAATTTCACGATGAACAAATTCCCCAAATTTGTAAAAAAAAAAGACCCCCAAAAGAGATGAACAAATTCCCCATACTGCTCTCAATATCACTCCTGCAATAAACGTATTTAAAATCTATATTCTTTTCAATAGCATCATTTCGATTCGCGGAAGCGGCACGCGGACGCGCTCGCGGTGCACGGCTTAGCTAAAATATCGGAATGATCTGAAAAATATATATTGGCGATGAAAATAAGTTGACAATTAAATAAGTTGACAACAACTGCGCGGCAGCACTGGTGTGGCTGCCAAACGCGCGGAGGCGGACGTGACGCGCTCGCGAACTCAGCTCAGTGAAAAGTCTTATGATAAATTTTATCAACGTATGTGCAATAATTACTATACATATACTATAAGAAGTTGCTTAAAGCAACCTTGCGGCACAATTTTAAACGTCGCAGCCATTTTCCATTTTTGAAACTTCTATAAATTTGATGTCTCCGCTCAATGATGATCACTTATTGAATGAAGTAATTCAACTTTTAAAAGTTCTGATTCCTATAATTTGCAAACGATTCCGTTACATTTGATGTTTACAAAATAAATAAACTTCAAAAAAAAAAACCTAAAGCGGTTTCGGTTTCGTCATATAAAAAAACTTCTAAATTAAAAAAAAACAAAAGATTTTAAATTGAAATAAAAAATGAATTTATTCTCCAAAAAACGTAAACATTGGGGAATTTTTTAATTAATGAACAAATTCCCCAATCCCATACAAATTTTTGGGGAGAAAGTTAATTTTTATGAGGAATTTCTTCATTGGGGATTAAATGCTCACCCCTGGTAAGCATAGTGAACCATTTTTCAAGTCAAAGGCCTTTGGATTCCGGGCAAGACCGGGTAAAAACAGCTAGTTTGAATATAAAATTTTGCTTCCAAATTAAAATTATCTAGGATGAATTAGAGAACGCTTTGATCTAGTTCCAAAAAAAAATCCAAAATTCTTTAGAAGAGTTAATTCCTTAATATAGTTCTGGTCGACATTTCTGGGATTTTTGGGTAAGTTTTCGAAATAACTTGCAAATAAATTGCTACGTACAAAAATAGTTGCTCTTATTTTTTTACAACATTATATGCCAGTAACGCAATTAATTGTCGATCAAATATTGCTTAAGTTAGTAACTTGCCAGATATCATTTGTGCTTTAAGAGCTTAAACATTAAACATTAAAGAATCTCCTTTATTTTTTTTTTTTTTTTTCCCACTTATCCAAAATGCAGCTTTTTAAACCCCCAACAAATGCTCTATAGGATGAAGATCAGGTGATTTTCTTTATCAGAGAAGCCCAGGAGAAAGCACAACACCAGAAAAATGTCACGAAATGCTGCAAATGAAGATATGTTATGATAATATATTATAGGCATCGTCACATTCATTCACCTTTAGCATTCGAAATCAACGGAAAGTAGAACATCTGGACTTAGATGAAGAAGAAATAACACAGAACTTAATATCGAATATTTGGAAGCAATATTCTTACTAAATGAATAATAATTATAATTTATTTTTCTGTTGTTTATAATAAAAATTAAAAAACTTCCTTACAAAAAATATGTACGATTAATTTTGTAAAGTGGAAAAACTGTTTAAAAAAAATTATACTAAATATTTTCAAAAGAATTACTCGTATCTACAAAAACCCAAATTTTCATGCTAAATACTAAAAAATTGTAAAGTTCAACTTTGACCTTGAATTCCGCAATAACTACTAAACCGATTTTAATTAAATTGAAATTGGAAATAAACAGAAAAAAACACAAAACTCTTACAGAATTTTGGCCAACGAAAAACGAGTCTAAGCCATTGTCAACAATATGTTTTTTTAACATTATCCTGATGGAATCAAAAATATTCTCCAAGGCCCAGTTGTGGTGGGATTTATTTTAAAATTTGTTTGAAAATCTTTATCTATTCAACCACGTTGACTACCAAACAACCGCAAACCATAATGCCACCTCCACCGTATTTAACCGTTGGCAAAAGATTTTCTTTATTTAATGGAGTTCTCGCCAAACTTATGCCGAAAATGCAAAAAATTCTTGAGCCTTTTTCTTCTATTGGCACCGTGCTACACGACCATGATAATCAGATTTCTATAATATTTTGCGAATGGTATCTTCATTGATGTCTTTGCCGAAGTAATACTTTTTATAACCAAGTTGGTAAGCAGTAATTCTGGGATTTTGTTTTACTGACGCCAAAATAGATCGCTTTTTGTGCTCAGTTAGTTGGAGGGGCGGAAGGTGGAATCTAGTTTCACTTTATGATGGTGCCATTTCAGTTATTGACACTGGATCCAGCCTTTTTATAATCATCAAAAAATTATATTTTAACATAAAATGGCTACTTTTACACTCACCAAATATTTTATTAAAATTGTTTTTAATATTTAAAATTTTCATCATCAAGTGTTCGAATACTTTTACTAGCAAAGTGTATATCTTAAATGATGCCGATAACAACTGTGTGTTTGTCATTTAATTTACATAATTTAATTATTTCATTTTTATTTTATATATATATATATATAAATTATTTAATTAACAAAATTGATCGTCATACAATTTGTGGGCGAAATGTTTAACATGCAACAATAATTCCGATTCATTTATAATAAATACCAGAAACCAGAAAACAAATATTAAATGAAACATGAAATATGTTTTAGTTGCTTCCTCTATTTTTTTACTAACAATGTTGAGTAAAAAAAATTATACAAAATCACTAAACTTGAATGGTCATATTGTTTATAATTTATTTTCAAACAAAAAATCTTATAAAATACACATACAAATTAACAAGAAATTAAATAAAAAAAAAAATATATTATAATAAAAAAATTCAAATAAATGAATCACGTTTTTAAATTAATGTAGAGTAACTAGTTTATTTCTTAAGGAAACAAATTTTGAGTGATAAAGATAGATAGATAGGAAAAGAGAGAGAGAGAGAGAAGTGGTTTAAATAACAATAATTTACTTGCTACTCTACACTAAATTCACTTTTGTGTCTTGGGATCACGATAGATGCCGGTGAAAAGTATAGCCTTGGAGGTGTGATCATAGATTAGGAACAAGAAGGGATGATTGCACTCGAATTTGGTGGGTTCTGCGGGGCGGGCAGAACGGAAACTGAACAAGACGGTGGCGGCCGCAGCTGTACTGCCTTCTTCATCTACCTTTATTTTGGCCACATGTTTAGCATCGCCCAGCATCAGTTGGTGTTCAACAGAGAAACCACTTAAATTGGCAGTATGATCGAATAGAGAATTGATGCCCAATTTACGTAAAATCTAGAAAGAAAGCGAGAAAAAATTAATAAATGATTCTTTTTTTTTCTAATGTAACATGAATATCAAAGCCGAGTCATTTTTATTTAATAATAATCTATTTTGACTAAAAAAAATAAAAATCCTTAAAGAAATTAAGATGATTTCTAAATATCTTAAAAAGTCTTGGGGCAGAATAATTCAAACAAAAACATTTAAAATTTATAAAAAAAAAAAAAACTTTTCTTCAAACTAGGCCTATGATTCGATACCCTGAATATTAAGTTTCGGAAAAAGTTAAGGTTATGAATGAGTGAGATTGTTATATTTTTCTTGCCTGAAGTTATATTAAAGTTCAAATCGTTTAAAGATTTTATATGATCATATTTGGTGAGGTCTTTTAAAGAACAAATTTCTTATTTGTGTGTGTTAAGATAGATTAAATTGAATATCGGGAGGTTGATGTACAGTTATGTTAAAAATAATAGGGACAGTAATATTCAAAACATACATTTGATGCAAAAGCAAGATTTTTATCACATCATAATTAGAAGTCATTATGAATTATTTATTATTTTATGTGAAAAAAAAAAATAAAACAAGTTAGAGCGTTAAATTCTGCTGTGCCGAATTTTTTGATACCTTCCACCTGGGTGTCTTAAACTCAATATTACACCCAATGTTGAGTTCGGCTACAACTTTAAAACTGTTGCCGATACTGAAACATTAATTCCGAATACCAATTATATTTAAAGTAAATTGTTTTTCTTTTTGGCCAGTTTCTATTAAAATTTCTTTTTATAAAAAATAATGATCATGTCTTCTATAGAAATAATTATTTACTACAGCTGGCGTTAATTTTAATACCCAAAGTTTGATCCTTATTAGAATGTTTTGACACCTTAGAAGTTATACGACAATTAAAAAAATGCAAATGAATCTCGGGTAAAAATTAATAAAAATAAGCAATTTTATATGTTAATTAAGGATATATTTAATTTAATTTAATTTAATTTAAGGATATATTAAATACAAAAAAAAATAATAAAAATAATAAAAATAATGACAACAAATAAGAAACTAAAGATAGAAATTAAATCTTTTAATATTTAATTTAAATTTTTCAATTTTAATTTTTATTTTTAATTTTTTATTTTTTATTTTTAATTTTTAATTTTTAATTTTTAATTTTTAATTTTTAATTTTTAATTTTTAATTTTTAATTTTTAATTTTTAATTTTTAATTTTTAATTTTTAATTTTTAATTTTTAATTTTTAATTTTTAATTTTTAATTTTTAATTTTTAATTTTTAATTTTTAATTTTTAATTTTTAATTTTTAATTTTTAATTTTTAATTTTTAATTTTTAATTTTTAATTTTTAATTTTTAATTTTTAATTTTTAATTTTTAATTTTTAATTTTTAATTTTTAATTTTTAATTTTTAATTTTTAATTTTTAATTTTTAATTTTTAATTTTTAATTTTTAATTTTTAATTTTTAATTTTTAATTTTTAATTTTTAATTTTTAATTTTTAATTTTTAATTTTTAATTTTTAATTTTTAATTTTTAATTTTTAATTTTTAATTTTTAATTTTTAATTTTTAATTTTTAATTTTTAATTTTTAATTTTTAATTTTTAATTTTTAATTTTTAATTTTTAATTTTTAATTTTTAATTTTTAATTTTTTTTAATTTTTAATTTTTAATTTTTAATTTTTAATTTTTAATTTTTAATTTTTAATTTTTAATTTTTAATTTTTAATTTTTAATTTTTAATTTTTAATTTTTAATTTTTAATTTTTAATTTTTAATTTTTAATTTTTAATTTTTAATTTTTAATTTTTAATTTTTAATTTTTAATTTTTAATTTTTAATTTTTAATTTTTAATTTTTAATTTTTAATTTTTAATTTTTAATTTTTAATTTTTAATTTTGAATTTTTAATTTTGAATTTTGAATTTTTAATTTTGAATTTTGAATTTTTAATTTTTAATTTTTAATTTTTAATTTTTAATTTTTAATTTTTAATTTTTAATTTTTAATTTTTAATTTTTAATTTTTAATTTTTAATTTTTAATTTTTAATTTTTAATTTTTAATTTTTAATTTATAATTTTTAATTTTTCGTTTTTAATTTTTTATTTTTCATTTATCATTTTTCGTTTATATTTTTTCTTTCATATTGGCGATGTTTTTATTATATCGTGATAACGTTAAAAAAATATGTGGCAATACTACTAACATAGCTCATGGTAGTTGTGTTTGTTGATGGCTGGTTTTGTGGCTTTTTTGAACTGTGAATGTTGTTATACAACTATGTATTATGTTCACCCACTAAAATATTACAACAAACACACTGGGTTTTTTGTTTTTTTAGAGGTGTCTACATATTTTTGTTCGTATCTAAGCGCAATGCCCGATTTACCCCATTTTAAATACCAACCTGGTGGGAATAATGGCAAATGATATTATCGTAACTTTACCCACTTAAATGTTTTTTATTTGTGAATGAGCGTGATTTCAACAGACAGACGGACATTGCTATATCGACTCGAGCTATGATAAGGATCAAGATAATATATGCTTTATGGGGTTGGAAATTAGTTTTTCGATGCGTTACAAAGGGAATGAGGGGTGGAGGGTATAAAAAGACAAAACAAAGAGGATTTGCACTACTTGCTATTTTAATACGTTTATAGTTTGTCTAATACTTTATTGAAGACCCTTTGTTGCTCAAGACTGTTCGGCATCGTGTAGGCATTGAGTCAACCAAGAATTGACAGACTGATACCGGTAACGCGGTATGGACACTTTCCTCTAATCAGTGTCTTTACTACATTCCACAAATTTTCAATTTGATATATATCCTGGGATTGTTATTGCCACTCTACGATAGTGAGGTTATTGCCCTTAAAGCACATCTTTGTACATTTAACGTGTGTTTGGGATCATTGTCCAGTTTGGACACCAAATTAAGCGGCATATTGTCTTCAGCGTACGGTAGCATATTAGTTCCAAGAATTTAAACATAATCTGTTGCTTTCACAATGCCCTGTATACGATGTAGCGGTCGCACTACGTTGTATGAAAATGATATTACCACCACCATATTTGTTTTGATTGTTTTAACAATAAACTTGTGGTTCCACGCTGTATTATCAGGTCTCTTACGTGATGATCTTCTCACAAATTAATTTTGGTTTCGTCAGACCAACGAATATAACGCCATTTTTTTGGCTTTTCAGCAATTCTTAATCTTAAATAACATGGGTACTTTCTAGGGCTTCGAACTTTAAGTACTTTGCGGATGTTGATGTATCAACATCAATATTTAATTCATTTCTTATATGTTTGAAAGAAGTTACGGTATTATTTTATGCAGCGCACAATGCTTCTTTTCACTGTAGGTTTAATTTTTGGTTTTCTTCCGCGTGATTCCTTCTTCAGTTCCTATTTAACAGCATTTTCTACCATTGTTTTTGAAACCCAAGTATCTCTGATACCTTGCCATAAGAATTTCCTGCATTAAACAAATCTTTAATATTTTGTCGTGTTACAAAGTCGCAGTGCTTAGATCTATCCACATTTGGCAATAAGATGAAAAAATATATATTTAATTTAAATTTTTATCTTTTCATATACAGAAGAACATTTTTTAATAACTATGATTTTAATTTTTTTTTTACGAAATGACACGCTGTGCTTATTAATAAGCACAGCTAAAAACTAATGACCTTCGAACAAAACTGATTTCTTGGGAAATTTCTGTGATTACTTGGTAATTTTATAACGGAATTTCTTTTTATAATTTACAATAAAAACAATTAATTCCGTTAATTCTCTCATTTTACTTATTTTGATCTTGCACATCACTGTCCTTATTAATATTTTACACAACTGTATATGGGGACTATTTATATGATTTACTGTATATGATTTATATACAACTCTTAAAGCAGAATATGAATTTTTATAGACCAAAGGTTTGTTTTCATATTTTTCGGAAGTTGGTACGGGGTCGCTGAAATAGATTTTATCCAAAAAATTTAGGCTATGATACATAATTTGTTTTTTTTATCTTTTACTCTCTCGTGCTTTATTTTAACAAAAGCAGATAAATCTCTTCTGAAGAGTAAAAATTATTAGTTTAGCTGGAACTATTATAGTAGAGGTTCTCATGTATGTAACAAATACCCCCTTAAATTTGGAACCTGTACTGTGATTACAAGGTTTTCATAGACATAAGATGGAAGGACGGACAGAAAGTAAATCGATCGGTAAGGTGTATAAAAGAAAAGAAAACAAGTAAGAAAATTATAGTCGGTCTAGACCGACTATACGATACCCTATACCATGCGTTTAGAAACCCTATCTCTTAGGCCCAACTAACTGGACATTGAAAATAAGCAAAAACCAAATTTGAGTGGGATTTTTCTTAATTTTTTTGGCTGCAGATATGAAAAAGTTCATATCGGATGCTATATCTATAAAGGGACTAGGTCCAAAAATGGACCGATCCTGATCATGTTTGGTAAAGTCTCTTGTATTTTGCAAAAATATGTACAAACAAAATTTGAGAAGAATCAGTGCAATATTTTTGTTTTTTAATAGATTTAAGTGAAGATCGGGAAGCAGCTCTATATGGGGTCAAAGGGATCATTTTTGGACTACTCATTAGTGGATGTAATGAACGCATACAAACCCAATTTGAGTAAGATCTATATGACAATTTGGATCTTATGGCAATTTATGTCGATTTTCATATGGGTAATTTGTATGGGGGCTAGGTCTGAACATGGACTGATTCTCACCAATTTCAATAGCGTTCATCCCCTGGCCGATAAAAGCTTATATACCAAATTTCATCAAAATATATTCATATTTGCAACCTGCAGTTTGATTACAAGCTTTACATGGACACACAGACGGACGGACGGACATTGTTAAATCAACTCAGAAAGTGATTCTGATTCGATCGGTATAATTAAAGATGGGTCTAGGTCAAATATTTTTGGTTGTTACAAACAGCAGCACAAAGTCATTATACCCAAACCACATAGTGGTATAGGGTATAAATATGTTCGGTAGTAGGGCATACAAATTTTAAACTATTTATGATTTTTTTTTCTCCTAAAAATATCTTTTTTAATGATTCAAACTGCAATTCTACAACACATTTGCTTCATTGATAGTTTAGAAATCAAATTAAAAACTTACCGGTACTAATTCCAAATTTTGTTCAAACTTAAATTTAGGCAATGAGATATCAATCTCTCTGGGCATTCTGTCCTTTAAAGCATTTTCTAAAGTATCAGGCTTCAATTTGGCCAAAACATCTTCTAAGGCCGTTTGAAATGGCGGCAATATAATAACCATTGAAATTTCCGAATCTTTATTCTCATCATGCGATGTCATGAAGGGCATTTGCAGAACATGAGCGCCGATTTGTTCATCTATGGCCAAATTGAAAGTGCCTCTTTTGTGCATCATGGTTACAAACGATTGCTGGCTGGGTGAGGTATAGAAAATCTCCTGTTTAGTATCTTTGGGATCAAATTTATCCAACCACTGTCCCTTGAAATAGGCAGCATTAGCCAAAACCATTTGACTTTCAGTGCTGACATCGCCGGGATTTAACATATCCGGGATTTCATTGCGGGTTACTTCAGCTATCCAATGATTAATATTCATTCTGCTCTGTTCGGCTTCATTTTTAAAATCCAAAGTCTCCAATTCATCCGAAAAGTTCTCGACCAGACAAGGCGTCACCATAATACTCTTGTCAAAGTATATTTTATCGGCCGAAGCAAAATCTATCGAGGAATTCTTGGAACGACTGAAACGCATTTGTTTCTCCAAACGATAGCCATTGTTGACGTGTTTCTTATTTTTGGCCCATTGTAAACGTAAAGCCTGCACCAATTCCTTTTCCGTATTGCCACTGGCACCAAAATAAGCCAAAAGCAAAGCATGGAAGGTACTGTAGGGCGAGAAGAATACATTTTCATTTGGTGTAGCCTTCTGTATGGCCTCCAGCATGGCTAAGGTGAATTCCTGTTGGCCGCGATATAAGTCAGAGCGTATCGTTTTGGGTACCACATCCACATCATTATCGGAGAAACATCCGCTGCTTTCTTGGGCTGCGCCAAAGGCAACAAGAACCGTGGTCAGGAAACAAATTAAAAAAAACTTCATTGCTAATAAATTGAGAAAACAAACAAACAAAACAAATTATTCTATTATTCAGACATATGTATGTTTGTCCTAGACATTCAATTGAACAAACATGTTTATAGTGATCATTGACTTTTAGCAAACAAACTGCAGGCTTTTGAACTTTTGTGACGGCAATGACTCTGAAACTAATTCCGAGAAATTCATCATAAATCATAACTAATTTCAAATTAATTTACATAACAAAAACAAACAACTACTCGTATGACTGACTGACTGTCTAAGCTCTGTCTGCTTAACCTTGGCGTATTGTATTTGGACGTGATCGTGTGTTGTTAAGTGATTGTGGCCGAATCAAAACCCTAACAAAAACAAAGACATTAATAATAATGAAAACGTGATTTAACTATTGATATAATGTGGTTGCTAGTGGGTGTTAAAAACCCCAATTAACAACCTTGTGTTTGCCAAATTGTTGGAATTCCCTGTGCATTAAGATTCAAATGCACATTCAAGGAATTTAAAAAATTCCGCCAATCATTTTTTTTTAATCATTTGCGACATCAAAAATTTTTACAAAAGCCATATAGTAGTCACGACGATTGCATTTTTTTCCAAGAGATTTCTCATGATGAAAAGAAGAAAAAACCCCAACCTTTGTTTGTATGAGTATTTCATAAAGTATGACAAAAGTGAAAGTGGCTTCAGTTACATTCAACTGCATTAACTAAAGTTAACTGCTGTTAAGCTTAACTGGAAAGTCTTAAGAAATTATAAGCTTTAAGTTTTAGTTTAAACACGTACGTTATCATAAGCCAATGAATCATGCCACAACATGAGCAGTTCGAGATTTAATGCAATATGATGCAAATCATAAAATTTCAAATAATTTTCTAAAGCTTTTGATGGAATTTTTATTACAGATTAATGTAATTTTTTTATTGTTCCATTTATGATATATATTTTTTAAACTTTTTAAAACAGGTTTTCTCAAACAGATATGAATATACAGTGGCGATATTTTAAATAGCTCGTTTGCTAAGGAACATTAAATTACAGTTTTTTTTTTTTTTCTTTTACATATTATTGTTATTTTTATATGTATAGTTTTAAATAGAAAAAGAGAGATTCTAAATTTAGATCAATTGTACTAAAAAAGCGGACATGTGAAAATAAAAAAAAATAAATATTTTTTGGTAAAATGTTTTATTTAAAAAGGTAAGAAAATTAATAAAGAAGTCAATAAAAAAATGCATACAGTTTTTTCAAGGACGGGACGAGCAAAGCACTCAAATCCTGAATTTCGAAGATTTGTCCTTGACTATCTCAAAGACAAAATGACATATACGGAAATAGCTCGCAAAATGAAATGTTCCAGAAAGAAAGTGCGTAATATTATCAAACACTATGAAAAAACTAAAATCGCAGACATCATTATTAAAAAAGGCGTAGAAAGATCACCGAGCGAACCGATCATGGTATGTTCGAATGTGCACACAGAAAAATTTTTACAATAATTTATCCAATAATTTGTTTGGGCGTATTGTCAGAATAAACCACTCGTGTCTAAAAAAAACAGAACGAAGCTATGGATAATTTATAAAAACCTGAAAATTAGTGGAACAATATTATTTTTACGGATGAATTACAGTTCAATCCCTTCGGATCAGATGGAAAAGGGTATATGAGATGAATTCCAAACCCAGAATTTGATCCTATACACATATTAAAAACGGTGAAATATGGGGGAGGATGTGTATTAATCTTGGGAAGCTTCACTTGGTATGGAGTGTGTCCAAAGTCTGTACAAAAATGGCTCAGTGACAACAAAATCGATCTTGTACAATGTCTCGCTCAATCCCCATATCTAAACCCGACCGAGAATCTTTGAAGCAACATAAACATATAAATTGACCGTACCTGCAGCCATTTGTTACGAAAGACGGAAAAAATGCTGCGAGCCTTTTGTATAGGGAGAAGAGAAAGGACGAGCGACGCCTTTTCAGGCGCAAAAAGCAAGAACAAGAAAGGCGTAAGTGTGATGAAACTCAGATGCACAACGATAGGAAAGAAACCCAAAAATTCTTTCAAAAAATCAAGCGCCAAACGGAAGGATTTCAATGTGGAGCATCTTCTTGTAGGGACAGCGTTGGCAAAATCTGTTAACCGACGCGCAAGGCACATTGAGGTTGTGTGTGCGCCTGAAATACTCCCTCCACAACCATGCGCCTGATCTGTAAGAATATTGGAGAAATGCTCCCTCCACAACCTCAATGTGCCTTGCGCGTCGGTTAACAGATTTTGCCATCGCTGTCCCTACAAGAAGATGCTAATCAACGACGACGGCATCGACATACCATCCCCCGACTTAATGGAGGTACAAATAGCTATAAAACAACAAAGCCGAGCTATTTTAAACTGGTGGCGAAGAGTTGGTAAGGTGCATGCACCAATTCGTATGCAAAATATGGTCAGAAGAAAGCATGCCTGATGATAGGAATCTCAGTGTCCTCTGCCCTATCCACAAGAAAGGAGACCCTACGATTTGCACCAACTACAGGGGTATAAGCCTCCTTTCCGTTGCATACAAGATATTTGCATCCTTAATATGCGAGCGTCTTAAGCCGCACACCAACAACCTTATAGGAAAATATCAACAGTGTGGATTTAGACCTGGCACGTGCACCATAGACCAGATTTTCACATTGCGACAAATCCTAGAAAAGACCCAAGAAAAACAAATCGACACCCATCATCTAGTCGTCGACTATAAGGCTAAGTTAGATAGCCCGATAAGGGAAAAATTTTATGTTTCCATGTCTGAGCTTGGTATTCCAGCAAAGATCGTTCGACTTTGTATACTGACACTGCAAAACACAAAAGGCACTGTCAAAATTGGAAAAACCTCTCCGACCCTTTTCGTACCAAGCGAGGTTTTAAGCAAGGCGATGTGACTTCTTATCATGTGACTTCTTATCATGTGACTTCTTCAACCTTCTAATGGAGAAGATTTTGCAAGAGACTAAAATCAAAACCACTGACATTATTTTCAACAAAAGTGTTATGCTGCTTGTTTATGCTGACGACATTGACATCATTGGTCGCAACACACGACCTCCGCAAGATCTACGGCCCTCTACGCGTTGATGATGGATTCCGAATCAGAATGAAACACGAGCTGTACGAGCTATGTATATGCCGATGTGGATATAGTAAAGCGTATTAAAATACGACTCCGTGGGCTTGGACACACTTGGCGAATGGAAAATGATGCTCCGGCTTGTAAGGCGTACAAGGAAGAAACCATCGGTGGGCAACGTAGAAAAGGGCGACCCAATCACCGTTTAAACGACCAGGTGCAACAAAGCCTAACATCATTTGGCGTTACCAATTGGCGCCAGCATGCAGAAGACAGAAATAAATGGCATTCTATTTTGCTTCAGGCTGATACCGACTCCCGGTTGTAATAGCCATCAAAAGTAAAGTAAGTAAAGCTGAAAATTTAAATATAAGTTCCATACCCCTGGAAAGATGTCGGAAAATAATATCGTTATTGCAGCTTCGATGCACTGCCGTTATTAAAAGTAAAGGTTATCCAAGAAAGTACTACTGAAATTAACTAATTAAATGAATTTCACTATGTTTTTTTAGGAAAATAAAATAAGTTTAAATGTTAAATAGATCAAATAGATAAGTCGTTCCGAAAATATTAAAAAAAAAAATAAAAGTCTGAGAAAATTTGAAACAATTTGTTCCATTTGATAAATAAGTCGACGTGGTTAACAAAAATGTAAAAGGGTCTAAAAAATAGTGAAAAAAGATTAAGTGCGTTCATAGTTTTTTTTTTTTTTTATAATACGTGATATTTTAAATTTCGCCACTGTATGAATACACCTGACACAAACCTATAATGAAGAAACATTCTTATGCCTAGTTTTCACTATGTCATATAAACTGACAACAAACAATTGCCTCAACTGATATCTCGTAATTTTCTATTAATTACGTTTGCATTACATTTTATAAACTAAAAATCCGGCTGTCAAACAAAAAGAAATTACCAACATGTTGGCAATTGTCAAATGTTGCAACGGGTTGCAAATGACAAGACATTACAACCCGTTTTGATACAATTGACAACAATTGACATTGAAAACCAGGCATCTATAATATTAATAGGCTAGGCGATTTCTTGTGACTGATGTTTTGTTCTACCGTTTCATCCCGATTTTGGCCAAACGTATATTATTTGAAAGGTATTTCTTTTTAGCCGTTTTGCAGATTTACAGATTTTTAAATTTTTTTTATTTTAAGTTAATTGCATTTTAAGTTGCTACTAACACATACATAAAATTATACAATGCTGTGTGTGTTTTGTGAATTGGCTATAATTGATAAGCATACTTTTAGGGTCTTTATTTAAAAAAAAAATTTCCTAGAATTTGCGCTCGAATTTCGAGGGTTGAAATCTGCTAGTTATAATTAGCGGTTAGAATCTTAAAGAATTTTGAATTTATTAAAAAAAAATTTGTTTTTCATTATTTTTTTAAGACCTTTTTGTTCATATAAATGTTTCCAAAAAGAAAAGTCAAAACAATCCGTTATTTTCATACAAATTTTCCAGATGAACGAACGAAAAAAATGTGATACAACACAAGTTAAAATTAAAACCCTTTTAATGTGTTTCTTATTTTAAAAATTTAACTAAAATAGAAATGTAATCAATGGAATTTTTAAAGAGTTTAATCGTAGTTTCGAAACAGAGTTTTAAAGATTTTGTAGTCTGATACTGCCAGATATTTTGCTAATGAAAGACACAACTTCAGATCATAAGGTTTAAAACAAAACTATTGTAACGACTGGTGATGTATGATTTTCTTCTGATTCGAGGTACTGGAAAAATGAATGTGATACTTGATCTGATGGCAAAAATATATTATTAGGTATGGACTTAAGTACAATCTGTGTATGGAAAGAATGGCAAAAAAAACTCAGATAATACACTACCCTCATGAAACAAGTGCCGGTGAAGTTAAAGAAAATCTTGTTGCTTCAATTCATATTATGATACAGCATGTAAATTTGAAACGAATTTAAGCCAATGAATTTAAAAACGACAAACTTAATGAAAATGTGCGTATCCTTCAAGTGGAATGTCTTTTGGCTGAAAATACCAGAATGAAGTTCAAAGCGCACTTTGGTCGCGAACAAGTGTTCCTTTGTTCACTGTTGCAAATTTTTACAAAGACAATTGTCATATGCTCTGATGCACGCGCTAAAGGCAAATATACAGTTTTTGTTTTCCTAAATGAGTTGCTCGACTTGATACATAAAAATAATAACGATTCACCTTATTCTCCATGTCCCCTATTTCGAAACTGCGATTAAACTCTTTAAATATGGATAAGGCCTCCCGTAGATACATGGTCAAGTAATGCTTCTGTCACTTCTTTTTAATGCCATTTTTCAAACAATGAATCGTTTTTGCCTCTACAGGTATATGCAATATCCGAGCGATGGTAAAAGGCTTTCACAGTTTCGTAACTTTTTTGTTATCTGAAATACTTATGTTTGGACTTTCGGCTAGAGAAATGTTAATTTTACGAGCTAGTTCTGTAAGTACCGCCTTTTTGTTTCTTGGTGATTGAGGCAGGGTTTTTAGAGCATTTTGAACCGCTTTGGATAAAGTTTGTTTCGACTTGTAGGGAAGTTCGGTACTTACAGAAGGTTCATCAAAACTTTCAATTTGAACCCATTTTTTAGCCCTTGCAATCTCTTCTTATCCCTTTCCTTAAGTCGAATAGCTTTTGATTCACTTTTTAAAAGTTTTTCATGTTTTCGCTTGCGAAGTTCACGCTTCGTTTTAGCCCCATTAGCGGTGAAACCATGAATCTTTTTCTCTTTTCTCTTTTCACGAAATTTCCACATACGGCTAGCGCTTGGTGATGGTTGTTGATCAGTCATTTTTGTGAGATTGTAATTTGTAATTCAATATGTTTAGCTTACAAACAACATTAAAAGACAAAAATTTCTTGCTTCTCGGCGGGAAACGTTTACATAAAAAAAATTGTGATTAATTTTTAGACCACTAGAAGTTAGCTGTACACCACAAAAATGAGTTTCTATAATCGGCTTACTTTACAATTATATATATCGTTTTCATTATTTTTTCCAGGCTATTTTTTTATGATTATAATTTTCGTTCTATATTGTAGCAGTTAAATATAATTTCTTGTTTTTTTTTTTAACAACACCGAATTAAGTACTTAAAGTTTATTTATATTATACTTTTTTTTTATTTATTAAAACATAAATAAGTTTTGTAGAAAATCGAAATGAAAGTTGTCGTTCTTATTATTTTTTCCAATACTGTATATGATAATCTTGATTTCAGGGCTATTTTAGACGATTTCATAGGGGATATTTGTAAGAATCGACTTTCACCGAATCCAATAGCAATTGTCTTATGGTTGACAAAAGTTTGCGTACCAAATTTCATCAGAATATCTTCTTATTTACGAGGTGTACACAAGTCCTTAGCTGTCAAAAAAAAAAATCTATTCCCAACTAGTTTTTATGCTTTGTTTTTCTAATTCAAAACTAATTAAAATTCTTGTTTCAGTTACGCTAGATGATTTGGAGCTTTATGGTTTCAATTGACCTCTTTTTCAAACAGTTCTTTAAGTTTCGCATTATCATTGTTTATAGTATTTCCGTTTTAAATTTCCTGCAAAACCAGCTCTATTATTATCCAGTTTACAAAAACGAAAACTCTATTGTTACCCCATCCAGTTTACGATGCTGCTCAAGCGTTGTTGTGCGTAGCGTTTCGCTGACTCATTGAATTATTAAAGCCAAACAAACAAATTGTATTGCGGCTCTACCATTGAATTGGCTTGGCGAAATTCAGTTAAACAATGCATATATGTATGTAGATTTCAGCAATTAGACCTTAAACGTTAACATTTACGCAACGAAATGAATCCAAAAATAAACAAAACACTGTTTACCTTTACATACATATTGTCGTCATCATCATCCGTATGAATGATAAACAGACAATGGGGAAAACAGACAAAGATCATTATGCATAAAAGTTGGTGCTGTGATTCACAAAAGAAATTGCGGATACACATTTCTGCTTAGTTGAAAACCAGATTTTGGTCATCATTTAGTATATGACAAAATGTTGATATTACCTACATTGGCGTTTCGTTAAATTCAAATATTTTCATACAAAATTTCACACATTACGCTACGTTTCATTAAGCCAATTAACAAGTTTATAGAAAACAACGCAGTTATCGTTTAACGAGTCCCCAGTGTATTTAAACTGTAATTACTACACTCATTAGTATTATATCTCATTTAAGTGTTGGAATTTCCAAATATCTCAAAAGCATTTTCAAGTAAAACATCAACAACTGCGACAATTCGAAATCAATTTAAATTTTAAATTGAATTTGTATGACAGAAAACCAGATTAATGTAAATAGAAAAAATTAACGCTGATAAACCATATGGAAAGAAGGTCAATTGATAGATATTTTTAATTCAAAACAAACTAAAAACACCGCCAACTAAAATTCTGTAAGAGGGAGAGAGAGAGAGAGAGAGGGAGAGAAATATGGAGAACATATGGAAGTCAAATCGAGAACAAACTAAAAACAATTAATTAAACAAGCAATAATGATTTATTTGCGTCACATTGTTATTAATTTAGAGGGGTTTTTCCATATATTAATTTATTAGAGACACTAACAACAGGGAATATGAATATGGAAATTATTTTTAAAGCTCAGAGTCTTATTCAAAAAAATAAACCGTAAACATGATTTGTTACACTACACCACCAATAAAGAAAGGCAGCTCTATAAAAGAATCACATTTTAGTTCTTTATTAAAATTTTTTAAATGAAAAAATTTAACTGATCCTCAAATTTGTATTAAATTTTTGGTAAAAATATTTGTTACCGCCACAGCATTATAATCTAGGGGAATATGGTATACAGGAAAAGAGCAATCCGGATAATCGAATATTCCGAATTCAAAGTTTCATTAAAACTAGAAATTTTACAAGAATTTAGCTTGATTTCATTATTTTTTAGGATTATCATTTATTTATTTTTAAGTTATGTACCAGGGCGGGTTATTATGTAATTCGATTCGAAACGGAATTATTTTCGAAAGGAATTTCCGTTTCGAAAATGAAATGTATTTCTTCATAAAAGGGAAAAACAAAATGAGGCCAAGTTTATTTACTGTAAATTTGATAGCATCTGTCAAGATTAGCAGCACTTTTCTAAAGAATAAATTTTCTAAAAACGTCAAAACAATTTTTTTAAAGTAAAAAATTGACATAAAAATTGGATGGCCGGATTTTACTATATATGTTTCAAAGAACCCATATAGATTTTTTTTTTGATTTGGCATTTAAAATTTGTCTATTTAATGGGTCGCATTACTGGGATTTGGTCCAAATATTGGGATATATCAAAGCAAAATCTTTCAAAGGGTTCCAAAGTAATTAGTGAACATGTAAAGTTAATTACTTAACTGCCAAAAGAAATTTTTTTTAATTACCTTCGCTGTAAATAGACCAATAATATGTAACTGTAGTTCGTACATCTACGACATTTAGGATGATGATGTAAATTATCATAAATTATCGATTTTTACAAAAAAAAAAAAAAAAAAAATCCAATATAACGTCACTTAAGCTACTTTCACATAATTTATTGTGTTATACATAACTCTAAAATTATATAGAAGCACATGTATAAAATACATACAAAAAAAATTTGATAAACCACCTTGAAATAAAATATAAATATATTTTATGATGTTTCCCAAAATAATTTTTTTCGAAAAAGCCTCTTAAAAAATTTTTTTTTACGCATAAAAAAATAGTTGAGGTACTTTCTATGATTTTGTATCAAAACAGACTTGTGATACCGTGATTTTCATATTTTTTGTCTATATTTTTAAATGCGATTTTTTATCAACTCAGCCATTTATTAATTTTCAATACATCGTTTGAAATGTACTGACTGCTCCTACCAATTCTAATAATAAACATTCTCCTATTTTTGTCAATTAATGACAGAATTTTATTTTCAAGTTATTACTGAAATAGTAACCTTTAATTAATACATTCCAACGATTTTTTGTACATGTGAAACGGATAAAAAACGACGAGATAATTTTAGTATAGTTTTCGTAAAATAATAATAAAAACAAAGTTTTTATTAAAACTCTTTCTTTCCTTATGCATATGAGTTTTGAATCTATAAACCAAGTTTCAGATTGATTGAATGAGGGGAAATGGGGTTTAAATCACTTCGTGATGTGACTATGCGTGACTGTGTGTGACTATCTTAAAATTAATCTTTGGCCACAAGTCTATGGACAAAGTTTCAGATCGATCGGATGATGGGAAGTGAGGTTTTAATCTCTCCCTGACTGTGCGTGACTATGTCAAAGTTCATATTTTTCATATTTTTTTTAACAAAAAATTTTTTCTATGAAAAAACACAACTTTTTTCATTTCATCACTTTGTGAGCCTTCAAAAATTTATTGTGTATATTTATAAAACATTTTTGTGACAAGACATTATAAAAACGATAATTATTTATAGCGTCTACCGACCTTATAATCAAGTCCTCTTATTCTGGTTTAATCTTGATTTCTATGCATAGAACTAGACTTATTCAAGGTCCAGAACTAATTTATATTTTTACACGTATGCAAAAATATGCTTATTATATAAAATTAATAAATTAAAAGTTGACAACAAATAACAATTAAAAATGGCAGACTTGTAAAAATTTGATGGCCTTATTATTAATTCATTCTTTGGAATCTCTGCCGATAACAACGACAACTTTTAATATTACACATAGCACACAAAAAAGTAGTTGCTTTACTTTTCGTAATATTAGTCTTTATATTTATGTATGTATAAATATTGTTACATGGATTGCAGCAATGGCAAAATAAAAACAAATCAAATATAATCGTTCAAGTCACAAAGCCTTGTTTGCTAAAAGCCGCACCCCCCCCACCCTAAAGTATTGCAAAATTTTTTTATATTTTTACTTTTTTCTGTTGAAGTGCGTTTGCTGATTGCAGTAGTCGAAATTGACGATGTTTTACGATGATATAATCACTTGGTTTGAGCTCCGTTAAACCGGTCCTCTCACAATAAATTTGTACAATTGCAAAAAGTATAAAATATACAAGTGATTTTTTTTATTTTTATAAACACTACACGAACACTTAAGCAGCCAATTTATTTTCAACCGCTTCAATTTAACTACTCGTTACGACTTATCGCGTTAAACTGTTTCAATATGTTTTCAACTTAAACATTGAAAGCTAGGTTAAAGTCTTTTGTGAAGCTCTAGTTTATTATTCCAATGGATGGGAAAAAGCTTTTTATTACAAAAGCTTTAGTTTGAGTATTGCTTTTATGTTATTATTAAACTTCGACAACGATCTCTCTTTGGTAACACATACATACATAATTAAAGCAGTGTTCACACTATGTGTTTTGCTTGTGTTTTTCTTATTTTTTTAGCACATGCAATTTGTACATATAGTGTGAACCCTTTCAAACATTGTTTATGTACAATACATGTGAAAGTCATGTAAATTTTTCAATTAAAACAGGTTCTATTTTGACATGACAAAACATATGAAAATACAACACGGCTTGTGGCGAAAGAAAAAAAAATAAAATTAAAAAAAAATAAATATTAAAAGAAAAATAAATTGTTTAAAATTAATAACAATTAAAAATATATTATATATCGTCACCTTATAGACCAAACAATCTATCAGCAAAAATTTCAAAATTGAGTTTTTTTATTTAATATTATTCCCTATATCATAACGCATATGTATGCAAAATTTTGAACGCCTAATATTACAAATAACCAAGCTATAACCAAATTAAGAATATATAATTTTCGTTTCAATATTGCAAATAGTTCACATTTTATAACGTTTTTTCTCTCTCCTGTAAACTTTTGAAAACTGATGGGTTGTTTGGTCTTTAAGATGACGATATACATATAACTTTATTGTTAAGAATTAATTTTGTAAATTTACAAATTAAAAAATCAGCTGTTGTAAACAAAGCAAACAAGCAGAGGTTATGTCAGGCGCAATTACATATGTACGATTGAACGTAAAAATTATGAATCGTATGTAAATCGCCAATTTTCACATACACACGGAATTACATATGAATCGTAAAACTGACTTTACTTATGGAAAATACATATAGTGTAAACACACCTTAGTGTAAACACACCGTTTTTATCCATATGTAATGCCAAATGTCTGTCCAAATTATCGTTTTACATACGATTCAAAATTTTTGCTATCACACGGGCATATGTATTTCCATATGACATAGCCTCTAAATGTAAACAGCAGCTGATTTAATTTGTGATATTACAAAAATTGATTGTTAAAAATAAAGTTATATATTTTATATATTTTTTAATTGTTAATATTAAACAATTTATTTCTCTTTCAATATTAATCTTTATGCCTGGTTTCCACTATGTCATATAAACTGACAACAAACAATTGCCTCAACTGACATCTCGTAATTTTCTATTCATTACGTATTCATTACATCTTATAATCGAACAAAAAAACCGGCTGTCAAACACAAAAAATTGCCAACATGCTGGCATTTTCATTTTCAGATGTCAAATGTTGCCAGGGGTTGTAAATGACAAGTCATTAAAACCCGTTTTCATACAACTGAAAATAATTGACAATAATTGCCATTGAAAATGACATAATGAAAACCAGGCATTATAATTGACACTGTTTTTCCTTCGCCACAAGCAGTGTTGTATTTTCATATATTATGTACATGTGACTTTCCTCATGTATTGTACATAAACAATATTTCATATGTATCACACGATGTGTACAACTTTTGCTGTGGGAAAATTTGACAGTACATATGTAAAAAACACATCGTGTGATAGTACCTTTAGCTAAGAAATTACAGAATACAAAAATATGTAATGAAAATAATTTAAAACATTATTGAAATTATATTTATTATCGTAATTGGTATCCAGATCAAGAATATTCGGTTTTTAAAATTAAATTTTAATCGATTATAAGATTTAAAATTGCTAGATAAAGCGACTAAAATTCAAAAATTAATCAAATAATTTCAACATTACTTTTTTTATTATTCGAACAAATAATTTGTTAGAGATGACATTAAGAAGAAACATATTTTTGTCGTTTTTTTTAAATATATTTTAGCAGGGTCCAACTTTCATTATTTCAGGAAAATTAATTACAGAGTTGTGGTATTTGACACTCAAAAAATAAGTATCCGGGTCCAGATTATTCGGATTTTACTTATCTATAATATTAATAGGCTAGGCGATTTCTTGTGACCGATGTTTTGTTCTACCGTTTTATCCCGATTTTGACCAAACGTATATTATTTGAAAGGTATTTCTTTTTAGCCGTTTTGTAGATTTACAGATTTTTAAATTTTTTCCTTTATTTTGAGTAAATTGCATTTAAAGTTGCTATAACACATACATAAAATTATACAATGCTATGTGTGTGTTTATTAAATTTGTTAATGTGTTTGTAATAAAAATTAGTTTGTTTTTTGTGTTGATTTGTGAATTGGCTATAATTGATTAGCAATTGTTATTGATAAGCATTATTTAATGAAAAAAAAAAATTTCCTAGAATTTGCACTCGAATTTCGAGGACTGGAATCTGCTAGTATCAATTAATTCTAGTGAGTGATTTATAGTTAGATAAATATATTAAATAACTTCAACATTATTTTTTAATTGTTCGAATAACTTATCGAAAAGGTATATATTTTTTGATGGACCCATTTCTGGTAAGTCTAGGAAAATTTCTCACAAAATTGTGAACACAAAAGTAATAAATACCATTTTTATCGTAAAACAACCTCCAAATACCTACGTAACGGAAAGTTTTTTGAATCTGGAGATTATAAGCTTCAATCAGATGTCAGCTATTCAGCGAAGATTGATGTAAAAAAATTCAAAAAGCAGCTGGAATCTGATAAGCATTAGATTGCTTTCGTTATAACGCTTATTAAGGAACAATTCCAATAGGTTTTTCGGGAAAATCGTTCGCTGAAGCTTTGGAGTGAATTGTTATATTGAAATGGTTTAAACCAAATTTTCTTCAAATGCAGAATATTTTTTTGCGGCAAAGTGTTTTGGGGATCATAAGGGTCGAATACAGATCATTTGTTTATTTACTAGGAAAATTAATTAATAATGTCTAGAATTGTTATCACAATATTATTAATCAAATATTCTCCAATATGTATTATTTTTATTTGTCAAGAAAAGATTTTTATAATCTGGATATTGTACAGATCCACTTAAAATCACCAATGATTTTCTGCTCCTAAAATTTTTTTAGTTAAAACTAGAGGACCCCTGCTGCTCCGCAGCATTATATTATATTATATTAATTTTTATAATATAATACCAAAATTTGCCAAGAGAAGTTAACGTACAGTAATGCCAAAATATGCCAAGATAAGTTAACGTACAGTAAAAGTAAAGTTGATTCTCCACGCATAACTTTTCTCAAACCCAACGAATTTAAGCAGTTAATAGCTCAGCAGCTTGATCCACTGAGTGTTCTTAGACCTATGTCAACAGCCTACGTTAATTAGAACTCTAGTTATAGGGGTTTGAGAGAAGAAAAATATTGAAAAAAAGCTTGAATGCAAAGTTTATTCATAAATTCTTTTAATATATAAGATTATATAAAAAATTTGAAATTTTTCTATGTCAAAAATCTCAAATTCATTACAATTTCCAAAAATTCAAAATTGTACTATAATTAAATTTTGTAAAACGAAAATTTGTTAGATCATTTTTATCGTCGCCTCGAATCTGCCTGCGTAACTTCAGCTCGATTGTATCACGGGAAAACGGTTAAAAATCGATCCAAAGCGACTACTCACATTACTATGTCATGAACTCAGACAAAGTCCTAGGGCTTTTTCTACTATAATAGTACTCTAGTTATATTACATTAAATATTTACTTTGTATGGGTGGTGCCACGCTCATTGATCCGATCCCGCCCAGTTTTTGTCCAACTCATATCAATAACTCATGATCTCAGACGAAGTCCCAAGGCTTTCTCTATTACGGTGCTCTAGATATATGACATTAAATATTTACTTTGTATGCGGTTCCACACCCACTTATCTGATTCCACCAATTTTTTTCGAGTACTAACATTAATAACTTATGAACTTACACAAAGCCCCAAGGCTTCAGACACTACGAGTTAAAATAAAGGGAGTACAAATTAGAACAAATTTATTTTTGAAAATTCGCAGAAAATAAATCAGAAAAAAATTTTTCTCAATCTGAAAAATTTTGTTTGTAAGTTGCCTCATTGATAGTACGTTTAGAAGAGAAATAATTTTGTACTGCATCTACTCAATTAAATTGTTTACAAGATGGATATTTTTTTAAATAGAGGGCAGATAAATAGGTGCTTACTGAAAAAAATCTAGAATATATAAATTTCATATATTACTCATATATGAAGGTAAATCTTTCGACCAGTTTCTAAGCAAAATGCGCGCACGGACGAGTGTGAAATTTGGCATAGTTAAATTAAATAAAATAAAATATTTATATTGATGGTTTCAAAAAAGAGTACATTTTAATCGCCCTGTGTGGATTTATGAATTGCCTAAATAGCATACCTTTATATCTCTTCTGTGTGTTCATCAACTATAATGAATTAAATGAATTTTATATAAAAATTCACAATTTAATGTATTTTATTTAAATATTCATAAATTTATATATACTTATGTATAGATTAAAAACTGAAAGAAAAAAATTGAATGAAAAAATAAAATTTCCTAAAATTTTCACTCGAATTTCGAGTGCTGGGCTCTGCTAGTATCTATAGAATGGTGAATTCTCTATTTCTAAACCTATATTTACATATGTACGTACCCTGGGAAATATTTATTTTAAGGAACATTTTTATCACATTTTTGTTCAACTTGAATTCATTTTATATAATAAAATCTAATTTTATACATTTTTCAGTAACGCTTAAAGTTTGAGATGATATTTCGTTAAAATCCTCCAAAAAATGTTTAACGTTTTTTTTTATTTATTTCAAACTGCTATTTGCAACCAACAATTTGTCAATTATTTTTTTTACATCAGTCAAACAAAATTTATTAGAAAAAAAATTAAAATTTTCTTCACAAAAACTAAATATTTTACATTTCAGCGCTTTTTAACCAATGTACCTGTCATTTTAAACAGCTAGCGTTGACCACATTTATGTATCTACAACTACAGCCAACTTCACTCATTAAAAAATTTTCTGTAGATATAGTTAATTTGGAGAATTGTCTGTTGCTCTGTTAATTTTTTGTTAAAAAATGCTGTAAAAAGTGTTAAATATTTAATAAAACCAGTGAAAATGGCTACACAAAAACCAGGCGAATGGGCTAATTCATTATTGGCCCGTTTTGAAGATCAGGTAATTGTAAAATGATGAAATTTTTCAATCGTTCCTGCCCAAATTGGCAAAGTTGGAAAACGCAAAATGAAAAAAATGCCAGACAATACAGATGTATCGATTGAAAAAAATTGAGCAAGTGAAATGGAAAAAGTGTGCAAGAGAGACAAGAAATTTGTTATTGTTTTGGGATGTATTTTTTTTTCTATCGTTTGTTTACGTTTTGTTTACGGGAAATTTATGAATGAAGTGCCGATTGATGATGAATGAAATTTGCACGTGTGTGTTTGGGTATTTTTACTTTTTACTGCTGTGCAATAGTATACGTTTTTATGTGGTGTTTGTTTGTAAACAAACAAAAATGTAGGTAAATGAGTGTTGTTGTGTTTGTAAGGGATTTTTGTTGACTTTGAAATTGACATACATTTTAAGGTGGTGTATTTATTGGAGTTTAACTTGCTAGTTTTTTTTTAATATGTGTTTTTTAATTAAATATATAGAATTGGAGAAGTTTTAAATTAAATTATATTTATTTAATTTATAATCAATTTTTGTAAAGTAACAGCTATTTTGATCGTTGTTTACGGCTGAATTCACACTGACCATAGGGGATTATATTTTAAAATTTTATATATTAAACGATTTTTTATAAAACTATTTTTTACCGGTAATTTTAGCTGCCGAACAAAACAACTGGTGCCCATGGCACTCAGGCTAGAATGAGCCAAGATCAATTGGTAGGCTGTCTCATACACATTTCCCGTTATCGTTTTTCCTTGGTTATATCCGGTCTAACGAAAATGCTACAAAGAGTCAATGAAGTCGTAAGTTCACTCTCACAAATCAATTCATATATTTATATAATTTTTATAATTCGTACTTTCTTCAGACCATGCAAAATCGTCACGAAACCGATCGTTGTTACTTTGAATCTTTAGTCATTATTTTGACTACACTCGAACGCTGTCTCACTAACCAAACAAAGGATACTGCACGTTTTGAGGAAGCCATGAATGTTAAGTTGTTGTTGCGTGAAATTACTCAATTTATTGATGTCCAAAGTGATAATAATCCTCATGCCGCCCAATTGAAAATTTTAGCTTCAAAAGTTTTATTTGCTTTATCACAAAATCATTTTTCGGCCGTATTCAATCGAATTTCCGCCAGAATACAAGAATTAGCCGCCTGTTCAGATGAAAATCCGGATTATTCAGATATAGAATTAATACAACACATTGATATGGATATGATTAAATTGACCAAGTTATTGCAGGAGACAATAACAAAGTTTAGATCGAAAAAAGCACCACCTTTGATATTATTAAATTCTATAGAAAAAGCCATATGGAATTGGATAGAATATCATCCTCAGGAGTTTCAAGACTTGCAAAGGGGCATGAATCGTGACATATCAACGTAAGTGTAGAATTATACAGTTAAATCACAAAATCTTAAATGTGTACAATTTCTATGTTTACTAGATGCTGGGAGCCGTTATTGGATTTTGTAGAAGCTTATAAGGGCGAAAATAAAAAGAGTAAAACTACAGTTTGGCCTTTGCAAATGCTGTTGCTTATATTAAATCCCGTAAGTTTTTTGCAAAGCATGATAACATTTTACTGACTGAAGAAGTAACTGAAAAATATTTTTAAAACAGGCCTGTCTGGAAGCCACCGTTAACGAATTGCAGCAGGGCGAAAAAGAGAAGGATAAAACAGCCTCAAAGACACAAACACGTGATAAGGATTTTTCGGCCAAACAATTTATAGAGAGTGTAAAACGCGGCCTGGGACCTCATTCGCCCTCAAAATTAGTTACAGAATCTGCGGCCATAGCCTGTGTTAAACTATGCAAGGCAGCTACTTATGTCAATATCAACGATTCCAATAATGTTATATTCAAATTGGTACAATACATTATCAACGACATCAAAGCATTGCTCTTCAATCCGGTCAAGCCCTTCTCTCGCGGTCAGGGTTATAATTTTGCTGATATAGAACTAATGATCGATTGTTGGGTATCATGCTTTCGCATAAATCCTCATAATATAGAGGCCTTGAAAGTGTGTCTAAATCTCAATTCACCACAGGCCTATCATTTTGTTATAGTTTGTTCTTTGCTGAGGTAAGTCGTGATCAAAAAAGGCGAGACAAGTTATTCGATTTTTTTCTCTTTTTGTATAATTCTTACAGATTGGCTCACATTTATGTGGACTTTCGTTTGCAAAGTAAAAATCCTTTTCGTATTGTAAATCAGCCTCGTCTGGTTCAGTGGCCTCAGACCGATGTTGTGCACTATAGGTCGGCTGAAATGAGAGCTTTATTTACGGACACTTTAAATAAGGCCACACAGGGTTATATTGCTCATACCCCCTTGAGAATGATAACATCGTTAACCCTTAAAACTAAGGATACGCAAAAGGGTCTGGCTAGAGCTGAAGAAGGGCCAGCTCATAAAATGTTGTTATTACTGCTAGTCAGGTTAATTCACGCAGATCCTACTTTGTTATTGAACGTATGTATAGCAAAATGATAAACATTAAATTCTTTGTCTTATAATTGAAACGCTAAATTATTTTTCTAGACACAAGGCAAAGTAGCCCATGAAGTACAAAGTTCTACTTTAGAGTTAATCAACGGCCTTGTCAGCTTAGTTCATCAACCGTCCATGCCGGATGTAGCCCAAGAAGCTATGGAAGCTCTATTGGCTTTACATGCTCCCGAAAAGATTGAAGTTTGGAATCCTGAAGCACCCATCAACACTTTCTGGGATGTTAGCTCCCAGGTTCTTTTTTCAATATCACAAAAACTCATACAACATCAAATAGCCAACTATACCGATGTTTTAAAGTGGCTGCGAGAAATTCTCATATGTCGCAACACCTTTCTGCAACGTCACAAAGATTATGCACATGTAGGCAGTCAAATAGCCATTTGCAAGCAGGCCCACATTAAGCTGGAAGTGGTATTTTTTATGTATCTCTGGTCTGTGGATTTAGATGCGGTGCTTACCTCGCTGTCCTGCTTTGGTTTGTTGTGTGAAGAGGCCGAGATATGTTGTGGTTCCGATGAGTTGACAGTGTCTATGTTGGTGCCAAATTTTATGATTTATCAAGAATTGGCCCAACTTTCTTCGGGTGTGTAGAAAGGAACATAATATTTAAATATCTTATTATTTTTTCGTTGTTCTTTAGCTGCTACGGATTCTCGCATATGTTTCTATGATACTAGTCATGGCAGTGTTCTTAATCGTTTACATTTGCAAAAACGCATCATGCAATTGCTGAGAAAGATCGAACATTGTATTCATGGTGTTCAACCGGCCTGGGAAGAAACTTTTAGGTACCTTTAACTTGAATTAAATTCATTTCAATTTAAAATTAATATTTATCTTATAGAAATTGGGAGATCATGAGTAAAATGTTGCAAACATATCCCAAATGTAAAACTGAAGACGGTCAAGCTGAGCTATTCCATCGTGGTGTTGGCAAAAGACGGGCCAGTCATCAGAGTTCTGAACATGATATCGAGGAACAAATAACTGAATGGGCTAATATGACTTGGTTCCTTTTGGCTTTGGGTGGCGTCTGCTTAATTAAACGTCGTCAACAAGTAGTAGCCGCTCAGGCCACCACTCACACAATCACCACCTCACACAGCTTATCGAATCAGGGTCCATTTCATCATTATTCTCAAAGTTTTGGCTCTTTACAGCAACCCTTGCCTACGCCGCATATACCACCCATTAGTCAGGGTTCTATAAGTTCATTGGCTCACAACTCTTTACACTCTTTATCGAGTTCTTCCAGCTCGGGTAGGGGTTCCCTAAATCCTAATTCTGTTTCACTGGCTGCTATACCGCAGGGACCGCAACAAGAAGTGCAATATTGTCCAGTTACCCAGTAAGTTGACGGAAAAACCCACTAGCAGTATTTGATTTACTCTTATTATTCCTTTTAGATTTATAGGCCAATTACTGCGTTTGTTGGTGTGTAGTAATGAGAAAATCGGTTTGAATATTCAGAAAAATGTTAAAGAACTTGTTGGCGAAGAAATGTCCACCTATTTATATCCCATACTTTTCGATCAAATTCGAGCTATTGTCGAGAAATTCTTCGATCAACATGGACAAGTTAATGTCACTGATATTAATACACAATTCATAGAACACATAATATACATCATGAAATCCATACTAGATCCCAAGTCCAATAAGGATCCCAACAATGAACAGCCTTCAACTTCGGAAAATCTAGGAGTAACGAGCATTGAGGGCATGATGTTGGGCATAGTAAGATATGTCAGACATTTGGATATGACCGTTTATGCCATACGCATTAAAACAAAGCTATGTCAACTGGTGGAGGTAATGATGAAAAGACGTGATGATCTGGCCTTTCGACAAGAAATGAAGTTTCGCAATAAATTAGTGGAGTATTTATCGGATTGGGTAATGGGTACTTCCCATCAAATAGCGCCACCAAGTTCAACAGATCCTTCTGTAATAACCAAGTAATAAATAATCAATTTTTTTTTTTATATCAGGTAATTTCCATTTTCAATTTTATTTTTCCAGTACTTCCTCGATTTTTAGAGATTTAGATCAGGCTTGTATGGAGGCTGTAGCTGCCTTACTAAGAGGTTTACCCTTGCAACCGGAAGAATCAGATCGTGGAGATTTAATGGATGCTAAAAGCGCTTTATTTCTTAAGTAAGTTATATAAACAATAGATTATTTTTTACTTAATTATTTTGTTCGGATTTCCAGATACTTCACCCTGTTTATGAATCTTCTTAACGACTGTATCGATAGTTCGGAGGCCGAAAAGGAGCTCAATAATCCTCCCTTATTACCACCCAGACCACGTCTAGCAGCCGGCAAATTAACCGCTTTACGCAATGCCACAATACAAGCCATGTCTAACCTCTTGGGAGCCAATATAGATTCCGGTTTAATGCACTCCATTGACTTGGGTTATAATCCCGATTTACAGACTAGAGCTGCGTTCATGGAGGTGTTAACACAAATTTTACAACAGGGAACCGAGTTCGATACTTTAGCTGAGACCGTTTTGGCCGATCGCTTCGAACAATTAGTACAACTAGTGACCATGATCAGTGATAAGGGCGAATTGCCCATAGCCATGGCTTTAGCAAATGTAGTCACCACCTCACAAATGGATGAATTGGCTCGAGTTTTAGTTACTTTATTCGATGCCAAACACTTACTTTCGCCTTTGTTATGGAATATGTTTTATCGCGAAGTAGAAGTATCCGACTGCATGCAGACGCTATTTCGTGGCAATTCCTTGGGTAGTAAAATTATGGCTTTTTGCTTTAAAATATATGGCTCAGCCTATTTACAACTTCTGTTGGAACCCCTAATCAGACCTTTGTTGGATAATCCCAATACATGTTTTGAGGTGGATCCAGCCAGGTTAGTAAAGCGCTCAAGTATATCAGCTTAACTTAAACACTTTAAAAGTTCACGTTTCAGATTGGATCCGGGCGACGAGCTGGACATTAACCGCCGTAATTTGATAGCTTTGACGAAAAAGGTTTTCGATGCCATTATCAATTCAGCTGATCGTTTTCCTCCCCAGCTAAGATCTATGTGTCACTGTCTGTATCAGGTTTTAAGTAAACGTTTTCCGAATCTGTTACAAAATAACATTGGAGCCGTAGGAACAGTTATTTTTCTACGATTTATTAATCCAGCTATAGGTGAGTTACAAATTTAGAGACAATCGAGGAGAAGCTAGCTCTTTCTGAAAATTCTACAAAATTTTACAAATATTACTTCACAAATATATCAGAACTTAGAAAAACTTAGTTTAGAGGTTTCTGAACTTTTAGATCAGTGGATAGAAATTCTCTAAGTTTTCGTAAAAATTCTAGAAGCAGGTCATGTATGAAGTATTAGCGATGCTGGTAACTTAATAAATATGGTTGAAATGCTCCTTCAACCTTGTAACTTTACATTAAATAATTCAGATTCAAATACGAGGATTAAAAAAAAACAAATAAAATCAGTTAACCCATTTCTAAATGCAAAACTTTTAAGAAAAATTCAGATCTACTTTTATCTACTGCTAATCGTTTAAATTTTAGAACGTTTGGAAATAAACTTTAAGGTTTTGGCATTGGTTTGCGAAGGGAATTTGTTTTTCCAATCATTTTGGCTGATATACATAAATACTGCAATTATTGGACAACATTTGGGATTAGTTGTTGATACGAAAAACAGAATACTTAATGATTCGTTAACAAAACTTAAACTAGTGGTTCTTCAGGATTAGTAATATTTTTACATTAAAAGTCTTAATTTCTGAAAGTAAATATATTAAATTATTTGATTATTATTCGAAAATCATATCGGAACCGTATTATACAAAAAGTGTTCAACATCATACTGTACATGGGATTGCAACCCTAGCTTTCTCAAGGCCTAAAGGGTCAGATCCCATGAATTTAAATATAGCAAAAAAAAAAAATTTCAAATTAGAGTTTGCCGACCAAATGATTGGCGACCATGTAGCGATTATCGTCGAGTAAATTGCCTATATTCAAGATTTTAATTTCAACAAGCGAGGAAAGAATTTTTTTTTTTTCCAAAAATAGATTTAAGCATATTATCAATTCCAGTTGCTAGAGAAAATATACAGCTCCTTTTGGCATGTTTGAGTTTTTCACAATGCCTTTTGGATTGCGAAATAGCGCTCAAGCATTTCAAAGATTTATAAATTTGGTAATTTTTGGATTTGATTTTGTTTGTACGTATATTGATGACATTTTAGTCGCAAGTTCAAGTGAAAAAGAGCATATGGAACATCTCAGCAAATTTGGTTTCATTATTAACCCTTCAAAATCTATATTTGGAGAAGATTTGTTAGATTTCTTTCAAAGAATGTTGAATGCCATCAAAAGATCTTGTTGAAGCAATTAGTTATTTTCAAATACCTTTAACTATTAAAAAATTCAAAAATTTCTGGGAATGATTAACTATAATCATGGTGCATTCCAATTTTAGCAAGATATTTAAATTCTTTTACATGATTTAGTTTCAGAGGGTAATAGAAATAAAAGTAATAATAACAATTGGACAAAGCATTTAATATTGTAAAACAAAAATTCACTGAGAAACATTAAGAAGTCATTATTCAAGAGATGCAAAAATCTCCTTAGCTGTTGATACCTCAATTTAATGGTAGCTTAAATTTCTAGAAAATTAAGTTCTTGCTATATATCTTACTGTTAAACATTTTAGATACTTTTTGGAAGGTCATACTTTTATGGAATTCACAGATCATAATCTGTTAATAACCCTTATTCTTGCATCGGAGACTAGGCAAATTACGCTCAATTTACAAATGAAATAATTTGCATTAAAAGTAAAGATAATGTTGTTGCTGATATGTTGTCAAGATTGCCGGAAGTTGACTCATTAACACAAAATGTAGTTAGCTTAGAAAGTTTGAGAAAAGAATAGGAAAAAGAAATTCTTAGTGGATTTATAACTGATAAATTTAGAGCAAAATATAATTTTAAGGATATACAAATGCCTGATCATAATTTTACGATTTTCTGTGAGATAACAGGAAATAGTCCAATGTCATATATTCCAATATGTATGAGAAAAACTATTATATATGCAATATATGCAATTGCTCATAGATATTATTGGCCATTTGTGAACAAAAATATTAATTCATGGATATGAGTGTCTTCAATGTCAAAAAAACTAAAGTCACTGTATATACAAAATCTCCAAATGTGGAAATGAATTATACATATGGATATTGTTGTTCAGCAGAGATGGTTTATTGACAAACTTTTAGAATCCCAGACGAGTAAGTTGTTTCCTCCATTAATTCTGGTAATAGTAATTCCAATTATATTTTTCAGAGAACATTTTTCAAAAATTCGTAATTATGTTTAGCATCACTGTAATAATCAAACTTATATTTTTCCTACTTTGAGACTTGCAAGTGTGTTTTTCTTAAAGTTATTCAGAAAATTGGATTGCGTCCTGCTTTTGAAGGACCAATAGAGTTTTGGAAAGAATTATTTAATGTTTTAAAATATAGAATAGTCTTTCGGTGATTTCTGTTCCTATTAATCAAGTAAAACCTTCGTTTGTTGATATTGAAAGAGATGGATATGAAACTACAAATTTAGCCATTAGTCATAAAAAGAAAGTAACATTTAATTTCAATAATTTATCATGGAACTATTATTTTTTAAACTGAAGGGAGAGTAGATGTATAAACTTGTTCCTAAATACTTTTATCAATATTTTCATACCCTCCACACCTCAGTGGCAGAGGGTATATATAGGTTTGTCATTTGCATCGAAATAAATTCCGGAGACGCCCAAAACCATATATTTTCTTGATCATTATAACAAGGGAAGCTGATTTAGCGATGACCGTCCGTCCGTCTGTCTGTGGAAATCAATACTTAAGGAAGACCGTTCGTTTTTGTATAAAATCGTTTATTAGCATCCCAAAGGAGTTGCTATTTAAAATCGTCAAAATCGGTTAAAGGGTTCACGAGATATGAATGAAACTTGGAAAAACTCTTGAAAAAAATAAAATTTTGCTGCGTGTTTGTTGCTTTTCTTAAGATATGTTGTATATGTTGTAATTCTACTTATTGTTGAAGACATTGCAGTTGCGTGTATACTAATACTGCACGTGTCACATTGGCCTAAGCCAGTACATATTACCACATATTTTTATGTCGTTAAAATTAAATATTAAAAATGAAAAATGAAACATGAAAAATGAAAAATTTAAAAATTAAAAATGAAAACTAAAAATTAAAAATTAAAACTTAAAAATTAAAATTAAAAATTAATAATTAAAAATGAAAAATTAAAAATTAAAACTTAAAAATTAAAAATTAAAAATTAAAAATTAAAAATTAAAAATTAAAAATTAAAAATTAAAAATTAAAAATTAAAAATTAAAAATTAAAAATTAAAAATTAAAAATTAAAAATTAAAAATTAAAAATTAAAAATTAAAAATTAAAAATTAAAAATTAAAAATTAAAAATTAAAAATTAAAAATTAAAAATTAAAAATTAAAAATTAAAAATTAAAAATTAAAAATTAAAAATTAAAAATTAAAAATTAAAAATTAAAAATTAAAAATTAAAAATTAAAAATTAAAAATTAAAAATTAAAAATTAAAAATTAAAAATTAAAAATTAAAAATTAAAAATTAAAAATTAAAAATTAAAAATTAAAAATTAAAAATTAAAAATTAAAAATTAAAAATTAAAAATTAAAAATTAAAAATTAAAAATTAAAAATTAAAAATTAAAAATTAAAAATTAAAAATTAAAAATTAAAAATTAAAAATTAAAAATTAAAAATTAAAAATTAAAAATTAAAAATTAAAAATTAAAAATTAAAAATTAAAAATTAAAAATTAAAAATTAAAAATTAAAAATTAAAAATTAAAAATTAAAAATTAAAAATTAAAAATTAAAAATTAAAAATTAAAAATTAAAAATTAAAAATTAAAAATTAAAAATTAAAAATTAAAAAATAAAAATTAAAAATTAAAAATTAAAAATTAAAAATTAAAAATTAAAAATTAATAATTAAAAATTAAAAATTAAAAATTAAAATTTAAAAATAAAAAATTAAAACTTAAAAATTCAAAATTCAAAATTCAAAATTAAAAATTAAAAATTAAAAATTAAAAATTAAAAATTAAAAATTAAAAATAAAAAATAAAAATTAAAAATTAAAAATTAAAAATTAAAAATTAAAAATTAAAAATTAAAAATTAAAAATTAAAAATTAAAAATTAAAAATTAAAAATTAAAAATTAAAAATTAAAAATTAAAAATTAAAAATTAAAAATTAAAAATTAAAAATTAAAAATTAAAAATTAAAAATTAAAAATTAAAAATTAAAAATTAAAAATTAAAAATTAGAAATTAAAAATTAAAAATTAAAAATTAAAAATTAAAAATTAAAAATTAAAAATTAAAAATTAAAAATTAAAAATTAAAAATTAAAAATTAAAAATTAAAAATTAAAAATTAAAAATTAAAAATTAAAAATTAAAAATTAAAAATTAAAAATTAAAAATTAAAAATTAAAAATTAAAAATTAAAAATTAAAAATTAAAAATTAAAAATTAAAAATTAAAAATTAATAATTAAAAATAAAAATAAAAAATTAAAAATTAAAAATTAAAAATTAAAAATTAAATATTAAAAATTAAAAATTAAAAATTAAAAATTAATTATTACTTTCAACTTGAAAAATATTTTCATTATCATTGTTTGTAATTTGCTAAATATAAATGTGAATATAGGGTGCAAGTAGAACCGGGAACTTGACGAACTTGTGGGAAGTATGACGAGACTGTGAAACACTAACATTGATATTATGCGGCCCTTAGTAAAAATGAGATTTCGATATCTATTCTTTTGAAAGCATGCTACTAAGTTAATTGATTATTGAATATGGAAGGATCAACAACAACGTTGACTAAACAACAAGTCGACTTTTTAGCTTAAGTACATATCAAATAAACTGGATATGAGTCCTTTATCATATTCGAATCTTCTTCTTTATGACTTATTTCTTAAAATAATCCGAAAATAACTCTTACGAAACTGAGAAATTAGAAGAATAAATGCATAAAATATTCAAAATTTCAAAAATTGTTTGTTTGACACTGTTGTATCTTCTGAGATTAATACAAAGTAAAACCTGTATGGTATAAAAACTGTTCCTTAACCACACTGCTCGTAGGTCTGTCTTTGTTAAAGCTCATGATCAAAGAGTACAAATACAAGTGTATGTGACATAAACGCTGGTTCAAACCCCACGGCCGCCCTGAGTGGAAAAATTTCATACAGAAACAATGTTTAATACAATCACTGATGAAGGTTGAAATGTCTGAAACCGGTCTGATTAAAAATACAGAGTAAATTTTAGAAATATATGCTTTCTTCTTCTTCTATATTTCAATGAAATTTTAATTGAAAGTCCCTTGAAATCTCTTCAATTTCTTAATAAATCCTAATTATTTTTGTATTTCCTTCAGTTTCTCCCCAAGAGCTGGGTATTGTGGGCAAACAGGTGCCTAGTTCTGTTAAACGTGGTCTGATGTTAATGTCTAAGATCTTGCAGAATATTGCCAACCATGTAGAGTTCTCCAAAGAACAACACATGTTGTGTTTCAATGACTTTTTAAGAGATCACTTCGAAGCAGGACGTCGTTTCTTTATACAGATTGCTTCGGATTGTGAGACAGTTGATCAAACCTCGCATAGCATGAGCTTTATATCGGATGCCAATGTTTTGGCACTTCATCGTTTGTTGTGGACCCACCAAGAAAAGATAGGTGATTATTTGTCTAGCAGCCGGGATCACAAGGCGGTCGGTCGCCGACCTTTTGATAAAATGGCCACTTTGTTGGCCTACTTGGGCCCACCCGAACATAAGCCAGTTGATTCTCAGTAAGTTTTAAGATTTCCATTAAAAAATAAACACAAATTTAAAATATCTATTTTTATTAAATGTTAGCATGATGTTTTCCTCGTATCCTCGCTGGAGTTCCATAGACATGTCGTCGACTAATTTTGAAGAGATTATGGTCAAACATCAAATGCATGAAAAAGAAGAATTCAAGGCCTTAAAAGCCATGAATATATTCTATCAAGCGGGCACTAGTAAATCGGGTCATCCAGTCTTTTATTACATAGCTCGACGTTATAAGTATGAACACTTTTCTTAAATATTTAAAACTATTTTTTTAAACCCTTATTTTTTTTTCTTTAAGAATTGGTGAAACTAATGGTGATTTATTGATCTATCATGTGATTTTGACGCTAAAACCATTTTGTCATTCTACTTTTGAGGTTGTTATTGATTTCACTCACGTCAACTCGGATAATAGATTCCGCACAGAGTTCCTACAAAAATGGTTCTACGTTTTGCCAGCCGTGGCTTATGAAAATGTTCATGCTGTTTACATTTATAATTGTAATTCATGGGTTAGGGAATATACCAAATTTCATGATCGTATTTTGGCTCCTTTAAAGGTAATTTCGTAATTTTTTTTTCATTAAAAATTATGCATTATTGATCACTTTTTACTTTTACTAGGGCAATCGTAAATTAATGTTCCTGGATTCACCCAACAAACTTAACGATTACATCGAATCTGATCAACAAAAATTACCGGGAGCCACGCTCTCCTTAGATGAAGATCTCAAGGTCTTTAGCAATGCTTTGAAATTAAGTCACAAAGATACGAAAGTAGCAATTAAAGTAGGACCGACCGCTTTACAAATTACCTCAGCCGAAAAAACTAAAGTTTTGGCCCACTCAGTACTTCTCAACGATGTTTACTATGCTTCCGAAATAGAAGAAGTCTGCTTGGTAGATGACAACCAGTTTACTTTATCCATAGCCAATGAAAGCGGCCAATTATCATTCATACACAACGATTGCGATAACATTGTCCAAGCTATCATACATATCCGTAACCGATGGGAGCTCAGTCAACCGGATTCGGTTACCGTACATCAAAAAATAAGACCCAAAGATGTGCCGGGTACATTATTGAATATGGCTTTACTGAATTTGGGTTCGGCCGATCCTAATTTACGTACCGCTGCCTACAATCTCCTATGCGCCTTGACCGGCACTTTTGATTTGAAAATTGAAGGCCAGCTTTTAGAGACCCAGGGGTTGTGTATACCCTCGAATAATACCATCTTTATCAAATCAGTCAGCGAAAAACTGGCCAACAATGAACCTCATTTAACTTTGGAATTCTTAGAAGAATGTATACAGGGCTTCCAACGTTCAACCATCGAATTAAAACATTTATGTTTAGAGTATATGACACCCTGGTTAAAGAATTTAGTGAAATTCTGTAAATCCAATGATGATTCCAAGAAATTGAAGGTCTCTCAAATTTTGGATAAACTTATATGTTTGACAATTGAGCAAAAAGAAATGTATCCCTCGGTGCAGGCCAAAATCTGGGGTTCAGTAGGCCATATACCAGAACTTATCGATATGGTCTTAGACAATTTCTTACACAAATCCATTTCATATGGTTTGGGTTCACCACAGGTGGAAATAATGGCTGATACGGCCGTGGCCTTGGCATCAGCTAATGTCCAGCTGGTATCTAAGAAAGTTATAACTCGCATGTGTCGTGTCATGGACAAAACCTGTACGAATCCTACTCCTTTTCTGGAGCAACATGTCATGTGGGATGATATAGCCATATTGGGACGTTATTTGCTTATGTTATCCTTCAACAATTGTTTAGATGTGGCCACTCATTTGCCATATCTCTTTCATACCATCACCTTCTTGGTATGTTCGGGTTCCTTATCTATGCGTGCTTCCACTCATGGTCTGGTTATTAATATCATACACTCGCTGTGTACCTGTACCAAACCTATATTCTCGGAGGAAGCTCAAAGAGTATTGCGTTTGTCTTTGGATGAATTCTCCCTACCCAAATTTTATCTGCTCTTCGGCATTAGTAAAGTGAAATCGGCCGCAGTAACCGCCTTCCGTTCGTCATGTCGTCATCCTCCCGATAAGTGGCTAGGCAATGAGAGAGTTTCACAATTATTGCCAGCCGATAGAGAACGTTTGTCGCTGCCCTCCTTGGAAGTGATTACCGATGCTTTGCTTGAAATAATGGAATCGTGTATGCGTGATGTACCTGATTGTCAGTGGCTGCAGACGTGGAATTCCCTGGCCAGATCATTTGCTTTCTGTTATAATCCGGCTTTGCAGCCCAGAGCCTTGATAGTATTCGGCTGCATAAGTAAGAGTGTAACAGACCAGGAAGTAAAACAGTTGCTGAGAATTTTAGTGAAGGCCGTGGAATCCTTTAATGATATAACCTTGATCGAAGCCATCGTCATGTGTTTGACACGAATACAACCTTTGTTGAGACCTGTAAGTTAACAATTTGATTTTTCGAACTAAACTAAAAATTTAAATAATTGATCATTTTGAATATTATTTTTTTTTCTAAATAATAGTTTAAATATTTAAATTACAAAATTTAAAATTAAAAATGAAATTTTCAATATCAAAATTAAAATTTAATTTGAAATGTTACATTGAAAAATAAAAATTTATTTTTATTACAAAATATGAAAGTTTTAATTGAAATATGTAAAATTTTTATTTAAAATTTAACAATATTTTTGTTTATGTAACATTTCTAAAAAATATTAAAATTTCAAAATTTAAATTAAAATTTTTAATATAAAAATTTAAAAAAATAAAAATTGGTAACTTAAAAATAAAGAAATTTAAAGATTTAAATTGGATATTTTAAAACTTAAATAGGAGAATTATAAAAATTAAATTGGAAATTGAAAATGTCAATTAACATTTTAAAATAAAAATTGAACATTTTTACAAATTTTAAAACAAAAATTTAAAATTTTAAAACAAAAACTTAAAATTTTAAAACAAAAATTTCAAATTAATAACAGAAATTTTAAAATTTAAATTGACAATTTTAAAATTTAAATTCGATATTAAAAATTAACAAACAAAAATTGGAAATTTAAAAATTTTAATTGAAAATTTTAAAATTAAAATTGGATATTTGAAAATTCAAATTGGCTATTTTGAAATTTAAAATAGATATTTTAATAATTTCAAAATTTTGAAAATTTATATTTAATATTTTATAATTTAAATTACATATTTTAAAATAAAAATGATTTATTTAAAAAAAAAACATATTTTAAAATTTAAATTAAATATTTTTATATAAAATTTGAAATTTTTAAATAAAAATTGGAAATTTTATAATAAAATTTGGGAATTTTAATATTTAAATTGAACATTTTAAGATTAAAACTGGAGATTTTAAAATTCAAAATCTATATTTGAAAATTTAAATTTGAAAATGTTAAAATTTAAATTGGCGCTTTAAAATTAAATTTGGAAATAAAAAAATGAAAATTTAAAAATTTCAAAATATGAATTTAAATAAATTTTAAATGGAATTTTTTTATTTATATCGGAAAAATTTATATTACAATTAATTTATTTAAAAATATTTAAATTTTAACTGGATATTTTTAAATTAAATTGAAAATTGAAATTGGATATTTAAAAAATATTAATTGCAATTTTGAAAAAAATTTAAAATTTGACTTCAAATAAAAATTTTAAATGAACAATTTAAAACAAAAACTTAAAATTTTAAAATTTTAATTGTAAATTAAGAAAAAAATTTATATAAAAAATTTATTTTATTTCAAAATTTATTTATTAATTTATATTTTAAATTTAGCGTTTGTAAGTTAAAATTTTGTTTCGAATTTTTAAATTAAATTGAATTTATTAAAATGAAAATTAACAATTTTCCACGAATTATATTTCAAAATATAAAATTGAAAACATAAAAGTTTTAAAAATTAAGAATTTAAAATTTATATTGGAATTTGAAAATATAAGTTAGAAATTTTAAAATAAAAATGGGAAATTTCTAAAAAAAATATATTTCGGAATTGAAATTGAAAATTTTAATATAGAAATTGGAATTTAAAAATTTAAATTGGAAATTTCAAACTTAAATCTATATTTTAAAATATAAATTGGAAATTTAAAAATTTAAATTGGACATTTTAAAATAAACATTGCAAGTTTAAAAAAAAATTGTAAGGTTTAAAACAAAGATTTTGATTTTAAAATAAAACTGGAAATTTTAAATTTAAATTTGGTTATTTTAAAATTAAAGTGGAAATTTTAAAATTTAAATTTGAAATTTTATATTTAAATTGGAAATTTTAAAATTTAAATTGGAAAATTTTAAAATTTAAATTGGAAATTTTAAAATAAAAATTATAAAGTTTAAAACAAAAATTGTAAATTTATAATCGAATAAGCGCCCCGGTAGGTGAGTAGGTAGCGTGCTCGCCTATCATGTGGGGGTCGTGGTTCGATTCCCACCAGAGGCTTTGGTCTGTCGCTGCAAAAACCAGCCAAATGGTCTTTGTCACCTGGCTTATCCCTGGACCCAAAATTAGAATTCAAATTTACTTTGCATTGTAATTAATACAAATATATAAAATAATAAATATAATCGAAATTTCAAAATTAAAATTAAAAAATTTTTAATTTAAATTGAAAATTAAAAATTTTAAAACAAAATTGGAAATTTTAAAATTAAGATTTGTTATTTTCAAATTTAAAATCTAAATTTTAACATTTCCGCTTGATATTTAAATATTAAAATTGTTTACTTTAAAATATAAAATCTATATTTTAAAATTTAAATAGGAAATTTAAATTTAATCTAAAATTAAAATTTTGTAATAAAAATTTTAACTTAAAACAAAATGGAGAATTTAAATTTTTAACTGGCAATTTTTAAATAAATGTAAGTTTCGAAATAAGAATTTAAATAAATTTTTAAATTGATAATAGATTTTTTTTTATTTAAATTAAATTCAAATTAAATTGGATATTTTTAAATTTTAGTTGGATATCTTAACATTAAATTGAAAATTTAAAAATTGAAAATAGATTCTTTAAAATTGTTACTTGGAAATTTTGAAATTTTGAAAGTAAAATTGGCAATATTTACATTGGACATTTGGTAATAATAAATAAAAATTAAAAAAATTGGAAATTTTTACCCAGTTTATTTATTTTGTTTAAGCTAATATGGCCTAGTGTTTTAGATGTAAATAAAAACAATTTACTACATTTACCCGACGTTTCGTCAATTTTATGTTGACTTTTTCAAGGGTTTCGTCTATTTTAAAAAATATATAAAAAATGTTACATTTTGCAAAAAAAAAAATTATTTTTACAGCAATTTTTAAATCACTTACAATAATAAAATTATCACATCACAGTAAAAACAAATTTAAATTTTATTGGTAATTTTGAAATAAATGTAAATTTAAATAAGTTTAAAAATTTATAATAGATTTTTTTTTTATTTAAATCAAAAATTTTAAAATCAAATTGCAAATTTTCAAATTAAAATTGGATATTTTAAAATTATTAATTGGCAATTGTTAAACATAAATTGTAAATTTCAAATTAAAATTTAATATTTACAAATTAAAATTGGAAATTTTAAAATTTAAAAAGCTAATTAAAATAAAAACTGGAAATTAAAAAAAAATTTTTTTGAAATATATATTTACAATTTTACAATATCCAATTTTTATTTTAAAATTTCGAATTTTTATTTAAAAATTTTATATTATACAAAATTTTATTTATTTATAAAATTTTATTTTATATCAAAATTTTTTATTTATTTATAATAATTTAAAATTTAAGTTTTTATTTAATAATGTCCATTTTTGATTTAAACATTTATAATTAAATTAAAATATATAGACATATACATATCGCACCTGTACCTCTAAAGTGAGTCAACTCAAAATTTTTCAATTTTCACTTTTTGCAAGAAAACGATACACAGTGGTCATATCTATCCACTGTAAAAATCTTACATCGGGTTTTCAAGTATTTCGCAAAAAACCTAACCCTATTTGTGTTATAAGAATAGTTTCTTTAGAATCCACTAAAAAGGCTTATTTTGAGTTTCACCCAAAAAACTTGTTATTTTTGATGATCACTGAAAAAATCGCAACAACAACTAATGTTGTATACTTATTATTCGCAAATCTTTACAATAAAACAACTGCTTTTAAATTTTATAGTAAATATTAAAAAAACCGTTTTTTGCCTCTACTGAAAATTTGTAAATTTTGAGTTGACTCACTTTAGCGGTACAGGTGCGATATATAAACGTAGCTTGAGAAATGTTAACAATACATTTTTAGAATTTTATTTAAAAATTTTTTAAATTAAAATTTTTCCATAAAATTTGAATATTTTTAATTTTACATTGAAATAATTTAAATTTGATAAACTATATTAAAATTGTTAATTTTTAAATTCTAAATTTTTACATTAAAATTTGAAATTGAACATTTTACATTTTGATAAATTCATGTAAAATAAATTAATTTTTCTCTGTTCTAAGGACTCACCCATACATCGCAACCTCTTTTGGGTGGCCATTTCCGTATTGCAGTTGGATGAGGGCAACCTTTACGGAGCAGGATTAGCCCTGCTTGAACAAAATCTGCACACCCTCAAATCTCAGGGTTCCTTTGACAGTGCTAACATAGCCGAGGTTATGATGTCGACCCGCGAAAAACTGGAATGGCATTTTAAACAACTAGATCATGCCGTGGGTTTATCTTTTCGCAGCAATTTCCATTTTGCTCTTGTAGGACATTTGATAAAGGTAATAAATACAAAATTAAATTTTTCCTCAAAGTTTTCACAAAAAAGAAATGCATCGTTTTCTTCTTAATTTAGGGTTTTAGACATCCAACACCTACTACTGTGTCACGGACATCACGTATTTTGACCATGTTATTGGGTATTATAGCCAAGCCATTGAGACGTGATAAATTTGAAGTAACACCAGACAGTGTGGCTTATTTAACAGCATTGGTGGCCGTATCCGAAGAGGTACGGTCACGTTGTCATGTTAAACATGCTTTACCACGATGGCCGGCGGACCTGAGCACAACCACAGAGAATGGTGAAGTGAATGGCACTCCTAATGTATGTTTCTAATATTCATTTAAGAACAAAAATTTATTCTATTTTTGATTTTTTTTTGTTTTTAGCAATTTGGTATGGCTTTATCACGACGTCAAAAATCCTGGGATATACTCGATCAATCGGCTTTGAATTTTGCGCGCCATCATAAAGTACCTGTACAAGCGGTAAGTGTTGCCACATAACATAATCAATTTCGTTTATTTCATTTAATGATAACAAGAAATGTATATTAAAAACGTATATTCTTAGCTTCTTTGAAGTTGGTATTTAATAAAATATATATATTTAAATGTATAATTCATAATTATTTGATATTCATGGACATGGGTGGTAGGGTTTCAAAAATGGATTAATTGAAATGAACAGAGAAACTTAGATATTCTTGAGTTATGTTTAGTTGATTATAATTTATTGAAGAAGTTGAAATAATTTAAAAAAAATAAAAATAATAACTAAAAACAAGTAAGAAAAGTATAGTCGGTCTAGACCGACTGTACGATACCCTATACCATGCCTTTAGAGACCCTATATCATTATATCCAATTAATAAGATATAGAAAATAAGCATAAAACGAATTTGAGTGGCATTGTTATTAATTTGTTTGCCTTCGGATATGAAAAAGTTTATATCGGATGCTATATAGGGCGAAAACTTGACCGATCCTAACCATATTTGGCAAGCTCACTTGTTTTTTTTTTTTTTTGCAAATTTTAGAAAAATCTGTGCAATATTTTTGCTTTCTTGATAGATTTAAGTAAAGATCGGGAATTAGCTTCATATGGGGGGGGGGGGTTATGACTAAGAATTGTCAATAGAATTTATAATAGAAGACTAGCAGAGCCCAGCCCTCGAAATTGGAGTGCAAATTCTAGGAAATTTTATTTTATCATTCAATTTATTTCTATCAATGTTTTTTAATCTATTTAATTCATTAAGTTTATTTCATTATAAATATTTGTTGAACACACAGAAATAAAGGCCACCTTTTATGCCACCTAAAGGTATTCAAATTTTTGGCAATTCACAATTCAACACAGGGTATGTGTTACGTAATTATTGTAATGAAATCTGTACGTTGACTTTCGTGTTGCATAATGTAAAGTTGTGCACGCATAATTTCCTCAAACTCAACGAATTTAAACAGTTAATAAATAGCTCGAAAGAAAGAGCTTGGTCCACTGAGTGTTCTGAGAGTGAAACGATCAAGATCCATTTGTTAGAAGAGGAGCTATGAGAATTCGAATTGCTTGAGTGAATGTGTCCCATAAGGGAAGAATCGCGTTTGAGTATAACTTGAGTAAGGTTGAATAATTTTCAGTTGAATAATTTTCAATGATTGATGACATACATATCTGTGTCTAAATACCTTTCATTAAAAAACAAATGAAGGAAATCGGAGAACGGCCAGACGGACTAACTTTAGTTTTCATACATTTTTTTATAAGATGCGTCTAGGTCGAATATTTTTGGTAGTTACAAATATCAGCACAAAGTTATTATACCCTGATATCTGTGGTTTTCTGCAATAACCGCGTATGTCCATTTTTGTTAGTTTTGAGTTAACGATGCCAAATATAATAACTTTTAACGCTCTTTACATGTGTTTAATTTTTTTTTTTAAATATTGGCCATTTCTGAGTTTTTTCTTTAAATAACGACGTAACTTAAATGTTTAATTTAATTAATTTGCAGCACTAAGACGTATGTCAACCTACGTTTGATCGCTGACAAATTATTTTCTCAGAAAACGACACATAGCGACATACGTTGTTATTAATGAAAACAAATGAAAAATAATTTTGGATTAGTTTTCAGTTTATAACCACTTGTAAAAACTTTTGTGTTTATTTCTGTTATTTTTTGTCACTATTATTCTTGATACGTTGTTATCTTCTCACCCAAAGTCCCGTTAACTTTCTGTTGACAAAAAAAAAATCAATTTTTCAAGCAACAACAACTTATGTCTAAATATGTAGTTGCACTGGTAGTTTTCTTTTTCAAAGAAAACGAATTTACATATTGTTTTTTCGTCCTTCTCTAGGATCTATTCCTCTTAAGATTTTTGACTCCAAATTTTTTATAAAGTAGTTATTGCGCATATCTACAGGACTGTTAAAGAAAAAGTCCTAAAAACTTTATATCGAGCCTATAATTTCAAATACAACGTTTTTTGGCACTCCTGAACATTTTGATTTTATGACATACGCGGTTATTCTAGAAAACCACAGATATTAGGTATAAAATTTAAAAGAAAAAATGAAAATTCCAAAAATTCTGAAAAATTTTGTATGAACCAATATCAAAAGTGCACCACTATGCGGTCAGGGTATAATGAGTTTGTGTTAATGTCTGTAACTACCAAAAATATTTGAGCTATACTCGTCTTTTTTATTTATTTACTCATTCCAGTCTGAAGCCTTTTTGGAATAATGACTAAAGACATTTACATTTACATTTTGATGGCTAGTATAAAATATGTGTAAATATGTATAACATTAAAAAGATATACATACATACATATACATTTGAATGACTTATAAGAAACAATAAAAATAATTATAAAAATGATGAACCCACCCCGCACGAATATGAGCAACGTTAACCCAACCGAAAACGCCAATGTCGCCAGCAATATTAATCAATTAATAAATTATTCTTATTTACAGATTATTTGTAAAAATAGTTTTAAATTTTTCGAAATGCTAAAATAGAGTTCCACAATCTTGTTTAATGAACAGTAAATGACCTTTGCCTTACTAAAGAGGTAAAACGCGGACAACATTAGGGTGGCCCTTAATAAAAAAAGTATTTAAACTCTCGGTCGCACCCCCTAGAAATATGCGAATAACAAAAAAACTGGAAATACAAAGTTCTGGGCCAATCAAAAAAAAATTGAAAATTTCAAGTGTGTTTATATGGGGAAAATATGACTTTTTTTTCAGATTTTACGAAAATTTCGTTCTATAGCTTAATTTTTCCGACAAATTGATATATACTTCGGGATCAGTAATAAGTTATCTTTCCAAAAAGCTACAAAACTCCAAAATAGAATAAAAACTCGCCAAGAAATAGCAAATGCCCCAGACCACTTTTGTGCCAAAAAAAAACTAGGTCATGACATTTGATGGCATTTTTTTTCAACTTTAAGAAATTAATTAAAGGCAAAATTTTGATTTAGTCTCTTTACCTCTAAGGACTCAGATATGAAGTATTGTTTTATTACCACGTTGTTTACCTATTGCGCATTGAGACCCAAAACGGTTAATTTTTTTGATAAAATTTTGGAAATTCTTTTTCAAGTTTTAAAAAATTTTCTTAAACAAAATTTTAAAAAATGGATCTCACACTTTAAGATTTTGTTAAATACATGTTACAGATTAACTGTGTGAATTTTTATGTAAATCCTTATGCCAGAATTTTTTTGACAAGGATTTTATTTTGGCGGATTTCGAGAAAAATGGGATTTTTGTAAAATATTCTGTAAATTTACTATTTCTAAATACTCTGTATCAAAAATACATCACTTTTCTACTTTAAAATGTTATATTTTATCCTAATAGCCTAAGGTTTCGGAAAAAAATAATATGACCCGGTTAACCCTTTTGGAATTAGGGTCACATATGACCCCAAGCTAATAAAAGACAATTTATTCAAAAAATTTAAATATTTTGTTGAATTTTTAGATGCGACGCTTAAAATATAATAACCAAATGTGTGGGACTTTCGTTCCTAAAATTTGGGATAAATCTGAGAATGTTAACCCATTATTTGCCAAGGCCAGCTTTGGATTTTAAGATACTTTTAAATAAAAATTACCGAAAACGAGTTTTTCTTTAAACTCTTGGAATTTAAGAAAAACAATTCGGTTAGTTTTTATTTATTTAAACCCTTCAGTGCTCCTGGGATAAAAATAATCCATTGTGATACATCTTTGGTGCAATTATCTGCATATTGCTCGCGTATATAAATTAAAACAACTTTTAACCAATTTTGTTATAAATTTTTTTTTTACAAAATCCCATTTTTCTCGAAATCCGCAAAAATAAAATCCTTGTCAAATAGATTCTGGCATAGGGATTTACTTAAAAATTCACTCAGTTAATCTGTAATATGTATTTAACAAAACCTTAAATTGCGAGATCCATTTTTTTTAAATTTTGTTTAAGAAAATTTTTTAAAACTTGAAAAAGGAGTTTTCAAAATTTTATTAAAAAAATTTCCCATTTTCGGTCTCAATGCACAATAGGTAAACAACTTGATAATAAAACAATACTTCATATCTGAGTACTTATAAGTATAGAGACAAAAAAAAATGCCATCAAATTTCATGACCTAGTTTTTTTTTTTGGCACAAAAGTGGTCTGGGGCATTTGCTATTTCTTGGCGAGTTTTTATTCGTTTTTGAAGTTTTATAGCTTTTTGAGAAGATAATTTAATACTCATCCCTAATTATATAACAATTTGTCGGAAAAATTAAACTATAGAACGAAATTTTCGTAAAATCTGAAAGAAACTCATATTTTCCCCATATAAAACACACTTGAAATTTTCAATCGCGTTGAGCCACCTCTAAATGTTTTTTGATTGGCCTAGAACTTTGTATTTCTCAGTTTTTTTTGCTATTCGGATATTTCTATTTCTACAATTTCAAGCCATAAAGAGAAATAGGCATAAACAATGCATACATAAGCTTTATCTTAACATGGTATGGTAGAAAAAAAATTTAAATTATACACCTTACGTAGAGCAAATGAAATTTTAGGAATTATGCTATTAATATGAAATTTAAAAGAAAGTTCACAATCAATATAGAACCCAAGAGACTTATAATGGGATACGAAATTCAATACTCCCTTCATTCAAAATAAAATTTAATCAGAAAAAGATTGTGGATTTCTTATTTTAGGTACTGGAATAACTTTGGCAGTTTTCCAAGCATTTGGAAACGTAGAAGTGGTTAGGATGGTGTTAAAAATGTAAAGCAAATGTCGCCAAATGGAAGGATAAATACTTTTCAAATATTTAATAGATATTCCATCCACTCCAATAGCTTTAGACTTAAGTGCTTAACTGCATTCCATAACTCGATTTCATTTATTGCTTTAAAAGAAAAATCTTCAACATCATCTCTAACTATTGATTGTAAAGCAGGGTCATTAAGAATTTCAGGTAAAACTGAACTTACATTAAATTCATCCGCATGAAGAAATGTAATAGAATCAGCCCAAAAATTTTCAACTTTCTCCACATTTGTTTTTGAGTACAACTAGAAAAGAAATTAATGCTAGCTTTGGCTCCCAATTTTCAAATAATTGGTTTGAATTTGTTTCGATAAGTACAGAAAATTTTCTAGTTATCATTTTTATTTTCAAAATATGCTCGCATTGCAAAGTCTCTCCGCTCTTTGATAGCAGCAATAACAGGAGGACTTCATTTAATTATCATGAGATTTAGCATTGAACCGTCTAACAGGAACATATTCATAATATGAATTAGAACTAATTCATTTAAAAAAAAGTTGGATTAGAAGTAACATAGAGACTAGAAAAATCAGAAGTATTAAGCTGGGATAAACATCGGCTAATGGCAATATTTTTATAATCTCTGTAGTAGAAACTTAATGAGTCCTTAACAAAGGGCAAAATATACGACATAAAAATTAAATCATGGTGGGAACCTGAAACTGTCCTTTACAAGAAACTAAGTTAATATCAGAAACAAACAAGAAATCCATTAAAAAGATCGTATGGTGATGACTGTCAAAATGAGTTGGTACGGAGTTATGCACAACAGACATATTGATGTTGTTACAGAAGTTTCTCATAGTATCACTATTAACAAAAAGATTAGTATTAAAATCGCCCATAATCGATTCAGGATCACTTTCTGAGACGATTTAGCGATATACATGTAAACCTTGTAATCAAACATAAGGTCGCAACTATAAAGAAATTTGCTACATAAGCTTTTATTGGTCATTGAACGAACGCTAAAGAAATTGGCGAAAATCGGTTGAGACCTAGTCCCCATGCAAATGACCCTTAAAAATCGACTTCAATTGCCATAAGATCCGAATTATTATATAGATCTCGGTTAAATTTGATTTGTATGTGTTTTTTATACCCATTAATCAGTAGTCCACAAATAGACCACGTAGAACAGTTCTTAGTCATAGTCCCGATATAAAGCTACTTCCCGACTTTCACTTAAATCTATAAAAATCAAGTTAGATTAGGACGTCTAGGTCTCTAGGATCTCTAAACGCATGGTATAGGATGTCGTATAGTCAGTTTAGACCGATTTGTTTACGAACCCTGACAAATTTTATAACCCCCGTTTCGTTTCGATAGCACAAAATTTTTTATGTATTTTATTTGATGTACTTTCGTCCGTCTGAGACGAAACGTGTTCTGAAAACAGAAATTATTTGAAAAATTCCGAAACTTGTTTACAATTTCTTTAATTTTTTTCTAAACGGAAAAAATATCTAAAAACTTGTATAAAATCATTTTTTTAGTCGATAAAAACTATTTTGTGTAAATTTGAAAGTAAATTTATAAAATAGTCGAATTTTATGTTTCGTTTGATTCAAAAAATTGTTTTCACATTAAATTCGCACAATTTACAAAAATGAAAAATTTACCTAAGTTTTTTGAAAGTAACTTATGTTTAACAGTTTTATAATTTTTCTTAAAAATTTTATAACTGAAGTAAACTAAATAAAAATTTATCTAAAAACTTGTATACAAAGCCAGTTTTTTTTTCATTCAATAAAAACTACTTTGTGCAAATTTAAAAGTAAATTTATAAAATAATCGAATTATATATCTCTTTTTAAAACTGATTTTACAATAAATTCCCACCATTATGTAAATTATCTTTAACATTTTTATACTTTTACTAATCACGTTTATAATTGAAATAAAATAAGTATGAAAATTACACTATTAACTTTGTCAAAATTTAATAAAGTTCTCCTATTAATATATAGATGATGTATGGGGCGTTTCATGTCAAGTGAAATTTGTACCAAGGTTAGTCCTATAGGATAGTAGTTTAGACACATTTTTTCAACAAGATTGGTCAAGAACTCTCTGAGTTAGAGGGTCAAAATTTAATATTTTGGCCAAACAGGTGTTTTTCTCATCCATGTAAATTTTTACCAGAGTTCAGAAAAAAACACACACTGAATAAAAAACTCGTACATATATGTAAACAAACATAGCTCAGACCAACAAACACATATTTTTATTTTCATATCAATTATGTGTGTTTCTAAATTTTGTACGGTGTCGAACACATCATGACTGTTTCATGTGTGTATTTTCTGAACCTTGCTTTTTACCTATTGTTCTTAGCAAAATTTGTCCCAAATAGTTTAGATAGCTAATTCTTCAATCTTTCGGAAAAATAAAAAAATTTTTTTTGACTTTTTTTTGCAAAATCAAAAATTTTGTAGACTTTTTTTTTTTTTTTTTTTTTGAAAAAACGCCCTTTTTTGCTCAAAAGAAAGCTTAGGGTTTCTTCTTTAGGAGCTTTTTGGTCGCTTAGTGGGATGGAAGTGGGATATCTATCAAAAAGAATGTTTTGTAATTGAAGATAACGGTTTTTCAATGTAAGTGTAAGTGTTTCTAAAACCTTAAAAATAAAATGTATACTGAGAAACTAGACAAATTAATCTTTCCGATAGTATGTAACATACCTAACTAAAATTTCATAGTTTCGATACTGTAATACCCGCAATATGTTAACCTGTCTCCACTCAATGCGATTTCTTTCCAAAGCCAAAAAGAAACCAGCAGCGAAATCAACAGCTGAACCTAGTAACGCCAAGAAAAGATTGGTAAAAAGCAGCAAAAACAGGCGATAAATAAGCTCGATAAAAGACTGGGTATTTAAAAATTTACAAAACTTAAATACTTCATCATAAATTAATTAAAAAATAATTATGTTATAATTGGATCAAATGTGATTATGATTAAATTTTATTAAATTATTTATTTTTTTGTTTTTATTATTATTATTATATATTAATTTAATTATTACAAATAAATAAAAAAAAATTTTTTTCAAAAAGTGATTTTTTCCCTGAGGTTAACATATTGCGGGTATTACAGTATCGAAGGTATGAAATTTTAGTTAGGTATGTTACATCCCTTCGATACTGTAATACCCGCAATATGTTAACCTCAAGGGAAAAAATCACTTTTTCTGCCTCCACTCAATACGATTTATTTCCAAAGCCAAAAAAGAAACCAGCAGCAAAATCAACAGGTTGAACCTAGTAACGCCAAGAAAAGATTGGCAAAAAAGCAGTAAATAAAGGCGATAAATAAGCTGGATGAAAGACTGGGTATTTAAAAATTTACAAAACTTAAATACTTCATCATAAATTAATTAAAAAATAGTTATGTTATAAATGGATCAAATGTGATTATGATTAAATTTTATTAAATTATTTATTTTTTTATTTTTATTATTATTATATATTAATTTAATTATTATTACAAATAAATAAAAAAAATAATTTTTCAACATTTCTATAGAAAAAAGTGATTTTTTTTCCTGAGGTTAACATATTGCTAGTATTATAGTATCGAAGGTATGAAATTTTAGTTAGGTATGTTACATACCGTCGGAAAGGTTAATTTGTCTAGTTTCTTAGTATACGTTTTATTTTTAAGGTTTCAGAAATACTTACACACAAATAGGAAAAAATTCAAATTAGTGCATATGCTAAAAATTGAAAAACCGTTGTCTTGAGTCACAAAACTTTTTTTTTAAAGATATCCCTCGCTCATCCCACTAAGCGACTAAAAAGCTCTTAACGAAAAAAACCTAAGCTTTATTTTGAGCAAAAAAAAAGGCGTTTTTTAAAGTCTAAAAAAATTTTGATTTTACAAAAAAAAAATGTTAAAAAATTTTTTTTATATTTTTCCGAAAGATTGAAGAAATAGCTATCTAAACTATTTGGGATAAATTTTGCTAAAAACAATAGGTAAAAAGTTACATGGATGAGAAAAAAACACCTGTTTGGCCAAAATGTCAAACTTTGACCCGATCAAACTCAGAGAGTTCTTGTCCAATAGGACTAACCTTGGTGCAAATTTCAATCCGATCGGAAGACATCGGTTCAAAAGTTGGGTCACTTGACATGAAACGCCCCATATATATGTATATATGTAAGTATTTATATATATTGAAATTTTCGCAACCCTGCCCATACTACACATGTCTACTTTTCTCTTCATTATTTAAAATTACGAGTTGATATACTATATTTAATAATAAATTTTCGATTTCTTTCTTTTTTTTTTTTTGATTTCAAACTTATAAAATCTACTATTCATACATAATAAATGCCTGCTCTGATTGGTGCTTGTCTTTCATATAACCACATCGCTAATAATTTTTCTCATATCTATATTATTTTCCACCTTTCTCAATATTTATTTCTATTACGCCTTCATTCCCTTATATATTGTTTCTCTTAAAAAAATATACATTCTACAAAATAATCCTTTTCGTCTGTTTTGTTTTATGCATGGCCCAAAAAAATTATATTCTCATTGTTTTATGTTCGTTAAAAAAAAAATTGTTAAAATATTTCTAAACAAAAAAATGACACAATTTGTATGGACTGAAGAATGCCCGAGTTTTATTTAAAACTCAGCGCTCATTTTCGGTACCAACCACCAAAGATCCAAATAACGCTAGTGGAATCGATGAACGTCAGGTATTGCTTATTTTTGTTCTTTAAATGATTTTATTTTGTGTAGCAATTTTATTTTATTTCGCACTTGAATTTCTTTTAACAAATTTGTAGTGTAAAAACAGACACAGTGTAACAAATTATTAGTACTAAGAGACTGCTAGAAAATTGGTTAATATAAAATTAAAAACCAAAAACTTAATGAATTTCATATACAATTTTAAATCACACGTATTTTTGGATCCTTAAACAAATCTTGAAAATTTTATATGGGAGGGATAAACAATGTAAAAAATTAATTAAAGAGATTGTTTTTGTTTTTTTTTTTTGTACTTCAGAGGACCTAAGATAAAAAGGATAATAAGAATTTTTGTATCTCAGACAACTTCTTCTAGACATTTACGTGGTTTAATAATTATAATGTAGTGTAACAAAATACTTTACACAGAAAAAAAGCATGTTTACTTCAAGAAAATTAAAAAAAAAAAATATTCAAAATCTCTAATAAAATATAAGCTAAGGAAATATTTTAACACACACAACTATATACTGTTTACACCACTACCAGCACCATCAGAAACATTAGTGTAGCACATGTTCTTGAAAATTATTAAAAGTATTTAGAAAAGGCACGGTCCATGGCTTGGAAGCTATTTAATCTGGCATTATTGTTTAAACTAGTATGATATGTATGCAATATTTGAAAATATTAAAAAAAAAAATAAACCTTGTATTGATTTTCACAGGAACGCGGCTCACGTACCTCGGTATCCAATGAATCGAATGTTCTATTGGATCCAGAAGTTTTACCTGATTTGTCAATACAGGCTTTGGTCTTAACCGTATTGGCTACTTTAGTGAAATATACCTCCGATGAAAATGAAACACGTGTGTTGTACCAATATCTGGCTGAGGGATCAGTGGTCTTTCCTAAGGTTTTTCCAGTGATGTAAGTTTTGAATAATTATAAACGCTTTTATACACGAAAAATATAACAAATATGAGCTCAGAGTTTTAGTATTCCAAAATAAATTAATACCCTGTTTCCATAACACAATTCGTCACAGACGAACGAAAATTTGTATGAAGAACAAAAACAAAATACACACAAATTTTCAATTTTTAATAATGTAGAAAATAAATTACTCTAAATAATAAAAAAAAAATTATTTTAAAAAGTACCCAACTTCTACCACATTTACTAAAAAAAATATATATTTTTTTTAAAGCGTACTAGTAAAAAGAGTTTTTAAAAATGTTCTAGGAAGATGTTTTGTTACGTTTTTAAAAGCTTTTTGTACTAAAGTACTAAAAATAAGTATTTTAAAAGTAACGTGCTTAAAAAATGACATTGGATTAATTACACTGTAAGTAGGTGAAAATGACACACCAAAACGCCGAGACACGGCAACCTAATTTTGGATTGTAGAATCCAGTGGTGTACCCCGTTAGCTCAAAATCACGGGATATTTCGATTTTAAATTTGTAGTAGATTTAACGCGATTTTTGATTTTATCTGAATGATAAAACTATAATAACTTGTTTAAAATCAATTTGTTTATTATTTATTTGTCAAAATTTATATCTAGAAATAATGGACGTCCATTTTCAAGCGGACATGGAACTATATTTGCTCTTATTTTGAACATTTTATAATTTTTTTTTGGATTAATTCAACCTTTACTCTTTGTTTGCAATCGAAACGGTCTTCGAATGCCATTATAGTTTGATGAAATCTTTCGCCAGTTTCGTCTGTTTCTGTGGACAATTGTCGTTCGTAAAAATCGCAATGTGCATGTAACATGTGGATTTTTAACGACATATTAACGCGTAGCAATTTTCAGGATCATGTTCCCCTGGATCGGTCCATATCATTGGAAGTCCAAATGGCATCAATATCGCCGTAATTTCCACCATTTGTTTAATGCACTAAAACATGTGATGCACGTAAATTCAGGTGCATTATCAACATTTCGCATTTCTTCAGCGTGGGTGACCAAAAAATACTGATTGTAAGCTTTGAGGGCATCTTCAACCAAATGTCGTCGATGTTTTTTCGGTGTAAATTTTCCACACACAAAACAAAACATATTTAATTTTTCGCAGTGTGATCTGCATTTTTCGTCACTCATTTTTCTATTTTTTCAAAATGCTCAATAAAATGCTTATATTTTTTAGAAAGATTTCTCTTATCAAGTGAGTTTAATTCCAAGTTGTCACACTAAATTTCAAGTTAAAGCGATGTTAAAAAGCACTGATCTTTGATATATATGTTGTAGCATCTGATGTAATAGGGATGGCAATCCCGAATCCCAAAACTATTATAATTATTATGGCCCCAAATTGTAAGAGGTAAACTAATTCTACTTCCAAATAGATGTCTATTATTACAACAGTTACATTTTGTCGAAAAAAAAAATATATAAATTGATTTAACAAAATATATAAATTGATTTGCAGGTTTTTCTCTCAAATAAAATCAAAATTCACCTTAAATCTACTACAAATTTAAAATCGAAATATCTCGTTATTTTGAGCTAACTTTTTAAAACGTAGTATACCACTTAATTCTATGAACCAAAAATTAGTTAAGGTGTCTCGGTGTTTTTGTGTGTCATTTCAAAAGTTCAAATTTTACTTACAGTGTTATTACTAATAGTAATAGTACTCATTTTAAAAAAGGTACTTAAAATAGTAAATTTTCTATAAAATGTATTAAAAGTGTGCGTAAAATAGTACTACAAATAGTGCTATTTTCAAAAAGGTACTCTGTTCAAAAAAGTACTAATCTAATTTTAATTTTTTAAAATTGGCAAAAACAGGTTCCAACATAGTTTAACTGAACCTACAAAAATAAATGTAATTTTTGGAAAATATATTTGAAAAGTCCAGTCTAAAGTTTAGATAAAATACTTATTGAAAATTAAGTCTAAAAAACTAACTTATAAAAACCAAGTTTTTATTGTACTCCCTTTAACATTAGATGACCTCATACCAATTTTCAAAGCTCTGCCAGTTATAGAACTCAAGGTTTTGATATTGAATAATTATTTTGTATGGGAGGTGCCACCCACCTGATCCGGCCCCGCCTATTTTCACTACAACTACTCACATTAAAATAATAAATGCCCTCACACCAATTTTCAAAGCTCTCCCTATAATAGAACTCAAGATATTTGATATTGAATAATTATTTTGTATGGGAGGTGCCACGCCCCCTGATCCGGTCCCGCCCATTTTCGCTACGACTACTCGCATTAAAAATAGATGATCACACACCAATTTTCAAAGCTTTCCCTGTTATAGGACTCGGGATATTTGATATTGAATAATTTTTTTGTATGGGGGTGTCCCCCTGATCAGATTCGATCGACAATTTGTTATTGATTGATTGTATCACGGGAAAAGGGTTAAAAATCGATCCAAAGTTTTCTCGGCAAGCAAAAACTGTGAGTTAATATAAAGGGAGTACAAAGTCAAAGTTTTATCAAATGTACAAACTACAGTACTTTTAAAAAGGTACTTAATTGAAAAAAATATTAAAATATTAAATTTTCTTTAACAATCTCTAATGCCGTTTTCTTTTCTGACAAAAAATGTCGCATTTTATTTGCACTTTTTTCGAAAAGTGTATTGTTTTATATATTCTGAATTAAGAGCAACCTTATCTTATACATCAATCGAAAGGTCTCAAAGTCTAGCCGTCGTAAATCACAAAAAATTGCAGCCATTGCCTTCTTTTAGCTCATAGTGTGAGAATATTAACCCATTGTTCCCATTTTTTGAATATTTTCACCCTATGACTTCAAATAATCAAAAAAATTTAAGATTTTATGAACACAGCACTTTGAGACCTTTCCGATTGATGTATAAGATAAGGTGGCTCTTAATTCAGAATATATAAAAAAAAAACACTTTTCGAAAAAAGTGCAAATAAAATGCGACATTTTTTGTCAGAAAAGAAATCGCCATAAGAGCTTTTAATAAATTAGGCAAATTATATTTTCATTCCTTAAAAATAAACTTAAAAATAACAATTTTACTAACTTTAAATGAGTACTTTTTTAAACTCACTAGGAGCTATGGCCGACTTCCTAAATGCAAGTTGCAATTCATAATTTCTAAAAATGCGTATGCAATGCAAAGCATGTGTTAGGTGTAAACTTGCATTGTAGAGAAATTTTTTGCATATTAATTGCATTTACGATCGTCGTTATGCAACTCATACAAAAAACATATGTATGTCAAAAACATATGGTATTAAATCGAATAAAATCTTCCAGAAATATGGAGGTAACACAAAATTATTTATCCGCTTATGGCAAGTGCTGAGGAATTGGCTCTGGTTAAATCTTGAAACAATATTTATTTGATAATATTTATTTGTTGGGCAATCTGCATTCTTCTCTACGATTTTCTGGAATATGGTACGAAGTTCTTTTAATTCCTTAACTTTTTCTTTTTCAACTTCTAGTTTTTCACTTTCAATTTTAATAAGCTTGTTTATCATTTCTTCTTCCTTTTCAGAATCTTTCTGTAAAATTTCAATAACCTCATTCCTTTTTCTTTTCGTAGATGTTGTTTGTGTATTATCAGCCTCATCTCTTGATTCTGTGGTCGGATTATCTAATAGTTTATTAGTGAGATCCTGCAACGAATATTCGAGCATTTCTTGCGGAACGGCTTCCAAACACTTCATCAATGTCATCAAAATATTCCCAATTCGTTGCAGCTTCACCGGACGTATTATTTCTTTTTTTTTTATTCGTTTATAAGTTCCCACAATATTCAGGAAATATCTAGTTATTTCATCCTTCGAGAATGGGCAAGAACTATCAATATCTTTTATTTCCATTAAGATCGTTTCCCAAATGGTATTTCGCTACTTCTTTTTGCCCGTAAAATCTGGTTCATGTCGAAGTCTCGTCGCAATTAATAATTTTTTGCGTTCATGTGTCCATTTTTTGTCTCTGCAATATAAAATTGTTAGTTCTTTGTATAAAATTAATAATTAACTTAAAAAAACAATTACTTACTCAGCCATAGCAGCCCAAATGTTGCCAGAAAGTATACGTATGCATTTAGGAATTTTATGGATTGTAAATATGCATTGCAACTTGCATTTAGGAAGTCGGCCTATATCTTCTTTAAAAATGAGCATAAGAAAGTACTTTTGTGAAAATCTACTAAAATAATAATTTTGTGAATGTACGTACATAGGTTTTTATACCCTAATAATAATAATAATAATAACTAGCAGATTCCAGCGCTCGAAATTCGAGTGCAATTTCTAGACAGCTTTATTTTTCAACTTAGCCAATTCACAAACCAACACTTTTATGGTTTATTATTATTATGAATGAAGATAACAAACGCATTAACAAACACATTAACAAATTTAATAAAACCTACATAGCATATGTATAATTTTATGTATCTGTTAGTAGCAACTTTAAATGCAAATTACTCAAAATAAAGGAAAATATTTAAAAATCTGTAAGTCTGCAAAACGGCTAAAAAGAAATACCTTTCAAATAGTATATGTTTGGTCAAAATCGGGGTAAAATGTTGCAACAAAACATCGGTCACAAAAAATCGCCTAGCCTAGTCGGTTTACAAAGTTTACAAAGACTTACTTAAAAATACTTTTTTAGACTTAAAAACTCTTTTATGAAAAAGTACCTAAAAAAATACCTTCTGATAATGTATGTATAAACTAAGTACTTTTTACCGTATTAATAGTACTCATAACGAGAGAACAGATGAAATTGCAAAACTTGATGCTGATGGTAACTGTAATTTTGTGTAAATCCACCGACTCAGGCAAATTGATATTGGAGGGAATTTACAAGCTTTACTATCAGCAGAGGCTATGGCCTCGCTACGACCTTAAGAGGACACGCTAACTTTGTCACTACCTAGAGAGAATTGTCGTGCACTTACCGGGTTAGTTACTGGTCTCTGTCTTGTCGGATTTCTTGCGAAAAAGATGGACTCTAGCTGCAGAATATGTGATGAAACAAATACGGTAGCAGAATACATTATTTGCCCATGCCCTACTTACGTACGAATTGGCTTTTGTATTCTGGATAAAATGGAGTTCGAGGACGTGAATGAAATTGCAATAATCGCATTGACGCTGATAAAACTATCAACGACGCTGAAAAGCAAAATCAGTGCTATCGCTATGGATGGTCTTTGTGAGGAGTCTATCAACTCCGCCATCCTTAACCTAACCTAATAGTACTCATCTTTAACAATATGTATACCTATCAGAATGTTCTGAAAAAGGGTTGGCTTTTGAAAATATCCTTACAAAATATGAAAAAGTATTTAAAAAAAATTATTTAGAGAACCATTTTTATACCCTATACCACTATCTGGTTTAGGTATAATGACTTTGTTATATTATAATATATGTTTATTATACCGATCGCCTCAGAATCACCTTCTGACTCAGAATCACCTTCTGAGTCGATTTAGCGATGTCCGTCCGTCTGTGTGTCCATGTAAACCTTGTAATCAAACTACAGGTCGCAAATATCAATATATTTTGATCAAATTTGGTATATAAGCTTTCATCGGCCATAGGATGAACGCTATTGAAATTGGTGAAAATCGGTCCATGTTCAGACCTAGTCCCCATACAAATGACTGCTATGAAATCGACATAAATTGCCATAAGATCCAAATTATAATATAGATCTCAGTCGAATTGGGTTTGTATGTGATTATTATATCCATTAATCAGTAGTCCAAAAATAATCCCTATAGGACAATTCTTGGTCATATGCCCCATTTAGAGCTGCTTCCCGATTTTCACTTAAATCTATCAAAAAACAAAAATATTGCACAGGTTTTTTTCAAATTTGGTTTGTATATATTTTTTTCAAAATTTAAGTGTTGGTAGTCAGGATCAGTCCATTTTTCGACCTAGTCCTCATATAAATATAGCATCCGATATGAACTTTTTCATATCTGCAGCCAAAAAATTAATAACAATGCCACTGAAAATTGGTTTATGCTTATTTTCTATATCCAGTTAGTTGAACTGAAGAGATAGGGTATCTAAACTATGGTATAGGGTATCGTATAGTCGGTTTAGACCGACTATAATTTTCTTACTTCTTTTTTTTTTTGCAAATTTACTTCCAAAAGACTTGAAACACAAATTTTTTATAAAATTTCCTTTATAAAATTTCTAAAACTATTATTTTGTATTGATTGAAATTATTTCTTGCATTAAATCAGTGCTAGTTTTCTATCAAGAGTTCTAAATTTCCAATATCAAGAGGTGTTTCTTCGAATATCTACTAAAAAATTTAATTTTTTTGACAAGTATAATCATAAATTGTGCTAATAATGGAGTTATTCCTTTCAATAACTTATTGAAATTCTAGAAAATTTTATTTTTTCATTTAATAAAGTCTCCAAAGGTATGCTAACCAATTTTTGGCCAATTCACAATTCAACACTTTTTAAATATCGATTATTGTCGTTATTGATTTATGTCCAAAATTATTTTTCAATTCAACACAACTATTATTGTGAATGAAGAAAACAAACTCACAAACACCCCTGCAGGAAATGTCAATAGTGAAACAGTACTGATTCACTATTGACTTTGTCACCAGTACTACTGACCAACTATACCCCAGACAATGTAATTTTCTATAGACATTTAACATGTACGTGTCATTGCAAATCACTAGTGACATTGGAACTATTGATAAGGTAGTGACTAGGTAGTTCCCATGGGACCATGTGTAGACATCGGAACCAGAGATTTACTAGTGACTAGGTAGTTCTCATGGGACCATATGTAGAAATTGGAACCAGATATTGTTGTACAAATTTGATTGTTCTTTCACTTTTCTTTTATAACTTCGTTTACTTATTATGTTTTTTTATTTGATTTATTACAAAATGTATTTTATTTACATTTTATATTCAATTTTTCTATATCTTGTTTTAAAACTTTAGTTTTTGTCCAACCACGTGTTTTTCAAACAAAACTATAGAAATCAAGAAGAACAGAACTCCCAATTTCACTATGGAAAATTTTATTGACAGATAGAGTAAATAGTTTAGTTGACAATGTCAACGAAATAGTAGACAAAAGTGGTGACTTGGTGACACTTGACCACAGGCTTCCTGCAGGGACGTTAACAAATTTAATAAACACAGACATAGCATTGTATAATTTTATGTATGTGTTAGTAGCAATTTTAATGCATTTTACTCCAAAAAAATTTAAGAATCTGTAAATCTGGTGGACAGCTAAAAAGAAATACCTTTCCAATAAGATATGTTTGGTCAAAATCGGGAGAAAACTGTTTAACAAATCATCAGTTACAAGAAATCGCCTTACTTATTAATATTATAGATTTCTATACATATAGTTTTTAATTTCCCAGAATATTACTAAAAGTTTATTTCTCCTTTCAGCCACTCCCTATTGGATCAAAAAATCAACAATATATTATCTGTATCCCACGATCAAGTGGTCTTAAACTCAGTACAAAATATCATACAAAATATGTTGGCCAGTGAAGATCCCTCGCAGCAACAATTGCATTTTCTACAAAGTTGTGGTTTTGGTGGCCTATGGCGTTTTGCTGGACCCTTTACCAAATACAATGTTATGGGAGAATCTTCGGAATTGTTTGTGAATTGTTTGGAAGCCATGGTTGAGACATGTCTACCGGGTGATGAGCAACAAACGGCCATTGTGCCTTTGGTGCGACCATACAATTTAAGTTCCAGCTTGAGTAGCTTGACTCTGGGCTCACCAACGGATAAAGGTTAATACGTATAAATATCTAACACTGATCTTTGTTTGTTTTCGCTTTTTTGTTGTTTTATTTTGGGTTTTCAGTAGTAGCATCACAACCAAATTTACAACCTTTAAACATTTATGGAAGACTTAAAAAGAACATGGATTTACATATATGCAAATGTTTATTAAAAAAAAACTAATCCTAAATTATCTCCTTAAATCGAACCATCATCATCAATCTGCTCACTAACAACTAACTCATGTTCATGTATCACAATTTTTGGAAAATTAATTTATTATTTACTCTAATTGTGATGATTTCAAATTGTATTCTATTCACTTTTTCTTTTGTAATTTCTTTTTTTTATTCGTATATTTTCTTTGGTATCTGTAGCTTTCTCATCGGAATCATTAGATCATGAATTCGGCGGCAGTGTAAGCTCTCTCCGTCGTGCATCACACAGTAAAGCACGCGCCAAGCATCGTCTCACCGAAAGTCCATCACATAACAATTAACAATGAGTCCGGCACTTAGATTTAGACATTACTTATTAACAAAAAAAAAAATATTTATATAAAAAAAAAATTCCTCATCATTTGCAAAACATTACCAACACACATAATTTAACAAAATTAACAAGAAATCTCATCATACGAGTATGCTTATATGTAGTTAAAATCATTTTATGCTTTTTACTTATAATTTCATCATTAGCTGATAAAATGACAAGTTCAAATGAGAAGTTCAGTGTCGAAAGTGATAAATTGGAATCAGAGGGCACGATGATTTTTGTCGTTAGGCAAAAAACATTTTCATATTGAATTACTCTATGAGGATAAAATGTGATTTGTTACTTCTTAGCTTGGGGATAAATTTTTTGAAAAAATAAAGACGAAAAACTGGTTTCTCGAGTTCTTCAGTTCTGTTAAGGTAAAGCTATTCTCTATTATATTCGCTTTTTCAGTGGGTAGCGGTTCTAATTGGTTGTTAATTAATTGATATTTGTTTGAAAATCTAAAATCTTCAGATCCAGAGGACCAATACTTTACAAATTCGGTAGCTATTGTTTGTTTGGTGGTTAACAAAAGATTTGGGTCGTTAAGAGATTGAATGGTATTAATTGATTGTGGTAGTTTCAAGCCACAGAATGTCCTTATATTGGACCATATTTTATTTGTTGGTGTTTCCGGATTGATTTCAGTCTGTAAAGTCTGCCTTTTTAGCCTTCTTTAGCTCTCTCTTGAACTTTGCTTCTGCTTTTTTTAGTTTATGATGTTTATTGTACTAATATTTCTTTTTAGTGTGTTCCACAGTCTATTTTTGTTCATTTTTAAGTCATTCAGATGATTGTTCCACCATGATACCGTCCTCTTAACTGAAGGGTTAATTTGTGGAATTGACACACTGTGCAGTATAATTTTTTGGATATTCAATGCTTCTTTGTTAATGTTATTGCTATTTGGACGATCATTGTCGTATTTTAATGAAAACTGTTGGATTTTTTTCCAATCCGCTTTGTTGGTTATTAATTTAGGTCTAGGTTTAGAAGTAATCGATTGAGGTAAATTGAACAGTTTGATAACTATTAGAAAATGATCACTTCCATGTAGATCCTCTTCATTTTTCCAATTATATTGTAGTTTTAGGTAGGCGGAGCCAAAATAAATGTAAATGTGGGTTGAATTATGTGTGCTGTAATGAGTTGGAGAGTCGTCATTGAATAATACAAGATTGGATTGGGTAAGGTAATCTGCTAAAATATTTCCTCTTAGGTTGTTAGTTGGTGAACCCCATAGCTAATGCCAACTGTTAAAGTCGCCTGTTATGAGAAGGTTGTTGTCATATTGATCGAACATATTTTTTAAAGTAGAAGTGTTGAAATTTTTAGAAGGGTATTGATAACACTGTGGAACAAATTCAGCTTAGCAAAAGTTAGGTCGATTCTGAGAGTGAGGTGTGAAAATAGAGACGAAATTAGAAGACCCGTATCGCGGTGTTTGTTTATGTTAGTTCGAATTTTTTTTTTAATCGACCTTCGAACTTTGCAGTCAAATGCCGATTTCCAGCATATTGTTTATATGGTTTTTTGGCTATAACTCGTCTACTAATTGATATTTTTCAATCTGTAAAAGCCAAATTATTGCTAGAGACCTGTGCAACAATTAAATTTTTTTAAAAAAATTGATTTAGAAAATTTTTGTGGTGCTTATGAAGCAAAATGTTGGAAAAATTATTTTTTTTTCATGCTTTTTGAAAATATTTTCCACAAAACTAAGTCTTTTTTGTTTGATCTATAATATGCTTCTTCAATAAATTTCATAACAATCATAATACAAAACTTGCTTTTTCCTGCTTAATATTAATTTACTTCTCATTTTTTATGTACCAATTTTGTTCAGTGTTGGTTTTGAAGAAACATTGAGAATGAAATTATAAAAATATGGAAAAAATATATTTTTGAAATATTAGTTATGGAAAGTTTTAAGTTAAAAAATTAAATAAATTAAATTAAAACACATAGCGTTCATCCGACAAAAGCTTATATACCAAATTTCATCGAAATATTTTCATATTTGCGACCTGTAGTTTGATTACAAGGTTTACATGGAGACACAGACGGACGGACGGACATCGCTAAACCGACTCAGAAAGTGATTCTCAGTCGATCGGTATAATAAAAGATGGGTCTAGGTTAAATATTTTTGGTAGTTACAAACAGCAGCACAAAGTCATTATACCCAAACCACATAGTGGTATAGGGTATAATAATAATAGCTTTACAATACGTCCTAAATTTTTACCCGAATGGTACCCCGAGATACCACAAGAATCCCCACAAATATTAAAAAATATTTATTTATAAATATTTATGGGGAAGAGTTCCAGTCTTTCGGCATAACAGAAAGGGGATTATAGAGCTGATTATTTATAAAAAAAATCCATCTGATAACTTTCATCATTTTGGTTGTTGGTTGTTTTGTTGTTATTGGTTTTGCTGGTTGTTTTGTATTTGGCGTTTAACTGAGCTTTTAGACGGTTTGAGGTATTTTTCGTAATTATTTTACGTTCTCTTTATTTGGCATCGTAGTTGGTAAGGCCCAAATCCGTGTTATCAGCACTTTAAAGTTTCATTAGCCAGTGTTTTGCCAACATTTCAAAATCGATGTTATGATTTTGGACCTGTCAAAGTAATCCAAAATTAAAATCTTCTGATCTACCAACAATTATAACATCTTGAAGAGTGATTTTCCAACGCTAGTCCTTCGTCGTCATCAGCTTGAGTTAGATAGATAAGTTGTGCTGATTAAATATCAATTTATTATTTGCAGACACTGAACAAAACTCATTCTTATACAATGAAAAATTAGAATAACCTATATTTACATACTAACCCATCTATATACACATATATATATATATATATATTTATTTACTTCATATACAATTTATAGTTATTGCACTTGTTTTATTAATTCTATGTATTAGTAGAATTAAGATTTAAATCTCAGAAAACGAAATTATCAAATGAAGCTCTACTACAGATTTAGTAGATTTAGCTTAAATTCTCAAAATAAAAATAAATCACTTGAAAATTATTTCTCAAATGAAAATTATTAAATGCATGTCTTTTAAATAAAAACAAAAAAAAAACTACATGTCAAATGCTTTTGTGTACAAATTAAAACAAATACAATGTAGTTAAATCAAATGTTATTTTAGATGAAAATGCTTATTAAAAAAAAAATATTTACAAAATATATTAAACTAATTAAAGAAATCCTAACCTTTTTTAAATTTATGTTTTTTAAATTTTTTTTTTTATACAAAACTCCTTTTACAATATTTTTCTAAGTGTATTTTTGCGATAAAAATAATCTAAATATGTTAACTTCTATTTCCCTTCCTAATTTCTTTTTTACAGCTGCATGAATAACATCCAATCCACGCACTAGACGTACGATGTTTTCCAATTTTTTACGTTTTTTTAATCTATTTAAGAAATGTTTTTAATTTGTTTTTTTTTTATCCACAATAACAAAACTTTATTGAAGTTTTATATTATTTTTAAGCATTTGAAACGTCAAAATGCGTTGGTCTTGAAAGAAATATCTTAAAATTAAGCAAATAAGGAATTAAATCATGATAAAATTATAAGATGGCTCTCCGTCGTTTTTATGGGAATCTCAAATAGCACCACAGTCAGAGTCAAATGTGCCAATTTTAAAAAAGCATGCAAAGAATTTATTTTGGAAATTTATTTTATTATTTATTATATATCAAACTCTATTTATTAAGTTCAATTGTATTTATGTATACTTAAATTGGCCTCTTTTTAGAAAATTATGAAATTTAATTTTTTTTCGGAATTATGGAAAAATTTAAGGAATTCTAAAAAAATTTAATACACTTTTTTATATTAATTTTTTATTTTTGAATTAACTTATTTTCTTTGAAAAAATATATATATAGTGCGTGGCATTAAAAAACAAAAAAACTCCAACTAACTGGACCAAATTAAATATATATGTATGTAATTTTTTATAATCTCAAACGTCAAACTTTTTTTTAAAATCGTGTAGTGTAACAAATATTCATTAACACCAAATCGGTACTTTTTATAGCACGCACTGTTTTTATTATTTTATTATAACTCTTTCAAAAGAGCACACGAAATTAAAATAAATTTAATGAATCTTAAAAAAATATGAAAATTTTTCCAGTATGCTTTAACAAAGTTAAAACACCAGCCTATAATTTTATTTTTTAGTCTATATAAATAATCGAAGAAAATTATGTTATATCTATTGGTTTCAGAGTTGAAGTTTCTCTCTTTTTTTGTACTTTGTAAAATATTTGCTAGTTTGTTATTAATTTTAAAGCTTTTCTCCTATTGGAGATACAAAGGATCCTGTAAAATATATTTAGAAAAATGCCCACCGATTTAACAGATTTTTACAAATCTTTGAGAAAATTTAATTTTTCCATTTCAGAGCATTAAAATCGAAGCCAATCTTCGGATACAGTTGAGAGGAAAAGTTAGATAATTGAATTTAACAAGGAATTGTTATAGGATGGAAGTTGCCTTCAGTAGATCTTATTTAATCAGTGCTTAGGATGTAATGATAAATTAATTTTTTCTTCGAATAGTTATTCTTTACTAATTTTAACTTTGCATTTTAATTTATATTTTTCTTTTATCACTATCACAAAAAAAAAAAAAACTCGTAAATGAAAAAATTCTTAAATCTACGAGTTTTTTGCTGTTCTCTAATTTCAATAAGACTATTTTTTCTCGTTTTAATTCACATAAAAAAGGCTTTGTGAAATCAAACCAAATGTCCTTTTTTCCTTCTAAGCAGGTCTTAAGAGATAAAAAAAAACTAATTGATATTTAAACTCTAACTGTTTTTTATTGAATCTTGTCATTATTTTAAAAAATTAGACATTAATTTTATGAAAAAAAAAAAACGATTTTAAAAAACGTCTACATTTTGCGCTGATTAAAAAAAAAAACTCGTAATAAGTGGTCGATGTTAATAAAACACACTTTTTGCGATGATGCTGTTCTATAACTATAATAAAAACTTTTTATTTACACAATCTATTTTCCATTATAATTTTTTCAATTATAACATAGATTCTTTATGCACTAATTATTGCAAATAAAGGAATAAAAAAAATTTTTTTCATCAAATCACATATTTTTATTTTTTTGCATATGTTCGAAATAGTAGTGATGCCAGTCAAATCCAATTTATTTGAATATCGAAATTTTTTTTGTTGATGATTTTTTTTGTTAATTGAATGAAATTGAAGAACAAAAACAATTAAATGAACAAATAAGTTGTTATTTTAAAAGAAAATATTTTTCTTTATACTTTTTCTATAAACTTAAGAAAAAACATGCACAAAATACTTAAAAGTTTTTTGTGAAACTGAGTAAAGAACCATATGGCACCTCGGTTTCTAGATAACATATGTTCTTAACTCAAACATATGTTTCCATTAAATAAATAAAAAAAGTGGTTTCCAGAAACCCAAAATTTCAATTTCATGTGATTTTAAATTCACTCTTATTCAAATAACAACGTTTCAAGAACAGGGCTGATTAACTCCGATGGAACTTTAAATTGTAAAAAATAAATAAAAAAAAAATTAAACAAATAAATTTGTTTATTCGACATCTGACATTAACATCTGAAAATGATTTCGGGTATATGAAGTCCGCGGCTGTTTTTGGCGAAGCGCATTCTAGACGTCCAATCTTGGGCCACTTTTTCGAGCATTGCTAGCCGTATGTGACGAATAGCACAAACAATGTTGGCCTCCAAGACCTCAATTGTTGCTGGTTTATCAGTACAAACCAGTGACTTCACGTAGCCCCACAGGAAATAATCGGGAGGTGTCATATCGCACGACCTTGGAGGCCATTTCTCAAAATCAACTTATCGCCTAATTTTGATTTTAATAAATCGGTTGTTGAAACCATATCTCGCCCGGATCAATGTTATCCATATTTTCAAACAAAAAATCATTCATCATGGTGCGGCAACGATCTCCATTGACCGTAACGCGAGATCCGGCTTAATTTTTGAAGAAATAAGGCCACCAGCATTTAAATGGATTTTTCTGAATGTAATGGAGTCTGTAGGGTCTGTTGTGGAAATGCAGAAATTTTGTTTAACAAACCCGAGCCGTCTATAAGTTGTGTGAATCGATGATTGATTTTGAAATTAAATTTGAATAAATTATTAACGTTGTTCAAGCGCGAATCTATTAAGGCGGGGGGGGGGGGGGGATAGTAGTAGTTTCTTTATTTTCAAAAATTCATTACAAAGATATAATATAAATATTACAAAATTTAAAGAATAACATACGGCTTTGACTATGTCGTTAGCCGGAAAAATCGGATTTAATGAGTATAATTCTATATACAATATTTAATGTTTAATGTTAAATGTTTTCATTTTATAGTTTAATTACACTGCTCTACAAAATAACATTTTTTTCCGAGACCCGAAATTATTCCTGCTGATTCTTATGTAAAATGACCTCCTGAATCCGAATATCACACCCTCGGTCAACGTCCCCCGATGATGATGATGAGTATACAGCTGATTAAGTCCATCGAAAACCTCACTTAATTACTCAGGCAGAATTGAATGATCTCGTCCGAGAATTGGAGTTAACTAAGAGCAAATCTTAACTTCTTGGGTCGCGACTTCAGCAGTGTAATCTCTTGGAAAAATCAATATTCTTGTCAAAATGAGATACCGTCACTTAATTGTGAATTTTCATGATCTATGTCTCATTTTGTTCATAAGCTATGTAGCTTTAAGCAAAAGTATTAAGCCTTGAAAATTTTTTCCATTTTTGGATTTTTCATGACTTAAAAACAAAAAATTTAAATTTTTTAGGCAAAAAAATATTTTTTTTTCATAAATTTATTTATATCTGCGAAACTGTTGATTATGTAGAGAAATAGTATAAGAATAGATGAAAGGAATGGTAATTCTTAATTTTTTTAAATTTATTTCAGCAAAATCGGAATAGTCGTTCTTGAGTTATGACAAAATAACAAAAGGGAGAGGGGCGTCCCGCGAAAACGGTATGTAATGGGGAAAAATGGGTGTGACATTCGGATTCAGGAGGTTATTTTACATAGGAATCAGCAAGAATAATGCCGGGGCCGATTTACTTGCAGAACAGTGTTATTATATTAATTTATTACAAAATTTCAATATCGTAAAGCGTTGATAATGATTTAACCAAAGTTTCCCAATTATACAACTCTCCGTCTAAGATTTTAATATAATTATTCTCTGATACTATTATACAACCAAACTGTTGCAGCCTAATAGCGCGTTTACCTCTGAGGAAAATCTAGTAGATTTCAGTTGAAATCTACTATTTCAAAATCTATACCGTTTACATCTAACTTTTTTGACATTTTGTGAGATTTTGTTTCTACAACAATAAACAGCTGACTAAAATAAATCATATAAACTAGAAATACCAAAAATAAACAAAACAATAGGAAAATGGAAATATGGAAAATTCAAAAAGGAACAGATTTTATAATTTTATTATGCATCAAAAATGAAAAAGCACAAACTGAAATAGAAATATTGCGAAAAAAATCAGCATTTGTTAAATGTATTGTGTGAACAGCAAAAACAAATTCATTTTCCACAATTATTATTTAGCAGATTGGAATGGGCACATGCATAAAAAGTTATAAGTTATAAAAGTTATAACAATTACTAAATATTTTTTTATTATAGATTCGTAATTTTTTTTTGTTTGCCTTTGTTTGTAAAAGTCAATTTTTCAGTCACTGCGTTGTAATTTTCTACTACAATATTAAAAAAACACAGTAGTATCATTTGGTAGTGCCCAAGTTTGACAAAATTTTGTGAGATTTTGCACAAATCTAGTAACAAGCTAGATTTTGTTTTGTATGGGAAATCTAGTAAAAATAAGCTAGATTTCGCTCGAAATCTCCTATATACTACATTTTGCTTAGATTTGAACGCACTATAAAGCAATTTAAAATGGGACATCTGCATATAAAGTGTTGAATTGTTTCAATTTCTCTTGTATTGCACAACGAGCATTCTTGACTATTTCTGATAGAAAATCGTGTACCACAAATTTTTTTTAACTCAAGCTTTTTAACATAGCTTTGATCAGTCATATTCATAAAGTATGTAGTATTGTCCTTTTGTAAAATTTATGATTTTATAAAACGTTTGGGTTTGAGATGCTCTTCTTAAACGTTCATCGTAGCTGTTAATTTTTAAATTATTTAATAAATAATACTGTTTTTGATTCCATTGTTGTGATGTTATACCTGATTGCCATTGTATGTCCAAGCTGTTTCGCAATTAGTTTAAATTCTTCACTCAAAATATGTTTTTTTCTTAGAATCTAAAAGCTAAGTTTTCGTGGATGGTGTTGATTTAAAAAGTGTCCGATTTATGCTATGTTCACACGGACAGCAAGATTCGCGGTTCGCGCCCGAATCATGATTGAATCTACATGATTCGCCATACAAAATTTTGAGAGCGAACCTACTTAATTCATTTTGAACCTAGTTGTGAACCTTAAAAAATTGAGTGTCATCTCCAATTTTGATAAAAAATTATCTGAACTAGCTGCCAAAGATATATAAACAAAGAAAAAACAAAAAATGAATGTGTGCAATAACATAAATAGAGACATTTAACAAATAAAAAGTATATATTTAAATATGGAAAAAATGAAATAGTGAAACGTAAAGTGTAGAAGGATGTCTTCAAATATTTGCACAAAAAATATAAACGTCAAAATGAAACAAGAACACTCGTCTGAACACCAATCGTGATTCAGAGAGCGAATCAAGTGGTTCATTTTGGCGTCTGAACATGCTATAAGAGGCTTAAGATGACGTTGGCTGTTTATCGATAATTTTAATAAAATACAACACACATATATCTAATATTTGCGTCAGCTGATTTATTTTATTTACAGTTTTCGTTAAAACAATTTTGTTTAAAAAAAAAAATACATCTTATATATTAAAAGAATTTATGAATAAACTTTGCATTCAAGATTTTTTTCAATATTTTTCTTCTCTCAAACCTCTATAACTAGAGTTCTAATTAACGTAGGCTGTTGACATAGGTCTAAGAACACTCAGTGGATCAAGCTCCTTCTTTTGAGCTATTAACTGGTTAAATTCGTTGGGTTTGAGGAAAGATGCGTGGAGAATCAACTTTACTTTTACTGTACGTTAACTTATCTTGGCATATTTTGGCATTACTGTACGTTAACTTCTCTTGGCAAATTCGTTGGGTTTGAGGAAAGTTATGCGTGGACAATCAACTTTACTTTTACGGTACGTTAACTTCTCTTGGTATATTTTGGCATTACTGTACGTTAACTTCTCTTGGCAAATTTTGGTATTATATTATAAAAATTAATATAATATAATATAATGCTGCGGAGCAGCAGGGGTCCTCTAGTTTTAATAAAATACAACACACATATCTAATACTTGCGTCAGCTGATTTATTGTATTTACAATTTTCGTTAAAACAATTTTGTTTAAAAAAAAATCATGTGAGTCCGATCACAGGGGAGATGTGTAAACATCTAGTAATTAAAGATTTTTTATGTCACTTTTTAAAATCAAACAGAAAGCGTCATCTATGTATCACTTATAGCAAATTTGTAGGGTTGTTGCGTTATGTATATGTTATACGTTTATATTGTGAAATTTTTTGAAATTTTTAACATTTTACAGTAAAGGGTTGTTGAATTAGCTGAAACAATTTTATATCATAATTTTTTCACCAATACAATCATAAGTCACACCGATTTGTCTTACGGCTCACAGCGTAACATGTAACGCTGTTTTTGTGATTGTATTGTGAAATATAAAGTTACCCCCCTGCGCGTATAGATATTTACACATCAAAAATAAATACATATATATTTCAAAAATGTTTTTTCTTCCCGATGATAATTCCGAATAGCTGAAGCTCCTTCTCCTTGATGACAATTATAATTATTTAAATTTTTAGGTAACCCTCATGCATCTCTTTCTCTCTTTCACTTCGTTCTATTGTTAATTTTAAGTTCTTTTCTTCTATGTATATCCTATTGGTTGTGAAACTTATTCATGTCTCTTATGCTACGTTTTACTGACGATATACAATTCATTATATGTCCTTAATAGATTTGCCTGTTTATTATTATGTTTTTTAAGCAATTCATAGTTGTAATAAAATTTTTTTTTTTTTGATTTTTTTCCACTTTCACGTGGAAGTGGTTGTAGATTCCAATTTTCGACTTACACTTTGAGGTGATTTTAGCTCATTTGTCAAATCCAAATCAACACTACCAGCCATTTCTTCTGTTATTTCTAGAAGTTCGTATTCTGGCTTTGACATTGGGCTCCCTGAACAGCGCCCCTAGGGTTTATTTCCTTTTGAAATTAGAGTAGATATGCCACAGCTTCCTCTAAGAAGCTGTGTACCTTTTGCCACCCATCACCAGATCTTTTCGGTGGGCCAACAGCATTTAGCACTTTGGAAACACTTTCCCGCTGTTCCTTCAAATTATTCGGAACAGTGCCCCTGCGAAATCATCTTGCAAGTGGTGGATTTTTTTTCAAATTCTTTCACCAATTTTTCGAATTGGCGTAAGTTTGTTATTTTTATTTTCTGAACAAAAACAAAAGACACTAAAAAATTCAACTCAACACCAAAAATACTGACGACAAAATCAGAGTCAATTCAAAGCAACGTCGTCGTCAAATTTTGTTACAGAGTACAAAAAATACGATATCAATATCGACAATGGGAATATCGATTTACAACAGATGATAAAAATATATTCAGACAGACAGACGGACAGACCACGTAGTGGTATAGGATATAAAAAGTGTATCTTTACTTTCTGGAATCGCTAGAATCTGAGACCGCTTTCATAACAAACAAAATATCAGCGTTTTTCTCTCTTTCTCTGAAATGGCAAAAGTATATTTAGCATAATACTTGCATAGTCTGGATCTTTAAGTTTTGACATCAATTTAAAAATTCTAAAATGTGTAAAATTCTCTTGAAGTCTAAATATTAAAATCTCAGTCTTGCTGGTCTTGAAAAAATTTGATTTTATTTTAATATTTAATATATTCTTCGAGAATTTTTTTTTTTAATTTGTAATTTGTCATTATCGGAAGTTTTTTTTAAAATGTATATTTATTTATTACTTTTTTAAAGCATACTGCGAAAATTATCAGGTCTCTAAAGTGTCTACTCGAAATCTCTAATATGTCTATATGCTCCAAATATACTTAAAGTGATAAAAAAAAAAATATTTTTTTATTTAATTTATGACTAAAATATCAAAATTGTCGTTTTTTTTGTTATTAAATACGAAGCACTAAACTATTTAAATGAAACGAAAAAAAAGACAGTAAATAAACTGTCGTTACGTACAAAACCATTAAAGCACAACACAAATAAGAAAAACAAAAATTGGCGAAATTTTTTGAACTAAAGTCGGAAGTAATCGACTTTCGTTGCTGTACTTATCTTTGCCTAAAAACATCAAAATTATTCATTTAAAATTTAACGATAGAAAATTTGTCCGTCTTTTAAAAAATCGAATTTAGTTATGGACTTAAGCTAGATTAAGCTTATTAGATACATTTTAAATTTTAGACAAAATCGATTTAAAAGGTACACGGACAGACAGACATTTATCATTATCTAAAAAAAAAATAAAATAACAAAAAACGACAGAGTGCAGCAACACCCTTTAACCATATACACCAATACAAAATCTTATTGTAATTTATTCGCCTGCCGTTTTAATTAAGTTTTAATTTTCAACTAGTGGTTTAGAAATCTCCAAATATAAAAACAAAAAAAAAAAAATAAAATAGTTACTACTTGCATCTGAAAAGAGAAAAACAAACTATATTTTTTAATTTATTAATTCACAAAACCAAACGGATTCAATGTAATTGTGTATAAACAAAATACAATTTTATCTTAAATAAAACAAAAAAAAAAACCGAAAAAAAATCAAAAACAACCAAACAACCCCCGATCCCAAAACCAAAAAAAAAAGGATAAATAACTATTGTATCTGAATGTACTATGTGTATGTAAGTGTATGTACTCGTATATTAATTAATAATAACATTCGTTATATGTTTACAGCTGATTTATGTTAATTTTATGAAAAATGTTTGTTAATAAAAGATATAAATAAATAAAATTGCAATTACAAAAGTTTTAGTAAAATCTCAACGAAGTTAAAAATTTGTTTTACTTTTTATGAAAAAATAAAAACAAGGGTTGGGTATAAAATTCTGTTCGACGAAAATTCTGGTTTACAAAATTCTGTTTTACAAAATTCTGGTTTCCAAAATTCTGGTTTCCAAAATTCTGTTTCACAAAATTCTGGTTCACAAAATTCTGGTTCACAAAATTCACAAAATCGCGCGATTTTTTTCAAATAATTTTTTATTTAACTGAAAATGCAATTACAAACACATACATAAAAAATAAAACAATTAAGAAATCACTTTGCCCTAACTTTCCCTTACATTTAAAAAAAAAAATACTGTTTAAAAAAACCACTTTGCAAATTTAAATAAAATGCATCACATACACTGTGTGTGTTTGGTCAAAAATTATGTTCCAGAATTTTATTTAAAATTAATCGCAATTGTGTTGTTTAATGTGTCGTGTTTAAAAAATAAAAATGAATAAACTGCAATTAATAAAAACCAATAAAAATAAAGAAATGTTTGTCTCAACGGATATTTTTATTATTTGGAAATGAAAAGACAAAAAGGAACCTTTAATTGGACGTGCTCGAGAAGAATTCCAGATAAGTGTTCCTCTCGAAAAATAACAGCAATGGAAAATAACGAGCATGTTTTAATAAGATATCCAAAAAGGCATACCCACGAACCTATTGCTAGTGCTGTGGAAATATACAGAACAAATACTTTTGTAAAATATGCCGCTATAAACAAACCCCTTAATCCAAGTCAAATAGTGCAACAATCGGTGGTAATTACAAACAAAAAATGTCGTGATTACCTTCCCTCGAAGTACGCGCAAAAACGAAAAATAGGATACACACGGAATGAAATGGGATTTTTCAGAGAGCCGCAAGCAATAGATGAAATAGATTACCCTCTAAATCTATACGTTTTGGATAACGAATTATTTATATTGGCAGAAGAGAAAGTGCGAGATGGATATATGGTTATATTCGGCACAAAATCATCAATTCAACTTCTACAACAAAGCGATTGTTGGCTCGTTGACGGCACTTTTGATGTTGTGCCCACAATAATGCGCCAACTCTTTTCCGTTCATGGAAGGATTGAACGAGAGGTCGTCCCACTCCTATTCTGCCTAATGTCCAAAAAATCTGCAGTACTCTATGAAGAATTTTTTAAACGCGTAATTCAAATTGCTTTGGAATATGGAGTTTTTTTTTAAGCCTAATCGTATTATATCTGACTTCGAAGTTGGTCTCGTGTCAGCAGCTAGAAAATGCTTTCCAGATTCGCAGATACGAGGGTGCTTTTTCCATTTTTCCCAGATATTGTGGCGCCGTATTCAAAAAGAAGGGTAAGAATTTTTAATAACTTTTATAATTTATAGTAATGAACTTGTAATATGTACAACATTATCATTTCAGATTGGTTATTAAGTACGGAAATGACGAAAATTTCTCACTGCAAGTAAGATGTTTAAAAGCGCTTGCTTTTAAGGTTGCCAGAAAAGGTTGCCAAATATTATTCGAAGCTCCGAAGAACATTTGAAGACGAAGATATTATTAAATTGGCCACCTGGTTCGAGGCCAATTATGTCTATAACGCTCGTAAATACCCACCTGAATTTTGGACGATATTTGATTGCGAGTATTCTGAAAAATACCCGAAAACTACAAACAATGTCGAGTCATGGCACCGACGTTTGAGTGTTGAAGTTGGACGAAAAAAAAAGCGGACTCCACAAAATTGTAGAACATTTAAAAGGAGAATTAATCTATTCTCAAAATATTGTCTCAAAGATTCAGAATGGAGAAAAATTAAAAAAAATAAAAGAAATGTAAAAAAAAAAAATATTTCACGTATTGTAAAAAAATTTAATCGTTTAAGAAAACTAGAATATTTAAAAAGAATAGCAAAAAACTTAGTTTATAATTAATTAAATATTGTTATCAGTTAAATTGAATTGCTATGATTTTTTATTATTTTTAACTTTGTCTTAATTTAATTGATTTTTAACAAATTTGTGTTTTTATTTAATGTTTCTTTTAAATTAATATGTTTTTCAATGATATGAATTTTTTTAGATCGCTCCGTTATTATATGTAACATTTCTTATTCATAATAAACTGGCTTTGATTCTTAATAAATAATTTAACGGCATTTTTTTTTCTCATAATGAAAGGGGAATAACATATTTCAAATCCAGAATTTTAATAGACAGAATTTTATTAAAAACAGAATTTTGTAAAATAGAATTTTGTAAAACAGAATTTTAGTCAGACAGAATTTTTTTTTTTTGAAAAAAAAAAAAACAGAATTTTTGTAAGACAGAATTTTGGAAAACAAAATTTTGTGGCTATCCCTAAAAACAACCAAAAAACGATATTTTTCGTTAATCTATAATATTAATAGTCTAGGCGATTTCTTGTGACCGATGTTTTGTTCTGCCGTTTTATCCCGTTTATTTGAAAGGTATTTCTTTTTAGCCGTTTTGCAGATTTACAGATTTTAAAATGTTTTTCTTTATTTTGAGTAAATTGTAAAGTTGCTACTAACACATACATAAAATTATACAATGCTATGTGTGTGTGTGTGTTAATTTGTTAATGTGTTTGTAATAAAAATTTATTTGTTTTTTAGTATTGATTTGTGAATTGGCTTTAATTGATTAGCATACCTTTAGGGTCTTTATTTAATGAAAAAAATAAAATTTCATAGAATTTGCACTCGAATTTCGAGGGCTGGAATCTGCTAGTATAGATAAACTTGCAGATAAAAATTTGACGACTTAAAATTATTCTTTAGTGAAATCTAATTTGATACACTAAAAATTTCAACGCAAACAATTAGGTTTTTTGAGGAGACAACTGTTTATAAAGGATAAAACATTTTATGAATAGAAAATAATATTTTTGAATAATACAAATTTAGTAAAGGGTTTTTAGCGTATACAAAATTTTGATTGTACGAGGACGGAACCAGAATAACCCTACATAGCGTAAATATGGGGCCAATAGTTTGAAAAAAAAAACCATATCAGTGAATTTGTAAACATGGAAATAATCTAATTAATAAAAACACTCACTTTCTTTCTTTCCTTATGCATATGAGTGACTATTTTAAAATTAATCTTTGGTCACAACAAATCTATAAACCAAGTTTCAGATTGATTGGATGAGGGGAAATAGGGCTTGAATCACTCCGTGACTGTGCGTGACTATGCGTGACTGTGAGTGACTATTTTAAAATTAATCTTTGGCCACAACAAGTCTATGGACAAAGTTTCAGATTGATTAGATGAGGGGAAGTAGGGTTTAAATCACTCCATGACTATGAGTGACTGTGGCAAAGGGAATCTTTTTTCACGGCAAGTCTATCGACCAAGTTTCAGATCGATCGGATAAGTGGAAATAGGTTTTAAAACACTGTCTTACTGTTCGTGACTATTATGTGTGACCGTGCGCGACTATCCCAAAATTAATCTATAGTCACAACAAGACTATGGGCCAAGTTTCAGATCAATTGGATGAGGGGGAATGGGGTTGCCTCATGGCAGACAGACAGACAGAGAGTATGAGTTAAAAGAGTTTAAAAATTGGTTACCGCTATGTAATGTAATACTTTCATTTCGAAGGTCCTCAGTTCAACCGATATTAAAGCTAAGCTAGATTCTACTCTGGGGAAGTCTGCTAGTTCGTTTACGACTAAAAAAATATTCGGTGGTCTGTCTGTCTGTCTGTCTGCCATGGGGCAACCCATTCCCCCTCATGCAATTGATCTGATACTTGGCCCATAGTCTTATTGTGACTACAGATTAATTTTGGGGTAGTCACGCATAGTCACGGAGTGATCTAAAAGTTATTTACCCTCATCCGATCGATCTTTTTGAATAACATAACATAGTCAAGGCGTATGATTATTATTTATTAGCAGAGTAGAAGATACGTATACGTGTGAGTGTTAATTTTAATATTAAATCAAACATTGTCAGCCCAATTCTAAACAAAAAATGGTGATTTTTTTAAATGTTTGTATGGGGAACCACTGGCATGAGTGGGTCGTCCCTCCAAAGTTAGTGGGGTCGATCATACATTTGGACTCGATTTGGGCACACTAAATGGGTCAAAGTGGGACAGACAGACAGACAGCTCAAAAGTCGTGACATCAGAATTCGTTTTAGAGGTATAGTTCCTCCGGCAAAGTTTCTTATTTTGATCCCTAGAATACGATTTTCCTTGTCACTTGGGCGATTTTTAAAGCAACCCGCCCTAGTGTGTATGCCTTCAGCAAACTGATTTCTTAAACTCTTTCTCTTAACTCATACTCTCTGTCTGTCTGCCTGTCTGCCATGGGGCAACCCCATTCACCTTCATCCAATTGATCTGAAACTTGGCGCATAGTCTTGTTGTGACAATAGTTTAATTTTAGGGTAGTCACGGAGTGACTTGAAACCCATTTCCCGTTATCAGATCGATCTGAAACTTGGTCGATAGACTTGCTGTGAAAAAATATTAACTTTGACATAGTCACGCACAGTTACGGAGAGATTAAAACCTAACTTCCCCTCATCCGATCGATCTGAAACTTTGTCCATGTGGCCAAAGATTAATTTTAAGATAATCACACACAGTCACGCATAGTCTCGCACAGTCACGGAGTGACTTAAACCCCATTTCCCCTCATCCAATCAAACTGAAACTTGGTCCACAGACTTGTTGTCACCAAATATTAAATTAAAGATAGTCACGCCCAGTAACGAAGTGATTTAAACCCCATTTCCACTTATCCAATCAGTCTGAAACTTGGTCGATAGACTTCTTGTGACCAAAGATTAATTTTAAAATAGTCACGCACGGAGATATTAAAAACTTATATGCATAAGGAAAGAAATAGTTTTAATAAAAACTGTTTTTATGCGTTAGATTATTTACACTTTTACACTTTTTTTTATTTTGAAACCGTACAATTTATGAATTTTTTATAAAAGTATGTTTATTTATAAGTAAAATGCAGCCTTGGTTTAAAAAATCCGTTAAAAATTGACTAAGTTATTCAACTTTTAATAAAAACAAAATTTTAGAATAAATGCAAACTGAAATCCTCTGGTCGCGATTACAACAGTGGAATTTGGTGGAAAAAGATTTTCGTGTAACGTCTGTTTCATTCTTTTTTGTATCACTGTGTAATTCTTATTTGGAAGTAAATCCACTTAAATCGACTAAGAAATTATAGACTTGTTTATGTAATACGAATGATAGACGAGACGAAATTTAAAGTTAAATTATTGTATTTTTGGACATTATCGATCGTCTTGTCTATCGTTCGTGTTAAATAAACAGGTGGGTATTAAATATAAAAAGAAGTGGGAAAAGTTCTTAAAGAACATCGCTAAAAATCTCCATTACTTCATATTGGCAGCAATTACAACTATAATTTAATTAATTACTTTTAATTATTAACCACATTCAACTCAACACTTTATAAGGCTTAAACGGATAATATTTAATCAGCCATATTCGATGTTACACCTCAGGGGTACATAGTTATTAGATTTCCTGTAAAAATATTTACCATGCAAATATTATATAGAACTTAAAAAATAACATCTTTGTTTACATTTCTTATTCTAGCTCTCTAAAAGATTATAGTCCAAGATGAAGGCAAAGAAAGAAAGAAAACAAAAAAAAAAAAAACAAAATAAAGAGAAGCAGGTGATTTTCTAGCATTAAAGTTGTAGAAATCTGTTTCATTAAACGAGTGTGGGAATTTAGGGTGAATACTTTCTCACGATATACGTACGACAAGTGATTTCCTTTCAAAACAATATACTAAATATTTTCTGATTCTGAGTCCCGAACCCTCTCAATTCATTCATTAATGTATTCTTTCCATCATCATCATCATCATCATCATCCCATCTATAGTGGTGTTGTTGTATGTATGTACGTACGAATAACATGCGTGTTTCATATGAAATTCTCGTCGTATTTCGTACTCATCATACTTTATATTTGCAATGTAAGCAATGCTGCTGTTGTGGCTGTTCGTTTATTGTTGCTTCTGGGGAGGAAGTAAGACCGACGGTCTCACACAACAACAGAACGAGCAGATCATCATGCAGTCACACAACTAGCACACGAGTTGTGTATGGAACATATTACGTATGTGAATGTGAGTATATGAAGAAACCCGCAGACAGACATAAAGATAAACACGAGACTTTCCTGCGTTCAAGGCAAAATATTGAGCACGAGAATGAAGTATTTTGTGTTTATGAGCATAAGAATAAATGTAGTTAGAGAAATTTACAACAAAAAAAATATTCAATTATTAAAAATTTGATGTTAAAAGCCAAGGCGAGGTAAATACTTCGTGACCGTAAACTCTGCAACATAGAGCAATATCCAAACAGTGTTAATTATAACGTCTGGAATGCATACTTGTTGAGATGCCATGAACACCTCAGGTTTCAAAACTTAAACGGGCATTCCAACATCCTTCATTCTTTAGTATGTAAGGACAAATATACATGCTTTTAGATGGCAACAATGCTGAGTTTCGCTTCGGTAGGAAATTTAGGGTCACAGTACCCCCAATTGAATAGTATAACACTCAGAGCAGGCGTAGGGAGTTCCTTTTGTGGATATTTAAAGTCTTAAATGGTATACTGTAGAATATAAAAAAAATCTGTGGTTGGGTTTGGTGCAAAGCTATGATTTTTGATACAATGGGTATTAGAGCGAAATTTTGATATTATATTATAAAAATTAATATAATATAATATAATGCTGCGGAGCAGCAGGGGTCCTCTAGTAGACTTATAAATAAATTTACTAATTTACGTTTGAAAAAAATTTTGACTTCAAATTTGAAGTTTGACCTCTTAAAACACCATGAAGGGTCATAGCTAGGTCAAAAATTTGTATGAGAAAAATGTTTGCCTATATATTTGTAATACAAATGCGTAAGGTGTATTTTCCGAAAGTCGTCTGGCTTACGAGTTATAGCTCATCAAAGCTTGGAACTAATTTTACTCCATTTTTAGGGCTAAAAGTCGTGACGGACTGGCCGGTTTGTATCCGATTGAAAAAATTTTTGCGCGGATATTATTTTGTATGCCCAATATACTAGAAAATGAGCGGGGAGCGGAAAAAATAACACTTTTTGTTTTATGGGCGCTCTAATGTGTATGTGGCCGACAGTATTTCCGAACGAAATTATGGAAATTATACTTTGTACTAGGTAAAATATTGGAAATGAAACCATCTAGATTAATATCCGTTGATTGGACCCGAACGTCATTCTCGAATAAATTAGTCTACAATAACGACTCTAATTGGGATGACTAAATATGCTCACATACTGAGACTTCGAAATAACTCAAAGGGACTTAGGCAGTCGATATTAATAATAATCCCTTTTCCAAAGTATTTTAAATTACACTTAAAGTGTAAAGAGTAACATTAATCTCACTACTTTGGCTCTGAGTCGACTGTGTCTGGAGGTTAAGAAGACGAACTTTCCATAGAAAAATCTTAGTACCTGAAGACATAAGACTTTCTTCTCCATCTTCTGTATTTACGGTGATAAGGAGCGTAATACAGAGCTTGGAATATTTAAAAATCACAAAAGATCCAAATGGGTATGCCATCGGGCTAGATCGTTACTACTTTCATTACTACTCTTATCACAGTCATAGAGAGAGCATATGCATAAAATATATATTTTTCGATAACACAGTCTCCTTTTAGGTCAATGCAATTACTCTAGCGTTTTTCCAATTATTTATTCATCCAAAAATAGGCGTATGTTTCATTGATGACCTCCTCATTAGTGCCATTTCTTCAGTTTTTTTTTGGAAATAGACACAGGAGGCTAAACCTGGAGAATATTTTGGGTAGAATAGCTGTTTGTTGCCCAAATTATACGTTTTTGTCATGGCGACTACACACAGGTGCGCCGCACAGTGGCTAGGAAAAGTTTTCCGTTTGTAAAAACTCTGTAAGTTTTTATCCAATTGAGATATTTAGCATTTTTTTTTTATTTCATTAAACTTTTTCCAAATTTAAATTTAATTAAAATCAATTAAGTAGTTATTGAGGAATCCAAGGTCAATGTTGAACTTTTATTGTTTTTTGCAATGTGGTTTTTTGTGGATAAATAAAAGTTTTCAAGATACTTAGGATAATTTTTTGAACAGGTTTCCCACTTTACAAACTTAATCATAAATATTTTTTTTAAGGAAGTTTACTTTAATTTTTATTATAAACAATAGTAAAAGTAAATTATAATTCTTATTCATTTAAATGGAATATTGCTTCTAAATATTCAGTTCTGTATTATTTTTGCCCAGTAGCATAATTTTCGCTTCATTATCTAAGTCCAGATGTTCTACTTTCCATTGATGTCGAATGCTGTGTTCTCATCATTTGTATTGCCTGTTCCTTGTTTTGGTTGATCTATATAATAATCAACCCACATTTCAGATATTCATCTTGAACATGTTGCTTTTTTAAACTTCTTAGCTCCTTGTTGGTGTCGTTGCTTCTTATTAATCTTGTGGGTCCGAAATCCAAACCATAAATGCTTTTCAGTATGTGTTTCATAAATCGTATTTCTGTATGTAGCGGTGATAAACCAAATTCATATGCATCGGTATTATCAAATGATTTCTCCGGGACTTTGTGTAATTGGCTTGATGTTTTTTGACATATAATGCAGCTGGATGAAGCTTTTGTGTTAGCCAAAGCCTGGCCTTCTTTTCCGTCACCCTTGTTGGCACTAATTTATAGCTTACTTCAATTATCTGCCCATCAATCTCTAATGCCAATGACAATTCCAAATGCAATTTGGGATCTGATATCATTGATTTCCTTTTTAATGGTATCATGAGTTTCCTTTATTAAATTCAAATTTGATTGGTCTGCAGTATATCGTGGAAGACGGTGATTTTGATTTTTCCAAACATCCTTTTTTTGCATTGCACTGGTCGAAAGGCTCTGAGCCTTTCAAATTCTTTTTAAATCGCAATGGTACAAATGACGCCATGAACATATCTGTGTCGGAAGTATTTTCACATACTGATTGCTTGTATTGTTTTTGTCCAGAAGAACCATCACAACCCCATTTGCAGAAAAGAGTTAACTTGGAGTTTCCATATTTCTTCAACTAATTTCCTTTAAATGATTGTAGCAAGCGTTGGGCGGTGTGATCAAGTAGAGCTCGTAGTTGTATCTCTGCCGAAATCAGTGTTATTGAAATAGTGTGTCCTTTGATGGCAGGCAGCCCTTTTTCGCAGCAGTTATGTGATGATGTGAGAGATATAGATTTGAACCTTTTTCAATCGCGCGCAATCTGAGCTAAGTATATTGTGTCACAGTGCATTCTTAGATACAATAAACTGGTGTCATTTGCGTATTCATAATTTTTGAGTAACTTTATCTATAATATTAATAGGCCAGGCGATTTCTTTTGACTGATGTTTTGTTCTACCGTTTTATCCCGATTTTGACCAAACGTATATTATTTGAAAGGTATTTCTTTTTAGCCGTTTTGCAGATTTACAGATTTTTAAATTTTTTCCTTTATTTTTAGTAAATTGCACTTAAAGTTGCTACCAACACATACATAAAATTATACAATGCTATGTGTGTGTTTATTAAAGTTGTTAATGTGTTTGTGATAAAAATGAGTTTGTTTGTTGTGTTGATTTGTGAATTGGTTATAATTGATTAGCATACTTTTAGGGTCTTTATTTCATGTAAAAATAAAACTTCCTAGAATTTGCGCTCGAATTTCAAGGGCTGGAATCAGGTAGCTAAAATTAAATGTGTTCCGCGGACGGGTTTAGACGGATACAAAAGTATATATAGGGTTTAAAAAGACACTTTCACCTTTCCCTGGGTGGTTTAGATTCCTTGATCGTTCTTGATCCCCAAAAGTTATATTCGTCTAAAATTTAAATTTGAGAAAAATATATTGCTTTAAAAAATACTTTATTCCACATATATAAACATTACAGTGGACAGATGTATTATTTTTCAAAGTATAGAATCCTGCCAACTTAACGAAAAAGGATGCAGCTCATTGCCTGTGATAGTTTGTGAGGAGTGATAATTTATTTTTAATCAAATTTAAAAAATCAAATTTTTTCTTCAATTTTATAAAAAGTTTGTATTCAGTAGCATGCCATGCCCACAATTTTCCCAATTGGATAAAAGACCTCAGCATGGAATCTTGATATCTAATGTTTTTTTTTTTTGAAAAATTTAATAACATAGCAAAAAGACGGCATATTTTTTAGAAAAAATTCAAAATAATTCAGTCAAATTTGAAGCCAACAATAATTAAAAATCTTGTATGATATTTTTTTACAGTGTACAATAATCTCTTCATTTTTAATCAGAGCAATCAAGAGCATTGATTACTTCCTTCACTGTAAGAGTATAACAAAAAACACAGAGAGTGAGAGTTATAATTACGTGTCGTCTAAAGACAGGTCATAGAGGTTAAATTTATAAGGGTGGAAAGTACCTGCTGTTGTCTACTTTGTTCTGCAACTAAAGCACTGATGCTAGCTGCACAATTAAAAAAAAATGTACATATACTGTATATATAAATCATGAACAATATACTCGTGCATTATGAAGTTTGTGACGATCCATACTCCAAGCATACTCTACAAAAAGGATCGTTTACCTTACGGGCAACATCATTTATCAACAAGCTACCGTACAGTAAGCAAGTCATCAGACAAGCACTTGCTAAAAAAGAAAAACGAGAAAAAACACATCATATTCATCTAGATCACTGTTTTCTTATTTTAATCAATTCATTCTTATTTAATAATTCCATATCACAACATGGCTGTTGATGGTCAAAGATTTATGACAAAAACTCAACATTATCGTAAGGTTACCAAACCACTATTGGAACGAAAACGTCGTGCTAGAATGAATCTGTATTTGGAGGAATTAAAGGAACTAATAGTGGATACTATGGAACAGCAGGGTGAACATGTGAACAAACTAGAGAAAGCCGATATTCTAGAATTGACAGTTAATTATTTGAAAACTCAAAAGGGAGAGCAAACACAAATAACACCTTCCACATCATCATCATCATTGCCATCTGATAACCCTAAACGTTCTTTAAATGTGGAAAAATTTCGTGAAGGCTACACCCAGGCCGCCTATGAAGTATCAAAAGTATTCTCAACAGTGCCCGGCTTAGATGTCAACTTTGGTACGCGCCTAATGAAGCACTTGGGTTATCAACTAAAGGATTTAAAACAACAATTGTTCCACGAAAATTCTGCCAGCCATCAACCACTGTTGCTGAAGACTAAAGAGGATTTGCAAAATCTACATTCAAAAGATGAAGACGTCTGGCGTCCTTGGTAAATTTCTTAGACAAATTATCGTTTGCTAGTTGTTGCTAATCAGGAAATCCAATACAATACAAAATATATTTTAACAAGCTTTATTAGTTTTTAAGATTAACAAAAGAATAATCACTAATAGTTTCAAATATTGATGTACAAGTTTTAATAATTTTATAGCATTTTCTTTTATATATGTATATTTTTTGTGATATTTTGTGATAGTTTTAAGTTAATGTTCGTAAAAGCTTTAAGGATCTCTTTTTAGATGAAAGTATTTTGTTTAAAGTTTAGGGGGTTTTAATTTAGTACTTAATTCACAATGATCTTCCATATTACATTTAATTATTTTTTAAAATTATATTATATTTAACAATTAAAAAAATGCATTAAAAAACACATAGAATTCTCTTATTACTTTAACAAATCATCAATCTAGAACACGCACTTGCTCAAGCTCATGTAGAAGTTTCAGATTTTCGAAAAGCTTCTAAATGTTGTTCTAAATTCATGCAGGATTTGAATTTAACAGAAAAAACATTTTTCTTCTTCTTTATCTTGTTATTTCTTTTCATTGAATTATTAATTATTATTAATTATTACACAGGATAGGCTTATATCTGTGGTCACAAGCATTAACCGCCTAAGTCGAAAATCTTGCTTTTGAGAAAAATGACTTTTTATATAAATGTAATGGGGCTTCATTACGACTTAGGTCAGTATGTTTTCATTAATAACTTTTTATTAAACAGTGTTAGAGAAATGGGGATTTCACGTAAATATAAAGCGTTTTTAGTAGAATATGAAAGCATACATAACTCAAATCGTTCTTAAGTCGACTTAGGCGGTTATCGCTTGTGACCACAGATATATGGGATACATATATCTGTCGAAATTTTCCAAGATCATTTTGCATAAATGTGGCTGAATTTCGTTGATGCTGTATTTAATTTCCTTCTTGGTTATGGGCTTGTTGGCATAGACCCCATAAAAAGAAATCTGATGGTGTTAAATCACACAATCTAAGGGGCGAATTCCGATCACCGAAACGTGAGAGTACACGACCAAGAAATATCTCATGCAGTAATTAAATCGTTTAATGGGCTGTGTATGGCATATGGCACCGTTTTGTCGAAACCACACCACATGTCACAGTCACTACTCGGTCAGTTTTATTATCCAAGGATGCCTCCAGCCCGAAATCCGCAACAGAGACACGTTGTGGATGCATTTATTTTTCGACAGACACATGTGAGTTCTCTGAGCCGCAAATGCGGCAATTTTAACGATTAACGAAATCATCAAGTTGATGTTCACCGCTTTTTATTGAGCATTGTCTTTGTCAATTGAACTTTATAAACGTGAAGACTCAGATCATAATTTGAGAGAGTTTCTTTAAATTTTGCAGTTGTTGTCCACGACGCCGAATTGATGTTCCTGGACTTTCACCAACACTCTTCGATGGGACATTTGAGCGGCTTATTTTGAGACGACCAATGTATTTAGTATCGCCAATTTTTTCAGTCGGCCTGAATTTTTCAATTAATCACTTCACCGTTAACGAAGTCAGATCAATATTGCGACTATATATTGTACGAAATTTTTGAACTGTAGCCGCCAAACTTTCATTACTTTTGTAGTCTTGAAACTCGTTGTTCTATCAGATAATGCTCTATCTTTACTAACCTTAAACTGTCAGCTGTTAAAATGTCTTTACTGCACAAATGGCGTCAAATTCAATTCAAACTCTACTTGAATTTTGTGACAACCTTTAGAAAGCATCCAGTAAAAAAAAAAATGATTACCAAAATGTAGTAAAATTACCGCAAAACAATCTGATCTACACTAAAAGCCCTGTTATACGGAATGCCTGGGAATAAGAGCATTCCTGATTATTGAAAATTCCGGATAATTGAATGTTTCTTTAAAACTAGAAATTTTACGAGAATTTCGCTAGATTTCATTATTTTTTAGGATTCTCCTTTATTTATTTTCAAATTATGCACCAGAAAACTATTGTTGATGTGTAAACATCTATAAGCGCAGGGGGGTAATTTTCTATTTCACAATACAATCACAAAAACACCGTAACATGTGAGCCGTAAGACAAAATCCGTGCGACTTATGATTGTATTGGTGAAAAACTTATGATATGTAATAACCTGTTTGAAAATGAAAAATGAAAAATGAAAAATGAAAACTGAAAAATGAAAAATAAAAAATGAAAAATAGAAAACGAAAAATAAAAATTAAAAATAAAAAATGAAAAACGAAAAATGAAATAAAAACTGAAAAATAAAAAATGAAAAAAGAAAAAAGTAAACAATTATAGTCGATCTAGACCGACTATACGATACCCTATACCATGGTTTAGAGACCCTATCTCTTCGGTCCAACTAATTCGAAATAAAAAATAAGCATACACCAAATTTGAGTGGCATTATTATTTATCTGGCTGCAGATATGAAAAAGTTCATATCGGGTGCTATATTTATATGGGGGCTAGGTCGAAAAATGGACTGATCCTGCCCACATTTGTTAAAGTCACTTATATTTTGAAAAAATATACACAAACCAAATTTGAGAAAAATCTGTGCAATATTTTTGTTTTTTTATAGATTTAAGTGAAGATCGGGAAGCAGCTCTACGAGGGGTCTATGACTAAAAATTATCCTATGGTGACTATTTTTGGACTAATGAATATAATAAACACCCCAATTTGACTGAGATCTATATGACCATTTATGGCCATTTATGTCGATTTCATAGGTCGGAACATGGACCGAATTTCACCAATTTCAACAGCGTTCATTCTATCGCTGATAAAAGATTACACACCAAATTCCGTTATAAGATATTCCAATTTGCGACCTACAGTTTGATTACAAGGTTTACATGGACACGCAGACGGACAAACGGACGGACGGACATCGCTAAATCGACTCAGAAAGTTATTCTGAGTCGATCGGTATAATAAAAGATGGGTCTAGGTCAAATATTTTAGGTAGTTCCAAACAGCAGCACAAAGTCATTATACTCAAATCACATAGTGGTATAGGGTATAATGAAAAATGAAAAACGAAAAATGAAAAAATTAAAAATAAAAAAGGAAAAATTAAAAATAGAAAATGAAAAACGAAAAATTAAAAATTAACCGGTTGAAATAATAAATAATAATAAATATTTTTTTATTAACAGAGCCCCTGCAGTTGATTGCTATAAGTAATACATAGATGACGCTTTCTGTTTGATTTTAAAAAAGTGCCATAAAAAAATCCTTAATTACTAGATGTTTACACATCTCCCCTGTGATCGGACTCACATGATTTTTGTATACATCAGTTCATTGAATTTTATTCTCTGTGAATCCCCGAATAATAAAAAAAATTCTCTTTTGAACGAGAAAAACCAAAAAAAAAAAAAAATTCCTAAAAATTTAAATTCCGGTTAACTGAGTGTTTCAGTTAATTGGAATCCGCATAATCGGGCTTTTACTGTATATGTTATTACTGTTAACAAAAATTCTGGTGAATTTTACATGGTGTTTTCATAGGAGATAAGTACATCTATTTTGACCAACCACAACTATATTTTAACTAGTGATAGGTTAGGTTATTTGAGTAGCCCGCTTGAAAGCGAGTGCACTACGCTATAAAACAGTTTGTGATATTGTTTATGAGAGAGATAGATTAGGAAGAATTTGGAAAATAAATAAAAATAGAGAAAAAAAATTTTCCGCTGTGATCGCGCTCTGAACCACCCGGATTTTCTTATGAAGTCCGCAAAACCGTCTAGTGGAACATTTACTATACAGTTTACATTACACGGTGTTAAAAAAAATCCCTGGGATATCATATTATTTTTCTGGTAGGTATTGTCGAGTAGAACAAGAATCTGTATTTGAAATTTTCGAGGCACGTCAGAATTTTGAGATACGGGTAAAAAAATATGTGTGTATTTCTGCACCAAAGTCATTTTTTTACCACTTTTTTCGACATTTTTTAACTTTGGCGATATTTTTACGCACTTTTTTATAAAGGAACCGTAAATCTTTATAATTTATATTAGTAGCATATTTAGTTAGGAGTAAAATGCAATTTACGGCTTCAAAATCCGTTAAAAAATGACTAAGTTATTAAATATTGTATCAAACCAAATTCTTGCAAAATAGAAATTTCTTAATATGATATTCCTACGCATTATTTTATACAGAAATTTTACTGAGTAAAATTCAACTTTGTTTTAAAAAATCCGTTAGAAATTAAGAGAGTTATTAATTTTGTTTTTAAACCTAAATTTTTGCATAATTGCTTGCACATTATTTTGCTAGTTTTTTTTTTGCTCTCTGTCTAGTGATGTTTTGCTAGAAGTTAGCAGGTAAAATTTTGTAAATGCAATGTGGAGCAAATTGGGACAACAGAGTTTGCCAAACTTTTTTTGCTTGGAGTCAGATTGTTATTTGTACAAAACTTTACATTCCGAAAACTGAAAATGTTTCTTAAAAAAGATTTTGGAGGGGTTTTCTTATTTAATATAAAATAATGATTTTAAACATAAGTGGTATTTTATTTGCACTGTATATTTTTTGATATATACTAACTATAATAAATGTGATTGATATACTCTGAGGACTATAAATTGTAAATCACTGTTATATTAAACTCAAATTAGAATTACAACAACAATTAGCAATGAGAGCTTAAATCATGTAAAAGTATTGTTTTTTTAATTTGTTTTGTTTATCACTTTTGTTTACTTAAATAAATATTATAATAGTGAAGTGCAATTAAAATTAAATTTGAATTTATTCCGATAAATAAATTTTATTAAAAATAGAAAATGTGCGACAGACGTAATAAATTTTGTTATATTTATGGTTTATTGGTAGATATCGATCATAGACGTGATTTTAGAAACAATGGTGGAGTGGTGGAAATATATAACAAACTCTTCAATCGCTCTTATAAATTTAGTCGCTGGTATGAACCTGAATTTATTTGTGATTATTGCTGTAGAACATTAAAAAAGCCGTCAGTTACTTTACACTTTTCGACACCTATGATTTGGCATCATCAGCTCTACCATAAACCAGGTGATTGCTATTTTTGTCAAACCAATACAAAAGGTTACTCTTTTAAAACGCGAAAAAGTGTCAAATACGCAAATGTTTTAACTGTAACAAAACCGATATATGAAGTTCCCACAACTAGCAAAGCTGCTATTGAAAAAGATTTGGAAGATGAAGAGTACCTTCCACCTAAGTATTCTTCAATGGAACGGCATCTAATTTCCAATGCAGATTTCTGCGATCTTATTCGTGATTTACATTTGTCAAAACGACAATGTGAAATTCTCGGGTACCGATTAAAACAGTTGAATTTGGTGGATCAAGATTTTCGTGTAACAACTTGTAGAAGGAGTGACCATACAGTGTCAATTGAAGAAAGTTTTAAGATGGATGAAAATGATTGTAATCTTGTTTATTGCGGAGATGTACCCAAATTATTTTCGGCACTAAATCAAAACTATAAGGCAGACGAATGGCGACTCTTCATTGATGGTTCATGTAAAAGTATGTTTAATCCAAAAAAAGTTTTTATTTCTGTTTTATAAAATCTGATTTGTTATCTCTAGGCTTGAAAGCAGTTTTATTATATAACCAGAATAAGTTACCATCTGTTCCAATCGCGTATGCTACAAACACTAAAGAAACCTACGAAGTGATGACAAAAATACTTAGAAATATCAACTATACCGCTCATAAATGGAAAATTATCGCCGATTTAAAGGTTTTAACTATTTTATTTGGAATGCAAGGTGGTAACACAAAACATCCTTGTTATTTATGTGAATGGGATAGTAGTGCACCAAATCGGTATGAACGTAAAGTATGGCCATCTCGTGAATCTCATCAAATAGGCAGGCAAAATGTGTTAAACGTCCCACTAGTGAAAGCCGAAGATGTGATTCTGCCACCACTGCATCTGAAGTTGGGATACATGAAACAATTTGTTAAAAAGCTTGATGTAAACGGCGATGCTTTTTGCCATCTTAAACAAATGTTCCCAAAACTAAGTGAAACTAAAATAAAAGGAGGTACTAAAATATTTGTTTCCAATTGTAGTACTTTTTATAGTTATATATTTTTCGAGGTATTTTAGGTATTTTCATTGGCCCTCAAATTCGAACAATTATGAGAGATGAAGATTTTATTAATAAATTAAATTCAATGGAAAAGCGTGCATGGAAAAGTTTTGTTGCACTCTGTGATAATTTTCTTGGGAATTACAGAAGCGACGATTATGTCGCTGTTGTAAATGAATTTTTGGATTCGTATGGCGAAATGGGCTGCAATATGTCCCTAAAAATACACTTTCTACATTCTCACTTAGATTTTTTCCCAAACAATCTGGGACAGTTCAGCGATGAGCAAGGTGAACATTTTCATCAAGCAATGATCGCCATTGAGAACAGATTTGAGGGAAAAAATAAAATAAAAATGCTTTCTGAATATTGCTGGTCACTTCAGAGAGAAACCGGTGACACGGAATTGAAAAAAAGACGGTCCAGCAAACATTTTTGACCAAAACGGCTAAAAGTTGTTTTTTTGTTAAAATAATATAAAATTTTAGTAGTATTTATTTTTTTGACGATTTTATGCTCAACAAATCTGGCAACACTGCTCACAACTAAATACGCTATTTAAATAAATTATAAAACTTTACGGTTCCTTTATAAAAAAGTGCGTAAAAATATCGCCAAAGTTAAAAAATGTCGAAAAAAGTGGTAAAAAAAATGACTTTGGTGCAGAAATACACACATATTTTTGGATCAAACCATATAATCATATATATCATTTTAAAGGTATCCAAATCCGTTTATAAAATTAAAATCGGTGGAGAACCAACTGAGTTACCAGTTATTAAGTGCATAGAGGTCCGAAAAACCGGTTTTTTACCCGTACCTCAAAATTCTGACGTGCCTGGAAAATTTCAAATACAGATTCTTGTTCTACTCGACAATACCTACCAGAAAAATAATATGATATCCCAGGGATTTCGACTTCATTCTTTTTTGTAACACCGTGTTATCAAAGAACCTTTACCTATATATCTAAGGTGCCGATCAATCAGTCCTGGACACTCACACAGTAGGTGTAGCATTAACTCCTCCTCATCCACATCCATGCAGAAGTCGCCATCCGCCCACAGTCAGGCGACCGCTCCTATAAGTGTGCTCATGGTCTCTTCACGTATCTAACATATCTAAGTAAGAACACTATAGTCGGACAGACAGACATACAGAGAGATTATAAGTTAAAAGAAAAAGTTTAAAAAGGCAGAGATTGGCGGTAGTTGAAACTTGGTATCCAAAAATCGATGTCATTTTAATATAAATATATTACTTCGGAAAGATATTTAATCTATATGAAATATAGACTATCGAGTAAAAATATTCAGTTGCATGGAATTTGTTGCCCTAAATAACCATAAACTGTGAAATCGATGTAGTAACTTTTTAAACTCTTGCTTTTAACTCATACTCTCTGTCTGTCCGTCTGTCTGCCATGGGGCAACCCCATTCACCCTCATCCAATTGATCTGAAACTTGGCCCATAGTCTTGTTGTGACTATAGATTCACGCATAGTTAGGAAATGCTTTAAAACCAATTTTCCCTTATCCGGACGATCTGAAACTTGGCCCATAGTCTTGTTGTGATAATTAAGATAGTCACACATAGTCACGCATAGTAACGCACAGTCACGGAGTGATTTAGACCCCATTTTCCCTCATCCAATCAGTCTGAAACTTGGTCCATTGTGAAAGATTAATTTTGAAATAGTCACGCAAAGTCACGCAAAGTCACGCAAAGTCACACAGAGTCACGAAGAGATTTAAATCTCGTATGCATAAGGAAAGAAAGAGTTTTATTAAAAACTTTGTTTTTATGGGTTCGATTATTTGACACTTTCACTGATGAATTTAGTTTATAATTTAAATTTTTATTTTTATTTGTAACAAACGAAAAGTATGCATTTTGGGTTTATTTTTTGAGGCTTCTTCTTTAATTTGGTATATTTTTTTTAAAATTGATTTAGTTTTCTTGTTGTTTTTCGAAACATAAGTATTTAACACGCGGATTTTCCAATTGATCTAGTTGTTTCTAGATTAGAGTATATTTTCTATTCCCCTCCAATGTTTTCTCAGAACTTTAAATTTAAATTAATATTTATGTCTTTTTGTTTCGACGCAATACAAACAATTATCTCTACTTCAACCCTTATTACTGTGTAAATCTTAACATTCTCTAAGAAAAAGTGTGCAGAGGGTATTATATAAGTTTGTCATTCCGTTTGTAATAATTAGAAAAATAAATCTGGACCCCATAAAATATATTTATACGTATATTATTGATCCTTATAACAAGCGGGGTTGATATAGTGATGACCGTCTGTCCGTCTGCGGATATTACAATCACGCCCTCAATAGGTCAGCTGTGTGGCTCATTTTTAATGCAGTTGATTCACTGACAACCTGGATAGGATTCTATTTAAATTCATCAAAATCGGTTCAATAGGTTTCGAGATTTCAATGATAATGTAAAAATAACTCTTAAAAAAATAGGATTGTTTTATGTTTTTGTTGTGATCGTTGTGTGTGTAGCATTTGCTTAATGAATGTGTTTTTAATTGTTATACTCCACATGTCCAAAGGTCCAAGTTTTGCGGATTAATCTTTGTTTAGTGCTGTTTATTGTTCGTCCTTTTTGAAGTTCGTCAATGTGGATAAAAATGAAACTGTCGCCATGACCTTGTTAGCTGATAAACTCACCTTGGCCTTCTTCGGCACAGGGTCACCCGAAGAAACCCATTGTTTAGACTGCTGATTGGTCTCCGGTGGGATGCAGTGATTTCTTTTTCGTTAACCGTAATAAAACGGCGGAAAATTTTGTCCGTATTGCTGCCACTTCTTTGAACTTGTCACATGCTTGCGTTTATGGTCAGTTATGAGGAGCAAACGCGGCACCTATCTTTCTATCGAATATTTTTCTAAAACCCAACTGATCATTTAAAATCGCACTCACAGAGCGATATGATATGTATACGGCATCAATAATCTCACGCACTTTCACTCCACGATCGGCCAACAGATTATCGTGAATTTTTCATTTTCGGACTGCCGACCTCATAATTTAAACACTTTCGGCTACTGAAACAAATAATTTAAAACAAGCCTGGTAAATACACAAATTATTCCCTGGATTGAGCATTGAAGGCACATTATTGGATTTAAACGGTTCTTAAATCGATAAAGTGAGCATTTTGCCATAAGCATTTAAAAATTACTTCCAGCAAAATTACTTAAAAAATATGTTATAATAATGTTATCCTATCCTATCCTAAATCATTTTTCCTATTGATTTCATTTGATTAAAAAGCCTAAAAAGGTCGATAGCGCTGCACAACAGGCAAATTTGCCAAACAACTTTAGACAAACGCACTTAAAGCACGAGTATATTTTAACATAGCACCCATTCGTACAGAAAGAAGGATATTACAATCATAACTGTCTAGTCATTACAATATGAAAATAATAATAGTAAAGACCCACTAGGACGACGGCCGAAAACGCGTCACAAAGCCAACCCAACTTTGGGTAGACACACTTAATACACGAGTTAAGAAGAAGAGTCCACACACAAACAAGAATATCTCCAACAAGTGCAATCCCAAACATTATCGCATAACAAGGACTCTGCAGCAGTTTATCGAAAAAAAATCATATAAATGACATCAACCTCTGCTTGTTAAACCAACAAACAAACAAAAGAAATAATATAAAAATTTACAACAAACTAAAAATGCCGTTGTAATACCGATGATGGCAGGAAGCAATACGATTTCTTTGCTAAGCCAGAAAGAGCAAACGAACAGCTGTCTATTGCCGAGAACCGAGATTGGCAAATATGAATGTGAGCTGAGGGGAGAAAAAATAAAAGTTCCCATGAATAACAATAGTTTCTTCTTTTGACAAAAACAAAAATAAAAAAAAAACAGCCTCGTGGCCAGGTGAGCTCTGTTTAAAACACAACTCGCGTGAGAATCTACGAACGAAAGTGTTTCCCACGGTAGTCGAGCTGTGCGTTTTGCGAGTGTGTAAGGCAATGCAGTTCAAAAAGGTCCTTGCATGCCATGGCATTAGTTTCCTTCCTTAAAGGTAAACAAAAGTCAGTCAGGCGACAAGGAAAAAAAAAGCCAGCAGCAACAACAAAACATAAGGGTGCACAAACAAGCAGCATAAGAATGTGTTCAATAAGAAATATTTTAAGAAGAAACCAGCAACCAACAAATAGGGGTTGTTTTCAACATGACCAAGGTAAAACCAAGCACGCTCCTTTAGTTTGGGAAAAGAGAGCGAGAATTCCATTTCTTGATCGTAGTTGAGAGTAACATTCCTTTGCATTAAAATGAGGGTTGCTGGTCGCAAGAGCTTGTGTAGTATAAAAGGTTGGCCGAGTGTTGGGCATAGACACATAACGTCTGACGCCTTTAAAGCGAACACACACAGTTAATTTAAAGTAACTAGAAAAAAAAAAGTTGAGATTTTCTTCGTTAAATAATTAAACAATACAAAATGTCTCTACAAATGTCCGAAATGTCTAAAACTTATCAATATCGCAAAGTAATGAAACCCATGTTGGAACGAAAACGTCGCGCCCGCATTAACAAGTGCCTAGATGAACTGAAAGACTTAATGGTGGCTACTTTAGAATCGGAGGGTGAACATGTAACACGTTTGGAAAAGGCTGATATTTTAGAATTAACTGTGTCTCATCTGCAAAAAATGAAACAACAACGCAAGACAAACGCTACAAATGGTGGTTCGATCATGAATCAGGCCGAAGGTTTCCGTACCGGTTATGTGCATGCTGTCAATGAAGTATCACGCTCCCTGTCCGAATTACCCGGTGTCAATGTTAGTTTGGGCACCCAATTAATGACTCACTTGGGCCAAAGACTCAATCAATTACAGCCGCCCGTCAAACCAGCTTTACCAATCAGCAGTCCCCTGTCTGTGCAAATTGGAGCCCCCCACTTTAAGGGACAATATTCAGTACCCATCTCACCAGTGTCCAGTTATTCCAACAGTCCCAATTCCAGCATCGGCAGTGAAAAACATTCTTCGCATTTATTGGCCACCTGTTCAACAACACCCAACGATGTCGATGTCACCAGTATCGATGTGGAGGGTGAAGATGAAGAGAATGTATGGCGGCCTTGGTAGAAAATCACTCTCAGTTCAGTATCGCCAGCACCATTTAGTTCAAAATGTCTTCCAAATGTTAGTTAACTTAATTTACTTTTAATTATAATTATAACAAAAACAAAGCTTTAAATATGAGTTTAGCCTCTCAAATCCTAAATGTCCAAATTTAGGTTCTTACAAAACTTTATAATGTGATAGCCTAAGTAAACAAATTGTTAAATTATTTATAAGCTTAACAAAAAAAAAAAAAAACATTAACAAAATACTATAATTTATAAAATTTTAATGTTACAACAACAAAAAAATATACTTAAAATATTTAAACACAAAAGAATAGTTTTTTAATCCCACCATCAAACAAATTAACCAAAAGAAATGGGGACTTCCTGTTTAATGAAAGCCACCAACAAAATCGTAATTAAAGCAACCTTGAATTAGATTTGAAATTTTAAAAAATTCGTTAAATGAAAAGTCATAATCATGATTACTTGGCCATAAGCCACTAGTCGAAAAACTCACACTTTTTATAAGAAAACTCTATTGTTTTTTTCAAATTTTTTATGGTGATTAATAGAAAACTGCCCCCGATTTTGTAAAACAAAAAGATTATTCTTAAATTTTCTTGCTTTTTCATATTCATTTTCTTTTTGTTGTTTTTTTCCCTTCAAAGTAACAACAATAACAATACAAGCACAATTGTTACCCAAGCAATGGTTGCAAGAGAATCCTGTTTGAACACGTGTTCAGACAATAGGATTCAATTTTTTCACAGTGTCATACCATAATTACAGTTTACGTTTCGAGATGCCCAGGGTCTTCTTACCTAAAATATAAAAAAAGATAAGAAAAAACATAATAAGCATAAATACACTTGGAAAAATGTTAAATGAAAAAAATTATTTAATTTAATTATAAAAATTTCTAATCCATGGACAATTCAAATCAATGATCTTTGCTATAAGTTTTAGGTTTAACTAGCAGAGCCCAGACCTCGAAATTCGAGTGCAAATTCTAGGAAATTTTATTTTTTCACTAAATTTTTTTTCTTTCAATGTTTTTTTATTCTATATATATGTATATAAAAAAAATTATAAATATTTAAATAAAATTCATTAAATTGTGAATTTTTAAATAAAATTTATTAAATTTCATTATAAATATATGTTGACCACACAGAAGATATATAACTGGGTTTGTTAACAAATAATTTTATAAGAGCCAAAAGTATGCTAATTAATTTTAGTTAATTCACAATTCAAAACAAATTTAATAAACACATACACAACATTGTATAGTTTTTTATTTGCAGCTGAAATATGTGTTTTATGTACGTGTTAGTAGCAACTTTAAATGAATTTTACTCCAAAAAAATGTTCCAGATGGTGCAAATCTGTAAATGTAGTGGACAGCTAAAAAGAAATACCTTTCAAATGGTATATTTTTGTCAAAATCGGTTGATAACTGAAACCGTTAAATCGGTCACAAGGAATCGCCTTACCTATTAATATTATAGATTCTCTCGATAATGCTAGTAGGGTACTAAGAAAGAATGAAGCCTATCCAAATACATTAGAGAAGAAGCTAAAGATTACAAATTTTGTTAAAAAAAAAATTTTAATTTAATTTATTTATAAATGCTAGCAGAGTCAAACCCTCGAAATTCGAGCGCAAATTCGAGGAAATTTTATTTTTTCATTAAATAAAGATCCTAAAAGTATGCTTATCAATTATAGCCAATTCACAAATCAACACAAAAAACAAACTCATTTTTATTACAAACACATTAAAAAATTTAATTAACACACAAATAGCATTGTATAATTTTATGTACTCAAAATAAAGGAAAAAATTGAAAAATCTGCAAATCTGCAAAACGGCTAAAAAGAAATACCTTTCAAATAATATACGTTTGGTCAAAATCGGGATAAAATGGTAGAACAAAACATCAGTCACAAGAAATCGCCTAGCCTATTAATATTATAGATATTAATTTTTTTTTCAAATTAATTCGCTTAAGAACTATTCGTTTAATGGATGAAAAAAAAAAACTCTTTTCATCGAACAAGTTAGAAGTGGTGATTTTCGAATGACAAATAATACCATCTATCGGATTGAGAAATCAAATAATTTTTAAATGTTAAATCAGAAACATTATTTTAGTTCTGAAAAATTATCAACTTATGGTGTTTTTTTCAAGCCCGATGGAACTTGAAATTGTAAAACATAACACAAAAAATTAAATTTTAATCAAAAAAAATTTTTTTCTCAAAATCAACTTATCGTTAAATTTTGATTTCAATAAGTTAATGGTTGTGGTCGCCGTATGGTGAAACCACATCTCGCCTGGATCAATGTAATCCATATTTTCAAACAATAATCATTGTTCATGGTGCGGTAACGATCTCCATTGACCATAACGTGAGCTCTGACTCAAATTTTGAAGATATAAGGTCCGATATGAGCCTCATCGCTGAACACAATTTTGCGATAAAACGTCGGGTTAGTTTCCAACTGCTCTAGTGTCCAATCGGCGAAAGAACAAATGAATAAGATGGTCTCGTGGCCTTAATTCCTGCACCAGCTGGATCTTATACGGGTGTAGGACAAGATCTTTGCGCAAAAATTTCCATGTAGTGGGCGACGAATCGATAAATTTGGATCTTCTTCCACACTTTCGTTTACAGTGGCAATATTCTCTTCACTACGCACATTCCTTCGACTTGTTGGTATTATTGCATCATTTCGAGAGTATGTGATATGAAAAATCTATCCATAGTTTGACGGATAGCTTGAACAGATGGACGATTATGTGCGCCATAAAAATCACGAAGTCATCTATAAGTTGCACGAATTGCTGACTGATTTTGAAAGTAAATATGGATAATTTGGTAGCATGTTCAAGCGTGAAGCTATTCATGTCGATTTGTCAGATTATACCGATCATAAATATCAAAAAGTGAGCGCAGCTTTACAGTTCGTTTGACAGCTAACCCTTTTGTATGTTCTATCTAAGCAAAAAACCCCATTTATAAAATCAATAAAATAAAATAAATATAGTAGATGACTAAAAAAATGTATAAAAAATCAAGTTGAAAAATTATATTCGGTTTAGACCGACTATACGATACCCTATACCACGCGCTTAGAGACCCTATCTCTTAAAATATATGAAAATAAGTATAAACCAAATTTTAGTAGCTTTGTTATTAATTTTGGTGCCTTTGAATATGAAAAAAGTTCATATCGGATGCTATATTTATATGGGGACTAGGTCAAAAAATGCACCGAGCACGACCATATTTGGTAAGGTCACTTATTTCTTGCAAAACTATATATGTGACCTCCGAGAAAAGGGACCTAGTGTGTGAAAATTAAGTTTTGAGAAAAAACGCATTTAAAGTTTCTACACCATTTTAGGTACCAGAATCCACCGTTTTTGACACAACCCGTTTTTTGACACACTAGGTCCATTTTCTCGGAGAAGGTCACATATACAAACCAAATTTGAGAAAAATCTGTGAAATATTTTTGTTTTTTGATAGACTTAAGTGAAGAAAGGGAAGCTATGACTAAGAATTGTCCTATAGCGTTTAATTTTGGACAACTGACTAATGGGTGCAATAAATACACACAAACCCAATTTGACCCAGATCGAAATGATAATTTGGATCTTATGGCAATTTATGTCGATTTCATAGGGGTCATTTGTATGGGGACTAGGTCTGAACATGGACCAAATTTCACCAATTTCAACGCCGTTCATCCTATGGCCGGTAGATGCTTATATACCAAATTTCATCATAATATATTCATATTTGTGACCTGTAGTTTGATTACAAGGTTTACATGGACACACAGACGGACAGACATCGCTTAATCGAAGTGAAAGAGTTTTTTTCTGGAACAAATATTATGAAAACAAAAACCAAATATCATTCAAAAAGCAAAAGAGTTGAATTAAATGTAAAAGATTGTGTTACACGATGAAATAAATTCGTGTCAAAACAATGGTAATTTTTTTTCTTTTTGGATTGCATCATAAAATTGCACAATATTTTTATATATTTTATGAAATACATTTAATTGAGAAACAATTTATAAAATATAATCTCAATTTATTTTAAGTTGTTATGTTCTGAAATATTTGTAAATTTCTCTTTACATAAAAAACAAAAAAATATACAATTTGATTTAAATTTCTTTAATAATAAATAAAGCAAATAAGAGTGGTAAATTTGGCTATGCCGATTCTTTAATACTCTTCGCCTGTGTTTGGTTAAAAATTCAACAGCACTTATAAAATATTTGAATTTTTTGAATAAATTGTATTTTATTAGCTTGGGGACATATATATGTGACCCCAAGTCCAAAAGGGTTAATGGAGTCATATTATTTTTTTTCCCAAACCGTAGGCTATTAAGACAAAATATAACTTCTAAAAGTAGAAAAGGATTAAGTTTTGATACAAAGTATTTAGAAAGGTTACATTTACTGAACATTTCACAAAAATATAATTTTTCTCGAAATCCGCAAAAAATTAATCATTGAAAAAAAAACTCTAGCGGAGGGATTTAACTAAAAATTCACACAGTTAAACTTTAACATGTATTTAACAAAACCTTGAAAAATGAGTTTTCAAACCTTTATCAAAAAAAATAGCCATTCTCGGTCTCATTGCGCAATAATTTAACAAAATACTTCACATCTGAGTGCTTATAAGTATAGAGACCAAAAAAAACTTTGGCTTTAGTCAATTTCTCAAAGTTGAAAATTTCATGACCTAGTGTTTTTTTTAGTACAAAAGTGGTCTGAACGAACGAAATTTTCGTAAATCTGAAAAGTCATATTTTCCCCATATAAACACACTTCGGGCACCACTAGGCACCGTCGGATCGAGATAAAAAATGAAGACCCCATTTATGACAACAAACCTTATATGTAGTTTAGACAATGGATATATTAAGAATTAAATAAATCCCATACAAGCTGCGACCAGTCAAATGTTTCAAGCAAGGGTTGCCGACGTAGCGATTTTTTGTCAAGTCAAGATTGTGCTAAGCTTTGTTAGATTTGTTGTAATTCTATAGGAAAAAAAGCTGACACATATTAAAGAACACCCTTTAAACGTATTTAAGAGGATATATACATATGGGGGACTTCATGTCAAGTGCACCAACTTTTGAAACCGAAGTCTTCCGATCGGGATGAAATTTGCAATTTGGTTAGTCCTATTGGATAGTAGCTTAGACACAATTTTTCAACAAGATCGGTCAAGATCTCTCTGAGTTAGAGGGGATAAAAATTTGACATTTTGGCCAAACAGGTGTTTTTTCTCATCCATGAAACTTATTACATATTGTTCTTAGAAAATTTTCTACCAAATAGTTTAGATAGCTATTTCTTCAATATTTCGGAAAAAAATACTTAAAAAAAAAAAAAAAATTTGTAGACTTTTTTTTTTGCTAAATTAAAGCATTTTTTGGCTTTTTTTAAAAAGGGCATTTTTTTTTTTCATAAGAAAGCTTAGGATTTTTCCTTTAAGAGCTTTTTGGTCGCTTAGTGGGATGGGAGTGGGATATCTATAAAAATAAATGTTTTGTAACTCAAGACAACGGTTTTTCAAATTTTCACAAATGCACTATTTTGAATTTTTTCCTATTTGTGTGAAAAACCTTACAAATAAAACTTATACTGAGAAACTAGACAAATTAACCTTTCCGAAGGTATGTAACATACCTTCATAACATAACAGAAGAGAATGGTTCTCTGTAACCTGAAAGAGTAATTTGCAACATTTCAATTTGAACACGAAGATGTTAAAATTGGCTTCACGAAATTTTGGCAGGAAGAAGCGGAACTCACACAGTATGCGTTTGCATTTACCATGAAAATGTTAAACTGATGTTGAAGGAAGATTTACACGAAGAAGATTTACACGATTACCGCGATTGCCTTAAATTGACTATGTGTCCTAATGCAACAACTTCTTGCCACTTAGGTGAATGTACCAATCAAAGAAAATTTAATCAACTCTTTAGATCGAGAATATATAGAGGAGGTCAAATTTGATTCTTGGATTCAGACTGACAGATGCACATTGAAAACAATCATTTTAAATTTGGAAATAATTTATCTATTTATTTTTATTACAATTATTATATGTATATTAATTTAATTATTATTACAAATAAATAAAAAAATAATTGTTCAACATTTCTATAGAAAAAGTGATTTTTTTCCTGAGGTTAACATATTGTGGGTATTACAGTATTGAGGGTATGAAATTTTAGTTAGGCATGTTTCATACCTTCGGAAAGGTTAATTTGTCTAGTTTCTCAGTAAGGTAAGGTTTTTCACACAAATAGGAAAAAATTCAAAATAGTGCATTTGTGAAAATTTGAAAAACCGTTGTCTTGAGTTACAAAACATTTATTTTGATAGATATCCCACTCCCATCCCACTAAACGACCAAAAATCTCTTAAAGGAAAACTCCTAAGCTTTCTTATGAAAAAAAAAAATGCCCTTTTTGAAAAAAAAGCAAAAAATGCTTTAATTTAGTAAAAAAAAAAAGTAAAAAAAAAATTTTTTTTTTAAAGTATTTTTTTTTCCAAATATTGAAGAAATATCTATCTAAACTATTTGGGAGAAAATTTGCTAAGAGCAATAGGTAATAAGTTACATGGATGAGAAAAAACACCTGTTTGGCCAAAATGTCAAATTTTGATCCCCTCTAACTCAGAGAGATCTTGACCGATCTTGTTGAAAAATTGTGTCTAAACTACTATCCAATAGGACTAACCTTGGTGCAAATTTCATCCCGATCAGAAGACATCGGTTTCAAAAGTTGGTGCACTTGACATGAAACCCCCCATATATTTAATATTCTTAGTTTCTAATCTCAGAGTAATTCTATAAAACAAATATCTTAAATTTATGAAAACCTGATAAATTGTATACAAAAAATTTAATATTAACAAAATTATAAATGTTTTTAAATGAAAAAACTTCTAATGTGAATATTTTTCTATTAGCTTAAATTTCGCGTTCTTAAAAGAATAACTGCTTATATCTATAGTGTTGCAAAAAATTATGAAAATCCGATTAATTTTTACTTGTAATAAATTACACAAATAGTTATTTAATTTTTTACAAAAAACTAGGTACTTTTTTAAGAAAGTTGACTTTTTTATTATTTTTATCATAGTGGCGATTTTTTGTATTTATTTCGAAATAACGTTAAAAAAAATATTGCAATAACAGTCTAAACTAATATGACGCGCATACACACTCATTAGGCAAATGCTACAAACACAACACCACAACAACAACAACAATTACAGCTACCTCACACAAAAAACAATATTTAGAATAACAACAATAACAATAACAACATAGAAAAATCATATATTTCCAAGAGCTTTGTTTACATTTTCATTGAACCGATTTTGATGATGTTATCTAGCAACCTGCTCGGGATGTCAGTTAATCATTTTCACTCAAAATGAACAACCCCACTGACCTATTGAGGGCTTGATCGTGATTTCCACAGACGGACAGACTGACACCCCAATAACTTAAAACTCTTATACATTTTTTAGAATAAAAGAGGAACAAAAAATCCAATTTGCACATATAACACCATCCAGACCAAAAATGTACATATGAACCGATATATGTCTGAAACTAAAGACCAATTGAGGTAAAACTCCTTTTATAGTTTTTCATTTTGAGATCTTGTTTCCAAAGCAATATATATTTAAAAAAAATATTAAAATATAACACTTGATCTGTAATGTCGTTATCTTGCCAATTTTACAGTATTATTATTTTATCACATCACAATAATGTCCTTTCAAAATAATATGCTTCAATATCCTTTGAAATTTTCAATAAATTTTTTCGAGAACAAATTGATATTGGGTTTTACGTTTGCGTCAAAATCTGAATTTGTTAAATTTTTCTTTTACACTATTTTTATCTAATTTCTATAATTTTAAAGAAAAGTTTAATTACTAAGACTTTTAAAGTTTTGTTTTTTAATAAAAATATGCATAAATCTTGAATGGGATCTATATAGAAATCCGATGGTTCCACCGCCACAATATTTATTTTTCAGCAGAAGAAGTTGGAGTTCTATAGAAGTGAGTTCTATATGTATAACCCGAGGTGGGATTAAGGTTAATATAAATCCAACATGAATATAGTTATCTTTTTATTTTAAACATAAGTCTACAATTATTTTTATCAGTGTTTGAGTTTCAAATAAATCTTGGTTTTTGATTTTACAAAATATATCGAACAATTTGAAATTTCAAAAAGAAAAAGGTGCATAAAAAACGAATAAAAGGAGTTTTAAAAGAACAGTAAAACAAACTAAAGATAAGATCAACGTATCTAATCAGTTCATTGTGGTCTGTGTCTGTCTGTCTGTCTGTCTGCCTATTCATACGTTCGTGTTACTGTCTTAAGATATAAGAATTCCTGAATGCATCACAACCGTTGTACATGTAGCGACCCTGTAGATAAGATTTTTGTTTCAGTTTTTTTAATACTCCTAAGTTTTATTTTATTATGCATCGATAATACAATTGTGTGTCCCTTCGTGACAAAAATGATTGAAGTAATTGGAAATTTGGGTGTTTCGTTTTTAAAAAGGGATATACACATTTATTTTTTTTTTGGTTTCATTTATATTATTTTTAATTAATCACCGTCATTTTGATAATTTGAGATGATTTCAGAGAGATGTCTGGCTTTGGGTTTTAAATCACGTTTTTTTAAGATTTTTTTTTTGACGGTTTGATGTGTAATAGAGAAAATACAATAAAAACTATTTCTTAGCTTGTGTCTTGATAAAGAATAAAAGTTGTAAATGTTGCTGTACTTAACCTGGTGTGTAGATCCTTCAGAAATTATCCCACTTTTTTATTAGATATGCTAGTTTTATGATGGATTTTCAGCCACATAGGGTGGCTACACGACTATCAAAACACATTTTGAAAACAATCTAAATATTTGTAATCCTATCCATTGTCTTCCTAATGATGTGGATAATATTTAAAAAACGCTTTAAAATCTTAAATTACACTTGTGACAACATACACCTACAAAAATCAACACCAGGAATGCACACCCGCACACATGTATATTGTTAAAATCAAACGTTACAAACTAAACAATTCATTTTTTTGTTGTTTTACTGTACCAACAGCAACAACAACAAAAAAAAAAAAAGGATAGCATAGAAGAAAAGAAAAAAACATTTCTTTAAACAAATGTTAAGATCAATCCAAAGTGTGGCCTCCTCTAAGAATCGTTGAAGAGTTAAAACAGAGATAGATCAACAGCGTTAAAGCCAACCGCAATTAAGTTAATCCACAGCTATGACTCGTCCCAGAGCTAGTTAATAACAGGTTCTAAAAATCACCTATAATAATCATCATCGAGGTTGTTGGTGTTGTTACCCCATCATTAAAATCATATCGAATACAACGTTAACACTAGGGGTAACAAAATACAATAAGTATTATTGTCCAAAGCATTTTGGGTTATTGAGGCGAACGAGCGACTGATGTCTAGTATTGGCTTGAAATCGAATTTGATAATATCATTGACTGTTGATGTGAAATTCATACATAATCCCATACAATGCAAACAAAAAAGGCACTTAATCCCAGGGCATAAAAAAAAATAAACACAAAAGTAAATAAAACAATAACAGCACAATGTAAACTAAATGTAAAAGAACTTATTATGTACGAGTATTATGGGCACAATCCGTTCGATTTTGTATTTTTGATTATTTGTTAGTGGGGAAATTGTTAAGGTATTTGAAAAATTAATTTATATAAGTTCGGCAGATAAAAGTAATTGAAAATTTATGAAGTCAAATATTGCCATATTCCAATCCCGGGCCGAGCAACACTAGGCAAAAACCAAAGTGCACTTGAAGTGTAATTATATGTAAAGAGTTAGTTCTGATGTTTGTAACTACCAAAAATATTTTTTTTCAGATGCAGTGCATTGTGTTGATCTCAGGAAAATAGGTTATGGGAAGGAGGAAAGAGGGAGTAGTGTTTGTGGATTTTTGACTTAAATTTTATTAGATTATAACTGTCAGGAAAGACCTCTGCGGGGAGTTTATTCCACATACGGCTAGTACGACTGATAAACGAATTCTCTCTCTAATGCATTGTGCAGTCAACTGGACAATAGAATACAAACGGGTGTGATGTACTAGAGAAGCGGGTAGAGCGAACCGAAACTCGGGCACTTGGAATAAGTTCGCTAATCTCAGAAGAACATTTCCCATGGTAATATCTATAGAACCCACATTCCGACGGTGTTCCCATGAATCAATAGAATTGGATACCCTACTGTCATTGATGAGCATCAACGCCCTCCTTTGCACACGGTCCAGTAGCTCCAATATAGACTTTGAAGCTCCTGTCCATATATTGGAGTAGTATTCCATTTTCGGTCGGATGTAAGTGGTATAGATTTTAAGGAGATCAGAAGGAGTAAAGAAATTTTTACAGCGTTTTAGAAAACCAAGACATTTGAATGCTTCTTTCGACACTTGAAAAACATGCTCGTTCCAACGAACATCACATTGAATTCTCATGCCTAGAACATCAAGAGTATCCGACTCCTCACTCCTATACCACCCATATATACAGATGACATTGTTGAATCCATGGCCCTATGGGTCAACATACAACATTGAGTCTTCAGCGCATTAAAATTAACCCTATTCGCTTTACTCCACTCGGAGATTGTTAACAGGCCTTGATTGAGTGTGTCATTCTTTGTCCGCCTTTTGCCCCCCAACCTCCAAGAGGCTTGGCCTGCAATAAAAGGAAAATGAATGACAAATGCTGCTGTCATCTGCGAAAGAGTATATAGAGATAAAAGTTTGACCAAGAAAGCCGTTCAGAAAGATAAGGAAAAGAGAAGGAGAAAGAACGGAACCTCGGGGTAACCCTGAATTAAGCTGAAACTCATTAGATGAGATCCCGTCAATAACAATACGTATTGTTCGATCTCTGAGAAAACTCGATATAAATCGAGAGAAGTCATTACCGACCCCAAATGCAATAAGCTTTGATATCAGTGCACCGTGCCACACACGATCGAATGCCTTGGAATTATCTAGAGCAACCACTTTACTTTCGCTAAAATTGCGAATGGATCGACTCCAGCGCTCAGAAAGTAGAGCTAACAGGTCTCCCGTAGAATGATTTCTACGGAAGCCATACTGACGATCATTAAGAAGTGAGTTGGCCTCTAGGTAGTTCACAAGATGGAAATTGATCATGCTCTCCATCACCTTTGAAAGTACAGAGCAGATTGCAATTGGACGGTAATTTTCAGTGTTATTAGCCGCACCCTTTTTAGGGATTGGTTGGACATTAGCAACCTTCCAGCAAGAGGGAAAGACTCCCGCACGGTACGAAAGGCTGAAAAGGTTGGCCAATGGACTGGCTAGCGTCGAAGAGCACTGTTACAGCACCAGTGTTGGTATACCATCCGGTCACGGAGACCTATTAATGTTGAGATCCGAAAGAACCATTTTAACTGCACGTGCTCGGAAGAATATTTTACGCATAGTACAAGATACTCTTTCGAGTTCGGGCAGTGATTGATCGCTATCCGGCAAAAAAGAATTTTTTGCAAAAAGTTCAGCTAAAATGTTAGCCTTTTCAACCGGGTCAGTGAATATTTGGTCATGCATTATAAGAGTTGGGATTACAGAACTAGCATTATTCTCTACTCTTTTAACAAATGACCAAAAGCTCTTGCTGCCCCAAAGAACATAATGAACTTTAGCACGAAGACGCTGATCGTGAAGAAACATTTCGCGCCTTAGTACTTTAGCACATTCGTTTCTCGCCTGTTTGCGTAGCAGTTCAGTGACAGAATTTTTTATTTTCACGACAAAGTCCTCTCTGGATCTGACTGCATCTCTGCAACTCTGGTTAAACCAAGATTTTTGATTCGGTTTAGCCGACATGTACTTTGATGGAATTAATATTATTTTTTCCACAATTATCGCTGCAGCGTCAATATTATTGTCCAGCAAACAAATTTTCCAGTTGAAATGCTTGAAGAAATCGTTGAGCTCGGCCCAACGAGCCTTTTCGTAACTAAAAACTGAGCGTTTCGTAGCTGGTGTTGAAACACTATAAAGTACAGAGTACGCAAAAGATGTGAAAATGGTGCAGTGATTTGACCTAGACCCATATTTTATTATACCGATGGACCACTTACTGAGTCGGTGTAGCGCTGTGTGTCCGTCCATGTAAACCTTGCTATCAAACTACAGGTCACAAATATGAATATTTTTTGATGAAATTTGATATATAAACTTTTAGCGGCTATGAAGGACGAACGCTATTGAAACTGGTGAGAATCGGTGCATGTTAAGACTTAGTCCCTATACAAATGACTCCTATGATATCGACTTATATTACCATAACATCCAATTATCATATACTTAGATCTGGAACAAATTTGGGTTGTTTGTGCGTGTTTATTACACCCATGAATTAGTAGTCGAAAAATAAACCTACACAATTGTTTGTCATAGCCACCATAGAAAGCTGCTTCCCGATCTTCACTTAAATCCATCACAAACAAAATATTGCACAGATTCTTTTTATATTTGGTTTATATGTTTTTGCAAAAAATAAGTGCCTTTACCAAATATGATCAGGATGAGTTAATTTTTCGACCTAGTAGTCCCCACATAAATATAGAATACGATATGAACTTTTTCATGCCTGTAAGTAAAAAAAAAAATAATAACAATGCCACTCAAATTTGGTATAGGGTATCGTATAGTCTTTCCATACTGACTATAATTTTCTTACTTGTTATTTATACACTCTAGTTCATTTAAATAAAAACATTGCTAGTCATTGCTAAAAATTGACATATCGAGAAAAGTAACAAAAACCGTACAAAGCCTGCAACAGTTTCTGGTTTTTGATATTCTTGAGTGATTGTGTTACACAGGTTGTTCAGTTTAAATTAGTTTGATAAATTGTACCTCATAAAATAAAAACTCTTTTAAAATGGGACGAGGAAACATTAACAACAGAAGAAAGTGGAAAAATTTAACAAAAGTTATCCTTTAGAAAAAATGGAGAGAAGATCGGAAGAAGTGCTCGTGTTGTCTTAAATTACATCAAAAATAAGAATTCCTATGGGGAAAACACGAAAGGAAGACCAGCAAGTATCTTATCGCCAACAGACAAGCGTGCAATTTTAAGAATTGCATCTAATTCCTTTGATTCCATACCAAAAATTAAGGCGAAAGCCGGTAATTCTGCTAGAATTTGGACTCTTCGGCGCTTGATTGTCGATGCTCCGCATATCCAGAGAATGAAACTTGAAAAAAGCATGTATTAAAACTCATTTACAAAGAAAAATGGTTGGATTCACATGACGTAGAATACCGAAAGACACATGGTTGTCTTTCCTCAGGAAAAAAATTTAATCTGGATGGTCCTCACGGGTATAACTTTTATTACGATGACATGAGATAAGTGGAAGTAATATTAAGCCTCGACACAGTTGGATTGGTGGAATTATGGTATGGGGTGCCATATCATACTATGGCGGGATAAAACTACAATTTAAAACGACAAAACTGAACGCAGAATAATACAAAACGATTCTGGAATGAGCTTTTCTGGAATGCAGTAACATTTTTGGACCTTTTCGTTCGATTTTCCAACAGGATATCGCTCCGATACACAATTCTAGAGCGGTAAAATCCTAGATAAGTGTCTAAAATGTGACGCTGATGGACTGGCCACCTTACTTACCAGACTTAAACATAGTGGAAGACGTCTCGGGATTGCTTTCACGGAAAGTTTATGAAGGAGGTAAACAATATGAAGACGTTCCATCGTTGATCAATGCAATCTAGACCACTTCAGACGAGATTTCCTTAGATTATCTTAAAACTCTCTACGATTCCATTACAAGTCGCATATTTGAGGTTATAAAGCACCATAGAAGCAACACTCATTACTAAACGTTAGAGAACACGTGAAACCAAATAGTTCTTAACAATAAAATCTAATTTAGTGAATAATTTTTATGTTTTCCAAACTTTTCTTTGCCGTTGTTATTCAAATGAACAATTTTTTTCTCAGTTTTCCAGCAGTTTTTTTTTTCAAAATTTAATAAATAAATTACAAGAACATTAAAAAAAATTTCTCGATAATAATAAACAATATAACAATATATCTAAAAAAAAAATCCATCTTGTTTTGCTTGATTGATCAAAAATTCGCAGTAACATATAAATTTTTTGCTGTTGTTATTTAAATGAACTTGAGTGTATGTATTGTGGCCTGCTAAGCTCGGAAATCGCAATCAAAATAAATTATTTATGGGCAAGTTTTCTTTCCTTTTTTAGGAAGTACAGTAGCGAGAGAAAAAGGCAACTCTGTGCTATATGATAATCGATCGAGACTCTAAACTAATAACGGTTATTTTTATTCGTTGCATTTTAAATGTAATTAATGACATCATTAAGTGATGTTTGCTTTTCTGCAAACTTAATTTTTTTATATTTTTTTAAAAAAAGTGAATAAATTTGGCGAGAAAAAACTACAACGCAATCTATTAGAAATAAAAGTAAATTAAAAAAAATGTATAATAGAAACAACTGTCAGCTGATAACAAATTTGGGGTTATACAGGCTTTGGCAGAGGGTAAACCAATGAATGAAGATTCCCCTCAATTTGATATTAACAAATCAACGGTTTGCCTTATTGCTTCATGATACCGTCAAGTAAATAATGCGGAGAGAAAGTCAAGAAGTAGTCAACTACGTAACCCCTTGCCCGCCATGACCGTCAAACAACAAAAATTTAAAAACCGATCCACAAAAGACGGCAGTAGATGTTACCAGTTACGCAAAAGAAGAATTAGTTGTACCTATTGGCATTCACAAAAATCTATTAAAGGAGACAAATTTATCAGCTAGAAAACCAGTCAAGTAACCACTTATAAGTAAGGTCAATAAGATAAAATAGCTTGACTTTGCCAAACGGCTTCTCCATTGATCAAAGGGGCAATTAAGTTATTTAGTTCTAATGGTATAAATTACGTGCGCCGCACAGTGGCTGAAAATCATTTTTCATTGGCCAAAATTCTGTAACTTTTGAACCGATCAAAATATTTTAGTACTGTTTTTTTTAATAGATAGATAGATAGTTGATCTTGACTCAGTGTGAATTTCATTTAAATTGATTGAGTACTTTTTAAGGAATTCTAGGTCAAAGTTTAACTTTTGATTTTTTTTAACTTTTAGCGTGATATATGTTTTTTTTTATTTATTTTTATTTATTAGAAAGTGTCATATTTGGAGTTAAATAATTATTATAAACATTTTTTGTAATAATGAAATTTTTTTAATGCTTACACTCAAAAAAATTTTTACACTCAAAAAAATTTTTACACGCAACAAAATAGTAAAATTCACTAGAAATTTAACTAGTATTACTAAAAAATTAAAAATGTTTGCTATCAAATTTGCAATTTGCTGACACTCAAGGAATATTATTATTACTACAGAAAAATTTATTAGTGTTTGCTGCCTAATTTGTTACACTAGCTAAATAAATCTGCTAAACATTAGCGCAATGATTCTAATTTTTTTTTTAATTTTGATATGAAAATATGGGTTCTTATTTTTTGAATCTTTCTTATCTATTAAAACATTGCATTCATATGTGGGAAACCTTTTAAGAATAAAAACTGCAATAGATTTAAATAGCATTTGTAACAATGGTAGGTTCTGTTTATTATTATTTTTTACTAATACTATGTTTTTCGTACTTAAATAACAATGAAAGGCAATTATAATTATTATTCATTAGACTCAAATATTGATTGCAAATATTCCATATTTTGTTCTGTGCTATTTCTGTTCTTTAGTAGTTTTTTGGCTTCTTCATCTAAATCCCGATGTTCCACTTTCCATTGATTTCGAATACTGGAGATGAACGGATCTGACGTTGCCAATAATATATTAAATAGATCTTCATTTGTGGAATTTCGTGACATTTTTCTAGTATTGTGCTGTCTATAAAATCTGTAATCCTTGTTCCTTTTTTCCTGAGCCTCCTCTGATAGATCTCCAAGTGGCACCAAATGATATTTAATGACATCTTCTCCATGATAAAGGATTTTGTGGACTGTTGCAGACATATTTCTCCATGGGTAGTTGGTTGTATATATTTTTGCAGTTTCCTTAGCATAATCTCCAAATTTTCTAGAGTCAATTTCTTCATTGCACGCAAGTACTTCTAGGATTATTTTAAATCTGAAAATAAGGTTTAAATCCACTCCTGTTATTTCAGATGCTGTTTCTGGATCTGAAAAGAATCTTCTTGCGGTATTGCCATCATTTGTATTGCCTGACCCTTGTTTTGGCTGATCTATAATCAATCCAAATTTGCGATATTCATCTTGAACATGTTTCTTTTTTGAACTTCTTAACTCTTTGTTGGTTTCGTTGTTTCTTATTGATCCTGAAGGCCCGAAATCCAAATCATAACTGATTTTTAGTATGTGTTCCATAAGTCGTATTCTTGCATGTAGTGGTGATAATCCAAATTCGAAGGCATCGGTATTATCGAATGATTTTGTCGGGACTTGGTTTAATTGGCTTGATGTTGCTTGGCATATAATGCAGCTGGATGCAGCCTTCGTGTTAGTCAAAGCCTGACCTACTTTTCCATCTATCATTGTCAGCACTAATTGGTAGCTTACTTCAATTTGCTGCCCATCTAACTGTAATTGTAATGGCTGTAGTGTTGCTATTTGGGCCTTGATATCACTAACTTCTTTGTTAATGGCATCATGACTTTCTTTTTTGAATTCAAATTTGATTGGCCTGCAGTATTTCGTAGAAGATGGTGTCTCATTTTTCCAAATATCCATTGTTTGCGTTGTACTACTCGAAGGCTCCGAATCTTCCAAAATCTTTTTCAATCGCAATGGTACAAATGATACCATGAACATATCTGAGTCCGAAATATTTTCACATACAACTTGTTTGTATTGTTTTTGTCCCGAAGAACCATCACATCCCCATTTACAAAATAGAATTAACTTTGTGTTTCCATATTTCTTTAACTCAGTTCCTGTTATTGATTGTAGCAAGCGTTTGGCTGTGTGATCAAGTAAAGATTGTAGTTGTACTTCTGCCGAAATTGGTGTGATTGTAATAGTGTCCTTTGATGGCAAACAGTCTATTTTAGCAGCTGTTATGTGATGATATGCTGGATACATATTTGAGCCTTTTTCAATCGCACGCAATCTGAGCTGAATATATTGGTGTTTTGTTAATTTCAAATCCAGAAATAATGCTAATGCCTCCTCATTTGTGAACTGTTTTGCATCGCTCGGAGTTGGTATACTTTTAAGAATTCGCTTTGTTCTCACTGGACTAGCATTACAAGTTTTTTCAATGATATCCACTTTTGTTAATTGGTTTTGTGCTCGTAATTGATGTAGAAAAGATTCTTTTATATTTGTAGAACCAATTTCCTCGTTAAAATTTTTAAGTTTCCGCCTCTTAGATCTATCGCTGCAGTTGTCCAATGATTTGCGTGGTCTTCCAGCCTTATCTAGCTTTGCTGTTTCTCCACCAACATTAAGTTGGCCTTCTAACCAGTTTGCACTTTTATTATAAAACTTTTGTTTACAGTAGTTAACTTCTTTCAATCGTTTTTTTAGTACTTTGACGAAATTAGATAATTGCTCTTGTATTTCGGTACTAGACGAATTTAAGTTTAATTTTATTTTAACGTAACTAAGAACATCTTCCTGGTTTTTGTTTCGAAAATACTCTTCGGCCAGTTCTTTATAACTAAAGTTCTCCATATTTTTCTCAATATTTTTATTTGCGTCTGTTATCACTTTTTTATCACTTTTTATCACTTGCGAATATACGTCCGTACACTTGAAGTATTAACTTATTATTGAGTAATCCCTTATAGAATCCGTCATTTTATACATTTTTAGGTACATGTTATTCACACATTGATCTTTAATTTCATAGCAGGTAGTACTTAAATTGAACAAAACTGCACTTGTTATCCAGACTTCAATATCAGGTAAAACTAATTAGTTTCTCGCCAATATGGGGTGGTTTTTATCTTTAGTGGTTTAGTGCCGCGATTATTGACAAACTTATAAAATTGTTTATGACTTTGGTTGACCCTTAAATTTGACAACAGGTAAATTAAGAAAGAGATCATTTGTTTACTGTAGAACCTATTGTGATCATTTTATGACTTATTTTTTTGCTGATCAAAACAAAGCCAATAAACCCTTTCGCAGGTATTTTATTTAATTATTTTACTTTTACGTAGTCTAAAGTAAAAAAACAAAATTTTTTTTAGAGTAATTTTTTTAGAGTAATTTCATTAAAATGAAAAAAGTGTTCTACCGGGGGCTCGTGGGGGGTGCAAAAGTATATATAGGGTTAAAGAGGATACATTCGCCTTTCTCCGGGTGGTATACGTTTCTTGTTCCCTTACTTCCTTTAGAAGTTCTATTCCACTAAAGTTTAAATTTGAGAAAAATATAGTGGTTTCATAAATATTTCATAACGCCCCTAATATCAAACGTTAGAACTGTGACTACTTACAAAAACTAAAGACTATAATCCTGCTAACATTATAAAAAAGACCGCAGGCCAATATCGATGATAGCTTGCGAGTAGTAACCATTTATTTTTGATAAAAAACAAAAAAAAAACACCTTTTGCTGAATTAAAAAAAACAGTTGAGTTTGACAGCATGCCACGCCCACAATTATCAATAGTTTAACCTAATTTTTTGGCTACCTTAATCTGGATATATAAGCTACAAAAAGGAGTAAAAATTTTAAAAATCGATGACAAAAAAAAATTTGACTTTTGGCCAATGAAATCAAAATTTGAGCCACAGTGCGCCGCTCACCAAAACAAAGATAATTGCCCAGATATCAGTTGCTAACATTAAACATGACGGATGTTAAATAATGGCGTGGGTTAAGGAATAATAGTATATTTAAGTAAGAAAACTAAGCTAATTTATAGTTTTTTTTTTATATGTGCTTTCTCTCAAGAAAAAATCGCTCCTGGAAGTATACAAGGTAATGATCCTAAGCACACAAGTCGCTTAGCTCGCAAGTTTTTAAGTGACCATGATGTGTAATCTCCCGATCTCAACACCATAGAAAACCTATGGAAACTTGCAGATCGGAAAGTTAAGGAAAAAAACATAACATTTCCACCAATTAGCAGAAATTTTAAAATTAGAATGGGGAAATGGGTCCCCTAATCATTTAATATCCGTTATTGATTCCATACCATTCAGATTGATTGCGGTTATAGTAAATAATGGCTATGCCACAAAATATTAGTTTTAAGAAAAACTTAATAATCTATAATATTAATAGGCAAGGCGATTTCTTGTGACCAATACAAGTTTCACAGTTTTACCCCGATTTTGACAAAAAATTTATCATTTGAAAGGTATTTCTTTTTAGCTGTTACCCAGATTTACTGATTGTCATCGTCTGGCATATTTTTTTGGAGTTATGATCGTTTAAAGTTGCTACGAACACATACATAAAATTATACAATGCTATGTGTGTGTTTATTAAATTTGTTAATGTGCTTGTGTTAATGTGTTGAGTATGTTTTCTTCATTTAAAATGACGCATACCTTTAGGGTCTTTATTAAATGAAAAAATAAAATTTCCTAGAATTTGCACTCGAATTTCGAGTGCTGGAATCTGCTAGTAAGTATTAATTTAATTTAAATAAAATTTTGGAAGTTTTTTTTTTTTTTTTGTAAAAACCCTTAGGTAATTTTTTTAAAAGCAAAAAATAATAATGACTTATTCTATTAACGACATAATCACTTAAATAAATTAACACTGACTCTAAAAATAAAGACAAAAGTAACAGATTAATAGAATGCTTAAATAAGCCAAGACACGATCCTGAAAATTATATGGCATCGAGTTGCATTTTTTTTCGCTACTGTAGTTTCACCTTTTAGATTATATTTCGAATTACAAGCAACCAATCTGATATGCATATATAGATAACAAAAAGTTCCACAAATTATGCAATGAGCTGAAATTCAAAATTGTGTAAATGCAGAAAAAACAAAACGAGAAAAATCGAAATCGAGAAACGCCAAGAATTTTATTATTTCTCTCGCATAGCCCGAACCTTAGAAAGAAAACAATATATTATAAAAGAAAATCTATGGATACATTCCGAAGTTATTAGGAATTATATAAAGGTAGCAAAATTAATCTTTTAACCCTTCTACATCCCTTGGATATGTGCCCTTCCTATGATGCTTTGGGTCAATATGACCCAACATTAAAATGTAAACAAAATTTCATTTTTAATATAGGAAATATATTTGTTTTGTTGTGTTTTTATTTAGTATAATAAAAAATAATGGAGAATGAAACAAATTAGCCCTTCCTGAGCAATTATTAAATTTGAAAATAAGCCTTTTTTTTTAATAATAAAATTTATATTAAATTTTTAATACAAATGTATAAAAATTTAAGAATTTGCGTGACAATTTATACACAATGTTATCATGTGCTCTTTGCAAATAATTTTTTTACAAGAATCACATTTAGTGGAATACTTATTTGAATTCCTTCCATGTTGACAAAAGAAACACCGCTGTCGTTTATATGGTAAATTACTGGACAATGGTGTATATGTACGATTTTGTTTAGAACATTGCGAAGCACCTGTGAGATCATTTTGTTCTTGAATATTTTTAACAAGATTTCTTGCTGATAGTCCTTTCTTCGCAAAATATGCTCATTTATTAGCTGATCTGCAAGTTCTGCTAGATAAAGCCTGCGTCTGAAGTTTCTATTGAAATTCCAGGCAGGATTCATATCAGTCCATATAACGTAGGAGTTATAAGCTGATACATCTATCATATTTGAAAATATGTAATTAGCAACTAGTTGGTCAAGCGCATCAACTCCAGCTTTCATCGTCTCTTACATCGGCTGAATGATGAAGAAAACTTAGGAGGAGAACGTATTTATTTTTTTTTTTTTGGAATATAGGATGCTATAGTTATATGGACTTTTTTTCATATCCAGAATTTTTGATGGGAAAATAATTTTATTTTTACGGACAGTGCCAACTAATGTAATATTCCGACAAAGTAGTTGAATGGCAAGATTGTATGTAGTAAAAAAATTATCACATGTAATTGTGCATCCCTTTGGGAGAGGGTCTGATAATGTTAGCACAACTCTGTCACCTAAATAAAAAGTATGATATAACAAATGTAATACGAAGTAGAAAAGTCTCACGTTGATTTTTTTCTGGCTGTGTATTTCTTGCTTTGCCTGTGTACACGTTCCATATTCCAGGCATATTTAGTTGTGGAATCGCAAAGTGCCCAAATTTTTATGCCATATCTCGCTGGCTTTGATGGAATATATTGCCAAAAACTGCACCGACCTCGAAATGGAACCAATTGTTCATCTACAGATACATGTTCATTTGGATTGTAAAAAAATTTGTCCCAAACGTTTCTTATCGGTGCTAGTTTGTCACGAAGTCTTCTTTCTTCTCTATCTGCAGAGGCACTTTGATATGCTCGCAAATCGCTTGAGACTTATTGTTGCTCGAAAATAGGTCTTCCGTTTATTCCATTCCACAAGCTAGTGAGATTTTCTCCATGAGATTTATAAACTCCTGCCATTATTTGTAATCCAAGATATGCATCCAGCTCTCTCATATCAATGTTTTGCCAATTATTTCCATAGAATTCTACACCTTTTTGATTTGTCATTTGAATCAAAATATTTTTTATGTTTCGTGATATAAACAAACCGAACGAAGACTTTATATCTGTAACCATAGATGTAGCTCTTTTGGTAGGTCCAGGCTTATTCAATAGAATTTGATTTTTTGGTAACCTGGCTGTTTGAAGTGGTGGCTGTTCTTCCCAAACTACACTTTTGTCCTTTGATAAATAAGTAACTGAAATGCTGTGTTTTATTTCTACTGCATCTTTCACCCCCACGCTTTCAACGCTATTATTTGACGATGAATATGATTCGTCTTCTGCATCGCTATCGGGTGAAAAATTTCGTCTTCATCACTATCATCAAAAATGTCATCATCTTCGTCATTCATTATTTGTTTCACTAAGAATCTGAAAAAATTTCATTATAGAACAATCATATATTAGAAAATTTATTTTACAATACTTACTTTTCTTCTTTGTGCCATTATGTAAAAATACTCAATTAAGATGATGAAAAAAAAAAATATATATGTATATATGTATGTATGCACGCTGATCACCAAAAATTAAACTGAACTCATTGAAAGAAAATATTATAATGAGACAAAAGTTCTAGCATCATCATAGCGAAATATTTTTTTTCATACACAAAACGGGGAATCACCGAATTGCATTTTGTGTACAAAGTTCAAGTGTCATTGCATTACCATATCATCATAAAATAAATTTCAAGATATACCTTTGCGGGATTCTCCAAATCCCACCCATAGTTAGAGAATAAAAAAAATTTTGAATGAAAAAACATTCAATAAAAGCGGTTTTATTGGTTATTTGACTGAAAAAATGATTGATCGATGATTCTGAATGAAGATGAACTTAATTCAAAATGGTAAAGTGGAATTAAACTTGCAATAGGTCATATTGACCCAAAGGATACTAAATTTGTGTAAATCGTGTTTTATTATTTTCTTTCAAAAGCATAATTTTCGTCCATGTAATGGATAAATTAAAGTTTCACGTTCATATCTTAAAATTAAAGGAGAACATTTTGCGTTTGAAAACCAAAATTGGGTCAAATTGACCCAAGGAGAGCAGAAGGGTTAATGGTATTTTTATTATCTATACATTTTAATTTTCAGTAACAGATTGGTTGTATCTAACTCGAGACATAGTTTTAACAGTGAAACTATTTCCAAAAAAAAAACTTGTCCATTTTTATTTTTCAACACAAAAATATTTTGGCCTGTTTGCAGGCCACAATACATAAAAATAGATTTTTAAAAAATTTCAAAAAAAATCATATATTTTTATTCAAATCCAAAATTTACATACACAGAAAAAATTCGCCAACCGAAATTTTATAGCAATTAACCATTTTCTATTGTAATAAAATATTTACTGTTAAAACAATAAAATTGTGATCATAATCAACTCGATATTATGTTATCAACTTCATCCAAATTCGGTTTCTATTAAATTTGGTAGGTACAATTAAGCTCTTTTCTCTGAGCACTAAAATTTTTTTATAATTTTAAAATGATAAAAAATCAGAATTTTTACGTTTATTTTGATTCTATAAAATAAAATTAAATAAAATGAAAATGATTTTTTGGCAACAATTTTAATCGAAACTTTATTACAAATTTTTAAAAAAAAATCTGAATTTTACAAATTTTTGAGCCGATTTTGATTATTTTATATAGCAACCTGCTTAGTATGTCAGTGACTTATTTTCACTAAAAATGGGTAACCGAGCTGCCCCATTGAGGGCGTGATCGTGATTTCCACAGATGGACAGACGGACAAGACGCTATATCAACTCCGGTTGTTATAAGATCAAAAATACATAATTTTAGGTAGTCCAAACTTTTTTCCAAATTATAAACTGAATGGTACACTTATATATATCCTCGGCATACTGGTGTGGAGGGTATAAAAAATTATAAAAACTAAAGAATTTTTTGTAAACAATTTTATCGATGTGTATTACAAATTTAAAAAAAAAAATTAATAAAATTTTTTTTCAGTTATCACTATTTTTGTAATATCATAGTAAAATAAAAATAAATTTTGTTAATCGGCATAATTAAAAACAAATATTTTATTTTTAATAATAAAATTTTTTATTAATTAATTCATTAATTAATACTAGCAGATTCCAGCGCTCAAAATTCGAGTGCAATTTCTAGGCATCTTTATTTTTCAACTTAGCCAATTCATAAACCAACACTTTTTTGGTTTATTATTATTGTGAATGAAGATAACAAACTCATTAACAAACACATTAACAAATTTAATAAAACACACATAGCATATGTATAATTTTATGTATATGTTAGTAGCAACATTAAATGCAACTTACTCCAAATAGAGGAAAAAATTTTTAAATCTGTAAATCTGCAAAACGGCTAAAAAGAAATACCTTTCAAATAATATACGTTTGGTCAAAATCGGGATAAAACGGTAGAACAAAACATCGGTCACAAGAAATCGCCTAGCCTATTAATATTATAGATTTCGATTAATTAGACATGCTGATAATCGATTATTTGCAAATCTATAGTATAAATAATTTATATAAACTCGATAAAATAAAATAGTATAACACGACTAAACATATATTTTTTTATAATGAACTTTTTTAACATCAAAATTGTGGGTTATTCAAAAGTTTTTCAAACAATAATTCAAACTTTATATCATAATTTAGTATATTCAATACTTAATTTTAACATTTTTTAACATAATGCTGACAATTAAAATTTTGTGATTGTTATAGATCGGTCATTATGTTAAACACACGAGTGATGTTTAAGCACACTTTTAATCGTTTTTAAACAGTCCAAAAGCAGTCTTAAGGCAAACTCTCACTTTTCTTTTTATCTTTTAAGTGACTTAATAATCTATCCCTGCATAAAAATACATTTATGAAGTAAAAATAATAAACTTCATTCAGTCAGTCAATAAAACGAGTCGAATACCCTCTACCTACTTATACGTATAACAACACACACGCATACCCTCACACAATCACGGTAAGTACGTACGTGTTGTATCCATTCAGACTTACATACAATGAATGCAGCATTAAAATATATACAAGTATCTTGGTTTCTTGGTTTTGGCACAACACAGTGAGTTTGTGTGTACGATAACTAACTAACTCTGCAGCAACAAAAACACAAACAGCAATAATATGATATCAAAGCGACGATCGTGAGAAAATGGTTTGGAACGTGGTTCTCACACGATCGACACACCTGCCCTTTTTTAATTTTAATTTCAAGATTCAAGACTACTTACGGCAAGATCACGACCGTTGGTTGCTTTGCTTGGCTTAATTGTAGTGTTGTTGTTGTTGTCGTAGTTGGGTTTGCGGCATGAAAGTAACTAAAAAAGACGTGCAGACGCAGGCTAAAAAACATATTCCAATACAAACCTACATCTATAGTTATAATAATAATAATAATATTGAACAATAGTAACCAGCGACCAAAAGCCAAACAGGGCACCCCATGGTGTATAAACAGGCAGTCAAACATACACACACATACACAAGAGCTTTGATTACAAATGGTGAGAGAACGAAGGTACGATCACAAATGATGACTGTGTTGGTTACGACGGTAACAGAGAAGTTTTGAAGGAGGTAGGGTTGTAGATGGGGTTAGCAATACAGTGATTATGGACACACGATCTTGTATTGAGTTAAATTTAAACCTTAATTGCTACAACTGTTTTATTTGATATGATACATATTATGATATTTTAAAGATTTAATATTTTGATATGGATTTACTATAAAAATTCGAAAAATCCAATTTCAATTATCCGAAATTAAAAGAAAAACATTATTTCTAAGGTGATCAAAGAATGTTAATAAAAGGCTCTACTAGTCATAGTATAAGACTTTAGTAGTCTTAGTATAAGACTTTAGAAGTCATAATATAAGTAGTCGTAATTTAACAGTCGGTAGCTTTATATGAGACATTAAAAGTCTTAGTATATGACTCAAGTAGTCTGAGTATAACAATTTAGTAGTTTTAGTACAGGACTTTAATAGGCTCAATATAAGAATTCTGGCTGTAAGACTTTACTAGTTCCAGTATAAGACTTAAGTAGTCTTCGAATAAAACTTTTGTAGTCTTAGTATAATGGTTTAAAAGTCTTAATGTAATGCTTTTGTATTCTTAATAAACATCTTTTGAAGACTTAGTATAAGACTCTATAAGTCTTATTATAAGAGTTCAGTAAACTAATAAAAGGCTATTAATCTTAGTGAAAGAATTAAAAAGTCTTGTAAAAAAAATTAAATGTCTTAGTATAAGACTTACGTAGTTTGATTATTAGACTAATGGTCTTAGTATAAGACTTTCTAAGTCTTAGTAAAAGAGTTTAGTGGTATTAGTTTATTAGTTTAATATACTTAATATAATACTTTTGTATTCTTTGTATAAAACTTTTGATTTCTTAGTATATGACTTTAAAAGTGTTAGTATAAAACTATAAAAGTTTTAGTATAAGACATTTCGGGGCTTAGTATAAAACTATAAAAGTCTTATTATAATTTTAGTATAAGACTTTATTAGACTTAGTGTAAGAATTTAAAAGTCTTAAAAAAATATTAAAGTCGTAGTATAAGACTTAGGTAGTCTGAGTATAAGTCTTTATTAGTGTAAGTATAAGACATAAGTAGTCTTTGTAAAAGACTTTAGTAGTCTTAGTATAAGAGTGTTAGTATAAGACTTTAAAAGTCATAGTATAAAACTTGAAAACTCTTAGTATAAAACTTTAGTATTGTTAGTATAAGACTTGAAAAGTCGTAGTGTAGGACCTCAAGTCTTCATATAATCTCAGTAATCTTAGAATAAGACTTTACTAGAATTTAAAAGTCTTAGTGAAACAAATTAAAAGTCTTGGTTTAGACTTAAGTAGTCTGATTATACGACTTTAATAGTACTTGTATAAGACTTTATTAGTCCCAGTATAAATATCTTGAAGTCTTACTATAAGACTTTGATAGTTTTATTGTAATAATTCAATAATTTTATTCTTAGTATAAGAATTTATAGGCCTTAGCAAAAAAAAATAGAAGTCTTAGTATTTAAGTAGTTTGAGTATAAGATTTTTGAGTATAAGAAGTATGAGTATAAGACTTTAGCAGTCTTAGTATAAATCTTTAGTGGTCTTTATATAAAGCTTTATAAGGCTTTACAAAGCTTAGTATAAGACTTTAGTATTATTATTATAAAAGTTCAGCAATATTAATATAAGACTTTATTAGTCTTAGTGCAAGAATTTCAAAGTGCTAGTAAAAAATTTAAAGTGTTTGCATAAGACTTTAATAGTCTTAGTATAAGAGTTTTGTGGTGTCAGAAGAAGACTTTTGTAATTTTAGCATAAAGCTTTTTTATTCTTAAGCTAAGTCTTTTGAAGTCTTAGTAGTCTTAGTATAAGACTGCAGTAGTTTTAGTATAATAGTTTAATAGTCTTAATATGAAACTTCTGAATTCTTAGTATAAATCTTTCGAAGTTTTATAAGACTGTAGTAATTTTATTATATAAGTTCAGTAATCTGAGTATAAAACTTTATGAGTCTTATTTTAATAATTTAAAGTCTTTAGCAAACAAGTTAAAGTCTTAGTATAAGGTTTAAAAGTAGTTTGAGAATAAGTCTTTAGTAGTCTCAGTAAAATACTTTAGTAGCCTTAGTATGAAACTTTACAAGTCTTTACATAAAAGTTCAGCAGTCTAACTATAAAACTCTATAAGCCTTAGAGCCATTATTACAACTTGCCAATAGCTAAAGTTAGGATGTTATCGGGCAGATTATTCGATTTCTGTTATTACAACTATACTTTAAGCTAAAAGTGACCGATAAGCTAAAGGGAAAATATTGTTGCCTTTAACTTTTAACGTGAGGTTTATGTAGTTAATGTTGCCACATTTTCTGATCTATGAAGAAGAAATACACACCAATTAAGTTTTGGAAATAAATTTATTTGCATATACTTAAATATATGCTTGTATATTTTTTAAAAAGTTTTATTGCACATTTACAACAATTATGCGACTTATAATAAAGGTTTTTAGTTTTTATTTTATTGTTTGCTTGCGAACATTTGGTCAAAAGTAATCGGTGTTTCCTTTGGCCACAATATCAAAAATATTAATTTTATTTTACTGGGAAGTTGTAATAACGAAAAAAGTTAAAGGTAACTTTATTGCTCACTTTAGCTAAAGTTACCTTTAACTAGCATTTACTTTAAAGGTAAGTTCTAATAATGGCCCTTAGTATAACACTTAACTAGTCTGAGTACAAGAGATTAGTAATCTATATATATAAAATTCATTTTCTGTTTGTTTGTTTGTTTGTTTGTTTGACCGCTATACAAATTTTTATTTTTCAACCGATTTCCCTGAAATTTTGTACACGCGATCTGTATACCCCAGGAAAGGTCGCCATATACTTTTTACCGGCCACGCCTACTTTCACGCCCACTTTTTATGTTAAATTCATTTTCTGTTTTATTCATATTTGTTCACTATACAAATTTTTATTTGTTAACAGATTTCTCTGAAATTCGGTACACACTATCCCTGTACTCCACCTAAGGTCACCATATACTTTTTATCAACCACGCCTACTTTTACGCCCACTTTTTATATACAATTCATTTTCTGCTTTTTGGTATATTTGTTCGCTATAAAAATTATTATTTTTCAACGGATTTCTCTGAATTTTGGTATACACGATCTTTGTATCCCAGGCCAGGTCACCGGCTGATTCTTTCGGCCACACCTACTTTTACGCCCACTTTTTGTATACAATTCGTTTTCTGTTTTTTGGTATATTTGTTTGCTATACAAATTTTTATTTTTCAACGGAATTCTCTGAAATTTGGTACACACTATCTCTGTACTCCAGAAAATCTCGCCCTATGCTTCGTACCGGCCACGCCTACTTTAACGCCCACTTTTTGTATACAATTCATTTCGTTATTTGGTATATTTGTTCCCTATACAAATTTTTATTTTTCAACCGATTTCTCTGAAATTTGGTAAACACGATCTCTCTGCTCCAGGGAAGGTCGACATATTCTTCGTACCGGTCACGCCTACTGTTACGCCCACTTTTTGTATACAATTCATATTCTGTTTTTTGGTACATTTGTTCGCTATATAATTTTTTTAAACGGATTTCTCTGAAATTTGCTACGCACGATCTCTGTACTCCAGAGAGCTCGCCATATTGTTCTTGCCGGCCACGCCTGCTTCTACGCCCACTTTTTATACAAAATTAATTTTCTGTTTTTTGGTATATTTGTCCACTATAGAAATTTTTATTTTTCTAAGGATGTCTAAAATTTGGTCAGACGATTTCTATACTACAGGGAAGGTCACCATATGCTTCTTACAGGCAACGCCTACTTTGCGCCAACTTCTATGTATATAAAACTTATTTTTTTGTTTTATTTGTTTCTTTATTTGATTGCTATACAAACTTTTATTTTTCAATGGCTTTCTCCGAAATTTAGTACATATTCCAGGGAAGGCAGCCATATGATTTTTACCGACCACGCCTACTTTTACGCCCAATTTTCAAATTTGTACTTTTCAATGGATTTCTCTGATATTTGGTTTACACGGAAATAACTACACGGTGAACAAATTCCCCAAACTTAAAAAAAGGTACCCAAAAGAAATGAACAAATTCCCCTTTTTTTTTAATCGGAAGAAAGAATGAACTTACTCCCCAAATTCATTCTTAAATTTTTACATATTTTTATTTAATGAATTTTGTTAAATATTTATTTTAGTAAACATTTGCATACTGCTCTCAATATACATACATATGTCCTACAATAAATGCATTTAAAATGAGTATTCTTTTCGTTGCGCGGAAGCTACGCGCACGGGGAATACAGCTTAGCTAGAATATCGGAATGATCTGAAAAATATATTTTGACAATTAAAGTAAGTTGGAAACAGCTGCGCGGCAGCACTGGTGTGGTTGCCAAATGCGCGGCGCGAGGCCCGCGGACGCGGACGCGACACGCTCGCGGAACACAGCTCAGCTAAAATATCGCAATGATCTGAAAAATATATTTTGGCGATTAAAATAAGTTGACAACAACTGCGCGGCAGCACGGGTGTGGCTGCCAAACGTGCGGAAGCGGCGCGTGACCGCGGACGCTACGGATGCGGACGCGACGCGCTCGCGGAACACAGCTCAGCAAAAATATCGCAATGATCTGAAAAATATATTTTGGTGATTAAAAGAATTTGACAACAACTGACGGCAGCAAGGGTCTGGCTGCCAAACGCGCGGAATCGTGCGCGACTCGCACGCGGAACACAGCTTAGTGAAATGTCGTATGATAAATTTTATCTACGTATGTGAAATAATTACCTGTTGATCAAAATAGGCCACACATATACTATAAGCAGTTGCTTAAAGAAATCTTGCGACACAATAATAAACGTCGCATTAGTCTTTCATTTCTGAAACTTGAATTTGACGTCTCTGCTCAATGATGATCACTTATTGAATGAAGTAATTCAATTTTTAAAAGTTGTGATTCCTTTAATTTGCGAACCATTCCGTTATATTTGATGTTTATAAATAAACTGAAAAAAAAAAACTTAAAGCGGTTTCGCAACTTATTTTTGAAGCATTTTTGCTGCAGCATCTTAAAAAACTTCTAAATTAAAAAATCAAAAAATTTTTAATTGAAATAAAAAATGAATTTACTGTCCATACAAATTTTTGGGGAAAAGGTTCATTTTATTGAGGAATTTGTTAATTGGGGACTAAGTACTCAGCGCTTGGTAAGCATAGTGAACCATTTTTCAAGTCAAAGGCATTTGTATCCCGGGCAAGACCGGGTAAAACCAGCTAGTGGATTATAAAGTTGCTTATTCTGCATATTTTTGCAGTATTATATAAGTTAGATATATATTGCTGCTAGGTGATCTAAATAGGGAAAAGCATGCTCTGATACATTTGCGTTCAAAACTACGATATTTTTCCATAAAATCTGGGGATATGTTGAACATTTTGGGCAACCATTAGTCAGTATTGGTCTAATAAGAGTTTGATATATATCAAAGGCCTTTGTATCCCGGGCAAGACTGGGTAAAAACAGCTAGTATTAGTATAACACTTTAGAAGTCTTACGATAAGATTTTCGTACTTTAGTAAAAAAATTTCGCAGTCATAATATAAGGTTTTCGTAGTCTTAGATAAGACTTTAGTGGTATCAGTAGTAACTTAAGATCTTGTACTTTTTTGGGTTAAATTTAATGTCTGTTATCTGCAGCTGATGTTCCGCTTTAAAAGCAAGCCATCATCAACGAAGGAACAGTCTAAACGACTAAACGACATTCATAGAGACCAATTGTCTTTCTCAATGTTGCAGTAAAGCTTTAGCTGATTTTTATTACTTTTTTTTATTTATTTTTTTTTTTTTGTTAAATCCGGTTTATCTTAAATTGAAGACTTTGTTGATGTTTTTGTTGTTGCTGTTGCTGTTCGATTGTAAATATGGGATGCTGTTACATGACAATGAATGGCACACGCTCACTATGCCACTGGGATTGTTGAGATCATTTTTCTTCTTTTTCGTTTACAGCATTGTTTGCTGTTGGTTTTTTTTTTTTTTTTGTATAAGAAATCAGAATTTCCATAAAAAAAAAAATTGTCGGCATATGGGTTGCTTTGGTTGCATGGTTGGTTTGCTTGGTTAGTTGCCTAATTTGGTGGTACATATTAATAATTTAAAGCGTTAACACTTTGCTATGTTGAGTAATTAAGATGATCTATGATTCGGATGTATTGATTGTTCAACATGAATCAGATAATTATGTATCCGGAATGAAACATTAATATTAATGAAAAGATTAAGCTAGAAGAAGACTAAGTTTTAGAAATGATGATTGAAAACTTGAAAAAAAAAACCATGATGAATAATCGCACATTATTAAAGTTTGGCCTCTTGGTGAATTCCACAGATGAACACAAATCGCTACCTCAAAATACGGATGTCGTAAGTGAAATTTTTCGGTTTTGAGATTATTAAATATTCATAATAAAATTCGCGCGCTCTTTCTAAATCTTCCCAAATCTTATATACTTCCCAGATATTCAGCCACAAAATATTATCATCCTGGGCAAGTATTTTGCCGTATGTGCGCAAAAAATGGACATATAAAATTTTATTAATGCAAAATGATGATTATTCTTATTGAAAATACAATTGTTGTACGTCAAAAAATTTCGAATTGGATTTTTATTGTTATTGTTTATACTCTACATATTCTAATGCATGCATTAAAGAAGAAGACGAACAAAAGGAAAATAAGATAGCAACTCATTTGAAAAAATAATTGGAAAAGTAATAGACAATTACATATCGGAAAACGATTTTTCGTCAGATGATGAAATCTTCAACTCAAATAAGAAACTAAGTTCTAATAGTTCCGATGTAGAGACAACTTCAAGCAGTGGTATGTGTATTTCCTCAAATAAGATACGAAAACCTCAGAAATATACGGGACCCTGGAAAATAAATGTTAGAAAACAGCTTCCTGAAAAAGGGAAGGTATATGTGAATAGAAAAGGAAAGGAAAGACCCGAAGTAAAGACGCGGATACCATGCAAAGAAGTCTGCTTTGGTGGTTGCACAAATAATATAACAGAGAGCGAAATAAAAGATTTGCGTGAACTATTTTGGGCATTTAATGCAAGTGAAAAATGTTTATTTCACGCTTATTTCGTTAAACCCTCAGAAATAAAAAGACGTTGAAATCCAACTAAAGTAAAGCAAATAATTCATACATCAAAACCGTATAAAAGGGCAATACAAAAATTCTCGGAACCAGGGCATTTACAGATTCAAGAAGTAGACTGTGTACACAGTGTCAATGAGGTACATTTAAGGCATTTAGAAATTCCAACTCAAATGAAATTGGCACGTCTAATAAGAAAGGCTATATATGAAAAAACGAAGCTTAAAATTTTAGAAATGGATAGAAATGATTTAAAAAAATTTTCGCAAAAGCATTGAAGTTTAAATGCATTTCATTCAGGAAAATAAAATATATTGAATATAACACTGCAAACATTTATCAAATCGGCTATAAACTGACACATGGTACAAAAATGACTAAAAGAAAAATTTGTGATGCATAATAAGGGAGACACCGGATAACTTCCTTCAAATAAAACTATCATTATTAAACCCAAAATAACCTGATGTCAACAAAGTAAAAGATTTGAAAAGCATGATGTGCTATTTTGACACAGAGAGTGATTGTGATTATTGTGCAGAATTATTCGGAGATACATAGATAATATCATTCTCATACGTACTATTAAAGAATTATGGTCTTGTTTTGTTGGTATAATTTCAGTTAGTTAATTAAATATGTCTTTCTTTCAATATCCATTGGTTCTTATAAAAAATATCCTTTAGATTTTATCATAAAATTATATAAATACTAGCAGATTCCAGCCCTCGAAATTCGAGCGCAAATTCTAGGAAATTTAATTTTTTCATTAAATAAAGACCCTAAAAGTATGCTAATCAATTATAGCCAATTCACAAATCAACACAAAAAACAAACTCATTTTTATTACAAACATATTAAGAAATTTAATAAGCACACACATAGCATTTAAAAGCAATTTACTAAAATAAAGGAAAAAATTTAAAAATCTGTAAATCTGCAAATCGGCTAAAAAGAAATACCTTTCAAATAATATACGTTTGGTCAAAATCTGGATAAAACGGTAGAACAAAACATCAGTCACAAGAAATCGCATAGCCTATTAATATTATAGATATATCAAATTATATATTTCCAGCAGGCTTTTTGTCGTATGTTCGAAGAAAATAACTTGTAGTGACAAAATGTAACATAAGACATATGTATTCTGAACCAAAACGGCTAATAACGCCTTTGCAATTATAATTACAGTAAATTTTACTTAGGCTATTAAAAATAAAATTATCAGATTCTATTCAATCTAAAAATGGACAGAATTCATAGGGCCATTTTGAAGATATTTGATGTTATATATTTAAAACCTGATGTCTCCTGATGTATTTTGCGGTAGCGAAATGTAAATATTTTTAGAATTGAAGGATTGAAAAACATAGTTTGGTAGAAATTTTGTGCTTTTTAAATACCCATGATAGAGTTAGATTACACCACCAGTGATTTGATTACGAGAAAACGCCACTGAAAGATTCAGGAGCGGGTTATACAACGAACTGCCGAGAGTTACAGGAGAACTTAATTATGTTTCAAGCTGAGATTTTTTCGACAGTAACTGGGAGAATGCGCTTCCTCAAGTACAGCCGCGGTACCCATACCAAAGTCATTTCCAAATGTTAATGCCATGTATTGATCTTTCGAATAAAAATTTTTTTTTTATTAAAATTTAATTTTTTGTGCTACTTTTTACAATTTCATGTTCTATCGGGCTTAAAAAAACAATTTTTAGATACCGAAGGGAGTTAATAATCCGTATTATCTCACAGGAGGCTGTGATCTCAAAAATGCGCTACCTGGTAACTGTCTAATTGGATTTTATGCGAAAAGAATGGAGCTCTCCAATACTCCAATACAGAGGGGACCGTAAAACACATTCTTTGTCGATGCTCCGCTTGGGCATGGATCCTTTATAGTATTTCTCATGAAATGACGTTTTAAACCTTGAAAAAAGTTGCGAAAGTCGGCTATTCACTATTACTGCTGCTGTGTTTAATCATTGAGGCTGAAAAAAATAAGATTAGTGTCGACCATACGGTTTACGTGAGAAGTCTCCTAACTCCGTTACCCCTAACCTAACCCAGCAGTTCACTATTAAACAGTGGATTTTATGAGTAAAGCCTCTTTAAACACCTAAGTAGGAAACTTCCTTTAATAAGAAGCCCGAGATATATTATAAGATTTTAAAATATAAACTTGGTTTTCTAGTAGTACGGGAAAAATTAATTTAAAGAATTTTCACACAGAGGAATCAATGATTGAATTTGGAATTATTAGGTACTTAAAGTTAAAGAACGGATTTTTAATGAATGATTGCGAAATTACTGCATCTTTCGAGAAACACGATAAAAATTAAAAGGAATTAGAGTTTTTACATAAGGCATAACCACGAAAAAACTGACAGCTTTTAAAATTAAGATCACTTGGCAACCCAATCTGCAATTTAAACAAAACAAGTTTAAAAGTTTTTATTGAATTTGCCAGTTAAAATAGGTTCAATTCCTAATTGAAATAAAATCAATTGTTGCTAAAGAAAAACTCGAAAAAGAAAATCCAAACGAAAGGTATAGGGGTATGGCTCGGGATGTAAAAGTCTCAACATATTGCTAAGAGGGTAGTACGTCGATCCAGGGAAGGATCAGCAACCCGAAGAATACCGAGCTCCGGAAGAAAAAGTAGATATACTAATAAAAAACTGGCAAGTAGTTCAATGATTTGAACGAAATCCTAATATATCGGTTAGAGATATGGCACAAAACCGGAACACCGAAGTCTTATGATAATAAGGTAAAAACACATAAAAAGTGACAAGAATGTCAAATCAATGCGCCGATAACCATAATTATATTACAAAATATGATTGTATGGTGATGAACGCTGAGACTTACTGCAGGCTGATTTTAATCAGTTATTTGGGGCCAAATCACCTCATTCGATATCGAGTAAAATCGATCGAAATTCAATATTTTGATTTATTATTTAAAGAAGACGGACAAACATCAGACCTCGCTTCTGTGACATAGTAAAATTATTTTTAGTATTTTATTTTGGAAAATAAAAAAATAATTTCGATCGAAAAATTTCGATAACGAATGTGGTGATTTGGCCCCTGGACTTGAATTTTATACCGCTCGTAAAATATAACAAAAATTGGCAGGCAATTTATAGCTGCGGCTTAGGTAGCAAGGATGTGGTTCTAAAAGGATTAATGAGCTCAGAAACTTATATAAAGGAGTATCTCCGATAAAGATAATAATACTTTGCAAAGGCTAATGAGTGGTGTTAAGAAGCTCCGAGCATTTCATGAGTATGTATTTATTTTGTAACAAAAAGTGAACTGGTCACTATTTCGTGGATAGGCATTATTAGACCATCTATTTTAATTGGTAACTTAGATTAAAATAAATAATTTTAGACGTTGGACTTTATAAGCATTACGCTGAAGATTACTTACTTACTTACTCTGAAGTTGAACTTTATAAGCTTTACGCTGAAGATTATAGTTTCTCAAGAATATTAAGACATTTGGCTCCCTCGACTCTAACAAAGGATTAGTGGAGTTTCGACTTTAGAATTATACGACTGAATCAAACAAGTTATGCTACTTAATTCGACTTAATAACTTACAATTGAAATTCTGGCTAAAGCACTCTATTTTAAGAGTATTATTCGTTTGGACTGCTGTTCGTAATTGCCAAAAATAATTGATTTAGACTCACTTTCACAGTTTCTTCTCATATTCTCAGGCGATTAAATGATCTCCGTCCTTCTGTCTGTGTATCGATGTTAATCTGATAATCAAACCCCAGCTCGAAAACTACGTCGGCTTAGTGTAGACTGTTCCTGGAGTGCGAGGTTATACAGAACCTGGAAGATTTTAAGACACAAAATATCCAAATTGAATGCAATGATCTAGATCTTTAAAATAGTTGATCAAAGTTGAAAAGTTTGTGAAAATCGATGTCTGTTCAAGCCTTTCTCCATGTAACTCGGTAGTGGTCCTCTCTGAGTTGACCATTTAAATCAAAATGTGCCTACAGATATACAAATAATAAATACAAATAATAAAATAAACTAGAAATGGCTGCTCTTAAAATAATTATGGAACTATTACTATAATTAGCGGTACAAGGGAGGTTCCAGAAGAAACCCGATTTGACAAAGAAAACACAACAAAATTGGGGAAACGTTTCTTTATTTCTCAACATAAGTGCCTAGCTCCTCTTCATTATTGGTAAATCTTTTAACACCGAGCTATTTTTTGAAATTTGGAAATAGAAAATAATTCGAGGGATCTATATCTGGCGAATAGCGTGCTTGATGCAGCAATTCGAACTTTAATTCGTCAATTTTGGATGTGTGAACTGGTGCATTGTTTTGGTAAATAACACTTTTTTTCGCCAAATGTGGCCTTTTTTTCCTCTATTTAATCACTTAACCCTGCACCAAGTAATCATAGTACTCGTCGTTGATTGTTTTTCCTTTTTGGAGATAATAAAAATTATCTCACGCGGATCCCAAAAAACACATACCAAAACCTTGCCTGCAGATGGAATTGACTTCGCATTCTTTGGACACGATTCTTCCATTTCAGTACATTGTTTTGGCTGTTCCTTTGTCTAAGGTGTGAAGTGGTGGACCATTGTCTCTTCCATGGTTACGAGTCAACGCAAAAACGGTGAAACATCGCCAAACCCTCTATTCAAACGATGCTGTTTTTGTTCTATTGTGTGCAAACGCGGTACCCATCTTGCTGTCAGCTTTCTCATCTCCAAATTTTCGGGCAATATGATTGAGAGTGTCAATCATTGAAGGAAAATTAACGGAAAATGTTGCTGTCATCTGGTCATATAGAAAGATAAGGGAAAGGGAGGGAAAAAGAACAGAACCTTTGGGTACCCCTGAATTAAGGTGAAAAATCTTTCGATGAGACCCCACTAATTGTACGATCTCTGAGAAAACTCGATACAAATCGAGAGAAGTCAATGCCGACTCCATAAGCAATAAGCTTTGATGTTAAAGCCCTGCATCATATCGCGATCTTAACCGTTTGTTGAGTGGTCATCCAATATTTTATAGTCATAAACGAAGGAGCAGAGTTACCCAGACTAAAATTACTGAGATCGTTTCATTTGATGGCTCAACAAAAAAAAAATACTAACAACCTGACGCCTTGAAAATTTAAATATATGTTTTATAAGGTTGCCACTTTTCGCCAAAGTAATTTTTTTCGAACTACTGCCGCTATCTAAACGTCGGATCGGGTCGAGTTGTTTTCGGATCGCTCTTATATCTCTTAAATCATTTATTATAATTACTAGAGATAATTTCCTGGAAAAATTACCTCCTTGAACAAATACTGATTCAACAAATTTCGTACCAAACGTTCGTTTAACAAACAGCTTTTAAGAAAGATATCGAATCACAAAAATCTGTCACACAGTAACAGTCTGGTCTGATTTAGCTCATCAGAATAATAATTGAAATACCGCAAACATTCAGCATAAATTTTAATTGAAAAATCATTCCCATTTAAAACCATTTAATAGAGGTTAAACACTATGATATATTATTTCATTATATGTCTAATGCTTCTGTAAATTAGTCATCAAAAGTTGCGAGGGCATTAACACTTGTAATATTTGCCCACCCACCCTATTAATGTCAGAACATGTCGCAGTGATAGCTAATAATTTGGTTGACTGGTTTAGACTTTCATGATTATACGGGTTATTTTAGTTGGTAAATCCATCATTCAATTTTCAGATTTTTGACGTTTCCTGTTAGTCGCTGGATAACTATTATCACTGAAAAACAGTTTGATGATGAAATAGTTGAAAACTTCATTAGAATGTTAGTTAAGTAAAAAAATCTATGTGAAGCTTTAATTAATGAAATTTCCTGTTCTATTTATTTTTGAATAAGACGGATATCAACAGTATAAAAACAACTTTAATAAACAAATTTCTTAAAATCTGTGAAAATTAGAAAACCCTGAGGTAGTAAAAAAATAGACTTCATATTTTCTTGTTTTCAATAATTTTTTATTTTTAATTTTTTTTTACAATAAAAATGTTTGCTTACAATTTGCTTGTTTCGCCTGTTGCCAAGCAAATATTGCCGCAACTTATCCAGTTGCTAAGTAAAAGCAGCATAAAGTATCCACAGCTATTCAAAACTTTTCAGCTGTCATAAGTACACATATCATTGTGAACTGATTTCCTTGCTAGTCGTTGTTAATTCAAATACACTTGGGTGTTTATGATGACACCTGATGATTTTTGTTGATATTCAGATATTCACCAAGGTCGCCACATAGAACCGGTATCACTGGGAGTAGGACTGCAACTACCGCTATCGCTGCTGCCACATTCTGAGGGTGGTGGTGTAATGAGTGGCTCAGGTTCAGGTGAATCACACATTGAGCCCGAAACCAATTGAGTCTGTTGACCAACTAGATTAAAATGTGACGAGGCATGTGCTATGGTCGACACTCCCAAAGGGGTAACAGCGGTGGGTACGATGACTTGTAGATAATTCAAACGATGACCCAAGTGAGACATAAGTTGAGTACCCAAATCCACACTAACACCAGGCACGGTAGCTAATGTCTTGGATACCTCATTGGCGGCATGAATATAACCAGCCCTAAAACTTTCGGCTATGGTCAGTTTAGATTCGGGATTACCATTAAGTCGTAGCTGTTTTTGTGTACGTAATTTCTTCATGTGTTCAACTGTCAATTCCAAAATATCAGCCTTTTCCAGCCGGGTTATGTGTTCTCCTTCTTGTGTTAAACACTCGACCATTATATCCTTTAATTCATCGAGACACTTGTTGATGCGCGCCCGCCTCTTGCGTTCCAACATTGGTTTCATGACCTTGCGATATTGATAAGTCTTTGACATTTCCATTTCTAAAACCATTACTTTTCAACACACGAAATCCAGTAAGAATAATTTCTCTTCGATAAAATAATCCACTACTGTTACGAAGAGATGTGTGAGTGAATGTTGAAAATTCTTTTTCGTTTTCTTCGGGTTTTAATATCCGTTTGTTTAGCGAAGATGATGTGTTTAGATTGAGGTTTAAATTTTAAATGATTCAACTGGGCTCCGCGCACATGCCTTTTATAAATGCCAGCCGCGCACATCTGAGTACGATCACACTCACTATGGCTTTAGTGTTAATGCGAGAACGAGTCAGCAACTGCGTATTACTTTATCCAGTCATACACATAGTCTTGACTTGGACTGTGTGAATATTTTTTTTATTTCGTTTGAAATTTTTTTGCTTTTTTTTTTGTTTGTATTTTTACGTCATCCCCCTTATGCCCGCACGCAGAGAATTTTTGTAGTTCAGCACACCACTCCGCATAACAAAGTACACAGACAACAATAACAACAAATGAAAGAAAATCAACAATAACTGCCTGTGTACAATAGCAACAACAACAATAAGAGAAACAAAAACAACAACAACGATGAACGAGTCGACTTAAGTTGTGATTGTTATACCGTGGGAAACTATTCTGTAGTCGATTTCTCACGACTGGCTTGTTGGATGGTTGAATGGTTAGATTGCCGGATTGTTGTGTACATTTGTATGTATGTACATACTTATAGCAGTTATTGCTGTAGTTGTTGTTGCTATTGGCTTTGGCTGGCTGTGTGACTGGCTGCCAAACTGCCGTACTTGATTAAATACAGTTGTGCGCCGAACATTAGCAATAATTTAGGTTTTTATCGTGGATTTCTAAAGAGACCAAAGATTTACTCTTCTTAGCGTTACTTTCTAAAGGCCCTAACTTCAAATAATAAGTATTCTAATGTGAATATCTTTTTTAGAGACTTAACAGAGACCAGTCATCTACATTTCCTAGCATTAATTTATAAAGAGACCTAAGTAATTCTTACTAATACGGCTTTTAAAAGAACTCGAACTTCTCTGAACCTGGATTATTATTGTGAATTTCTGAAGGACCAACATCTAATCTCTTAACGAGATCTAACTAAAAAAAAAACTACAAAATCTCTGCAGGATTCATAAACGCCAAAACTTTCATAATTGGATTTTCTAAACATATCAAACCATCATAATATCGAATTTTCTTGACTAAACTTGGTTTTAGTATTTCTAAAAGATCACATTTACTTTGCGTATATCTTTGACAATCAAACTACAATAATCGGGTATTTGAAGAAAAAAAACTAAGAGAGTTAAACGTGGCTTACTGGCCAGCCGAATTGCGATGAAGTTAATAACTGAATTTCGTATTTATTAAGATGACATTTCCATTCTCTTAAAATTAAATATTTTAACACAATAGAAATTCTTATGCTGCTATTATGTTTTTGTTGATACAATCGAAAATACAGTTATGCAAATTTATGATGAGACCTAGTTCCAAAACTTAATACAAGAGAGTCAACTCACACCAAAATATTTAAAAGATACGAGGGCGGTCCCAGAACAACCCGATGACGGCAGTAGTTTAAAAAAGTACATATGTTTTAAGTTTCAAGGCCCCATGCGTAGTATTTTTTGGGGGCCATAAACGATAAACGATAAACGATCTCAGTGAATTTGTAAACATGGAAAAATCTGTCACCGTTATGTATTTTCATTTTAAAGGTCTCTGTCCAACCAAGGTAGAGCCTAGATAGATTGTACCAGGACTATTTTATAGTCCTTCGTTTAAGACTATAAAATATTGGGTGGCAGAGTTTAAACAAGGCCGTATGACCTGCCAAGACGTACACTGTAGTGGTCGACCAATTGATGTATCAAGCCAGAACCAAGCAAAAATTTGGAGATGAGAAAGCTGTCCGCAAGATGGGTGCCGCGTCTGCTTACAATGGAACAAAAACAACGTAGGACAGATGTTTCAATAGTGTGTTTGGCGATGTTTCACCGCAATAAAGCCGAATTTCTGCGTCGATTTGTAATCATAAATAAGACATGTGTCAACCACTTCACACCTGAGACAAACGACCAATCACAACAGAGGACTAAAATGGGAGAATCGTGTCCAAAGAAGAAGAAGACAGCTCCATCTGCAGGCAAATTAAGGCGGAAACGCGTTGGTTAATTTGTATTGATTATTTACAACAGGGAAAAACAATCAACGGCGAGTATTATGCTAACTTATTGCTAAGTGATGGAATTATGGAAAAAAAGGCCGCATTTGGTGAAAAATAAAGTGTTATTTCATCAAGGCAATACACACATCCACTATTGCGATGTCTGAAATCCATGAATTATAGTTCCAATTGTTTCATCACGTACCTTCTTCGCCACATTTGGCTTCCTCCGATTATTTATGTAATAAGCATTATCACAATTTACCATTTCCATAATTGAACAAATGGTTCGGTGGTAATTGATTTTCCAATAATGAACATTAACACGGTATTGAAGCTATTGAATATAGCTGGAAAAAGTGTATCGAGCTAAAGAAGATGTTGTTGTTATCTATTGCCCTCGTATTCAATAGCTAGCTATCCAACAGGGTCCCCGCCTAAATTCATTCATCTGAAAAGCATTCAACTAAACCATTCGATTGAGGTTAATATGACGTTGAAAACTTAAGTCGAGCTCCCAAAATGTGCACTAAATATCGGAAGTTATTAGAAGTAAATTGATGGCCACTAACAGTATGGACCACATTAGGTGAACCTATTCACTAAGGTTTCACAAATAGTCATTCAACGATGAAATAATACCAAGATATGAAAGTTGAATTTTGGAGCCCTCTTAAATCCTGTTCTTTTAAAGTTTCCATACTCCTCAAAATCTTTTATGAATTGATGAAATGGAAAAAGAATTAAATAATTGCTTCAAACGTGGTTTTCTATTACAACTAACCTCGATTTAAATACAAACTTAAATATATCTTCTTAAGATGAGTTTTTCGAGACACCAAACTTTCAAAAAGCTCTGAAAAAATAAAAGATTCATAAGAGAAACACACAACCAGGTTTGACTTATCGAGGGGTCTTTAACTCCAAAAACCTTCCCTTATAATTTTCCGAAATGACTAAACATTCCTTAATCATTAAGAAACTCAAATTTCCAATTTTCGTAAATGGGAAAATTTTTTTTAGCCAAAATAGCTGTAGTTAAGTGCTACGCTACATAATTTTCCGCAACTGTTACAAGTAATTTTGTTGGGTTTTTAATATATTATGTTGTGCGGCTGAGTGCCTTAATGCCGCCAGCATGACTGTACGATTGGGGTCTTTAAAGTACTACACAACGACAGGCAGCAATACAGCTCAGTAGCTCAACAAAGCTATCGACAGCGCACATGCCTTCCTTCCTTTATACCAGCAAGACGCTTGTTGCTGTTGTTGTTTTATTGCTCTGCTTGAGTATGTTGTGGATCTATTAACGTTGAGACTTCAGACTTTGGTGACGTTGTATTGGAACGTACGTATGGACTTATCGCACTAGCATGGGACCTTGTTTCTTTAGTTTTTTTTTCGTTATCTTTTTGTGTTTGCGAACATTAAATGTAAACCCCTTTTTCCTTGTTGTATGCTAGTATATGTTTGATTGTGTGCATGCAGTAGCTTGTCTTGTGTATGTTGTACGGCACGATTATAATTGAGGAATCGTCATCGCATTTTTAATGCTTTATGGATCATTGGATCGTGCCTTAATCGACAATTGTTATAACGATCATTTTTTTTTTTTTGGTTTTTTGAAATTTTTGCCGGTCTGGCCGGTAAAATATAACTGACTTGCCTGTTGATATGCGAAAATATTATTCCTTGTGGTTTAATAGTTGGTTAAGTTGGTAATTGTGTATGATTCAGAAACTTTTTCAATTCTTGGTTTGATTTAATATGGAAAGCAAGCCCAGTCCTAAATGATTTGTTTCGAGTTTCCGAATAGAACAAACTTCCACAAGCCTTTGCTTCAATCGTAGATATCTATTGATTCCAACCTCTTCCTAAGCTGAACTCAATTTATTTGATATTTATTACTATTCAAATTATAATAAATCTTAAAGTTAAAGCACTTAGACTATCGTCTTATCACTATTATTTAATAGTGAATCTTTTTACATACTTTTAACGTCACAGGCTTTGCCTTGTTTTTCCAAAGAACCATTGGTTCCCAACTCCTGCAATGCTATGTTTTAATGGGAAAATATTAAGATTTCTTATCTATACAACCATTTTTAATCTTTGAACATGTGAAGAATTTACAATAATCGGGAACATTCAATAGAAAATTTCTGCAGATATCAAAATCCCAAGAAACCCTCTACTTATCGCCTATTATGGGCGATAAGTATAAGAGACTTCCAATGATAAGTATAAGAGACTTCATAATTATGTAGATTCAAAAGAGACTAAACTGTATTTAGTCTTTGATTTATTCGGAAATGCCAAGGAAATTTTAAATTATTGATACGAGTACATATTTTGGTCTGAAACAAACCTTAAGGGATATAAAAATCCATTCTGATGACCTGGAGTCGACAGAAATTGGACGTTGCAACAGCAGTGCATGCAGACTATGGGTTTCTGTAATCTTTAAGCCACTCCAATTCGTGGAGAAAAACCTTAGAAAGTATGTAGCTATAATTGCGGACTACAATATCCTAAAATCCTATGTAGCTTTAATATCTGATAAATCGTGTCGATGGAGTGGAAACGAAAGAGAAGTGCAAAATTATCTTTCAGGAGCTTTATAAACTGATTGATACGAACCCTTAGAATATATTAGAGTACTTGAAAGAATAACTTATAAAGACTTTAAATTTCAGCAGAGAAGAGGCGATATCAATGGCATAACATACCCCTCCACAACAAATGAACCCCTAAATTTACTTTGGAGTTGGATATGGAATTGATGTCAAAATCCGTCAAGCCTGGATTCCAATACTGAGTTTTTTAAATTTCTTACTTTCTGAAACCAATTTCAATCGAAGACTTTAAAGAAAACCCATAAGATTTCAATGAGGTTTTGAAATCAGTTTATGTGAGATAATTCTTATCAAAGTGTTGAGGTCCGATAACGAATACCTGCATTTCAATTGTTACTTCTAATCCTTAAATAACTATTAGTGTCAATGATTTGGACCGCTAGTTGGTTGGCCTTTGATAAATAAGTTTAAGAAATGAATGTGATATCACTGACTTTTGAAAAACAAATATAGCAGATACGAGATGATTTTGTTGAATAGTGGTTATAGGTCTGAGTATGAAAGAAATAATAAGTTCATAGCCATTTCTGAATCTCCACTCCAACTATTCTTAACCCATTATAGTTAGGAAGAAAGCGGTTAATAGATCTTGTGTTATTTAAGTGCATCTTGATGTGCCCAGTTTCTCAGCCAAAGAGTAGCACAGAATAGATTCAAGAGTGGAAGAAGATAATCTTTATGTGTTTCGAAATCTTACAAGATTTCTGAGCAGGGCATATAATATTGAGATTTGCGATGGATTAAGAGTTTCAAAAGACTTCATCATCTCTGCAGCCGCTTAAAGGTGTGAAAAAACTTCTTAATAATTCCCTGATTAAAACCTTAAATTTCATAACTAAACAAAAAAAACAAAATAGTTTTATCAGCCTTACTTCCTCTACTAAAAATTACATGTTCTTAAAAATTCCTAACCCAACCTTAAACATTCCCATTTCATACATTTTCCTATTTTTTTTTGTCTTCCAATAGCTATGATGGTATTCTTACTCACATCCTCTTTCCAATTTCACAATAGTGCATGTCTGCACGTTCATTACTTTAAATATTATGAATCATCTTAACCGGGTATTTGGCGAGAGTTGGCTATACACTCTTCACTACTAGTATAACCAAACAACCAACAACTTATCATAACTGCCCATCAACGCCACTAGCACGCGCGGATGTCATTTCACTCTTTTCGCACGTTACTAAAACCCAACAACATACAAATAACAACAGCAATAATCTTGAAACCAAACCAACATCCATTTAACGACCAACACAATGGATGGATAGTTTGGCTGGCTCAATATAGTTTTCTTCGTATCCAACAACATCAACAACAACAGCAGCAAAAACAACAACAACGACGAATCAACATTATCTTTCTGTTATTTTTTTTATATATATATTTCATTTGGCCTGTGTTTCTTTTCTTCTCTTCTCTGTTTTAATGATCGCATTATAAATGAAGTAGTTGTTGTCGGTTTAATTCCAAGTACGCGGGACTGAATGCTTTCATCATTCATGCAGCCCATGAAACCGTGGGAAACAAACTCGTGCCAGTCGCCAGTTTATTGCTGTCAAATATTATCTTGATGGCAAAGTAAGCAAGCAAGCTAGCAAGCCAACAGGCAAAAAACCTAGTGGTGGGGCAACAACACAACTACAACGACAACGACAATAACAACCAAACCAAGTGGGGGTACGGTAGCAAAGTTGAATACGATTGTTGTGTTGTTCGAATACATGCCCGCCTGTCGGTATTAGTGAGTTGATTGAATGCGTTGCTATTACTTGGCATGTTTAACACATACACACATTCTCAATACAAATATACGAACTCATATGGCATGGGTATGGAATACCAACCATATAACTAATCACAGAGTGGGTAAATTTTTTATTGTAAAAGTATTATACTTTAGATATGATGTGAGACGTGGCCCCTCAAAGTTTTGAGTTTGCGCTTTGGGGATACTTTAAACTACATTTATGTTTTCTGTGAATTATATTGAACAATAAAAAAAAGCCTGAGAATTGAAACAAATCGTTACAAACGTCATTTAGCCCGTACTACGGTCAGTCAGTATTAAACGAGTTACTTGTAACGGTGGGACTAAGTTGTTACTTAAGTGTAACGGAAGAAATATCAAAGCATCAGCAAAGAGAATATGAAATATGTTGTAAGTACATTCTTTCATGAAAGTACCGTTATTTATTCGAACATCAAACTTTACTTAAGAGTAGCCACCATTTAAACGCATATCATGGAATTTAGTTATTTTAACATAAGGAAGAAGTCTCTGCTGGTCAAATCCTGTGAATAGCATGAAATTTGGTGACTTCTGGCAATAATTTGAGATCAATTTGAGCACTGCCGCATTAGCCCTCTTGGTACAACCAATGCCGCGACGCAAGACATCAAGTAAAATGGCGTGAACTGATGTCAAGTACCTTAAAATATGTCGGCAATTTTCGAGCTCCATTTTTTTCACTTACCGATATTCGGTTTAAAGCATTAATAGAGATCGGAACTAAGCAAATCTTTAATCACTTCCCCACATTTCCCAAAATCTATAAGGATTCCGCACATTAAACACAAAATTTCGGACAATTCGATAGTGAATATCGGAATCAAACTTTGCAATATCGCATAACACAGTGTCGTCACAGTATATAACTTTTTTGATTTCAATATCTTCAGGTTTTTCAACGTTGGTTCAGATTGAGAGATATTTATACCTAAGCCAGAGCATATGAGGCTGGCATCAATATAGGAACCGCCAAGCAAAAAGAGACATGTAAAGAAGTGAAATAAATGTCATTATTGAGTCCGAATTAATGGATATGAATCACTGAATTTAAGAGGTGCTTGTCATAGGATGGAAGATTTCTTTCACTAGTTAAGTGCTTCGGATGTTCTGGTGAAGATAAAGGTAATAGACATTTTTTATGATTGCCTTATGGTAGTATTTTCAATTTAAACTTTTAGTTTTCAGTATAAGTCAGGTAGAAGGGCTAATGTCCTAAGCAAAGACTAGTGTTATTCCTAACTTAGTGAAGAAACTTGTTACTGATTATCTCTCATATTAACTAAAATCGACTATGTCTTCATTTCAACATGACTTTGCTGAAATATAGTTACTAATGTTCTAAAATTTCCGACTTGTTTTGAATGATTTTTTCTATGGCGAACAGAGGGGTGGAGATAAGGGGCAGAAATGTTTTAGGAAAATGTTGGGGATAAAAAAGTAATGGAAGTCGGTCACACAGTTTACCCACTTATGGGGGAATCTTAAGCAGTTATGATACTTTATCTTCTATATTTTTCTAGTCTGTAATATAAATTTTGTATTGCAGCCCCCTTAATGATAGGAGAAAGAGGGTATGTATGTTCAAACAAAACGTTGGGGGTGGAAAACTAATGGGAGTCGGGCATACATTTGACCCTTCTGGGGGATCTTAGGAGCTGTGGGGGCCAATGTTTTTAATTTCATAAAATTTTGAACTTTGAATGGAGAAAGGTTATAGGTATGTTCGGAAAAAATGTTAAGAAGGAATTTAAGGGGAATCTGTCATACATTTTACCACTCCGGGATTGACTCTGTGATACATATAAAGTTTTTTGTCAATTTTTCCTTTTGGCCACCACTATAAGCTCGATGAGGTGCCACTTGCCCACATCCTACTCCCCCCAATTTTTGGCTCCTGCATTTTTCCAAACCTCGCATAATTTGGGGGTCTGCCGCATCCAAATCCTGTTACTAAGAAACTCCATACAACTATCGAATACCAAGATATACTCTTGGTTTCGTGAAAAGGTGGGCTAAGGAGTTTTCTGATACATATGTTACTAAACAGCTTTATACGGCTCTTGTAAGACCTATTTTTGAATATGCATCAAGAATATGGAATCCATATTATCCGGTTCACATCCATTCTAGTGAGAACATTTTTTTTTTTTTTGCTATTCTGACTACGTGGTTTAAGTTGGAGTTATGACGACTTACCATCATATTCTAATAGGCTAAAGCTTATTAGACTCCCAACTCCCAGTTGGATGTTACCTTTGTATTCAAACTTCCTAACTGTGATGTTGACTCAGAGTTTCTTCTATCAAATTTAAATTTTAACATACCTTGTAGATTCACAAGACATTTTAAGCTGCTTCATTTGGACTTTTTTTTGCACTAATTATGATTATTCTTATCCTTTGCGCAGAATTTGTAATGATTACAATGTGTTACACAATTTCGTTGATATTAATTCTATCGTATTGAAAGTAAAGCGCGATATGTAATTGAATACCTTAATTAATTATATCTTGTTGCTTATACATTCAGGTCTCGTTGTATGCGGTAGATGTGTTCCACAGAAATTCGCATAGCTTGAAATCGCAAAAAAGATCTTGGGATGACGATTTTATTAACTACTTCTCAAGTCGCGATATCCCAAGAAATATTATTTTATCCACGTTGCATGCACGTTCTGTATCTGGGTCCATATCGAGTATTTGGTTTACTAATTTGCTAACTGTTAAACTTCTCTAATTTTTTATTTCGAAATAAGGGGTGTCGTAGAAATTTCTTACTCAATATCTTCTTCGATATTTTCAACGTAATCTGTAATAGCACGTCATCGTCATTTAAGGGTTCATCAACGAAATGCTTATTTTGGTCTTCATGGTCAAGTGTTTCAAAGTCTTTACCTCCAAGCTGATCTGCCAAACTAAAAATTTCTTCATACAAAGCCGAAGTTTCTCTATCTGCAAAACCAGAAACACTCTCTGCCCATGCTGCTTTCCAACAGGAATTTAATGTTTGTAGTTGTATTTCAGTGATGACAGAAGCAAATACTAATGTTAGTGACTCACTTTAACTTTTTTTTTTTCAAAATGAATTGATATGTGCGTGTTATGAAGTATTTTTTAAAAGTGTAAATAATGACTTGATCAAAGGGCTGAATAATGCTGGAAAAAATTCAAGCTGAACCTTAAGAATTGCCCCAGCAGGTGCATTTAAATTTGAGCTTATTTTCTTTCATGTACGCTTCATCATCTGGTATAAAGAATATATGGAATCTATTAGTAAATGTAGAAGTAGTAACCCATGCTTTAGAATTAATCAACCAATAAACTTGAATTTTTTTGAATATCCTTATATTTATATCACCAAAATCGGTTTACCTGATGTATTACTGCACAGTAAAAATGTTACCCTATCTTTGCATGCTTCAAGTCGACTCGGTTTCTTTTCAGACTTTGCGATACAAGTTCTACTTGGCATGTTCTTCTATAACTTAATGAGCACAATATGTTTCATCCTCAATAAACTTTTTCAATTTTTCTGGATGAATTAACAGCATTTTCTGCTTCTGATGCGGATTCGCCAGTTGTTTGACTATTATGCAGATCATATATTTTTAAAAATCTTTTTATAGGACGTAGAAGGCTCCAATGACTTAATCTTCTCATAAGACATAAGGGCCTTTGCTCTTACAAGATATCCAATTACAGAAATTTTTTTCTTGGTTAAGTTTGCAATCCATATTATTAAGGTCATTTCAACTTTTTCTAAAACTGTGCCTCTGGACTGTGATAAATATTTTGCGAAAATACAATAAGAAAATGCATGACCTCTTGATAATGAAAACGTGATTATAAAAACGTCGGTTTTCAAACCGCATAACATGAAAATCGCATAAAAAATCCGCATAAAACGAGACTTTATTGTATTTGGATTTATCTCTTAGTTATTAGCTAATGACATAGTACTGTAGCTGATTTACAAACACATTATTTACTTTCCAGCATTTGTTTAGAATCCGTCAGGGTATGGATACTGGACGAGCCATCTCGGTCGGTAGGGGCGGGTGAGTGGCGTGGGACGTTCGTTCAAAAATCAACAATTAAATTTTTCTTAATTTGAACTCAGTTCTACCTACTTCAGCATCAACTTATATCTTTCTCAATATTAATTTGGAAAAGTGAGTCGTGATAAAATTTTAGTTTTAACAGCTTATTAAATTAGGAAGTGTCTGAAATATTTAAGGGCGTTCAACAGACTACGTCTGCTACTTGACCGACATTAGAGCAATTATTTAATATCGGCTTTGGTTAACACATTTCACTATTTGAACTACGGAATAAATCCTTACCGAAAATTGTGAATTACAAATGAATAAAATAAAATACTTTGTTTATTCTCAATATTATTTTTTTTAATCTATAATATCTATAATATTAATAGGCAAGGCGATTTCTTGTGACCGATGTAAGTTTCACAGTTTCACCCCGATTTTGACAAAAAATTTATCATTTGAAAGGTATTTCTTTTTAGCTGTTACCCAGATTTACAGATTTTCATCGTCTGGAATATTTTTTGGAGTTATGATCGCTTAAAGTTGCTACTAACACTTACATAAAATTATACAATGCTATGTGTGTGTTTATTAAATTTGTTAATGTGTTTGTGTAAGTGTGTTGAATTATGAAGCATGGCTTCAGGGTCCTAGAATTTGCACTCGAATTTCGAGTGCTGGAATCTGCTAGTATATATTATAATTTATATTTATTTTTGAACTTTTTGGAGTTCCCTAACGACTTTATAATTTCAAATATTATTTTGGATACTCCAATTTCTCTTGGATATTGTTCAGATTTGAAAGTGTAATTTTTTCATAACAGCTTTATACTAACATCCTTAGATTTTTTTTAATTCGCATCCAAATAAATCCCGCCTTTGGATGTAATGAAAATGTGGTTTTTTAGAATGGCTTCAATTATTTTTTTGCTAGGTGGTTGGAGTTCAATACTCCTATAATAATTTTGTTTAATCGCTTCTATAGCTTTTCCAATTATCGCTGTTTTCATTGCTTTAATTATTTTTTTCTTCGCAAATCATCCCACTGTAAGTTAAATTTGCAGTAATTTTTTTTTTTTATAAATTTATGTTTCAGTTTCATCATTGAATCATACTTGTAACAAGAGTGTATCTGTGATGCGTATGCGCCTTTATTTGCCGTTTCGATGAGCTGATTTCATGTAAATACGTATTTATGATGTATATATGTAGACCTCTTTTATAACTCTGCAGTGTTTCGTTATTATGTACGAGTACTAAACATGTATGCACATGCATTATTTATGGTGTAACTTTTAATGCGATGACAAATTCTAGAGCATTAATTGTTTATCACTTTATGAGTAAGTACGAGTATACATATAAGTAGTTTCAACATATGACATAAATTTATAGTTTAACATCAACAATCTTAATCGGTGATGGGTTGTAAAATGCGACAAATTTTTTTAAGACGTTTGACTGCCTATCTTTTAGGTTTTCTTTATTTGATAAGAATAATAAAATCTGGCTATACAACATCAATATCAGCTGGGTTCCAGGTCACCAAGGATACCGAGCCTGCTCAGGTTCGGAATAGAACTCTGAACAGGTTATTATTGATATTAGAAATATAAGGAAAGATATACCCTAACAGATTGACCAAAATCAGGTGGGATACATACCCGGTTGTAGGACCTAAAAAGCTATATGGTCATCTGTGAAAAGAAAAAAAAAGACGGGATTCTTACTCAGCGAAAACAAGAAAAAGTTGCACGCGATTACGGATGTTCTAACGGGACACAATATATCAGGAGTTGTAATGATGAAGAGGAATCAGAATCAGTAATTTACTTGATTTGTGAATATCTAGTCCTTCAAGAAAGACTACTTCTATATTTATCTTGATACACGGTTATTCGATAGTCTTCATTGATAAATTTTACAAAAATTGAGAGGAGAAAAATAGTGATAAAACGTTGGTAGAACAACATACCTTAGGCCGAGTTTTTGGAATATATTATTTATTTCCAGCTTAGATTTGTGGTAAAAAAAATTTTTTTCGTCATGTTCCGCAGTTATGCCAAAGACTTTTCCAAATAGAATGGGCCTGTACTGCTGTTTCTGAATTTGGTGAAATTGGTTGTGTACAATTTCCTGTATTTACACCTATATTCGTTACTGGAATATGTCATTCTGATGAATTGTAGAATAGGATATATTTTTTTAAGCCGAAATACAAAATTATATTTTGGATGATATTTCCAAGGCCTCTAACCCAAGAAAAATCATTTGAAATCTCACTTGGAGAAAACCGAGCATAAAATTTTTTAATTGACTTATATATTACAAAGTCAAGGTATTGGAAAATTCCTCAACTTACCTGATATTTTGAATGATATCCCCAAGACCTGATCCAGGAGAAATCATGTAGATGCTCAAGATAAGATAAGGAAGGCTATACGCACTGCGACCAATTTGATCTTTTGTGCAGCCCATGGTTGTTCTAAAGATTAAGGCTTCTTATGAAGCCAATTACCCTATTTAGTTTCCATATGTCCCGGGGGGATACAGTGTATCCTCCAAGTGCAAGGATTCTCTTACCACTTAGTCTTGGACATTCACAGAGAATATGTTCTGCTGTTTCCACCTCCTGCTCGCAGAACCTACATGTGTCTTTAGCAGATTGTCTTTTCTTTCGTAGATGATATCTAAGATTGTAGTGTTCTGTAAAGAATCCCGTCAAGGTCCTTAAGTCCTTTTTATCAAGGGTAAGTAGTCATTCCGATTGAACACTGGATAGAGTTATGAATCTCTTGGCCTCCCGTTGACCTGGACTTCTGTCCTAGTGTCGGTAATTTGTGATTTTCTCCTCTCCCTCATTTTTTCTTTTATGTGTCCCACTGGAACAACACAGAAAGGTTCCGGACCGATGAAAGGACGACGGGCCCCTCGATTGGCTAGGCAATCGGCCCTTTCGTGCCCTACATGTCCTTCATGTCCCGGAATTGATTTAATATGAAGACAAGTTAAAATCTCACTATTACGAATTTAGCGATATTTTAATCCAAGAGAAATCATTTAGAAGCTCATTTGGATAAGACCGAAAACAAAATTTTTGAACTGACTCAATATAAAGTCAAGTTGAAATCGATGTATAAGGATTTAGATTTAAGCAAGTTACTAAAGGTATTGGGAAATACCTACTCATTTTTAAGGGATCAGAATTAGAAGAAGTTATTCGTTCTTGTAGTTGACTATGCGAAAATTGATTAAAACCGCGGTAACTTGATTTGATACCTGCCTTTATCAAACCAGATGTTTTAGAAAACTAAAATTAGATATTCCTTTCCAAAGTTAAACTTTCGATTAATTCCATAATTTGGAAAAGTGAGCCATGATATGTACTTTAATTTCTACATCTTATATGAATATGAACCGTTGTCAACAGACAACGTGTCCTACTTTTTTTATTTATTTTTTATTATAAACCAACACTTAGGAGATGCCCCCAGAAATGCAGTATTGCGTTGACCTCAGGAAAATAGTTTATGGGAGGGAGGAAAAAAGGAGTAGTGTTTGTGGATATTTGACTTAAATTTTACTATTTTGTAACTGTGGAGAAAGACTTGTGTGGGGAGTTTATTCCATATTCGACTAATAAACAAATTCTCCCTGCAACGCGCAGAGTGGCCAAATGGACAACAGAGTACAAACGGATGTGATCTACTAGACAAACAGATAGTACGAACTGCCGCTCGATACTTGGAATGAGTTCACTAATCTCAGACACTACCATGGGAATATCTATGGAAAAGTGTTGCACAACCCACACTCCGAAGATGTTCTACGGAGTCGATAGAGTTGGATACCCTACTGTTATAAATGAGTAACAACAACCACCTTTGTAGACGGTCCAGTAGCTCCAAAATAGACTTTGAAGCTCTTGCTCATATGTGGGAGTTGTATTCCGCATTCAGTCGGATGTAGGTAATATCGATTTTAAAGGGATCGGAAAAGGGAAGTAATTTTTGAATCTAATGCCAAGAGAGTTGAATGCTTTTTTCGACACTTAAAAAACATGTTCGTTCCAACGAACATCACATTGAGTTCTCATACCCAGAACATCAAAAGTATCACATTCCTTAATATCTATACCACCCATATATAGAGATAGCATTATTGAATCCAAGGCCCTATGGGTCAACAAACTGAAGTCTTAAGCCCATTAAAATCTACCCAATTCGCTTTACCCCACTCAGAGATTCCCTCCAATCTCAAAAAGGCTTGGTCTACAATTGAAGGAAAATGGTTGACAAATGTTTCTGTCATCTGCGAATGAGTAGATGGAATTGAAGGTTTGACGAAAAAGGTCATTAAGAAAGATAAGGAAAAGAGAGGGGAAAGAGCTGAATCTTGGGGTACTCCTGAGTTAAACTGAAACTCATTGCACAGATTGCAATGGGACGATAATTTTAGAGATCGTTTGAAATTTGGCAACCTTCCTGCAAGAGGGAAAAACTCCCGAATGGTACGAAGAGCTGCAAAGTTTGATCAATATAAGAATAAATTTGATAAACTATTATTTTCTGCAGCATTTGGATTAGTTATTCTCACTTTAATACTTTTTCACTATTTGATCTTTGGAACAAATCCTTACTGAAAGTTGTGAATAAAAATAAAAAACAATAATGAGACGACTTTTGTTTTTGGTGCCACCATTCGAAAAATTGACACAAACAAGTTCCCCGCAAATAACATAAACAAGTATGAGGGAATGCGCTTAATTAAATGTATATGATCTATATTGAGTCGTTAGTTAGTAAAGATCTTCTAATAGGCCCAGACTCCAAGCCACTAATTGACCACTATCAAAAATGTCCGAACCATGTATCAACTTCAACATTTTATTAATATTTACTTAAGTTTCAAGCAAATCTCTTGCTCACAGAAAAATAATGGTCTATTGAGGGCAATCGAAATATTTGTTTAATACAACAAAAATTCGAATGTAAGGATTGAAAACATACGTACATATGTATTTGAAAACAACAGTTGGCTGTGGTATTCAAATAATATTCACAACATATTTGTTAGCCACAAAATATAAACTTAATCATTTAAAAACTTTGTTGAAGGCTGTTAATAAAAATGCTGATAAGTTCATTATGTGTACTGGCGTCGTTATTGTACCAGTTACTTAAAAAAGGAAGGGCCGCTGCACTGTTAGCTTAAATAATCGATTAGTTCCGATTCGAGATTTATTAAAGATTACTCTAATTAACTAAATTATAACTAGAATTTCGATAAACATCTAAAAATCATCGTCTGTAGCCAGAGCTCTTTAGCATTTAATTTTATATTTCCCTCCATTGATTCAACTCTTTCTGCAATAACAACAACGAAACATTCAACAACAACTTTGATTTTGTACCGTTATTTTTCTTTTTCTTCTGTTTATAAAGTACTGCCTTATACAACTCTGCTGGTTTGTCTGTGTGTGTTTTTCATATCATTTTGTTTTGTCTGCCCCTGTTCGCCTGGGTTTATTGTTTGCATTGTTGCCGTTGTTGTATGTGTTTTTCTTCTTTTTTTTTTTTTTGGTACAATTGAGCTTGTATGAATAGAACCGGATTTTTTGTTAACGACTACGTCAATGTACAACAACAACAACAGCAAAATAAGTAAATACATTATTGGCACGTGCTATTCAATAACCAAGATTAAAGTCTGTAAGTATAAAAAAGCTTTAGCAGGCAAATGATTGAACAAACGACCAAACGAACACACAAAAAAGAAATGGTCCGTAATTCATTATTAATGTTTTTATTTTGTCATTGAAATTTACGGGATCAATTTGAAAAACAAAAAAAAGAAATACTAATTTATATTAATGACCGCTGTCTGGAAAAGTTAATTATTTAGTGGATACATAGTGATTGAGGGTAATCAGCTAAGGATTTTATATAATTTCAATAATTATGGATTTATTAAGGGGACCCAAACAAACATTTTAATATGGATTTTTAAAAATTCCAAACCTTGTTCTTTTATGTATATATCAGAAAATAAGGTAGCAAAGTATATCATGTCGATCTTAATGAAATAAAAAGAAGTAAGAAAATAATAGTTGGTATAGACCGACTTCACGATATCATACGTTAAGAGACCCTATCTCTTAGGTCCAACTAATTGGATATAGAAAATAACCATAAACCTAGAATTTGCACTCGAATTTCGAGAGCTGGTATCTGCTATTAAAAATAAAAAGAAACTCGAGTGGAAAATGCCCGTTACAAGACGTAAAAGTTTGGAAAAAAAATAAAAAGTGTGGGTTGGAAAAAAGAATCAAAAAATTATCTGTAATTCACGGACATTGAAGAAAAAACTGCTACAGCTATTAGTGAGAGACAGAAAAAAAAAGTGAACAAATACCGGTTGCGCCAACTTTCCCCTTCTTTTCAGTTTAAAAGTATGATAACTGACGAGTATTACGTAAAAGTTGCAGGCAACAATAGTTAAACAGTCAAAACATTATTTTGAGTCTTATTGTCAAAATGCACCCGAATTTACCAGTAAGGGTTTTATTGTGGTTGGACATAAGTGATCATGGTAATAGTCAACCATTAATTTCCCAAGGAGGATAAGCTGTCACTGGGCAAATTTGTAATGAAAGATGTGTTCCAGCTCTTCAGAAATTTGAAAAAAAAAAAACATCGACGAGACAAAATAGTTTTCTGACCCGATTTACCGGCTTCACATTAAAAGGCTACATATCAAGGGTTTATAATCAAAAAGTGCTATCTGCTTTAACGCAATTTTTGAGGAGAGCGAGGAACACCAATTTTTTCATTAGATCTGAAAGTACTCATCGACCGGTTTAGTACAATATCTATTAAGAATTAATCCTACTATTGATGTTGAAAATTAAGATCATTATTATAGATAACAGTTATCTTAGAGAATAGTTTAAAACCCAACATAAATTATATTTTTAATTGCCGATAGCACTTTTTTGAATATAAACCCTCGATATAAAAACTTAATGCCAGTGGCAATGAAATGGAAATGGCTACTGTGCCAAAAATACTAATTTCTTAATTCAAAAAACAAGTAAGAAAATTATAGTCGGTCTAGACCGACTATACGATACCCTATACCATGCGTTTAGAGACCCTATCTCTCAGGCCCAACTAACTGGATATAGAAAATAAGCATAAACCAAATTTGAGTGGGATTTTTATTAATTTTTTCGGCTGCATATATGAAAAAGTTCATATCGGATGCTATATCTATATGGGGACTGGGCCCAAAAATGGACCGATCCTGACCATGTTTAGTAAAGTCTCCTGTATTTTGCAAAAATATAAACAAACAAAATTTGAGAAGAATCAGTGCAATATTTTTGTTTTTTGATAGATTTAAGTGAAGATCGGGAAGCAGCTCTATATGGGGCCAAAGGGATCATTTTTGGACAACTCATTAATGGATGTAATGAACGCATATAAACCCAATTTGAGTAAGATCTATGTGACGATACGTCCAACCTTCGTGTAAGACAGTTTATCTTGAATTGTGCTCCGTGTTTTTCGTCAATAACTTTTGTATTAAAGAATTTATAATTTTGTGTTTAATGCTTAAAAATCCGTTTAATTATTTCTGCAAAACCAAACAACAACAATAACAATTTCTGATAAACAATAAGTGCTCTCAGTTATTTTAAAAATCTATATCCCGAATAAAACTAAATTAAATCCCTTAAAATGGCATGTTTAAAAAAAGGCTGTTCTTTGGAAGGTCATGACGAGGGAATGATGAGTTGCTGGCTTTGTCTTGGTGTATGTCACTTTAAATGCAGTGGCTTATCTGGTTTAGTAGCCGAATCTGTATCGAAGCATAAAAACTTGCATTGGCGCTGTAATGATTGTCAAAAAATTGGCGCTGATTTTTACCGCTTCTTCCAAAGCACTAAAAACAATTTTTTACAAATTCAAAACCATTTTGCTAATTTATCCGGGCAAATAAACTCTTATGGAAAGCTTTTCGATGATTTCAAGTCATTGGATGGACTCCAATCTCCTAAATTACCATCTCCAAATCACCGTAAGTCACCCAGATTCATGAATAGAGAAAACCCTGATAATACTACTGCTTCTTCAATCCATACAACTCTGAATTCTGCAAATATGCTTACGACAATTACTTCTCCTTTGATGCCTCAAAATGCTGTCCTACCATCTTTTAATAAAGCATCATCGATACTTACAACTGATAATATACAATCTTTTACAAATACTGCTCCCTTGATATCTAAAACTGCAATGCTACCATCTTTAAATAATACGTCCTTGACGCCTACAACTGCTATTCCACCATCTTTAACTAATGAAGAGGCATTACCGAAACAACTAAAAGTAATACCGCCAAAAAAATCTATTTTTATTTCACGTCTTTCTTCGGACACCTCCACTGATGACATTAATTTTTATATAAATTCTAAACTAAGTTATAAAGCTGATGTTATGATATATAAATTTTCCTATTCCGTACCAAGAAGGATTACATCTTTTAAAATAACCGTTCCGTTCGATCTTTATGAGCAAATCGTTAACCCTGCTTTCTGGCCTGTGAATACTTTAGTTCGTGAATATGAATTTAAAGAAAATCCACGGAGAAACAACATTGCTGAGCTTCCGCCCCGACATCGAATAAATGAAAATACGAATTTCAACATTAATTCAAAAAACTAGATTCTTTACCCGTTGAACGACTAACCATTATGTATCAGAATGTTCGTGGTTTAAATACTAAAATGTCTAATCTACTAGTTAACAGTTATGACTTTAATTTTCATGTTATCATCTTTACTGAGACATGGCTGAAAGATAATGTTTTTAATTCTGAGTTACTATGTAACAATTATCAAATATATAGATATAACAGAAGCGATCGTAATGGTGGTGGTGTTTTAATTGCTGTATCATGCCTGTTTGCTTCCGAATCTCTTCAATCTGAATCTTCTCCAAATATTGAGTTTGTCAGTGTAATGATAAAGCTTAGTTATAAAATCATTTTCATAACCTGTTCGTATATACCTCCTAATTCTCCCGAAGAAATATACCTTCAACACGTTCAGGCCATCAAATCAGTTGCTCAACGTGCTAAACCTGAGGATTTAATTTTTGTTGTTGGAGATTTTAATTTACCATCTATAATATGGAAAAATTCGCCTGATGCTCCGGATTTTATTCCAATTCAATCTAATAACTGTGATGATTTAATATTGAATGAGATAGTTGATCTTAGTCTTTACCAGATGAATGGCGTATTAAATGAATACGGTAAACTGCTAGATCTGGTATTTACAAATAATCCAGAAGATTGTATAATAACTCGCTCTGATCCTATCACCTTGCCGGAAGATCGCTTTCATCCAACTATTGAAATTAGCTGTGTTTTGCCTACTTTTGGTGGATCCAATATTCGTATTAATAAAGATAAAGTTTTTTGTTTTAAACAAACCAACTATAGCAAATTGATTGATCTAATTTCTAACACTAACTGGAATGATTTGTTGTGCCATACTTCTATTGATTTAATGGTGGAGGTCTTTTATGGAACTATGTATTCTTTTATGGATGAATGCATCCCAAAGCGTTCTGTCTACAAACGAACTGGCCCGCCTTGGAACTCAAAACAACTATCAAGATTAAAAAATTTGAAGAACAAGTATTATAAAAAGTATAAAATTTTTGGTTCTCTTGTATTTTTTGAAAAATACTCCATTCATCGTGCCGAATATAATATTCTTAACAATTATTTATACAAAATCTATCTAAACAAAATGAAGGAAGATTTCAATCGTGATCCTAAAGCATTATACGACTTTGTTAATTCAAAAAGAAAAACTACTGGTTATCCATCTGTAATGAAATTAAACGATATCGAATCTAGTGATGATACTATAATAAGTAACATGTTTGCAGACTTTTTTGCTAGTACATATTCTGTTGCTCAATATTGTTCCAACAGCTATTCATATCCAATAAACACAAATCAAGCTATATCTTTTCCCCTAATTGATAAGGCAGAACTTGTTAATAGCCTGAAGAAACTTAAAGTTTCATTTACTCATGGACCTGATGGAGTACCTAGTTCTATTCTCAATTATTGTGCTACTTCCTTGGCAACACCACTGACTCTGTTGTTTAATGCGTCAATAAAAAACGGCTATTTTCCAAAATTTTAGAGAGCTTCTTACATCATTCCATTATTTAAATCTGGAAATAGATCGGATGTTTCTAATTACCGTGGTATTGCTAAACTTAGTGCAATCCCTAAGCTTTTCGAGAAATTTATTACAGATTTTTTGTGCTATCACTCATCGTCAATTTTGTCACCATTTCAACACGGATTTCGGAAAGGATGCTCTACCGTTACAAATGTGCTTCATTTTACGACAATAATTAACGATGGTTTTGTCAAGAAAAAACAAACCGATTTTAGTAAGGCTTTCGATAAAGTAAACCATAACCTTCTACTGATCAAATTGGATTTATTAGGTTTAACACCATTAAGCCTTAAATGGATAAAATCATATCTTTCTGAGAGAACACAACGTGTAATATATAATAATATGTCATCTAAAGATATTACTGTGACTTCTGGTGTTCCTCAAGGCAGCCATCTTGGACCAATTCTTTTCTCCCTTTTCATCAATGATCTTCCAAAAGTGATAAATTTTTGCAACGTTTTAATGTACGCTGATGATGTTAAAATTTTTTTAAGTTACTGTCAACATAATGATCATATTCATCTTCAATCAGATCTCAACAATTTCTTTTCGTGGTGTAACCGTAACCTAATGGAACTAAATTTGAAAAAATGTAAATGTATGCGTTTTTCTAGAAATAATGTTTTTCCTGCTAACTACTTTTTGGGCGGATATCAGCTTGAACTTGTCGATACTTTTCTGGATTTAGGAATTCTACTTGATCCTAAATTAAACTTTATATCTCACATCACCATGACAGTTAATAAAGCTAGAGGTACACTCGCCTTTATTAAAAGATGGGCAAAAGAATTTATTGATCCTTACATAACCAAACAACTTTTTACATCTCTTGTAAGACCTATTTTAGAATATGGGTCAATAATATGGGATCCCTTCTATAACATTCATATTCAACGAATCGAGTCTGTACAGAAACAATTTCTACTCTTTTGCTTACGTGGCTTACCTTGGAATTCTGCAATTAATCTTCCTTCATACGCTGATCGACTTAAATTAATAAAATTACCTACTTTGGAAAGCCGAAGGACTATGCTAAAAGTAACATTTATGATCAACCTAATTAATGGTGAAATCTGTTCTGACTTTCTTGTCAACAATATAACTTTTAATGTTCCTCAACGAGTATCACGCCAATTCCAACCACTCTTTGTTAAATCTTTTCAAACCAACTATGCTCTAGCTGATCCTTTTAGAAGAATTTGTTGTGTTTATAATAATCTTTATCAATTAATTGATTTTTCGTTGAACACTGATGTAATTAAGCATAATATCATTATTTTCTTAAATTCCTAACTATTTGTTTTTATTTTTAAATCATTTAATTGTTTCAATATATGTACATATGTAATTATATCATTTATAAAGGTCTGTAAGGATTTATTCCATTGACCTAATAAATAAATAAAAAAAAATAAAATAAAAAAATTTGGATCTTATGACAATTTATGTCGATTTCATAGGGGTAATTTGTATGGGGGCTAGGTCTGAACATGGACCGATTCTCACCAATTTCAATAGCGTTCACCCCATGGCCGATAAAAGCTTATATACAAAATTTCATCAAAATATATTCATATTTGCGACCTGCAGTTTGATTACAAGGTTTACATGGACACACAGACGGACGGACGGACGGACGGACGGACATTGTTAAATCAACTCAGAAAGTGATTCTGATTCGATCGGTATAATTAAAGATGGGTCTAGGTCAAATATTTTTGGTTGTTACAAACAGCAGCACAAAGTCATTATACCCAAACCACATAGTGGTATAGGGTATAATAAACAAGAAAATTATAGTCAGTCTGACCGACTATGCGATAACCTATAACATGTTTATGGTTATGTAAAATAAGCATAAACCAAATTTGAGTTGCATTGTTAATTTTGTTAATTTTTTTTTTTTGCCTGCAGATATAAAAAAATTCATGTCGAATATTTAATTATTATGGAACTAGGTCGAAAAATGAATCGATCCTGACTATATTTGGTAAAGTCACTTATGTTTTGGGAAAAAAAAATATACAAACCAAATTTGAGAAATTCTGCACAATATTTTTGTTTTTTGATAGATTTAAGTGAAGATCGGAAAGCTGTATAATGGCTATGACCAACATTTGTTCCATAGGGTTAATTTTTTGACTACAGATTAATAAGTCCAATAAATACACACAAACCAAAGTTGACCGAAATCTATATGATTTGTATGGCGACTAGATCTGAACATGCACCGATTTTCATGAATTTCAATAAAATTCGTCCTAAAAGCTTATGTACCAAATTTCACTAAAATATATTCAAGGTTTACATGGACACACAGACGAACGGACGGACGGACGAACATCGCTAAATCGACTCAGAAAGTTATTGTGATGAGTGTAGGTTAAATACTTTTGGTAATTACGAACCAAATAGTGATTTAAAGTATAAAAAGGAGTTCAAAACCACTGAGGTCAAAAAAGGGAAGTGGCTGAAATTGTGAAAAAATTTCGGATTACAAACGTGTAATATTTTTCTGTATACTTAGTTCTATTTTCTTTGCTATAAATTAATAACTATTTAATCAAAAATTCTTCTGCTCCATCACTCTTTTTTATATGTTTACATCCAGCGTATAAAGAGTTTGTACAGATGTTTGTAACTACCAAATATAAAATATCTTTAGCGATGTCCGGCCGTCCGTCCGTCCACCTGTCCGTCTGTGTGTCCATGTAAACCTTGTAATCAAACTGCAGGCAAATATAAAAATTTTTTATGTAAGCTTTTATCAATCATAAGATACATGATGTTGAAATTGGTGAAAATCGGTGCATGTTCAGACCTAGTCCCCATACAAATGACCCCTATGAGATTTAAATTGCCATAAGATTCAAATTATCGTATAGATCTGGGTTAATTTTGTGTGTGTGTTTATTACACGCATTAATGAGTAGTCCAAAAATTAACCTTGTAGAACAATTTTTTAGTCATAGCGCCCAAATAAAGCTGCTTCCCAATCTTCATTTAAAACTATCAAAAAACAAGTAAGAAATTATAGTCGGTCTAGATCGACTATACGATACCCTATACCATGATTTAGAGACCCTATCTCTTCGGTCCAACTAATTCGATATAGAAAATAAGCATAAACCAAATTTGGGTGGCATTGTTATTAAATTTTTTGGCTGCAGATATGAAAATGTTCACATCGGATGCTATATCTATATGGAGACTAGGTCGAAATATGGACCGATCCATAGTTGGTAAAGTCACTTATATTTTGAAAAAATATGTACAAACCAAACTTGAGAAAAATCTGTGCAATATTTTTGTTTTTTGATAGATTTAAGTGAAGATCGGGAAGCACCTCTATATGGGGCCTATGACTAAGAATTGTTCTATAGGGATTTTTTTTGGACAACTGATAAATGGCTATAATAAACACATACAAAACCAATTTGACAGAGATCTATGTGATAATTTGCATCTTATGGCAATTTATGTCGATTTCATAGGGGTCATTTGTATGGGGACTAGGTCTGATCATGGACCGAATTTCACCAATTTCAACGCCGTTCATCATATGGCCGGTAGAAGCTTATATACCAAATTTCATCAAAATATATTCATATTTGCGACCTGTAGTTTGATTAAAAGGTTTACATGGACACAGAGACGGACGGCCATCGCTAAATCAATCGGTATAATAAAAGATGGGTCTAGGTCAAATATTTTTGGCAGTTACAAACATCAGCACAAAGTCATTATACCCAAACCAGATGGTGGTATAGGGTATAAAAATATTGCACAGATTTTTCTCAAATTTGGTTTTTGCATAAAATAAGTGACCCAAACCAATATGGTCAGAATCGGTAAATTTTTCAACCTAGTCCCTATATAAATATAGCATATTATATGAACTTTTTCATATCCGAAGGCAAAAATATTAATAACAATGCCATTCAAATTTGATTCATGCTTATAGAAAATCCAATTAGTTGGACCTAGGAGGTAGGGTATCGTATAGTCGATGTAGACCGACTATAATTTTCTTACTTGTTCAATTTTCTTTTTTGCCCATACCTTAAAAGTCTTGAATTCATTAGTTGTTATTTGATTTATAAATTATTTTTTAAGTCTAATAGTGACTACTCAATGTAAAACCTTTGTTTTGACGTGCGTTCCTTTTTTCTCAATTATTATTTTGTTCTTTGTTTGCCCGCGGCGGAACCACAGTAGGTAACCATTAAGTACTTTTTCTTCTTCGCTACTTAGGTAGTTTAGCACTCTCACGCTTGCAGAAGCTCGCCCTAAGAATCATTTACTAATGTTATTTGTTTGCCTGTGGCTAGAAAATTTCCCATTATTTCACAATTCAGAAAGCAGCATTGTTTAAAGTCAATTAATACTTCCCTTTGAAAGGCGTTAGGGTAAACAACATTCACTTTTATAATCTGTGCATTTTAAGATTTCTAATAATTGTAATCCTCCTAAGCGATCTGTGGAATAGAAAGTACGACAATGCTGTCATATGAACTGATCAACATATTCAAACCGTTGTATGTCCTTTTTTAATTTTACTTACAGTCAACCTCAATTAGCATTTAAATAAATATGGGGTGTGTGCATACCATATGGCTGCACTTCTTTTGAAAGAAAGTTTATGAGCACTTAGCGTCAATAGTTACTTCTTTTCTTATAAGAATACGTTCTCGGCATGTAAGACAATGAGTCACAATGCAGTCATATACGAGTATTCTTCATAATCTGGAAAGTACGCATAGATTGACTTCCTTAGCAGTACCTCCTCTCATTCTATTGCATGCACGCGCCAGGTCGTCATAACAAAGGTTATCAATATTTTGTAACCGAAAGCAGGATCATTTCAATTGGTTTTTGTTAATTTGTTTGTTTAATACTGGAAGCAAACCAGACACTATTTCGATGATTGCCAACTATTTTCCATTTACAATCTCTTAAGCGTGCCATATAAGAGAATGGCGACAATAATGTTGTTGTTTATACAGACAGTCAACTTTGAACTGTATTTGTCTAAACATGGTTCATGTGCATGTCACTTGCATCTAATGGCTTCCTTTTTTCTATTATATTCTCGTGGCAGGGCTACAAGGACGTTTAAATAACGTCTGCTGTCATTTCGAAGGCTTTTAAAAATTTGTGGCTCACACCCTCTTAAGCGCGTCCAGTAGTTTTATTTAAACTGCTACTAGTTTCTTTTTTTTTTTTTTTTTTGTTTACCAGAGGTTTAAGCGAGCCATGTAATGATATGAGCGTCAATGTTCACATTGTTTTCAAGAAAACTACATTTTAAGTTGGTCATGATTTTTCATACAAAAATAAAATTTTTGACGAAAATAAGGGCGGACTGAATTTTTTATATAAAAATGCATTTCTGTTGGAAAGAAAGTTTTTTTTGGCGCTATCTATCTTAGTTTAAGAGAAAAATTTAAGTTCTCTATTATTTTTAGTCCAATCGTAGTGTTGGTGGATAATTAACTTGAATTCTATTAGATTGGGAATTTTATTCCACATATGGGCTATCTCGACTGAGAAACGATTTTCCATTGTAATGTATTGTGCGGTCACTGGAGAATAGACTACAAAAGCGAGCAGATCAAAAGAAGTGGGCAGTACGAAATGAAATTCACACTTCTCAGCGGAATATTTCCCATGATAATTCTTTTATTTAATTTTTTTTTATCGAGTGACAGTTCTTCCAAGCTTCTTTGTTTAACAGAGGTTTAAGCGAGCCATGTAATGAAATGAGCGTCAATGTTCACATTGTTCACATTCAAGAAAACTACATTTTAAGTTGGTCATGATTTTTCATACAAAAATAAAATTTTTGACGAAAATAAGGGCGGACTGAATTTTTTATATAAAAATGCATTTCTGTTGGAAAGAAAGTTTTTTTGGCGCTATCTATCTTAGTTTAAGAGGAAAATTTAAGTTCTCTATTATTTTTAGTCCAATCGATTTTTTGATTGATTTTCTGAGAAAATATGAAAATATTTGCGCTATTTTACTTAGTTTTTGAAAAATATGCAGTTGGAAGTGGTTTGACTACGAGCTACAGTGGCTCCATAAAATATTCGCAAACCAGTATTTATACCCTACTAGCTGAACCCGGTGTGCTTCGCTACCCCTCATCGTTATAAAATAAAATAAAATAAAATAAAAAAAAATATTTATACATTAACAAAATATTATTTATTTAATTTAGAATTAATTATTGCACTAACAACTTTATATAATCAAGAGCTTAATAGAAGTTATTATGGATTTCAGTTTTTCTAAAAAGGGCGTGGTCCCGCCCAGTTTTCTTGTAGTACTATTTCTATTAATTTCAGTACAATATATACCAAATATCATCACCGTAGGTTAAAAAAGGCCGAGATATGACGATTTTAAATTTTGGGTTATATGGGCGGGACCACGCCCCTTTGCCCACTAACAACTTTATATAGTTAAGGACTTATTATTTCGCAAAAATATCCTTCTGTGAAAATTTCATGACGATCCTTCCAGTAGTTTAGAAGATTTTACGATCTTTTATTTTTCTAAAAAGGGGCGTGGTCCCGCCCACTTTTCTTCTGTTATGTATTTCTATTCATGCCAATACCATATGTACCAAAATTACCGCCGTATGTCAAAAAATTCCCGAGATATGACGATTTCAAATTTTGGGTTATATTGGCGCGACACCGCCCCTTTGTCCAATCAAAAATTTATATAGCCTATTATTTCTTCCAGAGCCACAGTAACACTCTGTAAAAATCAGGAAGATCGGTTCAGGGGTTTGGCCTCCTATAAAGCACAAACAAACACACATTCATTTTTATATATATAGATTGAAAGCAGATTAATTATAATTTAAGGTAAAATGGTGCGAAAAAGGGGGATTTGGTAATAAAAAAATGTATGGCTACCTTACCTGTAGATAAAAGGTGTATAAAACTTTAGGTAAATACATATTACAAAAAAAGTATTTTGTATAGCAAACATTGTTAGTGGTATAAGTAAAAAAAAAAGGGGGCGGTGAAATGGGCGTGGTTCATAGTTATATGGCGACGTTAACAGTATTAAGAGCAATATACTACCAAATAAAAAAATCCGTTGGAAGGAACAAATTTGTACAGAGAAAAAAAAGTTTAAAACTTTCAAACAAAATTTGGCTTGAAAAGGGGCGTGAAAGGGGGCGTGGCGTAAGAAATGTTTATTTCTACCTCGCCTGGAGTATAATGTGTATACAATTTGAAGTAAATCTGTTAAAAACTATATGGGAGCAATTACATAATTTTAAAAAAGTGGGCGTAAAAGTGGGCGTGGTCAAAAAAAAAGTACCCTATTAATCATGCCAGAGTCCCAGTTAAATGCTGTGAAAATTTCAGGAAGATCGGTCCAGAGGTTTGGTCTCCTATAAGGTACACACAAACAAACAAATAAACAAACACACATTCAATTTTATATATATAGATATAGGTACCACTATGTGGTTAGGGTATATTGACTTTGTGCCGATGTCTGTAACTACCAAAGATATTTGACCTAGACCCATTTTTTATTATACTGATCGACACAGAATCATTTCCTGAGTCAATTTAGCTACGTCCGTCCGTCTGTCCGCCCGTCTGTCTGTCCATCTGTGTGTGTATGTAAACCTTGTAATCAAACTACAGGTAGCAAATATGAATATATTTTAATGAAATTTGGTATATAAGCTTTTATCGGCCATACGATGAACGCTATTGAAATTGGTGGAAATCGGTTCATGTTCAGACCTAGTCCCCATACACATGACCCTATAAAATCTACTTAAAATATCGTAAAATCCAAATTGTCTCGGTCAAATTGGTCATAGCCCCCTTATAAAGGTGCTTTCCGATCGTCACTTAATTCTATGCTATAGGTTATCGTATAGTCGGTCTAGACCGACTATAATTTTCTCACTTGTTAGAAATAGAATAAGAGAAGATGATAGAAAAAGTGCTGTTAAATTGACCAATGAGGTCATTATTGAATTTGGGAAAGATTTAGGTGTGAATACCGTGCGTAACGTGTTGCTTAGTTTTGGCAGTAAGCCAGACACCCTCTTCTAAGCGTCATTTTTTTATAATTCTCAAGCATCCGTTAAGTCATAAAGGCAATAAAAGTGTGAATGGATTTTCAAATTATAGCTTTATACTTCATCCCTTTCGCTAAGTATAAACTAATATTCAGGGGATGTCCACTACAAATGTAGTGCAGTGTGGTGGTCTCAGGAAAATAGTTTATGGAAAGGAGAAAAATGGACGTAGTGTTTGTGGATAATTAACTTGAATTCTATTAGACTGGGAATTTTATTCCACATACGGCTATCTCGACTGAGAAACGAATTTCCATTGTAATGCATTGTGCGGTCACTGGAGAATAGACTACAAAAGCGAGCAGATCAAAAGAAGTGGGAAGTACGAAATGAAATTCACACTTCTCAGCGGAATATTTTCCATGATAATTCTTTTATTTATTTTCTTTTTTTTTTATCGAGTGACAGTTCTTCCAAGCTTCAGTTTTTGGCGGAATGCTTTACACTGAAACGAAGTATTCTTTTTATGTATACAACTCTGAGGAACATAATTTTTTATTAAGCCATTGTTAAAAATTTTCGGGAAAGTACGGTCAAACTTCAAACAAGCACATATTTTAACACATTTGAATAGAAAGTGGTCAATATCAGTCGAATAGAACGGAACGATTTAAAATTTTTAATGAGTGAAATAAAAAGTAGAAAAGAAATTTTTGCAAAATTTCTGATCTTTTTCGGGTAGTTATTCTTACACCCCAACATCTTTGTCGAAATGCTTTGAAATTTTTAATACATAAGCTCCACATATATTCAAATTGAAATACTAAAAGTTTTTCTTGAAAAGTTTTTTGAAAATAGACATCAAACATATACGAAGAACACATATATTTGAGCCGAAAGTGGCTGATCTTTTTCGAGTAGTACACTACACAGATTTTCTCAGAATGCTTTAAAATTTTAGGAAAGTATTCTATTGATGTAGCTGACTTAAAATTATATAAAATTATACCATGTATTTGTTGTAAAATTATGTCAAACATTTATGGAGTGCATAGAAAGTAGTGGAGCTCTTTCGAGTAGTAGTTTGCCGATGTGAGTGACAATACAATGGAAACTTTTAACAATACCTATTCGTAATGACCTGTCCTAAATTCAAAAATTAAAAATTTGTATGTTTTATTTATTTAGAAAGCAAAAAAAAAATTAACTCAAAAATGGCTAACTCCAGAAAAAATAAAACTTAAAAGTATTCGTTTTAATGTTGTTGACAAAATATTGGAAACCTTTACTATACAATAATTGAAAACTTTCCTTCTATTTTTGGTTTCAATTTTTTGTTGGGAATCCATTATTTTTTAGCACTGCTTCACAACGTCGAAGCGTGGAGTCAACTTAATTGTTGATAATAGCCATTGCAATTTTTTGCCACTCTGAATTAACTGCCCCTATGATGTCTGTTTGTATAGTCTCGTGTCCGTATTTATGGCTCTACAATTTTCCATAGATTTTCATGGGATTGAGATCTGGTGATTGGGCTGGTCATTCAAAAAAAAAAAACTCTAACTGCATTAGATTGTAGAGGTGTTTTTTGGGTTATTGTCATGATGAAACTTCCAAACCAGGGTCATATTTTCGTCCTGATGAATTGGACCGATTCCTTGGCCACCCTATACCATAGTATCGCCACTGCCACACTTAACGTTATTCCATCATGACCTCTTACATTAAATTTGGACTCATCTGAAAAGAGAAGAGTATTCCAATTCCTGACCAGTTCTACTGTTCTTTAGCAAAATTTATGTGAGCCAGACGATTTTTCTCTGATATCAGTGGTTTCTGTACAGGACGATAACAACTAAGATTAGCCTCAATTGCACGTCGCGAAACATTTCGAGCATATATTTTTATTTTCAGATTGTTAATGACATCTTTAGATATCATTTTTGGATATTTTTAACCTACCGCCCTACCGCCTTAATGTTGAGTCATCATCGTGCCTGTTTCACGAAATGTATTGATAATTTTTGAAATAATGGATTTATCCACAAATCATCTATTATTCTGGTTTTTAATGCTAACTATAAATATTTAAATAACGGTTAAGATTTTATACATTTTCCTTCATACCGTCTTCTATTTTTATTGTTTTAATCACTTCTGGTAAAGAAGTTTAAAAGTTTCCATTGTTTTGTCATCAGTAAAAAAATACTTTTTGAAATAGTGGATTTATCCACAAATCATCTATTATTCTGGTTTTTAATGCTAACTATAAATATTTAAATAACGGTTAAGATTTTATACATATTCCTTCATATCGTCTTCTATTTTTATTGTTTTAATCACTTCTGGTAAAGAAGTTTAAAAGTTTCCATTGTTTTGTCATCACTAAAAAAATACTTTTTGCGTTTGTCCATTTTTTTTTTAATTGTATTTTTTGTATCAAATTTGTTATGTTTCAATAGAGAACACAGCAAAGAATGATTTCGCAAAAAAATACATAATTTAAGGAATTGACGCGAAAAAAGTTTCCAATGTAATGTCGCTCACTGTACATATATTCTTGATGCTTATAATATAGCGATGTTATGGATATAGCGATGTCTGTCTGTCCGTCCGTTCGCCCGTCCGTCATACATTCTTTCAGACATGATTAATACGAAATTAAAGCTGGGGCCAAATCACCGCATTCGATATCGAGTAAAATCAGTCGAAATTCCATATTTTGGTTTAATATTTGAAGAAGACGAACCAGGATTCCCTTTTCTTCTTAACCAGAGGCCATAATTCTTCAACTGTGCGAAAGAAAAATTATTCTTAACATTTTATTTTGGGAAATAAAAGAAATGATTTCGATCGAAAAATTTCGATAACGAATGTATGACATAAAACTGATTCTTAACCACACTACTCGTAGGCCTGACTTTAGGTGATTGTGTTAAAGCCTATGACCAAAAAGTTCAAGTACAAGTGTATGTGATATAGATACAGGTTCAAACCTAATGACCGCCCTAAGTAGAATAATTTCACATAGAAACAATCGAATCAATTATAACATAACAATTATTACAGCGTAGTTATAAATTTTTGAAATATATCTTTTCTTCATCTCTACCACGCACCATTAGAAATGAAAAATGTTTGTTTTTACTACTCGAGTTACTCATTTAGCTTGAGTAGCTCATTTACTAGCTGATTGATTAGCTCGTTATTCGAGTATTAGGGATGTTCTTGCCAAATCTCCTCTAACTTATGAGGAGAAAACTTTGTGACCTAACGATAAAAAACCGGTTTTTTGAATTTGAAATCAACTTTGTTCTTCAACGTAATCTCCGTTAAGAGAAATGCTCTTCTTTCAACGATCCTCTAACATCTTGATAGCCTTGAAAAAACCGATTTATCAAAGAAGTCTGATATGATTTATTCATTTGTGGAAAATCTCTTTCCCTGGAGTCATCTTTTCAAGTTTGGGAACAAATAATAATCGCTGGCGGCCAGTTCTGGAGAATACGGGGGGTGGAGAAGCAATTCGAATGTAGACTTAAATTTTTCTGAAGCAAAAGCAGATGAATGCTCCGGTTCTTAATTTTATCATCCCATCTGTCCAGTAACTTAACATAGTACTTGGCAGTTATTTATTTTTTCCTATCTCCAAATCTGAAATAAATATTATACCATGTACATCCCAAAAATCACTGGCCAATCAGCCGATTAGTGAGTCTTTGGCCGCTTTGGTCGGCTTTCGCATGCTTGTACTCCTCAGACTGTATATTGGACTCCGGCGTACAGTAATGAATCCACGTCTTATCCATTGTTATAAACCGAAGTAAAAAGTCAATTGAATTTATTTCCAATATCTACAAAGCATACTTTGAATCGTGAAAACGTTTCAGTTTTTATTAACTGTTAAAAATCGCGGCACCCATGGAGCAGAAAGCCTTTTCATATTTAAATGAGCATGTAATATATGCCAAAATCATTCAGTTGAAATATTTATGATGCCAACAATATCACTCACTTTATTCTTTCGATCATCCAATACAACCTCATCCACTTTTTCTACGTTTTCTTCGGTAACTGAATCATTTGGACAACCAGGACGATCTGCATTATTTGTGCTCGTACGACCACGTTTAAATTCGGAATACCACCTTTTAAGCATTGAATATGGCGGCGAAGATTCACCATAGTGTTTATCAATCCAATACAACCTCATCCACTTTTTCTACGTTTTCTTCGGTAACTGAATCATTTGGACAACCAGGACGATCTGCATTATTTGTGCTCGTACGACCACGTTTAAATTCGGAATACCACCTTTTAAGCATTGAATATGGCGGCGAAGATTCACCATAGTGTTTATCAATCCATTCTTTGCAATGCAGAGTATTTCTTCTCACCAAGAAACAATGTTTAATCAAAATAAAAAACTCTTTGCAATCCATTTTTCTCAAACTTTAAAAGAAGCATCATTTTTATAACGGTAACTTTTTTCTAATTTTTTATTTTTATCGTGAAATTTTCATACAATTTTTTGTAACAGTTGGCCCTACTGAATAAACAGAAAAAAATTGGTACTTGTCACGCCCTCTCTATGTTAGGCCACGGAGTTTTCACTCCATGTAGTATTTTGAAATATTTTCCTACGGAACAATTACAAATAGTTATGTTATCAAGATAAAAGACAAATTTCCTGACAAAACACCTCCACAAAGAAAATGTAATTCTTTCTCGGTAAGATAGCTTTGTAAAAAGTTGAACTTCACATTTAGTGAAAGACAATCGCTTCTAATTAAGTATTAAATGCAGTGTCAAACACCCCCACAGCGAAAATGTCGTTCTCTCTAGTAAGATGGCTTTGTAAACAATTGATATTCATATGCCGTTACTAAAAAGTTCAATGTACCTTTCGAACTCCCCCACAAGATGATAATATATGGTGGCAATCCCACAATTTTTTCAAATGTCAAGTTAAACCCCACGAAGTTTTTCGAAACTGATGAAGAAATTCAAACCCAACAGATTCAAATTGGGAAAAGTGTGTCAAAAACCAAGTATGATTGTAAAACAAACTAGCCCTTGACTACAAAATAATCAACAACAAAAAATACCTTCAGACATATAATAATGTAATGACATTGACATGGTACCATAGCCCATACGAGACAAAAAAAAAAAAACAAGTGCAACTAAATTGTTCAGCATTTCAGGTGGAGTTTGAAACCATGGGAATTTTTTCCTCCTGTTATATCAAAACAGCATAATAAATTTTTATTTGAAATACCCTTAAACACATAAAATGAAAAACCCCCTCCTCTCTCTCTTTATACTAAACAAAATAAATTAACAACATATTTATTATATTTTTTTTTTTTTGTTGATACTACACTAATAAAAAGGTATTAATTGGTTGATGTGATGATGATAATGTTGTTCGCTTGCGTATGAAGCATGAAGTTAACAACACTAAATTAATGAATGTACATTAAGATGACAAAGACTCGTTGCCAAGATGTAGCTCATTATTTTGATGTTGTGGTTGCTACTTACTGAATGTGATAAAATTTAAGCATTTAACCGATGGAGTAACATAATTGAACTAAATAATAATAAGGCAACACAACAACAACAACCACAACAGCAACTATAATAATTATATACAAGTAGCAACAGGATAACGAGTATCCTGATATGTGTATTTTGTGCTACTTAAGGCGTGGGAATGCTACAAAATTCTGAGTTCCCACGGAAATGTATGAATATTTCAATCCCTTTTTAATGTGAAATCCTCTAGAGGGGATCTTTAAAATTGAATACAATAAAAAAAAAAAGTATTTCCATTAACAACAATAACAACAACAACATGTGTGCTGCAACAAAAAGATCTTCCGTAAATCCTTAAATACAACAAAAAAGAAACAAAAAAGAAGACGTGGACGAACAACAACAAATCCCCTATTTTTTCGAGTTTCAAAAAATCATGAGAAAATTTTGTTACAAACACCTGCCAATTTTTTTCATATGGACTTTTTCTCCCCTGTTTTATAAAAACACAATAAGACAGCCAAAGAAGAGCTCGAGTAAAAGTAAACATTTAATGTATTTGGAACAAAATACAGACAGACGGACGGACAAGCCTGAAACAGACATGCATTTATCAATAATACTTATTGTGTAAATTTTTGTTTTACAAAAACAAAAACCCGAAAAAATTTAACATTTCGAAAAAATTTTCCCACACTTTCGTTCTTTCAAGAGGACAAGGAGTTGTTTTTTTTAAGCAGGGGTTCGATTCCTTTTTCTTATGAGTGTGTGTGTGTGTGTGTGGTGTGTTTTTTTGAAATATTCCTGAAACACTATACTTAAAAACAACACCACCATCACTATCAGAGCATTATTTGAAAAACCTGCTAAACAATAAAGAGAAACTAGAGAGTATCTGTCATTATTTAACTCTCTGTGCTCTTTAAAAAAAAACAACCAGCACGTTCTTGTCAAATTTAGGGTGAGGCAGACACACTTGTGCGTGTTTAAGTTAGTTCTCTGTATTGTTTATTTCCTTAGCTTGTTATTCTCCCTTTCCGTACAGAACTCTCCGCTAGGAAATGCAATCGTCATGAGTATAAAAGGCCAATGCATTTCCATAGCCAACATCATTCACAACTCGTGTTCAACACAAGTAACATCAGCTACTACCACTTCCTAACAACAATTAACAATTTCCATTCATTACGAAAATGTGCCAACAAGTTCAACAATTGCCAGCCAATAATAATAACTGCAGCAGCAACAACAACAACAAAATGAAGACCAGCACATACAGCATTAAGAAAGTCTTGAAGACTTTCTTCAAGAAACAACAAAACAAAAAGCAACAATCTAACTTGCCAACATTTGAGGATTTGGAAAACTTACGCAACTTACAGCAAGAACAAGAATTTTTCATGGAAATCGATGAAAATGCAGCCAATGAAAAACTCAACAATATCTGCTACGAAGAAGAACAAGAAGATATTTATGTGCCCGTACGTTTTGCACGCACTGAAGCCGGTACTTTCTTTTGGACGACAAATTTGCAACCTGTTACTTGCTCGATTGTTCCCTCGGTCGATGAGGATCTTTTGCAACCTGCTTACTGCTACAGCAACCACCAATATCCCTACATGCAATTCCAAGATCGTTGGGCTCAAGCTTAAGACAAGAAAACAAACAAACAAAACATATTCTATGTATGTTTACACCAACAAAAGCTTTAAACAAATTATTATAAAATTGTATGTGATAGTAGCAGCAGGTATGCAGCAGCATGGTTCAAGTTTAGTTTTTAAAGATAAGCAAAAGTCTTCCTTTAGTTTTAAGTTTAAAAAAAAAAAAACTGATATTATTTAAATTTAAGTAAAAAGAAAAAAAAACAAAAAAAAAAGAATATTGTGATAAATAAAAAACAGCTTTAAATATATAAAACAATTAACAAAAATTTTTAAATCTTTTATTTTCTATATTTCGAAAAAAAAACACTTTCTTACATTTCAGCGATAAGTGTAACAAAAATGCGGTAAGAACATAAAAAACTAACTGCGAATTACAAGATATTTAGTACAGATACTTTAAGAACACGAACAATCGATAAAACCAATTCTCACTCTCCCAGAGATCAACAAGTATTAACCTTAACTAACGGAATGTTGTAAATGCGGTAACTTTAAAAATTACTTTGTTGTTTACAACAAAAACTTTTTAGAAAATATAACGGTAATATCAACTTGTTTCTTAGAAAATATTAACACGTAAATCATTGTACAATTAGTATTAAAAATCTCACTAAACGTTTTAGATTCACGTTAACTGATTTTTGCAAATTTTGTAAAGAAAATCCGTCACTTGAAGGACATGGGTTTTAAAAAAAAAGAAAGCAAACTTGATGAAGAACAAAAAAAATGTTGAAAGAAAATTTGGTTCGGTAAAAGAAATGCCATTGGCAAGACTCAAAAGATCGCCCTTAATTGAAAGCTTAAACCGTTATCCTCTGAGCTAAATCTTTTCGGGAGGTGGGAAACGAATCGAATCGCTTGACAAAAATACAGGGAGTTTAGAAGAAAAAATAAAAAAATGACACCAGCAATAACTGAGAAATAAGAAAATATTAAATCCAAACTACGTCTCCTTTCTCAAAATTAATTCTCTGCAACCACTGATTGATAAAGAGTCGTGCTTCACATCCAAGTATATGTATATAAGACCAAATTTCCACGTATAGTTTTATCGTGGTTGGCGATTACTGAGTGTGGTGTCAGTAAACCAATATTTTTCAAGGGCGGATTAGCTGTAAATTAAAACGTTTATAATGAAAAGTCATTATTGAACTCGAAAAATTCATCTAAAAATGTCAAGAAAGTAAAAAAAAATGTTTTCTGGCCAAAAGCCTAATTTTTTTTGTCACCGATTTTTAAAATTTTAACGCCTTTTTGTAGCTAATATATCCAGATTAAGGTAGCCAAAAAATTAGTTCTAACTATTGCTAATTGTGGGCGTGGCATGCTGTCAAACTCAACTGTTTTTTTAATTTCAGAAAAAGGTGATTTTTTTTGTTTTTTATCAAAAATAAATGGTTACTACTCGCAAGCTATCATCGATAATGACCTGCGGTCTTTTTTATAATATTGGTAGGATTATAGGTGGTCATAGCTCTACCGTTTAGTATTAGGGGCGTTATGAAATATTTATAAAACTACTATATTTTTCTCAAATTTCAACTTTAGTGGAATAGAACTTCTACGGAACAAAAGGGAACAAGAAACGTATACCATCCGGAGCAAGGTGAAAGTGCCCTCTTTAACCCTATATATACTTTTGCACCCGTGGCGACCCGTGGCGACCCGTGGGTAGAACACTTTTTTCATTTTAATGAAATTACTCTAAAAAAAATTCAAATTACGATAATTTAAACAGCCCTATAAGTACTCGTATACAATGGTATATTAAATTTGTGCCTTAGATATTTTATAGCTTATAATAGTCATTATTATTAAATTCGTGTAGCATCGAAATACAAGAGCAATTATCTAATTTCGTCAAAGCAAATTGAAGTAAGATACCAATTAATGCTGACAATGATAGATCGAAAAGTAGGCCATCATATGCCAAGCAACATCAAGCCAATTAAATCAAGTCCCGAAAAAATCACTAGATACTACTGATGCATATGAATTTGGATTATCACCACTACATGCAAGAATACGACTTATGGAACACATACTAAAAATAAGTTATAACAAGGGTCAGGCAATAGAAATGATGATTGTCGCAAAAAGATTCTTTTCAGATCCAGAAACAGCATCTGAAATAACAGGAGTGGATTTAAACCTTATTTTCAGATTTAAAATAATCCTAGAAATACTAGCGTGCAATGAAGAAATTGACTCTAGAAAACTTTGAGATTATGCTAGGAAACTGCAAAAATATATACAACCAACTACCCATGGAGAAATATGTCCGCAACAGTTCACAAAATCCTTTATCATGGAGAAGATGTCATTAAATATCATTTGGTGCCACTTGGAGATCTCTCAGTGGAGGCTCAGGAAAAAAGGAATAAGGATTACAGATTTTATAGAGAGCACTATACTAAAAAAATTTCACGAAATTCCACAAATGAAGATCTATTTAATATATTATTGGCAACATCAGATCTGTTCATACCCAGTATTCGAAATCAATGGAAAGTGGAACATCGGGATTTAGATGAAGAAGTCAAAAAATTACTAAAGAACAGAAATAACACAGAACAAAATATGGAATATTTGCAATCAGTATTTGAGTCAAATGAATAATAATTTTAATTGCATTTAATTGTTATTTAAGTACGAAAAACATTGTATTAGTAAAAAATACTAATAAACAGAACCTACCATTGTTACAAATGCAATTAAAATCTATTGCAGTTTTTATTTTTAAAATGTTTTTAAAATTATCAAATTTAACAGCAAAAAATAATAAATTTTTCTGTAGTAATGCAAGATTTTTAGATAATATTATTAACGTTTTTTTTTTAAGTGCAAATATTCTTTGAGTTTAAACAAATTTGCAAATTTGACAATAAAAAATTTTTAATTTTTCAGTAATAAGAGCAAAATCTCCAGTTGATTTTACTTTTTTTTTTTATTGTAAAAATTTTTTTGAGTGTAACATTAAAAAAATCCCATTATTAGAAAAAAATTTTATAATTATTATTAAAATCCAAATATTAAATTTTTTAATAAATAAAAAAATAATAAACACATATTTCACTCTAAAAAGTTAAAAAAAATCAAAAGTTCAGCTTTGACCTAGAATTCTTTAAAAAGTCCTCAATCAATTTTAATGTAATTAAAACTGAGTCAAGCAGAACTAAATATCTATCCATTAAAAAAAATTACTTAAATATTTTGATCGGTTCAAAAGTTACAGAGTTTTGGCCAATGAAAAACGATTTTCAGCCACTGTGCGTCGTCCCATTACGCCGAAGCTACCATATGGAAAAAACCCGCCAAATGCTGTCCATCTTAGACCGAAAGAAACTTTTTAGGAAAACTTAAAGAGAAGACTGCATAGAAATGGATACCAAGCAAAAAATATACATTGTCTCATTCAGAAAACAAAAAAAAGGCTAAAAACTATAGATACAAGCGGAGTTCAGAGATCCATAGCTGAAGTACCAAAAAAAATTAGAATGGCAAACCACTATTTTTTTTGGAAATTTACTTATATCTTGTAATAAATATACATTATTTTTTTCACCTTACGTTTTTCCGTATTTTTTTGTCCATTACTTTACTCTTATGAAAGTCCATCATAATTATTTCAGTTGAAAATAAATGTATTTAAAATGTTTCGAGAAACAACTGAAATTTAAGAGAATAAAGTCGAAGAATATTCCACAGTGCAAAAAGATATAAACGCAATGAGAATTACAATTGATTACAATGCTCTGTTTGGCAACAACTTTAAGACTTCCAATTCGTACTGAAAAGCTGGCAAAAAATCAAAATTTTAAATTGTGTTTTAACCCATGAAATAATTTTAATCGCATAGTTAATTGCCCACTAAATCATGCTCTAACAATAAAATAACAATATAGTAAATTTTGCGTAGCCAGGAAACCGTTGAAGTTGAGGTTTTCCAATTAATTGATATGAAATTTTTTGATGAATCGAAAAAGGGCAATGTTTACGTTCTTTAAAAGTGCAGTAAACGCTTAAAAGTAAGAGTTATATTTAGTGTGTTAGTTAACTGATACATAAGTTATGTTTAAGTCAACAAAACGCTTCGTTTTGTACCCTTACTTAAGTTTAATTCCGGTTTTCTTAGGAGCACCTAAAAATTGAGAAGGTAAAAAAAAAATATGCCTGTATGTTGGAACTTTTGTTTATGAGCCCCGTTTCGCCCCATTAAGATATATATGGATATAGTTTTTAGTTTGACATATATTATAACAAAATTGCGCAGGTGCAGGTTGCACAAACTTGCACTTCGAGGACTTCGAAAAAAACGGTGTTTTGTAAGGCAAAAAGCTTATAAAAATTGAGCGTGTTACGGTATTTGTCGGAAATTTGATAATATAATGGTTTTTTAGGTCGGTGAATTCGAATCTGAATTCGAAATTTCAAAAATGAAAATGGCGAACACAAAATGGCGAACCATTTTTCTCAAACCTAAGCACATTTCCAATAAACTTTGTCTTAAGGGGTTTTCGGGGTCGCTGATCTCAAATCTGAGTTCGAAATTTCAAAAGTGAAAATGACGGACACTTAGTTTTGAGAAAAATGGTCCGCCATTTGGTGTCCGCCATTTTGTGTCCGCCATTTTGATTTTTCGAAATTTTGACTTCAGATTTGAAATCAACGATCCCGATAACTAAATAGTACACATATTTACGCGGATCGGAATACCCGTTTATTTAATGCCAGCTTTTCGGTACAAATACCCCATAGTGCAATGGCCAATGTTATACATTGCTGTATTCGGATAGTAAATGAGTATATAAATGTGTAAAAATTTTGGGATTTTCATCTCTAGTTACATACAAAGGGACAATTTATATAAAATGCGAAGTACTAATGCCTAAATTACAAACGAAGGGACACATTTCGGAGCTATAATCTATGTATATGTGTATAAAGAAAAGTGAAAGGTAATTTGTATGATTATTAGTGGTTTATAGGAGGCTACACTTTTGGGCCAATGTTTTTGAAATTTTCACGGAGCCTTACTGTATATCTGGCAGGAACAACATACTATATTTTTTTATATATATCAAGTGGACGTGACATTCTCCACTCAAAGTAAATTTTTAATTTCAAAAATCTAGTATAGTATAAAAGCCAGAATAGTAAAACTTGGCGTAAGTCCATGGCGGAATCGAATAACTTGGCGGGACACCTCCCATAGAAAGTAGAGTTCAAAAGTTATTAATGTGAGTAGTTGTAGCAAAAGTAGATGGCACCAGACTGGAGGGTATGGCAGCTCCCATACAAAATTATTAATAATGCCTCCATTAATATGATAGGAAGATTTTTCTAAATTTATGTGAGTCCAATAGTTATTACAAGTCGAATTAAAGTGAGCGCAATCGAACCAGTGGTGGTGGCACATGCCATACAAAGCTTTAAAACTGAGTAACTGCATAAAATATGAGTAGACTTGCAACGGATTTACTATTTATATATTGGGCATTTCATGTCAATTGACCCTACTTTTGAAAACGATGGATGAAATTTGCACCCAAGTTAGTCCTATTGGATAGTAGTTCAGACACATTTTTTCAACAAGATCGGTCAAGAACTCTCTGAGTTAGAAGGGGTCAAAATTTGACATTTTGGCTAAACAGGTGTTTTTTCTCATCCATGTAACTTTTTACATATTTTCCCAACAGTTTAGATAGCAATTTCTTCAATCTTTCGAAAAAAAATTTAAAAAAAAATATTTTTTTTGACTTTTTTTTTTGCAAAATCAAAAATTTTTTAGATTTTTGTTTTTAACGCTATTTTTTCTTGCTCAAAATAAAGCTTAGGAAAGAAAAGATTAGCAATAAAGGTGATAAATAAGCCGGATGAAAGACTGGGTATTTAAAATTTTACAAACTTAATAATTCATCAGTTACAATAAATTAATTTAAAATATAGTTATGATATAAATGGATCTAATGTGATTAAGATTAAATTTTATTTAGTTATTATTTTTTTTATTTTTATTATTATTATTATTATTATTATTATATATTAATTTAATTATTATTACAAATAAATAAAAAAATAAATTTTCAACATTTCTATATAAAAAAGTGTTTTTTTTTCTGAGGTTAACATATTGCGGGTATTACAGTATCGAAGGTATGAAATTTTAGTTAAGTATGTTACATACCGTCGGAAAGGTTAATTTGTCTAGTTTCTCAGTATATGTTTTATTTTTAAGATTTTAGAAACACTTACACACTAATAGGAAAAAATGCAATATAGTGTATATGCTAAAAATTGGAAAACCGTTGTCTTGAGCTACAAAATATTTATTTTGATAGATATCCCACTCGCATCCCAGTAAGCGACCAAAAGGCTCTTAAAGAAAAAAACCAAAAAAACGGCGTTTAAAATAAGTAAAAAAAATTTTTGATTTTGCAAAATTGGACAATTCGGTAAAAAGTTACATGGATGAGAAAAAAAACACCTGTTTGGCCAAAATTTTGACCCCCTCTAACTCAGAAAGTTCTTGACCGATCTTGTTGAAAAATTGTGTCTAAACTATTATACAATAGGACTAACCTTGGTGTAAATTTCATCCCGATCGGAAGACATCGTTTTCAAAAGTTGGGTTAGTTGACATGAAACGCCCCATATGCATACCTCACTTGCCAAATCGATTAACTTCACTTCTGACCTTTAAAATATTTTACATTAATTTTTCCACAACCACAATAAAAACAGACCGCATGAAAATAATCTGTTTGGGTGCATTGCCAGAAAAGACCACACGTGTCTAATAAAAATATTTAAAATTTTCTAAGGATTATTTAAAAAAAAAATTGGTGGAACAATATTCCGTTTACAGATGAACTAAAGTAAAATCGCTTCGGCTTAGACGTATACACTCATTAAAAACAGTTAAATATGGGGGAGGATGTGTATTAGTTTGGGGAAGCTCATAAATATTAATTATTTTCGATATAACTATGTTAATAATGATCCATTTCGCTGGTTATGTGAGCAATTTAATGGAATTTACCACAACACAGATTTGTCGAAAATAAAAAATTTTTGAAACGTAAAATTAATCGATATCTAAATAATTAAATCGTCATTATTTTATTTGTTATGTGTATATTATACACTAAATATATTACTCTGTAAGGACATTTGTAATTCCACAGACTTTAAATAAATAAATAAGCTTCTGCTGATATGGAGTTGGTCCAATTACGCGTATAGAGGGTACCATGAATCAAATAAATAGTATATAAATATATTTTAGCAGACGTTATGGTGCCATATGTAGAGGAAAAAATGTTTTATAAATGGAAGTAGGTACAGACATACTGCAGTCTGTGCAAAAATGGCTCAATGACAAAAAAAAAACAAGTAAGAAAATTATAGTCGGTCTAGACCGACTATACGATACCCTATACCATGCGTTTGGAAACCCTATCTCTTAGGCCCAACTAACTGGACATAAAAAATAAGCAAAAACCAAATTTGAGTGGGATGTTTATTAATTTTTTTGGCTGCAGATATGAAAAAGTTCATATCGGATGCTATATCTATATGAGGACTAGGTCCAAAAATGGACCGATCCTGACCATGGTTGGTAACGTCTCTTGTATTTTTCAAAAACATATACAAACAAAATTTGAGAAGAATCAGTGCAATATTTTTGTTTTTTAATAGATTTAAGTGAATATCGGGAAGCAGCTCTGTATGGGGCCAAAGGGATCATTTTTGGACTACTCATTAATGGATGTAATGAACGCATACAAACCCATTTTGAGGAAGATCTATATGACAATTTCGATCTTATGGCAATTTATGTCGATTTCATAGGGGTAATTTGTATGGGGGCTAGGTCTGAACATGGACCGAATTTCACCAATTTCAATAGCGTTCATCCCATGGCCGATAAAAGCTTATATACCAAATTTCATCAAAATATATTCATATTTGCGACCTGCAGTTTGATTACAAGGTTTACATGGACACACAGACGGACGGACGGACGGACGGACGGACGGACGGACGGACATTGTTAAATCAACTCAAAAAGTGATTCTGATTCGATCGGTATAATTAAAGATGGGTCTGGATCAAATATTTTTGGTTGTTACAAACAGCAGCACAAAGCCATTATACCCAAACCACATAGTGGTATAGGGTATAAAAATGGCCTGCCGAATCTTCGTATCTAAACCCGATCGAAAATCTGTGGAGCAACATAAACATGCGAATTGACCCGACAAAAGCTACAAATTGAAATGTATTATGCAAAGAAATCCAAGACGCATGGAATTCAATACCACTAGGAAGATGTATTAAATTAATATCGTCAATGCATCGTCGATGGACTGTCTTAAAAATATTGGTTATCCAACAAATTACTAGTCAAATTAATTATTAAATGAATTTCAATATGCTTTTCTTAAGAAAAAAAGAGGATTTTTAAATTTAACTTATGGGTGCTATATAATTTGTCGACCAAATGGGTAAGTCTTTCCGAAAAAATTTAAAAAAAAAGTCTGAGAAAATTTTAATCATTTTGGTTCCATTTGATAAATAAGTCGTCGTGGTTAACAAAAAAATATAAAAGGGTCTAAAAATAGTGAAAAGAAACAAGAATTAAGTTCGTTCATATTGTTTTTATAAAAGAGGCTATTTAAAATGTCGCCACTGTATCTACCTATAATATATATAGGTAAGGCGATTTCTTGTGACCGATGATTTGTTCTACAGTTTTCTCCCGATTTTGACCAAACATATCTTATTTGAAAGGTATTTCTTTTTAGCTGTCCACCAGATTTACAGATTTTAAAATTTTGAAATATTTTTGGAGTAAAATGCATTTAAAATTGCAACTAACATATACATAAAATTATACAATACTATGTGTGTGTTTATTAAATCTGTTAATGTGTTTGTGAATTTTTTTTCTTCATTCACAATAATAATTGCCCAGGAAAAAAAACATTACCAAATAATGGGTTTTAGAAAGAGAAGTAACGGGTTGAAGTTTGCCTGATAAGCTCATTATTTTAATACGGGGATGTCATTGAAGGTAGCTAGTTGCCTAGGAGCTCATTATTTTCACTTTGAAAGTAATACAGTATGCAAGGAGCTGGCATGAAATACAAGTAGCTGTATAACACATTAGTAACGCCTTATTTTCATTTTAGAAGTAATGCTGTGGGCAGGGGTAGGTCATTATTGGTAATGCAAAAATCAATGAGCTGCTATTACGAAATTTTTCCTGGGTGTGTTGTATTAAAAAATAGTTTTGGACATAAACCATCCACAATGATAATTGTGTTGAATTGAAACCAATAACGCAATCGATATTTAAAAAGTGTTGAATTGTGAATTGGCTAAAATTGGTTAGCATACCTTTAGGGTCTTATAAAATAATTTGTTAAATGAAAAATTAAAATTTCCTAGAATTTGCACTCGAATTTCGAAGGATGGGATCTGCTAGTATATATAAAAACGAAAGTATGTATGTTTGTGTGTTTGTAGCTGGGTAAACCATTGGACCGATCTTCCTGAAATTTTTACAGAGTTTTACTGTGTATCTGGTATCCTAATATTAATTTTAGTAGCCATGCCGAAAATGGGCGGGATCGGATAAGTGGGCGTGGCATCTCCCACACAAAGTAATTATTTAATATCATATATTTCGAATACTACGACAGGGACAGCTTTGCGGGATCAGATCAAAGGGTGTGACAGCTCCCACACAAAATAAATATTAAATGTCATAAATCTAGAGTACTGTAAGAGTGAGAGCCTTTCGACTTTTCGTGAGCCCATAGAATGTTCATGTGATCAGTCGAAGGAAAAATTGGCGTGATCAGAGCAGTGGGTGTGGCACCGCCCATACAAAGTAAATATATAATATCATATAACTGAAGTACCATAAAAGGGAAAGCCCTGACATTTTGTACGAGTCCATTAGATATTAATGTGAGTAGTCGGACAATATTGGGCGGGATCGTATTAGTGGGCGTGGTACCTCCTATACAAAAAAAAATGAAGAACCTATGAAAGAGACAATGAAATGTGAGTATCAAAAATCGCCAAAACCGAAAATCGCGAAAAACAAAAAATCGCCAAAAAAAAAAAAAAAAATCTTCATAATCAATATTCGCCAAAACCGAAAATCGCGAAAAACAAAAAATCGCCAAAAAAAAAATGTTCAAAATCAAAATTCACCAAAATCAAATTCATCAAAATCAAAAATCGCTAACATAAAAAAATGTCAAATAATATTCTAAATTCAATTAATTAAGTTTTTCCGGATTTGGAAAATCCATGTTCTTCTCATCGGCAGCTATATATTCCAGAAGTAGGAACGTCGAAAAGTTTTATACTTTTCGTACCGAATGAAAAAAAAAATTTGTATATCAGCAAACATTGGAATAAAAAAATATAAAATAAAATAATTTAATTGTACAACACAAACTTCGTAGGAAAAATTATGAAAACATATGTGCATGTCATTAAGTCTCTGTAAGTCGTAGAAAAGCATGGCAGGGCATACATACTAGTATTATATATAAACAAGGAATTGAACTGAATTGATATTCGAATTTTTACGTTATTTTGATTATTTAACATATCAATGTAAGAAAACAAACAGTAGCGCACAAGTCTTTCTGCAACTAACCTGACATCAAATTTGGATCAGTCTTTTAAGTTCTGACAATGCAATAACCTCATTTAAGTCATTCATTTACTTCAATCTTCTTAGTCACCAATATTCCACGAATCCAAACAACCATGACGCATGGAAGAATGTCATTAGTAGTATGCAACATTAACAAAAATTATTACTTGCCTTACAAGGAAACTTACTAACTATCAACACAACTCATACTTGTGTTTATCATCAGTTTTGCATATAAATTGCTATTGTTATTGCTGGGCTTTAGATAATCTACACGAATAAGCTGGTCATAAAATATGATAATAAAAAACTCTTATAAATACTTTCGCATATGTCCATTAAACTTGCATATACAGGGCGTGACAATGAAATGGTGGCAAATTATTTTGTCCAAACCGAAAAAATTAAAAATTTGGTGTTTAAGTTGAAAGAACTTATACATGAGGGACTTTGCTTAGATCAAGATCATTCGAATACTTGAGTTTACAGTATTTCTGTCGCCTACTAAACCCGATTTGACAAGAATCACCAATATTATGTTGTCACGGCTTAATATTTGACGGCCAACCATGTAATTTCTCCCATACATTACTAACTACGTTTTTCACAACAAACACAATATTAATAGAGAGATTAAAAATGCACAATATGCACCACGTGGCATTACACATAAATATACAAGAATAAAAAAAAAACAAAAAAAACACACTATAAGAAGAAATTATGAACAACACCAACACCATATCCACAAACAAGTAACTTGTCAGCACAATCACTAAACAACATTCCAACTCGCGCACACATTACGGACGCATGCTCTAGCGACGAAAGAACAACTAAAAGATTTGTTTAAAATGATAACGACAGAAAATAAATTCTTTTTTATTATTGTTTGTATTTTTCAACAACTTAACACAAACCGCTGGTGCATTAGGAGAGAAGGCCACAGAATTATCGTTTTTAATTTTCAATTATTTAATATTCATAAAGCGCCATATCTAACCATCACACTCTGGCTGGCAGCGGTCGGTCAATGATACGAGTAGTTTGGGAAACTAATAAAGAAAATTCAACACTGTACAAATGCCAATTAGAATTGATTTGTTATCCAATAGAGATGGGTAAGTGATTAGATATATTATATGTAATGGCATCTCAATAAACGAGTGAGTGACAATAGTTTACTTTAAAAATACTGGAATCCAGGCTTCATAAATATTCAAGATAGAATTAAATTTTGTATTAAATTGTGATAGAATCAACAACAACGGATTTCTTGAAAAATAACAGTCTGTAATCGATGTTGAAGAAAAATAAAATAATTATGTTTCAAAGAAGAAATATAAACAGGCTTTGATAGGGATTATAGAATAAAATTAATCGTGGTTATAGAAAGATTTAAAAATCGCAATTTGTTTGTTGTTGTTCTAGTCTCAGATTTTTCTATTAGAAGCGGGGTTTGAGCCCAAAAATAGTTTTATGGATGCATACGTGCATCGTATGACCCATTTTCATTTATGGCTGCCTCGTATGGTGTACAGCAACGAGCAGCCAGTTCACTGTTAACCAAAGGTCAGCATACATTGGAGTAACTGGTTCAATTCGGCCCAGCCCTTCGGAAACACTCAATGTCTTATTTAATATTATTCCTATTGACTTGCACATATTGCGATTGGCTGCTACAGGTTAATAGAAAGTCATAAACTATGAAAATGTTAGGCTTTTAATCGGTTACCACATAACTTAAGGCTAGAATCTAACTATTTTACACCTAGGCTGTATTTCCAAAGACCGTTTCAAGTCAAGTTCCTTTCAAGAAAAAGCTGGGATAGGGGTAATCCAACGGCAGGGTACGACACTGGTGTCTTTATTAATGGCTCAAAGATGAGTTGTAGTGTCGGTGCAGGTGTCTTCTCAACTTTCTTATGGACTACCGGACGATGCTAGCGCCTTTCAGGCGAAGATTCTGGCGATCATATACGATTTTGTCGACAGAAGTCATATGGGTTTTACGTGTGTGCCTGTCTTGTCGACTTAACCACACGGTGGTCTTAGCACTTGGAGAGATACTATGCGTCTTGCCTTCGCCCCGCCATAAGACGGTTACAAGCTGGAGTGATGTGTTGGGCATCACTCCACACTTTGTTATTGTGTCGGGCCTATCTAAAACCCTTTTGCTTTAGAGGTAGCAACACCTGGGTGAATGCACCTCCACATCGATCTGTGATCTGCCCGCGATGTGGGCACCACAGCCACTGCGAAACTCCCCGAGGGGCCGTTCCCAATGAGATCATGTCTAAGATTCGTCCAAGACCTCTGCATTGACCTTGCTTACCATAACACAGTTTTCTGAACCATTTTCACGCACTCTTGTATCATCAAAAGACTTCTACTCATGCTACATCCGACATTCTTGCATCCGATACATCTTGCGACTCATCTTCCACTCATGCCACCCACACAACGCATATACCAGCATTCCCATACAACGCATATACCAGCTTTACACTCCACAACCACCCCTACTAGTCACACACAGCGATCTCCTCTGCACGTCAGATTCGAAAGCTTCTAGTGCCACGTTCGTAATGTGGTCCAACAATACCTTCGGTTCAACTTGGATCTCACATATATAAAGGGGTGTGACAACCTTTTCATCTGGTTGGATGTTTCACGATCCACCAGTCGGTCAGATTACTGTGTTATAGTTCGCTTAGTCTCCGCAAGAAGTCAAAGAGTCCTCTTCTTAGGGCTATTCGATCTCCCCGCAGTACCAAATTTAGCGCCTTTTGGTGAGGATTCGCTACCAATTGGCAAATTTAGTAACTACCAGTTATCCCCCGTACGGGATTGCACTGGCAGACATTTCTCTTCCTTAACCTTTAGCCGCTAGGAATAATCACAAGAATTAACTGGCTTTACCTAGCGTTGCCCAGGAGCACCACTTGCAGGTAGGTTATAGGCAATTGTATCACGTCTCTGGCAAGCCAGTTCCTGATGAGTACAACTTTTGCTCCCACGATTTTGTCGTCAGTCAGGTGGCACTTCTCTCTCTTTCTCTCTCAACTCTCACATTATATCTTCCGTTCTGGTACGAAAAGAGAAATTGTCAGTGATAAGCCGCCTTTCAGTTTTAACTCAAGTATGGCTCCCCGGCCATAGGGATTTTTACGGTAATGAACGGGCAGATGAACTAGCAAGAACAGGTTCAGCTCTTGATGCTTCATCAGCGGTATTAGTTGCAATTTCACCTGAAATTATTAAGGGATTATCTTCGTGCACATCCTATGAGCAGCGGAAAAATGGAGATTCCTCCATGACACTTGCAACACTGCAAGGTAAACGTCTTTGGCTGCTCGGTAAATTCATAGGAAGTCTCAGACTTGAGCACAAGGGTCACTGCCGCAACTGTGGAACACATGGAAAAGAGGAGACATTATACCATCTATTCTGCAAGTGTAAATCTTTGGATAGTATTGGGTTTAGAACACTAGGCAGCCACTTACTGGACGACCTATCTGGGATATCGGACTAAAATCTGACTAATCTTATCCACTATCTTAATGTTACAGGTTGAATCTAGTACTTTTGAAATATTCCTTTCGAGTGGAGTCACTCTACTTGTTGATTCCCTAGACGGTGAACTGCCACTTCAACCAACATAAAATAGTCGTGGTTCTCGAATGAATTACAAAGCTTTCTTTGATTGTTATTCTGATTATAAATAGAATGGATTATAAAACTGGCTTCAATCGGAGTTCATGTAAAAAAATCTGAAAGCAATTTAAAACAGGCTTCCATCGGAGTTTTTATTAAATATTTTCGTAGATATTAAAATGCCTTATGTTAGGTTGGGCTGTCAAAATTATACATCAGTACACAAAAACTCTGAGGTTTACTTTGATACCTCTCAGTCTCCGCCAATTTAAGCTTCTTATGAAGCTGTTAGGATCCGAAATTCCAGAATACAAGAGATGAAAAAGTTCATGCAGTAGCAGGTATACCAGTGGAAAGAATCTAAATCTGGACAGTAACGGGGAAATATTTTTCGTCTAACGCCATTTAACTGCAAAACAAATATTTTGATTAGGCTATATCTGGAAATCAACCTTCTACCATTAAAATAATCTCTCTGGGGATTGATAACAAGCACTTATGTGTTTTTCGTTCAAAAATATTAAAATCTGCCTGGTAATTCTTCAGGTTGATCTACTGGCCCATCTTAGATTTTTTTTTCCCAGCTATATAATGTCGAAGTTTAAGCTTGCCACACGGATCCCAATGAAAGGAATCTAAAACTCGAAGGGGAAATAATAGAAAAAATGTTCGACATTTCAGCTATGACATACGCTATTTAAAGAAACCCTGAGACGTTAGGTATAATGTCCTTTAACGTCGAAATCTCTTCACGGTGGAGTAACAATAACGCATTTTCACGTTTTCCTGGGAAAGGTACATCTCAAGACAAAGTCAATTTGTAGAATCCATGCCTGAGGCAGGTCACGAACATCATATCAACCCGACGAAAACTAGGAACATTCTGAATCTTAACAAGAACAAACTTTTAATATATCTGTTGGTAGCCTTAACGACCGCTCTGGGCAGAGGGCACACCGACATCGTATGGGAGAGTAGATTGAGAAACCAGCAGAGCTTGTGGAAAAGATGATGAGACTATGGAACACCTATCCAATGAAATTTTTACCATTAGGAAAAAATAGAAAACACTAAAGAACTTCGTTACGGGAATCGAATTCCTAGATTAATAGATGGCTAGTATATAAACTGTAGTGTAATATTATAATCTTATATTTATACAAAAATAAGAAAAAATCTGTTTATACTATCAGAAAGAGAATTACAAATTAATAAAAAAAAAAAAAACAACCAAAAAAGTTTTTTTTTGTTTTATAAACCATTACTATAAATAATTGAAGCAACAAATATTGAAAAAGGCAAAATTACTGCTTCTCAGGAAGAAGGTGTTCGCTTTCACGAAATTACTCGGAGAACTTAATAAGAAAAATCTGGAAGTAAATTAAAAATTTCAGTACGAAGTAAAAACAAGATTGTCACAAGTACCAGCAACTCAACGACAACTGCCAAGCAAATAGTTCACGCATGTGGTCTAAGTGTACTACAGCAATTTTCAGTAATTCGCCGTTATAAAGTAAAGAATGCGCCACGTTCCTGGCTACGTACAAAAAAACACATTTCTTTCGGCTAAAAAATAATATGAGTACCGACTGGAATAAGTTAAGTAAAGTCTTGCAACATGTTTTGGGAGAAAAATATTACAGATAATTTTTTCCGAAGAGAAACACCGTCAGCTCCGTATGTTCGTTATCTTGTGAAAAAAGTGAAAGAAACTGGGATCCTCATCGATAAACCAGAGCGTGAAAAGCCAAAAACAGTGCGTACACCCGAGAATATTGCTGCTGTGGCAGAAAGTGTGAGTGAAGCGCCATAAACATCAATTCACCGTCGTTCTCAAGAATTGAACATTTCGGAGGCATCATTGAGACGAATTTTGCATAAAGACCTTGGTATGACGCCATACAAAGTCCAATTGGTTCAGGAGTTGAAGCCAACTGACCATCCAATACGTTTTCGCTTCGCTAAGTGGGCCTGCGATGGACTTACAGAAGATGCCGATTTTGCCAAAAAAAAAATCATCTTTTCAGATGAAGCTCATTTTGATCTTGGCGGGTATGTAAACAAGCAAAATTGTCGCATTTGGGGCACAGAAAACCCGCACGCATATATTGAAAAGCCGATACACCCAAAACGAGTCACTGTTTGGTGCGGATTTTGGTCCAGAGGCATAATTGGGCCATTTTTCTTCGAAAATGAGCAAGGAGTGGCCGTTACAGTCAATGGCGATCGTTATCGGGCCATGTTGAACGAATTTTCGTTCACAAAAATTGAAGAGGAGGATATTGGTAACATTTGGTTTCAACAGGACGGCGCTACGTGCCACACAGCCGAAGCTACACTCGATGTTTTGCGCCCTGTTTTTAAAGATCGCATTATCAAGCCGCAGAGCTGATGTCGTTTGGCCACCTCGGAGCTGCGATTTGACACCGTTGGACTATTATTTGTGGGGTGCCCTCAAAGATAAATGTTACGCCAACAAGCCAGAGACAATTGACTTTTTAAAGGACTATATTCATGAAGCCATTGGTGAAATACAGCTGCACACAATCGATAATGTGCTTAAAAATTGGACCGATCGTGTAGGCTACTGCATGGCCAGCCGAGGCAGCCATTTGAATGAAATTATTTTCCATTATTAACCGAAAGAATTGTACTTTCAAATAAAAAAAGAAATTTGAGATAATATTCAGTAGTTTTTTTTATAGCATTTTCAAAAAAACAAAAAGTTATTTGGCGGACCCTTTATTTTGAGGCGGTGGCAAGACAGGGATTTGAAACAGTTTTGTTGTAACATAACAATTCCATTTTTAGTCCGATATTGGCACTGGTAATCTCCCAAATAATCATTTTTATGGACCTCCACAAATCAAATTTTTCTAGAGCTTCTTTAATACCATTAAACATGGTTAACGTTTTCCCTTTCCCAAGGACTAATGCGGCTAACATGATTAGTTTTTATCGCATTTTTCTTTCTTTTCTTTGAAATAAGGCACCAGTTCTCCTTTTTAAAGAAATTTTTTTTAATTTCTTCTTTTTTAGCAGAATTTATTACAACCTTATATATTGCTGGTTGTAATGGAGTTGCAATTTTCACACCTGAATCTGCCAGCTATTTATATATTTTGGCTGCATTTTGAACGCACTTTAACCTTTTTTTTAATCTTAATGGTGGTAAATATTCATCATCATCATCATATGGGAGTTCATCATCGTCGAACATTGACGCTGAATCTAAATCGGAAATAGTACCTTAGCAAAGTACAATTAAAACAAAAATCAAAATTTTAAAAACTTTTAAATGGTGGTTAAAAAAATTTGTATATACCAAACTTCAACAAGTTCTATACGGAAACTTGCATAGGACCGATTTAATATTTTCAAAAAATATTCAAAAGTTTTATCCATAATGTACATATGTAGCGGCAATGCGTACAAATTTGTTTTGTTCGGCTTGTTGTTTTTGTTTTGTTTTTATTTTTTTTACGCATTAACGAATGTTTTATCGATGAGGGTAAGAGAATAACAAGAAGATTGTACTCTTACTCTCTTCAAACAAACAAAAATATAATTGTTGTCCTTACATTTTTGCTGATTGTATTTAATAATTGGTTTTAATTTAAAAAAAAAAACATGAAAGTACCTAAAATTTTTGTTATCTTATTAATATCAAACATCATTGTAAAAAATCTAGTCACTATAATGTGAAATCTAGTATTTTTAGAACTACATTAATCTAGGCTCGGTTCTATTACAAATTGTATGATGATATTTTATTTTGATTTATTCTGTTCGTTCATATTTAAGGAAATGGTTTAACAAAATTAAAATTTAGAAAATATATGAGCGTGACACAAAACTCACTCATTTGTCCATCTCTAAAATATTAACCACAGAAAATCGAATAAGAACCAACCAAATGTATAGGCCGCAATATGTTTTTTTTTTATTTCTTCCAATAGAGCACGCACCAACCAACAGGCATAAAATAAGAATTTCCAATTTAATCACACAAAAAAAGGTAGTGTTACGGCCTTCGTTCATGTGCCAAGCATATCAAATGACCAAAGTTGGTCAATTGCTATGATTGGGCGGTGTTTTTTATTTTTCTTTTTGTTTTTGTTGGCTTGGCTAGTTAATGTTTAATGACAATTTAAGATAATTTCTACCAATTGTTAAGATTGTACGAGTATAATTTCAATGTATTTCTTTGTTAGATTCGTTGGTGTGTATAAAAAGATTGAATCAATCAACCAAACACAAAGGAATTTATGGCCTTGCCATGGGTTAAATTACTCAGGTTCTTACTTTCCCACACTTTTTGAAGTATGTCTTCAAAATAAATGACACACCCAGCGAGACAGGCAGTCAGGTAAGCATAAAGTCAACTTAGTTATGTGTTGTTTGAGGAATATCATTCTGTAAGTACGAGTACTTAGATATTTGTATTCGAAAAGCATTCGGCTCGTTTGGTCACATGTTTATTATTATTTTAACGGATTTCACTTTATCCATTGTGGAACATGATGGTTGATACCAAACAACCAACTTTGTTCAAGTGAAAGAATTCAAAATATATATTTTTACGACAATTAAAACTTTTTTTATTATTATTATTATCTTAAAAGGGACTGTATATTTAGTTTTTGATAAAGTAATTAAATTCAACACTTTCATAACAAGTAAATTGTTTTGATTTTTTTTTTCTTTAATTGTTTTTTAGTTAATGTAAATTTATGGCAGAATTTATAAATATAAATGTGTTTACTGTTCAAGTAAATGATAACTAAACAAAATGTATCTTTATTTTAGGGGAGCAAAATATGACATTAAAATTTTAAATGAATTTTAAAGATGTTAAAGATCTTAAATGATGTTTAAACTTTAATTTGATAACAAAAAAAAAACTATTTGTCAGATAATAATTGTAAACAAGTATGGAGCAAAAAACTCTACATGGCCAAAGGTCATATTCCAGCAACTTTTTTTTACACATATTTTACACACAACGCATCATCAAATTTAAAAGTTTAAGATTTAAATTTTAAAGAAAATTTTAAGATTCCTATGAAGATAGAGAATTGTGTCTTAGTTAACAAAATTCATCACTTCTTTCAAAATAGATTTTCTTAAAATAGTCTTTTTTGCACATTCATTTATGAATCAAAGAGAAGTAAGAAATGATTTAGAAACGATACATGAGTCATAAATAATCTAACCCATAAAAACAAAGTTTTTATTAAAACTCTTTCTTTCCTTATGCATATCAGTTTTGAATCTCTCCGTGACTTTGCGTGACTATTTTAAATATAACCATTGGTCACAACAAGTCTATGAACCAAGTTTCAGATTGATTGGATGAGGGGAAATGGAGTTTAAATCACTCCGTGACTGGGCGTGACTATGCGTGAGTATCTTTAAGTGACAACAAGCCTGTGGACCAAGTTTCAGATTGATTGTATGAGGGGAAATGGGGTTTAAATCTCTCCGTGACTGTGCGTGACTATGCGTGACTGTATGTGACTATCTTAAAATTAAATTTTGGCCACAACAAGTCTATGGACAAAGTTTCAGATCGATCGGATGAGGGGACGTGAGGTTTTTATCTCTCCATGACTTGCGTGACTATGTCAAAGTTAATTTTTTTCACAGTATGTCTATTGACCAAGTTTCAGATCGATCGGATAAGGGTAAATGAGTTTCGAATCTCTCCGTGACTGTGTGGGACTTTGCGTGACAGGTCTATGAACCAAGTTTCAGATTGATTGGATGACGGGAAATGGGGTTTAAATCACTCCGTGACTGAGTGTGACTATGCGTGACTATCTTTAAGTTAATATTTGGTGACAACAAGTCTGTGGACCAAGTTTCAGATTGATTGGATGAGGGGAAATGCGGTTTAAGTCCCTCCGTGACTGTGCGTGACTATGCATGACTGTGTGCCTATATCAAAATTAATCTTTGGCCACAACAAGTCTATGGACAAAGTTTCAGATCGATCGTATAAGGGGAAGTTAGGTTTTTGTTTCTCCGTGACTGTGCGTGACTATGCGTGACTGTGCGTAACTATGTCAAAATTAATCTTTTTCACAATAAGTCTATTGACCTAGTTTCAGATCGATCGGATAAGGGTAAATGAGTTTTGAATCTCCGTGACTGTGTGGGACTTTGCGTGACTATTTTAAAATTAATCTTTGGTCAAAACAGGTCTATGGACTAAGTTTCAGATTGATTGGATGAGGGGAAATGGGGTTTAAATCACTCCGTGAGTGGGCTTGACTATCTTTCAGATAATATTTGGTGACAACAAGACTATAGGCCAAGTTTCAGATCAACTGGATGAGGGGGAATGGGCAGACAGACAGACAGAGAGTATGAGTTAAAAGAAAGAGTTTAAAAAACAAAGAAAATTCGTACAGTGTGCAGCAGAACTCATGGTACCCCAATTGAATTAAAACAGTTTGTTAATTTGATCCACCAATTTATGAGAAATCAAGCAAAATTTATTTTTATCTAATGTATTAACATCTATTCTCTAACATAATAACAAATTATTAATTTATTCAACAAAACATATAAATCAGAACTCATGACAACTGCATATTTATGCATAGCAAAAGTCTTGGTACTCCTACGAAAAACTTTAAAAAAATAGATTAATATTGTTTTATTATAGTTTACTAATTCTTTGTAGAATATCCCTTAAGCTGCACTGTGCACTTTTATTCTCAGCGGAGTGATCAAAAATAGGCAAGAACGTAAAAATTTTGTGATGATTTTTTTTTATTTTAAGCATTGGCATTTATGTAAAAAACTCGGACTTTTTCAAATCTGGCCTTGGTTTTGCGCTATCTTTATTGGTTGAGAAGATATTCGATTTCAAATTCAGTTAAATTTAGTAAAAATTTAAAAAAACATTTTTGCTGAGAAAATTTTCATCTTCAATAATACACTCCGACCAATCGGTTATAGATATTTGATTAAATTTTTTTTTTTATTTGTAAGATACATTCATTTATTGTAGTACATGTAAGCTAAGTTACTAATTAGAGTTTGGTTTAGCTTTTCAAATTTAGCTTATCAAAAACCTTTTTTTTTAAACAATTTTCAAACTTTACCTAAGCTTTGAACTATTGTGCGGTTCCGTGTGGTGTTAGCCCTTAACATGAAAATTTTCTGTAATATATCATTTATGTTCACTAAAAAATTCAGCTGCAAACTCGCGCAAACTTTTTTCGTAATATTTTGAATTTAAGTTAAAAATATACTGTAAACTAAAAAAAAGTATTCTTTATTTTTAATCAGAATGCTTTGTTAAAGTTATAAACGTCAATACTAAATGCTGATATTTCTATTACTTTTTGAACTCTATTATACATATATATTTTGTTAATCTATAATATTAATAGGCTAGGCGATTTCTTGTTACCGAGGTTTTGTTCTGCCGTTTTATACCGATTTTGACCAGACGTATATTATTTGAAAGGTATTTCCTTTATAGCTGTTCACCAGATTTACAGATTTTTAAATTTTTTTCTTTATTTTGAGTAAATTGCATTTAAAGTTGCTACTAATACATACAAAAAATTATACATATACTAAGTGTGTGTTTATTAAATTTGTTAATGTGCCTGTTAAAGAGTTTGTTTTCTTCATTCACAATAATAATAAACCAAAAAAGTGTTGGTTTGTGAATTGGCTACGTTTAAAAATAAAGTTGCCTAGAAATTGCACTCGAATTTCGAGCGCGGTAATCTGCTAGTACACATTAAATACTTCCTACAATGAGTAAATTTAATATATTGGTAAAAGATCTGTGTGAAGAATGTTTTCAAATACACTAAGAACAAACAAGTTTACTGTCTGCAAGTTGAGAAAAATTTGGATGTAACAAAAAGAAAACGTGGCAGACCACACAACTGATACTTAAATTCAGGACGCTCAACTAAAGGCAGAGAAGTATATGCTCTGGCAGAATATGTAAGCTTAGAGGAAACCTATGAAATATTAAAGCGTGAGAAGTTACTGGTTTGAGTATTGATTATCCAACACTGCCAGAAAATTTCTTGATAACATTGATGATACAGCATCTACATATAGCAAAAATTTATAAAACTCTATTGTATTACTTTAAAAAGTTGCTGACTGCTATTACTTCACATATTGATTCTGAAAAGTTTGGTAAATTCGCTTTGGAGACACTTAAACTTTATAACAGTTTATATGGAAGCTGGAGAAAATTATCGCCAACTGTGCATAAGGTACTATGCCGTGGTGAAAATATTATAAAATATCACTTCTTTACTGTTGGCGAAATGTCAGAAGTTGCTCAAAAAGCGAAAAACAAAGAATATAAAGAAAAACCTTAATTTAATGAAAATGTTACAGATCTCTTCAGATCCTTTAATCACATCACTAAGATATGTGAAACACAATTTTGAAAAATAAATATTACCAGATCTTGTAGTTTGAATAAAAAAGAAATTTACTACATTTTAAGTATTTTTTTATGTTAAGTTTTTTTTATTTCAATGTCTTATGCAAAAATATACATATATTTAAGGCTGTATATTTTGAGTTTCTTCGTTTCTATATTAGTCGAAACGGACAAAAATTAATTTCTATGCAAATCGGAGGTATTACCGTATGGTAGCTTTGGGCAGATTAGTGCTAAATTGTTTATAAATTTTATGAAATATTGACGAAATTTTTTTTTATGTAATTGTGTTGAGCAGATAATTGACAATTGAGCAGACAATTTTTTTTAAATTTCACAATGGGTCGTTTTGACCATATGAGTATACAAGAGTTTAATTGTCACAACATCGATAGGTAATTTAAGAGACAATAACTCAAAAAAACCGCAAGAAAAAATTTTAAACCGTTCAATAGTTATAAAAAAGGGCACTGTGAGCCGTAGAACTTCGTTCAAATGATTTAACATTGAGTAAACAAGCTTTTTTGTATAATATGCATAAATACGCTACCATTCTGTCAGAAGCAAATCTTTGATATAGTTTTTATTACAAATGTTATGATATCGCAATCGTTTATCCTAATTGATCCCACAGATGCTCAATACGATTCATATCGGAACTTTGCGGAGCAGTATTAAGCATGTGGAGTGTGTTGTACGCTAACCATATCTTATAGTAAATAGCAGTGTGCTTAGGACCATTGTCCTGTTGAAAGTAACAATCGGTACGAATTTTCAATTTTTCAGCCCTCTGATTGAGCTTATTCTTCAATATATTGAGATAAACCGGTTTGTTCAAATTACCAACTCCTGCTACTGTCATGTAGCCCCATACCATGACACCACCATCTCCATGCTTCTCTCTTTTACACGTGTACTTCGGATTTAGTTCTTCCAAGGGTTTTCTGCATACCAAAACACGTTTATCCGAGCCAAAAATTATGTATTTAGATTCGTCTGAGAAAATAACTTTATCCCAATACTGTTTTGTTTTGTTTTTGTATTCGTTAGAAAAATCTATACGCTTCCTTCTTTTGATTTCGTTTATGAAACGCGTTTTGCGTGTAGTTCGAGCATTGTACCCGACCCTTTTGATCGAAGAACTCTTGTCAAAAGTTTCCCTGAAGTCTGCAGCTATCTTTGGTGCCTTTGTAAATGGATCTTTCTTAATAATAGCTTCTATTTTTCTTTTTATCTACCACATAACTTTGAGTTTATTTTCAATTCTTGTCTCTTCTTTAAAGCGATTTGTGATGATTTGCATCATTTTATTATGTTGGAAATCTCGGAGTAAGATTTTCCTATTTTTTGTCCTTATTATTATTTTTTTTTTTTTTTTTGATTCTCAATTGTTAATTCCTTTCTAGACATTTTTCAAATCACTTCCTCATTTTTTATTAATAAAACACAAATTTTTTAAACTAATCAAACAGAACTGCATTTAGTTATTTTAAAAGGTAGTATTTGCCATCGATATCGCGATTAATCGCACTGATTAATCGTAATCGTTATCGAAAAAAATATTATGCCACTACGATACTTTGTTTTACAACGACTTTAAATTTATTTCGTTCCACAGATATTTTTTGCCCTAAAATCAGTAAAATTCTTAATTAAATTTAAATTCTGGGGCCAAATCACCGCATTCGTTATCGAAATTTTTCGATCGAAATTATTTTTTTATTTTCCAAAATAAAATACTAAAAATAATTTTACTATGTCACAGTTAACGAATTATGGCTTCTAATTAAGAGTAAAAATGAAACGAGGTCTGATATTTGTCCATCTTCTTTAAATAATAAACCAAAATATGGAATTTCGATCGATTTTACTCGATATCGATATCCTGATCTTATTAAGCCGTAATTTTGTTTCATCTATTGTGAAAAGAAACTGATGAAAATTATTTGATGGTATGGTTAAAAAAAACGGTTGGAAAATGACAAACTTTTGTTTAAAGGTTTTCAAGAAATTTGCATTGAAAAACATAAAAATTGACATTAAAGTCTTGTTATCTCAAGTCTACAGATAGATTTTTAAATCTTATGATGAAAAATTTTAGAATTATTAAAAGACTTTAAAAAATAAAAAAAAATTACAGAAGGCTACCTCAAATATTTATTTATTTACTAGCAGAGCCCAGTAGCTATGTTCTGTAACTCTCACATCGGAAAGTTTTCACATGGAACGTATAAAAATGAAACAAAAACGTTGCGAACTGACACAAAATATTGTTTCTCGCATTCGACTGGTTCTGTAACTTTATTTTGTGAGAACTGTCTGTCACGTAACGTTTTTTCTCACATTTATTGGAAAAATTAGACAAAAAGTGTTTCTGTAAAGTAGGCACGTGAAAATATTTGAAATTGAACTGTCAAATTCACTCACAACTGAAATCTATGCGAGATAAGTTTTTAAATTCAGTTGCCTTTAAAAAAAAATATATATACATATATAAGATGACATCGAATATTGGAGAAAAGGTAAAAAATATGTTAATTTTTTATTTATATTTTACTTTTAGTATTTACATTTAAATTTTTTTTTTGCAATTATTCAGAAAGTGCAACGAATTTCCCAAATTAAAAAAAAAACTTTTGGACTACATGTCTTCCAATTTGGAATTTGCCAGAGGACATTTTGTATGATTCAACAGATTAACATTGATTTTAATTTTAATAATTTCATAAATAGATTATTATTTAAATTAAATTATTAAGCTTATAATAAAACTCAATTTTTTCATTAATTTTTTTTTTTAATTAAATTGTTTTTTTAATTAAACAATCAGTTGATTATTTGAATCAATAAAGTTATTTTTTTAAATAGTATAACAGCCATTCTGGGAGGGGAGAACTTTTTTGGAGGATTTTCTATACTGACTTAGTACTTTTACAATGCCCACGAACATGTTCGACAGTATAATAAAGGAATAAATTAATTTATTAATCAGATAATCAGTTGATTAATTAATAAAAAAAAAAATCAACCAAAATTCAGTGGGGGCCTTTTGGGCTCAAATGACTTAAAAATGGTTGATTTTAAATTAATTGTTTATTAAATTCATTTAATTAAGTTATTATTATTTAATTAAAAGTATAAATTTATTAACTTATTTAATTATTTGTATTTTAATTAATCGAATTAATATTTAATGAATAAATAATTTTTTTAACAAACCAATCATTATAATTTAACTCTAATGGCTTTTTAATTATAAATTGTTTGGTTTTTTAATTAACCAATTAATTGTTTTATCAATTAATAAAATGTTTTTTTAACTAATCAATTTTTTTAAGTTAAACAATTGCATTATTAATTTAACATTTAATTGATGTTTTTATTAATCAATCAACTGACTATTTGAAGCGATTAATAGCTTTAATAACATAGCGTTGATACCACCACACACCTTAAACTTGAATGATACTGAAACTGTAACAATATCGGACTATGATGATAAGGACAAAAAAAAATCATTCTGAGACAATATTCACTTATATGGGCACTTTTTAAGTACTTATATATGCACTTTTTAGGCACTTATATATGTACTTTTTATACCCTATACCACTATGTGGTTTGGGTATAATGACTTTGTGCTGCTGTTTGTAACAACCAAAAATATTTGACCTAGACCCATCTTTAATTATACCGATCGAATCAGAATCACTTTCTGAGTTGATTTAACAATGTCCGTCCGTCCGTCCGTCCGTCCGTCCGTCCGTCTGTGTGTCCATGTAAAGCTTGTAATCAAACTGCAGGTCGCAAATATGAATATATTTTGATGGAATTTGGTATGTAAGCTTTTATCGGCCATGGGATGAACGCTATTGAAATTGGTGAGAATCGGTCCATGTTCAGACCTAGCCCCCATACAAATTACCCATATGAAATCGACATAAATTGCCATAAGATCCAAATTGTCATATAGATCTTACTCAAATTGGGTTTGTATGCGTTCATTACATCCACTAATGAGTAGTCCAAAAATGATTCCTTTGACCCCATATAGAGCTGCTTCCCGATCTTCAGTTAAATCTATTAAAAAACAAAAATATTGCACTGATTCTTCTCAAATTTTGTTTGTACATATTTTTGCAAAATACAAGAGACTTTACCAAACATGATCACGATCGGTCCATTTTTGGACCTAGCCCCTTTATAGATATAGCATCCGATATGAACTTTTTTATATCTGCAGCCAAAAAAATTAATAAAAATCCCACTCAAATTTGGTTTTTGCTTATTTTCTATGTCCAGTTAGTTGGGCCTAAGAGATAGGGTTTCTAAACGCATGGTATAGGGTATCGTATAGTCGGTCTAGACCGACTATAATTTTCTTACTTGTTAAGTATTTATATGCACTTTTTAAATAATTTTATTAAAGTTTCAGACAGCTTCATAACGAGCTCTTGCGTCTTCTGGATTTTTCACATTTGATCTAAATCAGGTGGCAAATTGTGTTCCAATACCGCAGCTATAGAAGCACACCGAGAAGCAAGCCATATAATAAAACCAGTGCCCAATCCAATATCATAGCAATTTCTAACTTAACATCTCTCTTCGCAGGGTTTTTAGTGTTTTTTTTTTGTAACCTTTTCTTTCAGCTCAATTTTAGGATCCGTTTTGATGGTCTTAGCATTCGTATCAATAATTACTTCATGTGTTATAAGATTTTGTAAATCATTTATGGTTTCCATCGTAGCATTTTCATAACCTTGTACTATAACGTTGGCTTTAATAGAATCTCTAGAAAACAAATATATTTAGATATGATTTTTTAAAATTTATAATGCATACTCACAAATAACTGCAAGCTTTCTTTAATATTTCTATATCTAAGCCCACGGAATAATGACGTTCAAATATATTTAGATATGATTTTTTAAAATTTATAATGCATACTCACAAATAACTGCAAGCTTGCTTTAATATTTCTATATCTAAGCCCACGGAATAATGACGTTCATAATCGACCACAACAGTTTGCTCCGACAAACATTCGGTTAATAAGGCAATGTATTCTTCGGAAGGTATTAAAATTTAATTCCCTATAAGTTAACATGTTTCTTAAAAGTTTTTCGAAACTTTTAGCAAAGTACTTACGGTTTTGATAAGACCGTTTCGATATATGAGTAGGCAATACTACGAAACGCTTTCAAAAACTGCAAACGAGCATAATTTAACCATAGTAAACTTTTAGCCCCCTCATTAAAAATATTCTTGCACAAAAAAGGCAGCGTGTTATCATTCAGTTATCATATCATCATTATCGTATCAGTTAATAGAAATATATTGAACATTTTTCACAAATTTAAATTAAAATTATTTCAAGTTCTTAAATTTTTATACACATAATTTTATGTTTACTTTTATTTGCTTTGTTTGTTTTTATTTTTTGACAGCTGACTTGGAATATTCCAATAACAACGTAACCAGTGTTGTAACTTTTCACATTAAGATACAGACACAGCTTTTACTCACAAATCGAGAAACAGTGGAATTTTTTGTTTCATACTTTTTCGATGTGAGAACTTTTCACATAAAATACAGAACACGGGTACAGCACTCGAAAGTCGAGTGAAAAATCAAAGAAATTTTTATTTAAGAAATAATTTTAATAAATAATAAATAATATATAATTTTATAAGACCTTAAAGGTGTTACTCCATTTTAGCCCCAATCACAATTCAACACTTTTAAAAATAAATTCACTAAATTTAATTATAAATATTTGTTGAACACACAGAGGATATATAAATGGGACAAAAATTATGCTAATCAACTTTAGGTAATTCATAATTCAATACAAGGCTTTTGATATTTATAATAAATACACACACAGTATGTGTTTTATGTATGTGTTAGTAGCAACTTTGAATAAGGATTACTCCAAAAAATGTTCCAGGCGCTGCAAAACTGTAAATCTGGTGGACAGCTAAAAATAAATACCTTTCAAATGAGGTATGTTTGGGCAAAATCGGTTGTTAACTACAATTTTTATATCGATCACAAGAAATCGCCTTGTCTATTAATATTATAATAATATAAAAAGAAAGTTTTAATTCATATTGTGAAATCTTTTTTTCAGTAAACTATACGAAAAATCTGATATACATATTATATTGGGATCACCTACAAGTACAGCTTTCCATTTAGAAATTTTCAAAATATGAAATACTCTCTAGTGCGAGAATTGCGGAAACTGGAGTAATTTGTGATAAATAACCCTAAAAATGTAATACAAATTATTTTTTATTTTCAGAAATAAATTTTAAAAAATTATGGCCCTTACTTAAAAATCAAAATATCGAATTTTGATCGATTTTACTCGATATCGAATGCGGCGATTAACCCCCGGGGCTTTTACTGATAAACCAACGTTTTACTACTTTCGGATCACAGGAATGGAATATATTTTGCGAAAATTTGATATCCCTTAAAATGAAAAATATTTAATAACAACTAAGAGTGTTATATTCGGCTGTGCCGAATCTAAGAGACAAAAAGGCTAGATTTCACATTATAATGGCTTGGTTTTTACAATTATGTTTAAAGTAATAAAATAATTAATAAAAAATTTAAATATTTTCGTGCTTCTTTAATTGAAGTCAATTATTAAATGAAATCATCATAAATACAATTAAAAACAAGTACAATTACTTTTTTGGCTGTTTAAACCACCCGTTCACATGTCTGTGTCTGTGTGTGCGTGCATTGCTGATACATATGTAAGTATGAATGCATGTACACATGTTCCCGTACGCATACCAATTTTTATACCCTATACCACTATGTGGTTTGGGTATAATGACTTTGTGCTGCTGTTTGTAACAACCAAAAATATTTGACCTAGACCCATCTTTAATTATACCGATCGAATCAGAATCACTTTCTGAGTTGATTTAACAATGTCCGTCCGTCCGTCCGTCCGTCCGTCCGTCCGTCTGTGTGTCCATGTAAACCTTGTAATCAAACTGCAGGTCGCAAATATGAATATATTTTGATGAAATTTGGTATATAAGCTTTTATCGGCCATGGGATGAACGCTATTGAAATTGGTGAGAATCGGTCCATGTTCAGACCTAGCCCCCATACAAATTACCCATATGAAATCGACATAAATTGCCATAAGATCCAAATTGTCATATAGATCTTACTCAAATTGGGTTTGAGTAATGAGTAGTCCAAAAATGATCCCTTTGACCCCATATAGAGCTGCTTCCCGATCTTCACTTAAATCTATTAAAAAACATAAATATTGCACTGATTCTTCTCAAATTTTGTTTGTTCATATTTTTGCAAAATACAAAAGACTTTACCAAACATGATCAGGATCGGTCCTTTTTTGGACCTAGTCCCTTTATAGATATAGCATCCGATATGAACTTTTTCATATCTGCGGCCAAAAAAATTAATAAAAATCCGACTCAAATTTAGTTTTTGCTTATTTTCAATGTAAAGTAGATAGGGTTTCTAAACGCATGGTATAGGGTATCGTATAGTCGGTCTAGACCGACTATAATTTTCTTACTTGTTTTTTATAATTTTTTGGTTTTTTATATGAAATTACATCGAAAATGTAAATATATTTTCGTCCCCTGGCTATTTGGTCTGCCTGCTCAAAATAATGGCAAAAACATTATCCTAATTTTACCTTGGTAAATGATTTATTTTGTGAACGAGCGTGGTTTCAACATACACATCTATTGAATTAGCGCCATGAAAATTTGCATTTTCGAGAGCATTCTTTTCGAAAAAGTTGCATGCCATTGTTTTATCTATAAAGCTTTTGCAAATGTGACACTGTTCCAAAAAAAAAAAAAAATAATAATAATGAATTTTTGCTAAATTACGCAGTTCAGTTCAGACAATATACAACATGTATTTTGTCTCTTAATTTTTTGAAATTAATAGTAGACAAATAATCAACACCATTACCAACTTTACAATAGTAAAGTTTTTTTTTTTACTATAACCAAATTCTCTCGAATTTGAATATCTAAAATGTGCTAAATGATAGTCCTATTTTTGTTTGTATTTTTCTGAAATTTTTTTTTATACCCTCCACACCTCAATCTAATTTCCGACCCCATACAGTAAATATATTCTGATCCTTATCACAGCTCGAGTCGATATAGCGATGTCCGTCGTCCATCTGTCTCATTCACAAAATAAACCATCTACCTGGGTAAGGTCACGATAATATCATTTGGCATTATTGCCACCAGGTTGGTATTTAAAATGGGGAAAATCGGGCATCATTGTGCTTAGATACGAGCAAAAATATGTAGATACCTTAAAAAAAAACAAAAAATCCAGTGTATTTGTTGTAATATTTTAGTGGTTGAACATAATTGTTGTACAACAACATTAACAGTTAAAAAACCCCACAAAGTAAAATGATGCAATCATACCAACAAACACAACTACCACTAGCTATGTTAGTAGTATTGCCACATTTTTTTTTTATCGTTATCACGATATAGTAAAAAAAATTGCCAATACGAAAGAAAAAATATAATCCCTAATTGAAAACGAAAAATAAAAAATGAAAATTGCAAAATGTGAAATTGAAAATTAAAAACGAAAAATGAAAAGTGAAAAATGAAAAATTCAAAATTAAAAATAAAAAATGAAAAACGAAAAATGAAAAATGAAAAATAAAAAATTAAAAATAAAAAGTGAAAACTGAATGAAAAATTAAAAACGAAAAATGAAAAATAAAAATTAAAAATAAAAAATGAAAAACGAAAAATGAAAAGTTAAAAATTAAAAATAAAAAATGAAAAACGAAAAATGAAAAATAAAAAATTAAAAATAAAAAGTGAAAACTGAATGAAAAATGAAAAACGAAAAATGAAAAATAAAAAATTAAAAATAAAAAATAAAAAATGCAAAATGAAAAACGAAAAACGAAAAATAAAAAATGAAAAATGAAAAAAGAAATACGAAAAAAGAAAAATGAAAAATAAAAAATGAAAGATGAAAAATAAAATAAAAACGAAAAACGAAGCTGAAAAATAAAAAATAAAAAATGAGAAATAAAAAATTTAAAATTAAAAACGAAAAACGAAAACTGAAAAATAAAAAATTAAAAATAAAAAATGAGAAATAAAAAATTAAACATGAAAAATAAAAATGAAAAATGAAAAATAAAAATGAAAAATGAAAAATAAAAATGAAAAATGAAAAATAAAATATGAAAAAGAAGAAATGGAAAATGAAAAATAAAAAATAAAAACAAAAAATAAAATATAAAAAATAAAAAATAAAAATAGAAAATAGAAAATAAAAAGTAAAAAATAAAACTTAAAAAATGAAAAATGATACATGAAAAATTAAAATGAAAAATAAAAATCAAATATGAAAAATGAAAAATCAGATATGAAAAATGAAAACTGAAAAATAAAAAATGAAAAATAAGAAATGAAAAATTAAAAATAAAAATAAAAAATGAAAAATAAAAAATAAAAAATGAAAAATGAAAAATTATAGATGAAAAATAAAAAATGAAAACTGAAAAATAAAAAATTAAAACTGAAAAATAAAAAATGAAAAACGATAAACGAAAAATGAAAAATAAGAACTGAAAAATAAAAAATTAAAAATGTAAACCGAAAAATTAAAAATTAACCAGTTGAAATGATAAATAATAAAGACTTTTATAGTAGCAGAGCCCCTGCAGTTTATTGCTATAAGTGATACGTAGATGACGCGTTCTGTTTGATTTTAAAAAAGTGCCATAAAAAGATCCTTAATTACTAGATGTTTACACATCTCCCCTGTGATCGGAATAGCATTATGTTTTTACTAAAACCGAATTCTCTGGAATTTCAGTATCTAAAATGTGCTGAATCGCTTTTGGAATGACGGGCTTATATTTATATGTATTTTTTTTAATTTTTTTTTTTTTTTATTTTTTGTTCTTTTTAACAATTGCTAAAAATGCTCTTTTGTATAAACATCAAAATAATTCTTTTTTATTCTAATTTCGAAATGGTGTCATTATTTTCCAAAAGTTTTACACAAATTTCTATCAAAAAGAAAATATTTGTAGGCCATCTCCATAAGTGTCATGAAATAACCACATTTTTCTAAAACAAACAATAAAAAGAACACAAATCAATTTTTAAGATAAGAACTCTGTTCTTATCAATAAAAAAAAACCAAAACAAACGATAGTTATTCTAACAACCCAATTGATAACAATTTCGTACATTGTACTATATATATAAAGTTTTTTCCAAAAAATTTAACAATCATTAGTCTAACAACAGGTAGCAAAGGAAGTATAAATATATTCAGAAATTAAATTTTGTGTTAAATTGTCTTAAAAAAAGACTTAAAAAACTATAAAATAAAAAAACAAAACAGAAAAACAGCAAGCGTTCACCACAAAAAATGTTTGTAAAATCAAGTGTTACACTTTTATTTGTCTGCGCCATATTCGGTGCTGCCAATGGTAATTCAGTGTCTACGGATGAAGAAGAATGTCCACAAGTATGCCCAGCCCTCTATGCACCTCTGTGTGCTTCAAATGGTAAAATCTTTAAGGAATTCAGCAATACCTGCGAACTTAAGGTCAGCAATTGTCGTTCGCAACGCGCAGCTTTAGCCAGTAAGTTATTGAAATGAAAACGTTTTGTATGTGGCTTATTTCAATAATAATTTAATTTTTTTAGCTTACGTGGCCACTGATATGGACTGGTGTCGTACCGAATTGTTAGATATGGACAATCTAATGGTAAAATTGAATAATTTAAGTTTACAAACACCTGAATGCATGAAACCTTGTGCTATGATCTACAGTCCTGTGTGTATGTCCAATGGTAAATATCGTGCTGTAGTTAGCAACAAATGTGTTATGGAGACTTTTAATTGTGCCTTGGCCAATAAAGGTTTAGATCTCTTTAAAGTTTTACAAGCTGGAAGCTGTTAATTTCAAATGTAATTGGGGAATATCATGTGCAAAAGTCAAATAAACCTTCAATAAAATAATATCGAATTTTATTTTAAGGGAATTTCTAAACGGTATCCTAAAGTATATAATAATGTGCAGTTAACCTGTAGCTTAAAAATGTATAGAATCAGGGAACTAAAAAAGAAAATTTTAAAAATTTAAACTAACAAAAGTTGTTCGCAATGGTTTTCTGAATATAGAAACATCGAATTTTCGGTTATTTCTCTGAAAAGATCCTCAACAATTACATCTGCTGGAAGGATCAATTTGTGGTAGGTCACTGGAGATCAATTATATTTTCCCGAAAGAATAATTTCAACTAAAAAATAATTCTAACATAAGAGCAGATAAAAGCCTTATTTTTAACGGTTAAGTTTTGATCAAATGATCGCTGTATTGACTCAAATTTCCATAAGAAAACAGTAAATTTTTGTACGATTTCGTACCTCATATTGTTTTCAACTAACGCGATTCACCTCAAAAAATTTTTTCGGTTCAAAAAATTGTTTTTAAATTTTACAAACAATTTTCGCCTTAAAAAAATTTTCTACTTAAATAATTATTTTTTTTTTTATTTCAAAAATTTTTTTAATTAAAATAATTTTGTTTAAAAAAAAATAATTTTGTTTTAAAATATTTTTTTTATAAAAAATGATTATTTTAATAAAAAATTTTTTAAGACAAAATTAATTTACTTAAACAATTTTTTGTTTAAAAACATTACTTAAAAAACTTTTTTATACTCAAAAAAATTTTTTATACTAAAAAAAAAAAGTTTTTATACAAAAAAAAAAATTTATTACTAAAATTACCATTAAATGTAATTTATTATTAAAATTTTTTACTCTATAAATTTTATTTACTCAAAAAAAAAATTCAATTATTTTACTGTAAAACATTTTTTTATTTAAAATTTTTTTTACTTTGTTCTACTTAAAACTGTTTTTTTAACGTTAATTTTTTTTTGCTTTTGGTTTAATTTGAAAATTATTTTCACACAGAATTTTAAAATTTCATTTAAAAATTTTTCAACTTTAAAAATTATATTTTCTGGAAAAATCGAGTATGTTTGACCCAATAACTGTTTTTCACGGCAAAAAATTTCTAAAAAAAATATTGTTAACCGAAAAAAAAATTTTTTTTTTCGTAGTTCAAAAATTTATTTTTACCTCAAATTTGTTTTTTTTTTTTTTTTTTTTTTAATTAAATTTTATGAATATTAAATATTTTTGAAGCAAATATTTATACTGCCTCAAAAGTTCATAATGGTCAAAAAAATAAAATAATATATTGTTGACCATAAAAAATTTATTTTTTATACATATTAAAAATTTATTTTTATCTCAAAACTTTATGATTTCCTTAAAAATATTTAAGTCCTAAAAATACATTTTTTAAAAATAATTTAAAAAAAAATAAAAACAAAAAAATCGAAAACAGGATTTTTTATTTTTATAGAAAATATTGAAATTAAAAATACGGAGGGCACAAATTGTTTTTCTTGTTTTTTTCAAGACAAAAACAAACATGTATATTGTAGTATGCAATGTGTACTCATATACAAACATATTTGTTTCAAAGTTGTTTTATATTTTAGTTTGTTATATTGGAAGAGGCTTAAAGAGTATAACTTTTGCTTGAATTCTCATTTGGCTATTTTCAGCAAATATATATGAATTTAACTTTCTCTTTTTGATTACTGCTGAGGGTTGGTGACTCTTCCCGGAACAACTGTATAACCTGTCATGCAAAATATAGATCAATTTTTTAAACAAATGTACCAATTTTTTTTTTTTTTTTTGCTTTATTTAAAGTAAAAAATTTGAACTTGAGCCTGAGTAATTTCAAACTCAACTATTGAAATGATAAAGATCGAAAACAAGACATTTTATTTTCATAGAAAATAATGAAATAAAAAAAAAATTTTTTTTAAATCAATTTTTACTCAAAAAATGTCTAAAAACAATTTTCAAGCTTAAAACACAATTCACCTAAAATTTGTTGATTTCTGAACTCTTTCTTTTAATGCATACTCTCTGTCTCTCTGTTTGTCTGTCTGTCTGCCATGTGGCAACCCCATTCCCCCTCATCCAATTGATCTGAAACTTGTTGTGACTATAGGCTACTTTTGGGGTAGTCACGCATAGTCACGCACAGTGACGGAGTGATTTAAAACCCATTTCCCCTTATCCAATCATCTGAAACTTGGTCGATAGACTTGCTGTGAAAAAAGATTAACTTTAACATAGTCATGCACAGTCACGCATACTCACGCACAGTCACGGAGTGATTTAAACCCCATTTCCCCTCATCCAATCAATCTGAAACTTGGTCCACAGACTTGTTGTCACCTAATATTAACTTAAAGATAATCACGCATAGTCACGCACAGTCACAGAGAGATTCGAAACTCATATGCATAAGAAAAGAAAGAGTTTTAATAAAATCTTTGTTGTTTTTATGGGTTAGATAATTACTTTAAAAAATTTTTTTTTTACCTAATGAATGTTGAATGTTAAAAAATATTATTTTTTTACTAGAAAAAATTTTTGTTTTTCAATTTAAAACAAATTATTTTTTTACTCTAAAAAATTTTCTTGTTTTTCATTTTTTTTTTTTTTTAATTTTATCTTTATTTGCAATCTATTTTACAAAAATAATAAGCAAATCTTATAATATTTACAATTAACTTAAAATAATCGAGTTCCAATGAACTCAATAAAAATATATATTACATTAATGTATAATTTACATATAAATATATATCGATATTTTTATTTACCGCTACTTCCTAAGGTAGATCAAGTATGTGAAATATTTTTAGCCTATGTATTTCGTCACTGTCATCTAATAGGTTAATGGCTAAAATGTTTGAGTGATTGCTTAGTCTATCAAGATATCTTTCACTAAACTTGTTGATTTCGTCTTTTATTGTTGATATACCGAGATCCTTATGTATATTGGTGTTTTTAATAAACCAGGGCGCATCAGATATTAGTCGTAATGTTTTAGATTGATACCTTTGCAGAATTTCCGCATTTGAATTGCTAGTAGTTCCCCATAGTTGCAAACCATAAGTCCAAACTGGCTTGAGAATGGTTTTATATAAAATAACTTTATTTTCCAGGCTTAATTCAGATTTCGATCCCAGCAGCCAGAGCATTTTTTTTGTTTTGATTTTTAAATGTTCCTTCTTTTTGTCAATATGTTTCCTCCATGTAAGTCTTCTGTCTAGATGTAGCCCCAGATACTTCACATTGTTACTTGTTGGAATATCACCTTTCCTCAGCGTAAATGTAACGTGAACGGACTTTTTCCGTGTTAACTCTAATGTTCCATTTTTGCAACCAACTTTGTATAAGATTCAGTTCATTTTGTACCTGTTCAGATGCTTCAACTGGTGACTCATATGATGCTAGTATAGCAGTGTCGTCAGCGTATTTTGCAATGGTTAAACCATCCACATCCATCGTATAAAGTACTGGGCCCAATACATTGCCCTGTGGAATACCAGATTTAATTTGACCAAAATTTGAATAACAATCGTTAACATTAACGAAAAACCATCTTTCATGAAGATAAGATTTAAGCAATAGATAAAATGGAGCTGGGATCAGCTTATTTAGTTTGTATAACAACCCAATAAGCCATACTCTATCGAAAGCTTGTTGCACATCCAAGAACACAGCGGAACAATAAAATTTTTTTTTTTCAAATGTATTTCTAATGACGTTGGCAATCCGGTGAACTGTTCTGGCGTGCCGTGTTTATGCCTGAAACCAAACTGATAATCTGGAATAATATGCTGTTTTTCCAGTATAGGCAGTAATCTTTTTAGAAGAAGTCTTTCAAATATCTTGGAAAATGTTGATAACAAACTTATTGGTCTATAGGAAGAAACACAATTTTCAGGTTTATTTGGTTTGTTTATCATTATAATTTTTGCATATTTCCATTGGGATGGGTAGTAGTTTAGTCTTAAAATAGAGTTAAACACAGTTGTAAAGAAAACAGCCTTTTTTAGGTAAAGCCTTAACTACTGTAGAGTCAATACTGTCGTAACCTGGTGCTTTTTTTGAATTGAGTTCTTTTATAATATTTTTTACCTCAGACGGAGTCACATGCTTAATAGGACGATCCATTTGACATGCTACATCAAGAAATTGTAATATTTCATGTCTATGTAAAGGATTATTTAAATCAAATGGTGTAAAAGTTTGTTCTAAGTGCTCTTTAAATACGTTTGCTTTATCTTTGTCAGATCTACTCCAAACACCATTAACATCCTTGATCGGTATATTCCTTTTAGCAGGACGTTTTAAATATTTGGTTGCCTTCCAAAAACTATATTCGTCATTTTTCGTAACATCCAAATTCTTAAGAAAGTCTTTGACGGAATTATTTTCATATTCTTTAAGGGGTTTTTTAAGTAATTAGCCGCTCGATTTAAGTTGGCCTTATCAAATGTACTTCTAGTTCGTTGGTAAATTCTCCTCAAGCAACGTTTGTTCATAATAAGTTCTCTTATTTCAGCAGAAATTTTCACATTAGTACCATTCGAATTACATTGTGGTGGGGAAGATAAACAAGCGGCCTCATGAATTAAGCTCGAAAACGATTCTACGGCATCTTCTAATTCGCTTTCAGTTTTAATAGAAATATTCAAATTTAAATTTTGCTCTATCCAATATTCAAAGGATTTCATATCTGTGTTAGCATTAATGATTTTTATGTTTTTTGTTGCAGTTTGAATATTTGTACTAAAGTTAACGATTATAGGACTATGGTCAGAACTCAAATCTGCTCTATCTGATATATCCAAAAGTGCTCTAGAAATACCTTTATAAACAATAAAATCCAGAAGGTCTGGAATTTTAGTAGGATCACTTGGCCAGTATGTAGGGCTTCCAGTAGACAAAGACGAATATTTGTTTTTTAAAATACATTTGTAGAGCTCTTTACCTTTCGGATTTGCTAGTCGAGATCCCCACCATGAACTTTGGGCCAAGTTTTTTAAAAAAGTTTTCATAATCCACACATTTTACTGAATGTCTGGGTGGGAAGTAAATAGCATATATATTAAAAGCAATGTTATCACATATTACTTTCACATCGGCTGCTTACAAAAAAGGTTTTTGAATGGGATCTAGTATTTCATATTTTATACTAAATTTTATTAAAATTGCGGCGCCTGCGTGCGCTCTATCATCGGGGTGGTTAGCAGTCACTATATCATAATTTCTTATTTTAAAAAATGATTTATTCGTGAAGTGAGTTTCAGAGATCAAAAATATATCAATATAGTTATTTTTAATGAAAATTTCAGTTTCATTTGTATGATTAGGAAGCCCATTGGTATTCCATATTCCTATCCTTAAATTTAGTTGCATAATTTAGCCATTAGCATTGACATCATATTCATCAAGTTTTCCATCATCCTCTCAAGTCTATCCATCCGAGAGTTTACTTTAAAATCTGAACTTCTTAAAGCTTCATATTTAACATGTTCGAATTAGGTTGTCTATTTGGTTGACTATTTGGGACAAAGATACATTGAGGAAAAAAATCTTTGACCAGCGGGTCTTCTTGAAACTAGGTTTCGATAAACTTTACAACCTTTATAATTCGCACAACGTGCTGGACTGTTTGCATCTCTATTGCATTCCGCGGTGGCATGATCCATACCGCACTTTACTCACCTAAATTGGTTTCTACAGTATGATTTGGTATGACCAAACTGTTGACAGCGATGGCATTGTACTAAGTCATTTCTTCTCATTGGTGGTTCAATTTTAACTATGGCGTGGTTTATATGTTTTATATCATACACAGTTTTATTGTTTGCATTTGGTTCTAAGTCAACGAAAAACATTGATAGAGGTTCTTTTGTAGTACGACTCTTGACATTTGTAATAGCTCTGACTTGATGTCCTAACAAAATGAGTTCCGCTTTAATATCCGCAATGGGTGTTGAGTGGTGAAGCCTTTTCTTGCTTTAGTTGAAAAGTATGAAAATATTTTTGCATTCTCTAAGTATTTTATTACTGTCCGATATGAATCTACAGACTTGATCATTAGACGAACTTGACCTTCCCTTAAAGATTTATAATTAAATTCACTACTAGATATAATACCACTTAATTTTTTTATCATAAGATTTATATTATCTACATTAGGAATATAAATTGCAGGAGGTTTTGGTGTTGTATCATTCCATTTTTCAGCCTCTTCGTCTCCAGTATCAAGAGTAGCATACCTGTTGTTGTTGGTTGATGTAGTTGGTTGCTCGTTAAAGTTTATAAATTTTTTTTGTTTTGTTTTTGAAGTTGTTGTGGTTATTCTGCTCGCTTTCGTTTTGTTGTAACAGTCTACCAAATCGACTCAGCTTCATCGCTTTCATCACTTAGGCTTTCCATACTTGTAGTATAGTAAACCTTAACTATTGTTGTTTATCATGCACTATGAATGTTATTGTGGGATTAACAATTCAGTAAAGAATTCACTAATTCCTTTGTTTTGAAAAACAGTTTTATGTTTTATGCAAACTGCACTGATATTGTTTTTGGGGGATTAACGAACCCTTTGTTTGTGAAAAATTTTGTTGTTTCTTTAATGTTTTGTTGTATAAAATTTTTAAAAAATTATACTTTGTTATAAGTTATACGTCTATCTGCGATCGCGGTCAAACAAAGACTGATGTTTTTCATTAATTTAAATATTATATTTACTCAGCATTTTATTTGACGCAATAATTTGTTTTTCACGTCAAAAGCTTCTAATTTTTTAAAAAATAAATAAACTAAATTAAATTTAAATTTATTTTTACCTACAAATTTTACGTTTCCTTAAAAAATTTTAAAAAATGTTAAAAATTTGTCAGTCCAAAAAATTTAATTTTCGAAAGAAATAATATTTTTGACTTGGAAAAATTTATTATCACCTCAAAAATTTATAATTTTTCTAAAACTATTTTCAATAAAAAATTCTTTGAAAGGTTTTATAAGACGTAAATTTGATAATAATTTGCTCCTATTAAGGTTCCCATATAATTTACTAGAGATTTTCTAAAATTTTTCTGAAAATATCACTCTGCACAGAGTTTAAATAAATAAAAAATCCAATTCATTTTAATTTTCGATTCAATATTTTCTTTATAAATATGTATATTTTTTTATATGCCTTCATTTTTTGCACTGGTTTAAGTTTGAATTAAAATAATAATAACTAATAACATTATCACAAACAAAATTATTGCAAAAAAACAACAGTTAAATTAACAATTACAACTAGACTTTAAATAAAGACTTAAATTTAAGAGAATTCACTAACATATTAAGCAACGGTAAGTACTTTGAGATCCTTAATGATATTAAATAAGTTGAACTACTAAACATCAAAAGCAACTCTGTATTTAAACAGGGATGTTGTGTGGTCTGCAAAAACACAGAGCTGTGCAATATACATGGTTGTTGTTGTTTTCGTTTTTTTCCTCTTTCAACACATGGTTGCATTTTCTGCAAACTGCCAAGAATTTTGCCAAAGCCATTCTCGTAAAGCATTTTCATCTATATCTGTACTTGAATTTGACCATACAAAACAACCATCTTCGGCATCGAAATAATTGAAATTTTGTTGTAGATGATGGTGTGGATGTACAAGGAGGCTGGTATCGGTGGTTTGATGAAATTGTGTATGTTGACAATTGCGTCCATATATACAGTTGGAACAGGTATCCAAGGGTGTCTTATCTATGCTGGCTTTACTAATGAATTCCAAAGGTTCTGTTATTCTGGTCTGGCTAGCTCCTGAGGTATGTTGTGTTTGCCAAAATTCCGTTAGCGACAATTTATGGTTTAGTGTGCATTCTTCTTGCGCTGTAGTTAGAGAATCTTTAATTGTTGTTTCGGCATTGGCATTATTCAGATTTACGTTGTTTGGTATTGTTGTAATGTCTCGCTTGTTATTTTTCGATAGAGATGATTTCCGGGACATTAGCCGTAATATGGGTTTCCATACTTTTTTCAATTGAAATTTATCATCTTGATTCTGGGTATTTATTAATTTTGCTGCAGCATTTGTATTGTTGTTTGAAAGATTTGCCAAATTTTTAGTATCTGTATACATGATGAAGGCGTTGTTGGTGTATGGTGTTCTAATATTTTTTGCAGGGTTTTTCTTATTTTTTTTTTAGTGAAATTTTATTTAATTCCTGTGCGCACGGCTAAAGAGTGTTAACTCTGTGAAAGTTTGTTATCAACTGATGCTGGTTTACTGAGCAGCACTTAATTTTATATGAACATCGACTCTAGTCGATCAAAACATTAAGGAGATCGTATTATAACTCTCATATATAAAACGCACACTAAACTTCACTCACACATAGACAGACGTCGCTTACTCGTCGTCGTCGTGATGGTGGTGGTGGTAGTTGTGCACATTGTGAGAAACAAACTGCACTTCCCATGCACATTCTAACAGGAATTGTTCGATTTTTGTTTGCTCGTTGTGTACATTTCCCATGATTTTGCTTTGCTATGCCATGCCATGCTATGGCATGATGATGACGATGATGATTATGTATGTTTGAGGCGACTCAAATAACCTGTAAGGGCAAACTGAATAAGACGACCAAGTAAGCAAGCAACCAAGCGGCAACAGACTGACTGCAGGTAGCACACATCGATTGCTTGTCATCGTTCACAAACAGATTAACCAACAGCAAAAACAACAACTACGGACATTTGTGGCAGCACTCAACAAAAAAAAAAAAGATCCCATATACTGTTTGTCTGAGCAGAGTCCCAAAAAAAAGTGTGGGAAACAGTTTTAATTTTTTCGAAGTTTGTTTCTTTTCTTTTTTTTTTTTTTTGTTCACTTACCTCCTCTATCTACCTTCGTTCTGACAATGTTTAAATTATAAGGTTAACAACGGTCAGTAACGTAGCAGCATAGACTTATTGAGAGAGTGTGTAGGAATTTCATCATATCTGGGAGGGAGATTTCACGAATTTTAGCACACAAACGCATACCAGTATGTGGTCAGGGTATAATAAGTTTGTGCTGATGTTTGTAACTTTCAAAAATATTTGACTTAGACCCACCTTTTATTATACCAATCGATTCAGAATCATTTTCTGAGTCGATTTAGCAATCTCCGTCTGACCATATGTATGTCCTTGTAAACATTGTAATCAAACTCAGGTCGCAAATATGATAATATTTTGATGAAATTTGAGATATCGGTTGTTTTCTAGAATAACCGCGTATGTCATAAAATCAAAATGTTCAGGGGAGCCAAAAAACGTTATATTTGAAATTATGGGCTCGATATAAAGTTTTTAGCGCTTTTTATTTAACAGTACTGTAGATATGGGTAATAAATACTTTACATAAAATTTTGAGTCAAAAATCTTCAGAGGAATAGATCCTAGAGATGGACGAAAAAAACAATATGTAAATAACACTTAAAGTGTGTGCAGATAAAACAACTTATGTCGACAAATGTCATTTTCTTTGAAAAAGAAAACTACCAGTGCAACCACCCATGTAGACATAAGTTGTTGTTGCTTGAAAAATGGATTTTTTTGTTCGTCAACAAAAAGTTAACTGGACTTAGAATGAGAATATAACAAAGTATCAAGAATAATAGTGACAAAAAATAGAAATAAACACACAAGTTTTTATAAGTGGTTATAAACTGAAAAATAATCCAAAATTATTTTGCAGTTTTTTCGTCAATAACAAGGTATTCGCTATGTGTCGTTTTCTGAGAAAATAATTTGTCTGCGATCAAACGTAGGTTGACATACGTCGTTAGTGCTGCAAATTAATTTAATAAAAATTTAAGTTACGTTGTTATTTAAAGAAAAAACTCAGAAATGGTCAATATTTAAAAAAAAAATTTTACACATGTAAAGAGCGTTAAAAATTAATATATTTGGCATCGTTAACTCAAAACTGACAAAAATGGACATACGCGGTTATTCCAGAAAACCACAGATATAAGCTTCTATCGATCATAGGACAACCGCTATTGAAATTGGCGAAAATCCCCAAACAAATGATCCCTCTGCGATCGACTTAAATTGCCATAAGATCCAAATTATCATATAAATGTCGGTCAAAAACAAAACTTGTAGGAAAATTCTTATTCATAGCACCCATATTAAGCTGTTTCCCGATCTTCACTTAATTCTATCAAAAAACAAAAATATTGTACAGATTTTTTTCAAATTCGGTTTGTATATGTTTTTGCAAGAAATAAACATCTTAACCAAATATGTTCACAATTTTTCGACCTAGTACAGAAATAAACATGGCATCCGATAGGAACTTTTTCAGATCTTCAGGCAAACAAATTAATACAAATTCCAATTATTTTCTCTACTCAATTAGTTAGACCTAAAATCAAGTCTTTAAATGCAAGGTATATGTTATCGGATATTCGGTCTGGACCGAATATAGTTTTCTCACTTGTTTAGTTTGGTAGAAGTAACGGAATTGTGCTCTCTTTGTTTATTTTGTATGTAGGTCATTAGTTTCAAAGATTGCATAAGATTTTCAAACTATATAAACCCAAGTAGAGGATAAAAGAACAGAAAGTCTTTAGTCACCATATCTTAAGTTAATTTATTAGGAGTCTTGATACCTTCTGAAATTTTCTTTATATGTGTACATATATGTATTTCTTCTGTCTGTGGGTAGGTCACGGAACTCCTCCTAAACGCCTAGATCAGTCGACTGATGTTTCTGACATTTTTTGTGTGCGATTAAGTTGATTCAAGAATTGTTTAGATCAATGTTACAGTGGGATCGGATCATGGGCATGGGAATGTAACTATTTAATATAATATATATCCAGTTCTATGATAGGAAGCGCTTTGAAAATTTTTGTGAGGCCATATTTAATTACTGTGAGCAGCTGTGCCGAAAATGTGGGGTATATGTCAATGGGCGTGGCACCTCCCACAGAAAGTAATTACTCAATATCATATAACTCGATTTATTTGACTGGGATAGCTTTGATACTTGGTAAGACGTCATCTGCCATTAAATCAAGTAGCCTTGCCGAAAATGGACATGATCAGATAAATGGGCGTGATACCTCCCTTACAAAGAAATTTATAAATACCATATATTTTGAGTACTATGATAGAGAGAGCTTTGCGCATTTGTGTGATCATCATATTTTATTAATGTAAGAAGCTGTGCTGGGTGAGATCGGCTGATTGGTCTTGGTAGTTCCATACAAAGTAATTATGCAATATAACATATCTCGAATGCAACGATAGGGAGAGCCTTGGCTGACTTTTCTGTTATTAATGTAAGTAGTCGTACTGAATGTGATAAATGGGCATGGTAGCTCCCATACAAAGTAATTATTGAATCTTAATAAATAAAAACTTTAACTTTGATGCGTGTGTATGCCTGACCATCGCGACTGAACCACTGAAGCTATTCACCTTATATTCAAACCATTTTTTTCAATTATTTTTGTTTGTGTTAGACCTCGTAGTTGGTTCTGGATTCCACTTTTGCGAAAATTCTTATTTTTGGCCCGAATTGGATCAAATTCGTCGCATATAATATTTAAATGAAACGAGAGTCTTTGGTGGCCCTCTCAAGACCAGTCCATGCAAGTTTGCAGCATAGAAAATTCATACTTTGCTTATAATCAATTTATGCAGCCTGCCCCAGAGTTGGTGAGCTAAACAATTTGTTTATATACGCTGAAATTGGAGAAACACACATTGATTTTACAATAAATTATGATTTACTAAGATAAGATCAACATTGTATTATGTGAAATAAGATGGAGAATATCATTTGCCGTCATCTATTATTTATGTATGTAGATCATATCCAGTATATCTGGATATAAACTTAAGCCAGAAAGTCGGCTTGTTCTCTATAGCGCTCTATAGCTGTTTCCTTTCAGTACATTAAACGGGAAGTTCGTTGTCAATAACGAAATTCCTAAGTGTTTCCAACTTATTGCCTTGAGATCCAGGTCAGGTAGGATGTCGTTAGATAGATATCTCCAATTCCTGCTAGTTATTGTTCTAGGGTCTCGTCATACCCATCTATATATGCCCGATATTACTCGTCCTATACGAAATATGTGCGGATAACCATCTTACTTAGTTCCTTTCTGTTCGGTTTCAGAATTTGGCTTATCTTAGAAATGTCATAATTAACCCAAAAGATTTTTGTGTCCTCATCCACGATAGTATCCTCACAAATAAATATGTCCCATCCGCGCTAGTACCAATTTGAGAGGCTGAAAATATATGGACTTCTCCAAGTTGACAACTTCCCGGATAGAACTTTCCCTGGCCAGTTCATTGGCAAATTCTTTCGTCTCTATTTCACAGTCCTGCAGTGTCCTGGATCACAATAAATTCAAGAATGCTCCATTTGAAAAATTTATCAATGTCCTCCTTAAATTTAAAGATTTTTCTGATTTTGTTTTGTATGAGCTTTTCGTCCTGACAGCCTCTTGACTGTCTGCAAATTTCTGCACATCTCTGGGAGTGCCTTTCATTAAAAGACTTAGTACATTCCGAAATTGCGCTTAACTCAGCCTTGAAGACTGAAGATAAGTCCAGTAGACTGAGGTATTTATCAATGGAACGATCTCCATCAGAAAAAACAATACCTGTTTTTCCATCTATACTAGATCCATTAGCATAGTAGTATTACATAGAAAGATTCCACAGAATATTTTACTGCAGAGTGTATCCAATTCAATATCAGAACTAATATCCGCTGTGTTCAATCCCGGTATTTAGCAAAAATTGTTTGTTGTCTGGACATATAGTTGGTAGTATTATTTTCTGTTAATATTAATCGGAAAGAGTAATAGCCTCATAAATTTGGTTCACATTGGATGATCCCTGATTCCTATGCTGATTCCGAGGCACTGTATCTTCTAAATTGCCTTAATGTAACACGTATTTCAGATTAGGTCTTAGACCCACAAGTAAAGGTTTGCCTTTGCAGTCGTCCACTAAAAGAAAATCAAACTTATTCTTCATCATTCCTCAATCCTATTTGACTCATTCATGAATATGTAAGAGTCCGATGAGAAAAAAAAACAATTCATACCAAAAAAGTCAGTATTTGTTTGCTGGGAATAGTTTCCAATTATAGTAAAATAATAACGAAATTATCAAAAGATATCTTACAATACACATTCTTGAAATCTCTTATTGAAAAAAAATATGTACTAGTCGTCTTGGATAAATTTTAAATAATTCCGATACACAACAATTTTCAAAGCATTAAATTTTAAAACTCATGTATATTAATTGAAAATATATCTTTTTAGGTTCGAAAGACCATATTTAAGTCATTTGAGAGTTGTTATAAATGGGCGTTCATAAATTCGAAGTGTTCGAGTTATGATATCCGTTGGTTAGTTATTCAGTCACCTCCTTCTCGACTGAACAATTCCTATATTTGCTTGTAAAATAACACTAAAAAACTCACTGGCTCAGACTACTACTTTTATGGGTCTGCCTAGAAAAATCCAGTTGTCAGCACTTATGGATAAAATAGTAGCGATCATTTTCACCTTATCTTTATAAACGGTATCAAAGATTTGATCCGTTCAGTAATTGTAAGAACTGGTAGTTAAAAATATCAATATATCGCATAAAATCAATCCCATTTCAATTATTCCGATCGTTTAACGTTTAAAAATGCTTATTTCAACGCTAAACCGTCCAGAGTATTTTGGTAAGCAATTGGAATTTTATCAAACTTATTCACGAATTCAAATCGAGATACTGAATTCCATTTTTTTATAAATTCTAATATCCCATATTTTGAATTGTAACGAGAATATGTTCAGAATCTGTTGCACAATTATTCAGACATGGAGATATAAAAAGCGATAATAAGTGTTTTCAAATATTTACTAAACATTTACGTTTCATAAATCGATCCCAGCCAAAATAAAAATTACTACCTCCTTGGTAAATTAAGATTAAATGACGTCAAATTAAAGAAATACGTTTCAATAACTTGCAGGAAATGTATCGTATCCAAAAAACAAAAAAAGAAAAACACAAAAAAGTTATAAAATAATATAGGGACAAAATAAAACAAAAGAGAAAATTAATCACACATTCTTACAATTCTCACGTTTTTAAAGAACCAATTGGATTTTGAGGGTAAAAAAAAAAACAAAAAATAATTTTAATAAGTTGAAGATAGAAATTTTTAAGTTTAATTTTATTCCTTTAAGAAAATATCATATTTTATCAGATATTAATTGAGAGAGACCCATATGAAATAATTGAGATTATTCTTTAAGATTAAATAATCCTTGTACTACGTTTATTTCTTTCAGGATGGAGTGTACGAAATAACAGGTGGGTGCACTCAGGCAAATTCATATCTTCTCTACTCTATCTCATTTTTCTGCTCTACTCTTTTTTCCGCACATTATTGCCAACAACAAAATCCAATTCATCCTCAACGTCGACATCTTCAGCTTCTACGTTTTAAGATGTTGTTGCTGTTTTCTTTTTTTTTTTAATATCTTAAGAAAATATCCCAAAAAGGAAGTCTATAACTGTGGGAACCTAGTGCAATTACTACGTACTACCTCCTTAAGAATAATCTCAGTCTCAGTCATATAAGTGCCGTTTATCAGCTGCGTATTAATACAACAGCTAACTTTTACGTTTGGGTATTAAGGTGATACTTAATATTAAATCCTATCGCTTATCGATTTATGGAAGTGGTATTCTCAATATTCTGCTTTATTATTTAAAATACTTGTTAATATTTTAAATATTTGAAATGTTTTTCCTAACAAAAAAAAAATTTTTTTTGAGGGAGACCTCTAAAATTTTCATAGAGAACAGAACATTTTTGTATAGTAATGATATTGTTCTCATATTTTTTTTCACAGACTCTTTAGCGAGCAATAATTTGTTCTTGTCAACATTTTTTCAAATCATTAAAAAAAAAAATTTTCATGACAAATACTTATGTATATACAGTGGGTGAAAATACATTGGAAGCTTTTACAAAATTTTTAATTTGCCAATTTTGTTTTTAATAATTTCACGTTAAGTCATAAAACCTGTGATCACAAGCGATAACCGCCTAAGTCGACTTAAGAATGATTTGAGTTATGTATGCTATCATATTCTACTAAAAACGCTTTATATTTACGTGAAATCCCCATTTCTCTAACGCTATCTATTAAAAAGATATTAATAAAAATATACTGACCTAAATCGTAACGAAGCCTCATTACATTTATATAGAAAGTTATTTTTCTCGAAAGCATGATTTTTCGACTTAGGCGATTGGGTGAAATAACTCTTTGGTGTGTTCTCTATCGAATGATAACAAATTTGTTACAAAAAATACATTAACAGAAATAGATAAAAAAAAAAAAAAGTTTTTTTTTTTAACGATGGCAAAATAACGGAAACTTTTAAACTTCTGTAACAGAGTTGATTAAAACAATAAAAATAGAAGATGATATAAAAAAATGTATAAAATAACCGTTATTTGAATATTTATGTTTCTGGCTGCTTTTTGAATAATCCTAATTAACCAATCCTATAAGTTATTATCAAATAATGGCAAGAATAAAGTTTTGGGAAGAGTTAAAAACCAGAATCATAGATGATTTTACTGCTGGTCTTAAGCAAAAGAAAATTTGTGAGAAATATTCTGGGAATAAATCAATAATTTCAAAAATTATCAGCAAATATCGTGGAAGAATTACGGCGACTACTTAACATTTAGACGGAAGCCCCCGTAAAACGAGTCAAGAGAGTTTAAAAATGTCCAACAATAACATCTAAAGAGGTCATTGACAATCTGAAAGCACAAATATGTGCTCGCACTGTTTCGCGATAAGTAGTTGAGGCCGATCTTGGTTGTTAACGTCCTATAGAGAAACTACTGATATCAGAGAAAAATCATCTGGCTCACATAAATTTTTTAAAGAACACATGAACTGGTCAAGATGAGTTCAGACGAGTTCATGATTAAAGAGGGTTCCCACGACGACCAAAGGGAAAAAGTCTAGACCCAAAATATACTGACCAAGGAATGGTTTCAATTCATGTAGTAATGATCAGAATCATATAGAAAATTTATGGGAAATTGTAGATCGCAAAATACGGACAGGAAATTACACAAACAAGACAGAGGCAGTTCAATTTAATTGACTCGATGCCTCAGCGTTGTGAAGCAGTATTAAAAAATAATGGATACCAAACAAAATATTGAAACCAAAAATAGACGGAAAGTTTTCGATTATTGTATAGGAAATGTTTCCAATTGTCAACAGCAAAAAAATTAATACTTTTATGTTTTGTTTGTGTCTGAAGTTAAGCTATTTATGTTAATATTTTTCGTTTTTGAAATAGAAAAAACACGAAAATTTGTAAACTAATAAAAGAGTTTTTTATTTTTATGATCCAACTTTTTGCTATTGGGCGTCGCCAAAAAATATGTTGGTAAAAGTTTCTATTGTATTTTTTTTTTAATTTTTCATAATTTTTTTCCAAATTTTTTTGAATTCAATATTTTTTTCTATCATGACTAAAAAGGGAACCATTTGATTCTTCGTAAACAATTTTTTTAATTAAAATTTCTTTATTAAATTTTTTTCACCACAAAATTTGTTCCACTTAAAAATATTTATATTTTACTAGCAGATTCAAGCCCTCGAAATTCGAGTGCAAATTCTAGGAAATTTTATTTTTTCATTAAATAAAGACCCTAAAGGTATGCTAATCAAATATATCCAATTCGCAAATCAACACAAAAAACAAACTCATTTTTATTACAAACACATTAACAAATTTAATAAACACACACATAGCATTGTATAATTTTATGTACGTGTTAGAAGCAACTTTAAATACAATTTACTCAAAATAAAAGAAAAAATTTAAAAATCTGTACTGCAAAACGGTTAAAAATTAATACCTTTCGATACGTTTGCTCAAAATCGGGATAAAACGGTAGAACAAAACATCGGTCACAAGAAATCGCCTAGCCTATTAATATTATAGATATATTTAAAATTGTAAAATAATGTTATAAGAAAAATTTTTTTAATTTTAAAATTTACTTTCACCTCAAAAAACTTAGCAACCTTCTTAACGTTACACAGTGGAGCCGTTTGAGTTTTTTCATTGCAAAAATCATAAGATCGAACCAAACAAGATAATCAAAAAATTTAAAAGGCATATCAACCTATGAAATGAGTGTTTGAAAAGGGTTCTACGCCTTTTAGGTGCCTACTTATGGATTAGCAAAATTTAAATATGTGGAAAAATCAATTTTATGGGAAGTAAAATAAAATATGTTTTAAAATTTTAAATATTTTATATTTCTTTTTAAAATTATTCCGGAAAAAATTTAAAAAATTTTTTTTTAAATTTATTTTTCACAATTCATAAGAGACTAATAATTTCTGAATTATAATTATTTTCTCTTTTCATGACTTTACATGCGGCAATGATAAAATAAGTGGATCGGAAGATGCTGCTAACATGTTGAAGAGGTCCTCATTTTGTCTCACCCTTGATGATTTGAAAGTGTTCAGCAATCTATATTTTTTTAACATTTGTTTAGGGACTCCTCCTGTGATTCTTCAGAAAGCTCTCCAATTGGCAAAGTCTGATATTCAATTATATCTTCGACATGCGTCAATATTTTATGAACTGTCGGGGTCAACTTTTTCTGTGGATATAATTTCGAATCATATTCTTTATATTTTTCAGAATCAACTTGCAGTTTAAAACATTCAAGATCGTTCTTAACGATTTGATTGTTTATTCCAGTGATTCGAGTTACAGCCTCATCATTTTCAAAACATATTCTCGAAGTGTTTTTTCGTTTGATTTTCCGTATCCGTACTTTTAATCCAATTTGTTTGAAAAACGCATCATGTATCCGATTCTTTCTGATCCTTTCCTTATCTTTGTTTGATGTATTTTCATCAAAGTGTTCCCCCTCTTGTGGAAGCGTATACGCTAATTTTAACTAGTACTCCATACACCTTATTCTTGCTTGCAATGGTGAGATTCCATATTCATATTCATATTCATTCCATAACAATAAGAATGGGTTTTCACGGTTACATGTCATAAATTGTGCTGCATTTGAATTTGGGGAGCAGAATTTGACAGAGGATCGCAGGTTTGCATTACAGAATGAAAAACAAGAATCATATATCTTAACAATAACGAACGAAACAATAACAATAAGAATGGGGTTACACGGTAATATAGCATAAATTGCGCAATAATGCATGCAACACATTTCTGGAACCATGTCCTTTTTCAAAATTTTGCATCTAGCAAAAAATGGGGCACGGACGGGCAGATGGAAATTTTTGCATTAGGTAAAGGAATAACCAAAGAACTTATTTTGAAAATATGGCAAATATAGAAATCTATAATTTTTTTTTATTTTTCCATCAAAGTTTAGAAATATTGAAAAAATTGATAGTTGGTAAATATCGATTTACATGGACAAACACTAAGCACACAGTACTATTCTCTTTATTATTTTCTTAATAAATTGGTCTATCAATAAAATCTAAAAGAATGACGATCCGGTACCTAGTTTTCGAGATACTGTATCTGAAAGCGGTTTTTTAACACTGACAATCAGTCAACTTTGAAGCGCTATATCTTCTGAACCAAAAACCTGATTGTAATAAGAGTAGCATATTTGAAATCGTTGGACAATTTCCTGTAAAATAGTTTTATTCAATATTTTTTAGGGGCACATGAAATTATTGATTTTTGCAACCTCACTTGTTCCACAGGCGCCACTGTGCGTTGTGTTCTCTTTAACACTTTTTTTTTCGTCCAAAACTTGTATAAAATTCATATCAATTTCTTTTGCAGTATCTTCTGAAGAAAACATATAATATAATTTTGAATTCACTTCGACATATTTTCATCTCAAAAATATTTTTCTTATTCAAATTTTATACCGAAAATATTTTTAAAGTAAAAATTATTGCCACCTTAATTTTTTTTTTATTTTTTTTGGTAAAACGACTACTTACTCGCAAACCGTGTTTAACTTGTTTTTTCAAAAAAAAAAAAAAAAAAAAAAAAAATATTCAAATTACTGTACTTTTGTTTTGATTTTCAGTTCGAAAACAAAACACTGCGTTAAATACAAGCAAACAGACATACAGACAGACAGACAGACGATTGACTACTTACTCACACTCGAAATTTTAAATTGAAATTACAATAATAATAATACAAGCAAGAGGGCTCATAAAACAACAAATATATTAATGTATTTCATGACCATATGATAGCAGGTTGTATTGTGTAAATTCATATTCGTATTCAAACCGTGGGAAGAAGGATTTTCGAATAGTTCCCACGCAGCAAGGACTGCTCAAAATAAAACAATAAAATCAACACAACACAAAGCGAAGTGAATAGAATAGAAAGAGAAATCATTACAATTCCAATCATGTTTTTTTTATGGTTTAACACTCTTACCAGCCAGCTGCTTTTTCCTTAACGTTCTTCAAATTCTCATAACATAGCACCAACAGCAAGCAGACGTCTACTGTATACGTTTGGATTAGAGCATAAAGATAAAGGCCAGAAAAAACATTTCAATATTTTGACAAAAATATTATCAATTAATTTAAAGTCCTGCAGAGAGGTTAAAAAAGATAATAAAATCTTTAAGGACTTGTGGGAAAAAAGTCCTTCAAAAAACATTTCTAAGTGTGCCGTTTATTTAACACGAGGTGCTAATAAATTCGGAGTATTAAAAAAATCTATAGTGTTTTAGAATTTCATTTTAAATTTCCTATGGTAATTTGGTGGGCTGAATTCGAATCTGTAATTGGTTTTTCTCTGTCACGTCAAGTTTTCGAGATACAAAAAATTTTGTTATTCGTTTTTTACATAAAAAATCATTAGTTTATTTAAAAATCAATGAATTTTCAAAAGTGACCACTTGTATAAAACAGTTCTGCAACTATTGCAAAACATTGTTGGTGTCCACGGTTTGTCCAAATTTCTGACAGAAAAACAAAAATAATTTAAATATGCATATTTTAATGAAATATGCATATCTATAATATTAATAGGCTAGGCGATTTCTTGTGACTGATGTTTTGTTCTACCGTTTTATCCCGATTTTGACCAAACGTATATTATTTGAAAGGTATTTCTATTTAGCCGATTTGCGGATTTACAGATTTTTAATTATTTCCTTTATTCTGAGTAAATTGCATTTAAAGTTGCTACTAACACTCACATAAAATTATACAATGCTATGTGTGTGTTTATTAAATTTGTTAATGTGTGTAAAAAAAAATGAGTTTGTTTTTTGTGTTGATTTGTGAATTGTCTATAATTGATTAGCATACTTTTAGGGTCTTTATTTAATGAAAAAATTAAATTTCCTATAATTTGCGCTCGAATTTCGTGGGCGGGAATCCGTCAGTTTTAATGATTCCGAAACTACATACCCTTTTTTCCAACCAAATATTCATCACACACAAAGCAAAAATAGCTTGAATCAGTAACACACGATCTCCCTGACATGCTTAAACGCTACTATTATGAAGATTTAAAATGAATGTGGGCTTCTGTCAAATTAATAATTGTGAAATTGATAAAAAAAAAAAAAAAAAAATGAACAAGACGTGATAGCCCAATTTTTATGCCAGATTCGAATTCAGCGCACCCAGATTAGTTAAAAAACATGCTTCGTTTCTGCATTCATTTTTTTTTTAATTTGTAGACCAGTGTAATTTAAAAGATCTTTTTTGATTTATAAAATTTAATTAAATCTAAAAAACCAAGGATATCCATTCAATAGATACAAGGGCGGATCAGTAAGCCCGTGACGTTCCCTCCTTTTTGAACTTACCCTGTATTTATTTAAAAATTAACACTGCCCCCCATTAAAAAACATCTGTTAACAACTACTGCCAAATCTTGAACAGTCTCCGTCATTTGTTTGTTTTTGGCAGCTTTTCACGATTGCAAAATTTGAATATAGTAAATTTCAAGTGCACATAAAACATTATTTTTTGCGGGAAAACCATCATTCAACACAAAGCAAAGCTTGATAAATACTATGGGGAATTCTCACTATCAATTTCAATGTGTTTTCGCCCCACACCTGGGCGGAATTGACGAACTGCTGAAACAAATACTCCACAAAAACTGAGTATAGGGAGTTTTCGAGATATGGCGATTTGAACGATTTTTCGCGAATATATTCGAGAATTTTTATGCAATTATTTGGTTTTACTTTTTATACCCTATACCACTATGTGGTTTGGGTATAATGACTTTGTGCTGCTGTTTGTAACAACCAAAAATATTTGACTTAGACCCATCTTTAATTATACCGATCGAATCAGAATCACTTTCTGAGTTGATTTAACAATGTCCGTCCGTCCGTCTGTGTGTCCATGTAAAGCTTGTAATCAAACTGCAGGTCGCAAATATGAATATATTTTGATGAAATTTGGTACATAAGCTTTTATCGGCCATGGGATGAACGGTATTGAAATTGATGAGAATCGGTCCATGTTCAGACCTAGCCCCCATACAAATTACCCATATGAAATCGACATAAATTGCCATAAGATCCAAATTGTCATATAGATCTTACTCAAATTGGGTTTGTATGCGTTCATTACATCCATTAATGAGTAGTCCAAAAATGATCCCTTTGACCCCATATAGAGCTGCTTCCCGATCTTCACTAAAATCTATCAAAAAAAAAAAAAATATTGCACTGATTCTTCTCAAATTTTGTTTATATATATTTTTTGCAAAATACAAGAAACTTTACCAAACATGGTCAGGATCAGTCCATTTCTGGGCCTAGTCCCCATATAGATATAGCATCCGATATGAACTTTTTCATATTTGCAGCCGAAAAAATTAATAAAAATCCCACTCAAATTTGGTTTATGCCTATTTTCTATATACAGTTAGTTGGGCCTGAGAGATAGGGTATCTAAAGGCATGGTATAGGGTATCGTATAGTCGGTCTAGACCGACTATAATTTTCTTACTTGTTTTTTTTTTGTAAAAAAAATTTTTTTCGATAACAAAAATAATTGGGCTCAATAAACCCTACTGAAAAAAAAAATAAAATACAAGAAAGAGTGTTAAATTCGGCTGTGCTAAATCTTTGATATTACAGCCAATGTTGAGTACGGCTGCCATTTTAAAACTATTGCCGATTCTGAAACCTTAAATTTGAATACCAATTTAATTTCATGCATTTTTTCAAGAGTTTTTCTAATTTTCATTCATATCTCGTGAGCTTTTGGACAGATTTTGATGATTTTAAATAGAAACTCCTTGGGGATGTTACAAAATAATTTTATGGCAAAACGAAGATCACGAAACGAAGAGTGTCGTTACGGATCAAAAAAAAAATCTTTAAAATAATCATGGCCATAAATTTTAGTTACAGCAAAAATAATTTTTAGATGGGGGATAGTTGGTGCTATTATGCACAATAAGGGTTTCTAATTTATACGTTTTCCCATTTTTTTAGATCCATTTCTGTAAAATGCCATCAACTTCAAAATTTTGTTGATATTTGCCTGGAAATCTGCCCCATAGGTTGACGCCATATGATAGATAAAAATTGTTTTAGGCTAACCTTTCCTTCTTCTATATAGCAGCAAAAACTAGCTTAAGATATCTCCATTCTGATCTAGCTAGAATTTTTTTTACACAACCCATATTCCGACGATATTCTAATTAGTTAATAGAGTTGAATAACCTATTGTTATTAATGACCATCAAAACCCTCCTTTGTACACAGTCAAGTAGCTACAAAATAGACGTTGAAGCTCCTGCCCATATATGGGAGTTGTATTCCATTTTCGGTCGGTTGTACGTGGTACAGATTTTAAGGAGGTCAGAATAAGTGAAGTAATTTTTGAAAGGTTTTGGAAATCAAGAGACTTGAATGCTTCTTCCGTTACATAAAATACTTGTTGCCCAGAACATCATCCGATTCCTCATTACCTATAACACCCTTATATTCAGATAAAATTGTTGAATCCAGTGCCCGATGACTTCAAACAAAAGCTTTAAAATCAATCCTATTCGCTCTTCCCTACTCAGAGATTGTAAACAGGTATTGATTAAGTGTGCCATTCACTGTTACCCTTTTGCCGCCAACATCAAAGAGGCTTAGCCTATAATTGAAGGAAAATAAATAAGAAATGTTGCTGTCATCTGCGAAAGAGTAGATAGAATTGAAGGTTTGATTAAGAAGGTTATTCAGAAAGATATGGAAAAGAGAGGCAGAAAGAGCAGAACTCTGTGGTACCCCTGAATAACGCTGAAACTCATTGGATGATACTCCCTCAATAACAATAACTATTATGCGGTCTCTGAGAAAACTCGGTATAAATCGAGAGTCAAAGCCGATATTAATGCACCGTGCCACATGCGATCGAATGCCGTGGACATATCTAGAGCAACCACTTTACTTTCACCAAAATTGAAAATGGATCGATTCCAACATTCAGAAAAAAAGCTAACTGGCCTTCCGAAGAACGACTTCCACGGAAGCCATATTGTCGATCATTAAGAAGTGAGTTGGCCTCTAGAGAGCGCAGACCAGATTGCAGTTGGGCGGTAATATTCATGGTAATTCGCCTTACCACTTTTAGGGATTGGTTGGACATTGGCAGATCGAGAACTCGATAAAAATCAAGAAAAGTCAAAACAAACGCCAAATGCAATAAGCTTTGATATTAAAGCACCGTGCCACATGCGATCGAACACCTTGGAAGTATCTTAAGCTACCACTTTACTTCTTAAAAATTATGAGTGTATCGAATTCAATGTTCAGAAAGAAAACCTAACAGATCTCCCGTAGAAGGCCTTCTTTGGAAGTCACTAAGAAGTGAGTTGGCCTCTAGAGGGTTGATAAGATGGTAATTAACCATGTTCTCCATCATCTTTGAAATCGCAATTGGACTATAATTTTCAGGCTTATTCACCTCGCGCTGTTTAGGGATTGGTTCGACTTTGGTAATCTTCCAGGAATAGAGAGAGGCTCTCGTACACTACGATAAAGGACGATAGACTAGCTAGCGTCGAATAGCACCGATTCAGCACCAATGCTGGTATAACTTTCGGCCCCGGAGACTTAATTATGTTGAGATCCGAATGGAGAGAAAATTGGTTCGCTGCTTATTGATATTAAAGCTATTATTTTTTGTCCCTAACTTAATCATGTGCAAGGGAGGTCTCTTCAGGCCTCCAAATACTCAGAAATATAAATCTATACTAATATATAATACGAATAATTACGAATATTCTCAAGGAATTTCTTTCTCACGGAAAATACTTTTCTCGAGAAAAAAAATCCTCCTGTTATGAATTCCGCGTGAACAAAAAACTGAATAAGTGGCATCATCGAATTTCAAAGCCAGTTGTTTTGCTTATTGACAATTAATTTTCTACTTTTTTTTTGTGTGTGCAGACGAAAATAAATTTATTTTAAAGAAAAATTAAATAAAAAAATGAATAGCATAGCTATGATGCGAACACTTGTGGAGAAAATTGGTGTAGAATAACAACAACGAAATAGCTAAAGAACTGTAGAAGTCAATCAATGCCTGAATTGGCTTTCATTAAAGTTAATAAAAGTTGAAGTTGGGCTTTATTTGTGATATTCAACCTACAAGAATAATAAAATATAAATTTTTTTATTTAAATTTTGTTTTATCAAAATACTTCTTACATTTTTATATAAACTCCCGTCTGTTTTGCAAGGGAAATTTTTTGAGGGAAAAAACCAAATTCAAGTGCATTGAGAATAACTACCTTTTTCCATCAAATTTTTTTTCCGAAGGAATTTTTATTCATAATAGGGGAAAAGGGAGAAGTGAGATATTTCATGCGGAATTTCTGTTTAGAATTGGGCTGAATAAAGAGGTAATGTGTGCTTGTTTGTTTGTTTGTAAGAAGTAATCTCCGTAACTACTGATCTGATCTTCCTGAAATTTTAACAGCGGATATGGGGAGTGCTATAGGCTATAATTTTTTTAATATTTTTAGTTGGCGTGGCACCTCCCATACAAAGTAAATTTCAACAATCTTATATATTGAGAGCTTTCCAAATTTGTGTGATGTCATCTATTATTAACATAAGTAGTCAGACAAAAAATGGGCGGAATCGGACAAAAAACTATGCCGAAAAAGGGCGGGATCGGATAAGTGGGCGTGGTACCTCCCATACAAAGTAATTACTCAATATCATATATGATAGAGACAGCTTTACAAATTTGTCTTAGGTCACCTATTATTAACGTGAGTACTCAGGCAAAAAATGGTCAGTATCGGACAATAGGGCGTGGCACCCCCACAGAAAGTAATATATTTGTAATAGTGAGAGCCTTGCGACTTTGCGTGAGCCCTTTCATAACGATGCGTGTGGGGGGAGGAGTGGGATAGCGAAGCCAACCGGGTTACAACTAGTATTTTTATAAGAGGTGATAAAACTTATGAGAAACTCGTGTCATTAATAACCGTAAAATTTTGAATTTATATGAGAAACAAAAGACATAAAAATTACTTTTTATTTGAACTTATTCTATAAGTTTTAAAATCCTCCTGTAGAATCTTATCATGTATTTAATGTAGTTGAGATTTAAATCTTTTTCAACACTTTTGTCAGGCCCTTCTGTACACTGCCCAAACAAGTTTAGAAGCAAGACAAAAAAATAATGTCTTGAATCCCAATTTAAGCTTTTGCGTTCATTAAAAATTTTAATGTACTTCGGAATTTCCTCACAGTTGTTAAAGAATTTATATGCAACAAGTCTAATTCTAAAAATGAAGTAGTTCCTTTTTTAGGAACTTTTTGAAAAGTGGTAAGGAAAATGAAAAAATATATAAAACTTCCGTAGGAATTTTTTTTAGTACAGTGTCATCAGAACAAATTATGAGTAACTTGGTTTTCCAAATCCATCTACTTTGATGATCATGCATGAGAATCACTAATTCAAATGAATTTTGAAAAAACGAATAAAAAACGAATAAAAAAAAAACATAAAAATCATTTAAAAGGCAAAACTAGTATGAAACCAGACAACTTGTTTAAGCGGCACAAAATGCAAACATACTAAAAAAAACAAACAAACAAACAAACCATTACTATTTATTTGCTGTAACAAACATACTACTTACAACTGCAACATTCCATGTCTCTGTCGATGACTGGCTGGCTGGCTGGTTGGCTGACTATGTACTTTGGCTCTTTTAAATCTGAGTTTATGTTGAATATATATAAATAGCTCGTGCCAAATGTCCGCGTGTGCAAAGTACGTTCATTAGTCCATTTTGTATAAGTTTATATCTACATTATGTATGTGGTACACGAGGAGTACAACTTCCAAAGCACAACACACGGCAAAAAAATATTCAATTTGTTTATATGATTGTCTTGGCACACTATTTATAACTTCCAAAACTTTTAGGTACGAACGAGTTATAAGGAGGACTTGCTATACAATGCTTGAACACAAGATATTCAATAAAACCAGTTTGCACGGCATACGGCATAGTGCCTGTTGTGGTTGCTGCCTGCTGGTGATGATGACGAGAGATGCTTTGGCAAGCAGCAACATGATTATTGGTATTCCAAATTGCATCAAAAAAAAAAAAAAAAAACAATCATAATATAAATTGCTCATGAAGCTTTAAGTAAAGGTATGAAAAAAAGCACATATGAAATCTCGTGCCATACTTGTATTTCGAACAAAAAACAAATATGGTTGTTTTAACGTGTCAGTGTTTCTTGATAGAAAATCCTTGTTATCATTAAGAAAAAAGCAACAGGTATCAAATTTCAATTAAATTATAAGGAATAAAAAAGTTTTAATAAAAAAATCGTTACCCATATTTTCACTGATATCTTTTTCTCCTTAAAGATATTACTTTATTAATAAACTTGATTGTTATTTCGACCTTTTTGTTGTAATTTTTAGATAAAAATAGATATTATTTTATCACTATTTTTTTTTTTTTTTTGGATGAAGTTGTCTTTCAAAAGTTATCACAAAATATTAAAACAGTTGGATAATTAGTTTTTGTTGTCTAAATAGAATCTGAACAAAAAGTGCGTGAAGAAATAATTATAACTAGCAGATCCAGCGCTAGAAATTCGAGTGCAAATTCTAGGCAACTTTATTTTTCAACTTACCTTATTCACAACCAACACTTTTTTGGTTTATTATTATTTCGAATGAAGATAACATACTCATTAACAAACACATTAACAAATTTAATAAACACACACATATATGATAATATGATAGTTGTTAATGGACGATGAAACCCGCAAGCTTGCCAACATTTCCCAACTTCCAGGTAAGAATTTTTATGCTTCCGATGCTGCAGGACCAAAACTAACAAGGTAACTTCATTCTTAACACAATACATAACAACGTTGCATTGGCCTGACCTTGCTTTGGTCATTATTGTATACCGGTTGTTTAGTGGTATTGAGTAAATTGTGTTTGTTAACTACCCAGGGTAGCAAACCTACGCGGCTTTGGGTAACAGAGTCAAGAAGAACACACTTCCTTTTTCTGGGAAGCAAGAACGTCACAAATAATACCGTTAAACCCCTAATAAAGGGAATGTAATAAGCAGAAAGGTGCTGAAGATGAACAAGTTGCTTTGTTCGAAAGTAGCTACTCCATCTAGCGCTGTCTTCAATTTTTTCCATATTTCTCTTACATTGCAGAAAGCATTATCTTTTCTATTATTACAAAATGTATACATGATCTCGAACCGAAAAATAAAGAACTAATTATTGTAACGCAAGATCGACAATACATAAAACACTAACAATTTTGAAAAAAGTATGAATATTAAAACAAAAATGTATAAATTTAAAATTTTTTGCCTAAACATTTTTAAATTGTTAAATTATTTATTTTTTTTTTTAATAAATTTTTTGTTTTTTTTTTTTAATAAAATAAAGTTTGTAAAATAATTACATACCAAACAAAGCATTATATTAAATAAAGTTTTAAATTTAAGTTATTGTTAGTTTTTTATAAAATAATTGTAAAAAAAATTATTAGTTTTGAAAACTAAAAAAAAAAATTATTTGAAATTTTTCTTTAAACATAAAAAAAATAACATATTTTTTTAACGAATTATTTTAGACTTAAGACCACCAGTGTTGTAAACAACGAGCAAAAAAATATACGATACCCTAAACGATGCATGTAGAGAAAGGGTCTTCGGTCCAACTAATTGGATATGGAAAAGAAGCATAAACCCAATTTTAGTGCTACGAGGGCGGATCAATAAGTCCGTGACTTTTCGAACTTCCCTCGCAGTTATATGAAATGCAACACTACTCCCATCAAGTACCACCCGTTAATATACTACTGTAAAATTTAGAACAAGTTCCATCTTTTAGAGCTGTACGCAGCTTGTTAAGGAATCTTAACAGAAAATTTTCATATATTTCTTAAAGAAAAAAAAGCACAAAAGTACCTTTCAGTGCAACGCTAGCAATCAGCTGTTTTCTGTCAATTATTAAGAATTGTAAAATTGAAAACAAATCAATTCTTCGGTTCTGCTTTATTTGGCCTGCTAAATGCTTTTTAAGCTCAGTATCAAAATTACCCATCCGCTTCTTGTTTTTCTTTGCCGAATTTTGTTCGTTTTTTTCCATGTTTGCAACTGAAAAATAACTTTTATTTTTTTTAGCATATTACATTTTGTTTATGCTTACCTCGCCTGTCAAAATTCCGTTCAGAAAGAACGAAAAATTTGATATTCCTGCTCAAAGCCTGGGTTGCCTAACTTAATTTACGTCAAAAAAAGTAGTAAAAACAATACTACTAAAGTAGTAAGTAGTAGTAAAAAAGTAGTAAAAACAATACTGCTTTTTTAAAAAGCTGCGGACTATCAACAGAAATTTTTTGACAGAAAAATTCCTTAAGCATTTCTGAAGCGTTTTTTTATATGAACTTTTTGATTCCTTAGCAAGCTGCGTACATGCCTTTTACTTTGCGTTTAACAGCTGTTCAAAACATACAACCTCATGGTTTTTTTTTTTTTTTAATGGAAAAAAGTGAATGGCGAGTGCTCATTAAACATTATTTTTTGTGAAAAAAAAATCGTCAATCAAACCAAGGAAAAGCGTGATGAATATTATGGGGACTCTGCACCATCGATTTCAATGGTAAAAAAGTGGTTTACTGACTTTCGTTGTGGTCGCACAAATACAAATGACGCTGAACGTTCTGGACGGCCAACTGAGGTCAATACAGCCGAAAATGTCAAAAAATTCCACGATATGGTGTTATCCGATCGAAGAGTAAAAGTGCGTGAGATTGTTGATGCCATACACATTTCATATGGCAGTATGGTTTCGATTTTAAATGATCAGTTGAGTTTAAGAAAACTGTCTGTAAGATGTGTGCCGCGTTTGCTCTCAATTGACCATAAACGTAATCGTGTGACATTTACAAGGGATTGTTTGGAGTTGTTTAACCGCCACATTCTCCGGATTTAGACCCCAGTGACTATTTCCTATTTCCAAACCTAAATAAATGGCTCGGTGGAAAGAGATTTAGCTCCAACGATGAAGTTATTGATCAAACAAATGCCTATTTTATGGACCTCGAAAAATCCTATTTTTTTGGTGGGATACAAAAATTGGAGAAACGTTGGACTAAGTGTATTGAGCTAAAAGGAGATTATGTTATTTGCAAAAAATAACTGTGTTTCATTCTAAAAGTCACGGACCTATTGATCTGGCCTCGTATTGTTATAAATTCGTTGCCTGCCGATATGAAAAAGTTCATATCGGATGGTATACTTATGTGGGAACTATGTCAAAAAATGGACCAATCAGCCCATATTTGGTAAAATCACTTATTTTTTGCAAAAACATATACAAAACAAATTTGAAAAAAATCTGTGGAATATGTTTATTATACCCTCCACACCACTGTGCAGAGATGTGTATATCAGGTATATCAGTTTGTAATTCCGTTTTTAACGCATCGTAAAATGCATTTGCGACCCCATAAAGTATATATATTCTTGATTCTTATAGCAACTCGAGTCATTGTAGCAATGTCCGTCTGTCCGTCCGTCTGATGAAATCACGCTCATTCACAAAATAAACCTTTACCTAGGTAAACATTAGATAACATTATTTTTCATTATTGCTATTTTTCAGGTTGCTATTAAAAATGGTATAAATCGGTCATCATTGTACCCAGATATGACATAAAATATAATCACACCTCTAAAAACATTTTAAAAATTCTGGGTGTTTGTTGTAATAATTTAGTATTAAATTTATAAAATGGTTTACTTTTTCAAACATTTTGGTTAATATTGTTATATATAGGACAATAAGTCCAGATATTAATAAAATGCAAAACCCAGCTGAAGGGTATCAAAGATTCGCCATGGCCGAATTTAGCACTGCTACTTGTTTTTTAATAGATTTAAGTGAAGATCGGAAAGCTCTAACTAATGACTACTGACTAATGATTATGACAATTGATTAAATTAACCGAGATCTGTATGAAAATTTGGATCCTAGGCCAATTTAAGTCTCTCATAGGGATCATTTGTGTGGGGCTAGGTCGCATGCACCGATTTTATCCAAATTCAATACCGTTCAAGGCCAACAAAAACATATATTCAAAATTTCATCAAAATTATTCATATTTGCTATTTGCAATATAATTAAAATGAGATCATTACACAGACAAACGACAGATGGGCAAGCAGAAAGACAGTAAGGGAGAACAGACAGACAGATAGAATTATGTTGTGGCTGAATAACGCGGTACTCCCTTTGGCAGAACAAAAGACTGAGGTGGATTTAATAAGTGGTTATAGAAAAGCAGTCACAGTTATGGTTGGACACCACGAAGTAACATCAAAAAGCGAGTTAAAGTACCTTGGAGTGATGATTGATGCCCAATTGAACTTTAAGGCACATTTAAAGTACGCAAGGACGACACTAGCACTATTTATGCCAAATGTTGGAGGACCAAGGCAGAGTAAAAGGTCCCTATATAAAGAGCCATTAAATCAATTCTGCTGTATGCAGCGCCTGTGTGATCACCTGCACTAAGTGTACTGATGTCATCAGTATATCGGCTAAGCGCACTTCAAGTATGTAATGCATATCGAATAACATCGAAGAACGCAGTATTTGCAATAGCTGGAATGATTCCGATAGATTTACTGGTAAGCGAAGCTCAGATACTTTATATTTCGAAAAGGAATAATTTAACGGTGTCAAAGTCCGATAAACAACAATGCTCCAATGGCAGAATAGATGGGAACAGAGTTTAAATGGGCGTTGGACATTCCAAGTTATACCCAATATACAAATATGGATGAATAGACTTCATGGAGGGGTGAACTACACCCTTACACAATTTTATAGCAGTCACGCTTCTAACAGAAGTATCTAAACACATTTGGACATGATGATTCTCTTATGTGCCGTGGGTGTCCAGAAGAGTTAGAGGAAGAGGAACAATGTGCGCATACAATTGGAACAAGAACTACGAGTTCAAGTGAAGAAAGAGAGTATGTTACAGGCAATATTAAGATCAGACGAAAACTGGAACAAGGAAACTGATTTTATTAAGGTTGTGCATAACGCGTTGAGAGTAGAAGAGTTGAAGTGAAAGAAAACGAGGGAAATAGCTGTGATAATTGACTAAGTCTATTATGCCCTGCAACGTAATATCTTAACAGGTAGTCGCGCAGTGAAAAAAAGACTAAGAAGGAGGTGGTTTTAGTCGATATAAATCAGACATACCGCATAATTTCCCAGACCAAAAAAAGACAGACAGACAGACGGATGCACGGACAGACAACGCAAAATCGCCTCAGAAAATGATCTGAGCCTTGATTAGATATTTTTGGTAGTACACACATCAGAATTAAATAGTTATACCCTGACAACAGAGGAGTATCTATAATATTAATAGGCAAGGTGATTTCTTGTGACCGATGTAAGTTTCACAGTTTTACCCCGATTTTGACAAAAAATTCATCATTTGAAAGATATTTCTTTTTAGCTGTTGCCCAAACTTACAGATTTCCATCGTCAAAAATATTTTTTTGAAGCTATGATCATTTAAAGTTGTTACTAACACATACATAAAATTATACAATGCTGTGTGTGTGTTCATTAAATTTGTTAATGTGTTTGTAATAAAAATGATTTTGTTTTTTTTTGTGTTGATTTGCGAATTGGGTATAATTGATTAGCATACCTTTAGGGTCTTTATTAAATGAAAAATAAAATTTCGTAGAATTTACACTCAAATTTCGAGTGCTGGAATCTGCTAGTAGTTTATAATTATGATGAAACAAAATTTTTTGAAATAAATAAATTTTTGTTGATGCTTTAAGCAAAAAATGACGGAAAACGATTTTTGAACTGAAAAACAAACATTTACGTTAAAAACCTTTTCAGTGTTTTTCCTTTCTTTTTATTTAAGAAGATGAAAGCAATAATTGTATGAAATTTTTTTTTGAATAAGCCTAATCAACGACTTTAGCAGTTCGGCTCAAGGTTTTGCTACAAACTTTTATGAATGAAAAATATGAACAATCGATGATTTTTCGTGCGTTTTTCAATATTTTGAAATAAAACGATCTGATTTAAAGTTTGAAGTTTTAAAATAGTATTTTCCATTTTAATGGACCGCGAAAGATCAATTAAAATGTCTAAAAGGATCCAAAAACATAAGCCGAATTTATTATTATTGAAGCACAAGCTTCAAAAAGAACATAAAAAATAAATTGCTTTTGTATTGGTATTTAAAAAATATAATGTAACAAGTGATCCAGAATAAATATATTTATTATCTTGAATTAAACTCTAGCATTTAAGAACAATTAAGGCTCACAAGTAAATTTCAAGAAGATATTCCTATATCTTATACATTTTTTGCATGATTACATATAAATATAATCATATTTCGACAATATATATTGTAATCAATAAATTATATCAAATTCCTACACCCCAATTCTTAAATCAAATTGCACTATGTATTACTTTTCTTCACTAATGATGTGATAACTTGTTAAAACCATATGAATAAAAAATAATTTAAATTTTTAATCAATATATTGAAAAATATCACAAAAATATAATTTATGTGTGTTTTCCAAAATCTCAAAAATATTAAAATATTATTTAATAGATTGCAAAAATAAAAGAAACATCAATATTATTTATGTTTGACATTTTTATAGCATCAACGTTTTGTATTTACAAAATGCTTATATTATTGTTTTTTTTTTTTTTTTTTTTTTTTGGAAATGTGTGTGTCCACATTATAAATATTGTAAATTTAGATCTTGAAAAATATGCATAAAAACATATTTTATGCTCGAAAATCATAAAAAAAAAATCTTTCACTCAGTTCATATTTAATGCCTACATCGAACATGTGCTCCAGCAAATTTTACACTATCATTATCGTCATAACTAAAGCACCAAAACAGCAACAAAATACCAACCATTATCCAACGAACGAATAAATACATTCCTATGCCATTACAAGTTAAACAACAATCACAACAACAGCTAAATAGCTAAGAGAGGCATAGATTGAAAGGAGTTAATTCATTATATGAGTAAACCAGTGTTTAACTGAAATGTTATTAAAATCTGAAAACTGATTACTGTTAACTGAATTCTCGATTATTCGGCGAAAGAATATATATTAAAACTGATTCGAATAACCGGTTATCCATTTAAGAATTTTTTAGCACCATTTATTCTACAGGCACATGTCTAGTTTAGGGGCGATACCCCGAATTTTTTTATCTTTTTTGGAGGAGTTATTGGGGTGATTTTTGGGGTGATTTAGGCGAAATAATTTTTTTTGCGGCGGCCCATATTTCCCGAAATGTGAACCTCCAAAGTTTTGACATTGATTTGTATATAACTTTGTTATTTAGTATCGGATTTCAGCAATATATATTTACATCATTTCAGAGCTTATTTAATTGGCTTTTATTTGACATTTCGAAACTGTTAATGCATTAACCCATTGAGAACCTATTTATGAGTTTGAATTTTTGCTGTAGTTTTTTGTTTTGTTAAAACACGGCATTATCTTGTAAAATGACCTATATAATGTGTGTATTTGCAAAAACTGGATAAACGCTGGGACCACAAGCTTTATTTTTATGTATATCTTGACCTCTTAATCCTTTCACAACCGGATATATTATGGATTTTACCAATATGTTTTTTTTATTTTTTTTAATATATTGTTATTTCCAAGGTAGTTCGATAGAATATCAAAAATATTTTGTGGTTACACGATTTTTTTTAACAGAGATGGACTACCTGTTCCAAAAAAAGAGACAGAAACTACTATAAAAAGGTACATTAGTTCATAAGTAATGATTAGAACTATAAAAATTATCTGTTTTTTGTAAGCTTTAATATAATTTCAATTAGGTTGCATGGTTTCCTTATTATTACATTTGAAGTATGTTCCGATTTTTTCGATCTCACTCCTTATGTATGAAATAAATTTTTACTTCGAGAAAAATATTTTTTTTTTTTTTGTGTGAATATGCAAAAATTAAAATTTATTATTTCCATACAAATTTCGGGTAAAGTCTGCATAACAAATTGCAGCCCAAGGGTTAAGATTATATTTAAAAATTTATTTTTTTTTTCACATAAACATTTCGGGAAATCTCTGCAATTCAAATACAAAGATTTAAGGGGCAATTCTATAAAATGAAACGTAACGAAACGATTAAAATTTGTATGAAAAATTCAAAACTTCGATTTTTTTTTTTCGTATAAAATTTAAACGTTTCGTTTTAAATGTTTTTCGTTCATTACAGTTGAAATCTGAATAAATTTGTATATAAAAATCCGGTTGTTCTTTATTTTCTGATTTTATATAATTTTATTTAAATAAAGGACACATTCGAGGATTTCATATTTTAACTCTGCTTTCATAACCCTATTGGAAGTCGCTGAGATGATTACCATACGTCTGTGGGACGTATCATAGTTTTCCTGTATGGTGACAGCATTTTTACAACTATTTTATACCTTTTTTTATACTTACATGTATTCTTTATATTATTTAAATGCATTTTTTACGAACTTTTTTTATTCAAATAACAAAAAATTAACAATTTCAGTCTTCTTATAAAATCAAAAAAAAAAAAAAAACAAGTAAGAAAATTATAGTCGGTCCAGACCGACTATATGATACCCTATACCATGCGTTTAGAGACCCTATCTCTTAGGCCCAACTAACTGGACATAGAAAATAAGCATAAAGCAAATTTATGTGGGATTTTTATAAATTTTTTTGTCTGCAGATATGAAAAAGTTCATATCGAATGCAATATCTATATGAGGACTAGGCCCAAAAATGGACCGATCCTGACCATGTTTGGTAAGGTCTCTTGTATTTTACAAAAATATACATAAACAAAATTTGAGAAGAATCAGTGCAATATTTTTGTTTTTTGATAGATTTAAGTGAAGATCGGGAAGCAGCTCTACATGGGGCCTATGACTAAGAGTTATCCAATAGGGATCATTTTTGGACTACTGATTAATGGATGTAATATATACATACAAACCCAATTTGACTAAGATTTGTATGATAATTTGGATCTTATGGCAATATATGTTGATTTCATAGGGGTCATTTGTATGGGGGCTAGGTCTGAGCATGGACCGATTCTCACCAATTTCAACAGCGTTCATCCCATGGCCGATAGAAGATTAAATACCAAATTTCATCAAAATATATTTATATTTGCGACCTGCAGTTTGATTACAAGCTTTACATGGACACACAGACGGACGGACGGACATCGTTAAATCGAACCAGATAGTGATTCTGATTCGATCGGTATAATTAAAGATGGGTGTAGGTCAAATATTTTTGGTTGTTACGAACAGCAGCACAAAGTCATTATACCCAAACCATATAGTGGTATAGGGTATAAAAATTGGTAAAAACAATACGTCTCTCGGACGTAGGTTATCAAAGCAGGGTTATGAAAGCCTTTTGGTTATTGAAATATAGGAAAGAATCATTTCAATATAAATAAAAGCTTAAAAACTTTCACAACTTACATTCTAAAATCGTTTGAATAAAAAAAAACTCAAATTACCTCCGTTGATTTCAAATTTTAAGAGAAAATTTGCTAATTACTGCTGTAATTTATTTTTTTTTATCACGCAATCATTACACACATTTGTATATCTGTCCTTCTCTGCTGGCAAACTTTTTTTTTTATTTTTTTGAGTAATCCATCGGATCGCATCGCATCACATCGCAATTCATCCATCCGTCTATCGTGTGGGAAACACACGACAAATCTGTTTCCCACGGTCTTGTATATTGCGTACTTAATTTATAAAGAAATACGAATGAACAAAAAAAAGAAACTATACAAAATTACAACAAAAGAAAAAAATATATACGACAGCGGCCACAGAGAACTGTCATCATTGACAATAAACAAGACATGCCCAGCATTGATGAGCATACGGTTTTTGGTGCGATCATTGGCCAACTGTGAGTAAGTTGGTATAATAGATGCCAGATTGTTGGTACTTTATTAACTGTTTATGGAAAAAGAAGAAAACTGGTTTAATTTGAAACATTTTCAAGGGATACGTTTTCATGGAAAGAGATCAATTCTGGTTTTTATAAAAATCTACATACATATTTCAAATAGTCTTGAATTTGTAATATTGATGGATGGGACGGATCTCAGTATTAAAATCTTTTGATATGACCTCATTTAAATTTTCAACGTCTTATTTTTTTAAGTTATTATTTACACCAGATTTCTGAATATAAATTAAAGTTTTTTTCAATTTTCCGCCAAAGTAATAGCCAAAACTTTTCGAATTTTAAAAATGAAAAGAGTTTTCATACATAAATAATTAAAAAAAAAATATTTACACAAAAGCTTATGTACTAGAGAAATACACTGCATCCTACCATGTGTGAATTGTACTCCAGGCAATATGGAAAGCTTTGTTTCCTACTAAAACCACAACAATAACAATTTGTACAGCATAATTATTATATTTAATCCCTCAAAATGCTTCCTGACTATCTGGCAAATGACGGTTAGACTTATTTTCATCATTGCATATGTTATGTATATATATAAAAATGGACAAAAACACATTTCTGAAATTAACTTTAGTTTCCGGATTCACATTAAACGCATACAAAACAAAACCCAAATAACAACTGAAGATTTAATTCGAATGAAATTTGCAAATTCATCTTTCTGGCAACACTATCTTGTCTACATGGAGCCCATACTCTTATTGGCACAAGCGTAGCATTCGACGAAGCCAAAGTGCATACAACGATCAGTAGCAATGGGACTTCAATAAAGTAGTTGATTTGTGTATTAAGAGAAGAGAGAGATAATGAACAACATGTAGGGATGCCAATAGACCAGAAATTATGACTACTGATGGCATTTAATCTAAACATAAAACAGATTCTCATACATGAATAATTTGATACGCTCAAGCTACATTCTTGAATATCTTGAGTCCAGTTAAAAGTAATTTCGTATCTGACTTTAGTAAAGTGTATCCCGGCTAAATAAAAGGGCCGTTCAATAAATCCGAGACTTTTTTTTTTTAACAAAAGACAGTTTTTTAGCAAAAAAAAAAGTATTTTTTAACATAGTCTTTTTCTGGCGCAATATACTTTGTTCAAAGATTTTTAAAGGTGTTCATCCCTTCCAAAAATCGGATTTCTAAAGTTCCTCAAAATAGGTATTTTCTGATTGATTATTTCTTTACGTTTGGAAATTGAAAATAGCCTACAGTGAGTGACATTACAATGGAAACTTTTAACAAAATACATATTTTTTGACGATTTGAATGGTCAATACCAATCATTATCCTGCATCCAATTCCAGTTAGACTAACTTTTACTACACGAATTAAAACAATTCCTTATGCCGAAAAGCCACCACATTCCATAATAGTACCACCTCCAAATTTAGCAGTTTTAATTGTATATTTTGGGTTTACTATGTTTCCCTTTGGTCGACGTATAAACGTTCTTCCATCATGGTCTCTTAAATTAGTATTCCAGTTTCGTCTTGACCAATTCATGTGTTCTTTCACAGATTTATGCGAGTCAGACTATTTTTCACTGATATCAGTGGTTTCATCACAGGACGATAACAACCAAGATCAGCCTCGATTGCTCGTCGAAAACAGTTCTAGCACATATTTTTAGTATCAGATTGTTAATGACCTCTTTAGGTAGCATTTTTGAATATTTTTTAAACTCTCCTGCTATTAAATTATCCTGTCTTTGACTTGTTTAAAGTGGCCAGCCGCCCAAATGTGGATTCGTCATCGTACCTCTTTCACAATATTTCTTGATAAATTTTGAAATTGTGGGTTTGTAGAATATTTTTCACAAATTTTCTTTTGCTTAAGACCAGTAGTAAAATCGTCTATTTTTGTGGTTCTTAACTCTTCGCAAAACTTTATTCTTGCCATTATTTTATAATAATTAATTATAAAATTAAAACATTAAAAAAAAAACAATTGTATTTAAAAAATAGTTGAAAGAAAATGTCAGAAACTATAAATATTTAAATAACGGTAAACGTTTTATACATTTTCTTTCACACCATCTTCTATTTTTATTGTTTAAATCAACTCTGTCACAGAAATTTAAAAGTTTCGATTGTTTTGTCATCACTAACAAAGACTTTTCGTTCATCGATAGAGAACACACGAAATAGTAATTTCGCAAAAAAAAAACAAATACATAATATTGGGACTTAACGCGAAATTATTGTAAAACAAAATTTGGAAATTCAGAACTTTTTAAAAGTCACCAATGTGTTGTCACCCACCGTACGTGATGAATATTGCGAATTAGGCAGCAATTCGTAGACCAATTCACATAAATTTTTGCATGGCGTATGCAAAGAGCAAAAGCACTTTCTTCTTGTTCAAAATAAGGTCGTTTGAAGATATTCAATTAGGATTTTACCACCTACATCCCAAAAAAAAACTAAACTATTCCATGACCTTCGTCATCGCCGGTTCCTCGGTATTGCGGTTGAACAATGCTAAAAACTCTGTTGAAGTTATCATACGATTGCGTTAATAATCAATTGTGAGTAACTGCGGTACCCAACTTATCTTTTAAAATCGTACATTTCCACTTTCCAATCTGTCAACACCATATCGTGGTGACTGTTCTCCGTCCTCGAATTTGCTATTGATGTCAAATTGCACGTGTTTGATGCGACAGATTAAGATCAGACTTTAAACTGATTGAGAATGCAGTTATTTAAATAATTTTTCCTTAATCTTTTATGAAGAGGTAGGATAAAATTCAGATCCGCTACTTGATTAATTAGTTATCGAAGAAGCTACACACTACCCATATGAGATGCAGGAGTCTAGATACTACTATCTCTTGACCTGAAGAAAAATACCTAGATACTCCAACCTTAGGAAACATCTTAGGAAAAGAAGTCCATTACATACGGACACCTATAAATTGTGCAAACTGGTCACTGAAATAGCGGAACACATAGTATGAGGTAAAAGATTCCAATTCCTTTGAGAAAATTTTATAGCTCGAAAATATATATATTGAGTTTTATTCGAAGCCATAATATTTACAACCTTTACAGCCTTTCTGCAGCAACAAGTATTATTCAGATTCCTTTACTTCGATGTTACAATTCTACAGAAAGAATATCGCTGGCAACCCTAGTGATATCTTACCCAATGGGAACAACACATGCATATTTTCGTTTTGTCCGTTACGGTTCGCTTAATACGTTTAAAAACACAAAACAGACAGACAGACAGACATACAGACACATTCATTCGGTCGTATCTATGGGTTCACAACAAACAAACAACACACAACCAGCAAGCAACAGTGTGAGAAAAAAAATTAAACACAAATAGGAGAATTTTGAAAAGCATAATATAAAAACTAAATACCCAACAAGATTAGGTCTCATTTCGAAAACAAAACTCGAGCTTTAAACATCGCCGAAACTCAATTTTAAAGTGCAAAAAAAATATACAAATAGTCGACTTAAAAAAGTGATTAAAATTAAAAACAACAACAACAAAATTATGGTCATGGAAATGTCCAAAACATATCAATATCGCAAGGTTATGAAACCTCTGCTGGAACGTAAACGTCGGGCCCGCATCAACAAGTGTTTGGACGATTTAAAGGATTTAATGGTGGAATGTTTGACACAAGAAGGTGAACATGTTACACGACTAGAAAAGGCTGATATTTTAGAATTAACCGTGGAGCATATGCGTAAATTAAAGCAACGCGGAAATTTGGCATTACGCAGCACTTCGATAACCACTCATGTAGAATCATTTCGTTCAGGATATGTTCATGCAGCTGATCAAATATCACAAGTTCTATTGCAACAATATCTCGATGATGACGTTAAGGGTAAACTATTGAAGTTCTTATCCTCACGCCTAATGGATATGCAACATAATTTGTTAACACACAGCAGCGGCGGTGCTAGTGGCACTTCACCATCAACATCGCCCCCTACTATACAAAAAACTTTCTTCGATTCTCTCCTAACAAAATCAACACCAAAATCATCGTCATCTTTAACAGATCTGTGTATATCGGCAAAACAGCCGATAACCAATGACTGCTGTGATTCAGATGATTTAAAAGAAAATGATATGATCGATATTATCACTGTCGACAATACAAATTCTATGGATTCGATTTCAGTATTATCAGCAGATTCCCAAAATACCGAATCAGTTTGGCGACCTTGGCAAAAACCAACTACAGAATTATGTTAATCGTAAGGAAAAACTCAGAATGATAAGGATACGTTTCCATCATTCGCCTTCAACTCATTACCAGTGACAACAGTGTTAAATTGTATGATTACAAAGAAAGAATAACAACAACAAAATCTTCAGTCTTCCTCCTCCAATCAATTGTTAAGCAACACTTGATTCCTATGAAGATCAAGAATATAAATGTGTATAAGTTTTATAAAAAGAGCTGTGATATATAATAATAAATATTTATTATTACTCGTATTTAATGGTTTAATTTGGAATGTTTTTAAAAAGAATTATTGATTAAAAAATCTTAAACAAGTTAAAACAAATATTTAAGCTTTATTATGTAATAAAATAGTATAAAAAAATAAATATGTTTTGCGTTTCATTCAATAGAAATTTAGAACAAAAACTAATTTTAAAAAAAGGAATGGGAATTTATGTCTCGAAGTTGTGAAGTAGTTTAAAGGGATTTTGATAACATTTAAGATGATTTAAAAATCCACATGTTTATAAGATTTTCGTAACGTTTCTTATCACTTATGGGCAAAAAAAAAAAGACGGAAAACGCCAAAAATTAAAAAAATACATATAAGGAGCCTGTCAAAATTATAAAGTCATTCAATATTTTACTATATCTCCGGCATGACCCACTGTAACGTAAGAATATTTTCTAAACAAACTATAACATATCTTGCGAAGAATAAAAAAAAACAACAACAAAAATTTTCGCTAACGGTAAATTTATTAATTAAAAAATCTAAAAATACAAGTGTTTCACAATTACATTAGAACTGTTAATAGTTATGGAAAAAAATCTCATCTCATCTTTTATTTTAAACATCTTCACACTTCCAACTATTGTGTTTTGGTAAATTTTTTACCAAACGGATTCGTTGTGGCAACTGAATTTGTTGCCAACCGAATTTTAATAGTCTCATGTACTATCATATTATTCGGTTGTGATTGCTAAATAATATTTTCGAAATAGCCGTAGAAAGTTTAAGCACTGATATTTCAAGTAAATTCGATTGTACAATGAATGTTTGAATTTAGTTTAAACAATGGAATTTAGATTTTATTTATTAATGGCTACAACCATTTATTGGGGTAGCCCAAGAATAACTGCAACAATTATAACTATACTTTTAAATAATTTTATATATAACTAGCTGTTTTCAGCCGGTCTTCCCCAGGTCCAAAGGCCTTTGACTAGAAAAATGGTCTACCAAGCTTACCATTACAACTAACTATGTTTATGCATCGATTATTTTAAGTGTATGATGCTTAGAAGTTACGAATTTTAGTTATTCTAGAGCTTTGGCATATACCTACAACATTTCATGTTTTTCCTTCTGGTGCATATACGAAAAGTTTGTGTTGGCTCCCAACTATGGAGCAGGCGACATGTAATTGTCTATGAGAAAAACAGGTAGACTCTAAGTTGTTACTTGCTAACGTAAGAGATTGTCCTCTTATGTACGTTATGTTAGGAAAAACTTGTACTATCTCTTGCAATGAAGGAACCAAGGTTCAAAAGTTTACTGGTAGGGATATTAGAGTCGTTTCAGGAGTTGCTTTCATGTGCAAGTCACAATTTCAAATAATTCTTTTTCCACCTTTACTCATTTATATAGCGAAAAAGATGAAATGGAAATATTTGTAATAGGTTGCTTTCCAATGTAGTAAAAAGGCAAGATGGAAATAAATGTAATATTTTGTTTTTCAATGTAGTTAAAAAGACGAGATGGAAATATTTGTATGATGCACTTCCGTAAAATGAAACAGAAAGCGTCATCTATGTATCACTTAAAGCAATCAACTGCAGGGGCTCTGCTAATATAAACATATTTATTATTATTTATTATTTCAACTGATTAATTTTTAATTTTTTTCATTTTTCATATTTTATTTTTCATTTTTTATTTTTTCATTTTTTATTTTTCATTTTTCATTTTTTATTTTCCATTTTTCATTTTACGTCTTTCATTTTTTATTTATTATTTTTGATTTTTTATTTTTAATTTTTCATTTTTTATTCTTAATTTTTCATTTTCAAACAGGTTATTATACATCATAATTTTTTCACCAATACAATCATAAGTCACACCGATTTTATCTTACGTCTCACATGTTATGCTGTTTTTGTGATTGTATTGTGAAATAGAAATTTACCCCCCTGTTCGGATAGAAGTTTACACATAAAAAAGATTCCTTCCAGTCATTAGCAAACACAATGTGCCCACATATTTTTGGCCCGATTTGGCATCATGTCACTACGGTAAGAAAGCTCTGAGTGAACAACAACTTGAGAACAAGGACGGCAAATCCTCGAAATTATCTGGATCTTAGGCCAGTCAAGAGATATTGGACTACTGTTCACAAAAAATTACAGAAACCACTGCAAACTTCCTAATGGAAGTGTTTCTGGAAACTGTCTATAAATTCTTAAGTAGTGTTTAGAACTATAAAAGTTATAATTTTTTATAATCTTCGCTATGTGCCAATTTAATAAAAAAAAAATCCACACTCAATGTTTAATGGTTTCGATATTATTACAACTTGTGGACATACAATTAAGTAATTTATACAGTAATACTTATCCTTTTAAGAACAAAACAGTTCTAATAAAAATTAGGACAAAAAAACTTCTATTTATTTTGTTTATACATTAATTAATTAAAAACTTAAAAAATTATTCATTGTAAATAATTTTATTATTTTTTATTAAAATAAAAAGTCTTATTTTCGATCTTTGTCAATTTGTCATATACAAATATATTTGTTTCAAAGTTGTTCTATATTTTAGTTTGTTATATTGGAAGAGGCTTAAATAGTATAACTCTTTGCCTGAATTCTCATGTATGTAAATGTATATGAAATTAACTTTTTACCAAACAAACTATCTACTGCTTTTGGTTACTGATGAGGGTTGGTGACGCTTCCCGAAACAGCTGTATAACCTGTCATGTAGAATATAGATCAATTTTTGAAACAAGTGTGCTAATGCTTTTGCATTATTTAAAGTAAAAACATTTGATCTTGAACCTAAACAATTTCAAACTCAGTCATTGTAAATACTTTTTTTTTTGTACAAAGCAATTGTCGGTCTTATAATTTGTGTGGACATATAATTATGTAACCTGAAAAGAAATTATTAAAATTTGTTTAAATTGTTTTATTTTTAATTCAAACTATTTTCAACATTTAGTATTTTGTTGGTACCATTTTTGGAGGATTACTTCGGTACATCTGCTTGGCATTATTTTAGCTAAATCGAAACACTGTTAAGGAGTAATATTATTCCGTTCTTCCTGAATAATATCCCAGAGTGTATTTTTATTTGTAGATTCTCGGGCCGCAACTGCGCGTTTTATGATTCCCAATAGATTTTCTATGGAGTTTAAATCGGAACTTTGAGCTGGACAATCAAGAACCTTTATTTTGTTTTCATCAAACCAAGATGTATGCTTCGAGTCGTTATCCTGCTGAAATATCCATGCTAGTGATACATCATCAGCATAAACATTGTTCAGACTATTCTGGAGGATATCTTTGTAAATTTCCTCATTCAAAACCCAGACGACGTAAAACTCCTCACACTATTAATGCCCATTTACATGGTACCACTCAGTCGTATAACTTTTCGACATAAAAATCCGATAAAATTCATTCGACTGTCATAAAGTCGTACCGACATTAATTCTGCATACTTAGGCCATTTAAACCATCACACTCAAGTCTTGTGGAAACAGCTGTTTAGAATTACAAACAAATTTATTTTGAAATTTATATTTTATTACCACTTTCTTTGTTTTTGTTTACCTTTTTTTTTTAATATTACCAAAAAAAAAAAAAAAATCTAGTCCGATGAAAATGAAAAATTTGTAGAAATATTTCTAAAAATTAAAAAAACCGTCGGACTTGGAAAATAAAATCATATAGACTCTCAATTTCAAAACATGAGCTTTTTCCATGATACAACTTTTTCATAATACTCGACTTTTTGACAGGTCGTATTACAAAGTGTGATAGTGTAAACTGGCCTTTAGAGATGACCATCCTTGCTTTACGGTTTTTTTCAGTTTTTTTTTGTATACTTTGGGTTTAACCATTTGTTTACTGATTACTGAACTTTGATTCATAACTCCACACTATTAATTTCCAAAAATTTTGGATCCTTACGGAGGTGAGTTTTTGCAAACCGCAAGCGCTGCTGAATATTTTTCTTTGACACGTTTAGATTTTTTCTCGCTATGCGGCAATGAAGATTATTTTCAGTTAGACGCCTGCTTACTGTCCTTGCTGATATTTAAATACCATGTTCCGACCCCATGCACGATTTAATCTGCGTTTTTTATGTCCTTGCAAATTATCAAAAATATTAAATATTAAATTTTTGATAATGTGTAAAGCGTTGACAACATTTCCCCGCGATAATGATACTATTTTCACCACTTCAGCAATTGAACTGACATTTTGGAAGCCTTATAGAATGATCTCCTTTCCAGCGGTTACCATAAAGTTTTCATAATACAAATATTTGCCTTCGATAATTAAAATGACTTATATATTCAACCACTTAAATTCGGTGATGTGTTAAGAAATGACTGATTGTTTACAAAACAAAAAATTTAAATGCTAAATTTTTTTATATTTTCAAAGAATCATAACAGTACCGTTTATTTGGAAAATTTCGACTAAATCAAAAAATAACGTACCGTTATTTTTACACTCGGAAAAATATATTGCATGAGTAACTTAATTGTATGTCCACAAGTGTATGTATTTTAAGATTTTTTTCGGACGCGTTTTCTAACTAAAATATTCATAAATTTTCAATAATGTTGGCCTGCCCCCTAGTGTTAGCGATCACAATTTATAGTGATCACAATTTATAGTTTTGCTTATTAGTAAGATAACGACTATGATCCAATTAGAAAGCAGTTTAATTTAAATTTAACAGGTAAATACGAAGTGACTACAGGCACTTAAGGGTAAGTATGAGAAAAGGAAAATCGACCCCTATTAGTACAGTAGATAAGGATGACCCTAACAACAACCTTTACTAATGTATTATTAATTGTTTTCATTTTTTTTAACTAAATATTTGTTTTAGATATTGAAAGGGAATTCCCAAAAATTCTATACAAATAAGAAATGGAAAAAAAATAAAAAGATTTCAGTTTTTTTGTTTTATGTAATAAATTGTATATTTTTTTTTTTGTTTTGTTTTATAAATAATAGTTTTTAGAACTAATTAAAAAATATCACAATTTTATATAAAGCTATTAAAATTAATTGTTTTTTTTTTTTCTAAATAAATTTTCATAATTTTTAAGAAAATTATTAGATGATATCAATGATGATGAGGAAGACATGATGGTTAAACAGATTGTTGACTTCTCATTGAATAGAAGCTGGAACTGCAGGAAGACATGCGATTTTTTGATTTATTTTTCTTTGTTAATGATGGATTGTTGAATTTAAGCTTGAGCCCAACGATCTTGAATAACAGCTATTTGATTGTAGGTTGAGCAATATAAAGGTTCTACCAAATCATTATCGGCCGCAATGTCCGAAGTGGCAGTCCAGAAGAAGGTACCATGTTCGGTGCGTACAAAGTGCACAGGAACGGTGTGATTGAGTTCACTGAAGTCAAAGTCTTCTACGTCACAGGAAGTGGCTTTAGCTGAGAGACGTTCATTGATGTCATTTTCAAAGGATTCCAAGGAAACAGCGCATTCCTCTACCTCAATATTGGCATTATGAGTATTTTCCAGAGATTCCAAAGACTCCAAAGACACAACTTTCTTGGAATTTTTCAAATTTTGTAAATGCATAAGTTTTGAGGATTTGTGTTGCTTGAAGAGTTTGATCAACAGTTTCTTAAGGCTGTATGATACTTTTTTTGGTGTCTGAATTTCCATTTTGTTGAATTGTTGAGTTTGTGTTGAAATTTCTACGCACATATTGAGTTTAGTTTTTAAGAGAATGTGGTGGTTGTTTGTTCTTTACTGAACGATTGCTTGTATGAGAATGATGTCTTATCCTTCGTATGCATGGCCTTTTATACTTTAGCAGGTCTTTTGAAAAATACCAGCACACAAGTAAGGCTGTCCGTCCTAGTTTTCATAGTGTGGGAACGTTAAGGATATGTTTTTCGAACAGCAACAAACAAAAAAATCCATAAGAAAAAAATGGCAGGTGTGTTTTAAATTTTTAAATTTCTTTAGGTTAGACAAGGAAAACACAGTTCTTATCATTGCATTTACTCGTAGCACAGGGATATGGTGAATGCCATAAGGGATTCAAAACAGATATAAATTTTATCCTTTGTAAGGATCGTGAGAAACGTACATTTCTTCATGTTCCCACACTCTGCTGAAAGGTTGTTTTCATAAAAAGGGACTACTTCTATTTTTTTTTTTAATTCTGGTACTGTTGTTGCTTTTCAAGTGTATCCTTAATATACTTTGCTTTACTTTAATGATCACTTTGGTTTTTATATTTGAAAAGATCTCTTATTACTGCTCGGCTTATCAGTTCAAGAGAAATTATCGTTTTATTTGAAAATATTAGTGAACTGTTCTTTGAACACGTGTGCATTGGCAATCGTGGGAGAAAAAAATTTTTTTTCAAAAATTTTCTGAAAAATTTTTGTTTGAAAAAATTTTCACGCTTCAATCTAAGACAATAATTGGAGGGAGGATGAATTGTTCTAGATGGAAGAAGAAATGCCTTTACATTCAAATGCACACGTGTGTTTTCTCCTCATACAAATTCAATATTGAGAACAAAAATTCAAAATGTTTTTAGGACCCTTTCTTTATTTTTTTGTATTTATTATTTAATATTCCAAAGGCATTGTGTTCGTTGCCTTTTGAACGAACGTGGGAACTCTTTCAAAAAAAGTTATTATTTTGTTTTGGTATCGTCTTAACAATTTAAAACATGACTAATGTAAAGTAATTTAAAAAAAAAAACTGAATTATTACAAAAAGGAAACAATGACAAACAACCATCAAATTATCGCAGTGAACAAAAATACTAAAACGAACGAAACGAAATTATAACCAAACCCAATTTTCAAAAGCAACCCAAAATAAGTGAGACTAAACGATGACGGAAAAGTGTGTTTAGATTGAGCTAAAGTTCCGTTGTGGAATTTTTTAACATTGAGTTTTTATGCTCAATACAAAAAGTAATTGATCTTTCGATTAAAAAACTACACAATTTGAAAGTACGTCCAACACATGACACACGCATTCCATTCATTTAAGAAAATTTAATACCTCGAATGACAGAAGAGATTCTTTGACAACATTTCTTTTAAAAAAAATTCTTTAGAGATTTGTTTGCTCAGCTAGCCCATTTAATAAATAAAGATTGTGAGATTCTCATATAATTAAAAATCAATTGTGGTTTAGTATTGGCTAGCCCTAATTAGAAATATCTTAAAATTACTTTGAAAATAAAAAAATCATTCTCTTTAATTGGAAATATTCTTAGTCGCATTACTATAAGGCCAGACAATGACATTTTAATGAGACTCATGTTAGTTTGTAAACTACAGAGCAATTTATTGATTTCTTATCTGTGAAATGACTACAGGTCACTTTAGAAATTAAAAGAAAAATCATTAGTAAAAATGTCTAGACGCGTGACATTTGTGGAAGCATTTACTCTTCTAGAGCTAAGATCAGATTTATACTTTATGCAATAATAACTAGTTTTGGCAAGATTTTTGATTTAAAATACTTTACGAAAGATCAATCTCAAGTAAAGAATACAGATAGGACATGACGCATTTCAAACCCTAAATTTTAGTTTCTTCTGAAAGGACATTTAAGAATTAGGTCAAAACGAAGTACTACATCAAAGTTCAAGAATGAGGCCATAATACATTTCCTGATTTAGTGAAAAGTGAAACTTGAAAATATAAGTAAATTATTCCATGATTTAGTTCATCAATGGGATAAAAAAATAAAGCTTTTTTTTGTAATTATTGACCAAACTCAGGGAAATAGGTTATGGGAAGGAGGAAAGAGGGAGTAGTGTTGTGGATATTTGAGTTAAGGTCGTATATTCATAATCCTTTATTGAAGATATGGATAATGTTGGATTATTTATTTCATATACACGTTATACCATGACATTTGAAGAATCTTTGAAAAAATTTTCAATTAAAAATTTTAATAAATAAGTCCATGACAGTGAATCTCCTGAGGCGTTGTTGTTTTGCGGTGAACATCATAACTCGTTACCGGCTCATTTGAAATAAAAAAATCGAAATGCGTTTAAAAGGTGACATGTTTCCTGAGGTAGTGACGAAGAGTTTTTTTCAAATTTTTTTTTTCAGCATTTATTGTTAACAAATGGGGAAGAAAATGAAAAATAAAAAAACTCTTCGTGGTTATCTGACGATTTATGTGTAGATATAGTGTGCAAAATTTCAAAAGAATCGGTCAAGTAGATTTAGAGTTATGTTGTTCACGGACATCGAACATTTATTTGCGAGAAAATCAATTTAAAGTTTTTAAAAACTTATTTATATACGATAAACCGTATCAGGCCGGTCGCTGGAAACGCTGTATCTTTTAAAGTTTTGCTCCGATTTACTTGAAATTTCGATACAACACTCTCGACATGTTGTACATTCAGAAAGAGAAATGCATAAATAAAAAATTTCAAAACCTTTCCCCCGGCCCCCGCCCTTACATTTTATTAGATTATAACTGTCAGGAAAAACCTCTGCGGGGAGTTTATTCCACATATGGCTAGTTTGACTGATAAACGAGTTGCAATGTGTTGTGCGGTCAACTGGACAATAGACTACGAACGGATGTGATCTACTAGAGAAGCGCGAAGAGCGAGCTTAAAATCGGGCACTTGGAATAAGTTCGCTAATCTCAGAACATTTTCCATTGTAGTATCTATAGAACAGTGATACACAAGGCACATTCCGACGATGTTCTAATGAGTCAATAGATTTGGATACCCTACTGTCATTAATGAGCGTTAATGCCCTCCTTTGAACACGGTCCAGTAGCTCAAAAATAGACTTTGAAGCTCCTGCTCATATATGGGAGTTGTATTCCATTTTCAGTCGGATTTAATTGGTATAGATTTGAAGGAGATCAGAAGGAGGGAAGTATTTTTTCACCATTTTAGAAAACCAAGACACTTGAAAAACATGCTCGCTCCAACGAACATGCCCAGAACATCAAGAGTATCCGAATCCTCAATACCTATACCACCCATACATACAGATTACATTGTTGAATCTGTGGCCCTATGGGTCAACAGACAACATTGGGCCTTCAGCGCATTGAAATCAACCCTATTCGCTTTACCCCACTCGGAGATTGTTAGCAGGTCTTGATTGAGTGTGTCATTTATTGCCCGCCTTTTGCCCACAACATCCAAGAATCTTGGCCCACAATTAAAGGAAAATGAATGACAAATGCTGCCTTGGGGTACCCCATCAATAACAACACGTATTGAGCGATATCTGAGAAAACTCGATATAAATCGAGAGAAGTCAGTACCGACCCCAAATACAATAAGCTTAAATATCAATGGACCGTACCACACGCGATCGAATGCCTTGGAAATATCTACAGCAACTATTTTACTTTCACCAAAATTGTGAATGGATCGACTCCAGTGCTCAGAAAGTAGAGCTAACAGATCTCCCGTAGAACGATTTCTACAGAAGCCATACTGTCGATCATTAAGAAGTGAGTTGGCCTCTAGGTAGTTGACAAGATGGAAATTGATCATGCTCTCCATCACCTTTGAGAGCGCAGAGCAGATTGCAATTGGACGGTAATTTTCAGAGTTATTATCCTAGCCCTTTTTATGGATTGGTTGGACATTGGCAAGCTTCCAGCAGGAGGGAACGACTCCCACGCGGTACGAAGAGCTGAAACGGTTGGCCAATGGACTGGCTAGCGTCGAAGAGCACTGTTTCAGCACCAGTGCTGGAATAACATCCGCCCCCGGAGACTTACGTTGAGATCCGAAAGAACCGTTTTAACTGCACGTTTGGAAGAATATTTTAAGCATAGTAGAAGATACTCTTTCGAGTTCAAGATTTACTTTAATATTTAAGCTAAAAAAAGGCTTCAATATTACGTAAATAAATTTATTTACGATTAAATTCAAGAGTAAAGTCAACATAAAATTGAAATCAAAGAACAACAAGTAAGAAAATTATAGTCGGTCTAGACCAGCTATACGATACCCTATACCATGCGTTAACAGAAAGGGTCTTAGGTGCAATTAATTGGATATAGAAAATAAGCATAAACCAAATGTGAGTGGAATCGTTATTAATTTTTGTTGGCCTGCAGATGCTAAAAAGTTCATATCGAACGCTGTATTTATATGGCGACTGTGTTGAAAAATGAATCAAACCGGACCATATTTGTTAAGTCACTTATACACATAGTGGTATAGAGTATAATAAATTAAAATTTAGGCTTCGGTAGTACCGAAACACAGTTTCAATTTAGACTTCAGTAGTTTAAATACCACACTAATACTACGATCATGTCCAAATCTAAGCTTTAGTTTTACCAACAACCAGTTAAAATCTAAGGTCCTTCAAATAAAAAGAATGAATTCTTTTCAAGACTTCAGTAGTACTTAGAAAATCTACAGTGATTTCTATAAAATCTGGATTTCAGTACTAACAATTTAAAAATCAAATCAAGGCTTCAGTTTTATCAACAACCAATTGAAGTCGAGGCTTCAGCAACACAAGAATTAAGTTCAAATCTATCAAATTAAATAAAAAGAATGAATTCTTTTCAAGGTTTAAATAGTAAAGGGTGAACTAAGAAAAGTTCACGATCCAAATTTGATGCCATTACAAGAACATGACGGAGTTCTTGTGGACCCAACTGGATGGTATGAATCTGAACGACATGTGGTTTCAGCAGAACGGCGCCACTTGCCACAACTGCGATTTGCAGACCGAATCATCTCTCGAAATTCCTATGTCAATTGGCCGAAAAAATAGTGCGATTGCATACTTTGGAATTTTTTTCAAATCTCAAGTCTACATATGTGAATAAACCTGAGCTCGAGGCCGGGATCCAACACGTCATCGGTGAGATAGACCCACATCTTTATCACAATGTCATCCAAAAATTTAATGAAAAGAGCAAGGGCCTGTGTTCAAAGCAGCGGGGGCCATAAGCCGGATATTTTATTCCACATGTAATCGGAACATGTATACTCTCCCATGCAATAAAAATATATAACATCACTAGCTTTAAAAAAAATGCGTTTAATTTTAAATTAAACAGTGCACTCTTATTGTAGTTAAAATCTACTAAGAATTATTCCAAATCTGGACTTCAGTAGCTCCACGATTAAGTGCAACAACTCTTGACTTGAGTACTCCCGCGATTACCTTCGCATCAAAATCTTCGCATTAATATTTTGGCTTCATCACTATTATGATGTAGTTTGTAGCTTGTTTTTAGTAGAACTGAGTTTAAATTCAGAGTTTAAAGTACCACTACGAAGTTCAAATCTTACCGTTCGTAGTTACAAGTTATGTAAGTCAAATCTTGATAAAAGTACAATCGCAAATAATTCATTGTATAGAGTCAAGTTATTTTCAAGAATAAAATATTGGCTTTTGAAATAATTTGATGAACGACTACATAGTTCCAATTTAGTTCAAATCTAGACTTAAAAAACCCGTGATTAAGTTGAAGTCTGACTTAATCATTGAACTTCATGTTCAGAGGAACCACGATTAGACTGAAGAATGAACTAAATTGAATGAATTAAATTACGAATCTGGACATGTCTGAGAAAATTAATTCTCGGTTTAACTAAACTAGGTTTAACTGACATCTCAAAAACTGGGCCTAAGTGTAAGTCGATTAAGTTTTAGAATGATTTAAAATGAAGGACTCCTTAGTACCACTATTAAGTTCAAATCGATTAAGTTTAAGAATGATTTAAAGTGAAAGACTACGTAGTACCACAATTTAGTTCAAATCGAGACATTAGAAGAATCACGATTGAGTTAAAATCAATTGCAATCATTAAATTGGACTTTAGAATAACCACGATTAAGTTAAAATCAAACAAAATAGAAATATTAAGATTAATTTCAGGTATGATTAAAAATCAAGGATTCAGTAGTACCACGATTTAGTTCAGACTTTATAACAACCACGATTAAGTTTAACAATAATTTAAAATTAAAGATCGACAGTACTAATTAGTTCAAATACACTTTAGAGGAACCACGATTAAGTTTAAGAATGAATCAAAATAAATGATTCAATAGCATTACGGTGAAGTTCATTGGTTTTTGTAGTAACTCTATAAAATTTTAATTTAGGATTCTAGAACACAGGGGAATCAAGATTAGGTTCAAAAATGATTAAAAATTAAGGTTTAAGTAGTGTCACAATGAAGTTTAAATCGTAACTTCATTACTTGTAGTACCACGATAAAGTTTTAAAAAAGGTTCCAGTAGTTATAGCATTAAGTTCGGGAATAGCTTAATGGTAGGCTTGCCAACCGGTTAAAAACTATTTGATTAATCGATCAAATAGAAATTGTGATTTTTGGTTAACAAATAATCTGATCACTATTAGCATCACGATAGCATCGTTATCGTGAAGTTCATGCCAAATGCGGAATCGGTTCTTCTCGGTTACTGTGCACAGTATCTAAAAACTAATGATGCATTTGTTCCAATTGAGCCGCAGTAACTATTTTCTGGAAAATCTTGAAATTTGGAAAAAATTTAAAGCAGAGAATTAAATTGCATTTCACTTTAAAAACATTTTTTTACAAAATCAAACAAATTTTTAAATTGCATTGCGAAAAAAATATGATCCTAATTATACCCTACACACCACTGTGCAGAGGGTATATATCAGTTTGTCATTCCGTTTGTAACGAATCGAAAAATTAATTTGTGACGACACCAACTCAATCACGCTCATTCACATTTAAACCATTTATTTGGGTAAAGTTATGATAATATTGTTTGTCATTATTACGAGCTGGTGGGCTGGCTAAGATATGTCCTAAAATGTGAAGACATCTTAAAAAAAAATTAAAAATTCAGTGTGTTTGATGTAATAATTTAGTATTAAGTTTATCACGGTTGTTGACTTTTTAAAATATTAAATATGTCCAGATAATAATGTGAGCATAAAACCTATATGGAGGATATCAAAGGTTCGGCACACCCGAATTTAACACTCTTACTTGCGTTTTGTTAAGTTTTATTTTATTTATTTGAACTGTTTTCGAAATTCTTTAAGTCTATAATATTAATAGGCTAGACGATTTCTTGTGACCGATGTTTTGTTCTACCTTTTTATCCCGATTTTTACCAAACGTATATTATTTGAAAGGAATTTGTTTTTAGACGTTTTGCAGATTTACGGATTTTTAAATTTTTTCCCTTATTTTGCTTAAATTGCATTTAAAGTTGCTACTTACACATACATAAAATTACACATATGTTATGTGTGTTTTATTTAATTTGTCAATGTGTTTGTGAATGAGTTTGTTATCTTCATTCACAATAATAGTAAACCATAAAAGTATTGGTTTATAAATTGGGTAAGTTGAAAAAAAAGCTTCCTAGAATTTCACTCGAATATAACATAAAATTAACTGCAATATTTTAAAATAAAGAGATCTTAAATATGATCTGAATTTATCCTAAGTTTTTGTTTATTTTAAATATTTTTTAAATAAAAAAATTTTCCTGGAATATTTTTAAACTTCTCTTTTCAAACTCTATATCACTTAATGTTTGTAACGACCAAAAATATTTGACCTAGATCCATTTTTTATTATAACGCTCGACTCAGAAGCACTTTCTGTCCTGATTCAGTAGTGTTTTTTCGTTTTTTCTGTCCGTCTATCTGTGTGTCCTTGTAAAACTTGTAATTAAACTACAGGCCTCGAATATGATGACATATGGTATATATGCTTTTGTCGGTCATAGGACGATCGTTACTGAAATTGATGCAATTTGGTCCATATTCAGACCTTCCACCAATACAAATAACGCCTATCAGACCGGCTAAAATTGTCGTAAGGTTATCATATATAACTCTCGATAAAATTTGGTGTATGTGTGTGTGTTTTACCCATTAATCAGAAGTCCAAAAATATTCTCCGTAGGATAATTTTAAGTCATAGTCCTTATATATATATCTTATTCCCGATCTTCCCTTAAATCGATCAAAAAATTTTGCATAGATTTTTTTAAATTTTTTATATACATTTTTTGAAAAAAGTAAGTGACTTTATTAAATATGGTGATGATCGATCCAGTTCTTGACTTAGTTCCCATATAAAAATAGCATCAGATATGAACTTTTTCATATCTGCACGCCACAAACTATTAACAATATCACTAAAATTTGGTTTATGCTTATTTGCTATATCTAGTTATAGCTTCAGCAAAGTTGGATCCAAGATCCTTTTTCGATGCGCATGGTATAGGGTATTTTATAGTCGGTCCAGACAGACTATAATCTTATTAATTGTTATTCATTATTTGATCGATGAATAAAGAAACTTTTTATACCATATACCACTATGTGGTTTGGGTATAATGACTTTGTGCTGCTGTTTGTAACTACCAAAAATATTTGACATAAACCCATCTTTTATTATACCGATCAACTCAGAATCACTTTCTGAGTCGATTTAGCTATGTCCGTCCGTCCATCCGTCCGTCTGTGTGTCCATGTAAACCTTGTAATCAAACTACAGGTCGCAAATATGAATATATTTTGATAAGATTTTGTATATAAGCTTTTTCAGCATGAACGCTATTGAAATTGGTGAAATCCGGTCCATGTTCAGACCTAGTCCCAATACAAATGACCCCTAGAAATCGACATAAATTGCCATAAGATCCAAATTATCATACAGATATCAGTCAAATTGGGTTTGTATGCGTTTATTATCTCCATTAATCAGTAGTCCAAAAATAATCCCTATAGGACAATTTTTAGTCATAGGCCCCATATAGAGCTACTTCCCGATCTTCACTTAAATCTATCAAAAAACAAAAATATTGCACAGATTTTTCTCAAATTTTGTTTGTATATAATTTTTCAAAATATAAGTGACTTTACTAAATATGGTCAGGATCGGTCCATTTTTCGACCTAGTCACCATATAAATATAGCGCCCGATATGAACTTTTTCATATCTGCAGCCAAAAAAATTTATAACAATGCCACTCACTTAGTTTATGCTTACTTTCTGTATCCAATTAGTTGGGCCGGAGAGATAGGGTCTCTTATCCATGGTATAGGGCATCGTATAGTTGGTCTAGACCGACTACAATTTTCTTACTTGTTAATTTTTAATCAGTTCTTTTAGAATCATGAAGCTATTAATATTTACTAGTAGCTTCCAGCCCTCGAAATTCGAGCGCAAATTCTAGGAAATTTTATTTTTTCATTAAATAAAGACCCTAAAAGTATGCTAATCAATTATAGCCAATTCACCAATAAACACAAAAAACAAACTCATTTTTATTACAACAATATTAACAAATTTAATAAACACACACACAGCATTGTATAATTTTATGTAGGTGTTAGTAGCAACTTTAAATGCAATTTACTCCAAACAAAGGAAAAAATTTAAGAATCTGTAAATCTGCAAATCGGCTAAAAAGAAATATCTTTCAAATAATATACGTTTGGTCAAAATCGGGATAAAACGCTAGAACAAAACATCGGTCACAAGAAATCGCCTAGCCTATTAATATTATAATAATAATGGTGTGGTGCTCTGTTCTCTCCAAAGATTTTCTATAATGAGAATCGAATATTTTAGTTTTTTAAACCAAATAATTCAATTGTCAATAATTGTTAAACGCCGCCATCTATAAACCTTAGCTTATCAAATTGCGATCACGATTGAGGACTAACCTCAAAAATCCCCAACCTTAAAGCACGTTCACACTGAACTTAGAAGCAATAGATTCAAAATAAATTTGTTAGTGCCACACATGTTGAAGAAAATCAAAACTCTAACTAAACAAATAGAAGGTCATAGATTTTTCCTATTTACTCCAACACGTTCATGCTAAACTTAGCACATGTTTTCACAAGTCATAGCACTGACTTAAACCAAACATTTTCCAATAATTGCGTTCTTAGTACGACCTTAACTTCCAAACGATTCTTACCTTGGCACATATTTTTTCAAACACTGACCAGACTAAACAAATATTTTGAGAAATTCCCAATTTCCGATCGCACCCAAAAGCAACACATAGAAACACAGCTTGTCAAATCAGTAAGTTTTTCGTACATGTTTAATAAAATTTCAAAACACTAAGACCAGACCAGACTAAACAATTGTCGAAAATACCTAGACAACACGTTCTCGTTTAAGTTCAACACATGTTTTAAATTTTCAGCCATAGCACTGATCAAACCCTCAATTGGAAATTACCAAATAGAAGCAGTATTTGTATTTGAAGCGGTTTAGTCACCAATCTAAACCTTCAGGAACTTTATCTCATATTACCTTCATCCTTGTCTTTGAAGTTCCCAAATTTTCCAAGTGCCAACACTTTAAAGTATCGTATAGCATGTGGTGGGAGTAACATTGTCTATTTCCTTTAGTGAGTCAAGTGTTTCCAGATATTGCAATTGCATATCCTCAACATTTAGTCACGGATTAAATTTCTCTCGTTTTTCAATTTCGTCCTAGTAATACACATGTGTTAATGAATGAACGAATAATTGTTTCTCAATGAAACACGTGTTTTACGTGATAAATTATCGATGTGAAAAAAATTGGGAAAAAACCAGGATGTGTAAATGAGATATTATTTGTTAGTTACCCAACTAACAACACCAGCCAAAGGCCAGAATTAAGATTTTTTGTCGGTTGTTTTTGGGTCAGTGCGTTGAAATTTTTATCATTAACATGTGCTGTTACTCAGAATGCAAACCAAGAACGTGTCATCTTTGAAATTTACTAGTTGTGGTTTCTTTGGCTATTTGGAAAATTTAGTTATGGGTCTGGTCAGTGTTTTGGCGTAAATGTAAAACACATGTGTTTACTTTTTGCAAGAACGTGATTTAACAACATAATGTTATATTTCTAACTGTCTCGATTAAAATTTGGAATTTTTGTCCCGTTTAGTTGGTGTTGTGGAATTTAGTAGAACATGTGCCAAGTTTTTAAAGATTTAACAAGCTGTGATTTGTGTTTTTACTGATAGTCAGGTCCCTGCTTGGCTATAACTAATTTGAAAACGTGCTATAAGGTGTTGTCCTTTTATGTGAAAATGTCTAGTTTGTGTTAGGTCATGTTAAAACATGTGCTAACTTTAGCTAAAACGTGATGATTTGATTGGAAGGTGTTAACAAAAAGGTGGAATTTTTGTTGGGTTAAGGGTCTGGTTAGTGTTTTATAGATTTAAACATATGGTTGGTTCAAAATTTAAAAGAAGTAGGATATTGTATACGCTGTTGATTTTTGATTGAGTAATTCTCCTGTAAATAAATTTAAATTACTTACGCGTGAAACCTAAAAGCTTGTTCAAAATAGGCAGAACACTGACAATTTTCCTGACACTTCATGCAACATAAAAATACCAAAAACCGTGGTGATCCTTTTTATAGTTTTCTCAAAAATCATAAATAGTTTTTATGAATGCAATTATTCTGTAATACTATTCATACTAATAAATAAATTGTTGATGGCAATTTTATCGATTTGATCCCATATTTACAAAATAGACGCATTATTAAAAGGAATGTCAGGGTTAACTTATTGTAGGTTTTTAGTATATAACCGATTAGATAATATGCTCCAACGATTCTCAATTGAGGCATGTTTCCCTGATCTAAAACATTGATAATTTTTTATTTAAAAAGAAATATATTGCTGTAATTAAACATATTATTGTAATTAAATTTCGGGCCAAAATTGATGTTAAAGTCAAACTTAAGGGTGAAACTTAAAGGTTTCTATCTCAAAAATCTCTTTACTAACCTAGACTTTCATTAGGGCCATCCAAATTATACAAATTACATTTTTATCTACTTCAAGTGAAAAATGTTAATTTCCTGTAAATTTCCTGCTCCCAATCGGCACCCTTTTTTCAAAATGGGAGCCTTGCGGAAATATGTGGTGCAACATAATTCATTTTTAAATATAACAACGTTATTTTGCCCAGTACAGCTCTTCACATAATGGATTTAGAAACATTTGGCTATAATAGCCTTCAGACTGGCGGATTAATTACTCGCCAAACGAGTCAGGATTCTGTCTAGATTCGGCCTATTCGTTCTCCAATTTGGTGTGAGACTTAGTAAATGTCTACATCTATAATATCAATATGCAGGCGATTTCTTATAACCGATATTAAAACTGTAGTTAATAATGGATTTTGACCAAACATACCTCATTTGAAAGGTATTTGTTTTTAGCTGTCCACCAGATTTACAGATTTGCACCGTATGGAAAATTTTTTTTGGAGTAATGCTCATTTAAGGTTGCTCCTAGCACATACACGAAACAAATACTGTTTGTGTGTATTTATTATAAATATCGAAACCCCTGTGTTGAATTTTGAATTTACTAAAATTGATTAGCATACATTTGGGCTCTTTTTAAATTATTTATTAACAAGCCCATCCCATTTATATATCTTCTGTATGTTCAACAAATATTTATAATGAAATTTAATGAATTTTATTTAAAAACTATAGAATTGTGAATTGGCTAAAATTGATTATTTATTAAATGAAAAAATAAAATTTCCTACAATTTGCACTAGAATTTTGAGGGATGGGCTCTGCTAGTGTTTAATAAATGTAGAAAAAACAATAATGTCAAATTCGGCTGTGCCGAATCTTTAATACCCTCCACCTGTGACTTAATCCCAATATTATAACCAATATTGGGTACGGTAAGCATTTTAATACAGTTACCGATACTTAACCATTAAATTTTTATACCATTTAAATTTAAAGTTCATTGCTTTTCATTTTATACCCTCCACACCACTGGGCAGAGGGTATATATCAGTTTGTCGATCTGTTTGTAACTCTACTAACCCCGCTAACCCCATTAACTATATATTTTCTTCATTCTTATAAAAAAAAAAATCCGATCTAGCGATGTCCATCTATCTGTTGAAAACATTCTGCAATAAAATGTTTGTCATAATCTGCAGCAGTTTCGTATTCAATTTGAAGCCCCTAGACCAGGTGAGGCATGACGTATGAAAAGTAGAGATGCTCCGATAAAATTTTGTATAAAAAAAACTAAAAATAGTGAAAAAAGCTTATTCGTAACGGAACATTTGCTTACACTCATATATATGTATGAGTGGATCAACGATGCATACACATTTTGGTTTGCTTGTTGATTTTGTTCTCTTTTTTGTACATGTGAACAAAAATGTGTATGTCGTGATTAATTTTTTTTTTTCAAGTAGTTTATTTATTTGAGTTAATTTTTTTTAATATAAAAAGTTATTTAATTTTGTATTAATAATTAGGTAGTTTTTTTAAGAAAAAATTACTTTTTTATTATTATTTTTCTTTCATATTGGAGATTTTTTGTTTTTATTTCGGGATAACGTCAAACTAATATGACACGTGGAGAATAGCGATAAATATACACTCATTAACCAAATGCTACAAGTACACCGACCACAATAGCAACAATAAATACAGCTACCACACACAAATTACAGAATTTAGAATAACAAGAACAACATAGAAACAGTCATAATTTATCAAGAGTTTTTTACATTTTCTTAAAAATTTCGGGATCTGTTGAACCGATTTTGATGATTTTAAACAGAAACCTGCTCAGGATATCAATGAATTATTTTCACTAAATAATGAGCAAACCAACTGACCTTTTAAGGGCGTGATCGTGATTTCTTAAGACGGACAGACGGACATCGCTTTTTATACGGATCAATAATATATAAATATATTTTTTGTGGGGTCCAGATTTTATAATTATTGCAAATGGAATGACAAACTTATATATACCCACTGCATACTGGTGTATTGGATATAAAAACTAGACCAAATTTACGGAATTATCTTGGAATAATATTAATATAAGACTTCACGATTAATTAAGACTTTACCGCAAATATCAGCTCTACACTTGTGTTTATACTTATGTATAGGATACCAGATTCCCTGCGCAAAAGCACTTGTAGAGGGCACTTAAACCACTTCTATTCTTCCTTATAATATGGTGTTTAATTGACAAATTTGGGATAAATATGTACTTTTGATACAATTGGCCAGATGAGGCCATAACATAATTTTGGTGGGATTAATTATCACTGACATTATTTGACGCACGTTAAAATGCACCCGTTTGATATTTTGCTTTATAGTTATCACTAACGGTTAACCAAATTCGAAGAAATTATGTTTTTATAAACAAATATTTTGGGAGAGTTCAAATGCTTAAACTATCATTATGACCCTCACCTTATTTGCGACCTGTAGTTTGAAACAAGGACAAAAAATGGGACGGACGGACGGACAGACATCGCTAAAGCGACTCAGAAAGTAATTCTGAACTGATCTGTATAATAAATAGTAGTTACAAACATCAGCACGAACTCATTATACCCTGACCACATTAGTGGTATAAGGTATAAAAAGTAATCTTCTATTAAATATCTGTGGATGCAATCGAAAATACAGCTGTTAATTTTTAGAATTATTCGGTTGGCGAATTTCTTTTTCTTTCTGAATTTTACTGCTCATGGTAGAAGTCATAAAAAATTATAAGGTTTTTAGAAACATAGATATTTATTGACAAATAAACGTCACAATCCAATTTGGGATCACTTTTTATTTATTTCTAGCAAATAACTACTGCGATACTTTAGAATATTATTGAGGTTATAGATCAAATTTAGATTTTTCAAAGTCCTTCCTGAATCGTCCTTATTGCATCACATATAATGTGATTAATTAATTTAATGTTAATTTCACTGTTTCGACTCAAACCTGGTTGGGACTAAAAATTTCATAGTTAAATTGTCCTCAACTTATAGTCCAACTAATAAAGTCTCGTTATGCCACAATTCAGATTATTTAGATTTCCCTTGAACTATTCAAACAGAAAGGTTAAAATTTTTATCAGAAAAATATTTTCTACAGAAAATAATCTTTAATCAAATTCATCTTTTAAAAACACACAAAAATTTCCCGATAATAAATTTCTAGTGAATAATTCACTTAAATCTCCCCCCATTAACTAAATTAATTTTAAACCATTTCTGAAAAAAGCATTTAGTAACAAATTTGTGTGTATTTAATATTTAGAATAAAAAATAAATAAAAAAAAACCTACTAAAACCTAGACACACTAAGACTGGCGGCACACATCTCTTAAAAAAAAAAAAATAAAACGTGCCTTCATCTGTGTATAATACCAACGAGGGATCATGCGTGACATTTGTGGATAATATGATCCGTAAGATTGAGAAACATGCACTTGCTGTAATACAAACTTCATGTTGGTCTTTTTTATTTTCTTTGAGTCTTAGTGGTGGCATTATATTACTTGTCAAACTGGAACACCAACAACACCATCATTATCAACACCATCGCTATCACCAACACCAAACACCACACGTGATTAGTTCAAGGAATTATTTTGAAATAATAACAAAGAACCCAAAACAACAGACCAACAAAAAAAAAATTTAAATATTAAATTCAGTGTTTTAAAGATAAAACAATGGAACCCTGGGCTAACGAATATAAGTTAAAATAAACAATCAATTTAACACTTGTGTGTATCAGCATTTTTTTATTCATTCTTTCTTTAAACAACACTGACATGATATGAACGACCGACCGATCAATCGATTCATCCTTCATATAAAGGAGTTTATGTAGTAGAAAAAGCCATTGAAATTACCATTGTATACATTTGTATTTGTACTTGTTGTCTTGTTGGGTATACAAATCACACACGTGCACACAATTTGAATGTGCTAAAGAAAACAAAACGACTAAAGACTCCTAAAACTACCCCCTGGTCAACAAAAAAAATTAACATAACATCACATATTCCTTTCATTCAAATATCCCGTTACAGGGTAACACGTGCAAACCACCCTTAAATAGGTTCCCTACTACCAGTAGTATATCCTTGGTTTCATTAGATTAAATCAAAAACTTTTATAACGTATTTTTAGGTGAAATAACGCAACCCCCGTAGAGTTGATACTGTATCGATTAGTTCTTTCATTATTGGGACAATAAAACAAGTGTTTAAGAAAAGCCAAAGATTGCGTTTAGGTAGTCAGTCAAATTGTTCGCCAGGACAGACGAAACCACCCTAAATTGACTAAATAGTACTTATTACGAACTTATTGCATTAAATCAATTCGTACTTTTATAACGTTTTTTTAATGTCCTCATCTCCAGTAAAGCATTAATACTTGGTTATGTTTAAAATTCTCTAGTGGAGTCTAGATTTTTGATTATGTTTAAAATTCCATTACAAAGTTACAAGTGCGTTTGAGAGATTTTGTATAAACAGGTACAGCTCCGGCGCCATATGATTACAGAACAGCTTTCAATAGTATCGAAAAATCAGCCGTGATATCTGAACAGCAGCCACAAAAGCAAAAATATTAAATAGCAAATCAAATTTACACCGAAAAAGAGCATTCAAAAAAGAAAAGTAGATTGTAAAGATTTCAAATTTCAATTTTTCATTTTAAATATATATTTTTCTTTTTCCAAAATAAACTTTTATCATCTCAATATTAGTTTTTACTATTCTAATATCGATTACCAATTATTTTCCCAATATCAATTTTTGCATATAAACATACATAATAACCACAAGCCGAAGATAGTTTTTTGGTGAAATGTTAAATTCATATACCTTTGCTGAAATCAACCTAATGAGAATTCAAACAAAGAATTACACTGTTTAAGCTTTTTCTCCATAACAAACGAAAATGTAAAGGAACTTTGAAACAAAAATGTTTTTATAGGAGTACACATTGCATACTGCAATATACCTTTTAGTTATAGTTTTGAAAAAGACAATTCCTGTTTGCTAAAATCACATTAAGCGGGCCCTCCGTATTTTTAATTTATTTTTTTTTTTTACTTTTACAAATGTGTTAAGGTTTTTGCTAACATTTTATTTTTTTATTTTAAGCTTAATTTAGTTCTAACTCAACCATTAAAATAATTGTAAGTTTAAAGCAGTGATAACTTAGCTGTCCAAGGTCGTTGCGCTATGTTTATGTATATTCAACTCTAAGCATTTAACTTCACTTTTCATATCCTCCACACCACTGGACAGAGGATATATATATATATATATATATATATATTATATATTGTAACTCATCGAAAGAAATTCCATAAACTATATATATAGTCTTGATCCTTATAAAAGGAGAAGTCGATCTGTCGATGTCCGTCTGTCTGTCTGTTTGTTGAAAACATTAACATTCTCCTGTCCACAATAGATCATATGGTTCACACTTAAAATATTTGTCATAATCTGCGGCAGTTTGGAATTGAGTTTGGAGGCTCTAGACCAAATAGGTGAGGAATGACGCACGAAAATGTTGTGGTACTCAGATAAAATTTCATATAAAAAACTAAAAATATTGAAAAATGTTTATACGTAACAAAACATGTGCATATAAATATGTATGCATCAGCGATGCATACACATTTTTGTTTGCTTGTTAATTTTGTTGTTGTTTTTGCACATATGAACAAAAATGTGTATTCATCGCTGATAAACAAACAAACAAAATTGTAATTGTATGTACACATGCGGTCACACACATCTTACCACTTAATTTTTCGCAGTTTTTTTTTTAATTCTCAGCTTAGGTGGATATTATAAATAAAATATTATTATTATTAATAAATGGGGATATTTTGTAAGCGTATTTTTATACCCTATACCACTATGTGGTTTGGGTATAATGACTTTGTGCTGCTGTTTGTAACATCCCATCTTTAATTATACCGATCGACTCAGAATCACTTTTTGAGTCGAAATAGCAATGTCCGTCCGTCCGTCCGTCCGTCCGTCCGTCTGTGTGTCCATGTAAAGCTTGTAATCAAACTACAGGTCGCAAATATGAATATATTTTGATGAAATTTGGTATATAAGCTTTCATCGGCCATGGGATGAACGCTATTGAAATTGGTGAGAAACGGTCCATGTTCACACCTAGTCCCATACAAATGACCCCTATGAAATCGACATAAATTGCCATAAGTTCCAAATTATTTCATAGAACTCAGTCAAATTGGGTTTGTATGTGTTTATTACATCCATTAATCAGTAGTTCAAAAATACTGCCTACAGAAAAATTCTTAGTCATAGGCCCCATATAGAGCTGCTTCCCGATCTTCACTTAAATCTACCAAAAAACAAAAATATTGCACAGATTTTTCTCAAATTTGGTTTGTATATATTTTTTCAAAGTATAAGTGACTTTACCAATTATGGTCAGGATCGGTCCATTTTTCGACCAAGTCCCCATATAAATATAGTATCTGATATGAACTTTTTCATATCTGCAGCGAAAAAAATTAATAAAAATTCCACTCAAATTTGGTTTATGCTTATTTTCTATATTCAATTAGTTGGACTGAAGAGATAGGGTCTTTAAAGCATGGTATAGGGTATCGTATAGTCGGGCTAGACCGACTATAATTTTTTTACATGTTATTTTTTTTTTTTTTTTTGCATATAAAATAAATAAAAGGATAATTTTTATTTCCAAATATTTAGCGCCGTTTTCAAAATATTTTCAATATTTAACCGTATAAAATTTTTTTTTTTTGGATCTTAACTTGAACATTAGATGAAATATTATTATAATCTTAAGTCTAAAAAGATGTCGACCCCCCCCTTTGGAGGCTATAACAGCTTCAATTCGGGCAGGCATTGAGTCAACAAGTTTTTGCAATTCACTGTTTGAAATCTCATTTTCCCAGACATTTTCCGAAATTCTTCTACAAACATGCGGATAAAATGATAGTATATTTCTTTATCAAAACTTACCAATTTTGCGCGGTGACATGGTGCGCAAGTATCTTGGAAAATAGAATAGTAGAATGTCCGTATTGCCCCGTTATGACTTTGCCATATTTTTCTCCATTCATGATTCCATCCACAAAGAACAAGGGACTCCGTACATGATAAGGAAAACATCCCCAGATCATTTGACTCTGAGGATGCTTGACCGTTCTAATAACATAGTTTTCCTTAAATGTTTCTCCAATCGCGGTGCATTCTGGCCCGCTCCAACCGTTTAGCTCTCATTTTCTGTGTCGGGAGATATTTCTTTGCTGGTCTACCGCCTAAAAGGCCGAATTCCTGGAGGTGTCTGCGAACCGTTTCCACACTAATGCTAACTTGGTACTCTTCTTCGAGATCTCCTCTTATTTCGACTACACTTTTAAAACAATTCTTCACGCTCATTCGGTATAAAACGGCATCTCTGCGATCAGATGTTTTTCTCCTAGTCCTTTTCCTGCTGCTGCTCTCTAAACGGTCGTCCTGGTCCTTTTTTTTAAGCAAATTTATCACGGTAGGATGACTATAGCCTATCCGTCTTGCTATTTCGCGACAAGGTACTCCTTCTTCCTCCAATGTAAAAATAATGAGCTTTTGGTCTCGAGTCAACCGCTTATATCTCAAACTCATTTTTGACGTATATCTTTTAAATTTACCGGTGTTGATTTATAAATGATTTTTTTTTTTCACAAAATTTCGTTTTTATTTTTAATTTTAATTACTTGAACAGATAAATGGATATAATAGCGATACAGTAAATAGAAGCTGAGAAATTTAAAGAAAAAAAACTGCAGGTGTATTTACATTTATGTTCACTGTATTTAATAATTGCTTGCAATAAAAAATAGCACGAAAATGCCTAAAATTTTTGTTAATTATCTTATTAATTTTAATCAGCCAAATTTAATTGTATTTTGGTTAAAATAATTATAGGATGTTGTTGATATATAAATATCGTACTGATGAATCCGGTTTGCCCTTCGATGATCTCATATTCGCTTTTGGCGTAATTGTTGATCTGCACCCTTTACTGGCTGTCGATATAAGAGCTTTATCCGCAGCATTTCGCCCTGTGTCTTGGTGAATGTAATGTAATTCATCGTCCTAGCCTTATCTCCTCTGGGCCTTCATTGTGTGGCCAATTTTGGTCCGCAAAAAATTGGGTCCTCACATGATAAATATCGAAAACAAGATTTTTTTATATATAAAAATAGAAAATAATAAATTTCAAATACGTAATATTTTAATATTTTTTGATTTCTCAATATTAATTTGAAATTCCCAATATTAATCTTCATTTCTCTTTCAAATTGTGTAGATCTGAAATTCTAGTTTATTCATATCGAACTACATTCAAATAAATTGTCAGTTTGGAAGCTATAAAAAGTGATTCTTTTTGAGTGATGGTGATGGTGAGTAGTGATGGTGAAAATTAATAGAGGTTCATCCATTTTAACAAAAAATTTAATGAAGATGGATCTTACAGTACAATGGACTCAGCGTATTAGGGTGGCCCTTAATAAAAAAGTGTTCAAACTCTCGGTCTCGGTTATACATAAAGTAATGTAATAACAAAATTGGTTAAAAATTGTTTTAATTTATATTCGCGAGCAATAAGCAGATAATTGCAGCAAAGATATATCACAATGGATTATTTTGATCCCAGGAGCACTGAAAGGTTAAATAAATAAAAATTTACTGAATTATTTTTCCTAAATTCTAAATAGTGGTTTCATCGAGTTTAATGGAAAAACTCGTTTTCGTTTTTTTTTTTTTGTTTAAAAATATCTTAAAATCCAAAGCTGGCCTTGGCAAATAATGGGTTAACGTTCTCGGATTTATCCCAAATTTTAGAAACGGAAGTTATTATACTTTAAGCGTCGCATCTAAAAATTCAACAGCACTTACAATATATTTGAATTTTTTGAATAAATTGTCTTTTATTAGCTTGGGGTCATAGGTGACCCCAATCCAAAAGGGTTAATGGGGTCATATTATTTTTCCCAATCCCTAGGCTATTAAGATAAAATATAACATTTAAACATAGAAAAGTGATGAATTTTTGATACAAAGTATTTAGATAGAGTATATTTACAGAATATTTTACAAAAATCCCATTTTTCTCGAAATCCGCAAAAATAAACTCCTTTTCAAAAAAATTCTGGCATAAGGATTTACATAAAAATTCACACAGTTAATCTGTAACATGTATTCAACAAAACCCTAAAGTGCAGGATCCATTTTTCAAAATTTTGTTTAAGAAAATTTTTTAAAACTTGAAAAAGGAGTTTTCAAAATTTTATCAAAAATATATCCCATTTTCGGTCTCAATGCTTAATAGGTTAACAACGTGGTAATAAAACAATACTTCATATCTGAGTCCTTACAAGTATAGAGACCAAAAAAAAAAAATTATGGCTTTAATCAATTTCTCAAAGTTCAAAAAAATGCCATCAAATTTCATGACCTAGTTTTTTTTGGCAAAAAAGTGATCTGGGGCATTTGCTATTTCTTGGCGAGGATTTATTCGATTTTAAAGTTTTATAGCTTTTTGAAAGGCTAATTTCATTCTGATCCCGAATTATATAACAACTTGACGGAAAAATTTAACTATAGAACGAAATTTTCGTAAAATCTGAAAAAAAGTCATATTTTCCCCATATAATTACACTTGAAATTTGCAATCGCGTTGAGGCACGACCAAATGTTTTTTGATTGGCCCAAAACTTTGCATTTTTCAGTTTTTTTTGCTATTCGCATATTTCTAGGGGGTGAGACCGAGAGTTTGAACACTTTTTTCCCTCCATATAATGAAGGGCCGCCCTAATGTATATATGCTAAAAGTTTTAAAATGTAGAATCATTTTCAGTCTTAGTTCCCATATAAAGCCTAAAGATATACTTCACTTAGAATTAATTTCTATATATATTTTAAGAAGTTATGAACTTTAACATAATCTCCAGATAACCCACTCAAATTTAGTTTAAGCTTTACAAACTCATCCAGTATGTTTTGGATGTGACCATTTGGACACCTAAGGTCCTTTCCCGGGAATCAGAGTCTAAGTTATCTTAAAGTCGATATAAATCCACTACAACATTCGTACTTATTTATGAATGAATAAATACGGAATAAATATTTTTCGTAAGTAGTAAATGTTGCTTGCAATCGAAAGTATAGACATCCAACAATAAGTTATGCAAATCTAAGAAAAATTCGCCGAGTACGGACTGTCAAACTGTATTAACTCGAATACTCATAAGTTGACCAACAAAGTAAAGAAAATCTATTTGAAGCTCTAAAAAATAAGATTTAAAAAATAATAAATTAAGCAGTGTAAATGCTTAAAAAAAGCAGTTTACGTTTAGTTAAAAAGCATATTTGGCTTTATTAATTTAGAGCAATGTATTAAAAATTATTGAGATGAATTTTGAATAGAAAACTATGCAAATTTGGACATAAAAATACATCTAAAGATGTAAGAGTTGCGTGTTTAAAATTGATTTTTTAGATATTTAATTTAGCTAAGGGGAAAATTAGAATTACATTTGTTCTTCAAAGCCACAGCAATATCGTTTAGCACAGAAAATCTCTAATTTTGTTGCCTTTTTTAACGGCGGATTTTCGTAAGTGAATTTTCTGCAACTTCCCGACTAGCTAGAGCTCTGAAACTTTTGAGCATATACCTAAAGTGGATGACGAAACATTATTAATTCATTTTCTACATGATTTTGTTGTTTTTTCTCGCGGTTCACCTGAGAGCGTCTTCAAATATTTTTGATACTTGTTCTGAATAATCAGTGCCTTAAAATCTAAAAATGCATAAACATGTAATATATTGATTCTATTCACTTTTTCAAACCAGAGTTGTATTTAGTCGTACTTATATTTAGAGTTGATTTAAAATAACGTTAGTAAAACTATATATATTTGTGTCATTTTTAAGCTAAAATATAAAAATAAACAAATAAAAAGCAAACAGGATTTGTATTCAAAACCACACGATGCAAATTTCGAAAGTCTTAAAGAAATGTACAGTTATCACAAAGTCATGGAAGCATTCGGCAAAAGGCATCGTATTAGTTTTCAAACTGTCTTAAGCGTTTCTCGATTGTTTGCTTTAGTTGGGAAAATAAACTAAAGCTACCAATGGACAAATTACGGTTTATTTAGAAGCCCGGAAAGGAAACCTCGAATATTTCTGGTCAATAAGCTATAGGAGTTTAAACAAATCTTTTACCTTTTATCAAATTCTCTTTGCCTTAAACATCTATCAAATTAAAAAAGAGAGAGAAAGAGAAATAAAGCAACAAAGCTGCAGATCAATAAATGATTTAGAGATTTTAAATAAAAAACCAAAATATTTTCAATTTTAAATTTGTTTTATTATTTTGTGTCTTTTTGTTCCTAAATTTCTAAATGTACTAAACTAAACTTATTAACAAATTAAAGCTTCTGTTTGTTGTGTATTATATAAAATATTAAAAAAAAAAATAAGAATAAAAATTATAATTTATATAAATATAAAGGTTGTTCTTAAGTTAAATATAAAGCTGGTTCTATCACAGAAGTAACTCATACAGAGTTGGTTACGAGGAAGACGATTTATTATTCGATTAAAGCTGCTGATGTCTAGGCGATCTATTAAAGCGAGTATAATTTTACCAAGGGCGCCACATGACAGCCGATGATGAGGTTTGTGATTGATGGTCTTCTGAATCACTGCCATAGCCAGAAGAAGCAGGGCTCAGAGGAGCTTTGCTGACAATTGGTGATGATGATGATGATGATGATGATGATGATGATGATGATGATGATGATAATGATAATTTTGGTATTTGTTGTTGATGCAACAAACGATTGAACTCGCAACCCAAATGAGTCATAACAGCTTTGCCCATATTAATGCTCATACCGGGAGTACCAGCCATAACACGTGAAACCTCGTTGACAGCATTCATATAACCATGACGAAATGATTCCATGATAGGAATTTCCTTTTTGCAGATGGGTTGTTGGGATTTTTTGCATTCTGTTTTCATGAACTCTAAAGCAGATTCTAACATTTCAGCTTTGTCCATGCGTAAGATGGCATCATTGCCTTGAAACTCAGCTATCAATTCTTTTAAATTGTCCAAACACTTGTTCATGCGTGCACGACGTTGACGTTCCAACATTGGTTTCTTCACTTTCAAGTAATGCTGAGTTTTTGAAACGAATTCTGTTTGAGGAGCCATTATAAATGATTTTTGTTATTGCGTGTTTTTTTCTTGAGATGTTGTTGCCACGAAAGCAGTTGAAATGAGAATGATGCTGTACCGAAGAGAGATTTTCGCTTTTATACTCTAGATGCTCGCGAGCAAGGCAGGTTATAAGGATAAGATTTTTTTTATTGTTTTTTTCTTAAGGAAACTCAGAGTGTGGGAAAGTAATTTCAATTTTCTAGTTTGTATTGTTCTCAAACGCAGGTAGTTTTTAAACAATCTGTATTTTGAGACTAGATTCTTTTTTTTATATTATTTTTTTCTTAAAAGAAAATTGAGGTCCTTTTGTAATAAATTACTTAGCTATTATTCAATCCTATGGGAAAAATTTTTTGTAAAAATATTTCATATTTTCTCTTTAATGTTAAGAATAAAGAAGAAAAGTAGGCTTTAGAAAATTGCCAGTAACTGCAGTAAGGAAAGAAATTGAACAATTCAACTGAATATTCTACTAAAAATCCTGTCATAACACAAATTTGTTGACTATGTATAGTTATTTTGTGCAGTTCATCTTGTCAGGCACATATTAGTTGTATGTCAGTTTAAATTACCATTAACAGATTGTAGTGGACGACGACGACGATGGTATCATTTAGTAGTCGTATGATATGGTATCATGGCTATATACAACAACATACTCGTATTTAAGTGTATGTTGGTTGGTTTTTCAAAACGTGAGAACCAATTTTGTCGTGTGTTTCCCACGCGATGAGAACACCTGCCTTTATTTTTTTTCCTGCTTACTGGCAGACTGGCTAGCTCTTATTAGAGCTTCTTAAATTAATGTTTTCGTTGCTCATGAATGGTGCTTGTAAACTTGACTTGGTCTTACAGTGGCTGCGGTTGGGTAACTTAAACACACAGACACGAGCTTAAATTAATGTTGTTGTATGGCGTGTGCATAACGAACTACTACATTACGCTTGTTCAACTTTATTTCATAATCTTTCTCTCTTTCTCTCTCTCTCTCTATTATTTTGTTCCAAACAAGATACTCAATATTAAATTTTAATAAAGTTACTTCAAATTAAGAAATATTTGTAAAAAAAAAAATAATGTAAGCTTCTTTAAATGAAACGAATACGAATGAATAAATCGAATAAGAATCAGTCACATTTTAAATACATAGCACGCTTGTAGCACACAATCTACTCTCATATTTTGCTCGTGTTAGCTCGTATTACGAAAACTCTCTTTCATTTCAAGGGTTGTTTATGATAAAATCCAACCAATTGACTTTTTTGGTATAAAAAGAGCGTCACTAACTAACCTGCATTCATTCTTAACAATACCTTTAACTTGTAAACACATTACAAAAATGGCTCCTCAACAAATGGAATACGTCTCAAAAACTCAACACTACTTAAGAGTTAAAAAACCCATGTTAGAACGTCAACGTCGGGCACGCATGAACAAATGCTTGGATCAACTTAAAGAACTGGTAGCTGAATTTCAAGGCAACGATGCCATCTTACGCATGGACAAAGCTGAGATGTTAGAATGTGCTCTAACCTTCATCAAAAAAGAAGTTGCAAAACCTAAAATTCCTGTAACGGCCACACAAATTCCCATGGACTCCTTTCGTCATGGCTACATGAATGCTGTTAATGAAGTTTCACGTATTATGGCTAGCACTCCAGGCATGAATGTTCATCTCGGTAAATCCGTTATGGTTCATTTGGGTGGTGAATATAATCGTTTGTTAAAACATCAATCCACCACTACAATGGCACATCGTCAACAACAAGAAGATGTAAACTGTCTATCTGCTCCCATGAGTCCTGCTTCTTCGGGTTATCACAGTGATGAATGCGATGAGGATAGCTCTATGTCTTCACCAGCTGTCCAAGTTTCAGTATGGCGTCCTTGGTAAATAAAAATTTGATAAATTCATCATAAGCTTTTATTAAAATACAACTCAACTGCGATATTTTTCAAACTGTGATAACCAATTTAGTTTATAAGATTAAAATAAGAATTAAAAAGCTTTAATTATTTTTAAGATCAAATAAAACTCAAAAAATTTATGCAAATTTAAAACATAAACCAAATAATCTTTTCATTTTCCTAATTGAATTTTTGAGGCTTTTTGACTTTAGGTTTAGGCTGACTTAATACAAGGGAGTTCTTAGAACAACCCGACATGACAAAGAAAGCACAACAAATTTGGTAAAAATCTCATTTTAGCTCGTTACACTTTTCTCAGCGATATTCAATAGCTTCGATACTCTGTTTTTACAAAGAACCGTTTCGCTTTAAAATAGCCATCATTGCTGGCAAATTGCTTATCACGAAGCCATTTTTCAAGTTTGGAAATATAAAATAGTAATAAGGTTCGTGATGGACCAATTTGAATCATATTTCATGGAGTTTGCCCAATGCAGTAGTGGATAGTGGATGTGTGAACTGGTACATTGTCTTGATGAAATAACACTTCCTTTTCACCATCACTTAAACGCTGCAATAAGTTAGTATAATACTTGCCGTTGATTGCTTTTCCTTTTAGAAGATAATCAATAAAAATTATTCCACGCCACATCCCAAAAAACAGACGCCATAAACCTGCCTGTAGCTGGAACTGTCTTCGCCTTATTTGAACACGATTCTCCCATTTCAGTTCACTGTTTTGACTGTTCCTTTTTTCTCAGTTGTGAAGTGTTGGAGCCATAACTCATCCATGGTTACGAATCGACGCAAAAGCTGGGCTTTATGCCGGGAAAACATTGCCAGACACTCTACTGTTGACACATTTTCACGATTCTGTTTTTGTTCTATTGTGAGCAAACGCGTTACCCATCTTGCGGATAGTTTTCTTATCTACAAATTTTCGGTCAATATGGCGTGTGTAGCACTTTTTGAAATACCTATCATTTTAGCTATCTCACGCACCTTCCGCCGACGATCATCCAATACGATTTTGTGGATTTTCTTAACCGTTTCTGGCGGTGGCACCTCAATTGGGGCGCTACTACGATGTTCGTCTCGACAGCTCACAGCTCACTCTGCCACCCAATATTTTATTTTATAGACAAAGCAGACTACCCATGAGTAGAATCTAGATCGGCTTTAATATTTGTTAGACTGAGACCTTTCAAATGAAAGTATCGAATTATATAAAGGTGACCAATTTATCTATGTTCACAAATTTACTGAGATCGGTTTCTTTAGATGGCTCCAAAAAAAATACTAATTAACATGGCGCCCTGCCACTTTTCAAATTACTGCCGCAAACTATAACGTCAGGTCAGGTTGTTTTGGGAACGCCCTTGTACATAAATAATCTGTCACTCTGCTTGCATTAGATTCAGATTTATTGGCTCCTTATAACTATTTAAGTGCTAACTTTAAGAGGCCACTCAAAAAATATATAACATTTCGATGATGATAGTTAGCCAACTCTTTGACTTTCTCAACTTCCTTCGTAGTTCATTAAAAAATTAACACTGCTACTGTCAACTAGGTACAATCTGTAATAGATAACTGTTAAATTTTGAGCAAGCTTTATCGTTATTTTGCGTGTGACAACAGTTGAGACAGATATCCTCGAATATTTTTTCAAAAATAGAAAAAAGTGAATTTCGAGTGCTCATAAAACATTAGTTCAATTCTCATCTTCAATATTTCTCCCATATCAGTTCTCAATAACTTTATTTTCAAAACTTTCTTTATGAATTTCAAAAGTCTTTCGTTTAGTCAGAAGACTGAAAAAATGTTCTTGTTCCAAATCCAGAAAACTTCAGATTTTAGTCAATCGATATTTGTTGTTCTCATTTTTCTCAGGTTATTTGTTTTAAAATTCCACTAGAAAACCATGTCATTAATTTTAAGGTAATTATTTATCATGAAATATTTAAATATTTAAAAAAATTTCTTTTGTGTTTACAAACGTTAAAAACAACTTCAACCTACTACAGTTGAACAACCTTAACAATTACAATATTCCAAATTCGGACCACAAAAGAGCTGCTTCGTTGGGTTATCACAAATTCGAGATATGCCAACTTTGAAGAAAAAATCTTTGACCATTCAGTAAAACCGAATAGCCATTGAACAGAACTATTTATCATCCCTTAATGGGTTTCCCTCATAATTATTTATATAATTAATTACATTGTGAAACATTGGCGTTGTCATTATCTCGGGGGTGATAAATTCCAAGTCAGGGTGAAAGTAGGACGGTATAGTAAAACCTCCAAAGGGTTTGTTGTTATCAGCCCAAACTTTTTTTATGACCTTTTATATTTTTCACTTATCTTAATGTTTGTTTGCTTAGTTTTGCAACCATTCAAGAACCATTAATGATTTCTCATTTCACTCTTCAGCAAAATTGTAGCTAACGCTTGAATAAATAACTTTTATTAATGTATCCATATAAAAAATAAATAAAACAAGTATTAAAATTATAGTCGGTCTAGACCGACTATACGATACCCTATACCATGCGTTTAGATATCCTATCTCTCAGCCCAACTAACTGGATATAGAAAATAAGCATAAACCAAATTTGTGTGGCATTTTTATAAATTTTTTCGGCTGCAGATATGAAAAAGTTCATATCGGATGCTATATCTATATGGCGACTAGGCCCAAAAATGGACTGATCCTGACCGTGTTTGGTAAAGTCTCTTGTATTTTGCAATAATATATACAAACAAAATTTGAGAAGAATCAGTGCAATATTTTTGTTTTTTTGATAGATTTAAGTGAAGATCGGGAAGCAGCTCTATATGGGGCCTATGACTAAGAGTTGTCCAATAGGGATCATTTTTAGACTACTGATTAATGGATGTAATATATACATACAAACCCAATTTGACTATGATAATTTGGATCTTATGGCAATTTAAGTCAATTTCATAGGGGTCATTTGTATGGGGGCTAGGTCTGAACATGGACCGATTCTCACCAATTTCAATAGCGTTCATCCCATGGCCGATAAAAGATCAAATACCAAATTTCATCAAAATATATTCATATTTGCGACCTGCAGTTTGATTACAAGCTTTACATGGAGACACAAACGGACGGACATCGTTAAATCGAATCAGATAGTGATTCTGATTCGATCGGTATAATTAAAGATCGGTGTAGGTCAAATATTTTTGGTTGTTACAAACAGCAGCACAAAGTCATTATACCCAAACCACATAGTGGTATAGGGTATAAATAGATAAAAAAAAAAGACTGATGTATGTAAAAATATCAGTCAAATGCATACATCTCTTCTAATCAGTAATCTTTAATATTAATAGGCTAGGCGATTTCTTGTGACCGATGTAAGTTTCACAGTTTTACCCCGATTTTTACAAAAAATTTATCATTTGAAAGGTATTTCTTTTTAGCTGTTACCCAGATTTACAGATTTTCAACGTCTGGAATATTTTTTTGGAGTTATGATCGTTTAAAGTTGCTACTAACACATACATAAAATTATACAATGCTATGTGTGTATTTATTAACCTTTCGGTTAGCGAGAAGGTCCCTGGGGACCTTTTTCATTTTCAAACTGAAATTTCTCCTATTTCGGCCAGGACAAGGTACCCCAAAAGTTACCCTGTTTTCCAAGAGAATTTTGTCAAAAATCGTTTAAAAGATACGCCCAATAGTTTAGTTTTTATTGAGGTTTAAAGGTGAGTAGTACGGGACCGTAGGGACCTTGTACTGAAATTACAAGAAATCGTTAAGCTGTTTTATAGTTTGAACACATTTTAAACGAGTTCTTTGAATTTAACATTTGTTTTATTACCTTCTAATACTGATCTCTACTTGTAGATATACGCGGATGTTCAAGCTAGAACACAAGTAGGCAACGAAAAGGGTATAAATGCGGTTATAGTTTCGTAAGCAGCTGTTTTATAAAAATTAATTATGTTAGTATAAAAAAAAATATTTTAATTTATTTATAAACACTTTAATTAATAAACAATAATAAAATAACAAAACAAAAATTTTAAAATGTCTTTTTCATAGAAAATGTCATATCAACAAAAAATAGGTCCCTACGGACCTTGTCATGCGTTTAAGGGTACCAGAAGTGTTGCTAGACGGAGAGTTAAATTTGTTAATGTGTTTGTGTTAATGCGTTCAGTTTGTTTTCTTCATTTAAAATGAGTTGAATTGTGAAGCATACATTTAGGGTCTTTATTAAATGAAAAAATAATTTTTTCTAAAATTTGCACTCGAATTTCGAGCGCTGGAATCTACTAGTAGTAATGAATACGTTATTTTATTTAAAAAATTGATTAAATAAGGGGAAAGAATGACAATTTTTCAAAGATTTAATTCGATAAAATTAGTCCTCCAACTTGATTTGCTCACGCTGTATGCTGAAGTATTTAAGAACCGAGAAACCATGAATGGTTCTTGAGTCATAGCTGCAAATCAAAGTTAATCCAAATCTAAGAGCAGCTCCGGAGTGAAAACTGTGAAAATTTGTTATGAATTTAAGGTAAGTAAAGGATATCTAAATGTGAATTAGGAAAATGAAAAGATTATTTGGTTTATGTTTTAAATTTGTATAAATTTGTTGAGTTTTATTTGATCTTAAAAATAATTAAAGCTTTTTAATTCTTATTTTAATCTTATAAACTAAATTGGTTATCACAGTTTGAAAAATATCGCAGTTGAGTTGTATTTTAACAAAAGCTTCTGATGAATTTATCTTATTTTTAGTTACCAAGGACGCCATACTGAAGCTTGGACAGCTGGTAATGATACAGACCCATCATCATCGCATTCATCACTGTGATAACCAGAAGAAGCAGGACTCATTGGAGCAGATGAGCACTTTACATTCTGTTGCTGTTGATGATGTGCCATTGTAGTGGTGGGTTGATGTTTTAATAAACGATTATATTCACCACCCAAATGAATCATTACAGATTTGCCGAGATGAACATTCATACCTGGAATGCTAGCCATAATATGTGAAACTTCATTAACGGCATTCATGTAGCCATGACGAAAGGCGTCCATGGGAATTTGTGTGGCCGATACAGAAATTTTAGGTTTAGCAACTTCTTTTTTGATGAAGGTTAGAGCACATTCTAACATCTCAGCTTTGTCCATGCGTAAGATGGCATCGTTGCCTTGAAATTCAGCTACCAATTCTTTAAGTTGATCCAAGCATTTGTTCATGCGTGCCCTACGTTGACGTTCCAATATCGGTTTTTTAACCTTTAAATAATGTTGAGTTTTTGAGACGTATTCCATTTGTTGAGAAGGCATTTTTGTAAAAAAAAATATTGAATTTGTAATGTGTTTCCAAGTTAAAGGTGGTGGTCGGAATAAATGCAGGTTAGTTTGTTGAGCCCTTTTTATACTGAAATATCAGTTGGTTGGATTTTAGCAACAACCCTTGAGAAATAAAGAAAGATAGAGAGTGTGTTTGCCATACTTCAACACGAGGAAGAGAACCTGACTAAGAGTGCGCTGAGCGGTGTACACAAGCGTGCTAGCCAATCAGGGAGGTTTATGAATGAGAGTTTTAATCTTATTTGATTTGTTTAACTGAAACTTTATTTAGGTGGTGGGTGCAATACAATTAGGAATTTATGACATTACAGGGCATTATATTTAAATGATTTTCACAAGACGTATTTACAAATTGATAAATAAATATTTTAATGTAGAAATCTGATTTAGTAAAATCAAGCAATTGTAAATGTTTAACAAACTTTGTGTGCCGAGTACCGAGAAGTTGTTCAATTTAAAAATCAATTGTTCTCTTCAAACCAGAGCCCCCATTACTCGAGCTTCGAGCTACTCGAGCTGCTCGAGCTACTCGAGTAGTAAATGAGCTACTCGAGCCCAACGAGTAGCTCGAGTAGTAAAAATTAACATTTTTCTTGTTTGAAATCATGTATAACGATAAATATAAGTATTTAGTATAACAAATGTATACTTTTTGGAATCGTACAAGTACCAAGAATATCATCCTTAAATTTCACTTGCATACTGGCGTGGGTAAACTACTACTCGAAAAAGCTCGACGCCTTTCCATACAAATGTATGAAAATATTCACTTCATCCACTTTCCACTCAAATGTATGAAAATATGATCTTCGTATATGTTTGATGCCTATTCACAAAAAATTTTTCTAGAACATTTGGAAAAAGCTCTTAGTATTTTAATCTGAATATATGTAGAGAATATGTTTTCAAAATTTCAAAGCATTTCGACAAAAAATGTTGGAGTGTGGGAGCAACTACTCGAAAAAGATCGAAAATTTTGCACAAAGTGTAAAAAAATAAAAAAAAAATTTATTAATTTTTTCACTGTCTGTAATTGACTATATTCATAGATTACTCATAAAAAATTTTAAACCATTCCGAACAAAATTGTGGCGTCGGTATAGCACTCACTACTGGACTGATATTGGTCACTTTCTATACAAATGTGTGGAAATATGCTCTTATTTGAAGTTTGATGATATTTTCCAGAAAATTTTCCACAATGATGTAACAAAAAACAAGTAAGAAAATTATAATCGGTCTAGACCGACTATACGATACCCTATACCATGCTTTTAGAGACCCTATCTCTCAGGCCCAACTAACTGGATATAGAAAATAAGCATGAGTGGGATTTTTATTAATTTTTTCGGCTGCAGATATGAAAAAGTTCATATCGGATGCTATATCTATATGGGGACTAGGCCCAAAAATGGACCGATCCGGACCATATTTGGTAAAGTCTCTTGTATTTTGCAAAAATATATACAAACAAAATTTGAGAAGAATCAGTGCAATATTTTTGTTTATTGATAGATTTAAGATTTTATCCCATAGGGATAATTTTTGGACTACTCATTAATGGATGTAAGTCGTGTTTAAAATATAACTGAACTCGAACCTGTTTATTGTACATGTTGTGTTTTTTCTTACTACACGAGCCACAACACGACTTAAAATATAACTGAACTCGAACCTGTTTATTGTACATGTTCTGTGTTTTTTTTCACTACACGTAGCAGAACATGAACTTCAAATAAAGCAACACTCAAAAATGTGTGCTTTATGTGTGTTTGAAACAAAAAGTATGTGATACAAAAATGTTCGTGTAAATAACGAAATATTAAATCGAACACAGTCATGGTTGTGTTGGGCACCGTAGAAAATTTAGAAACGCACATAATTGATATGAAAATAAAGATATGTGTTGGCTGCTTTTGAACAGAACATTGTGTGTTTCATGTGTGTATTTTCTGAACCTTGATATTAAGAGAACACTTCGATCAAGTTTCAAGGCATTCCACCAAAAATTTAAGCTTGGAGGAACTACTACTCGACAAAAAACAGAAACTAAAAAAAAATTGTTTGTTAGATTTATCGTCATTTTTCAGACATATTGCAATTACTACTGTAATTAATGTGCAATTTTAATTTTGTTTAAATGGTGCGTGGTAAAGAAGAAAAAAAAAAAAAAAAAAAAATTTTCTTCGCTTCAAAGCGTCATCTCAAATATATGTAAAGTGCATATGTAGGTATGTACAAAAACCGTACATCACATATGACAACTCTTACGAAAACTGAGAATAGTGGAAATTAGAAGTATAAATGCAAAAAATATTCAAAATTCAAAAATAACGATTGTTTGTTTGGACAGAGTTGTATCTTCTGAAATTAATACAAAGTAAAGCTGTATGGTACGAAAACTGAAAACTAACCGCACTGCTCGTAGGCCTGACTTTAGGTGAGTGTGTTAAAGCGCTGACCAAAAAGTGCAAGTACGAGTGTATGTGAAGGTTCACGGTTCAAAACCTCACGGCCGCCCTAAGTAGAAAAAATTTTCATATAGAAACAATCTATTCAATTAAAACATAACAATTATCACAATGTTCAATAAATCGCTGATGAAGGCTGAAATGCCAGAAACCGGTCCGATTAAGAATACAGTGCAGTTATGAATTTTTGAAATATATGCTTTCTTCTTCTTTACCACGCACCATTTAAATAAAAAAAAAATTTCCAAAAAAAATTATATTTTTTTTTCGTTCCGAATAAAATTGTGCTCTGTGCAAACAACTTCTTGAAAAAGATCAGCCACTTTCTATACAAATGTGTGAAAATTTGCTCTTATTTCAAGTTTGATGTAACTTAAAAAAAAATTTCCATCACGACTTGCTAAAATTTTTTTCTGTTTGTAGTTGCAAATATATTGAGATAATCTTCTTAACTTTACAAAGTATTCCAATAATAATTGTGCTGCTACTCGAAATAGCTCGACCACTTTCCATACAAATATATGAAAAATTCACTTCATGCAAGTTTGACATCGATTTACAAAAAATATTTAAGGCACACATGGTACAAAATGGTACACCAAATTTCAAAGTATTCTGGCCAAAATTGTGGCTCAGACAAACTACTACTCGAAAAAGATCAGACTCTTCCCATACAAAAGTTTGAAAAGTTGCTCTTATTTCATGTTTGAGATAATTTAACAGAAAATTTTTCATAACGACTCAGCCAAAAGTTATATTTTTTAGAGTTGAAAATGTAAGGAGAGTATTTCTTTTAAATTTCTAACGTTTCCGATGATAATTGTGGGGTGGACGAACTACTACTCGAAAAAGCTCCACCACTTTCCAAATAAATGTATAAAAACATTCGCTTCATGGAAGTTTGACATCATTTTAAAAGATATTTTCCAAAAGTACATGGTAAAAATGAATACAAATTGTAGTCCCTTATATCAACAGATTATTTTCCTAAAATATTGAAGCACTCGGATGAAAGGTGTGGGGTGGGCGAACTAATGCTCGAAAAAGATCAGTAATGAAAAAACAAAAATTTAAAAAAATTTGTTTTCTCTTTTTCTTTTCAACAATTGCAACTGACTATATCTTTAGATGAGTCATTTAAATTTTTAAGCCATTCAGACTAATAACGTGCTATTGGCAACATAATATTCAAAAAATATCAGTCAGTTTCCATACAAATATATGAAAAAATGCACTTCATACAATTTGAAATCGATTTACAAAAAATATTTCAGATGCACATGGTACAAATTTATACACCATAAAATTGCAAATAAGAGGACATTACGTCCTTAAAATTTTAAAGCATTCCGACAATAATTGAGCTGTTGGCGAAGTACTAGGTACTTGATAAAGATCAGCCACTTTCTATACAAATGTGTGAAAATTTGCTCTTATTTTTAGTTTGATGTAATTTTACTGCAAATTTTCCTTCACGAATTTTTAAAAATATATATGTTTTGAAGTTAAAGATTTCAGGACATTATATGCTTAAAATTTCAAACTATTCCAGGGAAAATTTTGGAGGCGGCGAAGCCACCTCACCGAAAAGATCATTTAATTTTCTATACAAATGTACGAAAATATGCACTCTATGAATTTTTATCAATTATCTAGTTTAAGAGCAGTACATGTGTAAGTTGAATATTCTCTATATTATTTTCTGATTTCTTTTTAGGTATATTCTTAATTTTAAAAATATTAAAAATCTAAAACACATAAAAATTGTTTTTTAATTGCTTCTTTTCATTAATGATCTTTTTTGAGTAGTAGTTCGCCCACCCCGCGCCTTTCATCCGAGTGCTCCAATATTTGAGGAAAATAATCTGTTGTAATATGTATTCATTTTTACCATGTACTTTTGGAAAATATCTTTTAAAATGATGTCAAACTTCCACGAAGCGAAGGAGGAAATTCAACGCTGCATCAACGAAATTCAGCTGCACTTATTTTTCATTTGTTTTATCTAACTGATTCGTTTGGCATGCAAATTGGTAGCAGAAATTTGTTGTTCGCAACTGATATTGGCGAAAAGAAAGTATGGTTTCATCAAGACACATCATCAGCTCACACATCGACTATTGCGATGGTCAAAATCCATGAATTGAAGTTCGAATTACTTCATCGCGCACTTTATTCACCAGATTTAGCTCCTTCGGATTATATTTTATTTCCAAATTTGAAAAAATTACTCGGTGGTAAAAGATTTTCCAACAATGAAGAGGTGGAGTCTGCGGTTGATGGCTATTTTAAGAAGCTTATCAGTTCTTGCTACGTCTCGAAGGGTATCGAAGCTATTGAATATGTTGAGAAATATAGAAAACGTTTCCCAAATTTTTGTGGTTTCTTTGTAAGGTCGGGTTGTTCTGGGATCGCCCTTGTACCAGCTATGCTTTCAAAGTCCTGGTCTCAACAAGTTCTTCATCCTGCCACCACTTTTTTCTCGTACCACTCCGTTCATCTTTAATAGTTTTGAAGGAGAAATAAACAAACGTGAACATGAATTATTATTTTAAAGCTACAACTAATTAAAATTGCTACTACAAGTGTCTAAATTCTTATTCCAAATGATCAGACAATAAATTATTAATTATTAAAATCTTTATGTTATTTGAAAATAATTATTCAAAAACTCTGAACACGTGCATCGCATACATATATACAAAACTTAATTCATTTTTGAAGATGAACAAATTGGAGCGGTGGGTGGGTAACACGAGCACCTCACTTCATTAGAAAAAAGTGTGGCCTACACGTGACTACATTAAAAGTTTCAATACCGAACAGCAAGCAAGCACACTGTATACCTGATCTCAACACTAATTTTATTCATTCATACAATCCACACATGATGAAATTGGCCAGTCTTAAGGCCAACAACCCCTCTGTGCTGCATATTTATTTTTTATACATTAAAACTTTAATTAATTAAACATATTTGCAACAATATGATGAAACAACTCTGTATGTACAAGAGCAGAAGCAGATATAAAACCAACAACCATACCACAAAATATAATACGACATCAGCTCTGTACTCTACGATCAAGAACTGTGAACATCTGTCACCTCCACTTAAAGACCGTGGGATAAAAATATTCTCAACTCGAAATTTTTACGTTACGATACATTGATTATATGTACTAAACCATACAATTCTTTACCATGGGAACTGCAACTGCTCATCATTGAAAAGGAAAAATGTGTCTATATGTATGCGTGTGTGTACGACAACCAACGACTGTTTAAATATCAGCAGGGTGTAGTACTTAATAGGAGTAGAACTGAAGTAAATATAATGAATTAGAAAAAAACTGTAACGTTCACGAACAAAAAGTACAAAAACCTAAGGGCCAAAACAGTAAACATTTCTATTAACCCTCTACCAGATACGAGAGACACTTTGGAATTTAACTTTATTGAAAATTCATTTGATAAAGAATCTTTGATACCCTCGCCTTGTTTTACGTTTACATTAATATCTGAACTGATTTCAATATTTATAAACAAAATATTTGCAGAAAACACAATTAATAATACTAAATTATTACAACAAACACATTGATTTTTTTTGTATAATTTTAAATACCGCTCCTGCTCGAAATAATGGCAAACAACATTATCCTAATTTTCCCAAGGCAAATGGTTTAATTTGTGAATAAGCGTGATTTCAACAGATAGACAGACCGGATGGACGGACGAACGGATGAACAGACAGACCTCGCTATATTCACTCTAGTTATTATAAGGATCACAAATCTATATACAGTGAGTGACAATACATTGGAAACTTTTACAAAATTCGGAGTTGCCAATTTTTTTTTAATTTTTTCTCGTTAAGTTCTTAAATTATGTATTTTTTGCGAAATCACTTTTTGATGTGTTCTCTATCGAAAGAAAAAAATTTGTTGCACAAAATACAATTTAATAAAAAGGTAAACGAAGAAAAAAGTATTTCTTTTTAGAGATGCCAAAACAATGGAAAATTTTAAAATTTTGTATGAAAGAAAATGTACAAAATCTTAATCGTTATTTAAGTATTTACTCGTTTAGTTTCTGACGTTCTCTTTCAACTGATTTTTAAATACAATTGCATTTTTCAATGTTTTAATCTTATAATTATTTAATATAAAATAATGTAAAGGACAAAGTTTTGGGATGAGTTAAAAACCAGAATAATAGATGATGATAGGCGGTAGGCCCCGTAAAACGAGTCAAAGACAGGATAATTTAATAACAAGAAAGTTTAAAAAATGTCAAAAAATGCTACCAAATGAAGTCATTATCAATCTGAAACTAAAAATATGTGACCGAACTGTTTCCCGACGAGCAATTGAGACTGATCTTGGTTGTTATCGTCCTGTGAAGAAACCACTAATATCACAGAAAAATTACCTGGCTCGCTTTTGCTAAAGAACACAAGAACTGGTCAAGAAGGATTTGGAATACTGTTCTTTTTTCAGATGAGGGAAAAAGACTAGATCCAAAATATTTAAATTTAAATGTTAAGTTTGGCGGTGATCGCTATATTATGATATGGGGTTGCTTTTCGGACTAAGGAATGGTCTGAAAGTTCCAACATGACAATGAAAACGCACCTCCAAAGTTGCAATCGAATTGCTACAATATATTACAATCATCAGATCTCAATCCCATAGAAAATCTATGGGAAATTGTAAATCGAAAAATATTGACACGAAGTGACATTAAAAACACAGTGGGCAAAACGCCGCATTCATTATTGAGTAAAATCAATCAAAATTCCATATTTTGGATCATTACTTGTAGAAGACGGATAAACATAAGACCTCGTTTCACATTTATTCTTAACTAGGGGCCATAATTCCTTTATCTGTGACAGTGTAAAATTATTCTTAGTATTTTATTGTGGAGACTAAAAAAATAATTTCGATAATGAATGCGACGTTTAGACCCCAGATCTAATAGAGGCAGTTAATTCAAAGTGTCAAAAAAATTGTGAGCCAGTGCTAAAAAATAATTGTTACCCAACAACACATTGAAACCAAAAATAGAGAGAAAGTTTTCAATATTTTGTCAACAGCATAAAAATTAACACTTTTAAGTTTTGTTATTTTTTTCTGAAGTTAAACTATTTTTAAACTCTTTATTTTAACTCGTACTCTTTGTCTGTCTGTCTGCCTGTCTGTCTGTCTGTCTATCGTGGGTCAACCCCATTCCTCCTTATCTAATTGATCTGAAACTTGGCCTATAGTCTTGTTGTGACTACAGATTAATTTTGGGGTAGTCACGCACAGTCACGCGTGGTCACGCACAGTCACGGAGTGATCTAAATGCCATTTTCCGTCATCCGATCGATCTGAAACTTGGTCCATACACTTGCTGTCAAAAAAAAATTAACTTTGACTTAGTCACGCACAGTCACGCATGGTCAGCTCAGAAACTTGGTCCATACACTTGCTGTCAAAAAAAAATTAACTTTGACTTAGTCACGCACAGTCACGCATGGTCAGGCACAGTCACAGAGTGATCTAAATGTCATTTACCCTCATCCGATCGATCTGAAACTTGGTCGATATTCTTGCTGTAAAGAAAGATCAACTTCGACATATTCACGCACAGTCACGCATGGTCACGCGTAGTCACGCACAGTAACGGAGTGATTTAAACCCCATTTCCCCTTATCCAATCAATCTGAAACTTGGTCGATAGACTTACTGTGAAAAAAGATTAACTTTGATACAGTCACGAACAGTCACGGAGAGATTAAAACCCCACTTCCCCTCATCCGATGGATCTAAAACTTTGTCCATAGACTTGTTGGGGCCAAGGATTAATTTTAAGATAGTCACACACAGTCACGCACAGTCACAGAGATATTCAAAACTCATATGTATAAGGAAAGAAAGAGTTTTAATAAAAACTTTGTTTTTATGGGTTAGATTATTTATTAATACTAGCAGATTCCAGCCGTCGAAATTCGAGTGCATTTTTTCTTTAAATAGAAATCCTAAAATTATGCTAGTATAATCAATTTACAAATCAGCAAAAAAAACTAATTTTTACTACAAACACATTAACAAATTTAATAAACACACACATAGCATTATATAATTGTATGAATGTGTTACTAGCAACTTTAAGTGCAATTTATTAAAAACAAAGAAAAAAATTTAAAAATTTTTAAATATGCAAAACGGCTAAAAAGAAATACCTTTCAAATAATATACGTTTGGTCAAAATCGGGATAAAACGGTAGAACAAAACATCGGTCACAAAAAATCGTCTAGCCTATTAATATTATAGATTTTTTCTTATTTAAATAAATTAGACACACACATTTTTAAATTAATAATTTTATGATCCAATTTTTTGATATTGACCCTTCAAGTTACCAAAAATATTTATTTTGTTAAAACTTTCCATTGCATTGTCGGAAATTAATTTTTCGATGCGTTACGAACGGAATGACAAATTGATAAATACCCTCTGCACATAAGAGTGGAGGTTATAAAAACGCTTGGTAAAAGTCGCATCAGAAAATGTAAATGGATTCAAAAATATCAATATACAGAGAATTAAATTCCATATTTTATATCAGCGATGTCAACTTAGAGCTATTCGCGTCTATTAACTATCCCAAAAGCGTCTTTTAAAAAACGTTTTTCTTTTTCGATAGCGCCTTTTAAATACAACAGTTTATGTTAAACCAATTGCCAACTAAATTAAAAATTTTTGGTTAAAGAGACTCATAATAGGTTATCTCATTATTCAGTAAGTCAAAAATTATATAAAAAGATATATAAGTTGATTAATAAAGATTCAGATATCCCAAAAAAATCCGACGGCAGCTTCAACCAGGTGGCTTTCTATAGAAAGAGCAATTGAAGCAATTCTGAATACGTGGCTTGGGTTGAAAACTCATTTTAACCATACGATGATTACAAAAACTATATTTATATAAAATATTGGCTCAATTTTATCAGAAATAATGAATCTAGCATTCGAATCCTACACAAAATTTTTGGATGACTTATATCGGTTATTAAAAAGTTTAACAAACTATTATTTGGAAGATGAGTTCGATCTTGTATTTGAAAATTGCTATTTGGTTATATAGTTTTGAAAAGGACTGTTTCAACAATAATATTAAAGAATCTTATGTATTTAACTTCAAAAACTCAGTCAATTAATTCCCCTTTTCTTGAAATTACAATCTGAAACAATGACTGAGTTTTTGAAGTTAATATTAATAAGTATTTATAATATTAGTAGGCTAGGCGATTTCTTGTGACCGATGTTTTGTTTTACCATTTAATCGCGATTTTGACCAAACATATATTATTTGGAAGGTATTTGTTTTTAGCTGTTTTGCAGATTTACAGATTTTTTAATTTTTTTCTTTACTTCGAGTAAATTGCATTTAAAGTTGCTACTAACACATACATAAAATTATACATATGCTATGTGTGTTTTATTAAATCTGTTAATGTGTTTGTTATCTTCATTCACAATAATAAACCATAAAAGTGTTGGTTTGTGAATTGGCTAAGTTGAAATATAAAGCTGGCAAGAAATTGCACTCGAATTTCGAGCGCTGGAATCTGCTAGTTAATATAGTACGTCTAAGAATTTATATAATATAAGCATAGCTACAATATTGCTTAAGATTGAAATGAGAAATCATTAATGGTTCTTGAGTTATAGCTGAAAAACTTAGCAAACAAACATCAAGATAAGGAAAAATTATAAAAGGTCATAAAAAAAAATTTGGACTGAGAATTTCTATCCCTTTGGAGGTTTTAATGGCCTTGCGAAATTTTACTCGTTAGCAAAATAGCAAGCGAAAAAAGTTTTTCCCCAACAAAGTGCAAAAGGAAAATGTTAGTGCCATATATTTATAATAAATTCGGAAAAATATCAATTTTATTAATTTTGGGTCAAAAATAACAAGAACAAGTAAGAAAATTATAGTCGGTCTAGACCGAATATACGATACCCTATACCATGCGTTTAGAGACCCTATCTCTTAGGTCCAACTAATTGGATATAGAAAATAAGCATAAACAAAATTTCACTGCCATTGTTATTAATATTTTTGTCTTCGGATATGAAAAAGTTCATATGAGATCCTATATTTATATGCAGACTAGGTCAAAAATTAACCGATCCTGACCATATTTGATAAGGTCACTTATTTTTTGAAAAAATATATAAAAACCAAATTTTAGAAAAATCTGTGCAATATTTTTGCTTCTTGATATATTTAAGTGATGATCGTGAATCAGGGGGCTATGACTAAGAATTGTCCTATAGGAGATCTATATGATAATTTGGATCATATGTCAATTTAAGTCGATTTCATAGGAGTCATTTGTATGGGGACTAGGTCTGAACATCCACCGATTTTCATCAACTTCAATATCATTCATGCTATAGCTGATAGAAGTTTATATACCAAATTCCATCAAAATATATTCATATTTGCGACCTGCAATTTGATTACAAGGTTTGCATGGACGCACAGACAAACGAACGGACGGACGGACATCGCTAAATCGACTCAGAAATTGATTCTGAGTCGAGCGGTATAATAAAATATGGGTCTAGGTCAAATATTTTTGGTACATACAAACATCAGCACAAAGCCATTATACCCTGACTACATATTGTTATAGGGTAATGAAGTTTATCCAGATTTAGCCAAGAATATTTTGCCGAATACTTTACAAGAAAGAAAAAGGTCTAACCAACTATGGGAACGTCGTATTTGTTTTTCGTATGATTTTGAGATTTTGATTCTCGTCCTTATCAAAAGATGACGAATAAAATAACAAAGTTGAATCCACTTTAATCTATAATATTAATAGGCAAGGTGATTTCTTGTGACCGATATAAAAACAGTAGTTAATAACCGATTTTAACCAAACCTACCTCATTTGAAAGGTATTTCTTTTTAGCTGTCCACAAGATTTACAGATTAATGCTCATTTAAGGTTGATACTAACACATTCATAAAACACATACTGTGTGTGATGTTTATTATAATATTATAAATATCAGGCTCCTTTTAACTCATTTATTAATAAACCCATTTATATATCTTCAGTGTGTTCAACAAATATTTATTATGATATTTAATGAATTTCATTTAAAAAGTGTTGAATTGTGAATTGGCTAAAATTGATTAGCATATCTTTATGCTCTATAAAATTATGTATTAAATGAAAAAATAAAATTTCGTAGAATTTGCACTCGAATTTCGAGGGCTGGGCCTGCTAATAATATTTCATTTCTCTTTAATGCCTTACTTTTTATCAATTTTAGAATAAACACTTGTTTTTGTTTACATTTTCTCTTTAGTCTGTTAAATTTATGCAGTGTTGTAAAACATATTTATTTGGAAGATTATATAATTCTGGTTAACCATAGACCGCGATCCAGTACTGAAGTTCAAATAACGCTAAAGACTTAAAGAGACCTTATAAGTTTTAAAGAGAACAGGGGGCAAATCGTCGCATTCGATATCGAGTAAAATCAATCGAAATTCCATATTTTGGTTTATTATTTAAAGAGGAAGGACAATCGCCAGACCTCGTTTCACTTTTACTATTGGCTATGGACCATAACTCGTTAGCTGTGACAGATAACGAATGTGACGATTCGACTTCAGGTCTTGAAATGAAGGCCTTTGACAAATGTTTTTACATTTCAACACTGCTACTCGATGGACCCTCAGGCTTCATGTTCATCTAATCGCTTTCCCTTAAAAATAGACCGAACCGACTCACATTACTGAATTTCAAATTACGCCAAAGAATTAATTACCGTATAATTTTTAATAAGAACAGGAGCCAAATCATCGTATTCGTTATCGAAATTTTTCGATCGAAATCATTTTGTTATTTCCCAAAATAAAATGCTGAGAATAATTTTCCTTTTTCACAGTTGAAGAATTATGGCCTTTGATTAAGAAGAAAAGCGAATCGTCGTCGAGCGTTTGTCCGTCGTCTTCAAATAATAAACCGAAATATGGAATTTCATTTCGATTGATTTTACTCGATATCGAATGCGGTGATTTGGCCCAGGTCTAAGAATTAAGGTCTTTGACAAATGTCTTTTCATTTCAACACAGCTTATGACGATCGGACTTCCTTTCATGTAGCAAAAAAAAAAAAATTTTACTTCCTAATTTATAATTTCTTCCGATATTAGTCAGCGTTGAAGAGCAAATAGGTAATACAAATATATCTGAATCAACCAGAACTTTGAAAAATGTTTAAAAATATCCAAAATTCAGATTCTTTTTCCGATGATTTCCACCAATTGGGTGATTTTGCTTAAAATCTGATGAATTTCATTTCATAGTCAAAACATTTTTGACATTAGAGGGTTAAGCATATCTCGTTCACATTGTCACATACAGGGGTGAGGAGTGTGTCAGGCCTTACGTATGGCCGTGTGTTGGTTGAACGAACGTAGAAACGAGCGAACAATAAACGTTCGTCTGCCAATGGGTGTAATGAAAACATTATAGGAAATTGCAAAAAAAAAAAATAATAATAAAATTACACTTGTAGCGAAACTCGGCGAAAGAAACCGTTATAAAAGCAGTAGTCCTTAGTAATGTCAAGAACAGTTATTCATAGCCTCTACAAAAGAAAACATCAAAATTTCAATAAAATCTTTACAAAAATAAAAAAAAATGTTTAATTATATTATGAAAATGTCTTCGCAAAAGGAAACTCAATGCTGTTTGAATAAATTAAAATTTGCCGTTTGCAAAATCTTCAAACATTTACTTGCCAAGGATTGTAACCAACAAAAAACCAAAACTATTTCCAGACATGCCTTCGATTGCCATAAAATCGTAAATGACACTTCGTGTTCAAACGAAATAGAACAAAACCAGGCCAACGAACGTTTGCTAAACGCATCCCAACAACCATATGTTATGGCCATAAATACCGAATCTGGTTGCTTTTACTGGGATTGTAACAACATGCAACGTGATACCTTTGCTGATTTAAACCATAACATACATTGAATGAAACTTACTATGCAACGAGCAAATACTCATTGACAAGAGTTTAGTGCAACCACATAAGGCAACAAAAAGACAAACAACTAAAACCAGAACCGCAAGGACCCTCTTTTTTATGGTACTGACGTAAACAGTGAAGCTTCAGTGAATGAAATGAAATGTGTGAATGAATTAGTTACGAGTTAAGAATTTGTAGTACTCGTACATAAACAACAACAGGTTTGTTTTTAGCAATCTACTTGGCTACTAGCCATTCAGTTTCTTAGAATGGTCATTCATAAATGTTGCAAACAAACCGAAGCCACTAATGCGAACCTGTTTTCATCAGTTTAAGTTAAGAGAAGGAAAAGGGAAAAGTTGTTAATGTTACCAGTGCAACATAGAACAAAAAAACAAGTCAGTTAAGCCAAGGAACAATATGGGGTGATGATAGTTATTTATCTATAAAACTATTCCATACAGTTGCATGGATAAAAAAAACCTCACATCTTATGATTTTAGTTATAATTTCTTTTATATTTTATATTTTAAATTAATACAATCTAAAAACCTGTTAAGTTTTAAATACATATACTTTATTTGTGAATAAAATAAACTTGGTTATTTTTATTAAAGTTTACTAGTTTGTATGTATATCTATTGTGAAAATTTCCACCAAAAAATTAATTTGAAATTTAGAAATAAAATTGGTTAAAAAAAAATACATCAATTTACTTTAAAATAAAGCAAATATATTTTTATTAATTTCTTTAATAAATAGACAAATTTAAAAAAATTGTCTAAGTTTATTTGAAAATTTAAAAAAAAAAATAAAATTGGATTCAACAAATTGTGTATAAAAAACAAACACCTGAATTTTTATTAATTTTTTTGCCGGCAGATTTGAAAAAGTTCATAACGGATGCTATATTTATATGGGGACCAGGTCGAAAAATGGACCGATCCTGACCATATTTGGTGAAGTCACTTCTTTTTTGCAAAAACATATACAAACCAAATTTGAGAGAAATCTGTTTTTGATAGGTTTAAGTAAAGATCAGGAAGCAGCTTTATTTGGGGCTATGACTAAGAATTATCCTATAGGGTTTATTTTTTATACCTTATACCACTATGTGGTTTGGGTATAATGACTTTGTGCTGCTGTTTGTAGCAACCAAAAATATTTGACCTAGACCCATCTTTAATTATACCAACCGCATCAGAATCACTTTCTGAGTTGATTTAACAATGTCCGTCCGTCCGTCCGTCCGTCCGTCCGTCTGTGTGTCCATGTAATCAAACTGCAGGTCGCAAATATAAATATATTTTGATGAAATTTGGTATATAAGCTTTTATCGGCCATGGGATGAACGCTATTGAAATTAGTGAGAATCGGTCCATGTTCAGACCTAGCCCCCATACAAATTACCCCTATGAAATCGACATAAATTGCCATAAGATCCAAATTGTCATATAGATCTTACTCAAATTGGGTTTTGTATGCGTTCATTACGTCCATTAATGAGTAGTCCAAAAATGATCCCTTTGGCCCCATATAGAGCTGATTCCCGATCTTCACTTAAATCTATTAAAAAACAAAAATATTGCACTGATTCTTCTCAGATTTTGTTTGTATATATTTTTGCAAAATACAAGAGACTTTACCAAACATGATCAGGATCGGTCCATTTTTGGACCTAGTCTCCATATAGATATAGCATCCGATATGAACTTTTTCATATCTGCAGCCAAAAAAATTAATAAAAATCCCACTCAGATATGGTTTTTGCTTATTTTCTATGTCCAGTTAGTTGGGCCTAAAAGATAGGGTTTCTAAACGCATGGTATAGGGTATCGTATAGTCGGTCTAGACCGACTATAATTTTCTTACTTGTTTAACGATCAATTATTGGATTTAATAGACGCACACAAACCTAATTTGAACGAGATCTATTTGATAGTTTGAATCTTATGGCAATTTAAGTCGATCTCATAGAGGTCATTTGTATGGGGACTAGGTCTCAACATGCACCGATTTTCACACAATTTCAACACCATTCAACCTATGGCCGATAGAACCTTGTATACCAAATTTCAATAAAATATATTCATATTTGCGACCTGTAGTTTGATTACAAGTTCTACGTGGATACAGAGACGGACGGACGAACATCGACTCAGAAAGTGATTCTGAGTCGATCGGTACGTCAAATATTTTTGGTAGTAACAAACATCAGCACAAAGTCATTATACCCTAACCACATAGTGGTATAGGGTATAAATATAAAAGGCATAAAAAACAATTTAAAAAATTTACAACAAAATTAAAATATATGAAAAAAAATTTTTATTCCCCTTTTAAGCAAAATACGGGCACGAAGGATGTGAAATTTATATAGTTTAGTTTATTGTTTATATAGAGGAGAAGCGAAGAATGATAAAATTTATGTATAATATGTTTTAATAAAATATTAAATTAAATAAAATAAAATAGTTTTAATAATTCGTTACACCCAGTTAATGGGAATGATTTAAATTATATATCACACGCCCTGTGTTCAATTCTGAATTGCTTAAATTGATTAGCATACCTTTAGGCTCATTTAAATATTCATACATTCTTTATATATAGATTAAAAAACATTGAAAGAAAAAAATTTAATGAAAAAATAATATATCCTAGAAAAAGAAAAAAATTTAATGAAAAAATAATATATCCTAGAATTTGCAGGTGCTGGGCTATATTAGTAATTTTAAATACCCCATAATTTTCAAATAACCTAAGATAAGTTTTTACATTTTTTTAGTTCTGAATCAATTTTTATATTATATTGTGAATTCTAAAATTTTATTTTTTTCATATTTTATTTTTGTTAATATGAAAAATTTTAAAAAGTTCAATTTCAGAAATTATATATTTTTTAAATTATGGTATTCAAAAACAAAGCACAGGAAAGAATTGAAAAATATAGGACAAAATTAAAATTTATAAAATTAACAATATATAAAAATTGATTAAGAACTAATCTATATATTAATACGTGAAGAAACATTTTTTATTCCCATTTTAAGCAAAATATGGAAGGAGTGTGAAATTTGGCCTAGTTATAGTAAATATAGAGGAGAAGCGGAGAATGATAAAATTTATGTATAATATGTTTTAAAAAAATATTAAATTAAATAAAATAAAATATTTTTTATAATTCGTTACGCCCTGTTAATGCGAATGAGTTAAATTGTATATCACACGCCCTGTGTTCAATTCTGAATTGCTAAAATTGATTAGCATGCCTTTAGGCTCATTTAAATATTGACAATTTTTTTATATATAGATTAAAAAAACATTGAAAGAAAAAAATTTAATGAAAAAATAATATTTGCAGGTGCTGGACAATATTAGTAATTTTAAATAATTATTATTGTTAAATTTTTAAATAACCTAAGAAAAGTTTTTAAATTTTTCTAGTTCTGAATCAATTTTTATATTATATTGTGAATTCTAAAAATTTTAATTTTGCAATCTAATATTTACCTAAGTTAATTTGAAAAATTTAAAAAAAAATCAAATTCAGAAATTGTATCTTTTTTTAATTATGGTATTCAAAAACAAAGCACAGCAAAGAATTGAAAAAATATAGGACAAAATTAAAATTTATAAAATTAACAATATACATAATATAAAAATTGTTTAAGAACTAATTTATATATTAATACGTGAAGAAAAATTTTTTATTCCCTTTTTAAGCAAAATATGGGCACGAAGGAGTGTGAAATTTGGCATAGTTATAGTTCACATAGAGGAGGAGCGGAGAATGATAAAATTTATGTATTAATATGTTTTAAAAAAATATTAAATTAAATAAAATAACATATTTTTAATAATTCGTTACACCCTGTTACTGCAAATGATTTAAATTGTATATCACACGCCCTTTGTTGAATTCTGAATTTCTAAAATTGATTAGCATTCCTTTAGGCTCATTTAAATATGCATAAATTTTTTATATATAGATTAAAAAAACACTGAAAGAAAAAAAATTAAATGAAAAAATAATATATCCTGGAATTTGCAGGTGCTGGGCTATATTAGTAATTTTAAATAATTATTATTGTTAAATTTTTAAATAACCTAAGAAAAGTTTTTAAATTTTACTAGTTCTGAATCAATTTTTATATTATATTGTGAATTCTAAAAATTTTAATTTTGCAATCTAATATTTACCTAAGTTAATATGAAAAGTTTTAAAAAATTCAAATCCAGAAATTAAATTTTTTTTTAATTATGGTATTCAAAAACAAAGCACAGCAAAGAATTGAAAAAATATAGGACAAAATTAAAATTTATAAAATTAACAATATATAAAAATTGTTTAAGAACTAATTTATATATTAATACGTGAAGAAAATTTTGTTATTCCCTTTTTAAGCAAAATACGGGCACGAAGGAGTGTGAAATTTGCCCTAGTTATAGTTCATATAGAGGAGAAGCGGAGAATGATAAAATTTATGCATAATATGTTTTAATAAAATATTAAATTAAATAAAATAAAATATTTTTATAATTTGTTACGCCCTGTTAATGCGAATGATTTAAATTGTATATCACACGTCCTGTGTTGAATTCTGAATTGCTAAAATTGATTAGCATATCTTTAGGCTCATTTAAATATTCATAAATTTTTTATATATAGATTAAAAAAAAACATTGAAAGAAAAAAATTAAATGAAAAAATAATATATCCTAGAATTTGCAGGTGCTGAGCTATATTAGTAATTTTAAATACTTATTATTATTAAATTTTTAAATAACCTAAGAAAAGTTTTTAAATTTTAAATTTTGCCCTCTAATATTTACCCAAGTTAATTTGAAAAATTTTAAAAAGTTCAATTTCAGAAATTATGTATTTTTTTAATTAAAGTATTCAAAAACAAAGCACAGCAAAGAATTGAAAAAATATAGGACAAAATTAAAATTTTTTAAATTTACAATATGTGACCTTCTCCGAGAAAAGGGACCTAGTGTGTCAAAAAACGGGTTGTGTCAAAAACGGTGGATTCTGGTACCTAAAAGGGTGTAGAAACTTTAAATGCGTTTTTTTCTCAAAACTTACTTTTCACACACTAGGTCCCTTTTCTCGTAGGAGGTCACATATAATGCCTGGTTTTCACTATGTCATTTTCAATGTCAATTTTTGTCAATTATTGTCAGTTGTATGAAAACGGGTTGTAATGTCTTGTCATTTGCAACATTTACATCAAAAATGAAATTGACAACATGTTGGTAATTTCTTTTAGTTTATAAGATGCAATGCAAGCGTAATTAATAGAAAATTACGAGATATCAGTTGAGGCAATTGTTTGTTGTCAGTTTATATGACATAGTAAAAACCAAGCATAATAATTTTAATTACCCCATAATTTTAAAATAAGTAAAGAAAAGTCTTTAATTTTATTTCTTTAGTTCTTAATCACTTATTTGTGATTTTTAAAATTTTTATAATTTTAATAATGATTCAAAAGTATCTGCAAGATCCAAATTTGTTAAGTAACAGAAGAAAAACTTAGGTAACATTACGTAAAGTCGGTGTTAATAGAATGCGATAAGAACTTGTTGATGTGTAAACATCTATGCGCTCAGGGGGGGTAAAAATTTATTTCACAATACAATCACAAAAACAGCGTAAGGGAAAATCGGTGTGAGGTGTATGTTAGTGTATTGGTGCAAAGATTATGATTTAAATTTATTTAGCTGGTGCAACAACCAACAGAAAGCGCTACGAATGTGTAGCAAACAACTGCAACCATCAAGTATAACAACCATAGCAGTTGCTTTCTATACATAGATGGCGCTTACTGTTTGATTTTAATTGATGTGTAAATAGATGTTTACACATCTCCCCTGTGATCGGACTCATATAGTTTTTTTAAGTTAACAAACATTAGGACTTAATTAATTTACATTTAACGTTTAAAATTTAAATGTATAGATTGTAAATAAAGAAACAAAATTAGCAATGCAATTTTTATTGATCTTTTTAAATTGTATTTTAAACAAGTTTTTAGATGAATTTTTTTGTGTGTAGTAATTTGTTAAATATTTATAAAATTTTATTAAAAAATGGAAAAATTCGAAATTAAGTTTAAACTAAACACAAAGTTTTTTTCACATACAAATCTGACCACCTTTAAAAATTTGAATTTATCTAAGTTTTTCTTAGGCAATTTTTTTCTATGGATTTACTAATGGATTTTTTCGATGATATAAAATAATTATTAAAATTGAAAATTAGCTGTTGTTTATTGGTTTATTTCACAATTTAATAAACTTTGTAAATTTACAGAACATTATGTAAAGAAATGATTTCACAGTGATAAAAGAATAAAATTGATTAGCTGATTCCAGCGCTCGAAATTCGAGTGCAATTTCTAGGCAACTTTATTTTTCAACTTAGCCAATTCACAAACCAACACTTTTTGGTTTATTATTATTGTGAATGAAGATAACAAACTCATTAACAAATTTAATAAACACACACATAGCATATGCATAATTTTATGTATGTGTTAATAGCAACTTTAAATGCAATTTACTCAAAATAAAAGAAAAAATTAAAAATCTGTAAATCCTTTCAATACTTTTCAAATAATATACGTTTGGTCAAAATCGGGATAAAACGGTAGAACAAAACATCGGTAACAAAAAATCAACTAGCCTATTAATATTATAGATAAAAAAAAATAAATAGTTTTATTTGGATCATAAAATTAAAAACTCTTTTGTTAATTTCAAAATTTGTATGTTTTATTAATTTAAGAATGAAAAAATATTAACATAAAATAGCTTAACTTCAGAAAAAATAACAAAACTTAAAAGTATTAATTTTTATGCTGTTGACAAAGCAATGGAAACCTTTACTAAAAAATAATTCAAAATTTTCCCTCTATTTTTGGTTTCAATATTTTGTGGGTATCCATTATTTTTTAGTACGACGCCGAGGCATGAATTTAATTGAATTGTTGATGATATCCATTGAAATTTTTTGCCACTCCGAATTAACTGTCTCTATCACATCTGTTTTGTAATTTCGTGTCCGTATTTTTTGATCTACAATTTCCCATAGCTTTTCTATGGGATTGAGATTTGTGGATTGGGCTTGCCACTCCAAAACACTAACTGTATTAGATTATAGCTATTCGATTATAGTTTTGGAGATGCGTTTTGGGTCATTATGTTGGAAATTCCGGACCAGGGCCATATTTTCCTCCGCGTATTTAGAATTTGCCTGTATCCAATTCCAGTTAGAGTATCTTTTACTATATGAATTGGACCCATTCCTTGGCCCGAAAAGCAACGCCATATCAGAATATTTCCACCGGCAAACTTAACAGTTTTAGTTGTATATTTTGGGTCTAGTCTTTTTCCCTTTGATCGTCGTACAAACGATTTTCCATCATGGCCCCTTAAATGAAACTTGGACTCATCTGAAAAGAGACCAGTTCATGTGTTCTTTAGCAAAATGTGAGGCACACGAATTTTCTCTGATATAAGTGGTTTCTTCACAGGACGAAAACAACCAAGATCACCCTGAATTACTCGTCGAGAAATAGTTCGAGCGAATATTTTTTTAGTTTCAGATTGACACTGCTATTAAATTATCATGTCTTTGACTCGTTTCACGGGACTTGCGCCTAAATGTTGAGTCGTCAGAATATTTCATGATAATATTTGAAATTATGGATTCATATTCATAGAATATTTCTCAAAAATTTTCTTGTGCTTAAGACCAGTAGTAAACACAATTGTGTTTCAAAAACAGTTTAAAAAAAATTGAGAATCAATAAATATTTAAATAACGGTTACTATTTCATACATTTTCTTTCAAACTATCTTCTATTTTTATTGTTTTAATCAACCGGCACAGAAGTTTAGAAGTTTCCATTGTTTTGGCATCACGAAAAAATTGTTTTTTTTTTTCTTTAATCAATTTTTTTAATCGTAGTTTTTGTAACAAATTTGATATCTTTCCATAGAGAACACACCAAAGAGTGGTTTCGCACAAAAAAATACATAATTTTAGAACTTAACGAAAAATTATCGAAAAACAAAATTGGCAAATTCAGAAATTTGTAAAAGTTTCCAATATATTGTCACCCACTGTATATAAATTTTACTTTTTAATTTTAACTAACTGTATTTTATACAAGTTTTTAAGCGAAATTTTTTTTTGAGCGGTGAAAACAAGGAAAATATTTCGCTTAAATGCATTAAATTTTAATGAATCGCGCTCTAGTTTGCGGTCTTGAAAGAAGGTCATCATCCTGGTTCAACATTTCAATTTAAAAATTCTTTTAAAAATAAATTTTCATAAAAGATTTTCTTAAGGAAAATACATTCGAAGTGGTTCGCTTCACCATAATAGAATTGGGAATTACAACAAATTTTGATACATTAATCAACAACACCATATTAGGATAGAAATCTAGTTTTAATAACATAGATAATGCACACAAAATTAATTTTATTATATTAATGACTAAGTCCTGTACAAGTCCCAATGTTCCACAATCATATCCAGTCAGATCACCTTAAGCCCACTTCAATTTTGTTTCAAAGCGGCCTAAATTAGTAACAGATAAACCGTGAAACTACAAAAATTTGCATAAATCTTAAATTACATCAACTTTGAGAAACTTTGTTATTGTAGCCAATTCAATTTTAATTTATAACGATTAGACCTTTTCAATAGTCAACATGATAGTTTTTTTTTTAATTCCCTTCATCCTGCTCCGTTTTATGCATCTTGTCTCTCTAATCAAGTGTTAAACAATCAACTCTTCGCCCTATTAAATTAAGCCCAATGTTATGTTTACGATGTTCTGTGTTCAACACGAGCGAATCACACACTACTCCCCATGCCATCTAAAAAAGATACTGGAAATAAAAACAGCCAGAACAACAACAACATTAGTAAAAAAAAAGAAAAAAATAAACAACACAACAACCTAAAATGACACCAACAGCTGCAACCAACAAAATTTTCTCACACTCAGAGCTCAATGAAAGAAGACGTAGAGCTGTTAATCAAGTCGTCGTTGAAACTGTCAGTGCGGCCGTTGTGCTAGTGCAACCGACAGAAGGACGAACGAAAAAGTTAGCGTTTGGTTTGTAATGCTCAACAGAAGCAATAGTTAACGTTCGATCTCGAACGAAGAGACAGACACACATCATTTTTGTTTCAGAAAGGGCAGGTGGTAGTTTTCTACTGAACTAAACTTTGTTTCAGTTCAGTGTTTTTAATCTTCTCACTCATGGTATTTGACACTGAGTGTGCCATCAGAGTACAGTGGGTTGAGGTAAAGGAAAATGTGTGTTAAAAGAGAAATCATTGTAAATACAGAAGAGTTTGAAAATTATGAAAATGTTAAACTATATTAGAATGCAATAACCGTTAAAAATCCATAATAGGTATTCCATCCACCCTAACCAAGAATGCAATAAAGTGTTTGATTAAAAGTTACAGACACATGGAAGAGTTCTCTGTCCTTAGTAAAGTCCTAAAACCTGTTAATCTTCTTCTTATTATCTTTATTAGATTTATATTTTACAAATGATGTTAAAGTCTACTCCTTACGAACGAAACCTCGTAGGCGCTGAGTACTTAGGCCCCAATTAACAAATACCCCAAAAAAAATGAACAAATGCCCTAAAAAATTTGTATGGGATTGGAGCGTTTGTTCCTGATGAACAAATGCCCCAATTTTCTATGGTTTTGGGGCCCAAATTCATTTTTTTTTTCAAGACTGATGAACAAATATACTCCAAAAACAAACTACGAAACCGGTTTATGTTATTGTTTTGTTTGTAGTTTATTTATTTTCGTAAACTGGAAAAATATCGGGAATCGTTTGTAAATTGAAGTAATCAGTAAATAAAATTTATCGTATGCGTTTATTGTAGGAGAAATATTGGGAGCAGTACGCAAATTTTCATTTGAATAGATATTTGGCGAGAAAAAAAAATAAATAAATAAAAATATGTGAAAAATTTTGCGCGGAATGTTTTTGGGGCGTAAGTTCATTTTTTATTTGGTTTTTTGAAAAATTGCGGCATTTGTTCATTTTTTTGGGGCTTTTTTGTTGCCCCTAGTTAAGAGTAATTCGATTGATTATACTCGATATCGAATGCGGCGATTGGCGTCCAGGAGCCAAATCACCGCATTCGTTATCGAAATTTTTCGATCGAAATCATTTTTTTATTTCCCAAACTAAAATGCTGAGAATAATTTTTCTTTTTCACAGTTGAAGAATTAAGGACTCTGTTTAAGAAGAAAAGCGAATTGTGGTCGAGCGTTTGTCCGTCTTCTTCAAATAATAAACCAAAATATGGAATTTCGATTGATTTTACTCGATATTGGAAACACACAAAGTCCAAAAAGTTCCAGACAGGAACGCTGTATAAAATTTAGAGGTTAAAAATAGAGAAACAAATGGACGACGAAATTTATCTAGTTTAAGATTTTTGGAAGCTTACGGATCAATATGTTTATGTTGCTAATGCTGGAGAAAAAGTGGAAGATAAGTTTAGGGCCCAAAAGCAGATGCATTATTCAAAAAAGTTCCTGGTATGGCAAGCAATATGCAGTCATTTGTTACTAGGGGCTCCATATATCCATATATACCGAAATTAAATTGAGTGTTTGCAAAAAATCTCCTTCCTTCCATAAGCCAATATGATCAGCCCAATTACGAATATTCTCAAGGAATTACTTTCTCACGGAAAATACTTTTCTCGAGAAAAAAATCCTTCAATTATAAATTCCGCGTGAACAAAAAAATTAATAAGTGGCATCACCGAATTTCGAAGCCAGTTGTTTTGCTTATTGACAATTATTATTTTTTTTGTGTGTGTGCAAACGAAAAGAAATTTATTTTAAAGAAAAATTAAATAAAAAAATGAATAGGATAGTCTGGGTTCACACAAGGCAATTTTTGTTGCCCAACTTTTTTTCAATTCTCTTTTAAAGTTGCCTTAATGTTCACACAGAGAAATTTATTGCCGCAACTTTTCGTTTTCTTTTGCTTTCAAATTCTTACATCTTTGACAGTTCACTTTATTAGCTTGTGTAAAAAAAATTTATTACTGGTCCAAAGTGAAAAATCTATTTGTGTGAAAAAATGGAAGTCAAAGAAAAAATGAAATAATAAAAAAAAAATAATAAAATAAATGAAATCATAATAATAATTTTTCACAGCGAAGCAAAGAATAAAAAGAAATGTCAAATAATAAGCTGCAACTAACTTCGTGTTTATAATAACGAATTTTACAACAAAACGAGTTGCTGAATACAAGCAACTCCGTACCAAATACCGCTCTTCTTTCTCCTCTCTCCTACAAACTCAAGAATTGCGCAACAAAAGTTGCCTTGTGTGAACTCGGACATAGCTATGATGCGAGCACTTGTGGAGGAAATTGGCGTTGTAGAATAACAACAACGAAATAGCTAAAGGATTGCTAGAAGTCAATTGCGGGCTGAATCTATGGAAAATGCAATCCATGTCTGAATTGGCTTTCATTAAAGTTAACAAAAGTTGAAGTTGGGCTTTATTTGTGGTCTTCAACCTACAAGAACAATAAAATATAAATTTTTTTTATATAAATTTTGTTTTATCAAAATATTTCTTACATTTTTATATAAACTCCCGCAAGGAAAATTTTTTTAGGAAAAAAACCAAATTCAAGTGCATTGAGAATAACTACTTTTTCCCATCGAATTTTTATTCATAATAGGGGAAAAGGGAGAAGTGAGATAGTTCATGCGGAATTTTTGTTTAGAATTGGATGTGTCCAAATATTTTTTGCCCGAATTGGTATCCTCTCACTACGGTATAAAAGCTCATGAGTGGTACAAGAAAAATAACGCGGATTTTGTATCAAGAGAGGCAAATCCTCCAAAATGTCCTGAGCTTAGGCTAGTGGAGAGATATGGACTCTTGTTAGAAGCGAGTTGAAGAGCTTAAAACGTTTCAATTAAATAAAAAATCAGAACTCTAGTTGCAATGATTTCCTTATTGTTACATTTTATTAATGTTAAGATTTTTTCGATCTCACTCCTTAATTAAATTTTACTGGCACTTCTATAAGAGTTTACTTTAACTTTACTCTCATACAAGGCGTTTATAATTTGTATTTTTTAAATGAATCTTTAATGAGGTTTATTAAAATAAAAAAATCATGTGAGTCCGATCACAGGGAAGATGTGTTAACATCTAGTAATTAAAGATTTTTTTATGTCATTTTTTAAAATCAAACAGAAAGCGTCATCTATGTATCACTTATAGCAAAAACTGTTTCAGCTAATTCAACAACCCTTTGCTGTAAAACGTTAAAAATATCCCAATATAAACGTATATAAGTGATACATAGATGACGCTTTTAAAAAAGTGGCATAAAAAAACAATGTTATATCATAATTTTTTCACCAATACAATCATAAGTCACACAGCGTTATGTGTCAGCTCTCACCTATTACGTGTTACACTGTTTTTGTGATTGTATTGTGAAATAGAAATTTACCCCCCTGTGCGTATAGATGTTTACACATCAAAAAGTCTTTGGATTTTCTTCAAAAGTGCTCGAAGTTGTATGAAAGCTGTAATAAATGGTAGGATTCCAAATTTTATTATTTGTCTTTATGAGGCTCGACAGCCAAGGATTGAACGTCAAAGATAATATAACAGACATGAGACACAATAGTGACAGGTAAATATTGCAGTAAAATTGTTTTAAAGTTTGGGAAGACAAGTAGCTTGAATTAAGCCTGGCGATGTTAAGGAAATATCCGGTCTATAACTGGAAATAACGTTTACATCTGAAAATCGAATTCCTCAATTCAATGGATGTATAAGAAGTAGATAGTTTAAAAGAAAAAAACTGTTTTATTTTTAAAAAATTCCGTCCGTCCGTCTGTCTGTGTATCCATGTAAACCTTGCAATCATACAGATCGCAAATATGAATATATTTTAATGAAATTTTATACATAAGCTTTTATCGGCCATACAACGAGTGCTATTGAAACTGGTGACTTAGCCCCATGCAAATGACCCCTATGAGATCGACTTAAATTATCATAAGATCCAATTTCACTCGGTCAAATTGGGTTTATATGTGTTTATTACATTCATTAATCAGTATTCCTAAAATAAACTCAGTAGGACATTTCTTAGTCAATGCCCCCATATAAAGCTGCTTCCCGTTTGGTCTTGACTGACTATAATTTTCATTTTATGTTTACATGTTTGAATTGTTTTTTTAATTTTTTTGAAAGAAAAAATATTTGATCGAAGTATTTTTAAAACTTCATCGCAACGGTCTCGGCTCGATTTTGCAAAGAAACACGCTAACTGGAGGACAACTCCTTAATCCACGGTATACTAAAGCCACCGTGAAGCAAGCAGCAGGGAAAGTATTGTTTGTCGGTTAATGGAAACAAACCAATCCGTACGATAAATGGATCGTTTTATGTAAAAAAGACATCTTACAAAATGTTATGCTACCACCAAGGTTCAGAAAATACACACATGAAACACACAATGTTCTGTTCAAAAGCAGCCAACACATATCTTTATTTTCATATCAATTATGTGCGTTTCTAAATTTTCTACGGTGCCCAACACAACCATGACTGTGTTCGTTTTAATATTTCGTTATTTACACGAACATTTTTGTATCACGTACTTTTTGTTTCAATCACACATAAAGCACACATTTTTGAGTGTTGCTTTATTTGAAGTTCATGTTCTGGTACATGTACTGAAAAAAAAAAAAAAAACAGAACATGTACAATAAACAGGTTCGAGTTCAGTTATATTTTAAGTCGTGTTGTGGCTCGTGTAGTAAGAAAAAACAGAACATGTACAATAAACAGGTTCGAGTTCAGCTATATTTTAAACACCAAGCTGAAATCGCATGGAAAGGCATTTCAGGCGAGGTTTTATCAAATTTTATTAGTACTATGTCACAAATATGTGCCGCAGTTCCAAAAAAATAAAGGATACACAATTAAATATTAGAGAATATAAAATTTGTATTTAGAATATTCAGTTTGTGCTTTAGTTTTGTTTAATTTTATATGAATATTTTGTTTTAAATGAAGAAAAATATTATACTTTTATTTACTTAATACAGTGGTTTTCTAGAATAACCGCGTATGTCTTAAAATCAAAATGTTCAGGGGAGCCAAAAAACGTTACATTTGAAATTATGGGCTCGATATAAAGTTTTTAGAACATTTTATTTAACAGTCCTGCAGATATGGGCAATAAATACTTTATATAAAATTTTGTGTCAAAAATCTTCAGAGGAATAGATCCTAGAGAAGGACGAAAAAACAATAAGTAAATTACACTTAAAGTGTGTGCAAATAAAACAACTTATGTCGACAAACGTCGTTTTCTTTGAAAAAGAAAACTACCACCATGTAGACATAAGTTGTTGTTGCTTGAAAAATGGATTTTTTTTTGTTCGTCAACAAAAAGTTAACGGGACTTTGGATGAGAATATAACAACGTATCAAGAATAATAGTGACAAAGAATGACAGAAATAAACACACAAGTTTTTATAAGTGCTTATACACTGAAAACTAATCCAAAATTATTTTGCATTTATTTTCATTAATAACAACGTATGTCGCTATGTGTCGTTTTCTGAGAAAATAATTTGTCAGCGATCAAACGTAGGTTGACATACGTCGTTAGTGCTGCAAATTAATTTAATAAACATTTAAGTTACGTCGTTATTTAAAGAAAAAACTCAGAAATGGTCAACATTAAAAAAAAAATTTAACACATGTAAAGAGCGTTAAAAATTAATATATTTGGCATCATTAACTCAAAACTGACAAAAATGGACATACTTGGTTATTCCAGAAAACCACAGAATAATCAAACCCATAAAAACAGGGTTTTTATTAATGCTCTTTATTTCCTTATGCATATGACTTTTGAATATCTCCGTGACATTGCGTGACTGTATATGACTATCTTAAAATTAATCTTTGGCCACAACAAGTCTATGGACAAAGTTTCAGATCGATTGGATGAGGGGAAGTGAAGTTTTAATCTCTCCGTGACTGTGCGTGACCATGTCAAAGTTAATCTTTCTTTACAGCAAGTCTATCAACCAAGTTTCAGATCAGTCGGATAAGGGAAATGGGTTTCAAATCACTCCGTGACTGTGCGTGATTATGCGTGACTGTGCTTGACCATGTCGAAGTTAATCTTTCTTTACAGCAAGTATATCGACCAAGTTTCAGATTGATTGGATGAGGGTAAATCAGTTTTAAATCTCTCCGTGACTGTGCGTGACCATGTCGAAGTTAATCTTTCTTTACAGCAAGTCTATCAACCAAGTTTCAGATCACTCGGATAAGGGAAATGGGTTTCAAATCACTCCGTGACTGTGCGTGACTATGCGTGACTGTGCTTGACTATGTCGAAGTTAATCTTTCTCTACAGCAAGTATATCGAATAAGTTTCAGATTGATTGGATGAGGGGAAATAAGTTTCAAATCTCTCCGTGACTGTGCGTGACCATTCCTGACTGTGCGTGACGAAGTCAAAGTTAATTTTTTTTTCACAGTAAGTCTATGGACCAAGTTTCAGATCGATCGGATGAGGGGAAATGACATTTAGATCATTCCATGACTGTTCGTGATTATCCCAAAATAAATCTCTAGTCATAACAAGACTATGGTCCAAGTTTCAGATCAATTGGATAAGGGGCAATGGGGTTGCCCCACGACAGACAGACAAACAGAGAGTATGAATTAAAAGAAAGAGTTTAAAAATAAATGAATAATGAGTTATAAATGCAGAAATCTAACCAAGTTTTATAATTTTATTGAAATACATTGTAGTAAGCATATCCCCGTGTTTTAGTATTGTCCGGAACTACATATCTTAAGAGCCTGAAAGGAATACTTATTCATCCCATGGTATCACAACGGTCGCCAGAGTCTATTACAATGCATCGTTTCTACAGAATATTCAACTTCTAGTAATGAGTTAATATGTTTCAGATTTATTTAAAAAAAATACAAATTTTTTAAATATAACTTCCTCAACAGGTTCGGGAAATTTCCAAATTATCAAATCAAATATTTTAAACACTTACATGGACTACCTATCAACTCTAACAATTTTTTGCATTTGTTTCGACTTGCGACGTAATTACCCACTGTGCACCTTGTACGTGTATATTGGTTGCACTATCAGTAACACTAAAAAGGATACGACGATCCTGAAAGAATGCACAACCTATACTCAAAACAACCCCATATGCACGAGATAAATAATATTTAAGAAAAAAAAAAATGTTTAAATTGTGGGAAACTAACTGGCAAAGTGTTTCCCACGATTCAGAAATTTCATAATTTGCTACCTGTCTACCAACAACAACCACCACCACCATCTCAGCACCACACACTATCCATCCTACATAATTATCATAAAAACAAGCCTAAACTATTTCCAACTTGTAACGTATGATTTCAACCCCTAAAATTTGTGTGCTCCGTCCGTATTGAATATGACGACTCTTTAACAAAGTGTGCTCTTTTATGTGCAACTCCGCTCTCTTATCGTTCGTATAGAGCTAAGTGTGTTGAGCACGAGTAAAATTTTTGTGTGTAGAATCCTGGGACACGTGTGGGTATATAAACCGCACTTGCTCTGTGATGCAACATCATTCTCGCTTCATACGTTACAGTATCAACAACGATTTTTAATAAACATTTGCCAACAATTTCCGAAATATATTTAAAACTCTTATTAAAATGGCCACCAAATACGAAATGTCTAAAACTTATCAATACCGTAAAGTAATGAAACCTCTGTTGGAACGTAAACGTCGTGCTCGCATCAACAAGTGCTTGGATGACCTTAAGGATATTATGGCTGAGTGTTTTCAAAATAATGGTGAAAACAACAATAACAACAAATTTGAAAAGGCTGATATTTTGGAAGTTACCGTTCAACATTTGCGTACATTGAAGCAACAAAAACAACAAATTGCCCACAACATTATGTCTGCCCAACAAAGTTTCCGCTCGGGCTATATACAAGCAGCCAATGAAGTGTCACGTTGCATGGCCACCTTACCCAAAGTAGATGTACAATTTGGCACCAAACTTATGACTCATTTGGGATTGCGTCTCAGCCAATTAGAAGCTCCTCAAGAAATACCAACTGCAGTCAATACACCCTTGTCGGTGACCTGCACCAGTCCGCAATCATCTTCAGCCATGTACAGTCCTGTATCCAGTGGTTATGCCAGTGATAGTGATTATTCCCGCTCATCACCAGCTCTTTCACAGCATCAAGGTCTTTTGCAAGTTTCTGCTCCCGTCTGGCGTCCTTGGTAATTGTTGTGAATTATATAAAACAAAAATATTCCATTAGTACACTTGAGCTCTTCCATATCTAATAACGATCTCTTTTAGTATTTTTAAGTTTTATTTTTATAATTATAATTATTTTTATTTTGTTAATCTATTGATTAGGATTCATTGTTTTTGTGTGTAGTACATATGTAGCTTTATAAAAATCCAACTGTGATAGGGTAACATTTTTTATTGCTCAATATTGGATGACTAACGATTTAGAAATTAAAAAAAAATATTTAAAAAAATATATAAATATCTAATTTTATAAAATCAAATATAAATATGGTCTTTTAATTTGAAAATTTCATATGAAAAAAATTAGAGATTTTTTTGGTTTATTTTTATTGTTTTTTTACAAAACATCTGAGGAAAATCTAGTAGATTTTAGTTGAAATCTATTTCAAAATCTATACCGTTTACATCTAACTTTTTTGACATTTTGTGAGATTTTATTTCCACAACAATAAACAGCTGATTTAAATAAAACATATAAACTAGAAATACTAAAAATAAACAAAACAATAGGAAAATGGAAATATGGAAAATTCTAAAAAGGAACAGATTTTATAATTATATTATGCATCAAAAATGAAAAAAGCACAAACTGAAATAGAAATTTTGCGGAAAAAACATCAGCATTTGTTAAATGAATTGTTTGAACAACAAAAACAAATTCATTTTCCACAATTATTATTTAGCAGATTGGAATGGGCACATGTCAGTATAAAAAGTTATAACTTTTCATTTACTAAATATTATAGATCGCCATTTATTTTTTGTTAATAATTAATATATTATTTCCTTTTTATTCAACTTGTTTGCTTTTGTTTTTAAATGTCACTTTTTCAGTCACTGCGTTGTAATTTTCTGCTACAATATTAAAAAAACACAGTAGTATCATTTGGTAGTGCCCAAGTTTGACAAGATTTTGTAAGATTTTGCACAAATCTAGTAACGAGCTAAATTTTGTTTTGTATGGGAAATCTAGTAAAAATGAGCTAGATTTCGCTCGAAATATCGTATATACCAGATTATGCTTAGATGTAAACGCAATATAAGGAATGGGATAATGACATATAATTATGTGCGCACATCCTCATCCAATTATATAGATAGATGTTTTAGGAGTGGCCACCTTTTCAGGTTATAAAGTTATCACAAAGGCGAAAAGTGATATTTATGTTGTAATTATACTCAAAAATAAGTAATAGTGCGTTTACATCTGAGGAAAATCAAGTAGATTTTAGTTGAAATCTTTTTCAAAATCTATACCGTTTACATCTAACTTTTTTGACATTTTGTGAGATTTTGTTTCCACAACAATAAACAGCTGATTAAAATAAAACATATAAACAAGAAATACGAAAAATAAACAAAACAATAGGAAAATGGAAATATGGAAATATGGAAAATTCTAAAAAGGAACAGATTTTATAATTATATTATGCATCAAAAATGAAAAAAGCACAAACTGAAATAGAAATTGTGCGAAAAAACATCAGCATTTGTTAAATGTATTGTTTGAACAACAAAAACAAATTCATTTTCCACAATTATTATTTAGCAGATTGGAATGGGCACATGTCAGTATAAAAAGTTATCTTTGCAATTACTAAATATTATAGATCGTCATTTTTTTTTTTTTTTGTTTTTGTTAATAAATAATATTTTATTTCCTTTTTATTCAAGTTGTTTGCTTTTGTTTTTAAATGTTAATTTTTCAGTCACTGCGTTGTAATTTTCTACTACAATATTAAAAAAACACAGTAGTATCATTTGGTAGTGCCCAGGTTTGACAAGATTTTGTGGGATTTTGCACCAATCTAGTAACGAACAAGATTTTGTTTTATATGGGAAATCTAGTAAAAATGAGCTAGATTTCGCTCGAAATCTCGTATATACTAGATTTTGCTTAGATAAAAACGCACTATAAAGAATGGGATAATGACATATAATTATGTACGCACATCTCATCCAATTATATAGATAGATGTTTTAGGAGTGGCCACCTTTTCAGGTTATAAAGTTATCACAAAGGCGAAAAGTGATATTTATGTTGAAATTATATTCAAAAATAAGAGTGTTTTACTAGAGTTGCCAATACTTAACTTTTAAATCAGGGGTTCAATCGTCGCATACGTGATCCAGTGAAATTGATCGGCATTTTTCATTTTGAAATCACGACATTCGATAACGACTTATCGGTCGAGTGAAATCTTTTGAAATGTCATTCGATACATATCAAGCTGTCGAAAACATATTTTATTAGTTTGTTTACATGAAAAAAAGCAAGGCAAATATATTTCTTTTATTATATTTAATTTTATCTATAATATTAATAGGCTAGGCGATTTCTTGTGACCGATGTCTTGTTCTACCGTTTTATCCCGATTTTGACAAACGTATATTATTTGAAGGGTATTTCTTTGTAGCCAATTCGCAGATTTACAGATTTTAAAATTTTTTCCTTTATTTTGAGTAAATTGCATTTAAAGTTGCTACTAACACATACATAAAATTATACATAAGCTATGTATGTGTTTGTTAATGAAATTGTTATCTTCATTCACAATAATAATAAACCAAAAAGTGTTAGTTTGTGAATTGGCTAAGTTGAAAAATAAAGTTGCCTAGAAATTGCACTCAAATTTCGAGCGCTAGAATCTGCCAGTTATATTTAATAGAAAGACATGAAATGTAAATTTAATATTTATTAACTAGTAATTTGAAGAAAAATCAAATAATATGAAGATTTTTATATTCATTTATTTAATTAAATATGTCTTTCCCTCCTATTAAGGAAGCTAAATTATGGCGGAAGGTAAGTTTGTTTAAATTGTTTAATTTATCATTAAATTTTTAAATATTTGCAGATAAAAAGCACAATGTAAAGAAGAAATTATCTTTCAACAAGACATTCAAAAGAAAAACTGGAGGTGGGCCGTTTGATAAAAAAACTTCTTTCATCTGCCGAAGAGCAAATTCTCCGGGCTGCTGGATTTGAGAATAGGTCTCTTAGAGTCCCAAATCAACATATCCTTAAAGTTTGATAAATTGTTGGAATTCAAAGAATGTTCAATAAAATTAAAGGAAAAAGAACACATTGTTAACACGGAGATAAAAAATGGCGATTTAGATACTAAATCGCTTCAGTTGGAGATGCTCACAAAATTAAAAAATTAAAAATTATTGATAATATAAATAAAAAAATTGTTAATAACTACTTAATTTTGTTTTAAAGTGTCCGATAATCTTTTTTTTTAGACATTTGTTAAAACATCTGCTTATCTATAATATTAATAGGCAAGGCGATTTCTTGTGACCGAAGTAAGTTTCACAGTTTTACCCCGATTTCGACAAAAAATTTATCATTTGAAAGGTATTTCTTTTTAGCTGTTACCCAAATTTATAGATTTTCCTCGTCTGGAATAATTTTTTGGAGTTATGATCGTTTAAAGTTAATACCAACACATACATATAATTATACAATGCTATGTAAATGTTTATTAAATTTGCTAATGTGTTTGTGTTATTGTGTTGAGTTTGTTTTCTTCATTTAAAATGAGTTGAATTGTGAAGCATACCTTTAGGGTCTTTATTAAATGAAAAAATAAAATTTCCTAGAATTTGCGCTCGAATTTCGAGTGCTGGAATCTGCTAGTATTATATTAAAAAGCTAAATATCTTGGAACACTTGGTTTAAATTTCGATTTCGTGACTATCTTATGCTGCGATTAGCATAGTCGATATATCACGAAATTTTATTCGACAAGTTAGCACATTCGATCACGTATGCGACGATAAGACCCCTGAGCTCCGTATTACTCGTGCTTCGAGCTACTCAAGCTGCTCGAGTAGTTAACGAGCTACTCGAGCTCAACGAGTAGCTCGAGTAGCAATATTTTAGGAAAACAAGTAAGAGTATTAAATGCGGCTGTGCCGAATCTTTGATACCCTCCACCTCGGTTTGAGTCTTGATAATAAATGTAAATGAAAAAGTAAACAATTTGTTAAACTTAATACCAAATTATTTCAGCAAATTCTTTGGGTTGGTTTTCGTCTTTTCTATTATTTCGGATTTATTTCGGTGTTTGCTTTTTGGTCATCGTGGTTGCTGATGGTCATGCATTTAGGTTATATACCTATATGCATCCGTTTCCGGTTATATGACATAACTTCTCGTTTAATTTAGTTTTTGCTAATTAAATAGCTCGCCCTAACCTCCATTGCAAATGTAATGGTTGTGTAGGGTGGCTATATGCATTAAATCATGCTAATTGGAGATGGCTGTATAGTTTCTTTTAACTGGCCAAATATTTCTTCATTGCGGCCATATAGGTCGGATGGAGTAACAATATAATAACCAAAAAAAATTCTCTCAATTTTTTTTATTAAAATATTGCCATATTTGGAAAACATAGAGACTAAATTTATAACAATAAATATTCAAATTAGGGATGCCAAACGCAAAAAAACCAAATGTCCCAAACATTTTAAATAAAATAATTTGTTCTCTTTATTTTCTGAAAAACTTCAAATTTTCATCCAAAAAAAATTGTGAAAATTTATATATAAATAACATTCTCATCAAATTGCGTTTATTTATGTAACAGTTTTTATGTTCGCAATTCTTAAATATCATTTGACGTTTTCTAAAATTCATTGAATTTAAATTAATGTTTTCTGTAGTGTGATTCTGTAAATTTCAACGATCCGACAATCGCAAAATATATCGACAGCTATTGTTGTTTGCACTAAGGATTAAGTGATTCACTAAGTACATACATCTTAACGACAGTCGACAAATCTATTTTTCTATTTATTTAAATTGTAAACGAGTGGCATCTCTGTCAAAATAAGTGAAAAACACAAAGAAGAATAGAAAAAAACAAATTACTTCGTGTTTAGATAACAACAGATGAGTTTAACAATAACGAATATCGTTTAAAAATTTTACTGATAATTTTGCTATTTTCTTTTTTTTTAACGATTCGACTATCGTTAAAAGAAGTTACTGAATTGCGGTACTGAAAAGCTATTAATTTCTCCTGAATGTCAATATTTTTTTTAAATGTAAACATAGGTATTTGGTGTTTTTTTTTTTTTTTTAATTTCAATTTGTGTTTAACGAATAAAATTTATGTATTAAAGATGCAATTGATGTCTTCTAAATTTTAAAATTATAATTTCCGACGTTTTGATATGATTTTCTGAAATTCAATTAATTGTAATTTATAATTGAAAATTTTTAATTCCAGTTTTTAGAATTGATATTTTCTTAAATTTGAATGGAAAATTTAAAAAGTGCAATTTTGTATTTATGTGAATAATAATGCTTTTGTAATTATAAACAATTTTTAAAAATTAGATGTAATCGCAATCAGATATTTTGTAGGTAAAGCAGAATAATAATTCTATATAACTATTTAGAACTGTTTTGAAAGCAAAAAACTCATTGATGAACTCGGTAACTCTATTTTGTAAAGACAACAAAAAGTTAACATGCCGAACTTATGTTCATATTTGTAAAAGAATAATGAAAAAACGTATGAAATCAAAGACTAGCCCGTGTATACTCTTAACATTGTTCTGTATGATATATATTTGAAAATATTGACATTCATGTTAAAATAGAAATAACTATTGCAAAGTTAATTAGAACAAACAAAAATTGTGGCGCCATCTACTGTGGCATAGTCACGCTGAGCAAAATGAAGTGACACTCTGTTAATGCAAAAGAAATGTATTTTCCCCACAAAAAATATTGCAGAATTTTATGTAAATAAAATAATATACCGATTTATTTCTAACATGCAGTTATTATAGATATACATACATATATAGAATATATGTATATTATTTGTATTATTTAATATGTGTATGTATGTATTTATATGTAAATATTACACACAAAAAATACAACATCAAACGTTATTTTTGTGTTTTTCTCTTTAAATAAATTAATACATAAAAATTTTTTTTTGCTAAATTTACATTGTTTTCTTTTTATTAACAACTATGTATTTTAGCATTATTTGCTTTAGATGCTGGTGAATTTTTACTGCCTTTATATTAACTCGTAGTGTCTGCTTGTCGAAAAAATTTTGGATCGATTTGAACCCCTTTCCCGTGACCCAATTGATCTGAAACTTTGCGGGCAGGCTCGTGGCAATGACAGAAATGATCTAGTAAATTTTTTTAATGATGCCAAAACAATGGAAACTTTTAAATTTTTCTACCAGAGTTGATAAAAAAAATGTACAAAGGGTTAGTTTTTATTATATTATTACCACAACGACCACAAAAACAACAAGTCCAGCTATGACAACAATATAACATTTAGAATAACAACAAGACCTGTTCCAGCGATTTTAATGATTTTTGAAATAGAAATCTTCTCATGAATTTGGAGAATCATTCTCACTTAAAATGATCACCTTAACTATCCTATTGAGGACGTGATCGTGACAAGAACAACATAGAAAATTATATTTTTTAAGACTTTTTTTAGTTCTTCATTCAAATCTCGGGCCCTAATCGACCGATTTGGACGAATTTAAATAGCAAACTTTTCAGGATGTTGCCCGATTGATGCCGCCATCGTGATTTCCACAGACGGACAGACGGACATCGCTATATCAACTCCGGTTGTTATAAGGATCACAAATATGTATATTTTATGGGGTCCAAAATTTTTTTTCTAATTATTACAAACGGAATGACAAACTTACATATATATACCCTCTGCATACTGGAGTGGAGGGTACAATAATCTGTTGATATGATGAACTACAATATGTATTAATTGTTATAATGTATTTTTGGAAAATATCTTTTAAAATGATGTCAAACTTCCATGAAGTGAATGTTTTCATATATTTGTATGGAAAGTGGTCGAGCTTTTTCGAGTAGTAGTTTACCAACAGCACAATTATTGTTGGAATACTTTGACATTTTTAAGAAGATTATGTCGATACATTTGCAACTACAAATAGTAAAAAAATTTTATCAAGTCACGACTGGAATTCTTTTTTTTTAAAGTTACATCAAACTTGAAGTGGCTGATCTTTTTCGAGCAGTTGTTCGCCCAGAGCACAATTTTAATCGGAATGACTTTATTTTTTATATGAGTCATCTGTGAATAAGGTCAATTACAGGCAGTGAAAAAAATATTTTTTTTTTTGGAAATTTTATTTTAGTTTCTGTTTTTTGTTGACTAGTAGTTCCTCCAAGCTTCAGTTTTTGTCGAAATGCTTTGAAATTTTAAAAAAACATATTCTCTACATATATTCAGATTAAAATACTGAAAGTTTTTTCCAACTGTTCTTGAAAAATTTTTTGTAAATAGGCATCAAACATATACGAAGTGGATGATCTTTTTCGACTAGTAGTTAGCCCACTCCATAGTTTTTATCAGAATGTTTTTCCTGAGCGTAATCAATCTATCTGTATAACTGACTTCAAAATATATAAAATATATATATTTGGAAATTTTTTCTTTTCATCTATGAAGTGAATATTTTCATACATTTGTATGGAAAGGCGTCGAGCTTCTTCGAGTTGTAGTTTGCCCTGGACAGTAGGACAGTCCGATTCAAGTGAAATTTAAGGATGATATTCTTGGTACTTGTACGATTCCAAAAAGTATACATTTGTTATACTAAATCCTTATATTTATCTTTTTACATGCTTTCAAATATGAAAAATGTTAATTTTTACTCATTGAGCTCGAGTAGCTCGTTAAGTACTCGAGTAACTCGTTAACTACTCGAGTAGCTCGTGTACTCGAGCTTGACCATAGTTTGTGATAAAAATCGAAAAATAAAAACTCCCTTTCAATCAAGAAAAAAAAATTAATAAATATTTTTTGATAAAAATATTTTGGCTAAATGTGAATTATATACATAAACTTAAACTTAAAAACTATTATAACATGTGATAGAGAATAATTAATCAGCGAAAAATTGACAACAACAATACAATAAAAAATGCATAAAAAAATATTTGCTGCGTCTCATCAAAAGCACTGATATATGTACATATGTGACTAGATAATATTTACTAAAATACCTATTAATGTGGACGTTTTGTTTCGGGTACTTGAAATATATTAGGTAATTACTATATTTATCAACAATTTATATAAATTTATCTACCACCTACTAAAAACAAATTGTATCATAAAATTCATAAATTAGCACCCCTAAAGATTTGAAAAGCAAAAATTTTGATTGAAGGTATAAACAATATTAGGAATTAAACAATTAATGACCCCAAATTTATCCACAACCTCAAACAACTATATAAATACATTATACGGCCTGTTTTTAAGTAATCAAATTTACTAGACTTAACTTGGAAATTACTTAAGACACACTTAACACACGAGAATGAAAATACATTTATGTTTTTATAACAAAACAATTTACAGGCAATAAGAAGCCACGACAAGCACGACCCATTACTTTAAACCATCAACATCAATATCGAAAACAACACACGAACGAAATAATAGCAAAAAAAAGGACACCAAAAAGGAACAATAATTAAATAATATTTTCTCACGGTTAAGGACAATGAACAAGGAAAAAAAACTATAAACCGAAGAATCAATGAATGAATATGAAAATCATTGGCATACAAAGCAAGCAACAGAATGAAACTAAAAGAAACCAATTTCCAAAATTCACAACAATCAAGCCTAAACATCGACACACACAAACTCATCAGATCAGCCGTGGAAAACAAAGTGGTCAGAAGGAGACTGACTGCATACTCTATAACGATCTGATTAAACCAAGCAAGAATAAAAAAAAACAACCAAGAAATTTTATGATTCTGAGCAGAATGATATCATGAATCTGCTGGCAAATGCAAAAACAAAAAAAAGTACATAATAAAGTAAGAACAAGAGAAAAAAAAACGACAGCTGCAAAATAATCCTTACAACAACAAATACAAAGAAGAACGAACAGCGCATGTGTTTGTCGTTTCAAATTGTCGAACAAATGAAAAACACCGTGTGAGAAACTTAGTCTGAGCACAGTTCCCACGGCCACGAGCCATAAGTTTTTTATGCAGCAAACATCTTATGGCAATACAACAGAAAAGTATTAAGGATGATTATTGCAGCTGCAGCTGCTTTTTACTCGATGACTCAAAAAGGAAATACTCCACACAACATAAAATTCACAACAACAAATGAGGGCATAAGGGAAAAAATGCACACAATTCAATGTGTAACGGAAAAAAAGAGAGTAAGAAGTGAGAAAGAGATATATATTTAAGGAGTGAAGAAACATTAATGAAATATCTGGAATAGTACCAAAATTGTACTTTTTTTTACCTAATGATACTTAACTTAATTATGTTATAAAGTTAATCCAGCAAATAAGAGTTAAATAGAATTTTATTAAAGTTAATGAATTTTTTTTCTTTTTTGATAATTAATTGAGACGGAATTATATTATATTTCGATGCATCGCAAAACTAACGTATTAAAGCAAATTAAAACGGAACAGAGATATTTCCATCTAGTTTACAATGACATCTAGAAGAAGGATAGACCTACTAAATGTATCTGTATATGTGCTAATGCCAAGGGGGGCCAGATTTCGGATCAATAATCAACATATTTAGAAAGTTGTCATCAACTGTTTTACGGAAATGATTTGGATAAATAGGGACCAAAATAATACCGTCAACTATTTATATTCTACCCACTTATCTCAGCTGCAAATTAATTTTATTGTCATGGAAATTTAAGCATCCAGTTAAACAGGGTTCTAAAAACACATAATTTTTTTTTTTTTTTTATTATTATTTTAAGTAAAATTTTGAAATTTTGTGCTGGCACTTAAAAAAATTAAACTTTATAACAAGCAAGAAAATTATAGTCGGTCTAGACCGACTATACGGTACCCTATATAATGTGTTTAGAGAATTGGTCTTAGGTCCAACTAATTGCGTATAGAAAATAAGCAAAATTCTAATCGGAGTGGAATTTTTATTATTTTTTTTTCTGCAGATCTGAATAAGCTCACATCGGATGTTATGTTTATATGGGCACTAGGTTGAAAAATGGACAGATCCTGACCATATTTGGTAAAATCATTTATTTTTTGCTAAAACATGCACCAACGAAAATTGAGAGGAATATGTAAAATATTCATGTTTTTGATGGGTTTAAATGAAGATCGGGAAGCAGCTTTATATGGGAGGTATTACTAGGAATTGTCCTATAGGGTTTATTTTTCGAATACTGATTAATGGATGTAATAAACACACATAAACCCAATTAGAACGATCGATCAGATAGGGGGCGTTTGTATGGGGACTAGGTCTGAACATGCACCGATTTTCCCCAATTCCAAGCTTATTACTATATGTCATCAAAATATATTTGTGACTTGTAGTTGGACACACATACGGACGGACGAACGGACGGACATTTTTGGTAGTTACAGCCCAGTCATTATACCCTAACCATATTGTGGTGTAGGATATAAAAATTAACTTCTGTTAAACAACATCTTTATGAATCCCAAATATTAACATGATTTGACAACGGAATCGGGCACCATGCCTTAATGAGTAAAGGAACTACAAATGTGTATAAGAAACCAAATGTTAACATGGCTTAGATCAAATAAATTATTGTTAATACTAATTGTAATGATTGGATTTAATAAAGCCAAATTTTGTTAATTTAAATTTTGCCTTTTTTGAACATTAAATAAAAAAATAATAAATCTTATTTTTGTATGTATCTATAATATTAATAGGCTAGGCGATTTCTTGTGACCGATGTTTTGTTCTACTGTTTTATCCCGATTTTGACCAAACGTATAATATTTGAAAGGTATTTCTTTTTAGCCGTTTTGCAGATTTACAGATTTTTAAATTTTTTCCTTTATTTTGAGTAAATTGCATTTAAAGTTGCTACTAACACATACATAAAATTATACAATGCTATGTGTGTGTTTATTTAATTTGTTAATGAGTTTGTTTTTTTGTGTTGATTTGTGAATTGGCTATAATTGATTGGCATACCTTCAGGGTCTTTATTTAATGAAAAAATAAAATTTCCTAGAATTTGCACTCGAATTTCGAGGGCTGGAATCTGCTAGTATACATAAATGTAAGTAAATCTAATTCCGTTTTCTTTTCTGAAAAAAATGTCGCATTTGATTTGCACTTTTTTCGAAAAGTGTACTTTTTAATATATATTCTGAATTAAGAGCAACCTTATCTTGTACATTCATGTTAATAAAATGTAAAAAAAAATGTTGATTATTATCCTCTTTGCGGTCATAGGGTGAGAATATTCAAAAAAGGGGACAATAGGGAAATATTCCACACTATGACTTGTAATTTATCGCGATTTATGAGGGCTCGACTTTGAGACCTTTCGATTGATGTATAAGATCAGATTGCTCTTAAAGCATATATAAAAAAAATACACTTTTCGAAAAAAAAAGTTCAAATAAAATGCGATATGAATAGTACATTTATCAGAAAAGAAAAAGTCATAAGTGATTAAAAAATGTGACCAATATTTTAAAACTCTTATTCAAAAATTTTATTACATATGTATGTCAAATTGACATTTATAAATACCCAAAAATGATTGGGTTAGAAATAATAACCAAAAATGTTCTAATCAACGCAGATATTTATAAAAAAACAAACTTTTTAACTCTTTACAACAATTTATTCTAAACTGTGTTAATACGTTCAAAGAACCTGATTCGTATATTAAACTGCTTAAGGGAAATTTTCTGAACAAAGTACTTTTTTAAAACGACAAACTATTGAAACATACTTATCTTAATATTAAACATTTCATCCCTGACGTTGTGAATGTACACAGAGAGTGAAGAATATAAATAGAATCCTTTTGCCGGCAAACAATATCATTTACACAACAACTCTTCAAGAGTAAACATCTCGTAGTACATTTTCTTTAAGTTGAACTAAAAGAATTTATTTAAAACATGTCAACCACCAACATGGTATACGCAACAAAAACGGAAATTTATCAAAGAATCAAAAAACCTTTATTGGAACGTCAACGCAGAGCCCGCATAAACAAGTGTTTGGATGGCCTTAAACATATAATGGTAGAATTAAATGGCAATAATGAAATTTTACGCATGGACAAGGCTGAAATGTTAGAGTCGACTATTGTCTTCTTAAGAGAACATACTAGGAAACAACAACAACAGTCAACAGCAAAACAAATTCCCATGGATTCTTTTCGCAATGGTTATATGAATGCAGTTAACGAGGTGTCACGAGTCCTGGCTTCAACTCCTGGTATGACTGTTGAAATGGGCAAATCAGTTATGACACATCTGGGTCGTTCCTACAATAGATTACAACGACAACATGAACAAGAGCATAAGCAAAATCTTAATAAAATTCCACACTTAACAATTGACTGCCCATTAAGTCCGGCTTCTTCTGGTTATCACAGTGATGATATGGATTCACCAACAGTTTCACCAGTAGCACCTGCTTATCTATGGAGACCTTGGTAAACAAAAATTAAAAAAGAGTTACTTAGAAAAGTTATAATGAAATTCCCTTACAACGTGATCAAATTCATCAGGAAATACAAAAATCCATCAACTGTGATAAACCCAAACTGTGATACAAACAAAAAATCCCTAGAATTAAATAAACAAAAACAAAACCACACAAATTAAGAAAAATAAGAAAAAAAAACTAAAGAAATATAAATACCTAAACATAAACAAAAAATTTTATTGTCTTTTTATTATTATCCCTTATCTGTTTACAGCTGCATACTAATTGTTAAATAATTAGGTTAGTTATGCGATAATTAATACGACAGTCCTGATAGACAATAAACAATGACGATTGAACTTGGTAAAATGTGTTCTATTTATATGTAGTTATATTTCAATAACACTCACTTACCTTGCATTATCATGATTTTGATGCTGTTGCAAATTGATTGATTGATTCCAATTGTTGGAAAAACAAACTGTTGCGTACTTAGAGAGGAGATATTGTCCTTTAAAAGTTAATTGTTTCGAAAATGTTTTTAAAGCAATTAAACTATTTTCCTAACACGCACACTCACTGTTACATATGTATGTATGTATGTTCTAAAACTTTTTTTGTTCGTTTTCCATTAAATGTTGGAGATTTGTTGGACATTTTTTGATCTTTACTTAAATTAAAATTGGCATTTATGTACTTAAATTTATGTTTCTAAATTGATTTATTTACATTCTAATTAGAAGATTTTGTGTTCTTATTTTGCATACAACACAATCCAATAAAGAAATGGAGGCAATTACAACACATAATTTTTTTGGTTTTATATATTATCACTTTCTTTAATAACCAGCACTTTATATTTAACAAATTTATTAAAAACACATACACTATTCATCTTTGGCATATTTAACAACACAACAATGACATAAATCTAATTATTTAAATTTTAAAATCACAATTTGTTCAAAACGTACGAAAATTTAATCACGATCTTGCAAAAATTTTACAAGTAACTAAAACAGAGTTGTCAGTTTTGCAAATACTAGTACTCTCATCTCTATAAAGTAAAGGTATTGCCAAATAATAATAATTCAAAAGTTAACCGTTCATTTTAATGATTTAATACTTCAAAAATTTTAATCAATTAAACGTAAATACGTATATATATAAAATCAAAATGTTGTAAAATTAACTAAAGTGATACAAAATTAAATGTATTTTTTATTATTTTAAAAACTTTCTATCTGTCTGTATGTCTGCCATGGGGCATGTCTTGTTGTGCCTATATATTAATTTTGGGGTAGTCACTCATATTCGCGCATAATCAAGGCCAGTCACGGAGTGATTTAAACCCCATTTCCCCTTATCCAATCAATCTGAAACTTGGTCCATAGACTTTTTGTGACCAAATATTAATTTTAAAATAGTCACGCACAGTCACGGAGTGCTTTAAAACCCATTTCCCCTTATCCGATCGACCTGTACCTTGGTCGGTGGACTTGCCTTAAAAAAAACTAACTTTGACATAGTCACGCATTGTCACGCACAGTCACAGTCACAGTCAGATTAAAACCTCACTTACCCTCATCCGATCGATCTGAAACTTTGTCCATAGACTTATTGTGGCCAAAGATTAATTTTAAGATAGTCACTCATAGTCGCGCATTATCACGGCCAGTTACGGAGTGATTTAAATTTTCCTTTATCCAATCAATCTGAAACTTGGTCCATAGACTTTTTGTGACCAAATATTAATATTAAAATAGTCACGCAAAGTCACCACAGCCATGGAGATATTCAAAACTCATATGCATAAGGAAAGAGTTTTAATAAAAACTTTGTTTTTTTGGGTTGGATTATTTATTATACACTACAAACAGCTACATAAAAACTTGTGTCCAATACATCAAAAGAATTTTTATTAAAGCATTGAATTTAAATTTTGGTAACTTAAGTTTTTACATTAAATTTAAATAAATGTTAAATTGCTTTTCTTCTGAAACTAATCTTAATTTTTGTATGCATTAAGTGCTGAATATAAGCGTTTATTTCGATGAAGGGTTTTCTTTAAGAATAGTTTTCTGGCATACACAAATTATCAGGGACTTTTTTGAAATAAATTTGAAAGCATACAAACTAATAGAAGTTTTTCTTGAATGTCCATATTCCTTTAAAAAAGAGTAATGCCTGGTTTTCACTATGTCATATAAACTGACAACAAACAATTGCCCCAACTGAGATCTCGTAATTTTCTATTCATTGCATTACGTCTTATAAACGAACAAAAAATCCGGCTGTCAAACACAAACTCATTGCCAACATGCTGGCAATTTCATTTTTGGTGTCAAAAGTTGACACCAAGTTGTAAATGATAAGACATTAAACCCCTTTTTTTATACAACTGGCAATAATTGACAAGAATTGCCATTGAAAATGAAATAATGAAAACCAGGCATAAGAAATTAAAATAAGTTAATGAAAAGAAATATATGGGTAGCTGATAAAATAAGTTTTTATTAGTAACTTCTTACTGTTTTTTAGCTTAATAATTCATTTAAAAATATTCTTCTTTATTGTAGTTTGCTTAAATTACATAACGATATGGTCGGTATTAATTAAATAATTATTATAATTAATAATAAATTGGTATGTAATTACCAATTCGATAACACTGAAGTTATCGTTCTTTTTTAGCACTATAAATGAACACAGAAACCCTGATTAGAAAATAAAGCAACTCTGCTTACCAATGCCACAACGTTCATAACAAAGCAAACTACTGGCAAATCTGTTCTTTCTATATTTTTTTTTTTTTTATTAAAAAAATATTGGTATTAAATCTTAGAAATTGACAAAGTTCAACAAGTACAAAACAAAAACTAAATTTAAAAAACAATAATTATGCTTGTGTAAAACTGTGAAAAGATTGAGCTGCACAACAAAAACTAATCCATTACCTTTGAGGTAGGCGCAAATATAAAGTGACGCAAAGAAAGAATTATATACAAGAGTGCCCGCCCGGTTCTGTAAAATATTTATTCTTTTTTACATAAAATAAACTATCCTAGATAAACCAACAATTGTTATAACAAGATGCTAAATAAAAATGACTCATGAATTTTCCAAGAAAAGTGAAAAATCTTCGAAACGTCAATTAATTTTTTTTTTTAGTGGAGCTGCTCCCTTTTTTTAACAAAGAAATTTAAGCTATCGTCATCTCGATACATAACTGAGAAATTAAAAAAAAAAAACAAAGAACGTGTAAAAATAATGTTAAAACAGTGAAAATATTCGTTTTATTGTATATATTTACGATTGAATCTATATTTTTTTTATTTATGCTTAACTTTTCGTCTTCTTTTTTTTCATTACAGATACCACTTAAAACGTACTAGAACTTACGAGTATACGCACACACATACAAACATACGCACACAAGCATCCACACTTAAAAACATTAACGACAGGAATAATTATCAAACAATAACAGTAGCTTAGATTAATATAGTGCATTTTTGGAATATCGAGAGCAAAAGAGAAAAGGTGCGAAAAGCCCGCAGTTTTTCTTAAGAATTAGGCAACAATAACATGACGGAATATAAACTTGTTGTTGTGGGAGCTGGTGGTGTTGGAAAATCTGCTCTAACTATTCAGTTGATACAAAATCATTTTGTTGATGAATATGATCCAACAATCGAAGATTCTTATCGAAAACAAGTAGTGATAGGTAAGTTTACTAATATTACAATTTGTTTATTTTTTTTTTTTTTTTCAATTATATATTCTTCCTTTATTTACATATTTTAACAAATTTGATATATACATATGACGTCTTATCTTTACATATAGATATTGCAACAAATAATGTATAGGATCTAAAGATATTAAATAGTTTTTATTTAATGATTTTTAAAGGAAAATGGGAGGAAAAAAACCTTTATATGATTTAATAGATTGAAATACTATCTGAAAATATTTACATATGTGCTTATAGGTTTATTAGAAATAATAGACCTCTATAAGCACATAATTTTTAATTTTGTGGTTTCTTTTTAATTTTACGTTATTTCTCTACATTCTCTTATCAGTGGGTAAGAGGAATTTTCAATTTTGGCAAAATAATTGTTGTTAATCCTTGTTATGAAATCGATAATTTTTTCATAACCTGTTTCTTCATGAAGAAGATTTGTAGGATACCTCCAGGGCTTTTTATTTATCATTTTAAGACATTTGTTTTGTACAATTTGTAAGCGTTTTAGGTAACAGTTGGCAGCGTCACTTCAAATAGTACACGCGTATGTTAATATTGGCCTTCTAACACTTTTGAAGAGTAGATTTTTGTTTTATTGGTTTAGAAATGACCTTCTATTTAGTAGTGGCGATAATGCTTTATATGATTTTATAGCTTTTTGATACGTAGCCATAATATGTTGTTTAAAAATATGCTTTTTGTCCAATACAACTCTGAGATATTTGATATCGTTAAGTACATTTATGGTATTATTTCCAATAAGAAGTTGACGTCTTGGCAGTCTTTTGGGAGATTTTTTGAATGGAAAATTATTGCTTGGATCTTGTTTGGATTAATTTTGATTTTCCATTTGTGAAAATATTTACTGCAATTTTCAAGTCCCTTTTCCATTTTCTTCAGGACTGCACTTAGCAGTTCGTTTTAAAAATTATCTGCGTAATCAGCAATTTTCATATATTTCAGGACTTTAAAATCGAATGAATATATCGAGTAAAGCAATGGCGACAAGACTGATCCTTGAGGTAACCCTGTGGTAATGGTTTTTGGAGATGATGTTTCATTATTAATCGCAACTTTAAAGTTTCTGCCGTGAATGAAATCTGAAATAAGTTTGCATAAATATTTTGGTATATTTGCATCAAGAAGTTTAAATACTAGGCTATTGTGCCAAACGGTGTCAAACGCTTTTTCAATATCTAACAATATTAGACCCGTTGAACTTTTTTTGTTTTTATTGGTGGTTATTTGATTTTTAATCCTGTTTATTTGGTGAGTAGTGCTATGCTCTTTTTTAAATCCAAATTGTTATTTAGCAACAATAGAATTGGTCATTACAAATTCACTAAGACGAGAATGTGGTATTTTTTCAAATATTTTACCTAAGTTACTTAATAGACTAATAGGTCTATAGCTATTTGGGTTACTTTTTGGCTTACTAGGTTTGTTGATAGCATTTTTGAAATGGTTTGCGAAATAGTTTAAGTTGATGCAGCTAATTTTTAATTTAATTATATATTCTTCCTTTATTTACATATTTTAACAAATTTGATATTAACATATGAGATCTTATCTTTACATAAAGATATTGCAACAAATAATATATAGGATCTAAAGACATTAAATAGTTTTTATTTTATTTTTTAATGATTTTTAAAGGAAAATGGGAGGAAAAAAACCTTTATATGATTTAATAAATTCAAATACTATCTGAAAATATTTATATGCTTATAGAAGGTTTATTAGAAATAATAGACCTCTATAAGCATATAATTTTCAATTTGGTGATTTCTTTTTAATTTTACGTTATTTCTCTACATTCTCTTATCAGTGGGTAAGAGGAATTTTCAATTTTGGCAAAGTAATTATTGTTAATCCTTGTTATGACATCGATAATTTTTTCATAACCTGTTTCTTCATGAAGAAGATTTGTAGGATATCTCCAGGGCTTTTTATTTATCATTTTAAGACATTTGTTTTGTATAATTTGTAAGCGTTTTAGGTGGCAGTTGGCAGCGTCACTCCAAATAGGACACGCGTATGTTAATATCGGCCTTATAACACTTTTGAAGAGTAGATTTTTGTTTTTGGGGTTTAGAAATGACCTTCTATTTAGTAGTGGCCATAATGCTTTAAATGATTTTATAGCTTTTTGACACGTAGCCATAATATGTTGTTTAAAAGTAAGCTTTTTGTCCAAGACAACTCCGAGATATTTGACATGATTAAGTACATTTATGGTATTATTTCCAATATGAAGATGACGTCTTGGCAGTCTTTTGGGAGATTTGTTGAACGGAAAAATAATTGCTTGGGTCTTGTTTGAATTAATTTTAATTTTCCATTTGTGAAAATATTTACTGCAATTAACAAGTCCCTTTTCCATTTTCTTCAGGAGTGCACTTGTAAGTTTGTTTGAAGAAATTAACGCAGTATCATCTGCGTAGTAAGCAACTTTCATATATTTCGGAACTTTGAAATCGGATGTATATATCGAGTAAAGCAATGGCGACAAGACTGATCCTTGAGGTAACCCTGTGGTAATGGTTTTTGGAGATGATGTTTCATTATTAATCGCAACTTTAAAGCTTCTGCCGTGAATGAAATCTGAAATAAGTTTGCATAAATATTTTGGTATATTTGCATCAAGAAGTTTAAATACTAGGCCATTATGCCAAACGGTGTCAAACGCTTTTTCGATATCCAACAATATTAGACCCGTTGAACGTTTATTGTTTTTATTGGTGATTATTTGATTTTTAATTCTGTTTATTTGGTGAGTAGTGCTATGCCCTTTTTTAAATCCAAATTGTTCTTTAGCAACAATAGAATTGGTCGTTACAAATTCACTAAGACGAGAATGTAGTATTTTTTCAAATATTTTACCTAAGTTACTTAATAAACTAATAGGTCTATAGCTATTTGGGTAATTTTTTGGCTTATTAGGTTTATTGACAGCTATAACCTTAGCATTTTTGAAATGATTTGGGAAATAGTTGAGTTTGATGCAGCTGTTAAATATTATAACCAGTAATTTTAGAGCTTTGAGTGGTAGTTTCTTTTCTTTAAGAGCAGGTTGGGAACATTGTCAAAACCAGGAGATTTTGAGGGTTTTATTAATGAGACAATATTCATTACTTCTTCTAGAGATGTATAAATTGCAGATTCAGAACTGGGGTTTTCCTTCTTAAAATTATTTACTGTTGTATTTATTAGTGTATCTGCCGAGTGGTTATAGTTCGAAGTGAGGTTATTTGCTTTCACAAATGTATTTGCCAGTATTTCCAACCTCAAGGTGAGAGATTTGATTTTTTCCTTTTCCTCGCAAGTTCCTGCTTATTCTCCAAAATGATTTATCACCTGGTTTTAAATTGGATAATAATTGACACCACTTCTTATTGCGTTCCGAATTAATACTTTTATCAATCATGTTGCTTAGAAACTTAGTACATTGATTATAAAAAGTTAGCTCGGCTATATTTGAAGATCGTTGGCTTTTTCTTTTAAAGCTTTTTCTTAGTTTGATATATTTCACAGACTTTCTGGTAATGTGTAATTATTTTGTTGAGTTATTTTAGGTGTAGACACATCCCTTGCTTCGAAAACTGCATTTATAAATTTTTGGATTTCCTGATCAATTACTACCTTGGTATTGTATATATCCGAATTAAACGTGATTTTATTGTCTAAAAAACTCATAAAAATGTTCCAGTTGGTTGCACTATAATCATAATAATTGAGGTCAACCTACAAGGCCACTGATCTTTTAAGAGTACATATAATGGGGCGATGGTCTGATGGTATTTCGTAATCCATTGTTTTTACGTCTATATTTAAAGCGGAATTGCTTAAAATAATATCGACTGTGGATGCTTCGCGATTGTGTTGATGGGACGAATAGGGTTGGACTATTAGGATAGTGAATGAAAAAATTGCTTGATTGCTGTAGGTTGTTGAGTGCGATACCTGCAGTATTATTTGAACGGCAATTCCGAGAACAATGTTTGGCATTTAGGTCACCAAAAACTATATATTCCTTGGTGGAAGGTGTTATGGGTATATCTTGCTGAATATAAGGAAGATACAACAATAGGTCTATTATATATAACTTCAATTGAGATGTTTTCGATTGATGAGGTGTTTGATATAAAGAGGTTTTTATGAGCGACAGATTTATGAATTAACAGAGCTACTCCTCTTCCCCTTGCATCTGTTCTGTCACTTCTATATAAATAATAATTTTTAAAATAGTGTCTATGATTTTCTGAAAAAAATGTTTCATTCAAAGACGCTATTTTATTATTTTCTCGTTCAATTAGTAGCTCATATTGTTTCAGTTAAGAAAAGCTTGAAATGCCATTAGCATTCAAGTGAAGCATTTTGAAATCGTTTAAATTAGTATAATCCCTGGGCGTATTTCACCATTGCCATTAAAACTTTCATTTGTTGTACTTTTGAAGTGCACCAGGCAAATCATCCATAGCTGTATGGAAAATATCCAAAAGCTCATCGATGCTAAATAAGCATATAAGGATTTGGTGTTATTATTGATATTACAATTTGTGTTGTTGTTTCTTAAATTAGGAAAATCTACCTTTAATTGAAATGAGTTATTTTGTTGTTGTTCTGACTTTTATGTTGCATACACACGATGGAACATTACATGGAATATCAGCATGTTCCACTTAATGTTCCATCGTCTGCAGCAATGTTTCATCTCGCAATTGATGTTTCAAGTTTGGTTCCTCAAATATCGAATTATTTTGATTTTGATTGCCAAACGCAATGTTCTATCGGCTGTATCGATGTTTACTGTTTTTGCTCTCTTATTTCATTGAGAACAGTCGTGCTGTAATGTTTTTTTGTATATCGGGGGCCAAATCACCGCATTCGATATCGAGTAATATCAATCGAAATTTCATATTTATTATTTAGAGAAGACGGACAAACATCAGCCCTCGTTTCACTTTTACTCTTAAAGGCCAGTTTACACTATCACACTTTGTAATACGATCTGTCAGAAATTCGAGTATTATGAAAAAGTCGTATGATGTAAAAAGCTTTTGTTATGAAATTGACAGTCTGTAGGATTTCATTTTCGAAGTCCGATGGTTTTTGAAACATTTCTAAAAACTTGCCATTTTCATCGGACCAGAGTTGTTTTTTTTTGGTAATATTAAAAAAATGGTAAACAAAAACAAAGAAAGTGAAAATAAAATATAAATTTCAAAATAAATTTGCTTATTATTCTAAACAGTTGTTTTCATAAGACTTGAGTGTTATGGTGTAAATGGCCTAAGTATGCAGAAATAATGTCGGTACGACTTTATGACAGTCCGATGAATTTCATCGGATTTTTATTTCGAAAAATCATACGACTGAGTGGTATCATGTAAATGGGCCTTAACTAGGGGCCATAATTCATTAACTGTGTCATAGTAAAACTATTCTTAGTATTTTATTTTAGAAAATAAAAATATAATTTCGATAGCGAATGCGGTGATTGGGCCCCGGAGTAAAGAAAATAAAAGAGAGACGAAAATGACAAAAATTTAACATAATGAAAATTTGAAGAATTTTATAAATAACAATGAACAGTGATAATGAAAATTTGAGGAATTTTATAAATTAATATAAAAAATTATCAGGCATGTCACAGAACAAAATCGAAATCGATTTGATTCCGTATTGCCAAATCGATCGGTTTCGTTTTAGCTTCTTCAGAAATTTGTCGCTTTCATTAAATCGAAAAAAAAAAATGAAAAAGATATTTTTGTGTATTAAATATGGCAACGTAACGAAAAATACACAGCTGATTGTTGGAAAGAAAAAGAATATAAAGCGAAATTTTAAGATTGTGTTGTATTAAATAAATATATAAAAACATAAAAATGCCCGGCATATCCATTGTTGCAGTAATAGAGGAACGAAACCAACATTCCGTTGAAAAATCTTTAGATGGTGGGCCAAAAGAATTTAATTTTCCTGTCAGGTCTTCCCAATGACTCTCCACAACAGCCTGATATCCCTTCACAAACCCCCTAGCTATATCCTGATGGCACTCTATATATTCAAGGAAAATTTTCTCTTGTGCCGAACTGCGATGTTTTCCCCTTTAATAATAAAAAATTTTAAAAATAAATTTTCGAATACTTGTTTACTCAGTAGTTTTTCTTTTTCGTTTGTTTTGCCTCGCCATTTTGCTGTCAGCGTTGTATTTTGTTAGAAAAAACAAATATTTTGCACTAAACAAAAAGTGGTTTGTATGAAATAAAAAGGTGGCAATAATTAGTTTACGACGTTTTGTATTTTTCGTCATCTAAAAATCATTTTCTTTTAAATTGGTAATAAAATTCATTTTAAATATTGAAATGCCTATATTTTGCTAAAATAAATAAACCAATAGTTTTTTTTATTAATTTTAAGTTGTTCTGGATAGTTTTTTGGTATCTATGCTACTTAAAATATCAATTCCACTTAAGAAATTAAAAGTGGTTTCATATCGATAACATTTGTCGGTTTACGTTTTCTGAAGAAGCCAAATACGGTTTCAATTCCACTTTCGATCGGAATTTGTTTCTGTGACATGCCTGTATATTTATATTATAATTTGTAAAAATTTTATAGCTGAATATAAAATTTATTTTCTTCCGCGTATATTTGTTTAGAACTAGTATACTCAATAAACACACAGAACTGATGTTTTGTTTTTGGTTCCATCGTCTGTATTAAAATATGGAACCATGTTTTTTTTCGCAAGTTTCTCTTAATATTCCATCGTGTGTCCTCAGCATTAGAAGTTACTCTTGTTCTAAATTCCAAATAGAGAGAACGTAACGTTTGCAGAGTGATCAGTTCTCTCTTTTCCATGTTTTTTTTTTCGCAATTAAAGGTCTAGTTAGCCACACGTTAAAATGTATCTGTACCGTAAATGTAACGTTGGCATTTAAGGCCTAGTTAGCCACACGTTGTTAAAATGTATCTGTACCGTAAATGTAACGTTGGCAGTTAGTACTGTGTAAAATTAACCAAACTTTATCAGCTGTTCACAAATGTCACGTACAATCGTGGCAAAAATCTATTTTCAACAGATTGGGACGTTCTGGTTACGTGACAGTTGGGTTCGGTAACTGCTCTAAATGCTTTTTATGTAACAGAAAAAAACAGCTGACACGTTTGGTTACTGTTACGTGTGGCTAACTAGGCCTTTAAGCATGTAAAAACAGCTGGTCTTTTTTCATTTGTATTAAATGGACACACACTTGTATGATGTTGTTCTGCACATATCATACATGCAGCACTTCGATGACAATGTTCACCGAGATAGTCTAAGAGTTACGGTGTTATGGGGGGTCCGGGTTTCATGAAATTTTGTAAGAGTCTTTTAAAATTCGAAGAAGAAGAAATTCTCTGTTATTTTTATTCTCCTTTTAAACCGTACTCCTACCTTGAAAAAAAAACTTCATAATCCTACCTTTGTGTAGTTTTCTACTTCTTGTATGTTTTTATATGGAAAAAGGTTTAATTTGTAAACAAAAATTATTTTATTTAAAGAAAAATCAGTTTTACGTATGTCTTACATCATTGAGTGGGTTTGTTCCTGGATTTAGATTTGCATTTTTTCCAAGAAATTATAATATTGGAAATTGTTCTTACATTTTTTACGAAAAAATTGAACTTTGTAAACTGCATTGTTGTTCGAACTGAATTTGTTGACTATTTCAGCTACGGAAGAAGAAGGGGATAGGTTGTAGTTTTTTAGCTCTTCGGTGATGTCCTCAGAGTTCATGTGGGGTAGACCGTATAAAAAGGTGGTGTATATCTTATTATCTTTGGGCCATAAGAATGAAACTCCATCTTACTCTCTTTAAGAATTTGCTTGAAACATTCGTACCAATTAAAGTACGTTTGAAAATACAATCCTTAACAACTAGTTTTTGTATTTCTGTAAATGAGGCGTTAGCTTCTACAACAATAGGTGGAGGTTTGTGTTGGTTAACATCGTTTATATTTGTTACGGGTGTTACGTCCATATCATTGAGGCCAGCCAGCAAGCTGAATCTGTGGCTTGAAGTTGAAGCGATGTTCGGGTTAACAAAACCCGGAGAAAGTTTTATCATCTTGTTCGCAAGGAGCTTTTTTTGATGAAGATTTGGCCCCTCGGGTCAACGCTAAATTTTTATTCCTGTTTTGCAACTGAATTGTCTACCACGTGAGTTCAAATGAGATCAAGAATAAGCAATTCCAAAAACAAAACTAGACACTTGTTTTTTATTTTAAATAATTGACTGTAAGCGCTTTAATTATTTACATGACCGTTCGTAAAGAGAATTCGATTCGAACTGTATTGCAATTTAAACATAATTGTAGTTGTATGTATTATTTACTGGGTTATTTTATAAGATATTAATAAACTTCCATTAGTTGCATTTTTTAAACTTTTAAGCTACATAGGTTGCAACTTTCAACTAATATACATATTTATTATTTTGTCTATTTATAAGATGGTGAAACGTGTTTATTAGACATATTGGACACAGCCGGTCAAGAAGAATATTCAGCAATGCGTGATCAATATATGCGCACCGGTGAAGGATTTTTGTTGGTTTTTGCAGTTAACAGTGCAAAATCTTTTGAGGATATTGGCACATATCGTGAACAAATTAAACGCGTCAAGGATGCTGAAGAAGTGCCGATGGTTTTAGTTGGCAACAAATGTGATTTGCAAGCGTGGGCCGTTAACATGAATCAAGCTAGAGAGGTAAAGGTATTGATTTCAGTTTTAAAAACAAGTTTAAATTATATTTCCACTTTAGGTAGCTAAACAATATGGTATACCCTTTGTAGAAACATCTGCCAAGACACGTATGGGTGTGGACGATGCTTTCTACACTCTGGTTCGTGAAATCCGCAAAGATAAGGAGCACAGGGGGAAGAAGGGACGTAAAACGAATAAACACACAAATCGAAAATTTAAATGTGAGCTTCTTTAAATTGAAACCCTTCAACAAAGGTGGTAGGACATTTTCGTATAATGAACGTGAAACTACATAGATTATATTAGAAATGCGAAAACTTTAGCTTCTTTAAAGCTTCAGTGTGTTGAAGAACGTTGTCAGTGCTAAATATGATTTCAATAAGATTATTTTTAATTTAATTATTTTGAAGGATATTTTTATTAATTTTTTGTGCCAGATGCACTATTTCTTATTATCTGCTTATTACATTTATCAACAAAACAATGAAACAATCGCCCCCCCCCCCCTCCCCCCACCACTTAAATTAACGATACTCTAAAAGTATTCTATTTTTCGTTAACGCACAAAAATTAAAAAAAAAAAATAAGAAAAGTGGAACGATAACTATTCTTTTATTTTTAATTTAGTTTGGTGCTAAATAAATTTTAATACAATTTATAAATTTTCTTGCAAAAAGTTTTTACTCTTATAATAACTCAAAATATTTAATTATTTTAAATAAAATAAAAAATTTTCTTTTTGCCATATTTTGTAATTTAAAAAAAAATTAACTTTTGAATTAATTGTACTTTTTTTTATAATTTCTTTTTGTTTTACCAATAATTATTTTGATTTTTTAGTTATTTTTTCTGCCACCAATGGAATGATCCAACAAAAACAGATTCAATTTTTTAATATTACATATTATATTTCATTGTTTAATTGTATTATTTCTCGTATGAATATACATGTATTTAACATTTTTGTAATTATTATTGAGTAACAAAAAATGGATTATATTTAATTGATTGATAAACAGAAAAAAAAAAACTAATAAAAACACTTATTTGACTCTTCATGTGAAAATAAATTTATTTTACAACTATTTATCAAAATTATCATTTCTTATATCTTTGGTTTGGTAAAAAAAAAAAACTAAATTCATGCAATATTACAGTGATGTCCATAAATTGCCAATAATTAAATATTAGGAAAAATTTTGATAAGAAATCAATTTCTTGTTTCTCTTTGATACCTTAGTTAATTAAACATGCTTAAATTCTGTTCTTTCTTTTAATTCTCACTGCAACGGTTTGTGTTTTTGCAAGTATTTATTTTTCACCTTTTGTTAGCTAACGTGAAATTCCAATTAGCATCTACATATGTTCGTCTTTAAGAGCTTGTTGTAAAAAAAAACAGCTGTGGGCTTGTAAAATAAAAATAAATTAAACTTTGAGAAATGTATCAAACATGAATATCTATAATATTAATAGGTTAGGCGATTTCTTGTGACTGATGTTTTGTTCTACCGTTTTATCCCGATTTTGACCAAACGTATATTATTTGAAAGGTATTTCTTTTTAGCCGTTTTGCAGATTTACAGATTTTAAATTTTTTCCTTTATTTTGAGTAAATTGCATTTAAAGTTGCTACTAATACATACATAAAATTATTCGTATGTGTTTATTAAATTTGTTGATGTGTTTGTAATAAAAATGAGTTTGTTTTTTGTGTTGATTTGTAAATTGGCTATCATTGATTAGCATACTTTTAGGGTCTTTATTTAATGAAAAAATAAAATTTCCTAGAATTTGCACTCGAATTTCGAGGGCTGGAATCTGCTAGTAACTAATAAAGCGGTTTCCTCCAATTCATGTTGTGAAATATTTAATATTTCAATTTTTTTTTAAATTTCTAATTGTATTTATTTTAATAACCTGGCCTATAGACCATAATCTCTTCAAAATTTCTGCTAACAAATTATACTGATAAAATAAAGAGGTAATGTGTGTTTGTTTGTTTGTAGGAGGTAATCTCCGTAACTACTGATTTGATTTTCCCGAAATTTTCACAGACTTACTGTGGTTATGGGAAGTGGTATAGGCTATAGTGTTTTTAAATATTTTTAGTTGGCGTGGCACCTCCCATACAAAGTAAATTTTTAATATATGTCTCGAGTACTATGACAGACAGCTTTGCAAATTTGTCTTAGGTCATCTATTAATAACGCGAGTAGTCAGACATAAATGGACGGGATCGTACAAAGGGGCGTGGCAACCCCATAAAAAGCAATTAATAAATGTCAAATACCTGGAGTACCTTGGGACTTTCCGTGAGCCATTTCATCATTATATAAAATAATTTTATATAAAGTACAATTTTAGAAATAACTAGAATTCGTATCTTATTTTTGACATAAGTATGTATCCATTTGAACAACTGAGTAGTCTTGGTCAATGACCTAAGTTTTCACGTTTGTTTGTGTTCTCTATTGGCAAAATGCTTGGTTAACTCAGTACCAGGAAATAAAAAATAATTTCAAATATATGGCAACTATTTTAATATGCTGCGTGGATCGACCACAAAATGTGGACCACAGCAGGATTAGTCAAAATAATATGTCCGATGAGTATCATAAGAATTATACCAACGTTTGCAGAAGACACTAAATGTTGATTCGATGGATGGTGACAGTTTGTTGCTAACACCACAAACAGCGATTCTTCACAATTAAACGATTTGCGGACCTTCGAAAAATTTTCATATTGATTTATGTGCATCGCAAATTATGATCGGATCGAAGCAATATATAATTATAGATATGCATCTGTTGAAAGCTTATTGAAGTCTCTTTTCATTCGATAATGAACATGGGGACCAATTTAAAGATTTTCCGGCTTTTTAGATGTTTGATATTTATGATCGAATGCTAATTTAACCAAATTAAAAAAAAAAAAAAACATTTTACTTACCTATTAACTTTTATTGGTCTCTATGAATTTATTACTTATTATAATTGTATAAATTTATAACTATTTTAATATTTTTAAGAAAAATATATTAACGTCAAAATATCTTAGATGTATTTTTAATAATTTAATTTAGTACAATTAATTTCAGACGGGTTGAATGTTTGATCCGATAAAAATGCGAATATGTATATCAAACTCAATTGCTAAATTTTAAAAAACCGTAAATCTTCAATTGGTCAGTAACAGCTCATTAGTTCTGGGGTCTAATCGTCACATTCGTTATCGAAATTATATTTTTATTTTCCAAAAGAGAATTGAATTTAACTATAGTCACAATTCACAAATTATGACCCCCTAGTTTAGAGTAAAAGAAAAGGAAGTTTGACGTTTGTCCGTCTTCTTTAAATATTAAACCAAAATATGGAATTTCGAATGATTATACTCTATATTGAATGCTGCGATTAGCCCCCTGCTCGGCGACCACTTCCATAAGTTTTCCCTATGTATACATATATCTGTGGTCACAAGTGATAACCGCCTAAGTCGACTTAAGAACGATTTGAGTTACGTATGCTATCATATCCTACTAAAAACGCTTTATATATACGTGAAATCCCCATTTTTCTAACACTGTTTATTAAAAAGTTATTAATGAAAACATTCTGACCTAAGTCGTAATGAAGCCCCATTACATTTATATAAAAAGTAATTTTTCTCAAAAGCATGATTTTCGACTTAGGCGGTTAATGCTTGTGACCACAGATATATATAAATTCCATCAAATCAAAATGCAATCGATATCTATGATACAGTTTTTAACTATCGATAACACGATTCAAGTTTGTGTGAGTGCTTTTCTTATCATATGGCATCCCTATGGGATATATGGATGCCAGAATAAGTTTATGCAAAAAAATTTCGGCAAACAGTGTATAATTAATGGCACACAAAATAAAATAAAGATCATTAAAGAAAATAGTTGCAAAATTAATAATTTTAATAATTAAACATATTGTTTAACATTTTATGTAAGTATAAATGATAAAGTGCTGAGTAAATGAATGAAATCATAATCTTGATAGTGTGTGCACCGTTTTTTTTTTATTATAAACTTCGTAAAAAAAATTAAATTTTGATTGTGTATCAAACATCAGTTACAAAAAATAATTATAATTTTTTTAATGGAAAAATCAATTTCAATTATCTATTATTCGTTTAGCAAATCGTTCGTAAATACCATTGGAAACAAACACCTTTTCTAGGATTGCCAGACTTGTAGTTTTTTTTAATGGGACAAAAATTAATCGGAATTCCATATTTTGGATTATTATTTAAAGAAGACGGACAAACATCAGACTTCGTTTTTATTTTACTAATAATTAAGGGGTCATGACTCGTTAACTGTGACTGAGTTAAATTATTCTTCGAATTCTATTTTGGAAAATAAAAAAAAATAATATCGATTAAAAAATTTTGATAACGAATACTACGAATGGACCACAGATCTTAACCCTGCTATGTGAGGTCTATAATACGTATAACATAGGAAAAAATATTGTTCTCGAAAAACAGAATCAATCAGAAGACAGGCAAAATGACGGTACGAACATATTTATAAATTATGTTGAATATTTATAAATGTGGCATCACTTTCATTTTTGTTTTCTCCTTTGATTTTGTTTTTCTACAAGAATTTTTCAGTTCTGCTCTACGCAAATTGACAGTATTTTTCATTGTTAAATTTCCTCGGTTTTTTGTGTGTTAAAAAGTTGTGTTATCTATTCATATATTTTTCTCTTAAATAAGAAAAGTAAAAAAAAAATAGTAAAATTATTAAGTTAAAGAAAACGTGAATGTGTTTTATTAGGGAAGTGGCATAAATAGTGTTTTTTCACAACAAAACAAATAAAAAGTAAGTCGGAAAAGGTATATATATATGTATGTATATTCTTATTTTAAAATAATATTTAACTGGGAGTGAAAAATTTTATTTTAATGCATGAACAAAACAAAAATTGTAGAAAAACAATATTAGAAGCCATCTACATAAAATTACATTAACTGATTAGCTGTGGAGTTTTATAGGGTAAACGCCCCAAACCAAAATGACTGGTATATCGTGGAACAATTGCAAATACGTACATACATATGTATGTATTTGTATGAATACATTTTATGTACATATCTAGTTGATAACGAGGACTCTAAAAATGAACGCTATAAAATTAACATTTTGTTGTTATTTTTATAATAAATAAATGCAATATTCAATAATTCATAATTACGTCACATACAAAGACACTAATTTGCATACATTTAAATGTAATTATCATCTATTGTATTTACATTATTTTTTATGTAATCAGAGTATTACAACTTTAGAAGGGTGCGTGGTTATCGAAAAATATCTATAGGCTGCAAGACCCATCGCGTGAAAACCCCTATTGTGCTTCAGCTTAGGTCGACAGACTCATTTATATATTTTCAATTTATATCAATTTATAAAATCATCATTGTCTACCATATACTATATGGTTGGTATAAACGATTTATAGAACATTTTGTTAGAAGATTTTTCGCATAATTTTTGAATACTAAAACTAAGTACCCAAAATCTCTGACAATTAAAAATGATATCAACCCAACAAATAACGCTGATTCTTAAAAATGTTCAGACCGGCTTATTTTCAGTCAAATTGCCTGTTATTACATTCCTTTACATATGTGATTATCAAACACCCCCTTCAGCTGTTTTTAATAAAAGATCGATATTGTGGAAACGCTACCCCTGTACAGTTAAGGATCGGAATAAATAGAATAAATCATAGAATTATAGAATAAATCATATAATCAAAAAATATGACCTAATGATCACTCGGATGAACAGAATAAAAAAGCCATCGAAAATAATGGTGGACATGAACGAGTTAATTTTCTTCATATTATTACTTTTATGCTCTTCGCACCTATTTTATCAAGTAAATTTTTCCTTTTGTATGTATTTTTAATATTATCTATATCTTATTAATTTTGTTTGTTTTCATCTTTAATAGATAAAATTTAAATATATGTAATATCATTTAAGTTAATATAAAAAAAAATACAAATGATCCTTACTGATGCCGGTTGTACCTATTTTATTAACCTGACCACATGTGTACATTTGGTCAAATTGCCAAATTGGTCGTCTTTTCAAGGAAAATAATACTCAAAGTATCTGAAATTTAACATAAAAATGTATGAAGATGATTGGCAATTTGTCTCACTTTTACGTTGGTACGCGGGTATTCAAAAATCACCATTGCGTATATATTATTAGAAATTTTCAAATTTTACTAAAAAATGAACAATTGCAGCAACTTTAGCATCCATTATAAACATGTTTGTTTTCTTGCTACAATTCATATTTAATATGCAAATTCTAATTGTTAAATTATTTCAAAGGAAATGGCCATTAGTAGCGCAGCTGCTGTGTAATTTTGATTTGAGTATTAAGTTGTTTGTTTATCAAAAACTATGTAAGGTTAAATGTACATCTACATTTGATATATTTTAGCTATTTGTTAGCATGTAAACAATAAACAGTAAATATAACACCCTCTTATAAGTTCTGATTCAAATGATAAGGTTTTCTCCAAACTATTTTAGTTATACGATAGTAGTTCTCAACTGGACTTATGTCTGTTGTTGATTGAAGCCAATGTACATATTTGACAAAAACATTTAACAACATATACATGACAAATTGACAAAGTCTTTTCATATAGTTTATTGATATTGTAAATTATTTTAAGATTTTAGTTGTTCGACCTTTCAAATGTTGATAAATAAAAATACTCGAGCTCGAGGTCCGTTTTAATTATGAAAATATTTTAATTTATTTTCCAATATTTCGACATTCTTCGAATGTCATCATCGGGGAATATCTAAAAAACAATTTAAGAAAACATATCTTTCGTAACATTTATATAAATTCATAATAAGTACCAAACATAGCAAATGTAATTAAAAATATAGTAAGTCTAAACACAGTAAGTATATACAATAATAACATAATAGACTACATCAAAAAACCACTAGATCATCTTAAATAATATTTATAAATATGCACACACAAACTTACAATGTCAACAATATTAATAGTTTTTATGTAAACATTAAATGTAAGTTTGTGTGTGCATATTTATAAATATTATTTAAGATGATCTAGTGGTTTTTTGATGTAGTCTATTATGTTATTATTGTATATACTTACTGTGTTTAGACTTACTATATTTTTAATTACATTTGCTATGTTTGGTACTTATGAATTTATATAAATGTTACGAAAGATATGTTTTCTTAAATTGTTTTTTAGATATTCCCCGATGATGACATTCGAAGAATGTCGAAATATTGGAAAATAAATTAAAATATTTTCATAATTAAAACGGACCTCGAGCTCGAGTATTTTTATTTATCGATATTGTAAATTAATAAAATTATGAAAAAAATTTAAGATTTCAAATAATTTGTTTTGTTATTTGCATAGCATAGCATAACTATGGCTTTTTAATAGGCGCTCATACCAGTACTTCATCCCACGCATCAACAAATTGTTTCCCTACATTGGTTAAAGGACTACTTGAAACTGAAACGTATTAAACAAATATTTTTTGCTATAAGGAATTCCAATATTTTTTTCTCTTTATTTATAGATGGTTGTTTACAATTACAAGTCAAAAATAATTTTTCGAGATCTTTATGTTAAAAGAGTCAAACAATCAAATTAAAAGTGAATTGAAATTGATTACATAGGGACAACAGTAAATACAGTGGTCGTCCCTCTAAAGCTTAATAAGTCATCATCATCATCATCTTAGTATAATTTTTTTTTTAACTTTTTGAATCAGCCAGGCAAGCATTCACTTTTGAAATAAATAATATATCGAATTGATACAGTTTTTTTTTTTTTCAAATATATGCTACACTTGAGAATTCAAATTCAAATTTTATTGAGTCTTAATGAAAAAATTACAATGAAATATAATAAACAAATGGAATAAAAAAAGAGTACCTTAGAACTATAGTGTATTATTCTAATAAGTTTGAATGTGAGGTGCTGCTTGCTGAAGTATAGTGTTTTATATTTTCATTGGATTTAAGAGAGTAGGTTTGTTTGCTCCCGATAAAATATTAGATAACTTGAGATGTGTGTCTCGGTTAGTACTTAGAACTAAGAAAAAAAATAAAAGATATAATGCCAAAAATAATAATAAAAGAAATAATGAACAAAAATAATTACTATCAGATTCCAGCCCTCGAAATTCGAGTGCAAATTCTAGCAAATTTTATTTTTTCATTGAATAAAGACCCTAAAGGTATGCTAATCAATTATAGGCAATTCACAAATCAACACAAAAAACAAACTCATTTTTATATGCATTTTTATATGCATGTGTTAGTAGCAACTTTAAATGCAATTTACTCGCAATAAAGGAAAAAATTTAGAAATCTGTAAATATGCAGAACCGCCAAAAAGAAATACCTTTTAAATAAAATAAGTTTGGTGCAAATCGGGATAAAACGGTAGAACAAAACATCATTCACAAGAAATCGCCTAGCCTATTAATATTATAGATAAAAAACTAACATATAAAAAGATAATTAAAACAAGTAAGAAAATTATAGTCGGTCTAGACCGACTATACGATACCCTATACCATGCGTTTAGAAACCCTATCTCTTAGGCCCAACTAACTGGACATAGAAAATAGGCAAAAACCAAATTTGAGTGGTATTTTTATTAATTTTTTTGGCTGCAGATATGAAAAAGTTCATATCGGATGTTATATCTATATGGGGACTAGGTCCAAAAATGGACCGATCCTGATCATGTTTGGTATAGTCTCTTGTATTTTGCAAAAATATATACAAACAAAATTTGAGAAGAATCAGTGCAATAATTTTGTTTTTTAATAGATTTAAGTGAAGATCGGGAAGCAGCTCTATATGGGGTCAAAGGGATCATTTTTGGACTACTCATTAATGGATGTAATGAACGCATACAAACCCAATTTGAGTAAGATCTATATGACAATTTGGATCTTATGGCAATTTATGTCGATTTCATATGGGTAATTTGTATGGGGGCTAGGTCTGAACATGGACCGATTCTCACCAATTTCAATAGCGTTCATCCCATGGCCGATAAAAGCTTATATGCCAAATTTCATCAAAATATATTGATATTTGCGACCTGCAGTTTGATTACAAGGTTTACATGGACACACAGACGGACGGACGGACGGACGGACGGACGGACGGACGGACATTGTTAAATCAACTCAAAAAGTGATTCTGATTCGATCGGTATAATTAAAGATGGGTCTAGGTCAAATATTTTTGGTTGTTACAAACAGCAGCACAAAGTCATTATACCCAAACCACATAGTGGTATAGGGTATAACAATAATAACAAGTAAGAAAATTATAGTCGGCCTAGACCGACTATACGATACCCTATACCATGCGTTTAGAAACCCTATCTCTTAGGCCCAACTAACTGGACATAGAAAATAAGCAAAAACCAAATTTGAGTGGCATTTTTATTAATTTTTTTGGCTGCAGATATGAAAAAGTTCATATCGGATGCTATATCTATATAGGGACTAGGTCCAAAAATGGACCGATCCTGATCATGTTTGGTAAAGTCTCTTGTATTTTGCAAAAATATATACAAACAAAATTTGAGAAGAATCAGTGCAATATTTTTGTTTTTTAATAGATTTAAGTGAAGATCGGGAAGCAGCTCTGTATGGGGTCAAAGGGATCATTTTTGGACTACTCATTAATGGATGTAATGAACGCATACAAACCCAATTTGAGTAAGATCTATATGACAATTTGGATCTTATGGCAATTTATGTCGATTTCATATGGGTAATTTGTATGGGGGCTAGGTCTGAACATGGACCGATTCTCACCAATTTCAATAGCGTTCATCCCATGGCCGACAAAAGCTTATATACCAAATTTCATCAAAATATATTCATATTTGCGACCTGCAGTTTGATTACAAGCTTTACATGGACACACAGACGGACGGACGGACGGACATTGTTAAATCAACTCAGAAAGTGATTCTGATTCGATCGGTATAATTAAAGATGGGTCTAGGTCAAATATTTTTGGTTGTTACAAACAGCAGCACAAAGTCATTATACCCAAACCACATAGTGGTATAGGGTATAAAAACAAGTGGTTTTATAATGAAATAAAGCATTTAAAAAGAAAAAAAAAAAATTGAAAATATCAAATAGCTAAAATTGAAAACACTAACGAAGCATGGGAAAATTACAAAACAATTAGAAATTTATATAAAGTAAAAATTTAAAACGAAAAAAATAAATATATAAATAACAAAATAAATGATGCCAAAGACCAAAAAGAAATGTGGAGGGAAATAAAAACACATATACTCAAAAAAAGCCCAAATATTATCCAATCTGTGATATTTGACCAAATAGAATATAGGGAAAATTATGAAATAGCCAATAAATTTAACAAATATTTTGTAAGCAGAATTATGGATATAAGAAATGAAATAAATAATGTGCAATATATGAACAAAATACCTGTGATAAACTCTTAAGTTCGAATTTCGTACCATAAATATATATGAATTAAAAACGATATGTAAAAATTTAAAAACTAAGCCGGACTACAATAAAATATCCAGCAAAATGATACTTAATGGTTGGAATATAATAGTATAAACAATGCTAGATATAATAAATAAATCACTAACAACAGGCGTATTCCCCGAAAATTGGAAGGAGTCTGTGGTAACACCAATTGAAAAGATTGCAAAAACAAGAAAATGCGAAGAATTTCGACCAATAAACACACTGAATACATGCAAGAAAATAATCGAAAAAATAGTTAAGGAGCAATTGGAGCAGTATATAGAATCCAACAACTTAAGATGCTATTACAAGATGTGTTTTTTACATATGTACTGTCACTTTTTTATCCATATGAAATTCCTCATGTCTGTCAAAATTGTCTTTTACATACAGTTCATAATTTTTGCTATCACACGTGCATATGTATTTCCGTATGACATAACCTCTAAATGTAAACAACAGCTCATTTAATTTGTGAATTTACAAAAATTTATTGTTAAAAAAAAAGGTTATATATTTTTTAATTGTTTATTAATACTAAACAATTTATTTTTCTAAACAATTTATTTTTCAATATTAATCTTTAAAATTTACTCCGTTTTTCTTTCGCCACAAGCAGTGTTGTATTTTCATATGTTTGTCATGCAAAAATAGAACCTGTTCTAATTGAAAAATGTACATGTGACTTTCCTCATGTATTGTACATAAACAATGTTTCATATGTATCACACGATGTGTACAACTTTTGTTGTGGGAAAATTTGACAGTACATATGTAAAAAACACATCATGTAATAGCACCTTTATTATCCAAATATCAATCGGGATTTAGGAAGAATTTTTCATGTGAAACATCAGTTAATTACCTAATAAACAGATGGAAAAAAATAAAAAAATTGTTGCAATATTTTTAGATTTTAAACGAGCATTTGAAGCGATATACAGAGATATACTTCTGCAAAAACTGTATAAATACGGCATCCAGGATATAGAACTAAAATGGTTTAAATCATACCTAACCAACAGAAAACAAACAACGAAAGTAAATAATGCTAAATCCAATATAACAAATAATGATTATGGAGTTCCACAGGGCTCAATCTTAGGAGCTTTATTATTCATCTTATACATAAATGATATGCCCAACATAGTGAATAATAATGAAATAATATTGTATGCAGATGATATACTAATTTTTACCGAAGCAGAATTAGATAGTCAATGCTATCACAATCTAAACCAAGACATGGTAAATGTTAATGAATGGCTAAAAATGAACAAACTGAAATTAAACGAAAACAAAACAAAAATAATGGAAATAAACACAAATAACAACTTAATTTTTAAAATAAATGATAAATTAATCGAAAAGGTAGAGCAAATCAAATATTTTGGTTTTATAATTGACAAGAATTTAAATTTTAAAAATCATATCGATTATATATGTAAAAAAAATCGGCAAAAAATAAGTTTCTTCAAACGGTTAAGAAAACAAATATCGACAATAACGGCAATAAATATATAAAGAGTGATTTTTTAAGAGCTATAGGAAAGTTTTCAAAAAAAAAAAAAACACATAAAATTCAGAAAAATGCATGAAATCTTTATTTGAATCGATAGTACGGTCCATATAATTTAATGTTTGAGGATTATTTCATGCAAATGTTGACCGTGACTGCGTCTCAAATGGTCCATCCGCTTAGTCCAATTTTGGCATACTCTTTCCAACATTTCCGGCCGGTATCTCACGAATAAATGCTTCAATGTTGTCTTGCAATGCGTCAATTGAAGCGGGATTGTCTGTATAGACATGAGCTTTAACATAGCTCCACACAAAATAGTCTAAAGGCGTTAAATCGCACGATCTAGGCGGCCAATTGACCGGTCCCGAACGTGAAATAAAATGTTCACCGAACTCGCCTCTCAATAAGTCCATTGTTGCGCGTGCTGTGTGGCATGTGGCACCGTCTTGTTGAATCCACATGTCATGCAAGTCAAGCTCTTGCATTCACACCTAAATCCTTCCGCAAAATTTTCCACGTTGTTGAGTAACAGAGGCCCAATTGCTGCGAACGGCGACGAATCGATAATTGATGGTCATCATTAACACTGGCCGATACAGCTGCGATATTTTCTTCAGTTCGCACTCTACGTAAGCGTTTTGGTGGTTTAATGTCCAACAATGTAAATTTGGTGCGAAATTTAGTCACAATAGCCCGAATAGCCGCTTCAGTGGGTCGATTAAACTGACCTTAAAATGGAAGAAGCGCGCGATGAACTTTCGCATGAGCACGCATTTTGATAATAAAATTCAATAACTTGCAAGCGATGTTCGTTTGTAAGACGATTCATGGTTAAATTATAGACCAAACTGAAGATGTTTGACAATGAAACAAAACACGAAACGTGCGTCAGCTGTTTAAACCAGTGTTGCCAAATAGATAATAGCTAAAAAATCACCCTTTACAACATAATGATTAAACCACATTTCGAATTCGGGTCAACAATTATATACTCATGCTGCACAATAAACCAAATTGATCGACTGCAAAAACTTCAAAATAAATCAATGCGTGTAATATTAAAATGTAATCGGTACACATCACTTAATAACTTAAATGGTTGACTATAAAACAAAAACTTAAATTGAACACCATTAAATTTATTCAAAAAATAAAAATTGGAAAAGCACCAGAATATTTGACGGAGCAAATAACATACGTAAGAGACGCTCAACCCTACCAGAAATGTCAAAGATTTTAGAATTCAGAGGACATCAAAGACTACAATGCGACGCTCGCTATTTTACAAAGGATTAATTACAGCTTTACAACACTCTGCCTAACAACATAAAAATGGAACAGAATATAAATATATTTAATAGACAGATTGTATGCTTTGTAAAAAATAGTAATTTTTAATAGGATATAAATATTTGTACATATTAAAAGTATTTTAAATACTAATAAAGAAAGAAATAATAATAAAAATAATGATAAAAAAATATATATAAAATAATTACTAAAATTTACCCCTATGGATATGCGGTTTCGATTTTTTATAAAACTCAGATAAGATTACGGGATTTGAATCGCTGTAGTCTAAATCGAGACAAATATTTTCATTGAGAATACAGATAGGAGAAAGATAGGATGTTGACCAATTAAAAGGAGAATTTTGGTCAAAAAAATGTCTACAATTAAATTGTTTTCGTGGAAAAGAGCTCTTTTGGTATAAGAATTAACTAATGCGTGTGTCAAAAGTGTTTGAATGCCAGCGTTTTATATATATAAAGATTAGAAAATCTTTTTATATGTGTTTCAAAATTTCGATTAATACAGAACCGTAAAATACTTCTTTCTAAAACTTCTCATATGCCAAAATTGAGGAAATAGTGAACCAATAGGAAAGCCGTAAAGAATTGAGAATAGTGTTGAAAATTTTTAAATTAAATATGTTATTAAAAACATTCTCCATAAATGGTTATTCTATAATTTCTTTAATTTTAGTCACCCCCTGTTAGTGTCGGTAAAGTTAACATTTGATGTTAATTAGTATTAAATTTTAATATACTTTTAGGTCTTAACAAATAAATTTAAAGTTCATGAATTTACCTACATCTATAATATTACTAGGCTAGACCATTTCTTGTGACCGATGTTTTGTTCTACCGTTTTATCCCGATTTTGACCAAACGTATATTATTTGAAAGGTATTTCTTTTTAGCTGTTCACCAGATTTATAGATTTTTAAATTTTTTCCTTTATTTGGAGTAAATAGCATTTTAAGTTGCTACTAACACATACATAAAATTATACAATGCTATGTGTGTTTATTAAATTTTTTAATCTGTTTGTAATAAAAATGAGTTTGTTTTATGCGTTGGTTTGTGAATTGGCTATAATTGATAAGCATACTTTTAGGGTCTTTATTTAATGAAAAAATAAAATTTCCTAGAATTTGCGCTCGAATTTCGAGGGCTGGAATCTGCTAGTTAATATAAATATAGAAATAATAAATATGAATGAAATTAGCTCTTACGTATTCTTAAGAAATTCAGATGTAACGCTAATGTTCATAATGATGCAAATTTGTCTCGTTTACTTGTTTTGATTGTAAAATAGAAATTTTGTTGTTGTTTTTGTTTTATTAAGCTAATAACACCTGATTTTTTGAGGTAAATAAAATTGCAATTTAATTTCAGTTTTCGCGACGTATCGAAGGTTTTTTTGTCGACTTTCTCAAGGAATATTAATATTACTTTTACATTAAACTATAATTTTTACATTTGACGTGAAACATAAAATTACAGAAAAAACATAAACACATGTAAAAAAACGAATTTAACATTTAAACACGAATCAGAATCACTATCTGATTCGATTTAACGATGTCCGTCCGTCCGTCCGTCCGTCCGTCTGTGTGTCCATGTAAACCTTGTAATCAAACTGCAGGTCGCAAATATGAATATATTTTGATGAAATTTGGTACATAAGCTTTAAGCTATTGAAATTGGTGAGAATCGATCCATATTCAGACCTAGCCCCCATATAAATGACCCCTATGAAATCGACGTAAATTTCCATAAGATCCAAATTGTCATATAGATCTTACTTAAATTGGGTTTGTATGCGTTCATTACATCCATTAATGAGTAGTCCAAAAATGATCCCTTTGGCCCCATATAGACTGCTTCCCGATCTTCACTTAAATCTATCAAAAACAAAAAATATTGCGTTGATTCTTCTCAAATTTTGTTTGTATATATTTTTGCAAAATACAAGAGACTTTACTAAACATGGTCAGGATCGGTCCATTTTTGGGCCTAGTCCCCATATAGATATAGCATCCGATATGAACTTTTTCATATCTGCAGCCAAAAAAATTAATAAAAATCCCACTCAAATTTGGTTTATGCTTATTTTCTATGTCCAGTTGGGTTTCTAAACGCATGGTATAGGGTATCGTATAGTCGGTCTAGACCGACTATAATTTTCTTACTTGTTGATTTTAAATTAATATTTTTTGAATTAAAATTGAGAACTTTCAATTGTATTTTATTTTTGTAATATCTAACACGTTATTTAAAATGTTATAAATAGAATATGCATGTGTAAGCAGGTAATGTGGTGGTAGTGAGTAGTTAAATTGAAAAATTTAATTAACGGTTATTTAAGATATACTCGTATATAGCATTTGCAGCATTTAATTAAAATTTAACTAAAGCTGCCATCCACATTATTCTCTTAAACATTTTTTGTATTTGTTTATTGTATCGATGTAAAAAAAAACCTAATCCAAAGTGTTAGTGCAGTTGTATATGTACGTTATGACGAAAAAAAAAACTCACTGCTGCCACCTTATCCAGAACACAGGCGATTTTCCGAACTTAGAGAGATGTAATAGCAACGCTTTTTTTTCTTTTTTTTCTTTCTACTTTGCCATAGAATATTAAATATCTTTGCAAACTATTATGACATCAGAAAATCGAGAGTTGGCTGCTGCTTTATTAGCTGAAATGCCTGAAATGGAAGAAGAGATTCAAGCTGAACTTGGTTCTTGTATTATAGAAGATACAGAGACCTCTAAAGAGTCACAATTGGAGGATACTAAACCAACTACTAATATAAATGCCCTAAAAAATTTTCGCATACAGCGAAAAAGAGAAAACGACGAAAAAATCGGAGATGATAAACCAATGCTGGCACCTCTTCCTAAACAGTTTCGTTTAGATAGTCTTGTTACTGAGAGAAAATCTATCATAGAAATACATATCGCCAACATAGATGCCAAGAAAAAAATTGAGGATATTAAAAGGGAAACTTTATTACAGTTACAAGATAATACTGAAGAGATAATTAGAGAAACAACTGAACAAAATTTTAAAGAAATTGATATAATGAAACGGACAATTGAAAAGGATTCACTGGAAGTACCGCCAATTATTGAAAAATGTATATATCCACAAAATAATACACCTGATACGCAAGAAAACCATACTGAAACTAACGAAAAAAGTGACACCACACTCACAATAGAACCAAGTAATTTGACTATCAGAGACGATCAAGAAACCATCTTAGTAGTGCAGGAGAACCTTATTGCTAAACAGTTAGAGGTTATAGGTGATTTTATAAATCCTGAAGAACCAGTCAAAAGTACTCAAAACATTCCCGAGCAAACGATAAATAATTCCCAAACAGATGAAGAGCTTTCTCAAAACTTGGAACAACTGACGCCGGAAGAAGAACTGAAAGATGAAGAACATCGTAAATCGTGTAAACCTTTCCTACAACATTTACCGTGTTTCAAGCTCCAAAATAATAGTGTGCCAACTTGTGCTTTAGAAGTACCAACTACAACTACAATGACAACTGATGCTGAACCTTCAATGAGCAATTCCAATCTGGGAACAAAAATTCACAAGTGCCGTGAATGTCGTAGACGCACTCCTCAACAGGGCTCAAATGATGTTTATTGTCGTTTTTATGAGTTCCGATGTCTGCAATACACAGAGGATGGTCAGTTGTTCGTAACAGGTTTTCCCAATCCCTATACTGATCCCACACAGGAGGATATAAATATTTGGCGACCAGATGAGAAAACGGAACCGACAGCTGGCAACATGGACATACAAGTATGCCGTTATATTTTACTACATGTCGGTGATCAATTCTGCTACCTATGGCGACAAGAAGCGGAAGCTTTGAAGCTACATGAGAATACTAATAGTACTATAGCATGGAAAAAAGTTGTTCGAGGCATACGTGAAATCTGTGACGTTTGCGATACTACGCTCTTTAACTTTCATTGGACATGTGACAAATGTGGATTTGGTGTTTGTTTAGACTGCTTTAAAGATCGCAAAAATAATATGACGGTACGTAAAATGCAACCAGGAGAAAAGCCACCGAGGGGGAGAGACGATTTTTATTGGTTACACTGCTCAGGAGGTGTTATTCATAATTTTAAGGAGCTTATTCTGACCCAGATAATAGCTGGTGACGCTTTAAACATCCTGGGCAGACTTTTGCATGATGTTCGAACTCTGTGGGAAATTCCACAACTTTGCGGTTGTCTATTGAGCAACCAAACCCTACCAAATGGTGATTTGAAAGCCCTAATACAAGATATGATTAAGGAGTCACAGTTGAAGCAACAAACAAGCGCCTCTTCTCTCGCCACACAGGAAACTCTACGAAAGCAAGCTCGCTTGGAACAGATTCATTCAAAAGCTCTAGAGTTTGCTCGTGCCAAAGGTATCGATTATGTACCAGGACGAATATTCAACAAACAAACTTTGGGCAAAGATCCCATCACCACTGCTTTTGACAATTTCAAACATATTAATTTTTTACGTAAAGGCTTGGCTGGTTTTAGAAGATTTCTACCACCCAGAGCTATGACGTTGACACATTCTACTTTATTGGCTCCGGGTGTTCCTCATGAGTGGCTCTGCGATGGTAAACTGTTGCGTCTTACGAATGCCAATCATCCAGATAACCGCATACTGTTTCAGGAAGTATGGAAATGTGGTCAACCAGTTATGATATCCGAGGTAGCAAAGTCCCTTAACTTAGATCTTTGGCAACCGGAGGCATTTCTAAAGGACTTTGGTGATAAGCCCAACGATCTTATAAACTGTCTCAATGGCAATCTTGTGCCCAATCAGCCAATGCGTCATTTTTGGGAAGGATTCCAGTGTATGCGGAAACGACTTCTTGATGCTAACGGTAAGCCAATGTTGCTAAAACTTAAGGACTGGCCACCGGGAGACGATTTCGCCGAAATACTTCCTACAAGGTATCAAGACCTCATGAAAGGCCTACCCATGCCAGAGTACACGCTTCGTACAGGCAATCTTAATATAGCCAGTTGCTTGCCAACAATGTTCGTTCCTCCCGACTTGGGACCGAAAATGTACAATGCCTACGGATCGGCCTTTCATCCAGATAAGGGAACAACCAATTTACATCTTGATATATCTGATGCTGTTAACATAATGGTTTATGTCGGCATACCCGAAGACTCTGACAACAAGTCCCAAGTTTCCGCTTCTCATAAAGCCATCGCCATGGGGGGTTGTGAGTTTTTGACCAGAGCTAGAGTTAAGAATAAGAAAGTATTCCCTGGCGCTTTGTGGCACATATTTCCAGCTAGAGATGCTGATAAAATTCGAGACCTTTTGAACAGAGTCACCCTAGCAAAAGGCTTTCGCCTGGATCCTGATCATGATCCTATTCACGATCAAAATTGGTATTTAGATGATAAGCTTAGAGCAAGGCTTTTTAAAGAGTATGGTGTAGAAGGTCATCCCATAGTCCAGTGTCTAGGTGATGCCGTCTTTATTCCGGCTGGTGCTCCTCATCAAGTACAAAACCTTCACAACTGCATTAAGGTTGCCGAGGATTTTGTATCGCCAGAAAATATTACACATTGTTTTCATTTAACACACGAGTTTCGAAGACTATCACATTCTCACACCAATCACGAAGATAAATTGCAAATCAAGAACATTGTCTACCATGCCATCAAAGATTGTTGTACCATTTTAACCAGAGCTCTCGAAAGCCGTCTCGATCACGAGTTGGAACGCGCTGAAGAAATGAAAGAAAAACTTGAGATGAGAGCTGACGATGGTGTTGATTTTTTTTAAATCTATAGAAATCTTGCTTAGGATATACTTTTTACAATTGTCAAAGATGTCAAAGTATTTAATTATTTTTATTAAATCAAATAAAATGATATGCAAAGTTTATGAAAATATAAACAAAACTTCAGTTGAGGAACCCGGACAAACACGTCTGCTCTTAGTAAGCACACTTTACTGAATGAATTTCATGACAGTTGACAACTAGGCCTCTCCTGACGTAGAGTCCACCTGGACAGCTTCATCTGATGCATCTTCCCCTTCACTATCGGAATGTAGCTCAATATCAGGATTTCCATTTAGCTCAATATCAGGATTTCATATGGTCAGCTGATATGACGTTACAATATTTTCGTTGTGTTATAAATAAGTCGGTCGTTTCCTAATGTTTTAGTTACGACATTAGGACTTTTGTACTTTGGATCTTATTTGTGTGATTCGCCTGTAGCTTGTATAACATAATCAACGACTATCAAGTCACCGACTTGATAAACTGTAGGCTTAATATGACGGTTTCATAATTTCATTTGGACTTAAATTTGTTGTGGCGTTGACCTGAGAGTTAATACTCCATTGAATGGTAGGTATCCTCTGGTCCCAATCTTTTGGTTTTTCTGTCGAACATCTTAAGGAATTGAGAAACGTTTGATTTGCCCTCTCGGCCTGACCGTTTGTCCTGGCAGTTCGGTCTGCCGTCGGAATGTGTCGAATACCATGTTTTTCAACAAAACGATGAAACTCAGCGGATGTTATCCTTAAATGCTGACCAAAAATTGACCTCACCTCTCGTAGCGCTGTGATAACCGGTGTTGTCTTCGTATTTCGTGTTGCTTTAATTATAGTATACTTGCTTAATTACCAATACATACAAATCGCCATTTTACTGTTTGGAAATGGACCCAAGTCATCCATGTGGATACTTCTAAAAGGAATTGGTTGAACTTTATCAATATGTAACTGGCCTTCTGCTTTACCACCTTTTACTTTATTGTAGCAGCATTCTGGACACGATTGTATATAAGATTTGACGTAACATCGCATTCGTCGGAACCAAAAATCCCGTTGGAGTCTACAATGTTTTTTCAAGACTAAGCTTTTGTTATTCGCCAACGTACCTTCTTATGAATGACCAAACACTGTTTCCCAGCCACTTTTCGATACAAACGTCTATCATCAATTATGTAATCCGTTCTGATTTGCGCCTCCTCGGTAGAACTAGCATTGGACTAGACATTAAGGACTTTAATTATATCCTTTAACTTTTCATCCGTTATTTGAAGTTGGTATACCCAATCGTTAATATCCGGAGATATAACCATTACCTTTTCAGCAACTGTCTGCGTAGGATCAGGAGGTAAAGTTGGACTTCTGCCATGCCATCAACTTGTGGCAATTTTGCACCTGATCGACTAACTATGATATAATCAAACTCCTGGATCTTTAACCACACCTGGTGACGTTGCTTAAGTCACAATGATAAATGTAGTACCCAACAGATAAATTCGAAATTTTTCGACCATTTCGACTAAATCCAAGATCTCTAATTCATGACTTGCTTATCGGATTTCAGCTTCATTACACTGACAACTATAATAAAATACTGGAAGAAAATTTGTTTTTTTGAAATGTTGTTCGTTTTGCCACCTGAATATAGCAGCACCCTTCTTCAAAAGTTTAGTCAAAGGCACCGCCATTTTGATTGTAGTTCGATACAAATTTACGGAAAAATCCGGAAATTCCCAAAAACTAACGTACATCGGAAACATTTTCCGGCTTTGGAAATTCTGGAATGCATTTTTTTTCCCCTCTCCAGGTTTTATACCGCTAGAACTTACAATATGGCCTAGGAACTTAACCGTTGATTGCATGCAGGAACACTTGGATGGTCTCAAAGTTAACCCTTCTTCTTTTATCGCGGACAAAAATTGGTTCAACACCACCATGCCTTCATCTACCGTTTTGCTTGGTATAATAACTTTGTCGACATAATTATAATACTCCTTAAGTAATTTAATTTCTTGTTATTTGGGTGAACATTTCTTGAAAAAATATAGGAGGATTTGTGAGTCCAAATGGCACCACATTGTATTCATACAGTCCCTCTGGAGATATAAACGCTGCATACTTCTTACTCCCATCACTCAATGGTATTTGATAGTATCCAGAAGTCATAACCAGGGCGGTGTAATACCGATTACGGGCTAATAAAGAAAGCTGTTCCTCGACAATTGGCATCGAGTATTGTATTGTGTCTTCACTGTTAGTGAGTTTAATGCTCGATAATCTGTGGATATACGGCTTTCACCATTCGCCTTTTCCCCCAACAGTACTGACGGAGAGTTATTTTCCGGATAATATCATAGCGCAATAAATTTTCAATAATATCTGCTCAAAACACTTGTATTTTTGCAAGGTTCCAATTGCGACAATTTCCGCTCTTCGTTGATTTCAGCACCTATCTCGATTTTTTTTTTCAGCTGACTCTATTTTCAAAACCCCAGATTCAATAATCAATCGATGGTCATCTTTGCATAAAATATCTTTTCCCAACAGTATATCGTAAGGCATTATTCCGCCAGGGATGATGTACACATGTACCTTCATATTTTCGCCATCTAAGATTATTATGCCTTCAAATATTTTCAATACTTCAACTTTTGATCCTCCAAAACCTTTCATACGCTGTAATGTCGGCTGGAGAGACGCATTTCCCGGGACGGATGCTTTACTCATCGGTGTACATCAGCAATACTAATTTTACTTGGGAAATTCTAAAAAAATAAATTTTTCAGTTTCTTCCTTATTATTTTCAATTTCACAGAATTTGGTTTAACAACGCCAAGCTCCCTTCTTCTTTTTTTTTACAACTTCTTTTTTTCTCTCTTTTTCTAAGCGTTGTTTTTCTCTTTTCGTTACCTTTTTTCTAAAAAACCCTTAAACTTTTCTATTTTCCTGTGCTTTTGCGTTTCCCTAGCTCTGATTGGTTACTTTTCATTATCCCTTGCAACTCTCTTTAGCAACTCTTTTCTCATCACAGCATACTTTGTTTGTTTCTTGTTTCTTTAATTTTTCTTTTTAACGGCTAGGCTACTACGATCACTTTTGAATTATAGGAAACTTAGGATTTTATCCCACTTCTGATATTCTCAAAGATGTCCAAGTTTGTATTTAATCATTTTTATTAAATCAAATAAAATTAAATACAAAGTTTATGAAAATATAAAGCAAACTTCAGTTGAGGAACCCTGACAAACACTTCTGCTCTTAGTAAGCACACTTTACTGACTGACATAATTTTAACATATTTTTTTTACACAACTTCAATAAAGAGACTATCGACTTCAATCACGTATTCTTGGTATATAAAAATTTCGTTATTTTCATTACGTCACAGCACAGCAAAAAAAATTTAGTTTAAGTAGAAAGGTATTATTGTTTTGCTTAATGTATCGATTCCTAATAACTTGTTTCTATGTAGGACATCGCTAACAAACATCATGGCTTATGCAAACAGGTTAGTTAGCGATAGGTAATTCAACTCCCCCTTACAAACCTGCTTCTGGCTAAACAACATTTCTTGTTGTCAGCATACTTGTTACTCATATATCTACAGACAACACATATGAAACCGATTATGTGAGTTAAATCGGACAAACTTTGGACCCGAAATTCATTCATTTTTATACCCTCCACACCTCAGTGGCAGAGGGTATATATAGGTTTGTCATTCCGTTTGTAACATATCGAAATAAATGCTGGAGACCCCAAAACCATATATTTTCTTGATCATTATAACAAGGGAAGTTGATATAGCGATGACTGTCTGTCCGTCTGTCTGTGGAAATCACGATCACACCGTCAATATTTAAGTTAGACCGTTCGTTTTTGTTTGAAATCATTTATGAACATCCCAAACGAATTGCTATTTAAAATCATCAATATCGGTTAAAGGGGTCACGAGATATGAATGAAACTTTGAAAAAACTCTTGAAAAAATCAAATTTTTCAGTGTGTTTGTTGTTTTTCTTAGGATATGTTGTATATGTTGTAATTCTTCTTATTGTTCAAGTCATTGCAGTTGTGTATATATTTATTACCACATATTTTTTATCGTTAAAATTAAAAATTAAAAATTAAACATTAAAAATTAAAAACTTAAAACTAAAAACTAGAAACTAAAAACTAAAAACTAAAAATTAAAAATTAAACATTAAACATTAAAAACTAAAAATTAAAAATTAAAAACTAAAAATTAAAAATTAAAAATTAAAAATTAAAAATTAAAAATTAAAAATTAAAAATTAAAAATTAAAAATTAAAAATTAAAAATTAAAAATTAAAAATTAAAAATTAAAAATTAAAAATTAAAAATTAAAAATTAAAAATTAAAAATTAAATATTAAATATTAAAAATTAAAAATTAAATATTAAAAGTGAATAATTAAATATTAAAAATTAAAAATTAATTCAAAATTAAAAACTAAAAATTAAAAATTAAAAATTAAAAATTAAATATTAAAAATTAAAAATTAAAAATTAAAGATTAAAAATTAAAAATTAAAAGTGAATAATTAAATATTAAAAATTAAAAATTAATTAAAAATTAAAAATTAAATATTAAAAATTAAAAATTAAAATTTAAAATTAATAATTTAAATTTAAAAATTAAAAAATAAAAATTAAAAATTAAAAATTAAAAATTAAAAATTAAAAATTAAAATTTAAAATTAATAATTTAAATTTAAAAATTAAAAAATAAAAATTAAAAATTAAAAATTAAAAATTAAAAATTAAAAATAAAAAATTAAAAATTAAAAATTGAAAATTAAAAATTAAAAATTAAAAATTAACAATTAAAAATTAAAAATTAAAAATTAAAAATTAAAAATTAAAAATTAAAAATTAAAAATTAAAAATTAAAAATTAAAAATTAAAAATTGAAAATTAAAAATTAAAAATTAAAAATTAAAAATTAAAAATTAAAAATTAAAAATTAAAAATTAAAAATTAAAAATTAAAAATTAAAAATTAAAAATTAAAAATTAAAAATTAAAAATTAAAAATTAAAAATTAAAAATTAAAAATTAAAAATTAAAAATTAAAAATCTAAAATTAAAAATTAAAAATTAAAAGTTAAAAATTAAATATTAAAAATTAATTAAAAATTAAAAATTAAAAACTAAAAATTAAAAATGAAAAATTAAAAATTAAAAATTAAAAATTAAAAATTAAATATTAAAAATTAAAATTTAAAATTAATAATTTAAATTTAAAAATTAAAAATTAAAAACTAACAACTAAAAATTAAATATTAAAATTTAAAATTTAGATTTTACATATTAAAAATTAAAAGTTAAAAATTAAAAATTAAAAACTAAAAATTAAAAATTAAAAATTAAAAATTAAAAATTAAAAACTAAAAATTAAAAATTAAAAATTAAAAATTAAAAATTAAAAATTAAAAACTAAAAATTAAAAATTAAAAACTAAAAATTAAAAACTAAAAATTAAAAATTAAAAATTAAAAATTAAAAATGAAAAATTAAAAATTAAAAATTAAAAATTAAAAATTAAAAATTAAAAATTAAAAATTAAAAATTAAAAATTAAAAATTAAAAATTAAAAATTAAAAATTAAAAATTAAAAATTAAAAATTAAAAATTAAAAATTAAAAATTAAAAATTAAAAATTAAATATTAAATATTAAAAATTAAAAATTAAATATTAAAAGTGAATAATTAAATATTAAAAATTAAAAATTAATTCAAAAT